>CAXKWD010000007.1:106617852-109117852 GCA_964059195.1 Ectobius pallidus | reverse complement strand
TGTAATGAATATGCATTTACATCAGAAAAACGCTCCAGTGACTCTGCATTCAATTCTGCTTATGGGAGTTTCATGATTTGCTTATTAATGTCATGGTGGAATATTCCACTTATATAACATTTATTTCATGAATATTTTGAATAGAATTTCTTTTTATATTTATTTCTTTCATTAACTTTATTTAATGTATCACTACATCCTCACTTCCGTTAATAACGTATCGGTCTCTTGACTTATATCCCTTTATACACCATCTTTTATACTCTTCTTGCCGATCTGTTTTTCTCTAGACATCTATTCAACAATAAATCCTTCCTTGCTTTTTTAGAGTTCTGTCTTAGCAGATCTTGATTTTACTATTCTTTTCGCTTCCGTTCATCTGTATAATGTCCGTTAGTAATTTCTGTTTGATTTTATGTCTACTTGTGCTGTGTTTGCGGTTTTATACCGTATCGTTTAACTTTTTTCTCTTTTTTTTTGTAGTTTGTTTATTTGTACACATCGCAATAATCTGTATAACGTCGCTGCGCTTGCAAAATCGGCTATGTGCACTTTTTTTACGAAAAGCGGGTAGGCCTGTGTGAATTTTGGATTGTCACTACTTGAGCAAGCAAAGAAAAAAAATTAGCTATGTGCTATATACGAAAGTTGTTTTTACAAAAGTGGCCATGTGCATTAGAGCTCACATAGCCGTTCTCTGTCTATAGTACATAATGGTATGGGTACAGCGTTTAACTTTCTTACACATTTTCCGGAGAACTTTTCATAATAATTATTTTCTTTCAAGTATGCATTACAATCATAGTGCATAAAATATTATCACATGAAAATATTACTGATCAAGTGATCCATGTTATGACACTCCTCCCTTTATTCGTTACATGTAAGAATAGGCCTACTGAAACTCAGCGAGGCTATTCGGATACGGCGCAGGGCTGATTGGGACCTCAAACCATGTATTTATGTTGAAACCCCGGTAACAAATTTTAGATCGAACATAATGCTCCCTCCACCTTTGGTGGCTGTGGACGGAAGAGGATGTAATAAAGGACGCGAATGTATTTCATTAAGAGGTTATAGAAGTGTTGATTTATCCATTTTGTTAAAAAAAGTTATATATTTTTATTTTATTGTCAAAAAATTAAACTTACCCCAGAGCAAAATTGAATGACATTTGGACGTACGGAAGAGGCACCGCTGAAACCATTTTTAAACTTCACTGAGCTTCCAACTGCCAGGGGAAGCAAATTTTAATCGCCTGTTTTCTCTGTTTCAATTTCTACGTTATTTTGCCACATTCAAAATTTATCTTCTCCCAAAAAAAGAGAGGAAGTTGTGAAAATGATTTTCATGATGTACTTTGCAATGTGTGTAATAAAATTTCTTCTTACATTTTCTGTATAGGTCTTATTATTTTTTAATATTTTTCAAATAAATATTTAGTACAATCATAGATTATTTTTAACTTCTCATTTTTTAACGAAAAGTGTAAACAATATCAAATAATCCATCAGCAAATTTGTAAAATGAGAATCAAAGAATCTCACCTACAAAATTCAGATTCATATTTTAATATGTCAGAGAAGATAGATTACAATTTTGATTAAAAATAAATAAATTCAATAATTAATATGTCAAAAACAACTGAGATACTAAAATGTAAGTTTAAACTTTAATTATTTCATTTACATCTTAAATAAGAGTACAAAATTTCAAATTTCTAGGGAAATACTTTAGAACACATTCTCAACATTTCTCTCATCTTGGATGCACAACAAAATACCAGTAACAGTTATAAACGGCGCATGGAGATAATTGCACCGTGATACTAAGACACAAGCAACAATATGCAGGCGATGCAGAACGCACAGATCACTGTGATTGTGGTGTGGGACCGCCTTCTGGGCCTTGAAGAGTTTCTCAAACGTTTCCGTTGTGGTCAACAGCATGGACTGCGCAATAGTTGTCATTTTTATCCGCGCGTCCATGACACCCATCGGGGAGGGCTCAACAACAAAGGAAAGTAGCTAATTGATTATGTACTAATGAAGAAGAGTAATTCACTGCTAAATTATCCTGTTTTTGTCCTTCACCAATGCATTTCTGTTTTCAGTGCATCCAAGTAGTTGCTGGCCATCTTGTTGTAATGCCGTGGTATTTAAAATACCTCTTCCTGACTACCATTGAAGACTAAGGCATTATAATGTAAACAATAGGCCATCGTAAATGTATGTCAAGGTTGGACAGAAACTGTCGTAAGCAACAATATCCTTTACAATCCTCAGTACTATGTAGGGAAGACCCACATCTGGATTTTAAGGAATGGCCGAAGAGATGAGAACCATTTTTAAAACTATTTGTGCTATAAACTTTAAATATGACAAACTCATCTAAAACCAGACTTGAGAGTATGCTGGATTTTTTCACATTAAAATCCAAAAATAGATTTTTTATCAACATGTCTAAACCAACACTTAACATCCCTTAAGATATCATGATGGTTTTTACAATATACTAGTCCTCTCATTTCTATAAGGCTAAGATGGCCAGAGGTTCATATTGCCATTATTAGTAAACCAATTAAGAAATCCCAGTAGTCATTCCCGGGTTCGAACCTAGAATATTTTTCTCTTTGAAGCGCAGAACTTCGAAACAATTGTGATATGACATAGCCTACCCCATTAAACTCCAGTATATCAAGAAGGAATAGAAAGCTTTCAGTGTTTTGAGAGGTGGTAATGGCGATGAAAACAAGAAAAAGCTATAGTACACATAACAAGTAAAGTATTCCCTATACAAGCCATGGAGGCCCAGAGGGTTCCAGAAGGCAAGTTGCTCTAAAATGCATATAAGTTTTGAGATTTTATATTCATAAAAAAATCGGCAGACCGAGCCACCAGCTTTTTTTTTTTAGGTAGATTTCGAAGAAAAATCTACCTATTGCAATGGATACCACTTCATGATTTTCGAAAAATTCTTTCATATCTTTACGTTTCATGCTCCCCTAAATACGAAACCACCGCCCGTTCAAAAAAAAAAAATCCCTTTAGGCAGGCCAACAGGCGGAGGTAGATTTCGAAGTGCTTTTGGTTTAATTTTATTGTCGCTGCATAGCACTCTTTTTCTTTAGCCTTGGCATGGTAAACCTGCAGTAATAAGAACTGAATTCGGTAAAGAGGAAGAGCCTACAATCATTTGTTTCGACAACAAGAAAAGGATATAATATTCTGGGAGGCCGTGCGCAAGATCAACAATGAATAAAATTAGCAAAGCCGCTAAACAAGACAAAATTATGATATTATAATAATTCTTTTAAGTGTTATTATTTTCAAACATTAAAATCTCGCGTCATATGAGAGCTATCAAGAAACTATTTATTGATTTGTAGAGTACTCATCAAGAGCTTTTCAACGATACCCCACAAGACGTGGTTTCAAAAGTTTCGAATTTTCATCCCCACCCCCACCCCCACCCCCACCCTCACTCGAACCCCCGAATTGTTGGTGTCACTGTGAACTCCATAGGGAGTACTCTAATTTATTCAAACAAAGTTTCCCTCTATACTTCATAGGGGCCGAGATATAAATGTTTTAAAATTTCAACCCCCTCCCCCGACCACCCCCTTGGGCCAATTTTGCCCATTAACGAACTTGTCCGAACTATTGGGCCTAGAAATAACATAATAAAATTTGGTTCAAATATCTTCAAAATTACGGCCGCTATCGTGTAAAGATATATATATATAAATATATATATATATATAAATATATATATAAATATCACAAAATTTTTTTTTGAACGGGCGGTGGTTTCGTACTTAGGGGAGCATGAAACGTAAAGATATGAAAGAATTTTTCGAAAATCATAAAGTGGTATCCATTGCAATAGGTAGATTTTTCTTCGAAAATCTACCTAATTGTGATATATACCGGTATATATATATTTATATCTTTACACGATAGCGGCCGTAATTTTGAAGATATTTGAACCAAATTTTAATATGTTATTTCTAGGCCCAATAGTTCGGACAAGTTCGTTAATGAGCAAAATTGGCCCAAGGGGGTGGTCGGGGGAGGGGGTTGAAATTTTTAAAAATGTATATCTCGGCCCCTATGAAGTATAGAGGGAAACTTTGTTTGAATAAATTAGAGTACTCGCTACGGAGTTCACAGTGACACCAACGATTCGGGGGTTCGAGTGAGGGTGGGGGTGGGGGTGGGGTGGGGGATGAAAATTCGAAACTTTTGAAAACACGTCTTGTGGGGTATCGTTGAAAAGCTCTTGATGAGTACTCTACAAATCAATAAATAGTTTCTTTATAGCTCTCATATGACGCGAGATTTTAATGTTTGAAAATAATAACACTTAAAAGAATTATTGTAATATCATAATTTTATCTTGTTTAGCGGCTTTGCTAGTTTTATTCATTGTTGATCTTGCGCACGGCCTCCCAGAATATTATATCCTATTCTTGTTGTCAAAACAAATGATTGTAGGCTCTTCCTCTTTACTGCAGGTTTGCCATGCCAAGGCTAAAAAAGAAGAGTGCTGCGCAGCGATAATAAATTAAACCAAAAGCACTTTGAAATCTACCTCAGCCTGTAGGCCTGCCTAAAGGGATTTTTTATATTCTTACAACTAGTGTTGTGGTATCGAATCTTACGATCCCTGACCACACATGAAACTGTTTACATCAAGGATTGTATTACACATAATTAATTAATCCACCACTCACAAATTCGGGGGATTTCAGTATTGACAACTAGCTGTTTGCAAGTTTTATTAGTTCTTGTCTTCTGCGATAGATGGCAGCTGATGGCATACAGTCAAGTAAAAGCTTGTTCTTAGCAGTTTTCTTGGAACCAACGGATTTTTACAAGATGAAATGAACTCACTTTAGTATAATATTAAAATTAACACGAACAGAACTGTTGCTTTTAAAATACAGACAAGTTATTAGGCTATTATTATTTACTATTACAGGCTATAACTATTACAGACTATTTATTATTTTATTTGCTACTCTAAAGATTTCAAGATCGTTTCGTGTTCGATAGAAATCGATACCATACCTGGGTTATAATGAAAATCTGTATCGAAATGGATATCATCTTCATACCGTTCCCTCACAAGTAATAAGCGTCCTCGCCCCTCAAAATATTTATGTTTCTATCACTCCGTATTTTATTCATTAAAAACATAAGTGTTTTAGTGGTAAGGGAAAATCGTGCATCTCCCACCAGATTTCTTTCCACTCCAGTACTATACGTTATTACCGCACGATAACATTGTAAATCCAATATTACATCACAGCAGAGCAACACACTCTTCCTTTGTTCAGTAAAATCTGGACGGTAGCGTTTCCTTTTGTTGCTACGTTTATTCACAAAATAATCGAATGCACTCTATGAACTTTACAAGTTCTGAATCATTCCAGAAAATTGTTCATTTCCCCTGTCCGTTGTCGGATATATGCCGCGAAAATGGCCAAGTGATGACCGAGCACTTTCTGAGCATTGAGTTTCGTAACAGCTTTAATACTTCCGTATCTCAAGAGCTTTTGCGCGAAACTAACAGAAAGGAAAATCTCTATGCAAATAATCTTCAGTATTAGCAATTACCGATAATAATAAAATCTAATATAATATTTTAACTCGTGTTTCAGTGTAAACCCAACAACATCTACTATCAAGACATTGTTAAATTAATTGAAGTGGCCATGTCGGTTTGCCATAGCAAAAGAAAAAAATGAATGATTTGTACGAAACTCACAATGCGGGGAATTTTGGCCTAGGGAACTCAAATCTGAGGTCGACGTTTCCCGGGTATTGCATTTTAATCGTAAAATGCACATTGAAACCGTGATTTTAATATTATCAATCTTTTAAATTGTCTATGAATGATTTGGGTAAGGTTCATGAGTCTGTGGTGCGTTTTATTCGTTTCATTTCGAATCTGTATGCCCATACGGGAGCACAAGATTCGTTGTATTATTTTAATTATTTATATTTACTGTATTAAACAATATAATTAAGAATGGAATTATTTATTCATGTGATTTTGGACGAAACTCACGATGTTAGTGTTAATAAATATGTTTTAATTACACAGCCCAACAAAAAATAACTTTTTGTTTGGTGTCTCAGATGTTTTACCGGATTTTGGCTATACTTAGTGTGCTTATTCCAATTAATATGTAAACAGTTTTTCTCTACCAGCTCTACTTTTGTCGAGAGGGCGGGGATTTTATTCGTGAACTCTTAGTCTAGCGAAACAAAATCTTGCTTGATAATATAGCTAGTGAAGGTTCTTGGACACGTAGGACGAAAACTGTACGAAGTACAGAAAACAAAGCTGGATTATTTTTGGCCCTCAAATTGACAGCTCATAAATTATAAACGACCGTACAGTATGTGATAATATCAATTTTTTAAAGGACCCCATGTTATATTGTTATTGTAATGTTAATGTAATGTTAGTGTTTTGCTTTTTTTCTTCACACGATATAGAAGCTACAAGTAGGCACTGTTTTTATTTATATTAAACGTAAAATGGGATAATATGCATAATGGTAATACCATATTTCAAAACTAAAGCTGATAGGGCAAAACTAATGGCACATTTGGCATCAGCGACCTAAATATACCCATGAATATGTATAAATTCTAAGGCACCAAAATGGCCGTTGGTCTGTGTTATATTTCTAATAAATAAATTATTTTAAAACATATCTAGCAATTGAGTAAATAATAACGGGGAAAGCTGCAGATACCTGCTAGTAGGTCAATTTTTGTATAGTCCGCATGCTTTTAAAAGGCAAATGAGCTGAACCAATGCGTTTATAAAAATGACAAATTTCCAATAGTATTTTGGGGGAGATTGAAAATAGGAATCTCTGTTGCTCACGCTTGTGCCATGGGTCTCCGAACTAGGCAACGGAATTTCTAAATACTATTGGAAATTCGTTATTTTAATGCATGCCTTGACTGTGCTCATATGCTCTCTAATTAGTGAGTTCCAATAGTCGCTTTGAAGGGTCAATGGAGTGAACTGTAACGGCCTTCTGTAACCAACGTTCTGTGAGATTTGGTAAATTATGTCCCACAAACGTCACTGACTACGGATCTGCATACCCGGTTTCGATCCCCAATACCTATAATCTGTCTGGGGTAGAGAAGTGCATTCAGCCTAGCGAGGACCACTGAAGCGCTGCTTGATCAAGAAGTAGCGTCTTAAGTCAAAGGTCACTAATAAGGGTCTTGGATTTCGGCATGTTGATTTCATGGGCCCCAGTTTTACTACAAGGGACCAGGATTGTGTAGCTGACGCCATTAATGTCATGTCATTTAAGACTTCCACTTGAATTTCTGGGTCTTACAGCGGAATTCGGCGGAAAAAAAAATTGCATCGTCTCATGAAAACAAATTGTTTCTGTCACCAAAATTCCAAGATATATTTCGACATGAAAACTTTGAGATCCATCTTCTTAGACCAGCAAATAGAATGTTGAGGATATAAGACTGTATTTACGTATAATAACATAAATGTAAGTAACTGATTTTACTAGTACTGTTGTTGCCTAAATAGTTGCCTCATTTAGTTACATACATTTGCAATAAATACTTAGCCGAGAAATGTGATTAACACAGAAAACAATTAATCTTGAGACTGGTGTAAAGAAAGACCTTCCTGAACACACAGGAAGCTTCAGTTGAAAAGATTGTAACTCCAATGCAATGAAATATAATTTTTATTAATACGGTCACAAATGGAAAAGACTGAAGTTAGATGCACACGTGAATGCTTATATAGGGGCACGTGATGAAGATCATGCTCACAAAAACGAAAAAAAAAAAATTTACTACTTGTGACTGCTGCTATAATGTCTCCATTGAAACACGAGGGCACCGAAACCCACAGGAGGTACAAGCGTACAAGGTTGACTAGGCCTTTAATATTATGAATAATTCGCTGCGGTTTCGTGAAGTTCCTTATTTCGAATCAAAAGTTACTCTTCATTTCCCTAGTAACGTAGCATGTCATTTTTGTAATTTACAACTTATGCACAATTTACATAAAAATTGATCATTTTCAAGCAAATTTATGCTATACAAGAAACTGCAAATTTAAAGTAATAACTAATAAATGTGGGTTTATTTTTTTACCAATCAGATACCACAAAAGTTTATTATATTCAAGCAAAATTATGCTACACAAGAAACTACGAATTTAAAGTAAATAAATGTGAGTTTATTGTTACCTAATAAGACATAATTATACGCGTTCTGGTGGATTCGTTGGGAGATTACTTGGAACAACAGTAAATGCCATAGTACGCGTACATGTTTAATTAGATGAATAAACCTTTTTAACAGATGAGTGATGTTTAGTCTCTTCTCTACGCTGATACAGATCTCCATGTTGTTCAAAATTCATGCATTA
Source organism: Ectobius pallidus (assembly GCA_964059195.1). Classification (NCBI taxonomy): domain Eukaryota; kingdom Metazoa; phylum Arthropoda; class Insecta; order Blattodea; family Ectobiidae; genus Ectobius; species Ectobius pallidus. Next base: position 109,109,410 of record CAXKWD010000007.1, on the reverse strand, counting down.
AACAATAGCACCTTCCAATTGTAAACAATTTTAAAATTTATTGCCTGACCCTTATTATCGCGGAAGAAAAAGTTGCCATGACTTTTGCGGCAATCCTCGTATGCATAAAAGTAATTCAAATGATTTATGAACAATTAGCAAGAACACCTCAGTTAAGAATGCGGTAATAGTGGATTAAAGCTATGACCAGAACTAATTACAATAATTTATTACGATACTGAAAACTAACCTTTAAAGTACAATAGTGAATTTTGGAATAGGAGAAGGTGACAAAGAAAGTTGTGGACCGAAGATATGAGAAAGAGCATGAAATTCTTACTCGTTCTTTTTTTGAAACCAGAATTTTTAAAATGCTATTAATTGTAGGCCTAATTTAAATTTCCCCAAGAAGCTAATTTTAATGATGCCTTCCTAAGAATTCACTGGATGAAAATAATTATCACAGGTAATGTCACGACTGACTTGGAAATCGGTCGCTCGTAAATTTATCAAGAGGAGTTCAAGTTACAAGTAGCATTTATAATGAATATTTAACTAATAATATGTAATAAATAAGTAATGAAATATATTGAAATAGAATTATTTGTATGTCATCTTAGATCGATTCAATCCCATTAAAATACATTTATTACATAAAATGTGGCTGTTTTCTCTTAAGGAAACACGATCAAAGACCCAGTAGTTCATAATTTCCATATATTCTGGTACCTTTTGCTGAAATATTGAAGATATCTTGAAATATTGAAGATATCTTGAGGATTAATCTTAATTTATTATTCACTCTTATAGATTGCCTTACAAACTTTTAATGTTAATGGTAATCGTATTGCTCTCTTGCACACGCATTGAAATCTCTGGCTATACATAAGTTTACATAGCTTTTTCTTCTCACCTCATAAAGTGGTGAAGAATGGAAGTGTTAATTTAATTTTAGATCATGTATAACTCTTCAAAGCTATTGCAATATTGAAGACAGAAGGCCTTAATTTACATGTTTCGAAGCATTTGCTAAATAAAGTCTTCTCAATTAGTGCAGCATTTAAAAATGAAAGCTTTAGTTTAAATTTTAGCTTTTTTCAGTTTTCTTAGCTATTGTAGCAAAAATGTAAGCCCTAATTTAAATTTTAAAAGCTTTTTCCTCTAGGGACCGGTCTGGAGTATTAAGAAATTGATGCTTTTCTTTAAATTTTAGGCACTTTTACTTAGGCCTAAGTTTTTTCAGGTAGATCAGTAGTGCAAATGAACGTGTTTTCTTTCGTTTTAGAATCTTTTACCTTAAATCTTCTGAGATATTTGTAGAAGCGAAATATATTAAAAGGTTTCTCCTAGACTTCTCAGCTATTAGGGACAGTAAAAATGAAAGTTTTACAAGCTACTGAAGTATTTATTTTTTTTTCCCCTTTATTTTACATGTTTCAATGCAGAGGGCGTAACCTATCACATGTTATGTTCGATGGGTGTACCAGTTGACCGTGAAACTATTATATGCTTTTATTCTCTGTTGTTGATATGTTATTTCTTCTGTAAACTTTAACTGATTTTCATTTTTCGTTATTTATAATATAGGATTAAATTGGAACGATTAATCACGATTCATGGTAAATAAATAGTTATTCAATTCGGAACTTGTCTTTGCAACCAGGAAACCAACAAAAAATCTCAAGTCAAAAATTACCTTGGTAGCGAAGTATTCTCAGTTATTGCAGGGGTGAAAAATAAATTTTTGATTTAAATTTTTGAAACTTTTATCTAACTTACATTTTCTGAGTCATTGCAATAAGTTAGTGAAAAATGAAATACATTTTTTTTTTGCTTAGGAGACAGATTATTCCCATTATTGATTATTCATTATTCAGGTTGAGCAAGTGGAGTATAAGAAAGTTAAAGCTTGGAGGGCCAAGAAGAAATTAATTAAAAATAAAATGTGTGTATTGAATATTTTCGTGGAATAACCGTTTCTGTAAAACTGGAATATACAATGTTGTTAAAGTCATCAAGTATATAGATAGATTTCTATAATTCGCCAAATGTTTAAAAGAAACAAAAAAGTTAAACAAGAATAAACGCATCTAATTTGATTCCTTAAACGTAAACGGTTTAGACAGTGAGATGAGTACGTATTGTCAGTTTTCACTTGGAACCGGTGCTGAAGCAAACAATATAATAAGTACGCCTGCTCCACTCTAGCACAGTATTCTGACCACCAAAGAGTGAAGCATAACTATTTGTTTAGGATCAGCTGTATAAGATGCAATGAACAATAAATAGACCTACCCATCCGACTATTGAAAGCGCCGACTTTAGTTAGCGGTGTGAAAGAGAATTCCAATAATGCTCTGTCACGTACATGATAAATGCAAATATTACATAATATAACAGATGACTATGTAGCTCATACGCCTTTCTTTAGATTTGGGCCAATGACACTTAAGAATGAGTTTGAAATCAACCAATCATGGACCTGATTCATTCAGTGTCTACCAAAATTTGCTTTATCACCTCCTAGAAAAGTGATAAAGACACGTCCTCATTTCTTTAAATTCTAATCAGTTTGCAGAGTCTTAGGCAGTGACTTATATGCATATGTCACCATTGTCGCGGTATTTATTTAAGACTTATTCTGGAAAACAATCGAGTTACGCTTACATCTGTTTAGGAATTAGCATTTTACTATTTTACGGGATATGTATTCCATAGTTCAGTATTGTTGACATGTGACTGTAATCACCTCCTGTAAACTTTATAAAAACATAACCTGAATGAAATAAACTTGTTCCTACGTGCATAATATCTTCGAAGAAACAGTACTTAGGCCTATTAGTATGCATTCCTAGGAATTATAACAATAATAAAATCATAAAATCAGTACAGTAGGTAGCATGTCCATTCGTAATCTAGGTATACGTTAGGATTGTTGATATCTGAGATATGAGAATTGGAATTTCGTGTAATCTGGTTATCATTTCACCGAATTTCCCATCATCCCATATTATTCTTGTCACTATCGTAAGCTTATATCCAATTTGTGAAAAATAAACTAAAAAAACCGATATGCACTATGTCCTAATACGCAAGATTCCCTTACGTAGGCCTAATAGTGTTCATGTACACAAATATGTGCGAAAATGACGCACGAATTTAATACTGTATTCTTCGTTCATATACTGTAGCACGTGCCTAAGTTCACCTGTAAGACACTTGACAATGGATTTATCTTTGAAGGGAGAAGGAAGGGTAACTCTCATTGGTGGAGGGGAGATCAGTCCTGACCAATATAAAACTCCGCGGGCAGGGGATCGCAACTCAATAGCAGCACAATATGGCAGGCCGGTCAGTAGCAGTGGTATTTCTCTTCACCTTCGCTCTCTCATGGGTTCATGCGGGAAGACTCCGTGAGTACAGAGAACACTAAACATATTAAATTTATGTTATGCTGGTTTGCCTAACAAATTGTCATTCTTACCACTGATAACATTAAACGAAGTTCTTTGTAGTGGACAAATGTAATCTGTAAGAGAAGTAAATGTTTTTTCCAATAGAAATAAGTATTTACATTACTGTATGACTTAGAAGGAAGGAGAACAGCTCGACGATGTAGATACAGTATATGAGTAATCCTAAACCACAGTAAATTATGTTCTTTTATCCCATTTGTTTTATTTACAAACAATAATGAAAACATACTACATATATAGTACGAGCATAAAATTTGATCACTATTATTACGTATCATTTTTACCACCACTATTACAATTATTTTCATTTGTTAAATAGTTTATCCAGTTTTCATTCTTCGCTTTAGGAGAATTAGAGGTAGCGTAACTTTTTTAAGTAACGAAATTAGTAGGAATAGCCTTGAAAGAAGCTTTTACTAATATAAGCTCGCAAAAAAAAATCGAAACTTCTGAGTACTTCATAAGAATTCAAATTCACTTATCCTGCTAAATTTTCTTCTGTTTCATTGTTTATTATATTCACATAATATATTGAACCATACATATAGAGAAGCCCATACACACATGTATAAACATATATAATGCATATATATAGCCTAGGTATAGGCTATGTATTCAAAAACAATTCAATTTCCTGACACTAGATCTAAAGTGGACCATGGGCATCATCCGCCCATGTTTTTCGACTTAATTGGTAGATGGCAGGATACAAATATGGGTTTATATATATAATGAATAAATGTCATAACAGTTTCAGAAATCAAAATGCTAAACATGCTTTAATAAAACAGCCAATTTCTCCTCGTAGTTTGTGCCTGCACATACCATCGCATTGTACAGGCAGCAACCCAATGTATTTTGTATGTATTAAGTGGAAATAAAGTCTTGAAGTTTTTTGCTAATAAATTATATATTTATACCTATCGATAATCTACCAATCTACCGGAACGGGCCATCTCAGCAAAATGTAAGAACTTTTCATTTCCGTGATACGGTTATGAATAGGATTCATTTGTTGAACGCTGAAATACAAATATACAACAAAAGACATGGTATTATGTCCTGAGTAGTACCTGAGCTTCCCTAGAATGGAATATGAAGAGGGTATCTAATAAATAAAACCCTGCATCCACCTAACAAGCCTAATTTGAAGCAGGTTCAGTCTACGTAGAATTAGGCTACAAGGTAAACCTGCTGATTTCTGCGTCATAAAGTGGACATGTAAACAAAGTTTCAGTTATGCGATGATAAATCTACCAATTTCTCATTAATCTTAATTCGCAATAGCTACATTCTCTAATTGTGTCTCCCAATGTTAACAACATAGTTACATCATTTTCTTTCAGAACTGACTTTCATGAAGATTGGTTTATTTATGCCGCATTCACAAGACTTAGATGATAACAGAGAAGATCTAGACTTCCATCTATTTCAATTTGTCATGCTGACAATTTGAGGACGCTTTAAAGATTAGTCTACGTGAAGAATTAATGTTTTGTATTTAATGAATTGCCTTTATAAGCGTCCGCTGATGACGTTAACTCTACAGTTTTACATACTGCAACACCAGTAAAATTATTTACTCTAGTGCAGCGTTTCTCAACCTTTTTGAAGCCGAGGACCTCTAAATGCCTAAAAAATTGTACGGACCCCTAATTTTACATTCCATTTTTAAAAGTAGGCTATATGTTGGCCTATATTCTTAATATTTGGGGTATTAATTATAGGTCATTATAACGAAATAAATCTAAATATATATTTTTTTAATTCGAAGAAAACACAGTTATTGAATTGGAAGTAAACTATTGAGAGTAAAATTATATTTTGAACAGACTTAAATATTTGTTACCAATTTCATAATATAATTAGGAATTATAACACAGGTTTACCTTCAACCTTCAACAATAAAACTCTTGTTAAGAGAGCATCTCTAATAACAAATTCCGACAAAGTCTTATTTTTCAGGGTTTTGAATGAAACCATACACGTCAGTGCATCAGGGATTTCAAACTGTGGTTCGTAACTGCAAAATTAAGGAAACTTGCAATAGGACCGGTATTTTCGAAGATTTTAAAAACTTTGACATCTGGTGTCCATTTTATGTGAAAAATTTTTGCTTCTTTACTTGCTTTATGATAGTTTTAAATTATGTTTGCGGACCATCTTCGCGGACCATAGGTTGAGAAATGATGCTCTAGTGCATAATAAGTTACCGTTATCTTTCAGACAGATTAGAGATACGTACAAGTATTTTTAAAAATAGAATTAAATGTATGTTGAAAAGATATAATTTTTACACTGTACAGGAATACCTGAACATAGATATATTGTTTTAATGGCTCATTGACGTTACCTATTGCATTGTATGCTGAACGGTATAATAAATTATTATTATTATTATTATTATTATTAAATATAATTATGATTCAATTATTATCAAATAGAAATTCGTCCCTTATTTACTAGTTTGAAATTATTCAATCGAAAGTTGTGATCCAGCTACACATCGCAAAAGCAATACTCATTGGCTGTGATAGTTATATGCTTAAGAGGCGGAGATAGTGAATCATTCCACTGCCAAAAATTAAGAGAAATAAAAATTTTAAAATATTATAATAAGATATTCACTGGAACTGATATGTCAGTCTATTTGTAAGATATTTTAAAATGCTTTCACGTTTTGTTCATGAAAAATAAATAAGAAATTGGCCTCATTACATGTTTGTTTTCTTCACAGTTTAATTTACTAGTACTTTTTTCTGAGTTCCAGATATAAAAAATGTGGATATAAGAGAGGCTTGGAAAGTCTGGTCTAGTTGCGAATGTTGTTTTATCATGTTGTCAGCTATACCAGCAAGCACTCTATTGGATTGAAATAACGAAAGAAAGCGGTCCTAATCTAAGTGATTCTAGCGGTCCTAATCTAATATATTTTCACCTTAGCCACATCCATGTAAATTGTTACGAAATAAATAAGAAATTATAACAAGATATTTAATTGATATATAAGTAATTATACATGAGCAAGAGAACCAAAATACTAGATCAGAATCATAGCATGCAATGTCCTTTTAAGTGCCCCTTGGTTAAAATTAAATCACTGTTTCAGGTCGACATAATGGCCACTCCCTGAAATGTGCCAGTGGTATCGAATTAATCATTTCGTAATGCACATAGAATGGTTTCGTATTCTAATTTACTAATAGAATGGTGGTCCATGATAAATAATAAATGACTGCTAAGCAATTACGCAATTACTGTCCTGTCACGTGTTAAAATCACCGTACAAAATAATGTGGCAAAGGAATGGAAGGTGGCCTACAAATTACGAATTTTTAGAGTGATCCTCTTTATTCTGTATCATGGAATGATAAGTTAATGCTTCATTGATATTACATTACATCACTGTTAATATTTGGATATTTTATTTATTTCTGGTGAAGTGAATGCAATCTACAATCGTCGTGAGGTTATGACATAGTAATATTATAGTAACTTAATGAAAATAGAAACTATTGATGTAATCCATGAAAACAACAAACTGACATCCGTTTTGACATCCCTTGCATTTCAAGGGACTTGAGCCTAAATCTCACTTTTTTTTGCGAATAGTTAATGACGTAAATTCGTTTTTATATCCATGAGTCTGATATTTTCTCAATGAAGTTTTGAACTGGAGCTCAATACGTTATGTTAGTGTTCACTAAATTTAGTGTAAATTCTATCATTGTTTATGTACAAAAAATATTCAATACTACTGAAAATTGAAATCAGTCAAGTTGTCACAACTCTTCCATTGAATTTAAAAAATCACAATTATTATTATTCCTTGATCGTAAATGTAGCCTGGTCTGATTTTTATTAGTAAATGGAACTTTACTGTTTACTTTGAACTTCTTGCTTCGGTTAATCACTGAAAGAATGTAGTTATGCTAGCTTGTATTTACACTTCTATCACCCTGCCGGTGATTAGATACAGGTTTAGGTAGCAGTTGTGAACCGCGTTTAAATAAAGTATCTCTGTTTTGGCCACATGACCACCGCAATAGTTCCTCGAGGCTGTTTAGAGTGGAACGGAAGCATTTCAGTTTGTCGAACATGCTGTAGTCGAGCCAACTGTTTGAAAATAAAGAAACAGACTGACTCACCTGTTTGAATGACATACTAACATGCATGCACGAGACAAACTTTCAGTTTCGTTTAACAATCAGGTCGTTCCAGCCAGGGACGTTGACAGTGAAAGTGGTCCAGCTCCTTTTAGAACCTCGAACTCACCACCATCGCTACTAGGAATGCTGGATTTATCTTGAACAACAGCCCAATGGTTTTCCAACATCACAAATACATTTTCAAACCATTATTCACATACGTGCACAATAATCCCCGTATAGCGGGTAAAACTAATACCAGCTTTTCATGTGCCACCTCATGAGGAAGAAAAACATATAGTGGTATTTCACACTGAATCTACTCCATCGAACCGCACTCTATTTAGAATCTGAACAGACAGTTGACACTGCACAGGAGTATGCCATGAAAAACTATGGATGCATAACCTCAAAATTCAATCGCGATCACACCGACTTATATACTCGTAATATTATATAGTCTGCAATTATTATTTCCGTAAAGTTTAAACAAGGTTTAAGGCCGGGTCAAGTATGTGCATCTTACCAGTACTGAGTTGCATACAGACGCTTTGGAGGGATTATTAACATTTTTACTCTCGGCTTTGTACAGGTAGGGAAAAAAAACTGGACCTAATAAAATATCTAAGTTGTCGATTTAAGCCACTGCGCAGGATAGCGGGAATGTATTGAAATGTGTTCTTGACAATATAGACAATCAATTGAGAAATAATTTCACGTAATTTGCATTGCTTGTGAAAACAAACGTTTCCGTTACATCTCTTACATTTATTTACGTGAAATCAGCTACAAGAGCCGGTCCGCTTTCTTTTTCTCCCCTACCTGTACATTTCTGCTATTAATGTTAAAAACGGCTTATTATAATTAACCGTTAATATCACAAAGTAGGCAACCCTTTCTTTCCATACCCTAAACCAAATCTTTTTCTTAATCCTGGATCCTAATTAAAAAGAAATGTAGATCTTGGAACGAACCCAAATAATAAATATCACAGGATGGGTACAAAAAGTCCAGTAGAAAATAGACCATGGTGTACTGTTCCTATTGTTCATGCATTTTATTTATTTTATATATATATATATATATATATATATATATATATATATATATATATATATATATATTGCACTACACATCTGTTAATGTAGCGGATTCTACGACATTACTAACTGGACGACATTCTGCAGAAAGGAACCAAGCCACATGATTTTTAAGCTAAAAAACAGGCATTTAAAGTTAAATAAAAATCCACCTGTATCTTTTCGGTGTGTTTTTGTTTCCTTAATAGATGGCATATAAATGGATGAAGAGGGTTGGTTAGTTTGCACAACGTAAATATATACTTCAGTAGCAAAAATTTAGCATCTAATCCGGTTTTTTAAATTTGAGGGTTGCTTCCTTTCTGCAGAATGTCGTCCAAATTTATTGTTACCGATTTTGTCTTTATCGTCACTACGATCATCACCACCATTATTATTACTATTATTATTATTGTTATTATTATTAACATTATGATTATCTGGGTTGCAGCCAGCTATGTGAAGCCCTGCAAGAAGAGTGACCTTGAGTATGATGCCTGCCTTGTCCGGCTGGTAGAGCATATGAGACCGCGTCTCGCTAATAAAGGTTAGTGTGCTGCTTCACTGTTAGATAATATAATGACATAGCGGAAACGTAAACATATTACACTCATAAAAGTAAAAGCTTCCTCATATATCAAGCTATTTTTGCTTCTGTCACACTCAGTAATACCCATGTGTTGGTCAACAATACAGGGTGTTAAAAAATTACATTTATAACGTTTAAGGATGATAGAGGAGGTAAAAACAAACATTTTCTTTCTGTGACAAAACTTTGGCATATGCTACGTTTTGCCGCTAGATGGACTTAAGGGTAGATGGCTTAACTGCCGTCACAACACGCACTGATTAGTTTTTTTTTGTACTGCTTTGATCGTCGTGTCAGGAACCATCTAAATGCTACATTCCCCAATCGTTGGATCGGCAGGGGTGGGTCATTACCGTGGTGGCCACCTCGATCACCGGACCTATCTCCACTGGATTTCTTTTTGTGGAGAGACATGAAACGTCTTGTGTATGAGACACCGATCGATACGGCAGAAAAATTAGTTGATCGCATTGTTGAAGCTGCACATGTTATTTGAGACAATGTTGGGCTTTTTGAGCGTTGCAGACAGTCCATAGTACGAAGATACCAGTTGTGCAATGCCTTCAATGAACGGCAGTTTGGACACCATCTCTAAAACGACAATTGGCCTCGTTCCTTCTGAATAATACGAACAAAATTCGAATGTTGCAATTAACACTTATGTAGCCCTACACAATAAACGGCGCATATGCCAAAGTTTTGTCACATAAATAAAATGTTTGTTTTTACCTCCTCTATCATCCCTGAAACGTTGTAAACGTAATTTTTTTAACACTCTGTATATGCAACTAAACTGCAGACTTCAATAATTGTCAATAGCTCTTAATATGATTACTAGGATTATTATTGTACAACATATTTAATGAAACTCTCACCGTAGGCTATTTACTCAGAAACTGAGTTAAACGGTTGTTTCAAGTGTTCCGGGTGCATGCGGCTTCAATTACGCATTTATGTGATGCAACAGCAATGAAGTAAAGAAATGTAGTGGAAATGTTTAATAAAGTTACACACTGGTTCTCGCTTTCGTAGAGAAAATCAAATTAGCTTAGGCTATACATTAAAACAAAAGTTTATGTTTGTATAACATATTCTTTGCAAAAGGTATGGAAATATAATAAATATATATAAACATTTAATATGTAAATATTTTATTTGGAGTCGTTAGCTTATGTTTACTGTCATTTAAAGAGTTTTCTGGTAAAAATTTTTAATGGTAAAGAGGCAATGCAGTCACTTGAAAATGTGATTTCACTCATAAAATTCAGTCGAATAGTATCAAACTTAAACACTGTTAGTTTTGTTCCTCTTAAAAATATATCTTATTTGAAAGAATTTTATAAGGTTAGTGGATTAGAGAAAAATCAGGATTGTTTGTGAACGAAACTAGAATATATGCGTGTTATGCATGGTCACTTATCAGAGATTATCCTAATTATCTGATGACGTACGTATACACAGTTACAAGACATTAAAAATACACTTGTAAGCAATAAATTCATTGAGTTACTATTTTCTATTATGAAATAAATTGTTCAAAAGCAAAATATCATGGACAGTTATCAGTTTAGTCAAACTATTACTGGAAAATTAATAATTCTCATTTTTTTACGTTAAATGGTACTTTGACTTGGAGACTTCAATGAACGCACGGAACACGAACTACACTTCTTAGAACAACAGCATTATTTTTTTAGTTTTCCAGTAACAATTTTGTTTAAACTTATAAGTCTCAAATTATTGACACATTTTGATAAATATTCCGTAGCATGTGTGTAATTCCCACATTTAATTAAAAAACCGGGGAAGATAGAAGATTTATTTGTTTTAATCTACGAAGATTTCAATAGAATATTATGCTTTAATGCCTATCTTCTTACAGGTATACCAAAAATGCAGGTGCCTCCCTTAGAACCATTCCTCCTGCCTGGTTTGGAGGTGGTGAGAGACCTAGATGCTATTAAAGTACGAGCATTGCTGCAGAACATTGTTGCGTACGGAGGCAAAGATTTTGTTATCAACAGACTCAAGTAAGCTTTATTACAATTTATTGTTATTCATCAGGTGAAGGGAGTTTTGTTGGCAGGATCACTCACTCTCCACTCTTCTTATTTGAACAAATAGCATATAATAATTAATGTGAAATTATCCCAATCATAATTATAATAAAACAACGTATTCCCACTGACGAGTGGCACAGACTAAATTTTATTTAGAGACAAAAGACAAACAAACATGTCTAACGACAATGCAAGACAGATGGCAGCACTAGTAACATATTGTGTAGATATTAGACCTTTAACACCCCCACTATATCTAACAATATGGATATACAAAAATATTACAATCTTTGAATACCTAATACATCCAAAAACTTATAATGTTTCATAACACATAAAGCCTTCGTGAATACATCAGCTGGCATCTCAGCTGTAGGAAAATACTTCACATTTACAATTTTATTTACTACACATTCTCTACAAAAGTGAAACTTAATGTCTATGTGTTTTGTACGCTTGTGAAACATTGGATTCATAGTTAGCTTTTGTGCACTCTGATTATCGTTGAACAAATCAATGGTATACAAATTTTGTGTAATTTCATATAGTAAGTTTCTCAAATAAACAGCTTCTTTACATGCTTCTGTAATAGCCATATATTCGGCCTCACTACTAGACAAGGCTACAGTAGTTTGTTTTTTAGTTTCCCAAGAAATTACACAACCAGATAAAGTGAAACAATATCCTGTATATGACTTCCTATCCATAACATTTGCACCCCAATCTGCATCTACATATCCTTCTAATATTGAATTTCCATCAGCAGTGTACTTCAAACCGTAATTTTTAGTACATTTTAAATATCTCAATAGACGCTTTACATATGCACAATGTTCTCTAGAATAGCAATTGTTAAATTGACTCAAAAATCCAACTGCATAAGTAATATCAGGTCTGGTTAGAACTGCTAAGTACATTAGACAACCAATAACTTGCTGATATGGGAATTTTCCAACATAGTTTTCCCCCTTAGATACATGCAACTTAGTTTCCATAGGAGTCTGAATGGGTTTGCATTGACTCATGTTAAATCTTTGCAACACCTGATCAATATAATCAGACTGGTTCAATGTGATAGTTTTCTCAGACTTATTAACTCTTACATTGACACCAAGACACTTTCTGATTTCACCTAAATCTTTAAGTTTGAAATGGCTAGCTAATTCATTTTTCAAATATTCTGTTTCTTTACAATCATTTGAAAAAATAAAAAATCATCCACAAAAAGTGTAACAATAGTCCTCAAATTATTTCTGACTTTTGTGAACATACATGGTTCTATCTTAGATCTCTTATAACCAATATTTAACAAACATTCATCCACTTTCCTGTACCATGCTCTCGAAGATTGTTTAAGCCCGTAGATTGCCTTTTTTAATTTAAGTACTTGACCCTCATGGGTCTGCTCGGAAAATCCTTCTGGCAACTGCATAAAAATGGTTTCATCAAGAGCACCATTCAGAAAGGCTGTAGTTACATCAAGGTGAGTAATGTCAAATCCTAACTTAACTGACAATGCAAATAGTAACCTCAATGTAGTATGCCTCACAACAGGAGAAAATGTTTCTGTATAGTCTATACCTTCAACTTGTGAAAAACCTTTAGCAACTAAACGTGCACGGAACCGAACTTTGTTATCACTATCATATTTTTTACGAAGCACCCACTTACACTGTACAACCCTACCATCTTGTGGACTTTCACATAATTCCCACGCATCATTTTCTTTGAAACACTGTAGTTCTTCTTGCATGGCCAACATCCACTGTTTCTTTTCTGGTCCGTTTAAAGCAGTGACCGGCATGTTCCGTGCTCTGTGACGTCATACTACAGAGCAACCGCGCTCTTTGCTCGGCAATATCTCCGTACTGAGCGTGGAGGAAGGGTTCAACTGGCCAGTGGCGGAACGACGCCTATGCATTGGCAGAGTGCGCTCCGATCTTCGTAGATAGTATGGGAATAGCACAATTACAATGCATTTGTACGAAAACAAAATAGTACAACTGTGATAAATCAATGTAACAGAACAGTTTTGTTTGTAATGAAATTTAATATAGGCCCTACTTACACTAATCTGAAATGCATCCAGGTGCGGATGCGTCAGGTTATTTAAATGAGGCTCCGAAACTACTATAAACATACAAATACATAAAACATAAGAATACTTTAAGGAGTACTGCAAAACTTTGTCTACTCGGAAACTGAAAAATGTTAAAGTATACAAAATATACAAAATACACAAAATATACAAATTAAACTATACACCTTTGTGAGCACTATGCCAAGTATAGGCCTATTCAGACTTTTGATACACACCCTTACTTTGTGTCACTATCGTGCCCAAGCTCAAGGCATTGTCGAGATTTTTTCCCTCTTTTCTCGCGCACTAATTTTGCAATATTAGGAGACATAGTCTGGCTAACACACAAACGAGAACATTTTTCATGTTCTGATCAGATAGGCGGTTTCCATGTTGTGGTTTGCAGATCTTCATACAAGAAAAGAACTATTCACATACATACGTCGATACAAATACCTAATACTCAACATTCTAGCAGCAAATATATTATGTAGTTGCCTGGGGAAATCTTCTATAAAATATAGATAGATCCTTTTTGTTTTGAAAGCAGTCTTTCATTTCAATATTCTTTTGCAAATCAATGACTTCTAGTTGCAATGACGTTGGAACACTGTCAACATCCACAGAAAATGGTGTCGCAAATATGCAAATATCGGATTGGTGTTTTGCAAAATCTTGAAATCTGTAATAAAATATCCTGATCCAGTTCTTCTAATATTTGTACATAATTATTAATGTCTGTAATTGAATGACATACTGTAGACAACTTTGGAAAAATGTGGCGTGTCTCCGAGGGTGACCTGACGTTTCCGTAAGTCTAGTATTAATCTGAATGCACTAAATTTACCATACATTTCACTGATTAACTGACCTCTGCACCCTTGCCATGGTTAATGCACGCAATTCAATGTACCATCACGGCTCACCTTAACCCTACTGCTGCACTGAACGCCACTGCGCTAGTGCGTATTAACAGGAATGCATCTCAACTGCTCGCTCTCTCAAGCTCTTGCGAGATGATCGGCTCTTACGTCACAACTGCAGCATCTGCCGGACACTGGTTTAAAGCATCATGCAGTGTCAAACCTGCCACATCATCATAGGTTTCAGCGCTTGTGCAAAGATTCGACATACCATATCTCTCTGGTGGTTTCCGTGTTCGTCTGGGTCTGTCCATGAAATCTTCATTTTCACACTGAAGTGTACTCTCTGAGTCTTCATCATCATAGGAATAATCATTTTCACTGTTGGAGTTATCTTCAAGACTAGATGTTGATTCAAAACTTGTTACCTCCTGGCCTTGTTGTTCTGGTTTAACCTCATTTGAATCAAAACTTGTTACCTCCTGGCCTTGTTGTTCTGGTTTAACCTCATCCCCCACTGAAGCAACATTCTGGTCTTGCATTTGAATCATACATTCAGAATTGATTTCTGGCTCAATAATGACCACATCTCTACTTGTAAACACAGTCCTTGTTTCTGGATTATAGACTCTGTATCCCTTTATGTTATCTGGGTATCCTGTAAGAATACATTTCACAGATTTCTTATCCCATTTCTTACGCTTTTGTTTAGCAACATGTACCATGACAGTGCTACCAAATATCCTAATATGACTGATATCTGGTTTTGTGCCAGTCCATAGTTCATATGGCGTTTTATTATCCAACGCAGCAGCCACAGTTCGATTCTGCAGGTACACTGCCGTATTGGTGGCCTCAGCCCAAAACTCTTTTCCCAGGTTTGCATCAAACAGTAGACATCTCGCTTTTTCTACGACTGTGCGATTGAATCTTTCACATAAACCATTTTGTTCTGGGGTGTATGGGTTGCTTTTCTGGTGGATAATACCAGCACTGTTTAGGTAATCTTCAAATTCCTTATTGCAATACTCTAAACCATTATCGCTTCTTATCACTTTTATTGTTCTTTTTGTTTGATTTTCCACCTGTGCTTTGAATATCTTGAAATACTTCAGAGCCTCATTTTTGTGCTTCAGAAAATAAACAAATGTTATGCGACTGTAATCATCGACAAATAACAAGAAATACCTTGCTCCTCCTATCGATGTAGTCTCCATAGGGCCACAAATGTCTGTGTGCACTAAATCTAGCAAGTTGCTGCTTCTCTGACCACTGCCTTTAAATGGTAAGCGACACTGTTGACCTTCACAACATGTTGTACAAGAAGCCTTGCTTATTTCTGCTTTTTCATCAAATGACATTCCCAAGACAGCATTTTTCATTTTATTTAAGTATTCCTTGTTGACATGTCCTAATCTGCGATGCCATGTTACTCCTGACACAGCTGATGCAGCCAAATACTCCTGGGATACCAAGTTTACTTTGTATACCCCATTGACCAATACTGCTGTAGCGACTAACTGTTGCTTTTTATTGTAAACACAACAGCTTTTATCTGTGAAAGACACACTGTTTCCTTTTTTTATTAGTTGACTGACTGATAGTAGGTTAGTAGTCAGAGATGGTATACAGCATACGTCTTCTATCACGATGTCGTACTCGCAATCATCAGTTGAAGTCGTTATTTTAACATTGCCAGAACATAATACTGTCATCTTCTCACTATTAGCTACGACAATTCCTTTATTTTGTTCATATCTGGCATTCATAACCCAACTTTCGTTTGCTGTTAGGTGTACACTTGCCCCGGAGTCGATATACCAATCATTTTTGTTGAAATTCGCACTTAAAAATGCTGCACTAAATGCGTTTGATTGCATTCTTTCTTTATTTTTCTTATTTGCTGAATTATTTTCGTTATTCATGCACTGATTTTTGTAATGGCCGACTTGTTTACACCGGTAGCATTTCACCGCCTTGGTGTTTGACTTCGACGGAACAGTAGTACTACCAACATTACAATTTTTCTTGGCCATAGACAAATTATTCTTATTTTGCTTTGCATGATTTGAATGACTGACGAATGCACCGTTCATTTCATTCTCGTTGTAATCTACCGACTCCATGTCTAATAATTTTGTCTTGATATTGTCTGCCGTAATGGAAATGCCCGAATGTTCGATTGCCATGATCATTGGAGCAAAACGATCAGGCAATCCAGCCAACAACAATGACCCTGTCCATTGATCATTTATTTCAAATCCCGTTCCACTTAATTTCTGCGCTGTATCGATAATCTGCGTCACATATGACGTCATCGAACTGCAATTTTCTCGCCGGATTGAAATCAAATTTCTCAACAGACTTATTCTCCGTGAAAAGCCACTATCATCAAATAATTGCTGTAGTTTATTCCACAATTCTTTCGAAGATTTAACGGTTTTGACGTGGACATACAACGACGGGTCGATGGTCATAATCAATTTGGCTTTAGTTCTTTCGTCATCCGCGCTTGCTATTTCTTTTCCCGGTTCTGGCTTGATACAATGCTTCATGCCTTCGAGAACTAAGAAATTTTCTGCAGCGAAACACCACTCCGAATAATTATCGCGTCCCTTTAATTTCGGCACATTGATAAGGTAATTGGTAGCCATTTTTGACGAACAGTTTTTACACTTATACACTGCGATAATTAATACGATCAGTCAGTTCACAGCTAAATCGCACTGAATACTGTCTTTTAACACTTGCTTTACTGCAAAATCCTTGTTAAAACGACTCAATACCGCGATTTTATGAGCTTCTGGGCCCATAACCTATAATAAAACAACGTATTCCCACTGACGAGTGGCACAGACTAAATTTTATTTAGAGACAAAAGACAAACAAACATGTCTACCGACAATGCAAGACAGATGGCAGCACTAGTAACATATTGTGTAGATATTAGACCTTTAACAATAATACTCTATTTCGATAGCAGGCACATCCCTGCTAATGGTGAGCACTAATCACACCTCTTTTTACACAAGAATCACATTATCTGTAACCAGACGAGAATAAAAAGAATTAGATCGCTAAGGTTGGATTAGGTGAAGTGAGACATTATAAGCCAAATAGATTAAATAGTTCGGCAGGTAATACATAAACTATTGTATTGTAGAGTAAATTAAAAATGTACGCATTCCCTCTTAAGTATTCAACAATGAGGCCCATAACACTCGTATGAAATACGTTCTTACCTGCTTTTTTTAAAGGAAGGGATCTTATTAATTCGCACGCTCTGGGTGCTAAAGCAATCATGTAATTAAGTGATTGTGATATTATTTAAATGTTTCTTCGTAAATTAAGTAAATTTGGCCGCATCTGTTCACGAATTAGCATTATTATTTTATTGGTAGTAACACAAATTAGGGTCTTTTGTTCACAAAAGGATAGCTACATAATAAATTTTAATAGTTTTTATTAAAATTATTCAATTATATTATTCCCAAAAATAAAGGAATTGTATTACTTTTTTTCAAATGCTTAAATTCATCTCATAATATTCCAAGTTCTCACATAAATGGTCTCTAAATTGCGACGCTCATATACTTATCGGAATTTTTAAGTCTGACTTCACCTTTCCACTGTCTACTTGTGTTTTTTCAGTCAGATGCTTAAATTAAACATAACATTTCGGTTTGATATAACTACTAGTTTTCGAATTATGCTGTTCACAGATTTACAGATTTACCCCAGAATTACCAAACCCCTCTTTTTGCCACCCCAAAAAAGTTTTAAAAATGCTTAAAATACATCATTTTAACGCCGAATTTTTAAAAATTTCCATACCCCCGGCAGACCTTGTCACCCCAGTTAAAAAGCTGAAATTACGCCCATGTCTGAAAGTAATTTGTTTTGAAATCAGGGGAACTCAAAATGTGCTGAAAACCCTAAATGGAATTTCAGGGTCAAGTACTTCACTTCCTCTAGCTGTAAAACCAGTGATAAGGATGAGAAAGAATAAATGTGTCAATTTTCATGCAGACATAAGTTCCTTAATAAATATTCTGGCAATAGAACACTGTGTTGTGTTGTGCAGTATATGCTCCTGCTCTAAGATTGCATAGAAGAAATATCGGTATCGGTAAGCCTTAACAAATGAAACTCATTAAAAAGCAAGAGACATATATTTTGAATTGTCGGATGAACCCCCATTTATGCGGTACCCATCAGGTGCGTGACAAAGTTGAGATATTGCATTTTAACATTTAAATTAGGTATAACGTATGCAGCGAGAGCCGTCACTTGTGATTCTGGGAAAGAATTCGCACGTGACCAGACTGTGACGTAATCTGAAAGTTGTATCGACTCTTTATGTCAATGTTTACACATGCGCAACAAGTACCACATAATGTAAGGTTAAGACCCTTACAAGTCGCGGAAACTAAAACTCCCCAGTAACCCATTTACTGGCCAATTCGCCGCCGACAGGAGGGTTTCACAGATGTCGCCTGAATAAAGTTTTAAAATACAGGGTGTTAATGAATAACACAGAAATATTCTACCTGTGTATAGTGGGGACAAAGACAATCAACTTTTATTTTTGAAGATTTTTGCTCTATGGATTCGATTTTTCCTGTTACAGCATAATATCTCCCAGGGCATGGCCGCCACTGACTTCTAACATTAGAAAAAATGCAAAACAAAGGAACTTCGTTGTTAACACTGTAATCAGTAGTTATGAATAAAAAAAAAGACTAATGCAGTGGCGACCAGTCATGTGATTAGTCTGTAAATTTTGCAGGCTATGAAAACACTAAATTATGATATAGCTGTTGACGAATTATTAAGAGTCTGGTTTTTATCGATCACTAGGAAGGCATGAAGTCAATTTAATGAACATTTTATCCCTATTTCGCTATATTATTGAGTATGAGCACCAAATTGTAATTACTTTAATGCCCTGTAGCATACACATGTTACGTCATAGAGCAAAAATCTCCTAATAAAAGTTGTTTGTTTAAGTTCCCTCTATATACAGGTAAAATATTTCGGTGTTATTTATTAACACCCTGTATAATCTTTCTGGGTATAACTTAGTATACACCTATTGACAATAGACAATAGTTATTTCCGTTCTATGCACGGGTGTAGATGAAGCTTGGGATTGGATTGTCAACGGTGGACAGTCTTACCGCCGTGAAAGAATCCCAATAATTCTCAGCCTACAATTGAAAAGAAAAAGTTTAGAAAACCCTGTGCAGATTATTGTAAGCTACACGTTTTAGACCAAGGCATATATTTTGTCTGGGTTTATCGTTAAACTTTTCACTGCTACTGATGTATATATTCGTCACCGAAAAAACTGCAGAAGAGCAGACATAATATAAATTATAAAACAATATTTCATGTTATAATATGAGACATTTTATATATGCCTCAGAATTTCCATTCAAGAAATCAGCTATTGCATTAAAATTTTCTTCATATATTTCAAATTTAAAGGCTTGCTGATATCACTTGTGAATGCTTATAACTATTAAGCTCCGAAAGAGTTAAGCATGACATCTAAATTTCAGTAATGAATTAAAATTTTAATTTGTTTTCTTATTTGCTTACTTGTTATTTGTTTATGAACGTTTAAAGGTTTCTCGACAAGGCTGATCATTCGGTCAATTTATATCATTGTTTGTATCCATTTGAACCTGAAAGCTCCATAATGTGAATCCGCGAGTTTTTTGCTGTCAATCTAGTCACAAAAGAACAATCTACTCTTTCCTGAAAGGCGGAATAAAAACATTTTGACATCAGTCTAATTTTTGGTCTATAATAAAGGTGTTCATAGTCGTTCCTTTAGAAGTTTTGTTATTTATGAGATATATGCCTATGGATGTGAAAATTTTAAGTCGCTTTTACGATCTTTATCGCCTTCCTTCCTCCATTATTCTTTATGAAAAGCGCTATAATTTTCTATGTACTGGTTTCATTTCCTACCATCGATGCTCTTATCTATACAGAGTTCTCAATTTTCATCCAGTAAAATTTCATTTCAGTAAAGCGTCAAAGCAATGCGTCACAAATTACCAGAATAGCCGGTAAATCATTCGAACAAGTAGAGAAATTCAAATATCTGGGAGCAATAATTACATATTCAAATAATATTAAGGTAGAAGTTAGGTGACGACTGACATCAGAAAATGCTTGTTTTTATGCAATTCAAAACTTCTATCTTCACTTCTTCTGTCCAGAAATCTAAAAACAAAAATTTATAAGACAATTTTCCTACCGGTTGTATTATATGGATATGACACATGATCGCTTATTCTTCGGGAAGTGTGTTCAAAAACAGGATGCTTAGGAAAATATTTCGGCCTAAGAGAGATGTAAATGGGGATTGGAGAAACCTGCATAAAGAAGAGCTTCTTAACCTGTACTCTTCACTGAACAAAGTAAGGGTAATTAAATCACGGAGGATAAAATGGGCTGGACATGTTGCGTACATGGGGAAGGAACTCAAAAATATTGACTGGGAGACCCAAAGGGAAGAGACCACTTGGAAGACCTAAACGTAGGTGGGAGGACAATATTAGAATAGATTGAAGGGGAGTAGGATTTGCGAGGGCTGGATGGAGTTAGCACAGAATAGGGTTGAATGACAGACCCATGTAAGCGCAGCAATGAACCTCCGTATTTCTGGAAATAGTTATTAGGCTATCCCTTTAGCTTGCTTAAGAATTGTCTAATGCCATTGAGTAAGTAAGAAAATAAGTAAAATTTCATTAACATCATTCGTCTTTATATTTTACTAAATATTATCGGTAAAACGCAATTTCGGGATAATGTTTTACATATCATGATTCCACTTCTCAGAAGGCGAATTTATGTCAGTAAGGAAAAAGGGAATCCCACTTCTTGGTCTCTAAACACAAGGTCATTCTAGTTTGGTTTAAGTTACATAAAATATTAAAGAGTACATTTATAGTCATGGATCGTTTGTCTTCACTGTGGAATTACATCGAAAAGGAAAACCTCCCACCTTGACAGACCTTCAAGTAGTGAAAGCAATGTTTAAAATTCTAATTCAGACTCTTAACATTCAGGAAATAGCAACCAAGGTGACGTCAATATAGCGAACAGTTTACATAAATTTCAGTTAAGAATGTGGCGTCCATAATGCTAGTTGTCTAAATAATACGTATACGGTATAACTCTTTAAACATTACGAATATTCATTATAAGTAGTCGTTCTTATAGATGAAGAACGGTTTTGAATGCGTTGGGCTATACCAATGATGACCCTACTTCTTGCAGAAACTGTAGGTTAAGAATTATGAACAATATTAACAAACTCCATTGGAAATCTATATGCGGCCATGTTTGAATAAATATATGCAGCAGAGAAGACAAATTCACACTGAGTATTAGATTATTTACTTTATTAATATTAATGTTTAAGATTATTTTAACGAGTATTACTAAATCTTCAATTGTTAAATACAGTGTATTATGACTGTATGGATTATTATGTCTCCATATGTAGAATAACATCAGCGAATGTTCCTTGTAACCGAAATCTTCATTAAAAAATAAATAGCGAATAAGAAGCAGCTGTTGGGATGTGAACCATCGTAATTGTCATATCTACTGCAAAATTAATTTAAGTACCTACTGTAGTATAATCACCGAAGAATAGTGAAACTTGGCCCCGGCTCTTCTGAATATATTCCCTCGTCGGCCTAGGTGGTGCAGTCAGTGTTGAGCTGGATTTCTATGTCCAAGATCGCGGGTTACCTAGCCCAGGTCAATGGCATTCATGGGTCCATAAATGTGACAAGGTCTACATGCTTAGTGATCTTATAAAACTGCATTCCATTTGTCTCCAGTTCCAAATATTACAGTCATCTCCAGCATATCTCCTTCCCGCTATCATAAATTATCAGAGCATCACACATTCGACACCCGTTCACAACTTAGTACACTTCCCCTAATCCCTCAACACAGGACAACCTTGCAGTCGTTATCCTTCACCATTACCACCTCTCGACAATGGAACGGTCTTCCACACGACGTCAGAGCCTGTAGGACCATATCATCGTTCAAAACTAAATTACTAAATTATTTACATATTCCTGAAAATGCTTAGCTTAACTATTTTCTTATTTTTATTAATATATGTGTATTTTACTTTACTTTAAAATAGAGATATCAATTTGTATATCCTTATATCCTTGTAATTGCATTGTAAGATTCATTACTAAGGTATCTATTCTGTAAATAATTATTAATATATCTCAAAACTTATCTTATTTCTTTTGTGTAATATTACTTATAAGATCACTTATTGTATAATCAATTATTTTGTAAGTTGTTTGTATTTCTTTTTTTTTCTACTGGTTGAGTGGAAGATAAGGCCTTACGGCCTTAATTCTGCCAGGTAAAATAAAACATTATTATTATTATTATTATTATTATTATTATTATTATTATTATTATTATTATTATTACATGCGGTTATTATCCAATAAAATACCATACCTTACTATGAGATGTTATATTATCAGAAGATGCAATCAGATCTTACTTAACGTAGCCTGGAACACACCGAACTCTTGTAGAATTCTACTGTCTAAACATTGATGAAAATGAAGATTTACAACACAAATATTACACACTAGTTTTCAGACTAGTATTCTTGGTATTCTTCAACTGTTTAGTGATGCTATTAAGTTGCCAGGATTTAAAAAGGAAACTTTCATCAACCCAGTCTTTAAAAATAGCTTCTCGGACTTACATCCAAGCTTTCTTCAACATTCTCTGTTGGCATCATCAGGGGAGTTCTCAACGAAATGTGACGATGGCGATGGAGTGTGCTGCCGAAACTTTATGTGAAATTTCTTTGACTTTTGTACAAGCACAAGGGTTATTTTTGTAATTTTCATCCGGAAGTATTCCATCTTATGTCCCTAAAAGAGAGAGGTAAAACTAAGGTAAAGAAAGAAAGAAAGAAAGAATTCTATCTTTAGCACAGTATTTTTCATTCATTTACTTTTAATTACGAAACAATATATTTTCATAAGGGATATCCTAGTATCTCTGTTATTATTGCATAATAGAGTTACCTGAATTATTTTCACGTCAAAGTTAAAAAAGACTTCCCCGTTATTAGGAAATCATGCTCATGACCGGTCCTAGAGGATGCACCCAAGCATAAATGACATTGCAGTGTCCTCTTCTGTAATTTGTAACTGAATAAATACAGTTTCTGCTCAGCTGAGTTCACGAGGTAAACATACACAAGTACCTAAGTACAAGCCTTTATTAAGATAAGTAACTTGCTGATTAGCATTTTCATATAATTATACATAGTGATTCATGAATTTTGTTTGCAACTTCAGGAAATGATAAGCCGACATGAAAAAATAATTATATCAATATTTTTCCCTATTCATAATGGCTACAGAGTGAAGTATGTTTTTGTTTGTTTTTAATCCCCCTTTAACATACTTGCACAAAAAGTTGATAGTCGATTAATGAATACTTCAACGGAATTTATAATTAATCAATTTCGTATTTAAATTTATAATGTTTAAAAATTTATATTTATAAAATTTATAAAATTCAGATAATTAATTATACTTTGAAACAATTGTACTGATAACAATATACTGTAGCATATAAGAGTATTACAAAGTCATATGACACAATTTATACTCGTAGAAAAATAGACAAAAGATGCCTCTTCGTGTGTGCATTTCTTTGTAATTGTACCTATTAAACTTTTTGTAAAAAAAATACTATGCGTTACTTTTCGATCCACTCTCGCAAGTTAGCTCTACCTTTCAACCTCACGAAATAAAGATGACGATTGTTTATGCATGTTAGTCACATTATCACTTATCGCATATCAAAACTAACCAAGTACGATAATCACATTACTCATATCAGTAATTTCTTAAATAATAACTGTTCATTTTGGAGTTATGCATACAAATGTTTGACACTTGGCTGGACTCAATGGAATTTGTCAGTCTTGATATGTTATCTAAACTATTTCTTATACTTTCTTTCTTTCTTTTTCGTAGTTTTACCTCTCCCTTTTAGGATTTAAGCGACCCAAGCCGCCCGGGCCTTACAGGGCCGCGACCTGTCGGGAGAGGGATTACCTTTGGATCACATACATACTTTTTTGACCAGACAAGGACATGGAGGGCCTCCCCGGATGAGTGATCAGCCCAATGCCGGGGCCACCTCCGAGACAACACGAACACATAGGACGATACACACCATTCACACACACACTCACTCAGAACAAGACGAGGATGAGGATGAAGATGATAATGACGGCCAGATGATATCCGGGGACCACAAGGGCCTAAAGTTACCTGACATTTGTCTCATAGGTGAGGGAAAACCCCGGAAAAAACCTCACCTAGGTAACTTGTCCCGACCAGGAATCGAACCCGGGCCCGCTGCGTGAGAGGATTGGACGCATCCCCTGAGCCACAGCGGTGGACCTATTTCTTATACTTCCTTTCTAAATAATTTAAATAGGGTATATTAATTTCAGGCAACCTAAAACAAAACCAATGCATGGGAGTATAACAGAATAATTATTTTATCAAGTAATTACATTAAAATTAAGACTCACAGCGATAAAACATTCGAGCGTGGAAGCTTAAGCGTTTGTACAAGAACTGAGGCCGCTAAGACTTACATTAATCTGAATTCGGGTCCAATATGATCCGAGTCTAATTTTCTGCAAGATTGGATGGAAAAGTCGATCCAAACTGAATACCTCTTTCCATGTATATACGGAAAGTGAACTGAAGTGAGTACAGTAAATAGGATACCAGAGAAGCAGATTCCCGATCCCTTTTCTATCACTACAAAGAAGAAGTAGGTAAAGAAGAACGAACGAGAGTTTGCCATGTAATTAGGACAAGGTACATGAAATGATTTCCAGTACCGATGCAATCCCAGTCGATAAGTTATATCTTTATAAGACGCAGCCGAATGTAAAAATACTTTAGGGCGGTCAAGGTGAAGACTAAGATGCGGAACTAAGAGAAGAATTCAAGTAAAACAATTTTACTATAGTAAGATGTGCTCTGAACTGTTTGAGATAAACCATTAATCACGTACTATTATGTAGTAATTATTAAGAAACTTCATTTTTCCGATAAGGGTTATAATATTAAAATCTTGATAAAAATTCGACCTTAACCCTTAAC
Organism: Ectobius pallidus; assembly: GCA_964059195.1. Taxonomy (NCBI): domain Eukaryota; kingdom Metazoa; phylum Arthropoda; class Insecta; order Blattodea; family Ectobiidae; genus Ectobius; species Ectobius pallidus. The sequence continues at coordinate 109,083,920 of CAXKWD010000007.1, read as the reverse complement.
ATAAAACGTATCTGGGTCCAGTCACCATATCACCCTTCATAAGATAAAACACAAATATATAAAAGCACATTAAAATATTTTAGTCATAATATAAGAGTCACAATTCCGGGGTGCGCGGGCAAAGAGAGTTAAATCCACTTTCTTGTTACTGAGAATTAGAGTGATTTAACACACTATACCAGCCCAACATAGCTTTAGAGATGCATAAACCCATGAGGCACACATCCATAACTACCGTACAATTTTTAATATTACTTACTGGACTTAACACAAATGTAGAGAACATTTTTATCTATAACTCTATGGACATATCTCAATTTTTTTTAGGATGGTGGACTTAACTCTCTTTGCCCGCGCACCCCGGAATTATAAAGGTGAAAGTTGGTCTCTTCTGCGTGGATATTCATTTACTTAAAAGAATATGCATTTCGGCGCATACGATGCCCCATCCTCAGTTCCGTCTTGAGTACACACCTGGAGTCCACGCAGAAGAAACCAACTTCAACTTCATAATTGTGACTGATATTATGACAAGAATATGTTAATGTACTTTTATATATTTGTGTTTTATCTTATGAAGGGTGATATTGTGACTGGACCCAGATAAGTTTTATGTTAAGGGTTAAGGTGGAATTTTTATCAAGATTTTAATAATATGAAGTAAACTTAAGAAATTTCGTAAATAACAATTTTCGTTTTATAATTCTGCATAAAAGTTTTTGACATCTGACTAGACTGAACGAAATTTCTCATCCTTTTTTAAGCATTTAAATGGTAGAAGGTTTAAATTGTGTCACATGACTTTAAAATAATCGAATATCTAATTCTCAATACAACTAAAATGAAGTGCAATTTACTGAATTTTATAAAGACAAGACAATTTGGAATGTTCTATATGCTGGATTACATGAGATCCCGCACGATTGGGACGGCGGATGGAGCATAGCAGACGGCGATGGATATGGAGCCGTACTGAAGATAAAATGTGTTCCATCTTTACGCCAGTCTTATAAACACACTGACTTTTTGTTTCAGGACTGATGTAGATAAACTCGCAGCGGAAGGAACGATAACATTGCCATTCATGCAAGTCAAAGCAGATTACGATGTAGAAGGAAGAATACTAGTCGCACCCTTCAGAGGCAAGGGAGTCTTCACCGGAAACTTCAGTAAGTACTGTGTATTAATTGAACAATACAATTTAGCACTTTTCGGTTTATTACACCCTACATACTTTACAGGAACCCTATAAAACAACACCATTCATTCTCGGAAACACTTTCAGTGAGATAGCATATGGCAGAAAGAATATCAATAAAGAATATTAACATGTTTATGAGAATAACGGTAATATACTTGTATTGCAATTTCCTGCTATTTACTGTAGCTTTCCTTCTCTTATTTTGCCGATACCTTGACACACTCTCGGTACATTACACCGCCGATTGGTCAATTGGCAAACCGAAGTCCTTGCAAGTATGAACTAAATTCTGGTTCTAAGAACAAAAGTCCGGCAATAGATTTTTAAATATGAAGTAATTGTATGTAATGACAGCTCTCAAGGATATCCTAATTTAACCGCAGTATTACAAGATCCACTTCATACGTTAATTTAAAAACTTAAAATAATTCATATCTCTTTGCTCTTTATTTCTTTATTCTTTATTTCAAGTACCGTTTGGAAGACCTAGACGTAGGTGGAAGAACAATATTAGGATATATTTAAGGGTAGTAAAATTTGCGAGAGATGGTTGGATGGAGTTAGCACAGAATAGGGTTGAATGGCGGGCTCATGTAAGCGCGGCAATGAACCTCGGGTTCTATAAAATAGATAATATTTCTTTAGCTTGCTTAGGAATTGTCTATTGTCATAGAGTAAGTAAGTTAGTAAGTAAGTACTATAAGTAAGTAAGGAAGGAAGGAAGGAAGTAAGTACGTAAGTAAGTAGGTAAGTAAGGAAGTAAGGAAGTAAGGAAGTAAGGAAGTAATTAAGTTATTGCAAATATATTTTTAACAGAAATTTCTTCAAAACTAGGCTACCGTCATTTAAATGCTTTTTGTTCTGTAGTCCTTCAGTTGGAAAAAGTTCACAACATGAGGTAATAAGACTTATCTTTATTATAGGCCTACAGATACTTTCAACTGGTAGGAATTTCACGTGCTTTCATTAACCGGACACCCCAGCTTCTCTACCAGCAAATCAATGGAATCACGAATCATAAAAGTAATCACTTTAACAAATAACAGTGTTCCTAGTAACGGTATCAGAACAATACATTTATCGTACTTTCATATATTATGAACACAATTTCATAATATGTTATTTACATACATTAATTCACAATAACAAATAACAATAAGCGTGTTTCCAAATAACAAGAGAATAGCACAAGTGTTGACGCTGAGTGTGAAACTGCTTACAAACAGCAAAGCCTTTTAAAATAATAACAATTTCTAATTACATAACTAATCCCACAACCTGTAACAGTATAGTCAGGAACTATCATTAAAACAGCGTCATTGTTCATCAGTTTACTTCACAGGTCAGCAAGCTACAAAACATACCATGAAATTGTATTGGAAGTCATGAAAACAAAATCCTCTGGTTACGGCATCGCGCCCCCTCAAAGAAAACGCAGTTATAGACAGTTGCTTTGTCGATATGAGGATTCATATTTTTAAATAAATAACTCGCGTGGTTATCCAGCCTTTAGATTTTACTCTAGAAAACGAAAATATATTTTATTCAGCACAAATAATTATGCAGAAGAACCTTGACCATAGTTTCGTGATACCCAGATAATAACATTATGTGCACTGGAAGTATTTAACAATTTTTCAAGATGAACTAGACCACACTGCTAATAATAATAACATAATAGGCTAGTCCGTTATATTATTCAGACTAACCCTTTCATAGCCGAATTTATATGTTTATATAAGCAATTATCAAATGAAAGTATCAATAGGCTCTAAATTTAAAATCAAAAGGGAAAATTTTATTGGAATTGCTGGTCTCCATGAATGATAATCGTAGCGGGTAAAATCCTCACATTGTACATAAAGCATTACCTACTGTAATAATCTTATATCTCTGATTTTAATACAGTGTTTTAAGTGATGCATTTATACGTCAGTAGAAGGGAGAAGGTTAAGGGGAGGACAAAAGAAACAACAGAAACGTAGGTGCGGACCCTAAATAATGTAATAGAGATTTTTACTTGAGGTCCAATAAATGTTTATAAACATCTTAAAAATCTATAAGCAGAAAATTTATTGCATTTTATTTTTTATTTTAAGAATTCTAACAGTTTAGCTTTTCTTCCTTTTATTAAAAAAACATATATTCTACATGATATGTATTTAGATACACATTTTCTAAAATAATGTACACGATAAAAATCCTCCTGCAGAATTTGTATTAATAGAGTGAAATCGTAATGTTCTTCAAAATAGTTAATTAGGTAACTTAGAATAATTGCACCCGCGGAAAGTAGATTTATATAGATGGAGGATAACACTATACATACCAATTTTGCGCAGAGATCCCGAATACAGTAATATATAATATTTTGTTGTTTCCCTTTATATATTTTTTTCTGTTCATTTTTACCAGTAAAATCCATTTTTGTTCATATTTCAACCTAGTTTTTCTGCACTTCATAATTCTAATTTTAACTTCCACCTCTGTGTAACGTAAATTATAAGTTACAATATAAATAATGCAAAATAAAACAAAGAATACTCCAGTTAGTCTTCAATGTTGGTATGGTAATTCAATATATTCCATAGTGCCTACTGAATAGTGGAAAATATAATTTTCTTTTTCGAAAGATGTAAAAGAGAGTTCAGCCGCGAGTCATCTGTTTCGTGTCGTAATAAAATGCAACTTAAGAAATCAAGTCTAAAATGCGTGAAACGTATTTCTTTTTTTAGAAAACAAACAAAAACTGTACTTTCTAGTTTCAATTTTTATTATTCTCATAAGTATCCCTTTGTATCTTGATACTAGTCTTTCTTGTGCTGGCAGACCGCAGAGTGAGAAACAGATGAAACAAGTATTTGCTCAAGCAGCATTCGATTTGATAAATCACATGCGAAAAAATAGGAGAGCGCCCATTTGATGTTACAAATGGCAAAAATTAAAAATATACATCTTACCCTCATTTTCCTCACTTGAGTTGCAGCCTATTTTCAAATTTACGAACAAATTGCGGCCCAGCATATTGAGAGGGACATCTTGAGTTGCGGCCAGGTAATTAGCTGTTGATCAGCCAATTAGCGTTACCCAGCAGACACCGACAATGGCGGCGAGTATGAAATTATCATGATAGAATTTCAAATTATATGTTTGTTTATTAATTATGTACTTGAAGACCATTAATTCAGGTTTTGTGGTCTCTATATTCAGTGTTGGGTTATTTATTAGATTTAACAGCAATAACATTCAAAATGTATTTAGTAGTTACGGATGTCGGTGGGATTTGTAGTATGGTAGGGTAGAGGACGCTAATTTGTATACTGAATCTCATCAGATATAGCGCTTAGCACCGACCTTAATCCATTAATCTAAAAATGATTGTAATGGATCTATAATTTAAAAATTTACGCTACGACATGAAATGATCTAAACTAACCACATTGCTGCTAAGAATGTAAACATTCTATAAGCTTAATGTAAACAACAAAGAATAATATAATATTAATAATCAACAACCAGGGCCGCATCTAGTATTTAGTCTAAAAATTAAAGGTATGGCCGCAAATAACCTGTCTCATGCCCGGTTTCTACAAACTTGTGAATTACCTATGGGTAAATTATCCATGGGCAAATTAGTTCCATTTCACCCACAATTATGTAATGAGTAGGGACCGGATTTTTAGGTTTTAAAAAACACTGTTTTAGGTTTTCCATTAGGTGAAATAGTTTTTTTTAGGTTTTTTGCCAAAATATCGTTTTCGGGTAGAATAATTGGTTTAATGAATTTGAATGTGCTTCATATGATTGAATATATAATACTTGTAAAGTTTAACTTAACAGAATTGACTTAAATTTGTGTAAACTTGCTTTAAGACAATATTATACAATTGAAGAAAGAAAGCATAAACAATCAAAAGAAGCAGTGAAAATAAGATTGCCTCACATTTCCTGGTTACAGTATATCACTAAATATCTTTCAAAATTCTCAACTGTGAAGTTCTTCCTGTTACAGGTATTTCTTAGTTAATAGTTAATACTGTATCTAGACACTACCCTTCTCAGGATTCGAATCCGATGCTCAAAATATTTGATGGTTGAATGTGGATTTTCCTTTTTTTGGTTGTTACGAATGCTAACCGCACAACACATGAACTAGGGACGAAAACTTCCCCCTTTTCTAGAAAGGTAAATGATACGTGTTTCTGGCAGGCTTGACAAAATATTACTTTGCCATCTGTAGTGAAATTCAGATCGTCGCCAATCCACTGCCGTAATAAATTCGATTTCATTTGTTTCGGCATAATTAACACGTCTTCTTAAAACTCACAGTATGACCACTCAGTATGAATAACAGGGAAGTACTAAATGCAAACAAAAAACAACAGAAGTCCTTGTTCATACACGGCAACAATGGTTGTTCGTACGGATATTTTAAAAGGAATACGCCGGTACTCTTTTCCTCTCTTGATACTGTCCATCCTAGAAGACAATGGGCTGAATTAAACGCTGGTGGTATTAATTTCTACCCGACAAAAATTATTCTCTCCCCGTGACATATCGATTTCTCAACTGACAAACAAAAAAGACAAAAAAGGAGCGTAAATTAGATATTTTAGGTTTTATATCCCGTTTAGGTATATTTAGGTTTTTATACCCCATTTAGGTATTTTTAGGTGCCACAGAATTAATGTGGGTGAATCCTATGGACATGATTCGAAAAAGTGTATATGCACTTTTTGTTTTGGAAGTAAGGGAAAAAATAGGTAAAAACCTAAGAATCCGGTCCCTAGTAATGAGCAAGGCCTTGGAGTTGTAAAGTTAATTTAATTCAGAAGGCTTTGATTCTCATTGTTTAAATTATTATTGATCCTACAAAGAGGTTAAACTTTATCCAGCTATCCGTGAAAGGATTAATTAACCCGACGATTTACCCTTGGAAAGATCTAGCCCGAGTTTGTAGAAACATTTTTTCTGTCATTTTCATATTTACCCATATTTACTCGCCACAAGTGTAAGTGATTGCTATCTTTAAATTATTTGTGTTTGTGTGATGTTATTCTTGTGTAAATTCTGTCCATTGGATAATTTACCCATAGGTAGCCTAATTCGCGAGTTTATAGAAACCGGCCATCAGTCGAATAAATTAATGGTTAGTTTGGCCGCAACTCATATCCTTTCATGTACGTTATATAAACATTTTTATTATGAATTTTTAGCGTTTTTGAAGCAAATTTAACGAAAATCTTACAGTTTTTCATTGATTTTAATACCAAGTCTAGCCATGTTTGGCTCCTATCAGTTCGTAACAATGAACTATGCACCTATAACAGGAAAATCAATAAAACCAAAAGCAGAGATGATAATAAAATTGATATCTATGGTATAAAATGAAACTATCACTTCTTTCTTTTTTTTTAGACAGATACATTGTACTGCCAACGTAGTCCAATTTTGATTTGAATATCAATCGGCTTTCTCCCTAGCTGAGATCATTAGCTGGGATTATCTGAAGAGAATTATTAAGGTGACCATTTGTTTCATACTCTTGTACTCTATTGCAGCTGGCATAAAGGTTGACATGAAGGGAGACGGCAAAATAATCAAGAAGAATGGCGAAGACTACATACAGATCAACAATATCAAATTGAAGATCAAGGTGGAAGACTCCAATGTGAAGATCAGTCAGCCTAATGACCAGAATGGTGCCTTAGGTAAGTAGTAAACAACATCTTGAAAACATTTCAAGATAAGGCAATTTTGATATACCTAGGTAGAACATCAATCCCAATAGACATGTTCAACCCAATGAAGATCACATCCAAAACATTATAGAATCCTGCAAGATATGACATTTATTTAACCTTATTGGAATAGGGATTGAAACGTCAAAGTAATGCGGTACAAAATATTACAATAGCCGGTAAATCGTTCGAACAAGTGGATAAATTCAAATATCTGGGAGCAATAATTACAGGTACAAATAATATTAAGGTAGAAGTTAAGTGTCGACTAAAATCAGGAAATGCTTGTTTTTATGCAGTTCAGAAACTCTTATCTTCTCGTCTTCTGTCCAGAAATATAAAAATAAAGATTTATAAGACTACTACCCTGCTTGTTGTATTGTATGGATGTGAGACATGGCCGCTAACTGATCAGGAAGAACGTAGTCTGAGAGTGTTTGAAAATAGGGTGCTTCGAAAAATATTTGGGCCCAAGAGGGATGACAATGGGGACTGGAGAAAATTGCATAACGATGTAAGGGTAATTAATTCGCGAAGGATGAAATGGGCTGGACATGCTGCACGGATGGGAGAAGAAAGACATACAAAAGTATTGACTGGGAGACCCGAAGGGAAAAGAACATTTCGAAGACCTAGACGCAGGTGGGAAGACAACATTAGGATATATTTAAGGGCAGGAGGATTTGCGAGGGATGATTGGATGGAGTTAGCACAGAATAGGGTTGAACGGCGGGCTCAGATAAGCTTGGCAATGAACGTTCGGATCCTATAAAAAAAATTAAATATTCCTTTAGCTTGCTGAGGAATTGTTTATTGCCATTGAGTAAGTAAGAATTGGAATAGGGAAAGGTCTTTAACCCCTACAGTGGTATATAGACACTCGCCAATAGAATTTAAGGTTATAGTAATAGGCCTATTATGAAAAACACACCTCTGTACTTAGTACTAGGACTTTACTCTTGAACATATCATCATAATTATAGAAATTATAGGTCTCATACATGAACAGGTCAATTTACAATCTTCCCAGTTTTTTAATAAATGCAATTTTTCTATTTCATTTTAGCTCAGTCTGCTATTCAGTTCTACAATCAAAACAGGAAACAGCTCCTGGAAATTATAATGCCGATTGTACAGGAAACGGCTGAGGAAGTAATTGGCCAAATCGGGAATCGAATCCTGGCCAGTGCACCTATGAGCGAGCTGCTGCCTGCTTAGTTCTGCCATCCATTAACCATTCTTTGAATCAACGCTGCATCGGCCTGCTGCTACTGACGGCTAGTGCTGCCATCTGTACACACTTCACCATACCATTTATCATTATTTTCACGTCTCCAGTTCAAGATCTTGGTTGCACAAGTCTTGATCATGTGTGAAAACCAACTTTTGAAGAACAAAATAATTCTCATTTGAAAGAAGATACAAAAGTAAAAATTTTAATTTCAAATAAGTGTTTTGATTTTGATACAAAAATAAAAAGTTTTAATTTTAAATAAGTGTTTTTATTTTCCTTTTAATTGCTTCTTCGTAATATAGGCCTAATTGCGGTATAACATCGGAATTTGTTCGAACTATTAAATAAATTTACTTTTTTAATTAAAAATATAAAATCACAATTAAAAATAGGCAACGCGCTCTGTGTCTATCTCTCTATTAAAAGTACAGTATTATGCACATTTCGAATGTACGCCACCTGCTTCGTAATTACACCGAACGAGGAATTTATTATTATTATTATTATTATTATTATTATTGTCATCATCATCATGAACCATTTTTCTGCCTAGACGTTTCTACTAAATAGTCAACAGTCTTCTAAAAGTTATTTTATTTCGTATCAAGTGGAGATCCATGAAGTATGATGTAGATCTATGCCCTACATTAAAATAAACGTGTATAACAAGATGCCATACTACAAAGAGCGCGAATTCAGAGTGGGTTTCTTATGACTATCCTTCAGAGATTTTATTTTAGGAAAAATGTTTCTAATAAAAGTTTTAGCTCTAAGTATAAGCAGCCCATGTAAAAGTTTTAAAAATATCGTTAGAGCAAATTTCGAGATAATCGCGAGAAACGAAATTTTCTCTGTGTAAAGTGGTATTAAAAATAAGAGAAAGTCGTCGCCAATCGTCTTTTCATATCCTGAGAAGTGACCTAACACAAATATTAAATTTTCTTTTCATATGGCTTTTCTTTCTCGAGCGGGGCTGACACACGTTCATAAGAAAACAAGCCTCTGAAAAGACGTATTTTTGGATTCAGGGTAGGCCTGCCTCAAAAACATGTAGACTATTTATGTTATAAACTCAACTTCGGATTTCAGGGTTGAAGACAATATTTCCTCTACACCTCTACACCCATGGTGCCGCAGAGAAAGTAGGCCTAATGAACGAAAAAAGTAAAAATGAATTAGAAATCTATAGTAGGCTACGCTTAAACCTATGAATTAGTCATTTTGAAAGAGTATACCTAACCTTAGTAGAAATAAGTTAACAGGCATTGCGAGTTCACTTTACAGTACTATTACTGGGATATCTGGAAGCTCCTTCTAGAGCTAATATTTGGCAAGATGTTTGCGGCTTCTTTTTTTAGCGATTGTTCTGATTCACGCAGATTTCAAGGCCTTGTTCCCTTGAGTTCAGCAAGGCTGCGTTACGCACATGACGTAATTGATTATGATGTGATTAATCTGTTTACAGAAACGGATTATTGCGTTATCTGGTAGCTTTTTCTGTCACAATAATTACATGTTATCTGATTACACATAATTAGTAAGGCCAGTCACAGGCTTGACTTTGAGCAATTAAGCCGCAGGCCCAGTTGTCTAGCTCCTAATAAAACTGATTGCTACTGCTTCAGCTTATTAGCTGATCACTATACGAACTGTGTTTTAAATCATATGGTAGAATGTGAAATGACCAAAATGTATTGGCCATGCTTAAAGTAAAGGAAAATCCGAGAGTGCATTAATCAGATTTTATTTGGGTTGTGTGTCCTTCGGGGGTGCGATGTGATGTGGTAACGACCCTCTCTTCATTTTTAAAACCAATTTACATGACAATAATTTCGTGCATAATAGGTTATACTAAGATACTAACTTTAATTTGGGCAGAAAATAGATATGTAAGCATTCATGAACCACAGATTATTGTCTCCGTTGGATATTACATGAGAATATTATAGGAGAAAAATTCCTCCGACACTGGGACTTGAACCCAGGACCTCTGGCTATTCGCGCCAATGCTCTACCAACTGAGCTAAGCCGGAGTGGCACTCTGCTGATGATGCAGGAACACCGCCTGCGAAACGGCCGTCCAGAAGTTTACTAAGGTAAAATAAAGTGCGTTAAAGAAAGTTTTTTATTCAACTATTTGATAATTTGGGGTTAATTTAGGTTTTTTTCAGACGCATGCAATAGTTATTTACCATGTAAGACCGTTATATAGAACTCAACAGGCAAGCATGAAATTAACAAAACGACATTATTCGTACAACGTTTATGTTATTTTGAATCGTAAATTTTAAAAGGAAAATAATTTAACTTCGCTTGTGCTTAGAATAGTAATAAAAAAAACTTTTGGGCAATTTCGTACGTAGCGGAATCCAGGCTCATTTGGTTGGCAACAATTTGTTTTAAAACAGATCGCTATTTGAAACAGCTGAACAAACCGTGTGTATTAAATTGTGATATATTTGTACAGAAATTTATATATCTCTTTTAGTTAAAAATACGAAAGACAAATAATAAACTAATATTTAAAAATTATTGCAGGCTTTGAATGAATGGAGACAAATGAAATTCGTAAGTAATGTTTTGAGCGAAATTAAATATTGTGTTGGCTAACGTATGTGTATTGTCAGAAGCATAACTGCTGGTATTTAAGTTATGGACAAACATTTTACTATCGAATTAGTTATTAATGTTATTTTTAATACTGTAAATGTTTAATAGGTGTATGTTAATAGTAGTAGTAGGAATAATAGAATTTGTAGTGGTTAAAATGATTAAAATGAATATTTATTAATTTGTACAAAAGGGAAGGGCAGGGAACGACAGTGACGTCTGGGGAGTCCTCTATAAACTCTATAACGTGCTAGATACTTATTTTTTTACCTTAGCTTGCTCATCATGTAAACTGAAATTTTACATAGACGAAGAGGGTTCTGCTAAACAATGTTTACGATTCAAAATAACATGAAATATTTAATGGGTTAACACACAAACTACATAAGTCACCAGCCAGATAAAAAAAATTATAGGACTCCCTCTTAGAGATTTTAGGTTGGATTCCTGATCGTTCATACTTAGGATCTTAGAGGCTACAAAATATATTACGAGCAAATGGTGGTGATTCAACTTCAAACTGTAGGTCTTGGCTCTTATAATAACCTTCCAGCGGACCATGAAAAGGCTAACATTCCATAAGAAAAAAATATATAATGAAGTGCATAGGAAGTAAAAGAATTACAAACCATGAAGAAGATAAATTAAAAGTGCTGGTGACTTTACCTACAGACAATATGGAAAGGACAGGTTCTTCTTGCTTCTGATTATGATCACAGTTTTCTGAAGGTTCAGCTCATAGCTTCCCTACATAACTACTTAAAATCACCATAAATGTAAGAACGGAAATAATGGCCGACGAGGCCGAGGTTTTGTATCTGGAGTACCTTGGCATAGACCGGAAGTATAGGCCGGATATATACCAGCGCAAATCTGCAGCGACAGTTTGAATCCGCCAAGATGTTGCTTCTAGTGTTACTTGTTTCTGTTACTGCTGCGCCTGCTCTAGGAAAACTGCGTTAGTAACTTTTTTATTTGAATTAATCTGGCTACCTCCAAGGTAGCAGTGCTAAACTCAGTGATCAGTGTAAACTAAACTGTTATAAAATGTCGTGGAGGAAGTGCGAAAAATTCAGCGGGATTCATAACTAGATTAATAAAATAGTGTTTATTCCAGCAAGGTGTTTAATAATTATGTCGTTTTATAAGAGTGTATAACAGTGTATAATACCGATAAAGGCGATCCGGAGCATATTTAAGTGAAAAGGCTTCTTATTACATAAATCATATTTTTATCCTTCATAAGCGAAGCATATTTCTGTTTAGTTAGTAGCAAGACACTAAATTGTCTAAATACGGTACTTGCTTCTAAGGAGGTCAGCTCTTCTATTGTAGGTCTATATAGCCTACGTATTACATATAATAGTAGTAATAATAACAATCATGAATAAAATAGGCCAAGACTAAAGTGCATTGAAAAGAACTTTGTTAATAATAAAGATAGAATATTAGCTTAAATTAAAACATACGAAGTGAATGCTTACTAAATTACAAGAAAAACAGTTTTGAATAGTAAATAGTTTACAGTTCTAAAGAGGAGGAAGCATCTATATGAAAAAAATTACAATAATTTTAAGAACTAAAAATATTAAAGTAATCAATGTTTTTATAAGGTGGTGGTTAGAATTCATATGACAGAATTTATCAAATTTACCAAGTGAGTGTACATAATGAAATCATAACACATTACGCCGCCTAAGGCTTAATATGTTTAAAGAATGAAAATGGTTTGTTTAATGCCCATCAGACAACCCAGATAAACCTCAGAACTCACGGCTAGTAGACCTTGACTCATGTCCTTATACAATCTCAAAATTTATAGTTCCCTTTCGGAGAACTGGGATAATATGGTAATCATCGAGTGGAAACATCAGTGGGCTCTAACTTTAAAATCAATGAGGAAGATTTGGATGGAATAGGTGGTTTCCATTAATGATAAATATAACATTCAAATAAAAATTCCCATATTTTAAATAAAACATTAGGCCTACTCTATTAATTTTACATCCCTCCTAAATACAATTTTTGAAGCGACAGTACCAGTGAAGACTCTCTTGATTTAGCCTATAAGTATAAGCAATTCAGGACTTCATGGCTATTTCCAAATTATCCAAAAAGATTGAACTTTTAATCCAGCAAGCAAATAGCAATGTCACATAATCTTTCCTATAAAAATGAAATATGTTTTTTTTTTTGTCTGAACACTATAGGCATATTGTATAAATTGTTATTATGCACATGTAAGGTATCGAAGAGATCGTAATATTTCACATCAGGTGTTACACTCCAATTCTCACCTTATCACTGCTAATGCTAGCTAGGCTTGTACAATAACTTCATGATAGATTACTATCAAGTTTCATCCCTGGATCGACTTGATTATTCTTCTCGATATGGCAACTATTTTGTAGCTGGTCCGAATTATAGCAAATGAATGAATGTGACATAAGGAATATTCCAATCAAACTAGCTAATATAAATTTTCAGAACCCAGAACTTAAAAATTATTGCATTAAGTGAGTTGAGAGGAATAATAGTATAGTGCAAAACGAGCATGTTAAGGTGCATCATTGGAGAATTTCCGAGATTCTCCAATGCAATTAGTGCATGTGTACTGCAAACTATTTTTTCTATGATAGCAATTTAGCGAATGATAAAAAAAAATTACATGAAAATGATTGATCACTTAGAACAAGATATAAGTGTTGTTAAGATACAAGTGTACCAACTTTAAAATGTAATATTTTTAAATTGGTAGCGATCGGTAGTCTACATAGATTACTTGAGCGTATGCACACATAGTCGCTTCATAGCATGTCCAAAATTTTGCTGCATTCTTAACAGTCTGGTGATTATCGTTAAGTCTATATTAAGAAATGAAAATTAAACAAAGGGTAAGATTGAAACTAGAAAATATGATTATATTCAATATCTGCAATAATATCTATTATCACAGATAGATAATATTGATATATCGTCGCATTGCATTAAGTAGCGCTGTAGGTTTGTTTCTAAAAAAACCGAAATAGGTTAGGTTGCCGGTACTAAGTGTACAAAGTTCGAGTTTTCACTATGATAGTATGAGTGGGAAATGGATGAAAAAGATGTATCTTAGAAAAAATACATGACCTTAATGATTGAAGTTAATTAAGCACAGGCATGATTAATTTTCTATGATTTTTTATCTACTTTATGCATTTGCCTGATGTGAACAGATTTTTAACGATGTATCAAAATACACATTTATTGTAAGGTAATTCATTTGAAGCACTGACTATATAATTTAAGTTTTGTTTTATGTTGATGTGTTTTGACATTTAAATTGTCTATTTTAGCGGCCAACTTCACAGGATGCGCTAAGAACAGTTCGGAGTTAAATGAATGTTTTCTGAACAGCTCCAGGATAATAATGCCCTACTTGAGAGCAGGTAAGTGAAATTAATAAATAATATCTTATGTATATATTTGCAGATTTACTTCAATTGTGATTAAGAATCAAATAGAAACTGAAACTCAGAAAATTAGTAGTTATCGGCATTCCAGATAATTATGTGAAGGGAGATTGTCCACGAGAAAAATTGTGCAAAGACAAAAATATCCATAGCTTAAATGTCCAAAGAAAAATGTCCAGGTCTAAATATCCACGGGAAAAATGTCCAAAAATAAAAATGTCCATACATGTGAATAATATATATAAGTCGAATATTTACAATTATTAAATCCGTTTGCAAGTTGTTAGTAGTAGTCATATTACATTTGCTAACTCGAAATCCATGTTAACAGAGGCATAAGTAGCCTACGTAAACACTAGTTTACACGAGGAAATTAAGTTTCAAAACTAAGTTTCGCAACGTTTTTATACATGCGCAAGATATACTGGCGACACTGAGTTACGACACTGGCACAGTTTCGGTAAGCAAAATTAAAATATAGGCCCATTTTTTGTCTCTATAAATGTGGATAATTACTCAATTTAATAAATTTTCCAACACCAGTTACTCATATTACTCAACAGAAGAAACTTGCGATTTAATGTGCTGAGATAATTCCTTTATGTTTCTGCAGAGTTGCATCAGTTCCTATATATAGCCTAGCTTAATTTATCGTTATTTCTATTACTGAAATGAAAGTCGTACGTCAAGCCATCCTTTATCAAAATGTTTATTTGCGTGTGTGAATTTAACACGTACGCCATGATACTTTCAAATTTTGTACAGTGGCCACGTTCTTAAAATGTTATGAAAGATAAATAATAATGGATTTATACTTGGATATTCGCTCTTTGGAGATACAGGGTGTGGGCAAACTTCCACTGGGAATGAAAATCTATGACATTTTCTATTACACTGTGACTCTGAACCTTTTGGATGTGGGAAATATTGCTCTGTGCATTTTTATTTGGACATAAAAATTGGGCAAGAAAACATTTGGACATTTCTTCTCATTGACAATTTCCCTTGGGCATTGTGACTCTGAATCGTTAACGGTACCAAAGACCTCATAAGTGAAAATAACTTAAATAGACAGTAACGTATTCATACAATTGCTTCTATAAATATTTTGACAAATATAATATCTTGAAAATATGTAATCTCCTCTTTAGTCTTTCGTACTTCAATCCCCGGAACCTTCTAGAACTTTTCTGAGTCAGGGAGGTGTTTAGTTTTAGTTTTTCTTGACAATATGTAATGCTGCTCTAAATTGCAGGAATCCCTGAACTAAACTTGCCTTCGCTGGAGCCACTAGTGGTGCCAATGGTAAAGCTGGAGCAAGGCACCAGTGCAGTCAAAGTTAGGGTGGGGCTCAAGAATCTCACAGTCCATGGACTCACACATTATCTCTTTCGAGAGATCGAGTAAGTTTTCTTTTATATCAATTAAGTTATGTACTATCGAAGTGTCTTTTATATTAAACTAATTGTCAAATTAAGTAATTAATTGTCTAAGTTCTATCGTTCTTTTTATATAGAGCTTGAATTCGATACGAAATAGAGTTATTTTCCGAACAGACTGAAGTTTATTTGGTTCAGGAACTACCGAACTCCAGCAGCGTAGACTCGAGTAGATTTTCCTAACTGAGCCATTTTCTTCTTATTTTTCAACCACAATTAAATGACTGAAACACTTGTATTGCATTTAAAGTTTGTTTTTTACTGATCTCTTCATAGCAATAGCCCCTTTAACAATAACTGACATTAGGAAAAATCTCGAAAAACTCAGATTTCTCTTCGACATCAAAAATTCCCATAATCCACTTGCGTTACTTACTGATATATTTCATGTCTTCAAATCACATTTAAACGGAAATTTTCACTAACAAAATAAAGGATAAATATTTCATTTGAGTTTTTCCCAATTTTTCCTACATTTTCATTACTCAAAATGAATGTGGGAAATTTTACACAAGTTCTGAAATTTTCAACATGAGTCCTGAAGTGATATATGAGAGGAAATAAGCACTATTATTGTAGTAAAATATTTTTGAGTTCTAGTCTATATTTTTGTAAAACAATCTGGAAATTTTACAAAAATAAAAATCCATATTAAATATAACTTTTTTCAGAGAAATTCGTAGGAATATAGACAAAACAATGCTTAACCGTACAGGAAAGTGTTTGAAAATTAAATAATTAAAATTTTTAAATATTTGATATTTTCATCATAGGTTGATAACTCAAAATAAAACAGTAATAGTAATACCAAATTTAACTTCTTCTACGAAATGAATGACAAACACTTTACAAAAATGCCCATTACAATGGCAGGTATTTCTAACAGTTTTGAATTTTCAGTTGAAGGTTTCTGCATTTATTATTAAGCATGTACAGCGTATAGTCCACCTTGTCGCTCCATTTGTCACAGTATATTTTTACGACAACTTGTGCATATACCGCGTAGGCTACAGATTTATTTCATTCAGTTTTGTTTCTAATTCACACAGGATTCAGTTCATTGGTACATTATCATATAAATAACATAAATATGATTTATGTAATGCAATAATAATTATTGCTGATTAAATAATAATTCCTGTGGATACATAAATTAACGGATCAGTGTTTTAGACAGGGAAAGATTGTAAGTGAGAAAGAGAAACAAATAGAATAGAGAAGTAGAAATAGAAACAGAAAGACAAAGAGAGTGAGAGAAACGTATTTCATATGGACCTTCAAAAATATAATATTTTCATGTTACTTTTGCCACAGTCTCGATCTCGGTCCGTCCCCGAAAGTATCCGGCTCTGTATGGCTTCAGGGACTTCACCTAGTAGCTGATTATGACATCAACGGGAAAGTATTGCTGGTGCCTCTGAGAGGAAATGGAGTATTGGACGCCAATGCGAGTGAGTATTTCTGTTGTAAAAGTTCATACGAACGGAAACAGACTTTAAAGACTTGGATCTATAGCCCAATGATCAAACTTGTTTGTTATTAAAATCGTGACAGCAATTTAATGTTATACAGAGTAAATCAGAAATCCACCGACAACCTTCACAAGTTCTGCAGGGAAGTTCATGTGACCCCATGTGAAGAGCCTAGTGTAAGTGACTTCTGTCGAAACAAATATGGACCGCTTTGCTAGGATTGTAACAGTCGCTGATGATGTGCGCTAATCTCCTGGGATGCTAGAGCGTGTGCGACAGTCCATGAGGTGTCGCTGTGAAGTTTGTCTTGATCATGGGGTCGACATTTTGACCAACTACTTTAAACAGCGTGGAATTTGGGCTGTACAAAGGTATTGAGGTTAGATATGAAAGCAATGCAATTACTCGCTACTGAACCACCAGAGACCATGGGTTCCTTTTATGAAAAACACTCAGAAAACATCCCTGAACAACGTGATAGTTTGTCGATAGAGTTCTGATTCACCCTGTATTATCTTATATCATGTATTGTATACAGGGCTAAGACATTTTTCTAATTTAGATCTTCATATTATTTTTCTTTAACATTTCAAAGATAATTAGTTGTTTTCTCCTGGTTACGAAAAGAATACTACAGGCAAAAATCACTCCCGTTACTTTTCGCTCCGTCCCATAATTCCCAACCCAATTAACACTTTTATCCCACGGAATACCTAAATATTTTAGACTTTCCTTTCTGAGATGATTGTTTATAGACGAGGCAAAGCATCTAAACCAAAAATAGTTAAAAACAACTGTATTATAGAGAACTGGCAGGATTTTCTCAATTCTTATTTGAATTACCACCATTATATGTACAATTCCTATAAGTTATAGTTAGCTAATATCTCTGACCCATGACATTTTCTAATTTTGTTCTCTCTTCTATTCCTTCCTTTCATTCATTGACGGATCTACCTCCCCTTTCAAGGGTCTTACACTTGATTGCTCGTAGCAGAGGGTACAAACATAATAGTATACAAAGTATATTCAAACAGGATATCCTAGAGGGACTTCATGGTTGAATACCAGAATGCAGGTACTTCCTCTTAGCCAACACAAACAAGTACATACAACCGACGTACGGGATAAGTATTAAGTCCAATCAGGCATCATCTTTCCGAATGAGGAAAACCCCGAAGAAACCGCACTCAGGTTGACTGGCTACGGGATTTGAATTCGCGATCTAACGAATGTGAGTCCGTCATGTTGCCGGCTCTGCCTTTCTTTATATTATAGTATATTATACGGATTGAAATATTTCAGAAGTATATATTTTTATTTATAATTTAAAACGATACTGCAACAACAAAAATCGTCTAACGTAGAGATAACCCAATAATACAAAAAAGGTTATCACTTGGTGAAGAATTTGCTGGTTACAAAAGTGATACTTGTCTGGAAGACGGAATCAACCAGCTGTGAGTTACTTAAATAATTCCGTGCGTTCTTAAAACAGTTTAATTGCAAATAATATGAATGTTATGTTACAGCTAACATAATAGCAGAAATGAAGATCAATCTGGAGAGGAAAGTAACGAATGAAAAGGAATATCTGGAGGTTGTGGATCTTAACCTCAAGCTTACCTTCGGAGACGTTAAACTAATGCTACACAACTTGTTCAATGGTGATGAACTAGGTAAGCTTATTTTAATGCAATCAGAGCCCAGAGTTTAAAATCTTATTTCAATAAGCTGGTGTAATCTTAATCTTCTGGATGTTAGACATGGTCGATTGCTCTTCAGGAAGAACATAATCTGACTGAATCCATTACGGATTTTTTAATTTGCCTGATGTGTATCCAGTCAAATTGCAGAATGAATTATTCATTATTAGTTTGCAAGCATTTTGTAAAACGACTGAGTTCACAATTTGCCTGAGACATATAGGCATGAAATCAAAATTATTGACTCTAACACTGCGAAGTTTACTCCTAGTGAATAAGTTATGAAATATTAGTTCTAGCTCGGCTAATTTATGTTACATTTAACTAACGACATTATTTTCAGGACTGATCACACGGTTCGAGGGAATTTTACAGCTCTATTTTAATTTTCAGGTCAAGTGGCCTCAGTATTCGTCCATGAAAATTCCAAGCAAATATTTCATGAACTGAAACCAGCTGTTGAGTCTGTAGCTACTATGCTGGTACAGGACATCGTCTCAAGGGTCTTCAGGTCAACGCCCGAAGAAGAACTCTTCCCTGCGAACTAATTTTTCGACCAGGCACAAGAAATTCATTCTTTATTTATTCTTCATTTTCATAACATCATTAATTATTTGGACCATATAAAAACTCATTCTCAAGATGCCATAAGAATAAACAACATTACTGAATACTTATAGTGATTCGATTAGTGTTATCAGAAGTAGCCTCTTATCTGCGTAGCACACGGCTGGCAGTACTCTCTTACTTCATTCTGAAATATATCATGATTCAGATCCATAAATAACAATTCTTGACCCTGTGTTTTTTTTTTTTCCTTATCATGGGTCTTTTTTGGACCAAAATACTGAACTTTACTGAGAGTTTAACGCACATTACACTATCACTAGTATAACTGACACATCTCTGCATATTACGTCAGCGAAATATTTAGAGTTCAATCATTGGTACATAGTTTTTATTCATATTTGTATATATTCATTTCAGCTCTAAAGTAATATTATTGCCTGTGATGCGTCTAAAATTCTATCAACAGAATAAAGAGTGGAATGATAATTCTTTCACACTGGCCGTGTGTAGGCTAAGATGGACACGTGAAGTCAGAATGAAAAATTCAATGCCATAGCCGGGAATTCAACCAGGATCTTCGGCTCTCCGTGCCGATGCTCTAACCAACTGAGCTACCATGGCAACGTGCCGGTACAACATTAAATTCTCCAACTTACTCACAATCCCGGCTATGGCATTGAATTTGTCATTCTGACTTCACGTGTCCAGAATAAAGAGTGTTATAATTTTTCATTGCAAACTAAGATAATGGAATTTCAATATCAAGTATAATAACGTTAGTATTCCAATAACACCTCCAAAAGAAAGATGTAGGCCTGCTAGTAAATTTTTGTGTTCTAACATCTGTATAATTATTATGTTAAATATATTTATTGTTGTATTGAATACAGAAAATAACTGAAGTACCAATACTTTCTTATCCTTTGTCAATATGAGTACCTGTAACATCATGCTTTGATGTGCCACCAGTTTAACGCAAAGCTAAATATATATTAGGAAAATAAAAATCATAAATATGATATAATTTAGATTTGTATTACAGCTACTATGAACACAGAAAACATTCTGCTAAGTCTGGAATTTCTCCGTGTTCATGGGGTAGGTAACAATTATATTATGACAGTGTAGAAAAATTAATTAGTTTTGTTAGCTTCCCTAACCGTGACATATGGCTGGTATGAATTGTGTGTTGGAAAATACAGAAATATTTTCGTTTAGGCGTTATGCCATTTATCAAATTAAAAATAGGGTATTTTTAATGTAAGTGCAGCAGGCTTAAAAGAGGGTAAGCTGAAATGACGACGATGTAAAGTTTAACATTTCGTCATATTGCCATGAAAAGGATTAAATTTGGCAATGTTACCTGTTTCTTTGTGATACAAATAAATTAATGTTGTGATTATATTTATAAGTTAATTATTATAAAGTGGAAAAATAAATATAAAAATATGTATTTACGCAAATATATTAATAGCAATAAATTATGTTATTGAACTCTGCATTGAAGTCCTTTCACCTGTATATTTAAACCTACAAACTACATAATACCAGTATGCCTATGTTATTGAGTTTATTAGAAATTCATGGCTGAAATTTCTATAATGGCACAATTTAGCAATTATTTCCCTCCCTCTCTCTCCCTGTATCTCCGCATGTCTCTCTGTCTCTCTCTCTCTCTCGTCTCTCTGTTTTTCTCCCTCTCTAACCTGATACTATATTGTATGTGAAGAAAATGAAATTGATAAGAGAACGAAGAGATTCACTACGATTCCACCAAATACTTATTTCTTTATTTAATTATTTATTTATTTACAACATTGTGCATGTGCATGTTATACGGGTAGTCATCGCTATTATTAATAATAAGAAAAAACTTACTACATAAAATCAATTTCAAGATATTTCATAAATATATATTTTCTAAAGTAAGTTTTATTCCTATATTTACAAAACTCTTTAAGTTCCCGATATATCTAACATCTAAAGGAAATTTGTTACAAAACATTCAAATGATGTGTTCCAGTATTACATGTAGGTACGAGACGCCAGATTAAAATTATTTTCATTAATTATTAGTAGAATAGTCATAGAGTGACGCCAAGTTAAAATATTAAATAAATTACAATGGTTTTACAGTTTACACAAGGATCACAGTCTTTTAGAATTCTTACAGATTGTTTCTGCAATTAAAAAAAAAAAAATATTGTGCACCTGAAGTCTACCATAATAAATAGGCTAGGTAATGTATAATGTCCCATAGTAAAGTTCCACAATTCAAAGATAATGGAAAAGACTTTAGTATAAATTTCCAAGTGCATTTTCGCGAATATTAAGGGCACCACCTGTAAAATTTGCCAAAAATGGCAACAAACTTTTCTTTTTTTGCATATTAATTAACACAATTCTTGACTAATCAAAGAATGCGACATATTTTGGCTTAAGCGCATTTGGATGTCCGTAATGTGACAACGGGGGAAGTACACCATTGGCTAGTGCGAATTTATTTTAAGTCCAATGGGAATAAAATTGACATTCACAATATACACCATCTGTACAACACTAAGCAAAATTAAGTTTTATTAACTGAACATATGTAATTTTTTGTAATCATTAAAATTTGTGAATTTTTGGTTCAGTCGAGCAGCGTTTACATGATAAATAATTCAAATATTTAAATTTTGATACAATTCTGGTTTTGAGAAATTTTTAATAAACATTTACAACATAGGCCTATACTAAAATATTTAAGGTAGGGCTAAAAAACATTATTTCCTTTCTTTCAAAATTTACATTAAAATTCTTACAAAATTTGTGATACAAATCTATAGGCCTATTAATAAAAGGAAGTGTCTGTCTGTCTAACCGCGATGCCCAGCGAAATCTACTGAACGCAGAGATCTGAAATTTTAAACATAGATGGACTAAAGGGTCGGAAAGTGCACCTCGAAGCCGGAATTTTTATTTTCGCTTTCCTTCGCGAGTTATGAGTGAAAAACGGGCAGAAAACGTGCATTTTTTGCGTTTTCGAAGCATCAGTTTTCAGTAATATATTTCAATGTCAAATCAATTACAGTTGGCTTTGGCTATTTTTGTCATACCTTGGAAATGAGACTTCCGCGATCGCTTGAATGTTGTAGCTCACGCTGGTCGATTCATTTGTTTTTAATGTCAAGGCACGCATACATATGAAATTTTCAACCTAATCCCGAAGAGGATTATTATTATTACTAGCTTAAAAGACCCGGCGTCGCCCGGGTTTTGTATTTTGTAATTGGAAATTAACTTATGAAGGATTTTCAATTTTAAATTCTAGGTCCTTATATAGGCATTTATAATTTGAAATAGGAAGAACGACTTATTACACTCAAACTATTCCCTCAGAAAACGCTTGATATAGTTTTTTATGGCTCATAGAGGATCTAGAATGTTGCATCCCATCGCTTGTACAGTGCACAGCAAGCCTGGTAGAGGTTTAAATAAGAAGAAACAGAAATTCCTGTAACATAAAATTGTAATATCGAGGCGGGAAATTTCCCACTCTTATGTTACCATAAAGCATTATCACTTTCATACTTTTCTCTCAAAACACCTGCGATATAATATAATAATATACACATTACCATACCTCGTTTTGTTTTCTCTATGTCCAGGGTAGAGAAAGTTATGTGATTCCATTATTTTAGTGGATTTCATTCTGTAATATTTATTTATAACATGAATTATTTTGATAACTTCTCTTATTTGTCAAAAGTGCATTTCAATTGTTTTTTCCAAGCAGACCTGATACCATTTGGCAACAATATATTCTGTGATTTGGAATTGATAATTCGATGTAAAAAGGGATTAAGTATTTTCAAAAACATTTAATTTTTGGCATTTAGAATCAGAATTTTTCAAAATCCTTTCTTAGTGAGCACCTACATTATGAAACGAAGGTACTGTCAAAATTCCAAGTCTCTACCTGTTATAGTTTAGGCTGTACGTCGATTCCTGTCATTCAGTCAATCAGTCAGTCATTCATTCAGTCAGTCAGTCAGGACAAAGCCTTTTATATATATAGAGATTATTATTATTATTATTATTATTATTATTATTATTATTATTATTATTTTAAGTGGGATAATCAATATAGGCCTAAATATGGTCAAACGTTGTTCCATTTGAACGAAACTCACTATACAGGTGTTTTCTGGGCCAAGGACCTCGAATCTGAGGTCGCTTTTACCAGGCGACGCTATCTAATCGTGGTATGTATCCACGTGATTCACGTGTTAATAAATATAATGATTTAACTATTATGTTCTTAATATTTAATTTTTGAAATAATAATCGCGGGCGATCGCTTGATTTTGTAAGTCCATCCTGGACGATTCATTTGTTTAGAATATCAAGGCCCGCAGACGTATGAAATTTTCAAAATAGATGGAAGAGTTATATTCAATATAGGCCTAAATATGGTCAAACGTTGTTCGATTTGGACGAAACTCACTATACAGGGGTTTTCTGGGCCAAAAAACTCGAATCTGAGGTCGCTTTTACCAGGCGACGCTATCTAATCGTGGTATGTTGTCAACGTGATTTAGGTGTTAATAAATATAATGATTTAACTATTATGCTCTTAGTTTTTAATTTTTTAAATAATTATTGCGGGCCATCGCTTGATTTTGTAAGTCCATCCTGGACGATTCATTTGTTTAGAATATCAAGGCCCGCAGACATATGAAATTTTCAACCAATACGGAAGAGGGATAATCAACATAGGGCCTAGGCCTAAATATGGTCAAACATTGTTCGATTTGAACGAAACTCACTATAGAGGGGTTTTCTGGGCCAAGGAACTCGAATATGAGGTCGCTTTTACCAGGCGACGCTATCTAATCGTGGTATGTAATTCACGTGATTTAGGTCTTAATAAATATAATGATTTAACTATTATGCTCTTAATTTTTAATTTTTGAAATAATTATCGCGGGCGATCGCTTGATTTTGTAAGTCCATCCTGGACGATTCATTTGTTTAGAATGTCAAGTCCCGTAGACATATGACATTTTCAACCTACACGGAAGAGGGATATTCAATTAGGCCTAAATATGGTCAAACATTGTTCGATTTGGACGAAACTCACTATGCAGGGGTTTTCTGGGCCAGGGAACTCGAATCTGAGGTCGCTTTTACCAGGCGACGCTATCTAATCGTGGTATGTAGTCCACGTGATTTAGGTCTTAATAAATATAATGATTTAACTATTGTGCTCTTAATTTTTAATTTTTTTAATAATTATCGCGGGCGAAGCCGCGGGCACATGCTAATTATTGAATAATAAAACAAAACTGTACTAACTGAAATTATCGTTACAAAATGGTAGTCACATTATGTACACTGGAATGGCGTTTCCATGATATTTCCACAAATGTCAATATTTCTGAGCTATTATTTTTTCTAACTATTTGTTAATATTATATGTGCAACACTATCTACTGACACGGATTTAACACTGATGGTTTATTTCTTAAAATATTCTAATGTAAAAGAAAATTACTCTTCATGGATTTTTTGTTATAGCCTGCTTATACTGTAGGCTGCAGATGTTCATAAGAAATTTACGAATAAACAGAAAAAATTATATTTAAGAAATACTGGCATTGTGGAAATTATCATGGAAATGGCATGTCAGTGAATGAAATGTGGCTGTCATTTACCATTGTAACGAAAATTGCCCGTACCTGTAACAGTTCGGTAAGTAATTCTGAAAATAGTATGCAGTTGTAGAAGTAGTCAATAAAGAACATGTCAGATTACAAGGGTACAGAAAGCAATTCATTGAAGAGAAAAAAATTTACTAATTTCACCTGTTTCTGAGTACTCTAACTTCCTTTATTTTTACAAGTTATTTAGTAATAAATTTTCAATAATTTCAGTGAAAGTGTTTAATTATTCGACTAAAAAGCTGAAAACCGCCATCAGTGAGTTACGGTTGACGTAGCTTTGAAGAACATAAATTACGGAGCCTGACTGTGCTATATACTTTACGAGATATATTTATTGTTGTTAAAGAGTAAACAGTATCCCATCGTCACTCAATAGCTGTAAAAGAGATTATGATGTAACATTGTTACATATAGTATATTCAGCTGAATTTAGTATATTTTGTCAGAGAATTGCATATGATTATTTTCTGTCAAAGAAAATATTATAAGAAATCACGCCATGATTATGTGGCTAGGGCCTAGCTCACAGACACACAATTACAAAAATAAGCTCACTCTATTACATAATTGCTAGTCCATATAATGGTGTAACTAGAGTCTAGAGCGATAATTGCAATATAAAAGAATATAAATCTAGTAGTTTTCTGTGTTTTCTGTGTGTGTGATGTGTATATACAAGTATATTTATATAAATATTATAAACTACATAATATATATAATAATTATGCGAATAGATCTTATCTGCCAAAGAAATGGTGAAGTAGTAAATTCCCGCACGGTTGATCCTTTCTTGAAGTGCGTGAATATTGTGCCTATTGGCACGCGGAATTGAGAGGTAAAATACAGTACAGATGTCAACTCCCGCACTTAATGTTATTCAACCTTCAGTCATAGTTTCTGATTTTGGACAGTCTATACATAGTGCTGTACGTCAAGTTTTCCCCTCCATGTACCCTACATTGCTGCATTTTCCACTGATGCTAAAACTGGTACCGGAAAATACGTGAACTTGGACTCGGTCAAGTGTTCAGAGTTGAGGAAATTTTACTCTATATCTTTGGTCTCTTTCTAAACATTGAAGACATAAACGACTTTTTCACAAATGATTTAATGGCTTTGAAGGATGAATTTTGTAACGACATCTGTAACAATTATAACTGGAAGCTCTATTTCCCCCTATGAAAATACTGACTAATGTAAAGAAACCACAAATGCAGTAGAATCATTTCATTCTAAATTGAACGCATTGCAATAATTTGCTTCATATTAAAGATAAATTAAATAATCTATACTTTCTAATGCAATCATCCGAACCTTTTTAAGTTCTTGGGCACCACATTACAGTTTCACGTGCAAACCTACTTAAAGATCCGAAGCAAACAACAGAAAATTTCCCACCAGAAATAATTTAAAAACAATAATTGCGACAACAATAATTTGTAAAGGAAATGTCTAGAATAGATTATTCAAACAAAATTACAAAGTAGGCATTTATCTTAGATGAAGGCCTAGGCCTAATTTTAATTTTTGATTAGTAACGAAGAGTAAGAGTGGCCAAAGATTTTTAACCATACCTATGCATTTCGCATAGACAGTCCTCAGTCTGGTAAAGTGGGAGTTTACGTTACCTGAATGCTGAGTTTATATGAGCGAGCCGGAGTTTACCGCTCGCGAAGTAAACTATCCCCTGAACTAAATGAACGAAAAAATTATGCCCTTTTTCTCAAACAATTCTTCTTCTGGCGGTTGAATTAGGTTGGTTGTTATTTATTGTTACAAACGAAGACAGCGTTCCTTACACAATTCTATATTTATCTGAATTATCATGTAAGTTCATTTCATGAATCAAATAAGGAGCGGGAGTGTGAAAATTTGAAAATCTTTGAGCCCACCCAATGTTTTTTTCAAAAGTTGGCGCCACTGCACGTGTGTTTATGTGCGTTGTGTAAAAAGTTTTAAGGTTTTATACAAATGTAGCTCTGACTGAATGGATAGTGGGCTGTGTACTTAGATCACTTATGCAGGTTCAGCGACATGTTATATAGGGGGGCTGCGGCACGATGCAGACAGTCTTCAGAATGCAGATCATCGTAGTGACAGCTTTTCTAGTGGCAACCGCCCTCCAGTTCAGCAGATCAGAAGACTTGCGTAAGTTACTGGCTTTGTGGAATTCAGAATATTTTAAGTGCGTGCTAAGATTTTTTTCTTATTTAATAGGCTATAGTCGATTTTATTATTAATTTAATATCACAATCTTAAGATTGGCATCAGTCTTAATAGGTGTCATTGTTTATAATAAATAATTAAATTTTCAATATTAGACTTAAGGAAATATTAAAAATGCAGCTTTAATTTCGGACATAATATACTAGCCACATTTCACACAAGACTAGGCCTATAATTGTTATACAATGTTATACTATTGTCACAACTAAAACTTTGACATTCTATTTAACGAATAGGCTATATTCAAATTCAAAAAATGGAACGTGTTTTCATTCACATCTGTTGAGTTCGTTCTTCATCCGTTCAGTAATTATTAGCGGATTATAAGCTGGTGATTTTGATATTACTTTAGAACACTGTAAAAGAGAGTCTCAAAGTTCAAATTATATTCTTTAGTTCAGAGTGTCCGCTCTGCCTTTATACAGCTTTCGAAGAGACGAATTACACGTCAGTAGCAGTGAATACATTTTAACAATTTGTTAACCATAATTTTTAAACACAGATTAAGCGGTTATTTATACACAGTTTACTGAAATTATTTACTCGGCACAAACACAGAGCTCTAATCAAATTATGTTACTCACTGTAACCAGTTAATTAAACGAATTTAATGTGTCTAATATGATATTTGATCTCGTGTTTCGGTGTACAATTCCACTTATTAACACGAGTATTTAATTACTGTGACATTAATTATTATTGCTCGTTTGCTATAGCAACTGGGAAAAAAGCATTGAATGATTGGGAGGAAAATGACTATGCGGGTGTATTTTGGGCTACGGAACTCGAATCTCATATCTTTTTCCCTCGGGCATCGTGAATCCACATCAGAACCAGATTTTAACTTTTTTTTAAATTAATTGTTTTAATTGTTTATGCGTGCTTTGGGTAAGGTTCATGAGTCTTTGGTACAAAAATATAATTATGTTAATTTTTCGTCGACATTTATAGGTCGACAAATAAAACATTGCATGGTTTTAAATGAAACTGTTTGAAAACTGAAGTTATCTGTTTAACGGAAGTTATCTTTTAAATCGTCATCATGGGGGGGAGGGGGATTTGCTGACGAGTATAATTTATATTTTTTGAAAATGATAACTTAAAACATTACAGTTTTAATGACATATAGGCCTTTAACTCTTAATATGAAAGTGAAAGACACATCCGTGACAAATATTTCAATTTAATTGGTTTAAAATTTTATAATTTTGCATTTTCAGTGGTGGATTCCATTTTATGCTTAAACTCAAGTTACGATGCGATTCGTAGTCTATACTGTTATTCAGATGTAGTTCCTTCTTATGTCCCCAACTCATTTCCTTAATTGTGTGCTTTTTTCTGTCTAAATGTAGTAGTAATATGTATTTATTTCTCATAAATTCCATACAAATAGACTATATTATTAATATTAACCAGCGAAGGGGTCAGTATAGATCATGCGTGCTCATATAATATATTATAACGCTTAGATTATTACCCAAAAAGCACACAACTTCAAAAACCAATAATCAGTTATTTACATATCTTAGAAGGTTCACTGGCGTAACTCATACCCCCCCCCCCCAAAAAAGAATAATATCAAGGAGGAAATACATATATCTAACTAGAAAAACAACACATATATTTTCCTAATTCTCTACAGAGCTTTCTGTCACACATCTAACTTTCTGGAGACATTTACATAGCCCATGCCAATTGTGTTCACTCAGCAAACAGGTTAGTTATGCCTCCCTACTTCTTCGTGAGTTCAAAAATTCATCCGGAAGCATCATACCTCTCCACTGCTTTATAACTCCACAAGATATGACCCCAAATTTAATTATTTCTGCATATTGGGCAGATTCTCCAACCCCTCTAATCCAAAATCCTCTTTGATTTCCATCGCCCCAGGCATATCCAGGCCACTGCTGTTCTATCCTCACACCAAGCCTTTCTATATATGATTCCCTTTTATCATTTTATCATATTTACAGCTTCGTACATCAAGGTATGCAGCCGATCCGATCCTAAACTGAACGACTGCGTGAAAGATTCCATCGAGAAATTGAGGTCTCATCTCGCCAAAGGTAAGTCAGTACTATTCTTAATAAAGTTATCTGTTGGATCTTTTAAAAGTACGGTAAAAATATTTTAATTTACGAAACAGGACTTTACATTACATACAATTAAAATGCATACATAATTGCAAAATAAGCTCATATACAAAATAGAAAAATTTGGCAACATTTTAGAACTTTTAATAAAATTGATGACTGAATGTAGACTACATATTTCAAGATATTATAGCCTAAAGCAAATACTCATTCACGGAGTAGGGTGTACAAGAAGGAAACGTCAGGAATCACATTCGGGAGTCACTGGTTCAAATTCAGAGACCAGCCGATCGTGTAGTTGAAGATTTTCCTCGCCCATATACCTTAGACCAATTCTGGCTTGTAATTTACTTAGGCCTATCGTGTATCCAAACATTCCCTGTCCGTCGTGTTGAATTTCTGTGATGTCGGTTGTAGGAGGCCCTGCAATGTACTGTTTACACAAGAGGGAATTATGTGGGTTGTGGTGTGTGTGTGTAATTCATTGATTTGTTTAATTCTCTATGTAAACCGTGAATGTTAGATAAAACAAAAAGCAAAAGAGAGAAAAATGATTTTTTTTTTTGTGAGAAAATTAGTCATTCCGATAAATTACTGGCCAATACTGAACTTGCTTTGTCTTTGCCTTTTCCACTGTAGCCTATTATTGCTTTTTTTTCAATTCAGAAGCTTCCACCAGAATAAAGAGGAATTCGTTTGACATAAAAAAAATTCCAGTAACGGTGTGTCAAAACTCATGAACTATATCAAAATCAAAGTTGTTAAATTACCACACTATACTGAGCATTCCTTAGATCGCGATCAACAGTTTTCTATGTAGAATGCTTGCGGAATAAATAAATAAGAATAGACTCTTGTTGTCGAAGAAATGGGGATTGCATTACACATAAATTAAAGCAGCATTACGGGATAATTATTTAAATATTTTAATCCATTTGAAACATGCTGCGAGCAACAGTCAAAATTGGGCGAAATGAAAGGGATAGTTCACAATAAGAATAAATTATCTGCAAGAAAGTTTAAAAGAGAAACAGGAAGGTGATGTTAAAGTAAATTATCAAGAAAAACACCAGTAATACCTACAACAAATAAAAAACAATTAGTTCCGAAAGAAGCATTGACGGCCGAATATAGCATTCCTTTAGTAGGCATATTTGAACTCAACCACAGTTACTACAGGTGAAGGAAGTAATATCTTCACTCTTCACTTTGATTTCGAATATTCAGCACTGCATCACGTTTCGAGGTCCTCTGAATTAAAATATATGTTTTCAGAAACATGTCTGTCTGTGATCTTTGAATATACGCTATGCCTGTTTACAGGTAGGGATAAAAAAAAAAACGGACCGAATCTTGTAGCTGATTTCAGAGCCTTGTGATACGTAAATAAATTTAAGAGATGTAACGGAAACGTTTGTTTTCACAAGCAATGCAAATTACGGGAAATTATTTCTCAATTCAAGCATGTTCATTTCAATACATTCCCTGCTATCCTGTGAATGCCGCTAGGCATGCGTAGTGGCTCATATCGGCAACTTAAATATTTTAGTCGGTGTGTGTGTGTGTTTGCCTGACAGACTATCTATGAATAACATAGCTTCAAAACATAATCAGATGAGAACTAAATGTTATGCCCTGTGTTAGAAGTATGTTGGTGATATGCTCTAAGTTAATCGACGTTTTTTTTATTCTTACTACTACTTTGCATGAAAAAAATTGTTTTTTGTGATTTTCACCTAAAACAATACTTAACACTCACGTTTATAAATGATCGAAAAATGTCTAACATTTTGCTTGAAATTACATTAACTGTATATTGTAAATGTTAGATCTGAAAAGATATATAAAAGATATTTCAAGGAAACTGACTAAAAGCTAGTGATGACTTGGCCACCTTATCCTTGCCTTAGGGTTTAGGACCTACTTCACAAAAACGTATGAAATTGAGACAACTGAGCATTTGTGCAATGCGACCCCTTATTAATATTTCAAAAATTGAAACAACTTCTAAATATATGCTTGGGTCAAGATTTAGATAAGATTTTTGCTTTTAGAAATACTTTCAAGCATAGACTCATCCACGGATATTCGGTATCTTTCCCTAAGAATGCGAGTTGAAGAGTTGAATACTGTACAATGTTTTCTTCCATGGACAGTTACACAATTCGCATGCGTTTGCATCTTTACCTCAGACAATGCAATGACCTATATTAGCCTAAGCATTGCAAACAAAGATTCTGCTGATTGCTATTCTATTGGTGTCATAATTCGAACACGCTTCATCAGCGTAACAACTGCAATATCTATACAGAAGAGTGTGGCAACATGTGAGGAAATGTCGATTGCAGAAAAGACTATTTGCAAATTTCTTCATTTCCAAATATTTACAATGACAGTGACTGTACAAAATAAATATCCTTTTCACTGCTACTCAAGAATCAGTATACATGCGTTACCACAAAAAAGTGCATTAAAGCAGAATCATAACATTAATACTGTAATGTTTTATGTCAAAATTCAGGATTATTATCCCGGTGTTAGAGATACCATTTACGGAAACCAGCTATCTACTAAAATCTTCCTGATTGAGTTTAAATACATAACTCGATGACGATTTTAGTTGAAGGATGGTTATATTAATACAGTACTTAGAAATCAGTTTTGAAAGGGTTCAGATGTTCTCATACCTTGAGATGTTCTTACTGCCGCTAAAGCAGGGTTGCCAGATCAGAAAAGTAAAACAGTCGTACCAACAATTGAAAATAGTCGTACGCTAGTTAAAATCGTCGTACACTTGATTATAATGATGATGATGATGATAATAATAATAAAATATTAGTAAATCACAATCCACAAGAAAGTAAAATTTCTAAATATTATTTAAAGAAGATTTTTCAGCCCCTTTTGATGTGCACGTTTTATACCTACTATTAATAATAACAATGATATGATTATTATGTTTGGCCAAAATAAAAATAAAAAAACAATGGGACCAGCTGCTCTTTATCGGTATAATTTCTTTAGAGATCTGGATTGCTTCGTTTTGCACACGTGTGGCTAAAATATAACGTTTGGAAAAGAATAATGAGAGAAGTAGCAATAATGAGAGAAGTAGCAATAACAATACAACAATACAACTTAAGCAAGGTGCGGCACCAGCCTGTAATAAATAAATGGACTGAGTTTTATTTGACAATGGCTATTATAACATACCGCCATTCACTTAGTGACACAGGCCAACGAAATAAACTACGAAATAAACTACGAAAAAACAAAAAACTTAATGTTTATCCAAATTGAAATTCTGCAGTAGATTGCTAAAAAAATAAACACGAAATGGTAGCATAAATTTCTAATATTAAAAATAGTCGTATGAATAGGCATACGACACAAGGTTGCGTCGTACGTCGTACAAATCTATGAAATAGTCGTACGTATGGCAACACTGCGCTAAAGTGGAAAACAAATTATATAATAATTATATAATCTAATAATCTAATAATATAATTATATAATAATTTTTTTCCGCTTTAGCAGCAGTAAGCAAATTTTGACCCTTTTCAAGAGCTAATTTCTTAGTTTTATATAATCATCCTTCAACTAACATCGTCATTGAGTTATGTGTTTAAACTAAATTGAAAAAAAATTAGTAGAAAGCTGGTTTCCGTAAATGATAACTCTAACTCCAGGATCATAATCCTGATATTTTAACATAAAACATTACTGAATTAATTCTATAATTCTCCTTTTGTGCAGTTTTGTGTGGTGACGCATATATACCGATTCGTGAGTAGCAGTGAAAAGGTTAAGGTCTTTTGGGTTACTTTAGACCAATTTTATTAACGTAAGAATTTGTTTGAAATCAGGCAATCATATTTCCCTATTTTGATAATATTCACTTTCCACAATTCGATTATGGAACTCTTTGCCCATCAATGACAGGCACTATCAAAGGTTCAGAAGATTTAGTCAAAAACTGTTTGGATACCTAACTCACTCAGGCTTAACGCTTTGTACACAAACAAGTAATTGATTAAGGATGTCAATAATGTAAAAATGTCTTAATGCTATATTTAATTGTCATTATTGTGTAGTGTTCTATTGTAATTTTAATTATTTTTGAAATTTCATATCTTTAGTGTCAGTGCTACTTTCTTGGT
Source organism: Ectobius pallidus (assembly GCA_964059195.1). Taxonomy (NCBI): domain Eukaryota; kingdom Metazoa; phylum Arthropoda; class Insecta; order Blattodea; family Ectobiidae; genus Ectobius; species Ectobius pallidus. Next base: position 109,050,308 of record CAXKWD010000007.1, on the reverse strand, counting down.
CCTCTGCCTGTACCATAGGTACTATAGGTAGAGGAAGTATTGTGTTCGAACCCCAAATTTGAAGCTGAGTTTTTTAACATAAATACAGTAGAACCCCGATAATTCGAGCTAATTGGGGCTGAGGCTACCTCGAATTACAAAAAACTCGGATTATACGAAAATATCACTAAATCGATGGGTAAATTATAAATAAATGTTTAATGAGCACAATAATGGTTTAAAAAATAAATAAACAATACAGTAGGCCTACATACCTGTGTTACCCCTCCAATTTGCTACGTCGGCAATACAGTATTCTTTTCTGAAAGGATGGTATGCAATGTACAATTGATTGACACGAGGTCCCGACAAAGAAAGATCGAACCTAACGGTTTCTGTCAATCTGTCAAATGCATTGGCAGTGTGAAGCCAAGGTTATTTCTGTGTATTAGGAACGAAAACCCTAAGTGAGACAGTTTTACCTGTATTTTTGTACATGGAAAAATTGAAAGAAAGCTCAAAATGCAACCCATTCGGAAGTGCATAAAACTTAAATGCAGACACCGTATAAAAACGGGATTTTACCCTAGTTTTATGGAAAATTTTAATTTTCTTAAGACCACCTCGAATTACACGGAACCTCGAAATACCGGGGCTCGAATTACCGAGGCTTTACTGTACACGTTTTGAGGTCCTCTGGATCCAAAAGTGCTATTTTCATAAACATGTCTGTATGTGTGTCTGTATACAGCCAAGCTAAAAAAAGAGAAAATCGTATGAAAACCAAATTGTGTATTTGGGTTAGGTACATTCTGAGGCGCTGCGCTACAAACCGGAAGGTCGCGGGTTCGATCCCCCATGAGGTCGTTGCAGTTTTTTTTGGCACTATGACCCTGGAGTCGACTCAGACTCTAATAGAAATTAATACCAGGAGCAATCCTGGGGTAAAGGCGGCCGGTGCGTAAGGCTGACAACCGTACCACCTTCATGTGCCGAATCTCCAAAATCTGGGAGCCTCAACCTCCTGGAACCCTCAGGGCCTCCATGGCCTGTATAGGGAACACTTTACCTTTACATTCTGAGGATGTGATACGAAGTTTGGCGATGACTTTCTCTTATTTTTAAGGGAACCGTTTGGCTAGAATCGCTGAAAGAAGCTGGACAATGCACAAAACGGAATAATTAAAACTGCCACCTGTAAAACAAACTCGAGTAACTTTGCAGACGCAATATGTATCTCTTAGCTGACCACCATTATGCGTATTTGTTTCCTTTAGAGGCCGTTCTAAATACCCGAAGTTGATAGCCTTACTGAGATATAATTTTAATTCAAGTCATTTCCTCATTCATTTATGACATCCCAGCGGTCGCACTCAAGTCCAAGAAGACCTGACGACCTTGCAAGTCGATACACATAGTCAGGTGTAAGGTCCAATGCAAAGAAGAACACTGATACGTCAGTAGTACGATGTCCTGGCCTCGACTTTAGTCGCTTTCACCGAAACCAGACGACCGTCATCCGCTCCCAACGGTCATTCACAGAATCCCTCAAATTCCACATCTTTATAACTGAATACATTAATTTATTATCACGTTTCTAATTCTAACAAACAATACTGCCCTCAAATGGTCGAATATTCGTTCCTATGTTGATTGTTAGGCCTATGCGAGACTGAGGCACTTATGGCTATAACCGTCGAATGAAGCTGAACATTACATGAAACGGATTCATTAAAATGGATACAATCTTGAAAAGGAATTTTTTAAAAATCCTTACACATACACAGTTCCTAATTATTTCATACCAAATAGGAGAAAAATCTAACAACGCATTAATTGGTATTAACAGCACACAAATTTACACACACAAACAGATGAAATGGTGAACGGTCAGGTTAAAACAGAAGTCACTTCACTCGAGCAATTACAGGATTTCTGCAATTTTTCAGTTTTCTTTCCTATTTCTTTTCTCTTGGTCAGATTTTTCTCACTATCGAACTCGACCAAGATGTTTCATTTCTGTAATTTAAGTATCACTCTGTAAGTAATTTGTGCAAAAATATAATGTTATATTATATTTATATGTATATAACCTTTTAAGTTTGTCATGATTCTGGAGTCCTAGGAACTGTAAAACGAAAAATTAAGTCGAAATTATCTTTAACGACTGAAATAGGTGGTCTTTCTTCGAAATCTTCCAAGTATGATTTCGTTTCAGTTTTACAGACTCAAGAGGGACATACTGTGTTGTAGTAAGAAAAATTAACGCTAGATTTACTATTCTTACGTTCTATACCTGTACTAGGCTATAGGAAGCACAAGAAACCTACTATGTTCGACCCCGATATTCGATGTGTTTTCGGCATTAATTCACGTTTTGAGATCCTCAGAATCCAAAACTATAATTTTAGGGCACATGTCTATGCATTTGTGAATAGTAAAGCTAAAAAACAGAAACAGTTATAAAATCATAACCTAATATTAGATTTAGGTATCTTCGAGATATGTGACACTTTCGATTAATTAACTGCTACTTTATCTAAAGAAAATTTAACTGTCGCTATTTTCTGAAGAAGAAAAAGAAAACTACTCTAATCATTCTACTTTAAGATTTGTGAAAAATCAGAATTTTTGTAGGCTTAATAACTTATCTTATCAGAAACTTTTATATAAATTTCTCTCAAGGGTAGGCCTACCTATAAAGTACACATTTCGTCGACAAACTCGGATAATATTCCAAGTCCTGCTTAGCGAATAGTCCCTATAACACAAAGCCACATGACTGACTGACTGACTGACTGACTGACTGACTGACTGACTGACTGACTGACTGACTGACTGACTGACTGACTGACTGACTCACTCACTCACTCACTCACTCACTCACTCACTCACTCACTGACATTAATGTTTGCCCACTTCCAGATTTGGTACACAAATAGCTTTTAGGTTGTAAATCACAGGAAAATTCCTGTGAAACCCCGAAAAAGGGCTCTGTTTCCATGGCAACGGTATTATCAAACATTGTTCACATAGGGCTCTGAAAGTGGCAAAAAGGTAATAGCCAATACAACAGACTAAATACACGCACAATATCTCCCGTAGATCTTTTAAAAATCCTTTCCCGAGAACCTCAGAGGGAGTTTGGGGGCAGAGCCCCCAATGAGCGAAGCGAGTAAATCATACAGAACTGAATGTGCACCACAGCAATGCGATCGCTTTCCTGTAATGTCAACAAATATAAAATGTTCTTTGGAAACATTGCATATAATTATATCCTCATCTACTATTGCATTTTCAGGAATGCCGGAACTTGGAATTCCTTCGTGCGAACCCCTGTTCATTAAGGAATTGCTTATCGAGCAGGGACAAGGAGCAATGGCTGTCAAGTCTATTTATACCAACATCAAAGCATACGGACCTACTAAATTCAAGATACAGCAAATCAAGTAAGTTAGATTCCATGGCTATTCATTTTAACAGGAAAGTAGAACATCCTAGTTCACTGATGGTTCGATGAACGTAGAGATCTCTCACTAAGTAAGAAGTCGCTGACAATGATCTCTTTTTAGTAGATCCATTGATTGAAGTAATGCCTTGATATGATGTGATGCCAAATGTGTTTGGATTTCGGTTCTAAGTTTGTATTATTTATTATAGAAATCTCATATCAATTTTTATAACCGGTGAATGAGAATTTGTTTAATTATCCGCAACAGTTTTCACTAACACTTTTAAGAATTTCAAACAGGAATTTACTTTGCATCGTAGCACTGATCGTTGAAGTCCTCATAAGCGGCTATAAGCTATGATATCTTGTTTTCTGGTGTTCAGGGCGGATAAGCATACACAAGTAATGAAGAAATATTATGAAGAAACAGGCTACTTGGACGAAAGATTTAATTTTGGACAATTGAAGATTGTATATATAGGCCTACATGGAAGAAGGTTGAATGACCTTTTGCTGTTGTTCATTTCATATGAGCGTTGAATATGAGTTCTGCTCTATTATGACTATCAGATAATTTAGTTTACTGGGTAGTTTCTTCTCAGTAGCCTATGCAACTTATGTTGAGAGCGTGTTTCTTGTAAAAAATCAATAATTTGTAAGACTAATATTGCCTCTACACGTACCATAGATAGCCTACTAGACTATGGGTAGAGAAAATACTGTGTACGATCCAAAATACTATCTGGCGTTTTCAATGTCACATAGACGTTTTAGGGAACCCTTAATCAAAAAATCCTGTTTTCACAAACATGTCTGTGTGTATGTATCTTTCAACGACACAGTTCCAGAATAAAAAATCGTATAAGAATAAATTGAGATGAGGATGTCACATCTGAATGCACACAACTTTAATCAGAACGTGAAATTAAATAACTGCATTATCCAGAATAAAGTGTATTTTATCTTAGGCCTATTTGATTTGGGTTGTGATAACTTCAGGGATGTGACACGTAGCTTCGAAATGATTTTCTCTTTATTTTTACAGCCACTTTACATGAAAATGATTATTGAATATGGTTTTAACGCTTTTGTTAAGATTTTCTAAAAGAATGGCATAATATATATTAGAACTTAACGTACTGCGTATTATACTAAGACTTAAAACTTTTATTTGTAATATTTTTACCAATAAATTATCCGAATGCATGCACAAACTTAGGTTTTAAGACTTGTTTCGCAATAATTCCGAATTGGAATGAAGCTGAGAACACTGAATGAGCACTACCGTAATGCAGCCGTGTACTGTATACTGGAATATATTAAGAGTAGAGGAAGTTATGTGTCATAGGATTTTTTCGATTTTTTAAATTTAACTTCTAGCACGTTGATGCGGGTTTGTCACTATACCGCAGTGTTATCTAGTGACTGCGAGACGTACTAAAACACGTCATGTTCTTATACAGTGGCACCATCTGGTTTCCTCAAACGATATCAAAAGCATATTGAATTTTCAGCCTTGTGGAATGAATGGTAGGCCCGCTCAAAACGTTGACGGGCGGCTCGCTTTGTTCTCATATTACAATGCTTGTTGTTACTGTAAAAGGTTTTCTCAAAAGAAACCGCCAAGCGACAAGTTCGGGCGGCGACTCCTTTGATGTTAACTGTCAACGAATTGAGCGAGGCGATATAATATTTTGTTGTGTGTTGAGTACTCTCTAAATACACGGATTCTGGGATTAGCAAACAGTAAGCGACCCTCAATAGGAAGGGACTCATTGCGAAACCATTCCGCAGAATCAGCCCGGTCCTCGGGCGGTGGAGTGAAACGAGGCTTGCATGTTTTGGAAAGAACTATACACGAATTCGCATACATAGCTAATGATGGAATGGCAAGTACCTATACTCTTTCCCTCTTCAGCCCTCCTCTTATACTACCTACCCCCATCAGCTATTCACGTAACTATTGTCTTTCTTAGCTGTGTTTTTGCCAGAAACGAACCCCTCTTTTGTCCATCAGACCAAGGAGGATTCACTCCTATATTGGAAATTACTTACTTACTCAATGGCAATAGACAATTCCTAAGTAAGCTAAAAGTAGATCATATATTTTATGGAACCCGGAGGTTCACTGCCGCGCGTACCTGAGCCCGCCATTCAACCCTATTCTGTGCTAATTCCATCCAACCATCCCTCGCAAATCCTACTTCCCTTAAATCTACCCTATTATTGTGCTCCCTCCCTACTTCTATGTCTTCCACGTGGTTTCTTCCCTTCGGGTCTCCCAGTCAATATTTTTGAAATATGTCTTTCCTACCCCATGCGCACAACATCTCCAGCCCATTTCATTCTCCGTGATTTAATTATCCTTCTATATTCGTTGAAGAATACAAGTTATGAAGCTCGTCGTTATGGAATTTTATCCAGTTCCCATTTTCATCTATCTTAAGCCTAAATATTTTCCTAAGCACCCTGTTTTCGAACACTTTCAAATGATGTTCTTCCCGAAGAGTAAGCAATCATATCTCAAATCCCTCGTACGACCGGTCATATAATTGTCATATAATTTTTTTTTATTTTTACATTTCTGGACAGAAGACGAGACGATAAAAGTTTCTGGACTGCATAAAAAAATCCCTTTAGGCAGGCCTACAGGCTGAGGTAGATTTCGCAGCACTCTTCTTCTTTAGCCTTGGAATGACAAAACCGCAATAACTGAAAAAAAAAAAAAAAAAGGACAGAGCTCTTGTTTCAAACATTCAAAACTCACCTTATATGAGAGCTATCGAGAAACTAGTTATTCATTTGTAGAGTACTCATAAAGAGCTTTTCAAGGATACCCCACAAGACGTTTCAAAAATTTTGAATTTCCATCCCCCCAATCGTACCCCCAAAACCTCCGAATCGTTGGTGTCACTGTGAACTCCATAGGGAGTACTCTAACTTATTCAAACAAAGTTTCCCTCTATACTTCAATGGGGTCGAGATAAAAAAAAAATCAAAAATTCAACCCCCTCCCCCGACCCCCCTTGGGCCATGCATAAATTAATTTTAAAAAACTTTAAATCACCGTATAACAACATGGGAAAAAGAGGAAATAAGTTTAAGTATTAAGTATAACTATCTTCAAATGCATAGATTGAAAAATATTGCATGGATTCTTTATTTTCAGAGTTGACTACGACAATAAAAAAGTGTATCTGAAATTTCATCTGCCCTACCTGCGACTGAGCAGCAAGTATAAGATGAACGGTCGCATCCTTATGATGCCCATCATGGGGGCAGGATACAGCGAAGGAAACTATAGTAAGTGTTGTGAAGTTACAATATCCTATATTCCTATTCACAGTTTGTCGCTGAGAATCAGTTAATTAATTTAATCTCTTCTTATTCCTAAGTGCTTTCTGCCTGTTGAAATCTACTTATTTATTTGCATGCCATCATTTAATATGTCTACATACTTCCTTCCCTCTTGGTTTATTATTCATAAAGTAATGTGGTAATCTTTCACGTGAGATTCCCTACACAAAGTTATCCACTTTGGTTTGCATTCTTTTACTTTTGCTTATACAGTATTAATTTAATTAAAACGTGCGTTAAGTTCAACTTCCGAGATAGAGTTAATTTATCTTCTAATGTTCTAATGTGTGGGGAATTGGCCTATACAATTTATTTTTACAGTTCCCTGTAAATAATAGTCACATAGGCTATTGTTAGAAGAACTTAAGACAGTATCACAAGAGAAATTAACTCTATCTTGGAAGCTGAACTTACGCGCGTGAAAGAAAATTCTGTAAAAAGATGCCAGTGTTGTGCGTATTCAAGAGGAGAACATTTCTAACATCTCTTGTGATGAGGTACGTGGTTATTTTCATTGTAATTTTAAATGTAAATGTGAGAAGCTGAAACATTTCACCGATCGGGGCTTTATCTGCGTAGATATTTCACCCGATCGCCCGGGAGTTGGAGCTGTGTCCGCAGCGACGCAGAAACCCGCGTCGTTGGCCAAATCTTGCGTGAGACTCGCTGTATTTGCGTCAATGTAGATTTTATGTCCGTGTTTTTTTATCATCACCTTGCTTGCTAGTATCTATTTTTTTAACGTTGATTTTTTTATAAATCCAGAGATAAAATTCTTTTTCGGTTGATTTATCAAATGTTATGTAGGCGTACACATTGTAACTTTGATTTATTCGAGGATTTGTTTAAAAATCTAATTTGTAGTAGGCCTAACATCTAATATCACAATAAAATATGTTGTTTGAAATTATTTAATTAACAAAAAAAATTGCATAGGCCTATTTTGAGACATATTTTAGTTTGTCATAAGTTTCAGTTGCATCAGTAGGCTATAATAAAGAGAGAAAATCGACTAAATCTTGTTTATTAACTGCATTTTAATTGCGTTATTGTAACATAAAATGAATTAATAGTTAATTCTATCAACAGAATAGTTGATGTTAGAGATATTTTCAGGCAAAGAAAATTATTTTGCATTCTCATGTACTGCCGCACAGAAGAGTGTAGTAAATAAAAATACGTAGGCTATTTTATATAGCCAAACATTAATATAGATAAATGGTGTATTAAGTCAAGGAATCGGCGGTGGGTTTAAAAAGTGGGGATATGCCGTTCCCCCTCCGGAAAGAAGTAGGGACTTCGTATACCAGTGTTCCCCCAGGGTTGCCAGATCATAAACGTAGAACAGTCGTACCAATATCCGAAAATAGTCGTATTTTTCAGTGTAATGAACGTATTGTGTTAATTATAATAATAATAATATCATTAATAATAATAATTATTATTATTATTATTAATCGGTATTATGCACCTTACATAATAGATCATGTAATTGTTAATAAATCATCTTATTTGTAAATGATTAAGCGTGTTTTATTATCTTCCGATGTGCTAAATTTGATTAAATACAATAAATTTAAATAAACAGTAGTTGCCACAGTGTTGTAATTATTGTAATTATTTCCAATCATATTGATTTTAGCAACATGCTTAGAACAAAAACCATTAAAATTTAAAATTCGTCAGTAGATTGATTAAAAAACTATAAAACGCTATATTAAAAATAGTCGCACAAATAGGCGTACGACTCATGATTGCGTCGTACGTAGCACAAATCTATGAAATAGTCGTATGTGTACGACTATAGTCGTACGTATGGCAACCCTGGTCCCCCCTCGATTTAAGCCCTAACAATAATGCGACTGAAATTCTTGAAATTTGAAATTGCTTTCCCTGGTTGAATAGTGTTGTGTACTTCTAAGATAAGAATGTGAAAGAGATTATTATTAATTTAGTTCTATTTTGTTTCCACAGCCGATGTCAGTGTCACTGCTGTCATGCACGGCGAACATGTCAAGAAGAATGACGTCATATATTACAACGTCAAACGTTTCGATGTCATTTTCAAAATTGGACATGCCCAAGTTTATCTGGACAACCTGTTTAACGGCGACAAGAAGTTGGGTGAGTTGAATTGTCTGCCAGTGGCTGCAATGATTTTACTCTATAATAGGGTTGCCACCTTTTGGTATGGCTAAGGAGGGACACTTGTCGAATATACAGTATTCATATCGCCGATCTTCATACCTAAATTTGTACATGGAACAATTTATTAATAAGAGAAAGATGGTATATATTCGTTAAAAATCAAAACTGAGTAGGCTATGTAACCGTAACACTAACATTAGAAAAGAAAAGGCTAGCAAAATAATAATTATATATATATATATATATAATGCGTCCCTCTCAGGCATAATTCGGGACGCTGAAAATGTTCTTAAAATGCGGGATGTCCCGCCAAATTCGGGACAGGTGGCAACGCTACTCTATAATGTAATGGAGGAAATTTCGGGCCAGTGTCCAAGCTATATTCTACAGTACATTGTTAGCAGTTACAGGGAAATTTAGAACCGCAGAGGGGGGAAAAGTGTCCAGCGTGCTAGAGATTATATAATATTGTGGGTGTCATTTCTTAAATACTTTTTTCCAAGAACTGCCCCTACCTGCTGACCCCCTAATCTTCTTTCACTAGTTAATCGGTGAATAGAAAGATAATTAGGCGTATTCACACTTTTCTGCAGTCCAGAACAATGTTGCCAAATATGTACCACAGCAAGTTTACTTCACTTGAGAAGTGAATGACAGCGGCAACACTGGGGAAATCCACGTGACTACAAGAGCATCTCAGGAAACAATGCTATTATATCCTTTTGTAGATAGACTTTAGGTTTTGGACAAGGGTTTTTTTTATGGCACGAACAGTAGGTGGCATAGGCTTACAGTCAGTTATACGTTACGGCAATGCTTCGCTCATAAACAAACAATCCTCCATTTCGCTGCCACTGTTAATAAAGTAAGTCTGTATTCCCCTATCTAGAGGCCCTTGTGTTCAAGGAATAATAAATAAATAAATAAATAAATTCGGGAGGTCCAGGGTTCAAACCCCGTGTTCGGTCAATTTGACTTGGGTTATATCATGGTTTCCCCACTCGCAAAGACAAATGCCGAATTCGAAATTTGCTTTCCATGATTTATCGCTGCTATTTCTTCCTGTATAATTTCCATTAAAACCTATTATCAGTTGAAATTTACAAGCCTTTAGGCCTACACATTAACAATAACAATCAGATGCACATCAATAGCTACATGCCCTACTCAGATATACCTCAGAAACTTAAACTTTTGATACGAATTCGACGTTCAAAGGAATATAAGGGCCATTCTCCAGAAAAGGGCTGATTTCAATGTTAGAATTTTTTTTTTTTAATATTTTTTTATTTTGGATCATGTAATTTTTTTATGTAATATTTCCTTCTGCAGAGTACTACTGAAGTACTTGCCCTACTTACCGAGTGGTATTTTGCATTAAATTAACAAGGTTAGAAAATGGCGAATTCATGGAGGTGAGAACATAGTATGAAATAGTAATTATAATAGAAGTTATGTAAGAATTAGAATTAATTTACTATATTAAATGTTTTCATGAAAATGAACAATACTTATTAGTTATTACCATACAAATGGATTAACACACAACTTTTTACTTATTTTTATCTATGTTAAAATAGATTATCACCTTAAAATAAAAACTTTAAATATCTCAGTTCTAGAGTTTAACTTAGCATTCCTTATTATTATAATTTGTAGCAAAAGTAAATATAAAAACATACAACTTTACCGTTGGGTGTAGGCAACGGAGGTGAGGAAGTCCAATTACCAACTCTGCATTTAGCCCTTTTACACAAACAAAACAACACTTAAAATCACACTAACAGCTTGGCTTTATATAAATGATAAGAAAACTGCCAAAAGTTGGAGTCCAAGGCAAATAGAAAGACTACAGTGCCATATCTGTGGAAATAATTGAACTTTTATATTGTTTCACGGAGGTGAGGTCTCACCTTGGGACAAGCATGTTTAGTGCAAAAAATTGTCTTTACATAATGATATATTTTATTTTCAGTTATTAATGACTCATTTTTTGAGCTGTTTGTTCTTGTTACAACACTAAAATGGAATAAAAATTAAAGCCTATGAAAGCTTATGAAAGAATGAAAATGACAAGTCAGGCATTGGGACATGACACGGAGGTGAGATCTCACATACTGTGCCCTAAAATGCAGAAAATTGTAACTTTTGTTTAAAAAGTGGAATATGGGATCAAATAGACCTTATTTCAATCTAACTTATCATAATAATTCATAATCCATAAGTACTTATTTTATACCAGAAAATCAACTGCGACATGGATCTGCCCTTTTCTGGAGAATAACCCATAAATAAAACTTAATTGTAAAAGGTATAGTTTACAGTACAGGCGAATATATGAGCCTGCCACAACTGAATTCAGATGAGAGGGGTTTGGCGAGAAAGACCTAAAAGAGGTTTGGTGAGTTGAACGGGGGTTTGTGCGGAAAGGTAGGCCAATAATTTAAAAAATGAAAAAAGTTGTCAGTTCATAAAATATGCAACTTAACACGTCAAATTCATATTCTTGTTTCTTAATGTACTTTGTCCTAGTTTTCAGGTCTAGTTTACTTTTATAATATTTGGATCCTTGATGCTGCAAACTAGGATTACCTAGGATTACGGCCGTTTCGAACTATTTTAGTTTATCATCAGCGGTTTCCGAACTGCTACTGGGTGCCTGTGTTGTGGGCCAAGGTTGTGTGGGTGTTGTGTTGATCTTGAAGGGGTGGGAGTATCAAGTATTATAAAACGCAATCAAGAATGGACACCAGCACATACATCTAGTTTACTGATCTAACGATAGTTTGGGCAATTCTTATTCCAGGATACATTTTTCTTGTAAAATTCTACATCTAATTTCCAAACTCCAAAGCGAATTGCTTTAGATATACTGTGAACTGAAGCAGTATGCCAAAGATTTTATCTAAACCGGATTATGCTAAAAGTACCAGGTTTATGCAGTATGTAGCCTTTATATTGTACATAACCTGAAACGTAAGTTAGGCTACTATGCATAAGGAACACGCCAAGCTTCCCAAAGGAGATGCCATTATACGCAGGAATATAGCATGAGTCACAGCTTACTTGCCACAGCTCAGAGGCAGGAGAGAGGACACCTTTATCTGGTTGTACACGACACACGTAGTTTCTACTGCCTGTGAGACGTAAAAAACTGAAACAGTTGATAGCAGCTGGAAGAATATATCACAGTTGTATGAGAACTGTGCAATACCTACACCAAAGTAAGATATACTCAATCAGCTTATGAATTTAATTAAACTTTTCTGTTACACATTTCTTAAACCCAAAGAAAATTCTTGACATAAAATGAACTCGCCATTTAAGTAAAATATTACGGTTCCCTTCAGTAAGCCTATTTGCTTTCTCTTGGTTACCAATTTTTATGCCAATATTAAACAGTTGTACTCAAATTCCTACTCTATAACCATGAAGGCGAATAATGTATCGCCGTACCTCCTCGGATTTTTCTGAGGTAGGGAGGTCTGGTAGGAGTGCACTCAGCCTCGTGATTCAAATTGAGGAGCTACGCATGCCGCCCCAATTCTGCCATCTGCCTATGGTAGATAACATAGCGGTCGGGTGGTAGGTCTTGTCCCTTCAGGGATGTAGCGCCACGGAGTTAGTTAGTTTTAACCCGCTGCCCAAGTCGGATTCTGTACGTGGCACACATGCCGTGGCTATTCCTCTTTTATTACGTTTTAAGCTCATCCAATTTGCTGCCTTCAAATTGTGGTTGGTTCCTAGGACTGCCTTTATAGTAACAATAAATAAATAAAGTAAGCTTAGTCCTTAAAAAAGGTTCATAAACTAACTCCATCGGCTATGACTACTGATATTTCAGAAATAAGAATTAAATACAGTTTGGTTTTTTTCCCCGGTGGCTAGTCAACAAGATGTAGAGTCGTTCAGGACAGGTCCATGTACCTCAATGCAGTTATCTCAAGGTAGGAGTTCCTTAATATATGCACTTTGAATGCAAAATATCAACTGCAATTCGAGATTTAAACATGAATGAACTCTTTGTTACAGATTATATCTAATTATTTATTAAATGGTTCTTATGCAAAATAATGGAGTCCCGTTCACAACTATAGAATTAATATAAGTGCAGGCTACATAGCTTTGAGAAAAAAAAAGGCTTAGTGTTCCGTTGGATGAAAGAGGCCATACTGATACTGAACGAGAATGGTTTGCAAAATACTAGACCTCACGTGTATTTCATTCAACCGGTGCAATACCAAGAACATGTGCCTTTACCTCTCCATGCTAGTCCTGGTAGGAAATTTCCACGTAGGGATGTAAACCAATTTGGAATAACTTCATCAACGACGCACATAATTTATATTAACAATGGTAATAGATTCACGAAGGTTTGAACTTAATGCTGTCCTAAACATTAACTTAAACAGTATCCCGAGAATACAGTCATGCTTTCATGATCAGAAATCTGGCTACTGTAGGTACTCCGCGGGTGGTATCCATTAACACAGCAAACATGTGGGCCTACCTTATGTCTTCCGGTACCTTCTTTATCCACGTTACACACTCCACAACACACTGAAGTTTTCCCAGGTATGAATTAGCACACTATAGTTCACTACACAACACAATAAACATTTTTATAACACACACACTGTACACAACCACTTTACGCCATTACAAAACCCGCACGAATGAAACCAAATTATCACTGCCGCTTGAATACACGACCCTGCCTGATTAGTTCCATAGTAGTTCGAATACACGGAATACAGGTTGTGTAAATCTTTCACTTATTTATTTACTTATTTATTATTTACTAACTTTTATTATACACTGATATATTTTTAATTTTATCTGGGCAAAATATAATTAATCCTTTTAATATCAACAATATTTTGACCTATTATAAAGCTGAGGACTGGGACCATGCCAGACCTCATTGCCGGTATGATGATCGGTGTCAAATTAATTTCAGGTTTTTAGGGTTCCCGTTTCCCGAATTTCATTTCAGCCTCTCTTTACATTACACTCGTCGTTCTATTCATTTCACTTAACACCAATCCGTATAAATTAACTAAAAATCGTCCGGTTAGAAACCATAATCTTATTTTCATGTGACTTGAAAGACAGCATATGAATCCAAAACCCACCTCCCAAATTAGGTCAAGTGAGACTTTTGTTAGGGGAAGTTTGAATGGTTATGTGGACTTGGCTCGGTAAAAGCGTACAATTTTGAAGGCTTGGAAAATTCGGCCCTACATATCAATGATACAGGGGGAGCCAGAATATGGGCGCCATTGACAGAGAGCCGGCTCTAAGGTATTTTGGCGCCCTAGGTGAGAACTAATTTCGGCACCCCTCCCCTAAATTGCCACCTTCATTATTTAATTTTTTACCATTTGATTAAACATGGAATTTCATGTTCTCTAGTCTGATATTTGAAATTGGTTAAATAAAATTGATTTGAATTAATCAAATTTGAGAAAGACTTGTATTTATGAAGACATTATAACGTATCTAGATAGTATGGGAATAGATTAAAAAATACATTTTATTGTGAAAGTTAAAACTTTTTATAATTATATTACTTAATTATAATGTCTAGATGGAGTTTTCAGATTTAAAAAAATCTAAATGTTTCTAAAAATTTCCCGCCATAGGCGGCTGCCTAGTTTGCCTATAATCCTATATGGATGAGCCGGTCCTGCATTGAAATAATATCTACATTACATTTTAAGGTTCATTTACCATCCCATTCTACAAAGTTTGCAATAACAAAATATGCCACCTGTGGCAATGCATTATGGGCTATTTCTCTCCCCTCTCCTTCAGTTACAAAGTGCTCATATTATTTAAGTATCGTATACTTAGATTGTGTTTTTAAAATCATGGACAAAAACTTTTAGACTTTTTATACATAAAAGGTAGTAATGCCCATGGAAGACAAAATATCATGAGATCGTAATCTGGAATAGGTCTCTAAGATTTTTTTAAATTTCATCTCATTTTTTTATCAGATTGTCCCCTTGAGGGAATGTCAAACACCATTCCCAAGCTGTGAGGTAGCTGCCTTGAAGTATCCAGTAACAAGCTGATGTTTTATCAGAAGAAGTCACATCCTTGCTATCCTTGCTATCCTTGCAAGTTATTATAAGATAAACAACCAATCATTATCTGAGGCATTTCCAAACATTAGTGGTCAATGTAAAAACTGTTCTCGGGTTTCCAGTCGGGTATAAGAGAATTAAATTCTGAGCTTTTGGTGACTGTCTGCGTCGTCATCTTCGGAGAAGTAAGATCCTGAGGTTGCAAAGGTTTCCTATAAACGCCATGCCCCAGAGTTCCATCGGCACGTCGATAAATGAGTATGTCTAAGAAAGGCAGGTGGCCGTCTTTTTCCAAATCCATAGTAAACTTGATGTTGTTGTGAAACTCTTGCAGAGCCTCTCTACCGGGGCCAGATCAAGAAGGTATCATCTACATATCTGGCAAAGATCGTAGGCTTCAGATGAGTGGTCTCTAAAGCACGGAGTTCAAAATATTCCACATAGAGGTCAACTATGGCAGGTGACAGAGGTGACCCCATAGCCACGCTGTCAGTCTGTTGGTAGTACTTCCCTCCATACATGAAGTAGGAAGATGTGAGGATATGCTTGAAGAGGTCCACAATTCCTGCATCAAAAAAGGGGGAAAGGAATTCAAGACAGCCGTCTGCCTTTCTTAGACATACTCATTTATTGATGTGCCAATTTAACTCTGGGGTATGGTGTTTATAGGAAACCTATGCAACCTCTGGATCTCACTTCTCTGAAGATGACAACATAGACAATCGCTGAAAGCTCAGAATTTAATTCTCTTACTACCCAACTGGAAACCCGAGAACATTTTTTACATTGTATTCATCGGGAGAACCTTCAAAGTTTTATTATTAGTCAACATCAAATGTGTAGTGTATGAATGGAAAAAAAAAATTGTCAGAAAAAGAATGTTGTCCCAAAACTTTAACAACAGGGGTTGCAGGACAAGAGATACCTCCTGTGTCCATTGAACATGCTTGGTTTAACCTTGAGTATTAAACATAAAACTTTAAATTTAACCAGTGTCTGTGCCAACAGGGCAAAGATAAATAATGTAACAGTCAGGAATTACAGCAATGCCTTATTACGTAAGTGATTCCAAACTATGGAACAAATTTGTACTCAAATCTAATGCACCATCAAATCTAATGCACATCCCAATTTTGAATGCTACAAATGGACAAAATAGTGCACATTAGAATTGAGTCAATATGGTAAAACTAAATTATTTTGTTTCTGTTGCAGGACTAGCTATGAATCAATTCTTAAATGAGAACTGGGAGACCTTAGCTAATGACATGAAACCTACGCTCGAGAAGAAGATTGGAGAGATGTTTAAGGGTTTTGCCAACAAAATCTATCACAAGTACCCTCTTGATCAGATACTGCTTCCTTAAAATGACTTTCATATTAATGAGATTCATGATAAACTGCAAATGTTAGATTCAGAAGATTTGTATTTAAACAAGCTGTAATTTTATAGTAATGATTGTTTGTTGATTATTTATTTAACTTTGCTAACAGAAGCAAAGTTTGTTATTTGTTGTATGTTTAGTACTAGTTACCGAACATTATGAAGCAGCTTATGTAGATAAATATTTATATTATAATAATTTTATTACAAAATACTATGAAAAACATTAATGTTATAATATTGAAACTGTGTGTTTCTTAAAATGTTATTTAAGTGCTCAATTCAGAGACAAACAAAGATTCCAGGCAAGTCTTGAAGTTTGGATTTCATTAAACTTTTGGAGAAAGATTCCTATATAGGAGAATGTGTAATGAAGTAATTATGTTGATTATATTTGGGTAATATGATATTAGATTTATGTTATTTTTCTGAGGAATTAATATTGTTTTATGTCTGTAAAGTATTATTTTGTAATACCATGATTTTTGTTTTTGTTTTTACAAAAGACTTTGATCTTTCAATTTATTAGAATCAAATTAACTAATTATTAAATGAATTAATAATTAACTAATTATTAAAGTTAATTTAGACAAACTCAGACTTTCTCATCATTGTGGGCCACAAATAAACAATAATACAGGAGGTAAAAAACATAATAGTTCACCATCTTCAATCTTAACATTAATATTAAAAATATATTATTTCTACTTTAATATAATAAAGAAGAAATGTCCACCCGAATGGGTACTGAGATACTAGCTTAGATTTTCCTATACTCTGATAATGTCATTGTTGTTTTGTTGCATGCTGTTATATTATGGTATCTGTCACATACTTGGTTACACAACTCACACTCACAATAAATCACTAGTGAGGTGGTTAATATCTAACCTTGTTTCAATCCCAGAATATCGCTATAAAATCATACCATTCAACGATGCCTACAATGCAGTGATCACCGAACAAAGGAAATGCAAATTAATGAAATCTGCCACAAAGGTTCATTGTGCTGTATTTACTTTTTTACATAATATAATAATAATAAGTTACCTTTCACGATTTTGAATTATTTTGCAAATAACACATAAAAAAATATGTTTTTTTGTAAAACTGATACTAGAAAAATAACACAATAATATGAGGATAATAATGAAGTAACACATTTTGAATAAGCTTGTAAAGTTTCTAGACACAATTACAAAATCATGTAAAAATAATAATGAAGTCATATATTACTTTGTTTATTATTATTACTATTATTATTCTTATCAGTGTATTTATATTTAAAAGCCTAGAAAAATTTATAGAGTCAAAATAATATTATGCAAGGACTTAAGCATATTCTTACAATTCATACAGAGGATCTAATGGAAGATAAAGTCATAACATCAATACAAATAATATAAATACTGAACACAACTTTACATAACAGCTCAAGAACTTATTTATTGATTGCTATAGGCTATTCTGTACTGCATGCATTAATGACTTTTTAAAACAACAGTGGGGCGGAAGCGTAACACCTTGCATTGCATTGAAATAAGACTGCTGTTGACAGACATATGATATCCATTACATTCGTGTTGCACCGATAATAAACTACAGATGTTGTAGAATGCAATGGTGGCAAGACAGTTTTTCATGTAAGACATAAGCAAAATATTAAAAGATATATACATAGGTAGATTTTTCTAACAGTGTATGTGATCGCGGGTTATATTATTCCATTTCCATCAAATTGATTTAAATTGCATATTATTTTATGGTGAATATGGAATAACTCACATGAATAGTTGTTGTGAAAATGCATAGATATTGAATTAGGATGGTAGATTTCATATGTGCACATGTAGTATGGATTTGCCCGCATGTTCCTGATCTAGACCTAGAGTGAACTAGGCGCACAAAGTACAAGGATTATTCTTTGGTCTGCTGTATACAATATTATGTAAAACTCTTTTGACAAATCACCACTTCATGGAAGAGTAATATGAAATAAAAATTTGTAATAATTTATTATTTTTACCTATATTCATATTATTTTAAATTGGATGTGACTTTCTCCTTAGGTAAATATCTCTTTCTTAATGACATGTAACTTAACTGATAAGAAGCAAGTGGAGTCAGCCTCGCTAAAGAATGTTGTCATAACTAAAGAAGAATGTAATATTGATTACAGCAACTATACTTAATTAGTTGAATAGGCCTACTTTGCTAATGATGTTAATGTGGATACCACAACCAAATATATGACAAAATATATTATGAAGAAGAAAATTTCAAATTTGTTGTAATACAAAAATTGTTAGCTTCATCTACATCTACATCTACATCTACATTTATAGAAGGCTACCTATGTTTTTGCATAAATCAAAAACTATTTCCTATTTCCTGTCCCCTGCCAATTTCCTTATCCGATTTCCCAATTCTCCTCTATTTCATTTTCCAAAATAATTATTTTCCCAAATTTCTTTATTTTCTTAGTAAATAGGCTTACCATAAATAAAATTTCAGTTGGTAGAGCACCAGCATGGACAAGTAAACATCCCAAAGGAGTTTTCTCACATTCACATGTAATATTCTTATGCAATGTACTACTAACAGGGCATGCCTTATGATTAATATAGATTCTTGCTACTTTTCATCACAATTCTTGATGAAATAGCATTCCATATTAAGTCTATGGGGTCCCTGTTGTTGTATCCTGGCAGCTTTGGATTATATAGATGTTCATTTCTATGAACTAAACATATTAAATTTTGTATCTCATCTGCAGTTCATCAAGCTTCACCTGCCATTTGCCATTGACTGTCCCTCGAAACATGGACAGGTTTGATTTCACAGATCAAGTTGATCCTTCACACTCCTTGTTCATTGCTGAGGATTGATGCTAATGTGACTGGTACTACTGCTCTCTATTGGTTCGTTATATTGGTCGGTTGATTGCTGTCACTTGATCGGTTTAGTGTGGCAGCCCCCAAGATATACACTAACAAGTAAGCTTAAGCTGACAATAGTGATACCTATACATAACCTTCACTAAACCACTGCCTCGATTAGGCTATTTTTAGAACAATAGCAAGATATCAGACATTTTGTAGATATATTTAATAATTCTGTTTGGTATTAAATGTCTACTTAGGGACCGTGATTCCTCTGTAAACTTCATGGTGAGAGAACATAAAATAAAACAATTACACTTACTACTCAGAACATTAGGCAGAGTAAAAAACATACTGAAGGCCATCTGTACAATCCAATCTACTAATTTAACAAATTGCAAGGGCAATTAATTGTAAGACACGTTGCTTGTGTAATCAGTTACATGGTGGTTTGCTTCTTCACTATGACTCTTCAAAAAGCAGGTAAAACCGCAGGTAATAAATCAAGTCTTTACTAAGAAAGCAAGAGGAAGAAGAATTACAAAGCTATGATTTATTACGTCAGAAATGAAAAGCTACCACTTTAAATGAAATAAGTTAATAAGCCAAGCCGGGATTTTTATGACCTAAAAATACTTAAAATATGAGTTATAAAATTACTAAAAAAATCTGGGCCCTGTTAATAAGTTATTACTAATCTAAAATATTTGCATCAATTTCTTACAGCAGCCCTGGCCAACTGACCGCAGGTTGATTGTGACCCTCAGAAGTATGACATACAGTTCATAAAGCTATATACGGTATATATATATAATTTAAATGTATAATATAGCTTAGGAATTCCTTAAACATGATCTGACTTGAAAAGAAAAGATCTATTAGATATATTTTCATATTAGTTTCACAGCAAAATAATAAATAATAAGTTAGCATATTTTATGTTTCTTACATTTTAAAATGAAAATCAATTTAAACTTTTAATAATGGCAATGACACAATATTAGCTTATGCAGATGATATTTGTCTATTGGGCAATGACATGAACACAATCAGCAGAAATGCAGAAGGTCTTTTCAATGCCTGCAGGAATGTTGGATTGGAAAATTTAATACAAAAAATCTAAGTAGCCTATATGGTCAAGGAACGTCAAAATAATGCACTACAAAATATTAGAATAGCAGTTAAACCATTCGAACAAGTGGAGAAATTCAAATATCTGGATGAAATAGTTACAGATACAAATAATATTAAGGAAGAAGTTAAGTGCCTACTGAAATCAGAAAATGTTTGTTTTAATTCAATTCAGAAGTTTCTATCTTCTCGTCTTCTGTCCAGAAATCTAAAAATTAAAATTTATATGACAATTATTTTGCTGGTTGTATTACATGGATGTGAGACATGGTCCCTTACTCTTCAGGAAGAACATAATTTGAGAGTGCTGGAAAAAAAGGAGCTTAGGAAAATATTCGGACCTAAGAGAAATGAAAACAGGACCTGGAGAAAACTGCATAGTAACTTCATAACCTGTACTCTTCACAGAATATAATAAGGGTAATTAAATCAAGAAGGATGAAATGGACAAGATATGTTGCACACATGGGGGAGAAAAGAGATATTACAAAAATATTGACTGGGAGACCACTTGGAAGACCAAGGTTTAGGTGGGAGGACAATATCAGAATAGATTTAAGGGAAATAGGATTTGCGAAGGATTTGGATGGAGTTAGCAAAGAATAGGACTGAATAGCAGGCTCAGGTAAGTGCGGAAATGAATCTTCGGGTTCCACAAAATAGATAATATTCCTTTAGCTTGCTTAGGAATTGTCTGCTGCCATTATGAAAATTCGTAAATAAGTAATAATAACAAAATGGTGGAAGTTACTTTTTAATATTATGGTTTTTACTGGTCACCACCTATTATAATACTTCTAATGTTTAATAATAGGTTATTAAGATTATTAGGAACAGCATTTTACACATTATGCAAAATTCAGGAGCTCACACCACATTCACCAGCTCATATAATTAAGGCTACAATGTTGTTCTCAGTTCATATGCTCTGCTAGTACAACGATAATATGCTGGATCATCATGCTGATGGGCCAACCAAAATTAATATGACGCCATACAGTATTTACGACAAAGTCCAGTACTGCATACCTTGTCAATATGCAAGATGAGAAGATTCACATCTTGCAGGATAATAATTGAATACAGAATATTTTATTGTTTACTACATCGATAGAAAATCTAATAAAAACAATTTTTGCATTGGAGTATTTCAATAGAATGGACGGTTTTTGTGTAAATTGAATTTTAAAACATTAATGCCTCCTTACACACGTTGGCAACATCAGCTACTTTGGAGATGAAATGACTATTCACTTACACACTGACAGGTTTCAGTAGTATTTGAAGTAATCAGTTACAAAGCAAAGTTTTGTGTAAGGTACATGTTATGTCAAAGAGAGCTCATCGCCACACTAACAAGTTCAACCATCATCAAACATTGCCAACTTCTCTGATTTTAAAACTCTAAAATCTAATTATCTGTGCATTTTATTGTAACTTACAAAGATATTAGAAGTTTTTATTCATTTAAATCCACTCTACTGTCCCCCTTAATCTGCAAGATTTTATCACTTCTACTCTTTACAGCTCAATCTGCATATTTGTATTAGTAGGCTACTCTTTGTCTTTGTGGAAATCGACCTTTCTGACTAGAAAAATCACTGAAATAAAACAAAATATCCCTGAATTGAAAGATATTTAGAATTTTGGATAATGGACAGTAATCAAATAAATCCTGAGGACACATGGATCTACCTTATCTTGACTTCATGGATGCTTGAAAGGAAGAATACTCTTAAACAGTGAGTACAAAAGAGTTCAACCTCTTTAATGTAAGCTTCACTACACATAAATACAAATTTACTGACTTCTTAAACCAAGTAAAAAAATTAAATAGTTTAGTCTAACCTTTGGTTAGAAACTTATTGCACAGGGAGGCTTACAGATCAAAAACATAATGTATTTATTCTGAATAATTCAAAATGTAAATAATTTATTAGTAATATGAAGTATAAGTTTCTACGAAAATAGAAACCATGAGGTCTGTTTCAAAACAATTTAAAAAATTTGTTAATACCCAGGACAGAAAAGCAAAGCTGTCCAATTTCACATTTTTACTCTACTATAAGGATGAAAATGAATTGTTAGCAAAATTGTCTTGGAGTATATTAAACAAATTGCTAAGAAAAAGCCACAAATAGCATTTATGGGCCATAAAATGGAAGATTTTCTATTATGGGTTTATAATAACAAACAAATTCAAGTCTACGTTCCTACAGAAGCAAGCTCAGAAGAAGACATAGAGGATTTCTACAACCTGCTCGATGATGCATTGAATAGCTACAAATCAGACAGAAACTTTGTAATGGTCGATTTTAAGAGCAAGATCGGATGTAGAAAACATGAAGATAAAGACACGATGGGACCATACACAGTTACGGGCAAAGGAATGACAGAGGGGACAGATTAATTCAATTTGCACAGGACCAAGATCACAGAATCATGAATACATACTTTAGGAAACCTCTATCCACCAGATGAACATGGTGCGCACCAAATGGAACCACCCAAAACAAAATAGACTTTATCCTAAGTGATGAACTAGAAGGACTATCAGACTATCAGACATAGCGTCTTTCAAGAAGGGATATTCTTCTTTTAAATCCTGAATGATACTATATTTCCTTTTCAGCATGATAAACACCAGGATGAAATATCATTGCTCACAGTATAATTATATAGCTTTAATAAAGTCATTGGTACTATACACATACAGACTGAAATCAGCATATGCTCTTCATGTAGCAGTGTTACAACCCATTGCAGCATTTTCGATTTATTGCAAAGAGGGGGCTTTCAGAAAGGATAATAGACAAAGTATTTTGAACCTTAAAAATAAGAACATATCCAAACATACAATAATGAAGTCTTGCTACGAATTTAAGAAATAAGGGATAAAATGGGATTAAAGTCTATAAAAAGGGACAATAAGTGTCCTATTAAGGTTTTGTCAGGACAACGGGCCCAGAGTCTAAAATAGGGACATATGGTCAATCTACTGTAAGTACTCTAGTCAATTGTTTACCACATCTCTCATTTACCCACAGTTCTTATTCTGAATCAACTTGATTGTTATTCATCAGTCGAGTTCTGTCTATGTGCTTAAAATCTCTTAAAGAAATGGGATACCAAGTCTGCTGATTCAGAATAAAGACATTGATGTTTTTGAATGGTTCTGTAAGTTTCAGTTATGGGGACATGTCACCTATGAAATAATCTGCAGGAACATTATCAAACACTTTTTTGAGAATCTGGTAGAGTAAATCGGATACTGTACGAGATAGAATTGGCCTCATTGCTTCTGCCACAGGCCGCCAGTTAGCATTCAGGTACTCATTTGTGCTCTCCTCTGAAAATATAAACAATTGAAAATTAAAGTTTTCATTGGTGTGACAACATAGGAAATGAGAGGTCATATCTGCTCAAATGAAGCTTGGACTGAATTTATCAACCTTGACTCAGATGACAGAAACTAGATCCGTAGTTCTAACTGCTCAGAGTATACTCTGAAGTTTCAGGGAAATTTTAATGGAAATGATTTTTTTAAACTGGATTTTTAGACTGCATAGAAGCAGTAATACGAGACACTATTACAAAATTATTCAATTTATACAAAAAAATGCATAATATTTAACTGATTTCAATGCACTCATGCCCATAATTTGACATAAAATAGGCATATCAGGATATGGAATTTTGAGATGTCAAAAGCTGAAATAAATTTTATAGATCACATTTCTACTCAACAGCCTGTAGTAAAAATCAGTTTGAAAATTACACCATTTTCATTAGAAGATAAATCAGCATGACTTGATTCCGGTTATGTACTAATAAAAAAAACTTCACATAACTTCATTTCATGGGTCATCAGACCTTTTTACAGGGCTACTCTCGCATTAGTCGGACGCGGTGGTCTAGAGGTAGCGTGCCCGCCTCTGGATCCGCAGGGCCCGCCTCTGGATCAAACCCGGCCGCGGTCGTTGGATTTTTCAGGACGTAAAAATCCTGGGCACGTAGTCCTCCAGGAGGGACTTTAAGCTGGGGGTCCCGTGTCGTAGATTTACGGCACGTAAAAGAACTCCAAGCCTAAATTAGAGCCTCTGGACAAAATTTCTCGGCCCTTTCACGTCCAAGAAATACTTAGTTTCCAGAGGGGGGTTGCGAGGCGATGGGCTTACCACCTGTCCCTCTACCCTCTCTCGGAAAAGAAGCATATCAAAAATTAGTATAGGTAATGAAACCTCCACTTGGAGGCCCCTTCGCCCCACCTGGGGATCATAGGGTACCAGATACAGATTCAGATACTCTCGCATTGGTCTCTAGAGTCAATAGCAAAATTATTGTCAATATATGGTGTCTCTCTCTGTAGTCATCAGTTTTACAACTGGTTTGATGCAATTCTCCAGTTCTTCCTATCTTGAGCCAGTCTCTTCATGTCTACATATTTTTTACATCCAAAATCGCCAATAATCTGTTTTGCATATTCTAATCGTGGTCTTCCCTTACAATTTTTCCCCTCTATTGTTCCTTCTAATATAGTGTTGACCAAGCCTGGATGCCTCATAATGTGCCCCACTAGTCTGGCCCTTCTTCTAATGAGTGTCGTCCATAGACTTCTTTGCTCCTCTATTCTTTCTAAGACCTCTTCGTTAGATATTCTGTCAGTCCACCTGATTTTCAACATTCGTCTATAGCACCACATTTCAAAAGCTTCTATTTTATGCCTTTCACTTTTTCCTAAAGTCCACGTCTCACTGCCATAGAGTGCTATGCTCCAAACATATAACTTTAGAAATTTTTTTCTGACTTTTAGGTCAATATTTGACACCAATAGACTTTTCTTGTTAAAGAAAGTCCTTTTTGCTTGTAATATCCTGCTTTTCACATCATCTTTGCTTCGTCCATCTTTAGTAATTTTGCTCCCCAAGTAGCAGAATTCATTCACCTCCTGTATTTTGTCATTTCCGAGTTTAATGTTCTTCATGTTGCTTATGGCATTCTTGCTGCATCTCATCACTTTTGTTTTGTTTTTATTAATTTTCAGTCCAAAATTATTTTCTAACAGTCCATTCATACCATTCAATAATTCACTTAGGTCTTCCTCATCTTCAGTTAGCAGAACAATATCATCAGCAAATCTCAGCATTTTTACTTTTTCTCCATGAATTTTTATTCCTGATTCAAACATTTTCTTTAATTCCTTCAGTGCTTCCTCAACATATAAATTAAACAGAAGGGGAGACAGACTACATCCCTGTCTCACTCCTTTCTTAATTCTTGCAACCCTTTCTTCACTTTCCACCTTTATTACAGCTGTCTGATTCTGATATAGGTTGTGAATGACTCTTCTATCCTTATATTTAAGACCTGTCTTTCTCATAATTGTAAACATCTTATTCCAATTCACATTGTCAAAGGCTTTTTCCAAGTCAACAAAAGCCATGTAAGTGTCTTTGCTTTTCTTCATTCTTCCTTCCACAATAAGTCACAGTGATATAATTGCCTCTCTTGTACCCTTGGCTTTCCTGAACCCAAACTGGTCTTCCTCAAGGGTTTCCTCCACTTTTTTCTCAATTCTCCTGTAAATGATTCTATATAGTAGTTTTGAAGCATGTGTTGTGAGACTTATGGTACGATAGTTTTTGCATTTTTCTGCTCCTGCTTTCTCGGGAATTGTGAAAATGATACTCTTCTGGAAGTCCTGAGGCATCTCGCCTTTATCATATATCTTGGAAATAATTCTGAACAAGCTTTCAGTTCCTGTTTGCCCTAAAGATTGAAGCAGTTCTGATGGAATTTTGTCTATTCCCATGGCCTTGTTCGAGTTTAAGTCTTTTAAAGCTCTATCAAATTCTGATCTTAATATTGGGTCACCTTTATCATCATCTTCCACATCTTTTTCTTCTTCCAGAGCGGTGTCCTTTAGGTCCTCTCCTCTGTATAAACCTTCTATATATTCTTGCCATCGGTCAGCTCTTTCTTCTTTTGTTAAAATGAGTTCCCCTGTCGTGTTTCTGAGGTTCTTGCACTTCTTTCTCATTTCTCCAAAATGTTGCCGTATTTTTCTGTATGCTACATCAATATTGCCTGAGATCATTTTTTCTTCTACTTTCTCACATCTCTGTTGCAGCCAATTTTCTTTTTCCTTCTTGCATTTCTTATTTATTTCATTTCTTAGTTGTTTGTATTTTCGTATTCCTTCCTCTGTGCTATCATTTTTAAACTTCCTTCTTTCATCCATTAAATTGAGAATATCTTCTGTCATCCATGGTTTTCTTCCAATTGTTTTCATCATACCCAGTGTTTCTTCTGCAGCGTTAATTATTTCATTTTTTTAAACTGTCCATTCATCTTCTGCTGAGTCTCCTTCTGTGTTTGTTTTTAATTTGTTTTCAATAATATGGTGTATACCTGCATATACCCTCTACTCCACCACTGTTATACCTCATACCACCTCATACCACCCTCATACATACCAGAATAAATAGTACAAATATTTAATTTAAAAATATTTTGTTCAATTTATAGGTATAACTTATAAGTAATCTTGGTCACCTATTTCTTTAATATTGTGTCCATATATTCTTTTGCCAAATATGATTGATTGGGATACTGTGTTTATGGGAAGTTGTGTAAAATATGCAGCTTATTTATATTCAATAAAATGTAAATAATACTTTACAATAACTGTAAAGACTGTATATAAATAACTGTAAATAAACTGTAACTAAGACTCGGCAATGAGGAATGTTGGTTAATAAAATGTCTGGTACCAGTAACAGCTTATGGCAATGAAGAAGAAAGTTCTATCACAAGCTGCATTAAAATATAGAAAAAACAAAGGAGAAAGGAAAAAAACAAACTTGAAGTTTGCTGTCTGATGATAGAGTTTTCACCATCGTATTATGCAAAATATATCCTGCAAATATGCTAATATTAACGAAAGGTCATTTGTCAGTGTGGAAATGTTTTACACAGGAGATGGGTAGACATTGTCCACTCTAGTACCCACCCTAAAGTAAATAAGTATGTTTGCCTGAGTCAAGTAGATTAAGTAATGTGCTAGACTGAGACAGACATATGCATATATGTTTACTTTAGAGCCAGTTCTACAGAACAATACCTATCCATCCCACTATCTAAAACATTTCCATGCCGACTGTATCAATTAATAGAAAGTTTTACAATTTGACAAGTTTAAAAGTCGGATATCTAAATGTCATTTACT
Organism: Ectobius pallidus; assembly: GCA_964059195.1. Taxonomy (NCBI): domain Eukaryota; kingdom Metazoa; phylum Arthropoda; class Insecta; order Blattodea; family Ectobiidae; genus Ectobius; species Ectobius pallidus. The sequence goes on along the minus strand of CAXKWD010000007.1, from coordinate 109,022,656 downwards.
TACCCAAGGCCTTGAGGCCATTGTACAAATTGTTAAGTCGGATCTTAAGATTTCCGACTGTGAAGTTCACCTTAACCTTTTCAATATCGAAGAACTTTCGGCCATCCTTGCGAATCACGGTAATGTCTACAAAGGCACGGATGTCCAGTTTTTCTGGAAAAGAAAAAATTTTCCACTTTTTAAAATCAATTCTGAAATCTTTTCTTGTTCTTAATCTAGATTTAGAGTATCACATTCTTGATGGTTTCATAGATCTTATATAATACTCATCAACACTTAAATGAACAATTAACTAACTAAAAAACATCAAAATAATATAAGTAATTGGGACAGTTATAATGAAAATGTCACATTTAATTAAATTATTTAAAAATTTTATAGCATCACATTACCTATTGTATACAACATCCATTCAAAGCAAATAACTGAGCAAAGGAATTTCAAAATAAGTTCCATAAAACTATCTGTATCTGGGGTACTTTAAGGTATTCAGCTATAGAGCAATCATGTTGAGTTTAGAAACATTATATTGCTAAATACAAGGGTTGTTTTTTAGTACTGGCAACTATTTTATTTCTCCATACATAGCATACGCACATGGTTCCAAGTTTTATAGGCCTTCGATGTAATCACCACCATTGCGTACAGCATGTTCCCAGCGATGCGGACATCTTTGGATCCCATTGGCACTGCCTAATCTGTTGATGGTGCGAAGAGAGTGGTCGGTTGCCAGTAAAACATCTTCAACCATACGAAAGCGAATCCCCCAAAGAGGCTCCTTCATCTTCAGGATTAGATCAAAGTCACAGTAACTTATATCTGGAGAGTACGGAGGGTGATAGAGCATCTCCCAGCCCCAGCGAATGAAAGTTCAGACTCAACTCCTGCTGTATGCGCCCTAGCACTGTCATGCAGAATGATGGGTGGATTATCTATGAAATGTTGCCGTTTTCTTTTTACAGCTGCTCGCAGATTGTTTTGCAAAAACGAGCAGTAGGCCTACTCTACAATAATGTTCTGGCTTGGGGGAACGGTAAGTTTTAAGATCACACCATCCCAATCATGTTTTACAGGCAAATGACTGCTCTCTTCGCACCATCAACAGATCAGGCAGTGCCAATAGTATCCAAAGACTTCCATATCACTGGGAACATGTTGTATGCAATGGTGGTGATTACATCGAAGGCCTATAAAAGTTAGAATCATGTACATATACTATATGCGGAAAAATAAAATAGTTGCCACTATGAAAAATCAAACCTTGCAGTTGCCTTTATAAGTAAATAATAAATAAAAAAAAACCTAAGCAGTAGACTTTTACGACATACAGGTACATATTCAGAAGTTGGTCCCACAGCATCACATATGTCTCAATTCCAATGGTGAATAATTTGTTCTTGTTACAGCAGAAGTCACTAACTCCAAAAATGACAATTTTGAGTTATAATTATACACTACATTGCTGAAAGGATGCTTTATAGGCAGGTAGAACTCACTAATTGATATCCTGACCCGTTTCCATGTAAGTAATACTAGTATTTTTACCAAGTTCATGTATGCAAAACATGGGTGTCAGTATGAAGGGACGGGGGGGCAAATGCCCCCCTCTGGAATGTCTTATAGCCTCATTAATATGTTGTAGGCCTACTCTTTGTCTCTGTCAACCTGCAGTTGTTGTGGAGAGTATAAAAATCATAAATATTATATACTGATTACAGCATGTATACAATTTTAACTGCATCATCGTATTTATAATAACCTTTCACCAAAGCATTTGGTTAGAAGAACATAATCTGCTACTTTAAAAACTTTGCAGCATCGTTGAATTCAGGTGGTGTTCAAAGCTAGAGAGATTGGGAAACTATGTGAATATTAATGTGCTTAGTTATTCAAAACTGATTTTCAATTGATAATAATAAAATACTGATACCTGCCTCATAACTTACCACATGCATTTGGATTAACCTCACTGAGAAATTAACTCATAATAAAATTGTTTAATTTATTGTCGTAATTCATCACTATTATCGTATTGTTCTCAATAGTAAATTAATTCTTAATATTATAGACTACAGTACAGTTTAGCCTAATAAGTAATAAGTAAGTATTGTTGTATTTGGAATTACGTTGAGTTTGCCCCCTTAATAAAAATCCTGGCGATGCCCCAGATGCAATGGTTTATTCAAACTTTAAAATAGCTTTATCTAAAAACTTCAAAGATTTTGGACTTGGTGATTTCTGTCAAAATGACAATGATATGTTGAAAAATAGCTGAACACTTGCTGTGTCTCTTGCAATAAATATGTTCACTAAATTGCGTTTTGTTCCTGTAAACTTCTCCAGGGAAAGTTACTTTATGGACGAGCCTTGCATCATATATAACCAACATCGGGAAAGCATAGAAAAATGTACTTTTTTTTTTTTTTTTTTTTGTGAAAAATTTTTCCTTTCTTGCTTAATCGTCTTTTAGACCATCCATAAAGGATTCGGTCTGGTGCCTGATGGTTAATTGAGGTTCTTTTGTACAAAAGTATTTGCTTGACCCACATCCTTTCACTGCAATAGCTGAAGACATCAATAGACAACAAGGCTGCTGGGTAGGCAAGGAGACAGCTGGTTGCTCAATATCTGACAACTGGAATATCCGTACAGGAGTCTTAAGTATTGTTATTAGTGGTGGTAGCTTCCTGATAAGCTGATCATTATACGAGTCGCCGCACTCTCAAATGTAACTTATTAAAAAGAGTTGACCTTGCAGGCTGGCTCCTTCCTCAAGTCTCTTTCCTTATCAGAGAACTTTACTCCTACATTGTTCCAACCACCAGAAAAATTCAATAAATGAATACATCTTAATCAGTACTCATATTTATGTTTTACATATTTGTAAAATTATGAAAGAATTACAATGGACTAATGGAAGTTTAAAAATGCTTCTGTATATTCATGCTTCACTTTTATTAAGTGCCAGAATGGTATTTTCTAAGATTGTATGGTGGATGTCTGTCCATCTGTCTGTCTGTCCATCCATCTCTCTGTATGTCTGTACACATTTTATCAGATTTTCATGAAACTTAGTATATGCACTTATAAAATCCTTTGGACGAACGCAACTGATTTTTGACTGGTACCAGAATAACGACCAATGAATAGTTTAAAAAATAGCAAATCATCTTTGCCGTGTCAAGATTAGACAAATGACTGTAGAAACCATGGCCTTAGTAACCTTATTCTGTTTTTTATATTGAATACTGAGGTTCGTGAATACAATGCAGTTAGATGTTAGTAAATTTATTATATCATGCCTTGCTTTAGATGTGAGGCATTTGTTGTAGTTTTCATCACTGTTTCTCTATATGACAACCACATCGAAAGAGTTCACTCATTAAGTTTTATCTCAATTATGGCTGGATTTATAAGGAATAAAGAAGGTACAGTAAGAAAAAGAGGAAACTTCTCACTTAATAATGATTAAATGTTCCAATTATTAATGAAGTACAAAACTGGTTAGTATAATTTTTTACAAAATTATATAAATACTAGAAGCAAAAATGGAAATGTCTATTTTAATAATGTTATTAGTAAAAATAACAAAGTTGCTGAACGTGGTATCTTGGACAAATTCTATCTTCATTTTGTCAAAATTTCTTAATTATATATTATTAGTGGCATTTTTCTCTTATAGCGAATTACTGTTTTATCTTATTTACTTATTTATGTATTTATTTTCTTTCTTTCTCTTCCTCTTTTCTTCTTCTTGTGGATGGAGGCGTGGTGCTAAATGAAACAGACACTGCACCACAAATCATAAATAATGTAAATAATTTACTGCAATATTGGAAGATAGGCACTTGGAAATATTATTTGATAAACTTCTTAAAAACATCCTTTGAAGTTAGGTAGACAAATTAATTTTGGTCAATCTACATCGTCCTTATAAGAAAGTTCACTAACATTCGTATGAAGAATGAGCACATTTACTAATTTTTCATAACACATACCAGTATCTATTATTTTAGAAGGCTGAATATTTGAATATTAGGGTGTTTATATATATAGTAGAAGAGGTACAGCTGTGCAGATTCAAAGGACAGTAGATAACATTAAAATAAATATAAAACCTATTTTGCATTTTATAATTACTTTGATTGTTTTGAGATAATTAGACTGGAAGGTTCTGCAGAATTGCAACAGCACACTGCCCATTAACTTGTTTTGCGTGGCAATGACCTCTTTCTCTAATGTTTATAATGTAAGTGTTTATTACAATAATTAACTTTTTACAAATTCCAATGCAAACAATCGCATGGATCCGCATGGACCGTACATGCTTACCCAAAAACACAAAAAAAAAAGAACAAATAATATAAATACAAAATAACACAAACAAACTAAATCTATTCCTCACCCTCCACACCCGCTCTCTACACATAAAAGCGAATACTACTTTTGTAAGACAAACTCGAAGTGATGATGTCTCAAGTCGTGGATTTATGTAGCCCACTTAATAATATTTGTATTTAATTTGTACAAAAACTGCCAATTTTATTGAAAAACACAAAGGGTAAATATATTCTTTATTCTTTCTTCTGCTGGTATGCTTTTCTCAGTAAGTAATACTTACTGAGAAAAGTGTGGTTAAAGTTCAGTGAAACTTTTGAGAAAAGAACTCACTTGAGACACGAATGGTATTGGGATTTTTTGTTTGTTTCTACCAAAGGAATAAGCTGTTCAAATCTGCACAGGTGCATCCCTTCCACACTATATGTTTTATAGATCACTGAACAAGAAAGTAATCAGTGAATAAGTTTAAATCTATGAGGGACATTTCATCTATAGAGTAGGAGAAGTAAAGGTCACTCACCTGGCTCGAAGAAAGCATCTCCTCGACCTTGGAGAGGTAGAACCAGAATTCTCCCCTTGAGTGTGTAGTTGCCTTCTATCCTCAGTTTGGGAATTTTCAGCTCTGTAGTGAAGCCATACGTTTCAAAGTCAACACTGCGAACATCAACAACAACATTATAAATTACTGTCCTTGACATATTAAGATGATTTCTTCCCCTACCACTGTGTTTCTGCAAGAGAATGCAACATTTATTTTTTTAAATACAAAAGCTATACCGGTATTATACTGATTACTTATAGATATTGGGGGGGGGGGGTAGGTATTTTGCAGTGTCCTTGTATTCTATCGCCAATATTTTTTGTCTTTGTGCTTTCTGAATTGAAGTATGCACTGTGACCAATATTCTCAATTGCACAGCTTTAAGCTATACAGGTTAGCTCCACCCAACAGTGAGCTTCTTTATACTGTAAAAAAAAAACTGTTTTTCCTGGAGTTGAGATCTGTCTGCTTGGGTTGTACATGATATGCTATTATTATCTTACAAGATACATATTTCTTATGCGAATTTATATCTATGATTAATTAATTAATTGTACAGAAGGACATAGCCAGAAATGAAAAAGCTTATGAAAATTTTATGAAATCAAAACGTACTTCTCATTTAGTATTCTTAAGTAAAGTGTTTTATTATCCTTATGGTAGTTTATATTAGTCTAACAGGGCTTATTAACAGTTGTAAAATTAAGTCCTCTAATTTCATTTTATTAAAATATATTTTTCATAAATGTTACTTTGGAACAGTAAAAAGTGTGGTACATGTTTTAAAAAAGCTATTTTGTTTGTATCTTTAAAATAAGACTCTAGAATGAAATTTGAAGGCTTAATTTTATTTTAAAAGTCAGGAGAGCACCTCCCAAACTAAAATCCACACAAATGCGATGGTAGTAACTAGGGGCGGATTTCTATGACATGTCATATTTTTCCCCTTTGCATTATTTCAGGTTTCCGATTAATTTATACCCGATTCCAAGCATCCTGGTGAAAATGGAATGGCTTTTATTGTGCATGTAACTGCATATTTAGGAAATTTTCAACTATTCTAGCATATTTATTATGAATATGCATATTTAGTTCATAGTTTTGGCATTTTTGTGTGCATATTAAAGAAATCTTGAAGTTTCATATTGTATTTTGTAAATTTTGCATTATAATGATACTTTTTGAGAACTTACAGATATTTTAAATAATTAACACTATATTTTAATAAAATGTATTGTAATGAAACTTTTAAAAATGTACACAATGTGTAAGTGGTAGAGACATATTTTAAATTTTATTGGTCTATTTTAATGTGTTTTAGGTCATAAATGCATGCATATATCCTATATTTTAGGTCACAGAAATCCGCCCCCTAGTAACAACTATCAGAAGACACATGTATTTAGTAACACACTCTTCTGGTCGCTTCGCTCAGCAAAATACAAAATTCGAGGTGAAACATGCTGTTTGCCGGTGGAGCCAGCCAGATATTCGTAGCCCTTAAATTCAAGAGCAAAGATTTCTTATAATTATGCCATAACCATACACCTTCATAGACACTACTCCCACTATTGTGTGTTTGCAATTCATGAACTAGAGTTATCTTATAGGGTTTTAATTTTAGAAGTATAATGACATTCCAAGCCAGGGTTTGTAAAATTCTTATTTCCTGTGCAATCTTTTCTCAGAGATTTCTTTGGATTTCATTCTAACATTAGTCCAATGTAAGAACATGGCGATGTACTCTTGGTTTCTTATGAAGAATGGATCCAGTTTCTCTAATTCTATTTACAAGATTGTGAATCGTTTCTATGTGAGGGGCACGAACAGCAGGGAATCTGAATATAACACTCGTCTCACTTCTCTACAAGACTTTGTTATCACATAGGAATCATACATGAAGATTCTGTGTTCTAAAGTATATGGACTTTTTGGCATTAAAGCACTATAACACTGAAACATGTGGTCCCACAACCTATCAAATTCTGTACAGCAAAAAGACACACATAGAGAGGAGGGAAAATGGAGGGAGAACAAAACCAGCTAAAAGCAGCACCACGCAAGCAAATTCCATTAAGTCGGACATGCGACCACATAAAAATCTTCAAATTTTAAAATTCAATCGATGCTGTATAACCATCATCAGAACCTTAACAAATTGTTCCTATCTTAATACAGTATAATACAGTATATCTTAGTCTAATTATAAATTCCAAAAGGCCCACCGCTGTGGCTTTAGGGGATGCATTTGCTCCTCTCATGCAGTGGGTCCGAGTTCGATTCCTGGTAGGGACAAGTTAACTAGGTGGGTTTTTTTCTGGGGTTTTTCCTCACCTGTGAGACAAATGTCGGGTAACTTTAGGCCCTTGTGGTCCCCAGATATCATCTGCCTATGGTAGAAGACGCAGCGGTCGGGTGGTAGGCCAAGTCCCTTCAGGGATGTAGCACCACGGAGTTTAGTTTAGTAGTGGTTAAAATGAAGGAAATGAATCTTTATTTCAAAAGGGAAGATAACGACACAGGCATCTGGTGGTATCCTCCAAAATTGCTAAAACGTGCTAGCACCCTTTTTTTTTTTACCCCAAACGGGCTCAGCCCATGAAATGGAACTTTACATTGATGGAGAGAGTTCTGTTAAACAATGTTTACAATTCAAAATAACACCAAAGCAATTTATTTCATTTTATCTCAATTTAATTATTATTATAGTATTTGCTTCGTAATATAGAGCTCCAGCGTCTCTGTTAAATGTTCAATTTTTGAAGTTTTGATAATGTATTGTTTACGATGAAAACTATTGAATTCCTTCTTAGGCAAGCTTTTATTTAAGAATGGAGAGCAACGTGCGTTTACGCATGGCATGGAGGTTATAATAGATGTAAGGTCATGACACAGTCTGGGAGGCGCGACGGCTGAACTTTAAAATCCGAAAAAAGATCTGTAGAAGCACACATGATTTACGTCATTCAAATCAGCTGATATCATAACAGACCTGTTGTAGACAAAAAATGTGGGATACTGGAAACGAGCCGTTACATAAGCTAGGAATGCTTGATTTATTACTGTTTCCGTAAAACCCAGCCGGTACACCTATAATTTGTTCGTGACGTCACAATTTAATTACATTACTCATTGGAATGTCCTTGCGTTACGCTATTCTTTCGGTAAAATTCTGAAGCAGCCGCTCATCTTAAATTAAAATTAGAAATATATAAAGTCCTTCACATCCACAGCAAAACGAACAGTTTAATTAGGCCCCAGATTGAATTACAATAGTACATTATGCAACGAGCCTACAGTGGCATTTATTAAAATACGAGTACGTTTATGAAACAAGCAAAGCTAGTGTTTTTTTGTTCATTAATTACCATTACAGGCAAGTTTCATACAAGTGTTTTCGTTCGACCATTATGAAATGTTTGTTTTGAGATGTTAGATTCATATATAAAAAATTTTAAAAAATCGGCTGATCGCGGTAATCAGCTTTTTTTATTAATTGACATTTAATTAAAAGTGCCAGGTCTCAAATTGGACCCCTGCCTTATACATGATTTCGTGTTGACAACCTTGGAATAAATTATTATACACAAAATTATTGACAACTTTTATCACCAGAAGTGACAAGTTGTAACATAAGCAATCATTGAGTAAGTTCTTTCATTAGGGGGTTCATATGATGTTTTAGAGATGTCAAAAATCGTTCTTGCATACAATGAACATGTTAACCCTGCAGTGCTCGCGCGGCGTCTGACAGACGCCAGACCAGATTCATTTCGCCATATTTAGAATACCTATGAGGCCATTGTGCTGACCTTTCGGTCAACTACTCTTAAATAACATATCCAAGCGGCAACCCTCCAGTTTTCGCCTATCAAGAGTGGAGTGACGTTATTGTTGCAAAAATGTAGATGGCGTCTGTGAGACACCGTTGCGAGCTTTACTGTTACAAGGTAAGTTACTGGTTTAAAACAAATTTCTTGCAGAAACTAGTGATCATAAACCTACAATACTTATCTTTTCTGATGGAAATTATTTATCTTTAGGCTTGGCAATGAGTGGAAAGGAGAAGAAATATCATAATCTTTCTGATCCAAATGATTGGAAGATAGCGCAAAGTTGCTAGAAGAAGAAGAAAGAACTTGATTGCGATAGTGATCCTAAAGAAGACATTGCGGAGTCTAGAAGTGAGTCTATGGACACTGAACAAGAAGCAGATGATAATAATGATTATAGTGAATGTGATAGGCCTAAATATTTCGTAGGGCGGGACAAAGTTTCCAAATGGAATAAGAAGAGATCAGTAACTAGTAGTAAATGTTGTTATACCTACACAGTCTTAGGACAATAATAATTTAAAATTATTTAAAAATGGTTACATGCCTAACAACATTGTTTTATTGTTAATTAATTAAAGTCATAATGTGCTAATATTGATTTGTGTCCAATATGATTAGTTAAATGTTCATTTTCAATAAACTGACTTAATACACATATTTTTAACTAAGAAATGTATGCAAAAAATTTTCAATAGTATTAAGTAAACTATGACAACCCTCAATAAACAAAATGAACACTCAAAACAACATAAAACAATAGAAACAACGTAAAACACGAACGGCGTCCCTCAGACGCCGCGCGAGCTTCTATGTCCTTAAATAGCGCGCGAGCACTGCAGGGTTAATCAGCTGTATGAAAGTTCTCGTAGTTTATGCCTTCTGCGAGAGATGGCAGCTGATGGCGTACGTTCAAGTCCAAGCCATTTTCTTTAAACGAACGAATATTTGAACTCATTTTGGTACAATATTAAAATTAAAACTAACAGAATTTATTTTATTTTAAATACAGGCTGTTTATTGCGCAGTTTGATATGCTACTCTCAATGTTTCAAGACCGTTCCGTGTTCGATAATCACACATTTACCATACCAATGTTATAATGAAAATCTGTTTCGAAATGGATATCATTATGCGTTACATCGTAGCCTATGTAATATGCGTATTACAGTAAGGCCGAAAAAAATAGGATTAAGACTGGAGAATCTGTTCGTCAATACTATTGAACGAAGTAACAGTCTGTTTATTTATTATTTAATTAATTATTTATTTATTTGTGTCAGTAGAGGACGGATAAAATCTATTGCCTATTATACTATTTTAGAAAGAATGTGGAGGGACTCACTCGCGTGTGGGTCAGCATGATGCAGAACCGCCTTTTAAGGTAAGCAGAAACATGCATAGAAAACCGTAAGGGAATGTTCGGGGTAGGTATTAGGTAAATTACAATCAGTCTTAGCATTTGCGAATGGAAAAATCCTCGAAAAAACCACGCTCAGATCGTCCAGCCCTGGATTTAAACCGGCGATCTCCTAAACGTGAATCCGTGACATCTGTCACCTTAGTCGATCTATTCTTGTTCATCTAATTAAATTTGACATTCTGAAAATTGATGCATTGTTCATTACATTCTGACAGCTGGCCCAACATACTGTTATTCGTTCAATAACATGGATGAACAGTTTTTCCAGTGTTAATTCCTATTTTCTTTCTAGGCCTACAGGAAAGGGCTTTCAGTGGGCAACCAAGGGCAACAATGTTAAATTGATTAGTGTGTAAGACAAGTTCTTCAAATCTTCACGTTAAAATTTGTAGCATTTTTTTGTTCAATTAAGCCAATAAAACTGTCCGGTAAAATTAACATTCTTGCCTGTAAATATATTAGAAAACCATGCTTTGCGGTGAATATAAACTAAAATGATTCGATACTTCAGAAGAAAGAAACTCTGCATAATAATTCTTCTGCTACTAGGTCTTGCTATTTATCTGAGGTATAGCCTATCTAAGAAATCTGTTGCATACTGAAATGAAAATAAAACTTTCATACCAAATTCAAAAATTTATCGCTTAGGACCAACAATCGTATGTTAAAAAAAGATTGCGATAATTGTTTCATTTTCCATGGAAATAGCACCACTCACCTCTTTGGATAAGGAATATTCTTCGCTTATATCCTCAAGGAAATCGTTTAGTATAATAAAAGTCTAATCTCCACAAAGATGCCGGCGGATCCAGAGTTAAGGGTAAGTAAATTAATCCAAAAATCACCTCTGAGGGGAGAGAACAACCCTCCAAAACTCCATTCAGATTGACCAGGCACGAGATTTGAACCCGCGATCTCCTGAATGATACCGCCTCGGATAATACACTCGGTTTCCTTCGTAAACGATTTATTAAATAGGTTAGACAGACAGGACTTGGGTGAACAAACCCCAGATAAGAACGTTATATTATAATGTGTCTGAAACGGTGACGGAAGCAGTATGACCAGACAATTTGCAATCAGATCCACAATCTGGATCTTGTAAATCAGGGCTAAGTCATACTATTTTTATGCCACGAGTTTAAGATACAAAATAGGCTAGGTTTCTAAAGTAAAATAAACTACATAACTACAACATACACTTAAAACGAATGTCAAACAAACACAAGTGAATACAATTCATTGGTATCAGTCATCACTTCTTACGACGTTCCGGAACTTAGCCCAGTTTTGTCTATTTTTAAGGTTATTTTATTTGATTCTAATAATTGAAACCATTTAGTAAGATGAAACTGTAATAAGACCAGGAATTATCACATGGGAGGAACGTTTTGTATTAATTAATTGGTTTTTCAGATTTTGACGTGTACAGTTAAAGACGAAGTGATGTATCTCCACGGTGAGTTTTTACTTTCTTGCATAGGCCTATATGCAGTGTAGAGAAAGCATTGTGTTCGTGACAAAAAATCGAAAAGGAGATAACATGTTTTCACATGTTCCAAGATGTGTAGAAACGGAAAAAAAGTATTTTTGGAATGACGTCTGTCTGTCTATGTAGTACATCTGTGGTTCACTGCATTCACCGATACTAGTACCTTTTTATTTTTGTAATTTTTTTTATTTATTATTTTTTTTATTAACAACTTTTGGGAATTATAGCGAACCGGAAACAATTTTATTACTATAATTGAAATATTACGGGGACTTCTTATGAAAATTTTTCAAACTTTTGATTTTTTAAAACATGGCTCTAACGATTTTTAAAAAAGTGTAAATTTCGACACAACTCTATGATTAAAAGGATGGCTATATTCGTTTTTCTGTAAAAATTACTTAAGAACCAGATATTTTGCTCGGGTTCACTTTTTTATTTTTCTAGGCTACCTCCATTACAGGTGATACATGAAAACTTAGCACAGTAAAGTTATAAAGGAAATTAAAATTAAAATTTTTTGTCATACACATTTCTGTATAAGATTAATAGGTAGGCCTATTAACATAAAAACAAAATAACCAAGACTTAAATGCAGAATATCAGAACAATAATTAGAATATGAATGATAATTATCAATATTATAATCTTAATTTCCCACAGTAGCAAGAAAACTACAGACAGTCATTGAATTTACAACGTTACCATCTGTAAATCATACTACAAGGAGCATAAACGCTGAGGTGATCTGGAAATTATATAAGTTATTAAAAAAAGTGTGCGTGGAACGCCACGCGGTTTTTTAATTTTTTTACTTTTCAATTTTTGATTATTGGATTTGAATTTTTGATTATTGAACTTTTTAATATTGGGTTTTTGGATTTTTTAATTTTGGATTTTTGGATTTTTTATATTTTATTTTTGGATTTTTTAAATTTTGGATCTTAAATTTTTTTATTTTTTGGATTTATAAATTTTGGGTTTTTGGATTTTTAAATTTTGGATGTTATTATTTTTCAATTTTTTTATTTTTGGATTTTAAATTCTAAATTTGTTGTTTTTTTAAATGTTGTATATTTGGATTTCTTATTCTGAATTTTTTATTTTATAAATTTTGAATTTTTTGATTTTTTAAATTTTGGACCTTTGAATTTTTTAATTCTGGAATTTGGGATTTTTTTAATTTTGTATCTACGATTTTTTATTTTTTTTATTTCTCAATTTTGGATCATCGATTTTTTAATTTTGGATGTTTAGATTTTTTCAATTTTGGATTTTGGATTTTTTTATTTTAATTTTTGACTCCCCTTTGAGTATTTTTTTTGTCCTTTAAATCGTATAGCAGCTGATTACTCCCAATCATTGAGTTGATTGTTTTCTGTGCAGTCCGTTCCGTCACATCTCATTAATTTCGTGACGATTTTTGAGCGTGACACATTTCTCGATTTACCCCCTACCGCGGCTAAAGAAGTTTCACTTCAAAAATCGGCAGAAAATGTATCTACCGCCACCATGTTCATTGTAGTAGCGGTCGAGTTTCGTTTCGGGTGAACAGCTGAAAGTATGTATTTTACCAAAACACATTCTCGTGTGGACAGGCAGGAATAATTGTAAAGAAATACTATTTGATACAACTGAGTTCTTATACATACGTGTTGGAGATGATCTGCACGGTGGACAATCCATGCACCTTCACGTTGAGCATGGAGGCGTTGAGGGTAACAGGCCCATCTCCTCCTTGCAATATTTTGATCTCAGGGATGTTGAGAGGATCAAGAGGGACTACACCGATCTCCGGGAGTCCATGCTGGATGCCATCGAAGATACCCTGCACCGCTGCAGTTGAACATTTGACGAATTCGGGGTCGGTCTTGTAACATGTCTTCAAGAACGCAGCTGCAACAATTTCACTTATGCAATAATGAGTCCGATCGAGACTTAACAATGCACATAAGTGGTGAAAGAGAAGTTGCACTATCTCATATGCTATGTGATTTGTATAATAATCATTATATTTAACAGTTCCAGAAGTTGCTATCCATGGTAATGTAATTCAAACTAAACTAAACTCCGAGGAGCTACATCCCTGGAGGGATTTGGCCTACCTAATTAGCGGAAATGAGACAGACAATATACTTATCCTGTTAAAGAATTGGGTCTTAGTGAATCTGCATTGAACGCTGGTAAAATTATCTCCATGGGAAGTTCTAAAGAATTTAGAATTAAGAATAAGAGTCATTATAGCAAAAATTGTAAGGCTGAATTTAGAGAACGATTCACAGCTGTAATATCTCAAATAAGCTAGGCTAATTACTGTATCAGAGCAATAGTAATGCTTTTTTCAGTACGGTATTCCAAACTTTAAAAAGTAGGATATATTTTAAGAGAAAACTTTCTCTTACAGTATACTGTGATTCGAACCCATGGCCGTGCCGATGTTCTACCAAAGCCAGAGTTCGATTCACAGCATCGGAAGGAATATCTCTCTCTTCTATGATTAATTACCCTTTATGGTTGACCTCTTTCTTTCTTTCTTTCTTTCTTTCTTTCTTTCTTTCTTTATCTTAGTTTTACCTCTCCCTTTTAGGATTCAAGCGACCCAAGCCGCCCTGGCCTTACAGTTCTTGAGAATACTTTAGAGAACAGTTCCTATTCTTCGGCATTTCGTGCCGATGCTCTATAAACCGAGCTAGCTAGAGTTCGATTCACACCGACCAATGGAGTCTCTCTCCTATGATTGAATGCCCTTAATGGTCGATCTCAATGCAAGACACTTACGTCATATACAGTATTACAAGGCACACAAATTTAGTGAATTTTGTGACCGGGTGTCCACTGTTATTGTATAGTACAGGGGTCGGCAACCTTTTGAGTCGGAAGAGCCAAAAATTACAATTTACAAAATTTCAAAGTTTTTAAAGAGCCACAATTTTTTTCTTGCCAACAATAAATAGTACTCGCATAAATAAAGTTTTTTGATAAAAAAAATAAACTATTTATTCATAAGAAAAAATATATATTTATTCATATATAAGTAGTGTTTTTCACAACAAATTAGATAATATATATGGCATTATTAGATAATTACTTATTATTTAAGTAAAAAATTAAAACAATTAAACATTTACTTACAACACTAACTTGTACTTCAATAACAAACAATTGAGCAAACAAATTCAATGGGAGCGATGGCTTTGCATGGTTATTAAAGCAGAAAATTTAAAGTTTACCAAACAATGTAACTTGTACTTAAAATTGAAAAAAAAAAACCAATAACATACATTTGAGCAAACAAATTCAATGGGATCGTTGGCTTTGCATGGTTTTAGAAAGTTTGGATAAATTTGGCTCATAACTTGTTGTTTTAAGTTTCAAACACGACTCTAAATTTTCATTTGTTAGTTGGCTTCTTTTTTTTACTTTTAATTATATTCATGCAACAGAACGCTTGCTCGCACGAATATGTCGATCCGAAGATAGTCAGCACTCCAAATGCCAACTTCTTCACCTCACTGTAGCAATCTGGAAGACTATTCTATGCGTCGAATATAAGTGCCTCAACTCGCGGCATTTCTTTTAAAGCTGTCCACTTTTGTTGCGTTGCGTACATACATTTCTGGACCTCCAACTCTTCCAACTTGCTTTTCAACTCTGTAAATTTTCCACTCCACAAAGCTTTACTTTTTAAATCGATCAATTGCATTTCTAGAGATCCAATATCAATTCCAAATGGCTCAATGTGGATTTCGTTACTATTTGTGTTGAGAGGATTTACTATGAATGCTAGAGTGGTTTTGTTGGTTTTGAATTGCTCAAATCTGTCAGCAAATTCATCTTTAATTTTTTTTTATAACTATGCTGAAGTAATTCGTGTCAATAGTTGCACTGGTTTTATCGCGATATTGCTTTAGAAATTGAAAATGAAGTAATTTACCGCTCTGAATATCTTCTGCAAAAGAATATGTACATGCATAACTTTGAGAAGATAATTCGCTTCTAACTCTTTTACTTGAAACAACAAACTATACGTCACAGCCAAAGCACTGGTGAAGACGCCAAATTGTCTTGCGTCGAAAGCGAATTAAAACCTACATAGAAACATCCGACGACGGCGTCATTCGAGAGCTTCCGACGGACTGACGACAGTGACGACGCGTGTCACGGGGGAGGGGTGCGGTGAAAAGCGAGTACAAGTGGCTGAGAGATAGAATCAGTGCCTAATCCTCGTTAATCGATTCAGAACGATTTTTAATTTTTTGTTATGAAATAAATAATATTTGCGTACGGAACTAAAGAGCCGGAGCTTCACATCCAAAGAGCCGCATGTGGCTCGCGAGCCGCAGGTTGCCGACCCCTGGTATAGTAACATTTAAAAATGGTTAACTGTTCAATTTCGAGAAGCAATTCATGAAAATTATTAAATTATATTAACTTCTATTCCGAATCTAGTAGATCTAATTTTCTGGCTGTGTATATGTCCATCTTTCCTTGTAAAGAGACTACAATAATCATGAATAAACACTACTCCCATATTATTAAAATTCAGATTGAGTAAAATTTTTAAGTCAGTGATATTTTACGCAAGCATTTTATAGGCATTATTTGCTTATTAGTATACAGTTCTTTAGTTGAAGCGTATAATGAACAGCCACACAAATTACGAATTGCTCTATTTTGAATTACTCGAATAATTTCAAACTTATCAACTAAGAGTAAGATACACTTACTTGTTTACTTTAGGGTCGATTCTAGAGCTGGCAATAGCTACCCATCCCACTGTCTAAAACATTTGCGCGCCGACTATAATCATGATAAATAGGAATTATGCTCGTATTTATACAGTCAATAAAGAACAGTTTGATAGGATAAACAATAGTATAATAGTTTGATAGCAAAAACACGATTTCATCTCCATGGCGTTAAATACTTCATAAACATGATGCAATAAATCTTACTCGTGTGCATTATTCCATTATGATTTATGTTTCCGTATCTCATTACAGTCTGCAAGAATGTATCTCAATGTCATCTTGATGATTAAAGTGAGTACAGTAGCCATTACGTAACACAGTATACAATAAGGTAAACAGGATCAGATCATTATCTCAAGCTATAGGGTCAGTGCTTCAGGCTCTATATGTTGACACGATAAATCATCAAAGAGTTCTTCCGTCATCATCGGAAAATGAAGAGTGGTTCTTGCCACGAATAATACAAAACAACAATATTATCAGGATCACTGGAAAATGCTGACCTTCCCTTACTAACAGTTATTGGAATAGTTGGATTAAAGTGGGTCACAATACTGCATTTTTATCCTTTTTGCTTTTATGTTTTAAGAGAGATTACTTTTATGACACGTGTTTAACTTAAACATTATATATATATATATAAATATATAAACTAAATATAAAAAACCTAAATATATATATATATATATAAACTAAATATAAAAAACTAAATATATATATTTCGTTTTTAGGCTTATAAAAGGGTTGGAAATGCATCGTAATCTTATACAATATTGAGTTATATTGTTCAATTAGAATTCAATCTGCTCAACTTTTGTAAACGCACATTAAAAAAATATGAACAGATTTTTACGTATTTATATTACTGAAGGCCTTTCATCATCTGTTCATTATTACATACTACAATCATATCAAATGCTTCATTATTGAGTGCGAAGAACTTATCGATCGATGGATCGATAATTAGCTTTACCGACTACAGAGGTCAGACGGTAGCCCTATGTCCCGTCCCGCAATGGAATGTAGCGCCACGAAGTAAAGCTCTGTGGGAATGGCAGAATGTTGTAAAATTGTTTTAGTTAAAATAACTGACTTATACAAGAAACCTAATACACAGTAAAACATATTTGCAATACAAAAGTTTGTAGTTACTGAGTGATCTGATAACTTATTTTTCAAGGTTTTGATTGTTCAACAGTCTTTAATATCTTCAGATAAGGAAGGCATTCCACAAAACGACTGATAGATGAGGAAGGTATGGATGAGAAGGACGATAGATAAAGCGAAGAATGAACGACAGAAAAGGAGGAAGATTAAATAATTGTGTTGTGGAAAGGAGTAGATAAAGTAGAATTTTGATGGCATCTAGTTCCCCGGTCATAAAATCCTGGAAAATATTTAAATGGATTTAATAGTGCGGTACGCCAAAAGACGCGTAGAATCATAAAGATGCAATTGTGAAAGAAATTGTGATTCGTATGCGAATTTCATGACGTGTTAGTGAAACTTCACTTTCTGAATAGTTTTCTATCGTACCCTCGTATGCATTGCAAATAAACTGATAGCAATTATATAAGGTAACAGAGCAAATTAATATAAAATGATTTAGCACTTCTTGCCTTTCGCTAAACTTGAAAGAGCACTAACTGACATATTGCTTCACGCCTTGAATGACCATTAAAATGTGATTTTACGTAATACTACAGGAGGATCTTTCGCATGACAAACACAAGTCACACAAAAAGGTAAATGTGAAAATAGGCAAACATGAAAATGTTAGCAAGCTTGTACAACTGTTCGATTTCCACTGCTATTATAATATTATGGCAAGTATGAGTTTTATCTTTGGCACACTAAGGGTTCCGTGCCACTAAAACCAGAATTGCACAGTGGACGTTGGAAAATTTAAAGCCTGTTATTCCGGCAACATAAAATATATTTATGAATTTTGAGCCTACGTATCTTTTTAAGCTATAGCCTACTTTTCGCTGTGATTAACAATCACACCACACACTAAATATATTTAGAATTCGGTTTAAGAACATATTACTTTTTATTATGCATAAAACTCATTATGATAAATATATGCGATAAAATTTCATTAATTAAACATAGGGCCAAGTTCAAGCTTCTTTAATAATTTTCAAGGCTTTTCGTCCGTGCAATAGAGATCTGGATCGTTGTGGCAACTGGTCATAATACATGATATCATCTATATCTATTAAAATTCTCCTTAAACCATAAATTAAACCCATATTATCATTTCATCACTGTTGGGCTTATATAGATAAAATCCCTGTTATGTATGTTGCCTGCCATCGTAATACCCTTCAGCATTAAATCTTATAAAAAAATTAAAATATAATGCATATGCCTACTATATTAGAAAAAAATGTTAAGGGTAACCTAATGAGGAATTATAATACTGTAGTCATAAGAACTAAGTTCATGAAGAACTAAAGGAAAATATATTAATTAAACATCATAGTATGAACGCACGACATGCTAAAATTAAATTCTCAATAATAAAAACAATACGGCTAAAATAACAGCAGTAGTAGTAATAATAATAATAATAATAATAATAATAAATTAATAAAATTCTTAATAAATGAAATTCAAACAATTTTAATGGTAGTAAATGAAATTATTACGTTATATTTTCTGAATAGCTTATAATATTTTTGTATGAAAGTTATGAGAAGAAAAAATTAAATAAAAACTAATTGGATGACTTCCTTAAATTTTCAACTTACTTCAACTAACTATGTGCAGTAAAATAGTAAAAACCGGTGTAGAAATCCCCATTATAGGCATTTGCTTTGAAAATCATAACAGAAGGATATAACTTTTAAATTAATTTTAAAAACAAAAATCACATACTTAAAATTAAGAAAGTAAAGGTACGTTGTTGAAAATATTTTCAGCATCGTAAATTAATTAATTAATCTAGTAGTCCTTAAATTCCTTGGAATGAAGGCGAAACCGGCATTTTATTTTCAGTAAAGACGAAAATGCAAGCAGAATCAACCTCTGATAAAATATATTAGGTGAGGTAGATTCTCCCAGATTTTAGGGTGATGAGTTGATGTCCCACAAAAAAAACATCATGTATAAGAAACACTTCTAATTGTAGACAAGGACTGGGTAAAACAATTTAGCAATTAAGTGATTAGTTTATTAATTTAATTAATTTAGGAAGTAAGTGTTATGTTAAATGTTAATTAATAAACAGGTTCTTATACTTACATCCCCGGCACCACCGTTTGAAAGCATAGTTCGATAAATTTTAAAAAGTTCATGTTAGTCTCCTATAGGTAGTATCATCCCTGTATTATGAAGTATATTTTGCGTGCCATCTTATAGTCTGTTAAGCTAATTCATTTAGTAAGTTATGTTAAAAGTTAGTGTAATTGTGTAGTATACTTTACTTGCCATCTTAGCATTTTGCAATTCACATCTACAGTTCTAAAAATGTTAGTACAAAACATATGTAATTTATTATGTATATAACTATAATCCTAATATACCAAATAGGGTTACACTATTTGGAAAATAAATAAATAAATAATGATTATTACGGATAAACGGGTTTCCAACCGAGTGGATAACACAAGTACGAACTTTTGGCAGCTAAATGTAGTTGCCGCCCAAGATATCCTAATTAATTATCTCGATTTCGTTCCCATAAATCATTGTAATTTTTCTTAAACGATCATTTCAAAACAAGGCATTTGATAATGCAGGGACAAGATATAGTAGATACAAATCACACATAGGGTAATTAGAGACAGAGTACTCACGTTTCTCATGTAAGTAGGCCTGTGTGCCGGCCACCAGGAGAAGTGCTAACGTCCACATGCTGTTGGTGAGGGTCTGCAGATCACAACACCGTCTGCTCACCCACTACCTCTATATATGTACTACCGACATCTTCAAGGGCGCTCACACGATCTTACGTCAGTACTCTCCAATAACACCCCTTTCAGTCAGTAACATTTCTTATTATTCGTAACTGTTCTTTTTCAGCGAGGTAATAATAATAATTTACTTCCGTTAAAAGTTGGAATTCAAATCAAATTTTTAATAGACCTAGCCACTTCTTGTCGTTGTCTTCAAATCAATGTTACTTAAATTTTGTCTGCAAATCAATATCACATAAATATATGAATGATAATAAATTTATAAAAGAAATTATGGGATTATTGCAGATTCAAATTTCTGTACTAAAACGTTATTTTTAGCACAATACGACCTATAGCGCCTTATGAAAGGTATCATTATACCCTTAGCAACCAGGGAAGGCGGTTGGGGCCAGGTAAGTTCCTTCACCCGCTAGCAGCCTCACATTTACAAGCAGAGGGAATTAGGACCAACCGTAATTTTATCCCCATGAGTCACCTAGTCTACTTCAATCAGTCAATCTTAGATTTTTTAATATGTCATTTCATGTTAAAATATTTGTTATATATCAATTCTACACTTAATTACAAGAAAAATGACACCAAACAATGTATAATTTATTTTAATAGGAACTTAGGACTTGAAAGCAGATTTCTCGTAACTTTTATTTATGTATTTGTTAGAAATGTTCCTATTAAAGTAAATTATACATTGTTTGGTGTCATTTTTCTTGTAATTATGTGTAGAATTGATATATAACCAACATTTTAAGATAAAATGACATATTAAAAAAATCTAAGATTGATTGATTGAAGTAGACTAGGTGACTCATGGGGAGGAAATTACGGTTGGTCCTAAATCTCCTGCCTTTGTAAATGTGAGGGTCCACGCGGTGAAGGAACCTACCTGGCCTCAACCGCCTTCCCTGGTTGCTAAGGGTTATAGTGTAGTATCTTTATTAAGCTCTGAACCCATTAATTATATTAAACAAGCAGGTCCCCGCGGTTTCGCCCACGACAATTAATTGGAAGATTAAAAGTTAAGAGCAAAATAAATAAAACATTACATTTACTCGTTTTGACACTTGCACGCGAAACGTTCATAGCCCTAAACTAAACGATTAATATAATTAATGAAACAGCTAAAAATCCGGCTTTGAAGTGAATTCCACGATTAGAAAGTGCAGCATGGGAAAAACTACCTCAGATTCGAGTCCCCTGGCCCAGAAAACCACTGCATAGTGAGTTTCGTCCAAATCGAACAATACTTGCCCATTTAGGCCTATATTCATTATCCCTCTTCTGTGTAGGTTGAAAATTTCAGATGTCTGAGTGCCTTGACATTATCAACAAATGAATCGACCAGGATGGGCTTACAAAATTCATGCGATCGCGATGCTTTTATTTTCAAGTTATGACAAAAATTGGCAAAGCTACCTGCAATTGATTTGACAATTGAAATGTATTACTGAAAACTGATGCTTCGAAAACGCAAAAAATGCACGTTTTCTGCCCGTTTTTCACTCATAACTCGCGAACTAAAGCTAAAATTAAAAATCCTGTTTCGAGGTGCATTCGCCGACCCTTCAGTCCACCTATGTTTAAAATTTCAGATCTCTGCGTTCAGTAGAATTCGATGGCCATCGCGCACAGACAGACAGACAGACAGAAAGAAAACACTTCCATGTTCCCGCGCCTTCGCCCGCGCTTATTAGTTCGACCGCTAATTTTTTTTTAATAATTTATTTAACAGCAAAATATTTAAAACATTTTTATTAATAAACTATTTTGTCCTGTGAAAAGAGCTATATCACTTCCAAGTGTAACATATGAAATGCTTTCCAATGCCCTGTTCTGGCGATGAATTCTTTCTTACAGAGCTTCTTTATAAACTATAGGCCTATTAAGAGTCCTTCCTTGAAAAATATTAGCACCAAATATAATGCTTTTAGACAGTTTTTCACTCATAACTCGCGGACGAAAGCGAACATTAAAAGTTCGTTTTCGAGGCGCATTTGGCCACCCTTCAGTCCATCTATGCTTAAAATTTCACATTTCTACATGCAGTAGATTTCGCTAGGCTTCGCGCACAGACAGACAGGCGCCTGCATCTTCGTTCGCGATCATTAATTCAGAAATTACAAATTAAGAACAACCTAATTAAAACATATTTATTAACACTTACGTGCGAATCATTCATAAACTAAACGATTAATAATAATGAAACAGCTAAAAATCCGGCTTTGGAATGCATTCCACGATTAGAAAGCGCCGCCTGGGAAAACGACCTCATATTATATTTATTAACACTTACGCGGGAATCATTCATAAACTAAACGATTCATAATTATAATGAAACAGCTAAAAATCCGGCTATGGAATGCAATACATGATTAGAAAGCGCCGCCTGGGAAAATGACCTCGGATATGATCTCAGTATGAAAGTTATATTCAATTTCGATATATTATATATCGATACATCAATATATCGATGTATATATAAGAGGAAGCATTTCGATATATATCGATATATCTTTGTACATCGATATATTGATATCGATGCAAACTTTCCAATATTGATGCTTCGATAGCGAAAGAAAAATCAAGTTTTCTGTCAGTTTTTCACTCGTAACTCGCAAACGAAAGGGGAAACAGAAAATCCGGCTTCGAGGTGCATTCGGCAACCCTTCAATCCATCTACGTTTGAAATTTCAAGTTTCTGCGTTCAGTAGATTTCGCTGGGCATCGCGTACAGACTGGCAGAAAGACAAAAAGACAAACATTTCCTCTTATTACATAGATTACGCACTTTTTTAAGGATTGGATATTTGGACCACCGTATTTTCCGCATATACAAAAGTATCAAATCTAAACATAAAAGAAAAGTATAAGTGTTACAATACATGTTGTAGTACCATTGAATTCGATCAATAAAACAAATAAAATGGATACTTTATTCAATAATTTTTATTTTATGCCTAGGCCTTTCGACATAGCCTACTTCTGTCATCTTCAGGTCACCTTGTCAATAGTTTCAAAGGTTCAAATGTTTTACTAAATACTAGCACTGATACATCTACCATTTCCTTCTTCTTCCTGCGACTTTAGTTCCTCTCAGAGTGATCCTACCACTTCCATTTTAAAGTCACATGCCTATAAATTATGTGAATTATGCCAAATCATGAACTACAGTACGTTCTTCTTCTTATTATTAAATGTACGTCTTATATTAATTTACGAAAGTGTAACACCAAAGATATATAATTTATCGTGAAGAAATAAACAAACACAGAAGTAAAGTTGATTAGCGTAATTAAGAAATATAGGCCTACGCCTATCTAGATGGCGTGCGCCTTATATTTTGAAATATTAGCCTAACCTATTCACAGTTGAATTATTTATTTATTGATAAGCATTTTTTTTCCCCCAAGTGATATAATTGAATTATAAGTTCAAAATCGGAACGAAAAAATTCAGTGGGATAGCTGATTCCTACGAATGAAAACTATAATACGTGAATAAAAATCATAACATTTTACATAAATTATTACTCTATTAATCTATAAACTATTTTATACGTTTGTTGTGGTGACTAATTTATACGTCGGTAACTGTGAAGAAGTTAATATTTTTTTATATTTGTTAATTGCTTAGAAATAAGCATTTGAACCGTTAGAAGGATTTTCGAAATAGACTGAAACATTTCCGTTATTACTTCACATAGGCCGGGGGTACGCCGTAGCGTAGTGGTTGAGGCGCTGCGCTACAAACCGGAAGGTCGCGGGTTCGATTCCCGATGAGGTCGTTGGAGTTTTTCAATTGGCCTAATCCTTCTGGTGGCACTATGGCCCTGGGGTCGACTCAGCCTCCAACAGAAATGAGTACCAGGAGCAATCCTGGGGGTAAAGGCGGCCGGTGCGTAAGGCTGACAACCTTACCACCTTCATATGCCGAATGTCTAAAAATCTGGGAGCCTCAACCTCCTGGAACCCTGAGGGCCTCCATGGCCTGTAATAGGGAACACTTTTACTTCACACAGGCCTGCGCATTCTCACTCACAGATTTTCCCTCCTTGGGAATATAATTTAATATAAAAATTACTCAAAAACATAAATAAATTAGTTTTCAAGCAATGTAATACAGTTTAGAATGTCGTTAACACCATATTCAACAATTGAATGTATGCACATATGTTAATATTCCATGGATAACAAAATAGTTGAAAGATTATTCATCATGTAGCCACGAAGGCTTCCATTTTCCATTAGGCCAGCGTAGCCTAGGGCACAAACCCAGTTCACCTTAGAGCAATATTATAGTTTGTATTCCTTTAGAAACAGCAATATTATGGTGATGAAAATATTCCGAAGGAGAAGTTAGGGTTAATCAGAAGCTGCCCATCTAGCATGTCATGAAGGTTTATAACTGTGCTAACTTTTAACTACTAACTTCGCCCGTATGGGAAAATAGAATACTACTCTTATGTTCTGTTATTATTAGTTACTACTATACTTTTACATGGAGATGACAATAAAACACCAAATCTGTGGCACTACATCCCATAACGGGAACAAGGCAAACCATCCGATCTCTGCGCCATCTACCTATGTCCTTCAACGTCGGCAGATAGGATTGGGGGAATGTGGTCACCATGCAGACATCCACGGCCGTTAACAGTGGTAGAGCGCTCGCCATATAATTCTGCCGAGCCGCACAAACCAATTTACGTGAAGACAGTGAAGTCACGCCTACTTCCCAACGCGTCGTCATTCCTCTCCCCGCATTGTATTGATTATTACCACGTGTTCCATCGGGGAATCACAGTCTTGGAATATCTCACTCGTTCTGCAAGGGCAGCCTTATTGAGTGTAGGCATTTATTTTGTTGGCATCGGTGAATGAGTGTTTGTGCTGTGTTACAACTTATATTGTTGGTAGTTCTAAGTGTGCCTCACATTGTTCAAAATGCCCCCTGTGCTAAGTAAATTTCAGTTTAAAACTCTTTATTTTCAAGCTGACAAGAAACTTCTCCCGTAGGATGTCTCAAGTGGACTGAAATCATCGACAAACTCCGTAAGCTTTCGGTGCATAGCTCCGCCTCCTAGTCGTCCCGCGCATATCGCGGCAAACTTATTCGGCATCACCTCTATTACCGGAACCGATACTTCGTTATAAAGTAGCTCATCAGTTATCCTCAGGAGTGTGTACACCCAATTACAATCCCCTTAACACTGATGTTCGAGAAATCCAAACTTCCTGTTTAAACTGCTTAACGGCTTGTTTGAGAAATCCCAACTTCCTGAGTTAAACCGCTTAACGGCTCGTTTGAGAAATCCCAACAACCTGAGTTAAACCGTTTAACGGCTTGTTTGAGAAATCCCAACTTCCTGAGTTAAACCGCTTAACGGCTTGTTTGAGAAATCCCAACTTCCTGAGTTAGACCGCTTAATGGCTTGTTTGAGAAATCCCAGCTTCCTGAATTAAACCGCTTAACAGCTTATTTGAGAAATCCCAACTACTTAACGGCTTGTTTGAGAAATCCCAACTTCCTGAGTTAAACCGCTTAACGGCCTGTTTGCAACTTCCTGAGTTAAACCGCTTAACGGTATGTTTGAGAAATCCCAACTTCCTAAGTTAAACCACTTAACGGCTAGTTTGAAAAATCCAAACTTCCTGAGTTAAACCGATTAACGGCTTGTTTGAGAAATCCCAACTTCCTGAGTTAAACCGCTTAATGGCTTGTTTGAGAAATCTCAACTTCCTGAGTTAAATCGCTTAACGGCTTGTTTGAGAAATCCCAACTTCCTGAGTTAAACCGCTTAACGGCTTGTTTGAGAAATCCCAGCTTCCTATGTTAAACCGCTTAACAGCTTATTTGAGAAATCCCAACTGCTTAACGGCTGGTTTGAGAAATCCCAACTTCTTGAGTTAAACTGCTTAACGGCTTGTTTGAGAAATCCCAACTTTCTGAGCTAAACCGCTTAACGGCTCGTTTGAGAAATCCCAATTTCTTGAATTTAACCGCTTAACGACTTGTTTGAGAAATCCCAACTTCCTGAGTTAAACAGCTAAACGGCTCAGGAGGTTAGGATTTCTCAAACGTCATTGTTAAAGGAACTTAACAGTTCGACGTTCCGTCCACATACAGTTTATAGGCTACATCATTATCAGATGCGTATAGATCATGGCACGCTACGCACTGTAAAAGATCGGGAGATTCATACTTGATTCGCAATGCATAATTAATAAAACAAAGATTCGTAGGCTTCCGAGGCCGGAATCATAACTAGGCCTATCTCGGATGCCCGAGAGGTACCGCATCAATTGTTGGTAAATCTACTGTCGGCGTACCAACACTCAACTCGGCACCACCCGGACAGCTGAGATAGTTATAATAATGTTTATCTGCGTGGCCTTCATAGGCTATAACTAAATAATTCATAAGATTTCAGGTCTATATTCGGCAATATTGTAAATCAAATCTAACCCTTTCCAAGTAAAAAAGAAAAAATAATATTTTCATTACATTAAGCACGATAGCCTGTATACACTATTTTACAATCGCAAACCATATACAAACTAAACAGTTTAATAAGAACTAAATAGCAGTCAATCAGCAATCAGCAAGCTGAACAGTCCAATGCCGAAGTAAAGTCGGCCATGCTCTACAGAGAGTCTTTCGGAGAAGTTAGAACAAACTTCACAGAGACAAGTCAGTTCTCTGTCGCTTACTACACACTATCGAACAAATTGGTCAGTCTCAGTCAGCTGATTAGTTGATCAGCTGAGATATGAGTCTGTCTGTAACGGTAGACGTTGCAACTGTACTGCTTTTAACATAATAAAAAATACTCTGTGATTCAAAATATGGTTACAAATGAGGAAGAATTATCTCATATTAGAGTATGCCAAATTAATTGAAATTTGCGCTAGAAGTCTGACACAATTACTATTTACGAATGGTTGAACAAACTTAACCATCTCTTGATACTAGTTCCCTTAATTGGGAAGAAAGATATAATTATGTCTGAGAAAATGTATTAGGCCCACACCACAAAATTCTAAAATAAAAATAATTCAGAGACCGCGGAGCGTATGTCTGAATCGTTGAGACACAGGCCTAAACAAACATTATTGAAACACCGAAACTTTATTGACCTTCTTGTCTACTTACTGCAACTTTTAAATTACAGTAATACTTTCTTCATTCTACTTTTAGAGTCCCTGTGGTTATAATGAAGATTTGATTTTCTACAGATATGGAAAATATCTATACAATTCATTGAATTGACGAGATACATTACTTATATCTGTCATGATGGTGATAAGAAAATAACTATAATAAAATAATATTAATAATACTACTACTGGCTACTGCATTGCTGAAAGCAGGTACCGTATGTGATGACGGGAAGGATGGGGTAGGTCTCTGTAATGACTCTGTAGAGCTTTAAACGGAGGGACTGATCAGTTGTTTACAAATTATGGCCGACACGGTCAAAACTAGTCACTACAGAGATGTTGGTTCAGTGGGCAGTGCCGGCTTAACAAAAAGTCGGAATTCGCATACCCACGAAAAGTATAAGTAGGCCAATATATAACTAAAATAAACCTAATTCAAATTTCTTTCGACTCCTTCTTTACCTCTCCCATTGTAGGGAGGTTTATGCGGCCCACGTCGCCCGGACCTTACAAGATCGCGACCTGTCGAGGAAGTAAGTTCCTGTGGATCACATAATACTTTTTTGGCCAGATAAGAACATGACGGGTCTTCCCGGATGAGTAATCAGCCCAATGCCGAGCCACCTTCGAGACAACACGAACATATAGGACGAGATACACCAATCACATAATCCTCTCGTATCGAGCAAGACGCGAAGGGGATGAAGGTAGTAAAAGTAGGTGACACCCGGGGACTACGACATTCCCTACTTATGTCTCACGTGTGGAGGAAAAAAAATAATCAAGACCCAGTCCCCAGTGCCAGGTAGAATCCCCGTCACCGAAACTAGTCCCGACCAGGAATCGAACCAGGGCCCCTCTGCGTGAGGACAGCGAACGCATTCTCTACGCCACAGAGGTGGACTCAAAACATTTGTATATACATACATATCTGTTTCATAAAATTTGTATGGAATGCCATTCCAATTGAAAACTATCTGTAAAACTATGGAAACACTGATTGGGGGAAGTGATAACGGCAAGTGTTTCCTAGGATACGTCGCTTGTTTTGAAATAAAGTTTTAAGCAAAAAGAACATGACGGACGAAAGACTATAACGCCGTTTTGGTTAAAACACCAGGTAATAACAAGATAAACTAGTAGGCCTATACATTAACTTAGTTGCTTAGTTGATATCAAATATGCTAATATGCTAATTATGTGCCTAATAATCTAGAAGTATGAGAACCTCGGCCTGTTTCCAGTTCAGTATCTAGGAATCCTAAAGGCCTTCGCGGCCTGTGTAGGGACAATTTATTCACTTAACAACTTCACTTCACTATTTTACATAACAGCTTTCGGTGAAATTCGTAGGTGAGAAATAAGTGAATTTCATTATTTTTTTCCTCAGCAATGAATTGCTCTACAATCTTGCAGTCTGACATACTCTTTATTGACTACTTCTACAACTGCATATTATTTTCAAAATTAATCAAACTGTTACAGTTACGGGTAATTATTATCGTTTCATATTGGAGCCATGTTTCATGCACTGAAATATCGTTTCCTTTATAACTTCCACAAACATCAATAGTTCTTAGTGATTATTTTTCTGTGTATTTGTTAATATCATATGAACAACACTATCTACAATCATTTATTTAACATTAATAGTTTTTTAAATATATATTTTAATGAAAAAGAAAATTTAAAAAAATTATTTTTAAAAATTACTTGTACTTTAGATATGCCAAATATTGTAGATGATGTTGTTCGTATGATGTTTGCATATAGATAGAAAAAAGAATCACTCAAAAATATTGCCATTTGTGGAAATTATTACGGAAACGGCATTTTAGTGCACGAAACGTGGCTGAAATTTGTAACGATAATTACCCATAACTATAGGCTTAACAGTTTGATTAATTTTGAAAATAGTATGCAATTGTAGAAGTAGTCAATATGAAGTATGTCTGACTGCAAGATTGTAGAGAAATTCTTTGCTGAGGGGAAAATAATGAAATTCACGTATTTCTCACCTGTGAATTTCACCTAAAGCTGAATGTTCCCCCTTAAAAACTACATAAATCACCAATCTCTAACTTACCAACTTTTTAGCTATGTCCTCCGTCAGATGACTGTCAAACATTCTTGTCCGACTGAGAATGACACTGACCTTGGTGACCATATGTGATTTGGATAAGTTCCTTGTAGGAACAACTCTATTGAGTACGTCTAGGAAGCCATGACTCTCTCCAAGATTCGTGATCTTCATGCAAAGAGACTTCTAGAAATAATAAAACGTTACGCAAGATGTATGTCACCAACAATCGTATTTTTATAACGACGCGTGTGCTCCCAATTCCATAACAGACTATATGTTATGCATAACTTATACAATTTGAGTACGTAACCATTAGGACTAGAAGTTTAGACACGAAAACGTCTCATAAAGGGACACACACAGGTTATAAAGCGTTCTAAAGCCTCGTTAACCATCGGGATCCTTAAAGGATTAGATCATTGTCTAACTCTAGAGTGGAACGAGAAAGCGGCACTACTAGTGAAACAGACTGCATCACAATCCACGTGGAGTCAAAGCTTAAGTGTCAAAAATTAAGGAATGCATCCTGAAAGGTTGCGAACAAAGCTCGATTGACTGTAAAGTTCAATGCATAGGAAACAAGTTGAAGACCGAAAATATGCAATCTTATTGTTCTAGGCACTCTCCGGTTCAAGATATTTATAGTAGTTTGCCGGCCTTTTTCCCGGTCGAGTTCCCAATGCTAACTAGTGCGCATCACAAGATGGAGGGCGTCGTAGTAGTTGCTTATATCAAAAAGCTATAAAAGCACACGAATTGACTTGTACCAAATCAAAATTCTGTTTTTAATCAATGGGCATTTATATTATTTCAATTTCGAAATAAGTTATGTTGTATTAAATAAATTGCTTTCATTAAGCTTGGCAGCATATGACGTAGTAATCACCGCACGCTGATGCCTTACGTGTCCAGTAACGAGTTGACGTTTTACCGGATAAAATTGCATCCTTGCGATCTGAGGAAGGGTATTATAAGATACACGATCGTGATTGGTTTATATCCGAGGAACTGCTAAACGTTATTGGTCAATATCAAACACGCGGCTTATGAGTGGAATAGTCCTTACAAATGCATTGGTAACAATGAGCAAGATGCAAACTGTAGGCAGATATTTAAAAAGTAATTTTTGGTTTAAGTATTTTATCTTATTTGAATTAAAACGGTTATAGCCATTTTTAGTTTTTAATGCCTTAGGCTTTACAAGACTGGACTATGTGACTGCAATAACAATAAAACTGATAATGATATTAAAATATTACAGTTAGCTAGCAAGGAACACAATAATTTTAAACCTAAGAATCCGGGCCCTAATCTACTCTTATACAATTCAACGGCCCTAAATAGTGTGCTCACTCGCTCGCCCGCTTCGTGAAACATCGGGTATACTCGGTGATGTTCGCCTCTTGCAGTCTAAACTTTCACGAACAGTACAAAATTAGGAAAACCGTTTCTTTATTATATAAGGCCTAAGTGAAATGAACACAATGAACTAACAATTTTCATAGCTCTGAACCACAAACATTTTTAATAATATGTCAGTGTAAATTTCTTAAAAATCCTGAAGTCAATTAATAATGGCGGGCGAAGCCGCGGGCAGTACCGCGGACAATAAAAATCCAAACAAAATAACTCCTTCGCTAGAAAAATTATATAATATCTGAAAATTACACAGAATTTATGAAATAAAATTCACATCACATTTGAGAAACAATACGTATTATCAGTGTTAACAGGTCGCTTTGGAACTGCATAATCGAATCTGAGATCGTTTCCCCGGGCGGCGCTTTCATATCGTGGAATGTACTCTAAAGCAGGAATTTTAGCTGTTTCGTTAATATTATTATTAATGGCTTAGTTTATGAATGATTCGCGTGCACGTGTTAATAAATATAATGCTTTAATAATTATTACATTTTAGAATGTAAGGAAACTGAGAGGTGGAGGGTAAATTTAATTGGTGATAAATTACTAAAAATTAATAAAGGGGTAGCATATAAGAAGCTTTGCATAACAAAAAATAGGGATTTATTGAAAAGAATGGGGAAATTTTTAATTGTAGTTAAAATCAAATGGTTTAATAAAATAGAAGATAGTAGCAGTAGAAATTCAAGTGAAGTAGGAAATAATATAAGTTATAGCATACTTGGGTGTTGTTTTAAGTAATAGATAGAAATAGTTATAGAATGTTTGTGTAGTAATGAAGGGACTGATTGGTAAAACAGAAATGTAACCAAAGTCCCTGTTGTATGAAGATGAAATAAACCTATGTGTGTTTGTTTGTAATAATTATTACACTCTTAATTTTTAATTTTTCAATTAATTATCGTGGGCGAAGCCACGGGCACCTGCTAGTAATGAACAAATCAAGAAGCTCTCCTTAGGCTTTTGAGTATCATCCATGCATGGAGAGCCTTGAACGTTGCGGAAATGGATATGACAAAGATCTATGATTACCAGAGGCCTACCATCCTCTGTAAATGATATGCTATGATACTGTACAGTTAGAATTACGCAACAACATCAAGATTTTCAATACATTGCAACATTTCAATTGCATAACAAAGCGTATGTGCTAAGTTCATCGTCCTCACCTACGGTGCTCTAAATTCATGAATATTTTATATGTTCTTACTTATCCCAAAAAATAATATTATTATTTTTTCTTGTATTTAAAATAATAATAAATTGTTAACATCACCACCAACATCATCAAAATTACCGTCGGCCGCCATGGTATAGAGGTAGCGTGCCTGCCTCTGGATCTGAAAGTCGCGGGTTCAAAGCCGGCTGCAAGGAGTCATCCGGAAATGACTTTAAGCTGGGGAACCCGTGTTGTAGATTTATAGCAATTAAAAAAACTCCAGGCCTAAATTAGAGCCCCTGGACAAAATTCCTCGGCTCTTTCAGTCTAAGAAATACCTTACTCTCCTGCGAGGGCTGAAAGGCGATGGGCTTACCATCTTTCTATCCGTCCTCTCTCAGATAATAAGCATAACAAAATTAATAGCCTTGACTGTCCGGGTGGCGCCGTGTCATCATGTCTAAAACCGACGTTTCGGCCCTCATGTCGTGGCCTTCTTCTGGGTTTACTGAACTATGATGTTATTTTCTCCTTTTGTTTATATGGTTACGGTTTGATTAGTCAGTCGGCCGCTAGGTAGCGCATGAGGTCATTATTGGAGTGCTCTATTTACTATAGAAAGGCCCTCCCATGATAACCATTCGCGTCAGACACCAATAATGACCTCATGCGCGACCTAGCGGCCGACTGATTAATCAAACCGTAACCATATAAACAAAAGGAGAAAAAACATCATAGTTCAGTAAACCCAGAAGAAGGCTACAACATGAGGGCCGAAACGTCGGTTTTAGAAATGACGACACGGCGCCACCCGGACAGTTAAGGTTATTATTATTGTTCATTTAGCCGTGGGAGCCTACGAGAACATAACAAAATTAGTCTAGGTACTGAAACTCCAACTTGGAGGCCACATGACCCCAACAGGGGGTTACAGTATTATCAGTTCTGGTATTAGTATTATTATTCCTGCTAATATAAATTTGTCAAATTTCAGAGGATGATTTGATTGTTCACATATCCACATAGTGATATTGGGTACGGAGGGATTCCTAAAGATCACGCCAATAGTTATTTCATTCAACATGTAACATAAGAACCTTGTTTAATACGGATTTACCAGATAAAATAACTTCTTATATAGCCTGTAATGTAATTTATTCAGCTTCTATCATTTGTTTTATAATTATTTATATTGTAATTCAGCTAACAAGATACTTAAATGATAAAGCATTGGTTCCGGAGCAAATTTTACAAATGTTAGAGCTTATTTGCATGCATATTTCCTTTTCTGACAGAGCATTAACTTCCGGGCCTCGTTTATAATTCTCACACCGGCTGATAACCCGTGAATTATACATAGACATGTTCCCTGAAGAAGGCCGCAGAGATGGCACCGGCCGAAAGCTTGGCTATTCCAGACCACATGACTTGGCTTACAGTCAGCGAAACCATTATTAACCCATAGACATATCACATCCTCCTTCCCTCACAAATAAACATAAACCTTTGTTGCTGAAAACTTGGATTTCATACATGTTTTCTGTAAATTATGCACGTCAGAGATATACCGTATAATGAAGTAAAAGAAGTACACAATAAGACAGCATTCTAAAATCATATAATAGTCATTTGCACTTTCCATATTATCACAGTAATAACAGGTTGTGTTACGGGGAATTAAAACCTTTAGATATAGGGTTTGTTCTGTTAAATTGCGTCACAACCAGGAAAAGAACAAGAGAGAAGGAAAGAAACTGCTAACAGTAATAGGAAGAAGGAAAAGAAAACGAACAGAAATAGTAATTCAGATAAAGAAATAAGAAAAACCGAGGAACGAATACAAATCACAGAACACACAGTTTATTAGGTCAATAGATTAGGCCTACAGAGACAATAATAATTAGAGAGGCAGACTGTCAGGCAAACTGAAAGACAGTCACATAGATAAACCACATTTCCTTAACTTACTGGAAAATAAACATTCATTATACCCCTCTACATAGGCGTAGCGAGGGGGGGTTTTGGGGGTTTGAACCCCCCCCCCATTGATTAAAAAAAGGAAAATTGTATAATTTTTTTAAGTCTGCTCATAAATTGCTTAATACAAGTATAAAGCGTGGGAAGCTTAAAACTCGTTATTTTGCGTCTTAATTTTTAAATTTTTCCGGGGAAGGACCCCCGGAAGCTTAAAACTTGTTATTTTGCATCTTAATTTTTAAAATTTTCCGTGGGAGAACCCCCGGAAGCTTAAAACTCGTTATTTTGCATCTTAATTTTTAAAATTTTCCGGGGGAGGGCCCCCGGACCCCCCTCTCCTTCCATACTCGCCAGACCCCGCGGATGTTATAACCCCCCCCATATGGTCGGCCTGGCTACGCCTATGCCCCTCTACAAACTGACAGAGATAGGCCTGGCAGAGACAAGCAAACAGAGGACAGACAGACGGAGATACAGAAACAAACTCAACTTATGGAGAGGGACATATAGACGCAGAGACAGGAAAGTTTCTGGATATGTAGATAAGATGGTAGATGTGTAAGGACTAAAGGATATAGATGCAGACAGACAGACGGACAGAAATGTGAACTGACGGACAGAGGGGCGGATGAACTGAATGACGGACTGATAAGATGATCAGACAGTTATACTGTGTTTAGGAATAGCAAAAATGAAGGCATAAAAATTCAATCGAAAAAAGTTAATATAAAATAAAATCAGGTAAACTGATATAACAAAGTGCCAGTATGCTTTTTTAATCAGTAATAATTGCAGTTATGATATACAGAAAATAAGTTTTTTTTTTTTTTTTTTTTTATTTATTTATTTTTTTATTTATTTATTTTTTTTTTAAATAGATCTCCGAGTTAAACTCCAGATACATTCATTAAGCAGGGCTTACGGAAGAACAAAGGTCTAAAGTTTGATTCTTAACCTTAATTCATATTGGTATACACTGATATACTAATTCTTAAAATATGTAAACATTTTACAAAATGCATTGACAATGAAATAGTACAGTAAGCCAATAAGAAGCGGATAGTTCCACCTAGCGGTATGCAGTTTTGTTCTGAGTATAGGCTTATGCAATTTTAACGCAACGCAATAACTTTAAAGCTAGTTTCTGTTCGTGAAATAACATTTATAGGCTTATGTTATTATTTAGGAATGATGTAGGTCAATGAAAGACAATGAATTCCCAGTTTTTTTAAAAAGAAAAATGTAATACTTTTTAAGCACATTGACAAAATAGGACATAAGAATGGAATAGGCTCAATTTAACACAATTGATAATAATAATAAAAAAAATTTGCTTCAGGGTGGACTCGAACGTGATATCTCTTGATTACTAGACAAGCACCTTACCCCAAGACCAAACCACACTGCGACTTTTGAGTGTCCAATACCAAGAATACTATTTCGTCGTTGCTCACAGAAGAGAAAAATCACCGTATTTCGAAATTAGGCTATATATATCGTGCCTGCTAGATTTATTATGGTACAATGTTGAATTATTTCATTAATTAGTACTATAATATTCGCGATATCTGAGTGATAAATTAGGATGAGGCCCTCGTTGAAGCAGAGATACCAACCTAACCATATTCTCAAAGCTTAATGTTTTTATTTATTAAGAGGTCAGGGATTATAAATCTGACATAGGCTGAAGTAAAATTCAATGCTTTAATCTAATTGTAATCAATTTTAGCAAAATAATTAGTCATTATACAGCAGCATTTCATCTATAATCGTACATATGGGAACATTTGTTTTTCATGTAGATGTCAAACTGTCCATGGCAACTGAAGGAAGCTTTATAAGCTGTCATTAATTGATGACGCTATAAGAAAGAACCGAGAATTTGATTTTGCATTTGAAGAAGGTGCCTTCTTTTTACCCTCCTTTACTAAAGAAGGTTTCGACAGGAATTGAAGGCTTGTTCCAGAATTTCCCTTTATTTACCTTAGTTACGGGACTCGCCCGCTGATTGGTTGGCCGCGAGCCAATCAAAATGCTTCGAAATGAACCAAAATATTATAATAAATTTGACTGATAATTACTCTTTATTTCGGTACTGGACAACCGATTAGGTCCAAATTCAATAGGCTTATTGCCATGATTGTTATAAATAAGTATACGAAGTTTCATGAAAATCCGATAAAGCGTATTTGAGTTACCGCGCCTTTTCTTATATGATACCATAAAAGGGCACTAAATTGGGTATTATTCCGGTACCGGCCAACCGATTTGGTCCAATATCAACAAACATCTTCCCATGGACATTATAAATAGGTATTCCAAGTTTCATGAAAATCCGATAAAGCGTATGAGAGTTATGGCGCCTTTAAAATATACACTAAATTGGGTTTTACTCCGGTACCGGTGAACCGATTTGGTCCAATTTCAATAGGGTTCTTCCCATGGACATTATAAACGCGTATACCAAGTTTCATTAAAATTCGATAAAGCGTATTTGAGTTAGAGCGCGTACAGACACACGGACGGACGGACGGACGGACAGACGGACAGACATTTTTCGTCCCCCACACAATCTCATAAAGTACCATACTGGCACTTAATAAAGAGTCCACGAATTTTTAAAATTCATTACAGTATCAGTATAATTATCATTACAGGAGCCACCAGTAAATCACAGGAGAAGTCGGCAATGAGATGGAAAGGGGGCCAAGTTCATCTGGAAGTGAAAACTTACTTCCGTTGCCATGTAGCACCTGTCATGTAAACATGTCTCCATGCTTATGTAAGATTTATCTTCTTTTGTTATTAATCAATGATATTGTAGTTTTTATAATAATGTAGCCATCTCTCTTAATTTGTAAAGATGTAAAACTGTTTAACAGGATCTCGAGAGCCCAACTGGGACAGCATACACTATTAACTTATAGGCCTACTATAGGCCTACTGTCTAGCAAAGAAGTCGAAAATTTAGGCAAAATAATAAGATAGTAACATAATATCTTTCTTCTCAACAGCTTTTATTTTCCTAGGCCTTTCTGTTACATTCAACCATCTTGAGGGAATTCGATTGTAGAATTACATTCAGTAAGAATAAAAGTTCACACCATATAGGCTACAAGAAGAAGAATCACAAGTGGATTTTACTTATGACTTTAAGTTTTAGTAGTTTTAATTTAAAATGACGCCAATGATAAAGCAATTTTATTCTTACGCTATTGAAAGTAACTCTACAAGCGAGATTCACTGAAGATGGTTGAATGTAACCGAAAGGCCTAAGAAAAGAAAAGAAAAGAAAAGTGGTTGAGAAGAAACGTATTATGCTATTATTTTATTGATCAAACTCAACAGTACTACCAAGCATAATTTTAAATACTTTAGGCAAATGAAGGAGTGTTCGTACGGTAGGCCATGCTCCTTCAAGTGACGCAGTAAAACTAAGATCAATTTTGAATATCTTAATTTTATTTACACGTATATTAAGTAAACAGTATCATATTAATATTATTGTTATATTTTTTTTATTATTATTGGAATGAAACTTATTGTTCTCCCTGGAAATCCCAAATTATTAAAAACGTCATTACTTTTGAACCGGATAACAGTTCTCTACAAATTCTGCAGATTATTGAGGTCGTGAAAATTAGGTTAATACATATACACTTTTAAAATTAGATTTACCATTGAAGAATAACCATAAAAAAATCTGTGCTATTTACTGTACTTAAAATTAGGCCTATGTAGCGTTTATACCTGTAGACTGACAATTTCAATTTTTTTTTCGTTGTCAAGGAGGGTGCCCTAGAAAACCAATTAATGACTCAAAATGTCTTTGCTTACACTCAGTGGCAATGGCCAATCCCTTAGAAAGCTAAAGGATTATTATCTATTTTATGGAACACGAAGGTTCATTGCCCGCCATTCAACCCTATTCTGTGCTACGTCCATCCAATCATCTCTCACAAATCCTTTTTCCCTTCGATCTATCCTAATATTGTCAATCCACCTATGTCTAGGTCTTCCAAGTGGACTTTTTCCTTCGAGTCTCCCATTTATTACGTTTGAGATATGTCTTTCCTCCCCACATGCGTGCAAAATGTTCAGCCCATTTCTTCCTCCGTGATTTAATTACCCTTACTATAAACGGTGAAGAGTACAGGTCATGAAGCTCGTCGTTATGCAGTTTTATCCAGTTGCTGCTTTACGTAAATGAACGTGTTTAACAATTCTGAAAATTTTCATTGCCTGGTTTATATAAGTGAACTAATTTAACAATTATAATTTAACTGCTCATGCTTAGGGCAGAGAAAGTTATGTGACTGTATCTTATCAGATTTTCAAACATATAATTTCACTTGGAAGCCCGTGAGTGGGCGTTGGAGATGTGATGAAGTAATTGCATGCCAACATGTCCGATAGGAATGCACGTACTGGACATGGGCCGTTCTTCACCGTGTGACTTAATAGCTGGACCACGTAGCTAGAAAGAAAGCGTTGCCTGCGTACTAAGAACATTTAAATGATAAAGGAATCACGAAACAGAACCGGTAAGTCGTCTTTTTTTTACGGTGTCCCCCTCCCTCAAAAACACTTTCTCCGAACCTCATTGCTTTCTTCGGAAATACTTACAATTCATTTGTAAGCAGTCATCCAGCTGATCTGGTAACCATGGATCTCGTCTACATCATAACCATCTTCAGCTGCATTTTGTGCTTGGGAATAATTGCTACAGACAATCAGGATTCCATCAAGCTCCTTCAGGAAGCTCGTAAGTATTATCAACTTCTTCGAGACAATACCCAAAAACAGCGGATCTGATGCAACACAATCACATAACCTCCTATACCCTTAACATAGATAATACGATTTTCTCGTTTCACATTACACTTACTAATTTACTCATTGGCAATAGACAATTACTAAGCAAGCTAAAAGAATATTACCTATTTTTTGGAACTCGAAAGTTCATTGCCGCGCTTCTGTGCTAAGTCCATCTAACCCATCCCTCGCAAATCCTACTTTCCTAAAATCTATTCTAATATTGACCTCCCACCTACGTCTAGATCTTCCAAGTGTTTTTCCCCCTTCGGGTCTCCCATCAATATTGTTAAGACATGTCTTTCCTTCCCCATGGGCGCAACATGTACAGCCCATTTTATTCTCCGTGATTTAATCATCCTTAATACAGATACAGGCTATGGAGTTCGTCTTCAGTTCCCGTCTTCATCTATCTGAAGTGCTAAAAT
This sequence comes from Ectobius pallidus, assembly GCA_964059195.1. NCBI lineage: Eukaryota > Metazoa > Arthropoda > Insecta > Blattodea > Ectobiidae > Ectobius > Ectobius pallidus. Next base: position 108,983,308 of record CAXKWD010000007.1, on the reverse strand, counting down.
GTTCCTCTTTCACATTTATTTATTTATTTATTTACTTCTCTCAAGTGTATTTAAAACGTTAAGGCCTTCTCTTTCACTTACCAATATAACCAATAATCTAATCTAATTTAAGAATAGATAAGTGAAACATTTTACACTTAAGTAATATAATTAAATAAAGTTGACAGTTGTACTAGAGATAACTATATTAAACTATAATAGTGAAATTCAACAATGACGCGATAATTAACAGTCTAGCGGCAAGAAAGAATGAAAAATAATGACGAAAAACTGAACCAATAAAACAAGATAAACGTTTTTAAAATATAAAAAAAGTATACGGCATGAATAACAATGGTTGGTGGTCAAGTGGTCAACTAACTTCATTTTGAACCTTTATAGTGATTGGTAGACTTTTATATCCTCAGTACAGCCGGGCTGTACCGATAGACAAAAAATAAAAACATAAGGACGAAACTATGGTAGAAAATAAAGAGTCCACACTCCAGGGAGTGCTAATTTTGCTTTTTCAGTTCCCGAAAAAAAATGCTAAACACAATATTTTCTTCATGTAAAGCACTAGTAAGAATATGAGAATATCGTAGTTAATGCAATATGTCACATACCCGGAAGATTTCCAGACAAAATATAAAACTTTCTTTCAATATGACGTTTCGCACACGCGCGCGCGCACACACACACACACACACACACGTGGGCGCGCGCGCTGACCGACGTACACAGACATGTTTCCGAAAAAAAGTGTAATGTACGCATTAATAGTGAAAACGTTCTAACACACGTTCTAACACACCTACTTCCAGCACCTATTATAGTACCCACGATACGATTAAAGAATGTAAACATTAATTTAGAACATCACGAGTAGCCTAGATGGAACGGAATGGACCAAGTACTTGAAACCTATAGGATGCAGGTTCAGTCACTCCTTATACCTTTTTTTAGTACTCTCCCTTACCCCAGGAGTGCCAAGCAAAATTAAGCCAAACCTCCGGACTATCAAAACGAGGTTCCAAGAAAAATGTCCCTAACTTCCCGTTATTTAGCCCTTATCCAATGTTGTCTGCGGTGTTCCTCTATGTTGTGGGTGCATCATGTGCTGTTTTCCTATAAAGATATTGTTGAGGGGTTGGTACCAATCCGGCATTCGCCTACGAGTGAGGGAAACTCCTGCAAGACTTCGCTCAGATTGGGTGGCAGTGGAGGATTGCCCCAGCCATTGTCTCACTGCTTTTGCTGATTAACAATTAGTAGAGGTTCCGATAGCGATAGGCTTCTTCAGCGTAGTCTATTGCATTAATTTAGCTATCCTTAAGTTAAGGGTAAGTAGATCGCAATCCACAAAGAGAGTGGAGGAGTACCCTAAAATACACATTCAGTTTGGATAACATGGGACTTCAACACAATATTTTGTATGTTCTTCTGGCAGGCTTATGGCAGCTTGAGGACTTTCATATAATTCAAAAGTCCAACATTTGCAATGATGCCTAGGCTATATCAGTACTTAGTTATATATTATAATTTCCTTGGAATGGTGTAAACTTTTTGCACTTTGGGTCAGATTTTATATTTTGTTGTAGGTTGAAGATATCAGTCACTAGTTTCAGAATTAAAAGTTGCTAAATTCAATTTTCTGAGTTATGCACTCAATGGTTGCACATTTACTGATGTCGTAACTTAGGTCTAACTGCCAGGGCCTTCGGCTGCCAACTAGGCCATTTGTTTTCAAATCTCAGTTAAGTATGACGACACTGGTTGTGATCTTTGCATCTGGTTTCTTAGATAACTTCTGTCTCCTCCGGTATACCCTATATAATAATAATATATATAATATATATAATAATAATACCCGGTATAATAACATTGTTAACATCATTCCATAGCCTTAAAGAAATATAGTCTACATTACCTCCTCCGAAAAGAATACAACTTGTTTACTTTTCTTATCAGTAGCATACTGACTTTTAAGTAATCTCCAGGACTATAGATCACTATCGTGAGTGAAGCTTCAGAGAGTTTGATCTTGAATATTAGACAGAAGAATAAAGGTTAGAACCCCATTACGACGAAATGATCTCGTTCGTTATGACTGGCTAGGTGCTTCTCTCAGTCATTCAGATCTCGGAATCTTCTTCGGCCTTAACCCTCGAATCATCTCGCTTACATCTAGAAGCTTATACCCTGGTCCACCGTTGATGCGTAGGGGATGCTCTCTCTCTCTCTCTCTCTCTCTCTCTCTCTCTCTCCTTCTCTCCTTCTCTCTCTCTCCTCACGCAGTCGGCCCAGGTTAGATTTTACGTCGGGACAAGTTTCCTGGGTGGACGTTTTCTCACCTGTGAGACGAAACTTTCGGCCCTTGTGGTCCCCGGGTATCAGCTGGCCGTCTTTATCATCTTCATCCCATCCGCAGCTTTTTTCGGAATGAGTGCTGTGCCTCCTCCTCTGTGTTAATTTTGTATCGGAGTTGGCCCTGACATTGGCTGATCATCCATCCGGGAAGTGATGTTGTCTGGTCAAGAAAAATATGTGTGTGATCCACAGGAAATTCCTTTCTCGACAATTCGCGTCCTGTAAGGCCCGGGCGGAGTGGGTTGTATAAACGTTTCGACAACGGGACAGTAAAATTAAGAGAATGAAGATTACTTATATTTTATTATTAGTTTATCGGCTTAACATTTCACTACGCTCAGATTTTTTGGAGACCGGTTTTTACGTTGAGCAGGCGCCATTCTGTTAATAGATCTGGTCATTAAACGTAACATCACATCTTAACTGGTCCAAGTGCAAAAATGTTGTCTTGATAGAAGTTTGAAGTAAACAAATTCCTGAAAACCTACATCGTTCGTTACATGTTGCACGACTTGCAAAACTCCTTTCTAAGTAGAAAGCTTGTCATCACAGTACCAATAACAAAATACAACAGGTAAATTCTCCAACTAACAGAGCACGGTAGGCCTTGAGGCTGTAGGAAGCCGACCTGTAACAAGTTTCTTAAGACTAGAGACAGTGTTCCTCTGGCTCACATTTTTTTCAACTCAACAGATGATGAAAATTATTATGTTAAAATCATTAAAACATCTTTTACCATTTTGAGTGTCCTGCGTCATGCTTCCCTAAGTTATATCTATGTCAAACTTCCTACCGCTTGCTTGGTCTAGTGGTTAGCGATGCGGGTCTGGACTTGATACCCTCGTATCTACTCGGATTTTTCTGAAACAGTGAAGGATGGAACATGGTGTACTCGGTTTCGTGAGGATAATAACAGCCGTGGGTGTCGAAAAGCTGATTACGTACCCCAATCCAGTCATCTGCCCATGCTAGATGACGCAGCGATCGGACAAGGGCTCCACAAGGGCAGTAGTGCCCAGGAGTTAATTATTAAACTTGAAAAACAGTGTTTTTTCGTCCGGATTGGTAATGTCTCGCAGTTGGAGTTCCCGGGAAATACGAGAGAGTTGGTCGCCCTGATGGTCTATGTACGTCTGCGTTTATGTTTACTGTTTCATTACATCATACTAATTTACTGCAGTTCTATTGAGTTTCATTTTACTCTGTAAAAAGTGCGGACAGTGAAAGCAATATCCTATAAACAATAAGAATAGCAAGAAAACAATGTCATAAACAATAAGAATAGCAAGAAAACAAGGTCATAGTTCGAACAGCAATATTATTATAACCCACGTAATAATAATATTCTAATTGGTCATTGCAAAAAGGGGATAAGTAAAGAAAAACGCGAAAATGAGTTAAGAGTGTCATTGCTCTCTCTAGACCTATAGATACACTTCCAAAGAGAAATGGGACAAGTCTGCTATTCTCAATGCATATAGGCATCCCATTCTTTACAAGAATCAGTAGAGAACGTACATTCAAAATCTAACAATACACAGCATAAAAAGTGAAAAAATGATCATGTATAGTGATGATTATATTAATGTAATCATTATGTGTGTATATATATATTTTAATTTGTATATTATTACACTCTGTCATCATTGTGTATTAGTTTTCAAGTGGACTTTTACTTCAAAATAATACAAAATCATTATCACAATACGTTATAGCAGCAGTAATGTTTAAAATGAAAAAAAAAGTAATTACAAATGGTAGAAATAATAATTATTAGTTTATTACACTATATATATTGTATTTGTCCACCGCTGTGGCTCATGGGTTGCGTTCGCTCCTCTCACGCAGCGGGCCCGGGTTCGATTCCTGGTCGGGACAAGTTTTCCCTCACCTGTGAGACAAATGTCAGGTAACTTTGGGCCCTTGTGGTCTCCGGATATCATCTGGCCGTCATTATCATCTTCATCCCATCCTCGCCTTGTTTGGAGTGAGCGTGTGTGTGTGTGTGTGTGAATGGTGTGTCTCGTCCTATGTGTTTGTGTTGTCTCGGAGGTGGCCCCGTCATTGAGCTGATCACTCATCCGGGGAGGCCCTCCATGTCCTTGTCTGGTCAAAAAAGTATTTATGTGATTCAAAGCTAATCCCTCTCCCGACAGGTCGCGGCCCTGAAAGGCCCGGGCGGCTTGGGTCGCTTAAATCCTAAAAGGGAGAGGTTAAATTCAGATAAAAAAAGAAAGTATATTGTAATTAACGCACCTTATTTTGTTCCCAAATGTTAAGTATTAAAAAAATTTCTAATGTCATTATTTCGTTTATTTTTAACAATTCATCGCAGAAAGGGGATAGGTCTAAGTCCTCGTTCTATAAAAACAATCTAGAAAATTGTTTGAAAGTGGGACATCTAACATGCTTCATAATACTTCACTATCTATAAACTTACTACAAAAAATAAGTTCCATTAACTTATTGGAAGAAGGAAACAGTTTTTATTCATTATCTCAAAAGTATTATTTTATGACTAATCTCCTTTCTGAAATGACTAAGTCATTTGTAAATAAGGAAGGTTTTCCATAACAAAGACGCTTGTACCGAGGAAGTAGTGCACTCTGCTGCAGTTTCACTTGTAAAGATCATTTTTGGGTTAAGGACATGGACCGTACTAGCATGCAAGTAGTGTAGCTATGTTATGTAACACAGCAATGAGCCCGTTTACAGGCGTTTCGTCTACAAGGAAGACGCAAGAGAGAAAATACTTTCTCCGCCTGCTCATAAAGACTGTATTACAGCATGCTTGCACAGCTGTACACTATCAACATAGAATTATTGATTTCCTAAACCTAATGATACCTGAAAACTATTATTTTCTTCAAACAGCCCATTTATAAAATTGATTCAGTCATTTCAGTCATGTTCCCTTGTGTAATTGTCATATTGTTTGTGTTTCTGTTTTTCTTGTCTGTGTGTTTTTTTTCTTACTGTTGTAGCATTAGCTTAATTATTTTGAATATCACTTGAATTTTTGAATCTGGTGTATTATGTAAGCGAGAATATTGTAATTGGGCATTAGCCTGTAATATTCTTAGTACAATAAATAAATTTCAGAAAAGGGATGAGGGGATTTTCAGCATGTGCAAACTCACTGTCAGACAGGCGAACAAATTTACTCCTAGAAAATGTAGAAACAATGTTGTGTTTGTACTTTCGTGACTCTTTCAGCTACATTTTTTTACACTTGTCATTAATTTTTTTTTCTGGTACGTATGATAATTGTAATTATGTTCGTTTCATTTATTTCTTTGTGATCCGTTCTTTTTCTGGTATATAAGATAACTGAAATTACGATTATTTCAATAGAAAAGCAATACTTATTCCACTTGAATTTTTATTCCTTGATTCTTTTATTTCACTGCTCTGAGTATTTTATTTTACGGTTTTGAGAAGGCCTATTTTATCCCACAGCTTTTGTTCCTTTTATTTCATCACATATCCTGGTCTCTTATAAAAGGAAACTGTCAGAAGTCAGCTTTTAAAAACTTTTAATTTTCCAAGGTAAAATACGTTTTTAAAACAAAAAGTATAAAAATCCATCAGTAGGCCTAAATTTGTAAAGCAAGTATCGAAGAATCTAACGTAAAATTGAGGTTTATATTGTAATATCATATTGTAATGTCGTAAAAGATATATATATATATATATATATATATATATATATATATATATATATATATATATATACTTTTTTATTTTAAAATCCAATTAAGTTAATAATGTCTCAAAAACAAATTGAAATATTAAAATTAAATTTTTAACTTCATTGTAGGTTTACATTTCAATTAAGTGTGCAAAATTTCAAGTTTTAAGGACAAACACCTAAGTTTAAAAAACCACTCTCAACACTTCGGTCATTCCTTAAAAGTGACTAAGACTAGCTCCAGGGTAGCACAAAAATATTTACATGTTATGCAAAGCAAGAAGAATAATATGTTTCAGTCTTCTCACGAAGGAACAATAAATCAAGCAGATAGAGATGTACTTGCTGACAAACTGTGTCTTCCTACATCCCTGAAACCGCAAGCACGGAGATGTGTGAAAGCAAATAAGCTCTTCGTTACAAGCTTTCACGGTTTCAATTTTACTTTCACGCACATACGTCGTATAGAGGAGGATTATGATCGTGACAAAAAAAATAAAAATCGAGATAACACCGAGAAAACATGTTTCACGATGCGTAGAAACGATTTTTTTTTTAAATTATGTTTGTCTGTGCAATGTTCATAAAGTAGAGCCATATTGACAGGCAGACATAAAATGCGGGAACTCCGCCTTGTCAGTATAAAATATATAAAATGTTAAAATCAGATATATTTCGGCCAATTTGTGACCATCAGTGATAGTAAGGCGGAATTCGCGCATTTTATGTCTGTCTGTGGACATCTGTAGCGAGTAAGCGATTCATTGTAATTATTTTTTTTTAAATCATGGACTTTGTAGGAATTTTATCATACCGACTAGAATCTGGTTTGAAAACTTCTTAAAAATCGATTTAAAAAGATTTTATTAAAAATTAAATAAATTTGTAGCATATTTCGACGTACCTGTCCACATTTATTAAGTGCCAGAATGGCACTTTATGAGATTGTGTGGGGGACGGGAAAATGTCTGTCCGTCCGTTTGTCTGTACTCACGATAACTCACATACGCTTCATCGGATTTTCATGAAACTTGGTATACGCATTTATAACGTCCATGGGGAAAAAGCATATTGATATCGGAATAAATCGGTTGACCGGTACCGGAGTGCCCAATTTAGTTCCTATTTTATGGTAATATATTAGAAAGAATTTATCAAATGCAAATTAGTTCTCATGGCAACATATTGTTTTATAGTGTACAAATACGGCTTTGGAAGTTGCAATACAGTTAGCTATGACAACTAATACTACGCACATATCCCTTCACATATGCCTATCAAACTAGGCAAGCCCTAGTTCTTCCGCAAGCCCTGCTTAATGAATCGATTTGGAGCTGAACTCGGAAATCGATTAAAAAAATAACAGCCTATTTTCTGATATTCGGCATATAATAATTGCAATTATCACGGATTAAACAAAAGCATTATGGCTCTTTGTTACATCAGTTTACCTGATTTTTTGTAAAATTAATATGAATGAAGACAGGAACGAAATAAGTATGACTATGATGCACAATATCTTAAAATATGAACGATGCTACCTTTTTTGTCTCCCATAGTAACAAAAAAACTATAGTTAATTTACTGCTGTAAAATACCTGTGTCGTAATGCACACATTAAAACCAATCCGAGCAAGTGGCGGAGTAAGAGGTCCTGCGTTGAAATCTCTAACCTCATGGTCGGTCAATTTGATTTCGGTTTTTCATGGATTCCTCATTAACGAAGGACTTGTAAGGCATGTTAACTTCCGTAACTCATCGCCGCTATGCCACCGAATATCATAATCGTTTAATCTGATAATCAGTCAATACAGATAGAAGCACAGGAATAAATCATTACAAGGGCCTAGTGATAAACCTAACCATTCTAAACACATGATGTGACCTATATGCAGTTCAAGCTAATAATAATATCATCATCATTACAGTAATGACAATAATAACGAAAAGACGTAATCTCCAATTCAATCAGCTGACTAGAGAACAGATTTTTTGGAGTGAACGAGTATACATCTGTATGAAATGAAACAAGATTTTGATAAATAATAAGTAATATGGGATCTAATATCATTCACTAATATTAGTAGGAGGTTCTATGAAACAGGTCCGCCGCCTTGGGTGAGTCGGTAGCGCTGCCTTCCACTCCGGCGGCCCGGGTTCGATTCCCGGCCGGGTTAGGGATTTTTCAATAGTGAAAAATTTCTTTCCCGGGTTCAGGACTGGGTGTGTGTATGTGTCCTTAGGTTTAAGTAGGTAGGGGACTGGCGCACCCCGGTAACAAATCCGCTGTGAATATCCCCTTATGGGATCACCAGGGGTCGCTCGCGACCCAGAGGAATAACTTCCTTTCTATGAAACAGAGGCCTGATCAACCTAGCAAAGAACACAGAGATGTAGGAATATATAGCATAAGAACCTAGTTCGCATGGAAATCAGACTGCTGAGTTTTGTACAATAACCAGTTTGCTCTTCCAAGATGACTTCACAGGAAACTCATGTGTTCCAAAGAAAAAAATAACTTTTATTCTGTAGATTTATAATCTTTTCAAACAAGAACATTCAGTAATTAGTATAAATGATGCATTAATGACACGAGACCTATAAAACAACTCATACGTCAGTAAATCGGAATGCCAACTATTTTTCTTTCAGGAACTAAGCGCTGCTGTTCAAAGACATACACACAAACATATTATTCGTGCCATTTTAAGAAGACCTCTCCCAAACCATTGTCTATCTACAAAAGAATATAATATCATTGTTCCCTGATCCGAAAATCTGCACCGACAAAGAACAGGTTATCTTGTAGTCGTGTGGTTTTCCCCAGTGTTGCCGCTGTCATTCACCACTTCTCAAGTGAAGTATTGCTGTGGTACGTATTTGGCAACATTATACTGGACTGCAGACACGTGTGAATACGCCTAATTACCTTTCTATTCACTGATTGAAAGGTCGAAGAGGATTAGTATGGCAGCAGGTAGAAGCAGTTCTTGGAAGAAGAAAAAAAGAAAGAAAAAAAGAAAAAAAGGTCCTTAAGAAGTGGCATCCACTATACACAGACATGTTTCTGAAAATAGTAGACTATTGTGCGATTCAGGGAACCTTAAAAAACGTGTACTTACGTTTAAAATTCAACTCTACCCACCTATGCTACGGGCAGAGGAAGTAATAAATTAAATGTGTAAATAGTGATAATGGTTTAACATTTCTATGGTTTCACCATTTCATCGCTACCCGTGAAAAAAGATTCTCTTCGTCACATTTATATATGTTGATGATTCTTTAACTGAGGAAGAAGAGGTGCACAATCAAAAGAAAGCTGATCAACTGGAATAGACATTATGGTTATTTATTTTAACACGATTTGTAATTGTATTGTATCTTGTGTTGCAGCGGAATGGCTGAAGCCTTGTAAGAGGAAGGATCCAAATCTGAACAGCTGCGTGAGGAATACTTTTCAATTCATGTTCCCAGCCCTTGCTGCAGGTGAGTGTTGTAATATCACATCATTTACTTCAGTATATTTAAAGTTAGTTTCGTACAATGTGACCTTTCAGTTTTAAATGTAATTTGTTATATAAAAAGTTCCTTGCGATACAATATTAATTTTGGAAGATTATTTCCTAAGTCTATCCAATGAAAATTTAAAACAATAATACCGATAATTTCATGTTTTAGATAGTCGAAGGTAAAAGAAGCGTTTTTAATGGTAGGCCTAGACGATATTATTTAAAAGGAGAAAAGTGTGCCCATGAGTGCTATAAAATTATAACAATCCAGGGTTAACAACTACGGTTTCAGTCACATGGAAAGTACTCTTTTAGTTAGAAATATTTGCACGATTATTAGACTCAGTTTTATAAAAAATGAGAATGTTGAAATTCAGTGCGCCTTTTTAAATGTTAAATTTCTCAGGGCAGTCTAAAAAAATTGTCACTTGGTGGCTGAAAAGCGTCCACTCTAACCAATAGGTCAGCAGCCATGCACCAATAACCTTTGTCTGCGCAAGTGCAAGGTGGCAGGACAGCTGGAAAGCTTCAAAAATGACTGCACGGTACGCAATAAGATTAATATTTTTTTTGCAAATTTTAACTGCTTTCTAACGGCTTGTATGATACACATGGTAAAATGATTTAAATCTGGGTTTTACCATTTGTTTAATAAATAAGTATTTTCACTGTTGTTAATGATTATTATTTGCTTATTACGAGGGTCAATTCCGAAGATCTGCACACTAAGATAAAATTGAAGAAAATAATTTATTTTGCAAAATACCTTTACAGGCCTTCAACATAATCTTCATTCTTGCTTATGACAGCTTTCCAACATTTTGGCAAATTATGTATTCCGGATAGGGCACATTCATTGTTGAGATGTCTGATTACTCAGGTCACCTCACTGGAAGCTTCATCAATTGTAACAAAACGATTTTCACGGACTGGTTCCTTCAATTTGGGGAACAAATCAAAGTCTGGTGGGCTCAAATCAGGACTGTATGATGGGGGGGAAGTCTTTCCCATCTACGGACGTGGAAAACGTTTTGTTACAATTGATGAAGCTTCCAGTGAGGAGACCTGAGTAATCAGACAGCTCAACAATGAAGGTGCCCTATCCAGAATACAGAATTTGCCAAAACGTTGGGAAGCTGTCATAAGCAAGAATGAAAAAGGTATTGGCCTGTAAAGGTATTTTGCAAAATAAATTATTTTCTTCCATGCTTACAGTGTGCAGAACTTTTGAAATGGCCCTCGTATAATCTATTTTTGTTCTACTTTAAAGGTATTCCTGAGATTAACGTAGAGCGGTTCGAGCCACTGTACCTACAAAGGCTGAGTCTCACTAAGGGCCACGGTCCTGTGACTATTTCTGGAAGTTTCTACAACATCCTGGCTCATGGACCTAGCAATGCCTCTGCAACTTTCGCGGTGTAAGTATTTTATGAACATGTGCATTTAGTATTTGCTCCTTCTAGAGGATGATATGTATACAAGGGGTGTGTGAAGTTAGGGTTTAGTTGTCCTCTATTTCTCTCCCATTAGAAAGTTGCAGGGATTTTATGGGATTCTATCGATTGTGTGGAACATCTCTATCGAAATCGTAACTTAGCTTTACTGAGACAGGTGATACCATTTTACAGAAAGGTAAGAAAGCGAACTTCGTTGAAATGTTTGGTAACGTTCTCAAATCTTTCAGTAATCCTCTTCAAACAGATTTCTAGCAAAAGACCTAAGTTCGAGTATTCTATCAGCTGAATGAATAACTATAAACATTTTATGAAGTAACAGTTTAAATCATTCATTCTGAATATTGTCTTAAAAATATATAATATATTTTAATATACACCTACCTAACTTATTATGTTACCAATGGGGGAAATACTTTTGACTAATATTATTAAATATGCACAAAAATCTCAAAATAAAGCACTAAGAGCCTTATATAACTTTCAACAACTTACACCATCATTAGAATTATATCGTTCGGGAATGCTTCCGATTAGATCAAATCCCACTCATGGGTTATTATGCAGAAGTTTATCATATATAATACTGATTTTACTTTAATGATGATATTCACAACTATTTCTTTAGATATTATAACTAGGTAATTTTATACACTTGCCACAAAATTCCTCAGTCAAATATGGTTCTAAAGGAATTCGTTATTCCCTCTACAAGAATTATAATAAGTTGAAAACGCAGCCTGCAGAAATTGCCACTCTGTACTTCGAATATGACTTTCGCATCAAAACTTAGTTCCAGGTTATTTAAATACAGTATAATAGGCCTATAAATTAGAGCCTCTAGACAAAATTTCTCGGCCCTTTCACGTCCAAGAAATACTTAGTTTCCAGAGGGGGTTGCGAGGCGATGGGCTTACCACCTGTCCCTCTACCCTCTCTCGGAAAATAAGCATATCAAAATTAGTATAGGTGATGAAACCTCCATTGGAGGCCCCTTCGCCCCACCTGGGGATCATAGGGTACCAGATACAGATAATAGGCCTATGCAGAAATCACTCGATTATTTTATTAGAACAAATATAATCTCGCATGTTTAAAAAAGTCGTAACAGTCAGGGTACAAAACTATATAATTTAATATAATTTCTAAACGTCAATAATTAAATACTGAGTTTCGGTAGATTCGTGGAATGTTCCACTAGTTTTGAGATTCTGTATTGAAAGTGCTTATTATGTGTGTTTAACTTTTTCCTGAACAGTTCCTGATGACTGTAATTATTTCATGTATTTTCCCAATTGCGCCGCACTGCATTGCTTTTCTATTTTTTAGGGCTCTCATCATATTTACTAAATATTAGTTTGTAGTACGTTTAAGCTACGTGGAGACGTTAGAAGCTACCGTTGATTTAAAACAGAACACACCCACTCAATAAAATAAAATATTATAAATTCAACGTTTAAAATTCACAAAAGAAAAACATTTTGCAGTTTTATGTCGAACCTTATTTGAATAATAAATTCAAAATAACATAAAACAAATAATATATTAAAGGGTATAAATTTTGCTATTTTAGCCATGTCATGGTAATATGTAAGTTAAGTTACTAATTAATTAATATGATTGTATAACATGGCACTAATACATTATTTTCCTCCATAGGCTGGATTTCGATAAGCACATATTCAACCTGGGAGTGTTCCTGCCAGAGGTCAAGATAGAAGCCGACTATGACCTCAAGGGCAAAATCCTGGTGCTACCCCTCCTGGGACAAGGTCCAGCTAGAGTGCATCTAAGTAAGGATATTTCAAATATATTTCTATTAAAATACTAATAGATCACGCCAATAATTAAATCATCGATTACATTTTTGTATTAGAATACAAGCGTATTTCAGACATTTTAGATACGCCAGAAAATTTGTTACAATATTCTCATATCATAATTATATTATTTATGTTGTAATAATCTCTCCTAAATGGATTCTGTATCAATGCCAACCAGTGGCGGGAGCAGAATTTTTTTCGGGGGGGATTTGAATAGGTAGAAAGAATAATATTTAAAAAAATTAATTAACTTACATATATACCTAGATAATTAGTTTATAAAACCGGTCACTTAGAGTGCATATATAGCCTTTTTTTCAAATTTCGGGGGGGGGGGGGAGGGATATATCCCCCAATCCCCCTTGCGTCCGCCACTGATGCCAACCCCATTGTCTTGACACATTTGGGGTCCACACTGAGGCTAGAGTGTGGCCCACTTTTGAGTTATGCAGCACTTGGGTGGGCCACATTATATGGCAATATCGTTATGTCACATCCCTCATATAACGTTTTCGTATCTGAGTTCAAGCTCACCAGACCTTATGAACTGCATTTATTTTATTCCTCACACTTCCTGTTACTGCATCTACTGCTGAAATATCCTTTTTAAAGTTGAAACTAATTTTAAAATATTTAAGAAGTATAATGAGTGAACAAAGAGTTAGTGCACTCAGTGTGTTGAGTATTGAATTTGAGAAGGCAAGGGAACTTGAGATACATTCAGTAGACCTAATTGAATTATTTACCTCTAAAAAGGGCAAAAGGCAAAAGCGGTTGTTCAAAATGATTTGATATGAAAATAGGTATAACACAGTAGTAAAAGTTGTGAGACATTCCTGTTGGTAATTTTCTGAAAAGAAATATCAATCATATAATTTTAGTTTTGTTGAATGTTGACTCGTGACTAAGAAAGAACCTAAATAAAGCGGTTGACAGGATAAAACATAAATAACGGTACATAATTATTAGCTTTCTATAACAACCTACTTTCTGGTACAATCCCTTTCTGTACAAATGGAAGGGTCCAAAATATTTTTTTCTGGTGGTCCAGATGCGAAAATTTACTCTACTGTTTCTTGTATGTAATACTGTTGCAAAACAGGATTTTATTTCAGTTTTTATTTTCGCCCTGAGTGAAAATATTAGTATTTTTCATCTTGGGAATAATTTATTCCTCTGCGCTTGAGATCGTTGCATGGATACGGAAAATAGTACATCATTGTGGTACTATTGAAAATCTCCTGGAAACGAATCTCGCAAAAATCCTGAATGTACGTATAATTCATAACGAATAAAATTCGTCATTATTTCAGTAAAATAAATATTTTAAACATATTTTCAGAGAATGTAACAACCAGCGTCGCCATGAGGTTTGACCTTCCTAAGATACAGGGAAGAGAAGTTATCCATGTGAATCAGATGAGAGTCGACTTCGACATCCAGGGCATGAGCCTTCGCTTCGAGAACCTCTTTAGCGGGAACAAAGTGCTAGGTAAGTGCAAGTCTTTTATTACGGTAATTACTACAAGTAATGCAAGAAGAAAAGTAAGCTCTTATATACAGCATACCACTATATAATGCTTTATTAAATTAATGTTATTTTGTAACTCTAATTTTATTGGTAGAAGATTGATAGCGCAACAGTTATTCTTATATAAAATTACCAATGGTATAATTGATAGCAATTAACTTTTAAAACGTACTAAATTTAATTATAATTAAGTTTAAGAAATAGGCAATTATTATATGTTCCTATAATTAAGTAAAAAATGTTAGAATGTTCCCCTTTAATTCAAAAGTGTAAAAAATATAACTCTCTACCACTTCAAAATGCTTTTTCTGGATTTTGACTTATTAAATCATTACATAGCCTTTCTTCATTGAACGTTATATTCCTTATGATTTGCCTTGGTTTTTAGTTAGTCTTGTTAAATTAATTGTATTTATTAATGTCAGAATGGTACTTTATGAGACTGTGTGGGGGACGGGAAAATGTCTGCCCGTGTGCCTCTACGCGTGATAAATCAAATACGCTTTATCGGATTTTCATGAAACTTGGTACACGCATTTATAACGTCCGTGGAAAGAATCTCATTGATGTTGGCCAAATCGGTCGACCGGTGCCGGAGTAATGCCCAATTTAGTGCATATTTTATGGTAATATATTAGAAAGAATTTAGCAAATGCAAGTCAGTTCTCATGGCAACATATTGTTATATAGTGTTCATATACGGCTTTGGAAGTTGCAATACAGGTGGCTTTCACAAATAACACTACGCATATGCTTTGTTCTTCCGTGAGCCCGGCTTAATGAATCGATCTGGAGCTTAACTCGGAAATCGATTACTATAATAACTTATTTTCTGCATATCATAATTGCAATTATCACTCATTAAACAAAAGTATTCTGGCTCTTTGTTACATCAGTTTACCAGATTTTATTACAAATTTTCAAGTATCTTCTTCTTTATCATCCAACATTTACTTACGTAACTGTATACAGTGTACAATCTATTACATTGTACAGCACTTACCGGCGAAACTACCCCAACTGTAATTAGGATTTATTCCTGTAGTTGGCTGAATAAATAAATTCGATCAAATCGAATACTGAAAGGTAGCAATTATCGTCTTCTCCAAAGAATCACACACTTCGCACTTTGAAAATCTGCTTAAGGCTTATTCACATTTTTAAAAAATAACAATTTCTTATTATCAGGCATGAACTTATTACATTGTTTCTACAACTTAAAAATGTCATCACCGAATGATAACGTTCTAAATCTTAACAATTCTTTAGCGACTTTGTAGGTATTGTTTCTACGGCAATAATCCAAAAAAGAAGTAAATACAATGAACGTTCACCCGCAACGGGTTTTCACATACAGACATACGTAATTCCAAAATTACTTTTTTCGTCTTCTAGGCACATACTTCCCCAGTGCAATCTCGATTACGATTATTTGTAAAGTTGTGACATTTATACTAATTGTGTAAATGAAATCAATGTAATATATTGCAATGCCTCCTCTACAGCTACACCAATCGCATTAATGAAATAAAAATCTTAAAAAGTGTGCGTGGAACGCCACGCGACAGAAGTGAAACGTGTTTTAATTTTTGGATTTTTTTCAATTATGGATTATTGGATTTTTTCAATTTTGGATTGTTGGGCTTTTTAATATTGGGTTTTTGGACTTTTTTATTTTGGATTTTTTAAATGTTTGACCTTTTAATAGTTTTAATTTTGAAATTTAGGATTTTTTTAATTTTGGATTTCGTAATTTTAGATCTTTGAATTTTCATTTCTTTGGGTTTCTTAATTTTCGACTTTCGACTTTTTAATTTTAGATTTTTTTATTTTTAAATAAGGAATTTTGGATTTTTTTTTATTTTTTAATTTTGGATTTTTATTTTTCAAATTTTGGATTTTTTGACTTTTTAATTTTGGATCTTTGTATTTTTGAATGTTGAAATTTTTAATTTTTTAATTTTTTACTTTTTAAATTTTGGATCTTTGAATTGTTTAATTTTTTGGATTTTCGATTATTTAATATAATTTTTTAATTTTGGATTTCGATTTTTTAATTTTGATTTTTTGGATTTCTTAAATTTTGGATAAGCCTAATAATTGAGTTTATTGTTTTCTTTGCAGTCCGTTCCGTCACACCTCACTAATTTCGTGACGATTTTGAATGTTACACAAGCTCTCGATTTACCCCTACCGTAGCTAAAGAAGTTTCACTTCAAAAAGAAAAACACATCCACACACAGAAGTTTTCAAACAAACTCTGAAAATCCCTTCTCTCGTTTTCATTAATATTTAAAATGAAAAAATTATTGTAAATATGTTGTAATTTTCTTATAGGCCTATGTGTTTTACTTTCAAACATTCAAATGCCTGACATTGTGCCTAAAAATAGTACAGTAACTATGAACAATATATGACTAATTTCTTGATATGGTATAATGTTTCAGGACGGACTTTTAACAATTTCGTGAACAAGAATGCTCAAGAAATTGTGAGTGAGCTGAAGGAGCCGCTAGGAGACAGTTTCGCTGAAGTTTTCAAAGAAATTATGAACAATGCCCTCAGCCATATACCTCTTGACATCTGGATTCTTGACGATACGGAGTAAGTGCTGTTACTCGTGTTTACAGGAGTCAGCGACTTTGAGCTCCGTTTGTTGTGCTCAAATGTACGGTTGATGGATGTACAAATTAGCAACGAAGCTAATATTAGAAGAAAAAGTTTCGTGTGCGCAAAAAACACAAGAATGGCACGTATTTTTCATGATATTTAGTGCCGAAAGAAGTAATTTATATGTATATAGACTATATCATGAAGCATCTGCTGAGCCCGGTAAGTGGAGTCTACAAGAGAATACTTGAGAAGAAAAACTCCTCTGTCACTGGGACTCGAACCCACGATCTTCGGCTTTTGTGCCGATGATCTCGAAACTGAGCAAGGCAGAGTTCGATTCACACCGCCAAGTGGAATAATGATACCTTAATTGGTCGATCTCACTGAAAAACACTTCATACACAGTTTTGTGAGTTATGCTAATTTAGTGACTTCGTGGCCAGGTTTTCACAGTTATTGAACAGTAACATTTAACATGTAGACGTATATTAACGAAACCTCAGAACATTGTTTCTGCTGACATTGCCTCGGATTTTTTTTTTTTTAATTCCTCTGACAAGTTCTTCTATCAGGTTCAGAAAAGACATAAAGTAATGGTCAACTCGGGTGTAGATTCACTATATAATTCAGTAACAAAGTATAAAGGTAATACTATCATCAACATTTCAACACTTTAAATGCCACCACCGAATGATAATATTTCAAGCGGAACCAACAAATGTTACTGATTTCCTACCGACTTCGCATGTATGGTATCTACGGCAGGCATTATATTATCACCAAACATGAGTACTGCTGTAAAGATTATCCCGCACCTCAATACAGTTTGGGTAGTGCGATCAACTGCCAGCAGAAACCACATGCAATTGCGTGTTTATTCATTTGAGAACGAGTAAGGGTTCGCCCCTGTCTTCCGCAATAACTTAGTGGTGAAAACGAGAGCGATTCTTCGGACTCTACAACCAAGATAGCACGCAAAAGTGAAATTGGTAATCATCTGCAGCAAGTCTAAGCGCTCAACCAGGATTTCCAATTATTCTAATGTAGGATCCGCCCACACTCCTCTGTGTTCGCGAGTTCGATGGGACAAACCCCCAGAATTCAAAATCAACCATTCGAAGCCCAGGTTTTGATTTGACAGTTGGATTAAATTTGTTATGCTTTAAAAATGCATTACTCTACATTTCTGGATATTTTACACTTTCAAAATTATGGAGGATTTTCCCCCTGGAAACCGTGTTTATAATATAAATGCAGATATACATCTTAATCAAAATATAAACATCTTGGTAGATTGTTTGATAGAAGTTTACCTAAAACATCAGCTGTTTTTTATTGATACGCATGAGCAGCAAAGGGCACGAAAAAGACCGATAATGCACATTCTCTAATCTGCAAAACCAATAGTCTATAGTCTATTAATCATAATTGCAGGTTTGCGAAAATATAGAAAATGTAAGTAAACCAAATTTAAAGTGCTCCCTACAGGTCTTGGAGACCTTTAGGTTTCGTGGGTACTGAATCACCCGGCTTTATAAACAGTCGAGACGTGAAGGTGGTAAGGTGGTCACCTTTATCCCCCATGACTGCTACTGGTAGGCCTACTAATTTATATTCCGGTGTGAATTCGATCCTAGGGCCATAGTGCCACCAGAAGAATCAGGCTAATTAAAAATCCCGATGACGCCTAATCTCAACCTATTGCACTAGGGCGTAGACTACAACAATTTTGCAATTCCTGGACTTAGACCACTCGTATTCTGAGTGCTTCAAAAGTAGACCATTCTTAGACTACTATACTGCTTTGCAATTATTATGAACAGTGTGTGTATTATGGACATTTGAATAAATTAGGTATAGTAGACACGGACATATTATATGGGAAGTATTTTTGAAATCCAAATGCGTTTGTTCTAATATTTCTCTACCACATAAACAATTAAATAAAAGAGATCATCCTGCCTAGAGAAAAATGAATTTCAGTTATGGACGCAGGCGTCCGTACTGATGTAATCGGTATCAGAATTCTTGGGCCTAAAGCTGGAGCTGTCTTATTGCAGAACAATAAGACACGAAGTCTTTAATGGGTCCGAATAATAATTTTAATCCACATACGAAAGTCTTCTCTGATTTTAGTTTGTAACAATGAAGAATTTTATTCCATATGACTCAAAACTAAAGTGGAATTGTTTTATTTTACTTGTTCGTATTTTTGATGCCTTAGTTGAAATATTTCTTGTTATATAGTTTCTTGTTATACGGTATAATGATAGTGTGATGATAAGCATGTTGATGAAACTGATGTGTTTAAATCAACGTGACTTTGTTCAGTCATTATTAAGTTTGTATGTATACATTTGTTTTGTTATTATGCAGTGTTATTGTAAGTGATGGAATCTTTATTAGAATACATACCAGTAATAAAAATAGCACCCCAAAAGTAGTTTGTCTACTTTATAAATATGTATCCAAGTATGGAGTATACGTAAATTTGGTTAATTGCATTGCTTAAAACCATTTTTATTCAAGATATTTGAAGCATACGTTATTCTGTTATGATCATTAATGGTATTCATAGCTTTTTCCATACAAAAATTTTTACAGATTCACTCGAGGCATTCGATAAGGAGAAAAGTTTTAAAAAAACGCAATTCTAGTATTTATTTTCATTGTCGTTAATTTGATAGCTTTTAAAACGCAAATAGCCATTTATATTGTGCACTAAAATCTGATTTGGAAACTATTTCACTTTTATTTCTTCGCATAAAATTAAATTTAGAATAATGGAATGTGTACGTAATGGAACACCATTTATTTTATAATAATGAAATGAATTCGTCTGTCCCCGAGATACGTATCACTTTATTAATTTCCATTCTTCGCTACAATAATTACAAAGATTACAGAAATGAATGTATAGTACTTACTGACAATGGACAATATACTATATTCAACTGTAACCCCTAAATAATGTTTGAACATGTTGATATTATTGGTGTATTGATATCTTCTCATATACAGAATATAATTATAATAAAATGAATAAGACCCCTTTCTGACCCCTTCTTTTGGTAATGCCGCTCTCAAGAACACGAAAAAGCCGAAGTCAAATGCTAATTTCTGTTTGGTAATATTACATATAGGAAACACCATTAGCTTTTGCTTGCAATATTTTATTCATATTCTATAGCTCAGATGACCGTGATTGATCCATTTGCGCCTTCCCCGAAAAACTGGTAGGCCTTTTTAGTCTAGTCAATAAAGAGGTTATAGAAGACATGTCGGGAACAGAATTTTTTGCTTCAGGGCTTGTATTTAGGGTAGTTAGGAGGTAGAAATACTAAAAGTTCCCGGACCTACGTGGTAAAAGAGGCGCGGGGGGGGGGGCACGCAGAAGGTTCCTTTTTCAGGTTTTTCGCTTATCCCTTAAATTGATAATGTATCCTATAGAATTCAGTTGTTCGCCTTCAATTTGTATGAAAAGGATGATAAAGAAATCAGAAGAAAAAATTTAAATTTAAATTGCAGTCCGGCATGGGTTTATATATTGTGTGAAAAAGTGAACCTCGCCAAATGCACGAGGGATGTTCTGAAAGTAAGTTTCGTCATTTCTTTTTCACATGGAAACTTTATTACCAAAACAAATACACCATGCAATCATGAAATATACCCCTTGCACTATTTTTCAACATAGTCTCCACCGACATTGAGACATTTGACATAGCTTGCAATCAGTTTGAAGAAACCACTCTGGTAAAACTCGGTGCCCTGCTATGCAAGGAATTGTCGCACAGCCTTCTCCACCTCAGCATTGTTTTGGAAGTGACGTCCCGAGAGTGCGGCTTTCATTGCATGGAACAGGTGCCTTCCTTCACTGAACATGCAACACCAGCGACCAACAATTTGATGAGACATGACCTCTTCACCATACACAGTCTGTAGGCGTCCATGGATGATGGACACACTAGTCCTACATGCCCATTTATACCGGATAACAGCATGTACTTCCATTGTCGACCACGTTTTCAGTACACGTCCATCTGCCATCGTGATTTGTACTCAAATAACCTCGGGCACGCTAGTCTACTGCTACTCTCTCTTCTTCGGGACTCTACTCATGCATCGTTTCTCCTCTGCTGACGCTCTTTCCGTCGTTGAACCAGCAATAGGTGTCGATTCTTATGGCAGTTGTTTGCTTCATCTGCTTTACCATCTTCCCTTTTTAAAACAACGACGAAACTTACTTTTGGAACATCCCTCGTAGGTTTAAATCTCAAAATATTAATAGTAGAGAAAATGCAAGTTGATAAAATATCCCACATGATTGTTCCTATACTTTTTTTTCTATTCACAATAAATTTCGAGATATCCACAGGCTTCAAGAAAAAAATTCTGTTCTGACCATGTCCTCTACAACCTCTTCACTGAATGGACTATTTTGCAAGTAAGGGGTACAGAGCAAATGTTATAGGCTACGTTTCAAGTGACTTATATCCATTCAATTCAAAAGTATGATAAGTAATTTAATAAAAATAGTAAATAGACCAAAGCAAAAAAAATTCTATGATAAATGTTTTGTTTCGTCTTATGGAATGAGAAATAAGTATTTTACCTGAAAAGTTATGTATTGGCTCTAGAATTCATATACTGTCACCGAATTTTTATACTAATTTTGTTATGCATTTTTCTCCAACCCACTGGAGTAAAAGTGAAAACACGAGAAAATATTCCTATGAAATTTAACTTTTATTGTAACACGTCTAAGCAAAAACACACAAAAACTCTTCGTATAACTTAAGCATAAACAACACTTAACACAACATTCACCACAAACCGCAGAGCTAATGAACTACATTAATTTATTTATTTTTCATATTGCCCTTAAGTTAACAGTCATTCCGTTTAATGAATAATTCACTATTGAATTTATGTAAATTAAACTTTTCCTACATCGGATGCCAATATAGTTCAATGGAACAGACAAAAATGTAAATAAATAAAGTTCTTTTTTACATTCTCACTTTAGCAAGTATATTATTATGTTGTTTGGAGAAGCTGTTATTATTGATTCCACCGTTGGAAGCTATGGATACTGTAAGGAAGTAATTAATTATTATCGACGTTGCATAGCAACAAAGAATCTGTGGAAAAAAAAGTTAGATATGTATTAAACTGATGTTAACTCATGTGAAGTTAGATTAAATTAAATAAGGAGTATATGCTTACTATGCAGAGTGTGACTGAAAACCGTACAATGCTATTCGTGATGTAAGTAGAAGACATCAGACTAAACTGGCAGCCCATGTCTCTCTCGAGAGGAAAATTATGTTGGTCTAGTTATACTCACATCTCTTGTAGCATATGGAACTATTAAATACTATTACTTACAATAGTTTTGTTTTATCTCTGTAGAAATGTTATCACTTTGTGAATTATTATGTCATTATAATTCTACAGAACTGGTATTATAATAAAGATCCTAAAAATATATGAATATGCTTGTTTTATTTTTTGATGTCAAATACACGAACTTTCTTGTTTTCGGTTAATCTAAGGCTTTCACGGCAGGAATCTTGATGTTGAAGCATCTTCCGGGACGTGGGACCTGGTCCAAAGGCCAAAAAAAAAGTCTAAAAAGTCTCACCAGACGTTTCGCTCCCGCTGTGGGGAACTTCTTCAGTGGCTGTTACCTTGACCCTGAAACGTCTGGTGAGATGTTTTAGACTTTTTTTGCTTTTGAACCACGGCTCACATCCCGGAAGATGCTTCAACATTTCTTGCTTTCATTCGCTGTTTAATTTATCCTTTCATGGGAATTATTTATGGAATACATATATCTAGAAAACACACGGTGGCACAATCAGTTGTGTGACCAGCATGACGCAGCGCCTCCTAATAATGCGGTACACATATGTACAGTGTCATCAAGAATGTGTACAGTGTCATCAAGAAATCGCTCCGCAGCACTTGTACAGGCGAGAATCCGCTAAGAAACGGAACTCAGTTGGCAGCGCTAGCGTATGGTCAAAATGTTCTGATATAGTCATTTACGAAGTAAGAAATAAAAGTAACATCAAACTCTCCTATTTAGAAAAGATTCTGAAATTGTTCCCCATTTTCTGGATGACACTAATTCACTCACTTTAATTTATTTTCGAAAGCTTTAATTAAAGTTCCTCTCATTCCAGAATCAATCTAATTACTTAGTCCAGTTTTCAACTTATCAGATGAATATAACAAACCATAACACATCAAGAATAGCAAACAGTTTCACTACATGGCCTACTCTGGTATACGTACTACGAGTGTGAAAGGAAGGTAGGGAGAAATACAGCCTTCACCTGGGTGGCGAACATAACCAGTTCTGTCGAGAGAATTCTTGATGGTACAGTAGGGAAACAACGAACAAAGTTGTTGGATATATGGTGGTAAGTACTCAGAAGACGATTTCTACCCTACCAAGGCCTCAATTCTGGCCTGCGCATTCAATTGTCGAAGCGAGATCCTGTTTTAACCCGACCGTTCTGCATTTCGTCTGTTTGTCTGTTTATTACGCAGTCACGACCAAATATGTTGTTCAATTTTCTTCCAAATACGCACGAATGTTCCATGAAATATGTAAGGATTTCTATTTTTTCGTTACGTTTCTTGATGGCCGCCATTTTAATGGTTCCCTTTCATGTAACGTTCAGTTTTTTTAACGATTCTAACCGAAATGATCCCTTGGAAATAATGTTGTCTTCACAAATTAATGTCAATGACTAAACCTTAAAAGAATGCGATGAAGATACAATTCTGGACGCGAGATCTAATGTTTACAGAACTACTGGTAAATAAACGTGTACATAATATACTGAACTTGTATTTAGTAAATTATGCCTACAAGCATAATATCAATGCAAATAAAGTGTATTTCTAAAGAAATAAAAATAACTTACTCTTCGCTAATTATTCTCCTTGATAACCATGTAGACAAAATAAGAAGCCAGGATAGTCATTGGTGTTCCCTTAATGTTTTCAGTCACCTGGAAAGAAAAATGAGATGTGTTAACCATATTATCATATCATAAAACGCATCATGGAATAATTTTCACAGCAAAATGTTGCAGTATTGAAAGGATCTGTAGTCTACTGAATTTACGGGAAGTTGGTGACGTCAATGGAAAAAATAATTATACGTGCTAGAAGGTAAAACCAGCTGAGTTTGCCTGACATAATAATATGTATCTTGTCAGCTCTGGAAACATTATTGAGGTTTATTACGACAGGACTATCCCAGCTTCCAAAATAGAGAACATCTGGAAATATCTGAATACCAGAACTCAGACCTTATTGACTATGAAATCAGACTTTTTAAATTGAAATCCGTACGAAATATTATATTACCAGGGCCCCGGATTTTATTTTATTTTTATTTTAATAATGCACTCTATTTTATGCAAATGCTAAAGTGTGTACAATACAAAAGAAATAACACAAAAGTGATTATTTCAGTTTGAACATGATTCTAAAAACCAATTTGTCAAAAATGTGAACTTCGGGCGTAATGTAATGTTTTAAATTTCATGAGTATGGCTTCACAGGTAAAATAATTCTAAAGATACCGTATTTTGTTTAAATAAAAAAAGGAAATATTGATATACTGAAAAATGACATATTCAAAATACGAGGGCCGTCCACAAAGTAAGTTTCCCTGGGGCCGTTTACAGAAACAAAACACAATTTCATAGACATATTTATTCAAACTGATATTGCAAGTGGTCAGCTACTTTTCAACATATTTGCCACCGAAATTGAAACATTTGACAAATCGTGGTACCAACTTTTGAACACTTGTGTCGTAGAAGTCTGCCGCCAGGGATTTTAACCACTGTGTGATAAACATTTTCAACTCTCTGTCTTTCTCCGTCATTTCCTGTCATTTCTTGATGTGTAGGAAAAGATGGGAATCACTGGGAGCGAGGTCTGGGCTGTAGGGTGGATATTTAAACACCTCCTAGCAAGTCTCCTGCAGAAGTTCTGTTGAGAGGTATTTAAACAATCACCCTGAAGCCCGGACCTCGCTCCTAGTGATTTCCACCTTTTCCTACATCTCACGAAATGACAAATAATGACGGAGAGGCGAAGGTAGTTGTCACACCACATTGGTTCAAATCCCAGACGGCAGACTTGTACGATACAGGTATTCAAAAGTTGGTCCCACTGTATGACAAATGTCTCAATTCCGGTGGCGAATATGTTGAAAAATAGCTGAACGCTGGAAGTGTCTGTTGCAATAACTATTTACTTGAAATTGTGTTTTGTTTCTGTAAACGGACCCATACTTTTTGGACGGCCCTCGTACATAGTAGGCCTAAGCCTAATATTGCAACCAGATGGTATTTTATTTTTTAGTATATTAAAACACTTAATTATTCTGTTTTCCAATTAAAAGAATACAATTTTCCATTTTCACCTTTTAAAATCTAGGCACCGTAACTAACTCCGTTAGACAAAGGTGGATGGATATATACCGTTTTTCATTTCACGACTACAATTTCCTTGTTATCGCTGAAAAGAAGTTACGTAAATAACACTTCCGATGGCTCTGAGGGAAAGCTGCTCATTTCAATCACAATCGAAGATGAATCATTGAGGTTATGTTACATCATAGAAACAAACTTTCGCTTCTTTCTTCATGTTTTTCAAGCATAATCTTACTTGCTTCTTCATAGTTTAAGGTCAATATTAGTTTTATTAGTCGTATATCTACTTGTTCGAATAATGAGATGTATAAGGTTTTGTGTATTTGAGATACATTTTGACCTTAATTAATGTCAATACGAACAACTGAACAACATTATAAATTAACTTACGAAACAGTAAGGAGATGTTTTAACTTTAACAGTATTTTCTTAACTGTATTCTACATACTGCATACCTTAAGGGTTCTTAAACATTTTTAGTCATGCTGGCGTTAACATAATTATATTTTTGGAAATTAAGTAAAAAATAATTTAACAGTATTTTAAGGAGAAATTTTTTACTGTGAACGCAAAAACACGTAGTTTAAAAGAAGTCATTATTATGAAACACTCTATTATCATGACGTAGGTAGCCTCACTTTGCCTAGCGAATAATATGGCACCGATTGAGGCAAGTATTGCTTAGCGGATATAGCGAATAATATGGCTTTGAATGAGGCTAAAACAAAGTACCGGGTACTGCCTAGAAAATAACTTGTATCTTATCAAATGAATTGAATAAATAATGCAATATGTTAATTATACAATAGTCCAAACTAATGTAATGAGCACAACTAAGCTTGGATCCTATAATTTTCCTGAATACATTGTTTACGACTGTTCTAAATCTATTCTTATGCACAAGAGATAAGAGTTTTGAATCTATACAGGACTATTGCGAATATGAGTGTTTTATACCTCCTTAGTGTCAAGTTATTTGACAGCAAGTTATTTAAAGCATAATTGCAAGCATTTTCTATAATTTAATCCCCTTTTGATTTCTGTGATTACCTCGTCTCTGCTTATTTAATTGGAAACAAAGGAATTTTTAGCAAGCATTGTCAACTCCTATTCCTAAGTATCAGAACCTTGTGTCTGTCTTGTTCACGAAGGCTGAGGGTTTCGTTAGTAAAATTTGTCCTATCTTATTTTCATTTTTTCAGATCCCAGCGACATCTTCAATTGCCCAGAAATGGAACTGATAAGATATTTTATAAGGTCTTTTTAAATTTGACACTGGCCTTTTTTATTGAAGTCTTTGCTTTTATTGCGCTTTTGTGTTTTCAATCAAATATTATTTAAAGCCAATGACCTTCGCTGTTGACGCGACCCTAAACCAAAATACGGTACTTATACTGAAGTATCAGCAGCTTTGTCTTTTAGTGTAAGCAATTATATAGTTTTTTGTGCATTAACTATTAGATTAACTTCGCTGTAAATATGCAAACATTTTTTAGCATTATTTAGGATATTTATTTTCCATTGCTCATTAATAGCCTTCTACACATGCTGCTAATGATTTTACGTCAAATTTGAAACAAAAAATTATGGATAATTACAAAGTACTCACAAGTTGACTGAATCTGTATTAATTAATCAAATTAAAATATCAAACAAAAATAAAAAAAATTATCGTACATTCAGTACCTTACATGTGTACTTTCTTTGAAAGCCCCCAAATGAGTATAGCACGTCTTTAGGGTCTGCAATTATCATAATATCTGTTAAATAAGAGATAACAGAGAAAATTACAAATTTATACCTACAAATTAGATATATAAACTAAAAACAGTTAAACAATTTTTACAAGAGAAATATAAAGTATGTAATATTTTTTAAAAATTTAACATTTTACAAATATGTTTAATTCAGAAATAAAAATAGTGAACATGAAACAAATGAAAAGGTGAAAAGGTGTATAGATTGATTTGATTTAATGTCATGAAAACAAATATACGAAAATTAAAACAAGGGCATGGAATAATTCTTACATTAAACCAACACTCTTTTGAGAAGAATTTTAACATCCTAAAAAAATGTTGTAACGTAATGAAGAAATGCCAACCAATTCATTTGCATACAACAAATAACAATTGCAGTGTTTATAACATATCTCATAAATAGCGCCTGCTACTTCGGAGAATACTACCAGCAATCACGATAAGTATGAAATGTTGCCCAGTAAGACTGGCGAAAGAATAATATTATACATACGGTTAATTCCGCTGGTCCCATTTTCTTTGCGAATTTTCTTCCTCTAGAGTAAATCTTTCATTAAAATCTGTTTCCATAGGAACGACCAAAAATATTATTGAACATTTTGAAAGAAAGCTTTAATTCTTGGGAATTAAACTCAGCCTCGTGATTCAAATTGACGAGCTACTTGATAGAGAAGTAGCGGCTCCGGTTATGGAAACCACCATCAACGGCCGTGGATGTCGGCATGCTGACATGTCCCCAATCCTGCCATCTGCCTATGGTACATGACGCAGCGTTGGTAGGCCTAGTCCCTTCAGGGCTTTAGCGCCACGGAGTTTAGTTTTAGTTTTACATCCTCTCTACATTATAATTAGGCAGACTACTTTATCTATGTATATATATATATATATATATATTTTTTTTTTTTGTAATTTAATATTCATGAAGAACAGTGTCATTCTGCAGATAGTGAGCGCTTTAATCAGTAGGATAAGATATATTCTATATAATAAATTCTAAAATGTATAAAATAAGATGGTCAAATAGCCAAAGATACTGTAATACTGTAGTTGAAAGCTGGACATAACACCCTGCTTTATTAAAGTACAAGGAGAAGGAGAAAACTACACATCAGAATACATTTAAATATATATATCCTTCATAATACAGTTAGCTACATCCCATGATAATTAATCTGCAACAATGCAATAATATTAGTGGCGCACATCCAAACGCAAAGAGATGTGTACACCTACAAGGAAGTACAACCAAGTGCTAATTGCACAAGTCGAATTTCTGTAGTAATTTACGGAATCATCGAGTGAATTTCTCAGTGGGTTCTAAGTTTCAAATCGATGAGGAAAATTTTAACGAAATAACTTATTTCCGTAAATGACAATTCTAACTTATGAATAAAAGATCCTCACATTTTATACGAAGAAATACTCCATTGATCTTACTTATCTGCGTTTATACAAGTTTTAAGGGGACGAATTTATACGTCAATAGAGTGAGAAGGCTAATAGACAGGTCGCATTTTTTAAAAATAAACTTTCAGAACTTCATCAATTTTCTCAACAATAATTTTCTCTAATAACACTGGTCAACATGATTTTTGTCTCATGAGTATCAATAGTTGTACTTAATGCAGTTTTTTATCATGTTTTCAAATATGTATTCGGAATTTCTCCATCACCCACAGTTTTTTTTTTTATTTCAATTTCAATTAATGGATTTAAATATATTTTTTTAATAAACGACCATTTGTCCATTGTAAAATAAAAACTCCTAGAGCATTGTAAATGTGATGGAACCAAATGAGCTAACTCAAATGGTACCGTTGCTACTGTTGTGCAAGTTCAGACTGTACAGACAGGCACAAACATGATCATGCATGCATTCATTACAACAATGTCAGTTGTGAGAGAGCAGTGAACCCGTAAACACGTAATTGTGAGTGAATTTTGTCTGGATTATTGTATATTGTATATTACATATTTACAAATTTATTTCTTTTAATTTGTTGTTAGTTACAAAATGCCTAGAGCTTGTTTAAATCATCCTAACAACTTTTGTTATATATGTGGTGAAGTGACGCTCAAGTCCCAAAGGCGAAACCTTACTCCATTAGTAAAAAAGTGTTATGAACTTTATTTTGGGTGTAAAGTGGGAGACCAAACCAAGGACCTGGGCCCCACATATCTGTTGTTTATCGTATAGTAGGCTTCTCACTGCATGGAAGAATGGCACATGTCACACGCCATTTGCTATCCCTATGATTTGGAGGGAACCCAAAGATCACTCCTCTGACTGTTATTTCTGCTTAACAAACATTAAAGGGATTACGTCAAAATCAAAACATACAGTGGTGTACCCTGACTTGCAATCTGCTCCCGGCTAAAAGGATGGAATCTTCTTCAAAAGAATACAAAGATATGTACTTATCGTAGTCGTCATTCTCAATTTAAAGGCTATTTTTCTGAAGAAAATGGCTTAGTGTTTTGTAATGACATTTCTTCTCTTATGGAGACATTTGGTATTGAACATAACCCAACAGAATGGCGCTTGTTCATTGATTCCTCCAAAGCAAGTTTAAAAGCAGTGCTTCTGCATAATGGAAATAAATTCCCATCAATACTGGTGGCTCACTCTGCTAGTATGAAAGAAGCATATGAAAACTTTCAATTTATATTGGCAAAGCTTCAATATGCAGTGTATGAATGCAATATTTGTGGTGATTTGAAGGTAATTGCACTTATTCTTGGTCTGCAGCTTGGTTACACAAAGTACTGTTGCTTTTTGTGTCTTTGGGATAGTAGGGACAGAAAAAACCATTACATCAGAAAAGAATGGCCTAAACGCAAATCATTCATCCCTGGACAGAAAAATGTGAAGCATGACGCATTGTGTAATCCTAAAAATGTGTATCTACCTCCCTTACGTATCAAACTAGGATTGATGAAGAATTTTGTGAGAGCCATGGGCAATACTCCTGGTTTCATGTACTTAAAACAGAAGTTTCCTAAAATTAGTGAAGCAAAAATTAAAGATGGGATATTTGTGGGTCCACAAATACGATCACTAATGCATGATGAGAAGTTTGAGGAACTATTGAATCCACTGGAGAAAGCAGCTTGGCAAGCATTCAAAAAAGTAACTCACAGTTTTTTGGGAAATCAAAAGGCGGAAAATTACCGTGATATTGTCAATGATCTTATAACATCTTATAAAAATTTGGGCTGTAATATGTCCTTAAAAATTCACTTCCTGCACTCGCACCTAGATTTCTTCCCGGAAAATCTTGGGGCAGTGAGCGATGAGCAAGGGGAACGCTTTCATCAGGAGATTTCAGCTATAGAAAAGAGATATCAAGGTAAATGGAATCCTAATATGCTGGCCGATTATTGTTGGATCATCAAGAGGGATGCTCCACAGGCGAAATATAGCAGAAAATCGTCATTTCTTACCTTCTAGGTGAGTCCGAATGTTCGGATGTTGTGTATTTAAGAATGTAGAAAATATTAAAGTGTTTGAAATTATAAATGCCTGTCTCTCGGAAACCTTGCGTGATGGAGAAAAACCGATATCATATTTGAATTCAGGAGAAGAAATGCTATCAGAATCACATATTTTTCTTTCTGAGACAAAAAAAAGTTTCTTTTTTGTTGCCCAGTGTAATTGAGGGGGTTAAAGCCAAAGTGGTGTAAGTCATGTTTTATACATTTAGAGAAACAGAAGGTTTTATTTTAGATGAATTATAATAATCTCTCCTAATATTGTCCTCCCACCTCCGTATACATATACATACATGGTGTATGAACATAATAAATGCATTGCAATACTTAGATTAAAATTTTTTTTAACATGACTTACACTACTTTGGCTTTAACGCCCTGAAATCATACCAAAGAACGCAAATTGCAGATGAAAACGTACAATGAAGGTTACTCATAAAATGAGGTGAGATTTTTAATCTCGTGGAATAAATATTTATTTATTGAATGAAATAATTAAAAGGCGAAAACAATTGTAGCCCATGAAGAAGTAGCGTTGGATTCTACGTTGACTTCAAATTAGCGTTAAAAGAAGAAAACATCACACTTTCTTTAACCGTTTTTCTATAAGATTATATTATACATAAATTTTCATTCAGAAAAAAGTAAAGATCGTGTCTAAGTTCGAAAAAATATATTGTGAACCAAAAGATATCATTTATAGGCAGGCTATTATCATTTTGAGGAATATACAGATCAGCGAGCTAATTGAGATAATTAGCATGATTCGTGAGAAGCGATGCAACATCACTAAAAAAGTTATAGAAGTTTTTTTTTCTAATGACTAAGTGACCAAGTAAGTGACCATGAGTAAGTGACCAATCTAGTATAAGAATATGTGAAATTTCAGCCAATCGCACACGTCAATTTTATAGTTTTATTTTTATCACTTTCATTTTATTGCATCTACGCGCATTTTATGTTTTATGCAAGTTCACAAGGACTGAACATTGAAACATCTTGATACCTGTAGCTTCTTTTAGGCCTACCAAAAACAGTTAATCAATGAACATAGCGATTGGGTATATGTAAACTGCATATGGGCAAAAGGAGATATGAAAATAGTGTACAATTTTACGTGTAGTGAAGCATTACAAATCTATAATAGTCTAATACATACATTATTAATAATCGATATTATGTAAATGTAAATGTTATTACTGGTACTTTTGGGGGGGGGGCTCCACCGCCCCCGAAACCCTCGACCATAGGCCATCCTCCGGTCCCAACAACTTTTCGGCGCTTGTGTTCTATTGCTCTACTCTTCGCTCTTGTGTACACACTTCACTAAAATAGTTTTATTTCATGTAACATAGACTAAATTCACTACTGTATATGTATGTATCTAGTGTATTATTATTACTTATAGAACTATGTTAGTGTATTTGTTTGTTTCTTCTTTTCTGTCTCTGGTTGAGTGTAAGAGAAGGCCCTAAGGCCTTAACTCTGCCAGATTAAATAAAGATTTATTATTATTATTATTAAGCTTGTGGGTAATGTGATTAGAACCAGCTGTTTGATTCAACACTAATAGAACTGTGTAAATCTGTTTGTATTACTGGTACTTTTCTTGTTTTGTGTCTGTGTGCCCTCCCTTACCCCCGGAGTGCCAAGCAATGAAGCTTTAGAGCGTGGGCTACTGTATACCCCCCATCCCCCCCCCCCCGTGGGATTTTCCGACTCATATATTTTTTTCTTGGTATTGCCATGTAGTTTCAGTTTTTAGTTGTTTGCCCCTTATCAATTACAGCATTTACCCGGAAACCCCGGAAAACTACGGAAATCCGGAGAAAATGAGTTTTTCTTTGTTCTTTGCTCCTAATATGCCCAGGGAATTGCTGAATCACATATTTTTTGTTGGTATTGCCATCTAGATTACGTTTTTAGCTGTTTGCCCCTTATCAATTACAGCATATCCCCGGAAAACAACGGAAATCCGGAGAAATGACTTTGTTATAATTTGTCTTTGTTCTTTGCTTCTAATATGCCCAGGGAATTTTTTACTCACATATTTTTTGTTGGTATTGCCATCTAATTTAAGGTTTCAGTTGTTTGCCTCTGACCAATTACAACATATCCCCGGAAAACCCGGAATACCACGTATATACGGAGAAAATGACAATGTTTTATTTTTTTCAATCTTCGTTTTTGCTTCTAATATTCAATGGGAATTTCTGACTCATATGTTTATTTGTTGGTATTGCCATCTAGATTAAGGTCTCAGTTGTTTGCCCATTATCAATTACGGCATATCCCCGGAAAACTCCGAAAACCACGGAAACCCGGAGAAAACTAGGCCTACTTGTTTCTATTTTTTAAAATCTTAGTTCTTTGCCCCTAGTTTTCAAAGGGCATTGGTGACTCATATGGCTTTGTGTTGGTATTGCCATCTAAATTAAGGTTTCAGTTGTTTGCCCCTTATAAATTACAGCATTTCCCCGGAAAACTCCGAAAACAACGGAAATCCTGAGAAAATGACTTTGTTTTAATTTTTTAAATCTTAGTTTTTTGCTTCTAGTATTCAAAGGGAATTAGTGACCTATATGTTTTTGTATTGGTATTTCCATCTAGATTAACGTTTCAGTTGTTTGCCCCTATCAATTACAGCATATCCCCAGGAAACTCGGAAAACCACGGAAATCCTGAGAAAATTACTTTGTTTTAATTTTTTAAATCTTAGTAATTTGCTCCTAGTATTCAAAGGGAATTGGTGACTTATATGTTTTTGTATTGGTATTGCCATCTAGATTAAGGTTTCAGTTGTTTTTCCCTTATCAATCACAGCATATCCCCGTAAAACCCGGAAAACCATGGAAATCCATAGAATTTCTAGAACTCGGAACTTGTGATCTACAGTCACTGAAACCGTTATTGCGAAGTAATTCTGCTTCAGGTGTGTCCTTTGAAGGTTCAAAAGGGTGAGATGTGGACTACGAGATATCTGCCATAATTGTGATGGTCACATGCAAAGAAAAGGGGAATCATATCTTCTAAACATGCCAAGTGTAAGTCAAAGTTGTTTTCTTTAGTTGCTCGCTGAAATCTCAAAATCAAAGACACTTTGTCCATATTACCAATCCAAAATTGTGCTGTTTTACCCAATGTCCCTTCTATAACTTCAAGAAAGTTTGATAGTGACTGTGGAAGGTTTGGCAAGATAAATTATCATTCACAGATGTCAAATTAGAATATGAAAGGTGTGCTGCCAGGTTTTCAATCGCTTTCATCCCATCAGCATCAGGATTTTTTCCATTATTCTTTGTCATGCTGTAATTGGTAAGGGGAAAACAACTTAAACCTTAAACTATATGGCAATAGCAACAAAAAGTATGTGCTTCAGAAATTCCCTGGGAATATTAGTATCAAAGAACAAAGATTTTTAGAAAATTAAAACAAAATTATTTTCTCCGGATTTTCGTGGTTTTCGGAGATTTCTGGAAATATGCTGTAATTGATAGGAGGGAAAACAATTGATCCCTTAACCTAGATGGCAATACCAACACAAAAGCATATGAGTCACAAATTCACTTTGAATATTAGGTGCAAAGAACTAAGATTTGAACAAATTAAAACAAAGTAATTTTCTCCGGATTTCCGTGGTTTTCTGGGTTTACGTGAATTTGCTGTAATTGATAACGGGCAAACAATTGACACCTTAAACTAGATGGCAATACTAACAAAAAAACATACGAGTCAGAAATTTCCTGGGAATATTAGGAGCAAAGAACAAAGATTTTAAAGAGATTTTTAAAAAGTCAATTTCTTCGGAATTCCGTGGTTTACGGAGTATTCTGGAAATATGCTATAATTCATAAGGGGCAAACAACTGAAACCTTAATCTAGATGGTAATGCCAGCAAAAAACATATGAGTCAGAAATTCTCATAGAATATTAGGAGCAAAGAACAAAGATTTAAAAAGAAAACATAGTCATTTTCTCCGTATATACGTGGTTTTCCGGGGATAAGCTGTAATTGGTAAGGGGCAAACAACTGAAACCTTAATCTAGATGGCAATACAAACACAAAAACATATGATTCACCAATTCCCTTTGAATCCTAGGAGCAAAGAACAACGATTTTCAAAAATTAAAACGAAGTCAATTTTTCCGGATTTCCGTTGTTTTCGGAGTTTTCCGGGGATATGCTGTAATTGATAAGGGGCAAACAACTGAAATCTTAATCTAGATGGTAATGGCAACAAAAAATCATATGAGTCAGAAATTCCATTTGAATACTAGGAGCAAAGAACAAAGATTTAAAAAATAAACCATAGTCATTTTCTCCGTATATACTTGGTTTTCCGGGTTTTCCGGGGATATGTTGTAATTTGTAAGGGGCAAACAACTGAAACCTTAAACTAGATGTCAATACGAACAAAAATGTGTGAGTCAGAAATTCCCTGGGAATATTAGGGGCAAAGAACAATAAAAAATTAAAACAAACTCATTTCCTCCGGATTTCCGTGGTTTTCCGGGTATATGCTGTAATTGATAAGGGGCAAACAACTAAAATCTTAAACTAGACGACAATACCAACATAAAAATATGTGTGTCAGAAAATCCCACGGGGGGGGGGAGGGTTTGCTTTTGGTAGCCCATGGTCTACTTATCATATGTATTACTGGTACCAAACAGTTTACTCTGAAAATAAAACAGCTGATCTAAACGAAAAGTGCCAGCCGCAGCGCCACCATCGCGATATATCGATTGTTTCGCCATTGGCTATCTCATCGCCTCCTAGGTGGCGTTGACAATCGCACTTACAATATACAAATAGCGATTGTTTCATTCATATTCATGCTTTTAAATATTCTTATTGCCCTATATTAGACAATAATATTTAGGAGAAAAATCACTCCTTCACCGAGACTCGAATCCGGGACCTTCCGCTTTTCCTGCAGGTGCACTACTAACTGAGTTGGTCGGAGTTCGACATCAGGCGTCAGATGGAGCCTAAAGATAGAGTTTTCTCCTTTTTTTTATTTTATTTTTTTATTTATTTATTTTCTCCTAATACTGCCATGTATAGTCATGTGCATTCATTAATATATAGCCTATCTACACCTCCTCAGGGCTGTTAATAATGGTGCGTGTTCTACTGTGTAGAATGCCTTTTTGAAGTCTATGAAGGTTAAGTAGCCTATATCTTCTGGCCGTATTCCTCTGCTTTTTCTATGAGTTGAGCTATTGTCGTTGTTGAATATCCTGGCCTGAACCCTGCCTGTTCTACTGGCTGGTTCTTTTCAGTCACTTTGACAATTGGGATGCAAGGACGGGAAGGCGTAAAGTAGGACGACAGAAGACACGATGGGAAGATGAACTAAGGGCAACTTTCGGCTACAACTGGACCACTACAGCTAAGGACAGAGAAAAATGGCAACTCCTAATCAAGACGGCAATCCAGAGAAACAACATAAGATGACGACAACACAACTTACAACGGAAAAAGGACCCAGTGCACGATTGAAAATGAAAGACTAAAGTCGCAGTGAAAAGTGTTTAGAAGCACAAATAGGCCATAAGAGATAGACTAAATACTGAACCAGAAGCAACATTAGGAAGATCCCTCCCGGAATGGCCAACCGGGATGGCTAAAATCAAGCCAACTCTCTCAGGAGAGAGGCCCGTGCCCCACGGGGACTTTATGGGCTAATACTAATACTAATACTATCTACACCGGAAATGCTAGAGATCGTAGAGTTTAGATCCTGATAAATCCATCTTGAGTACGGTGAAGGTCATTGATAAGGGAAACAAACCGGAACGAATTCGAGGAGCGACGACTTTGTTCTGGGAAGGCCGTAACACTTTCTCCACTAATCTACATACCGCATCATATTTTAGTGTTAAGAGTTACTTAATAACAAGCATATTCACTGACTAAGGAAAACTAAACATGTTTCTTCACACACACTTGTACTGTCATTCACACGTAATATAGGTCACTCTGCCATGATGGTCATCACCATGAAAACCACAGATACGAAATAGTCTGACGTCCGTCCGTTTCGGCAAACCGCCAAACGTTTATGCAAAGCAGTTTTGTATACTACAAATGAATATGAAATACACAGAAATACGCAAATACGCAAGCGTATGTATGATTGTATGTATGTATGTATGTATGTACGTACGTATGTACGCATGTAAGCATGTATGCATGTATATATTTTTAAAATATAATTTTATTTTAACAACATGCCCCAGTACAAGTAACATTACATGATTAAGTTCTCATTTCATACAAATAACAAGATAAATGATATATACAATTTGAAGTTTTTAGAAACAATATTTACAGAATTAATAATTTAAATGTTTTTTTTTTAAATTTAATTACAGAGAGTGCGTTTAACAGTCTTTTGTTTCTAAATCCTAGGTAAATTTTATTCTGTCCCTAATGAAAGAAAATTATTGAAGTTTATTGAAGTCCATAGAAATTATGAATTTATAGAATACTTGGGCATATTTGGCCGGATGTAGGTCTATGTATGTATGTAGGTATGTATGTATGTAAATATGTATGCATGTATATATGAAAGAATGTAATTTATGTAAGTATTTTATGTATTTTTCCCTTGCAATTGGGTTTTATCCGGCTCCTGCTTAGTCTTATGTGAATTTTGGAACTGGACTTTATATGTTGCTTGAACCATGGAATTTCTAATAAACCCTCCTGTAAGATTAAATGCATTCGTGTTAACTTACTACGTTTCATTTCCGCAGGCACTACATGTAGAGGAAGTATTATGTTCGACCCCGGAATTTAATTTTGAGTTTTCAACATAAATAAACCTTTTGAAGTTCCCTGAATAAAAAAAATGCTATTTTTTTGAGAAACTTGTCCATATCTAGGTGTGTGTTTGACTGTGATCAACATAGCCCGAGAATGAAAAATCGTAACAAAAATCTTATATTTAGATTAGACATCTTGTGGGGATATGACACTAAGATTGACGATGATTTCCTCTTACCTGTCACAAAACACAAGGAAAATTTCATTTTTCACGATTTTATCAAATACGCGTTCGGTATTTTCCTCAGTCAAAAAGATGACTGTTGGATTGGAATGTATCACTAAGGCCCAGAAGTTAATGTTCTATCAGAAGACGAAATATGCATGCAAATGTGCTCTAAAAGTTGTATAATGTGCTTCGAACCAATGAAGTATGGTCTATCATTTCTGTAATTTTTGAATTTATAAGTTCTCTTCTCAACTGAATAACATAAATTACAAAAACAAAAACAAAATAGAAGCAGCAAAGATGACAATAGAAAACCTTTTTAGAAAACAAGCTCAGTGCAACAAATTTTAGAAAAATGAAAACTAATGAAAATTACAAAAACAAAAACAAAATAGAAGCAGCAAAGATGACAATAGAAAACCTTTTTAGAAAACAAGCTCAGTGCAACAAATTTTAGAAAAATGAAAACTAATGAAGTGAAATTCCGTTTTAATATTGCACAACAGGTCCGAAAACATTTTGTTTACATGTAAAAAAATATTCTGTATTATACTTTTAACTAATAATGTAAAAAAGATCAATTATTTATGTAAGTACTAGCCTATAGCCGAGAAAAAAGATCTAATATGTCACAGACACACACAACCAAACGTGAAAGAGTAGGACACCATTGAGCTCTATTACATACTGGAGGTAGCACTGTATGATGAAAAATCGTGACGGCAGAGTTCGCGGTCCGCCATGAAAGTGAGCGTATAATTTAGCTCCTATCCCGTATCTCCTCCTAACAAACTCATGTGTATTAAGGGAATTATGAAGATGTATTGGCGTTTTTAAAACACTTTTATGAATGAAACGCTCCAATATAAACTACTTGATGCTTGTTAAGTACATAACAAAACTAATTTCATATCGTAATGGTTTGGTAAAAGTATTTAATCTCGATCAGGCGTGAATGTACATTGGTAAACAGTTGTAAACACTCGCATTTTAAATATTAAAATAACTTCACAATAGGCCTTCATTTTGCGATATTATGCTTGATTTCGATATATAAAGAGAATAGACAAAATCTGTTCTAAGTGCTTTGGAAATGTATAAACCGTGACCTTCAACTGTACCGTTACTGTACTGGATACAATTCACATTATTTATTTATTTTGTTAATAATTCCTGTAGATTAGTGTAAAGGGAAGCCACTGAAATGAAATTTCAAAATACTTTAAGTCAGTAGGCCTACTTAGAAGTTCATTTTCTTCGAATCTGAAATTTAATTAGCCATGCTATTTATCTTCTTATTCTTGCGACAGACAATCGTCTGTAGCCTTTTGTTGTTTCTCAATTCTGTTTGGATAGGAGATGGTGGGAGATCATCTGTTTGCGTCTGTTTATCTATTTTCGTATAATTTTCAGCGAGGTCTTATACAAAAACATCTGCTTCCTCTTATTTATGCAATTAAAAACTAGCATGAAAAATTTAGGCCTACATGCATAAGAATACTACCGGTACGTTTACATGACTGACATATTGCATAATTTATATTCCTACTTGGTACCTAAAGTAGGCCTACTACTAACCACATTACGAACCAGAGGCGTACCGAGGGGGGGGGGGTTTGAACCCCACCC
Organism: Ectobius pallidus; assembly: GCA_964059195.1. Taxonomy (NCBI): domain Eukaryota; kingdom Metazoa; phylum Arthropoda; class Insecta; order Blattodea; family Ectobiidae; genus Ectobius; species Ectobius pallidus. Next base: position 108,943,988 of record CAXKWD010000007.1, on the reverse strand, counting down.
ATTGATTAAAAAAAGGAAAATTGTACAATTTTTTTAATTCTGCTTATAAATTGCTTAATACGAGTATAAAACGTGGGAAGCTTACTCGTTATTGTGCATCTTAATTTTTTCCGGGGGAGGACCCCCGAACCCCCCTCTCCCTGGGGGTATTCTATACCCCACAGATGTTGTAACCCCCCCCCCCCCCATATGGTCGGCCTGTTTACGTTTTGTTACGAACCAGTTGTCTTTTTGGAACAATAATTTTTTGAAGGTGTCCTGGAAAATTGAAGACTGATGGTACAGCATCTTTTAGTAATTTTACAAGTGTACCAGACCTTGACTGATAGCAATCAGGTGTAAAGTGTCTGCTGCTTAATTTACTGTACGCTGTGGGTGACCAATATTCTCTGCGGATTGCTTGAACCCACTTCTTCGGAATATCAGGCCAAGAAAATGGAAACCTGTACAAATAGGCAAGAAAAAGACAAGCGTTCGTGGCTAATCTACGATTGAGGTTAAGTTAGATTTGGCCAGTATCCTCAAATGTTCCAAACAAAAATAACCTACTTGTGAAACTTAAGTCCACTTCTATTTCTCTGGAGCTCTGTGTAGCCATATACCACGCAATATTCGACCATTTTGTCATGAAAAATATCAAAAACACATTCATAAATATATGTTTACCATACGAAGCACACTTCAATAATACGCTCGGCGGTGTAGCCAACTTAACAAGTGAACGTCACGATTTATGCAATTCCAAAGCACAGCTGTTGTGTATCCTGTTTATATATTGAGATCACTGTAGGACACCGTTAAGAGAAATGCTAATCGTTTCGAAGTTAACAACTATACTGATAAAAACTGACATCTCAATTTCTGCTTTTATTAAGTTCCAGAATGGCATTTTCTGAGATGTGTGGTAAACGGGAAATTTTCTGTCCGTGTACCCGTACACGCGATAAATCAAATACGCTTTATCGGATTGTCATGAAACTTGGTATACGCATTTATAACGTAAATGGGACTGAACCAAATCGATTGACCGGTACCGGAGTAATGCTCAATTTAGTGCCTATTTTATGGTAATATATTAGAAAGAATTTATCAAATGCAAATCAGTTCTCAGGGCAACAAACTGTTTTACAGTGTTCATATACGACTTTGGAAGTTGCAATACAATTAGCTATGACAAATAACATTACGCATATATTTCTTCACATATACTTAGCAAACTATATCTTTGTTCTTCCATAGGCCCTGCTTAATGAATCGATCTGGAGCTAACTAGGAAATCTATTTAAAAACAACTATTTTCTGCGTAACATAATTGTAATTATCATTGATTAAACAAAAGTATTCTGGCACTTTGTTACATCAGTTTATCTGCTTTTTATTATTATTTTTATTATTATAACACAAGTAGCTACATACAAGGTATGGTTTAGAGCAGCGTTTCTCAACCTATGGTCCGCGGACCCCCAGTGGTCCGCGAAGATGGCGCAGATGGTCCTCAGACATAATTTAAAAATATCATAAAGCAAGTGAAAAGTAAAGAAGTAAACATTTTTCACATATTTCGTTATAATCACCTATAATTAATAGCCCAAATATTAAGGATATAGCCCTTCTTTTAAAAATGGGATGTAAAATTAGGGGTCTGAAATTTTTTTAGACATTTTAGAGGTCCTCGGGTTCAAAAAGGTTGAGAAACGCTGGTTTAGAGCATACCTGAGCAACTGAGGGGAAACGTTTTAGTCCCCCATCCACTCTGTAACGTATGAAACCTGCTCTTCTTGTTCAGTGTCACGTCGTAACTGCTTTATGCTGACGTCAAGGGCGACTGTAGTGGGAGACATAACCCCACCGCACAGTGGCACAATGTGCCACAGCTGCGCACCCGTGGTTTAGAGGTATGAAATAATGTAACTACGAATAAGTATGAGATGCAGAGAATGTGGTAAATTAAATCAATATTATTTGATGAACCTCTTCATCATTTCCACGGACTCCCAGGGGGCATGCAGACCACATGTTGGGAACCCCAGGTGTTAATTATTAATTTTAAAACTTCAGAAATCATTCTGTAGTACTACGGGCGTGACAGAGCTGCAAGCATAACAAATAGTTCATCATATGGCAGCTGTCAACAAGCAGAAAAATTACGTAAACAATAAGAAATGCACGCGGAGTTATTGTACCGTGCTCTGCTTCCTTCCTGCTGACTTATCTCTTATGTCATTCACATGTAACCCGCCGACCTAATTTAAATTACCGCTAGTCAATTTGGTATTGCCGCCTAGTTCCTATACCGTACTACGCAAATAAAGGTTTCGACAAGTTTCCTAGCATCCAATATCCAACTCATCTATTAGATCAACTTGGTTCTTATAGGCAAACAAAAAAAAAAAAAAAACTCAAATATAAAGGGTTTGCTGTAACTTCCATTCATGTTCAAAGTGAACTTCACAAACCGGTACAAGTATGAAGGTACACAGAAAAAAAAAAATACTGACAAAGAAATTGAAAAAGTTTTAATGCCTAATCTATCTTCAAATAGTGGTGGACAAAACTAGTAGGATACTATAAAATATGAAGAGGCCAAGGGACAAGCCTGTTAGCTCATATTTTACTACGGTCACACATAAAAAGCCCAGGGCCCTGTTTCATAGAACTTTCTAATTATATTAGTTAATAATATTGGAACTCATAATATTATTCATTAGTCAGCTAATTGATTTGGAGGTTGTGTCTGGATTGTTGTAGTGTTTTTCCCCTTCTTGGCCTTTTTGTCAATACCATCGCCGTCTCGAGAATTACACGATTAATACAGTTTAGAAGGCAGTGGTCAATACTATTTCAAAGAAGCACGGCCTACATATATCTTCATAAATGCAACAAATAATAACTACCTTAAGAAATAAATAAATTTCAAGATAGCAGTAGGCTTATGTACTAAAATCTAACCTCAAATCCTAAAACTTGTTATGACAAAAATTCTTTTGATAGCGTATGTAAGCTTTTTCTAAATCGATAATTAAATCAGAGTGATTCATTTTCCTCAATTTTAAGATCACGAAACCTGAATTACATGGGTTTTAGAATAACTTATTAGCCCAAATACACTTATAAAAAACAACTGATATTATCAGTAAATTTTATTAGCTCAGAAGTCCATGAAACAGTTTACTACTAACTTAATATTAGCAATATTTACTAATAATTTAGAGCCTTGAACTCATAACTAATATTATTAGAAAATATTCTTATGAAACAATAGACTAATAATAATAACTAATATTATTATTTATTTGCTAATAATATGAATGTAAAAGTTCTATGAAACAGGGCCCAGGGAAAACATAAGTAACTTATATTTTCTTATTTTCACACATGAAGAGCCCAGGGGAAAACGTGATAACTCATATTTTGACATTTTCTTTGTTAGGGATGAGTTCTTTGTCCATAGGGAAGTGCACTAGAAAAACAAAACTAATATCTTTAAAGTTAAAGGGTAGCCTACTGTAAACTCATAATATCTGAATTTATCACAAAAAAATATTCCCTTGAAAATTTAGCACATTTAATAAGTAACTTATTGTGTTAAATTGTATTTAACTGTTAAAACGAATAATAACTTTTAGATAGGCTTTAGTATAAGCAGGTCCAAATGCACCTAGACATCAGTATTATCGATAATCTATGGAGTCTAAGACATCTTTGCGTATGTTACTCAGCGTCGCACCATTAAGTCTCGACTGCAACACTGAAGAACATAGAGGCGATTTAGTGAGCAGACCTAATGAACCGAATTTCTTAAAGTGCTTCTCAGCCTCACGTAATGATAATTTGTCTCTCTCTGGGTAGTATTAGGCCTATTATTGCAATAATAATTATTATTATGGTAATTATAATTACTTTTGTAATAATAACCAATATCGTAATGTACAATATATATTTATAGTAGCCTAAATATCATATAATAATATGTTAATAATAAGTTATTATTTTCATTGTCATCATTATAGTTATCATTATTTTTATTATCAACATCATTTTGTCATCAGATTAATAATTTTTAGTTCGGAAAAAATATTCGGAAGACGTGTCCACCTCTCCCTCTCCGTTTACAACGCCCTGTGAGAATTTATTAATGAGATACTATTTTACTTTCAGCATACAGCATACACATGAAAGCCCAATATCTACAGGAAATCAAGAGGAAGAAATAGAAACAAAGGGATGGCCGAGGGCAAAGCACCGAGCAAACAAGAACCATATTTGGGGAAAGCAATGTCACTACGACTTTTTAGCTAGCTTCCGCAGGACATCCGAATAGCTTCATTATCGTGCTATTGTTACAACTTCCATTTGGAGATCAGAGTTGATATTTATATCTCGCCGCGATAACATCTAGCTATTTTATGCACTGACCACCATGCGTTTTCTACGCAGTCTTCTTTTATTAGGTACTCACTGTTCCCATAATAACACTCACGACTTCTTGGCATGCAACTCATAAAACACTACGCCGATTGTCATCTCAACACAGATCACAACTGAGAATACTTCAGTGGATCCACTTCAATGGATCCCATCAGAACACTACTTTATCTATTCCCCCTCACAATACTGTATTTATACTTCAACCTTCACTGTCGGGACAGCTCGTCTGTGAAATTCCTTACCTAAGGATATAAAAGGCTACCGAAAACTCAGAACGATCAAGATGATGCTGGTTGACCACTTGATCACCAACCATTAAAAATGTATAATATATACTACTTTCATGTTAAAAATTGTTGTTTTAGTATTGTTTAAATTTTTTACTTATTTTTTTTTTTTTACTTTTTCTACGTATTATTAGGCTATTATTTTTTATTTAATTTGTTCTACTTACAATGTTGAACTTCCATTATTACAGTTTAATATAGTTTTAATTATAGTTTTCACTAAAATAATTTACATTTATATAATATAATCATGTCTCTCTTTTTTATTAACTAGATTATTTGGTAACGTTTGATGTATCACCTCTGGTTAGTGGAATGCACTCTATTACATGGTAGTGTTAATATGTGTAGGCCTACAAGACATGAAAGAAATAATAGAAAATTTATGGTTTAATATTGCATTTTGTTGCATAATTTGTTAGTTTTGAGATAATGCATCATATTTGCATAATATTAAAATATTTGTTCATATTTGAATATATGTCACATTTTTAACGGCATATTTCTGACAGATTTTAAATATTGTGCATACCCCTGTTCAATAAAACGTTTACAGTATATTTAGCGAAAGGAATGTTTTGAGAACCGACTGTATAATAATTGACAGTACATAGTCTAATGTTTTCGGAACTGATTGTGCAATATTAAAGCGACATTTCACTTCAATAGTTAACAATTTACTAAAATCTGTTGCATTAACTTTGTCTTCTAAAAAAGAATGTTTTAATGTCATTTATGCTACTTCTAATATTCTTGTAATTTAATTTATTCAGCTGACAAGAGAACGTATAAGTACAAAAGTTACAGAAATGTTAGAGCATACTTCATTGGTTCGAAGCACATTATACAACTTTTAGAGCACATTTGCATGCATATTTCGTCTTCTGATAGAACATTAACTTCCGGGCCTTAGTGATAAATTCCAATCCAACAGTAATCTTTTCGACTGAGGAAAATACCGACATTCAGATTAGTCGGTCCCAAGATTAGAACCTGCAACCTCCCGTTATTATTAAGTGCCAGTATGGTACTTTATGAGATTGTGTGGTGGACGAAAAAATGTCTGTCCGTCTGTCTGTCCGTGTGTCTGTACGCACCATAACTCAAATACGCTTTTTCGGATTTTCATGAAACTTGGAAAACACATTTATAATGTCCATGGGAAGAACCCTATTGATATTGAACCAAATCGGTTCACCGGTACCGGAGTAATGCCCAATTTAGTGCCTATTTTAATAGATTATGGCGCCTTTCTAATAGAAAGGCGCCATCACTCAAATACGCTGTATCGGATTTCCATGAAACTTGGTATACCCAATTATGACGTCCATAAGAAGTGCCTTATTGAATTTGAACCTAATCTGTTGACCGGTACCGGAGTAAAACCCAATTTAGTGTATATTTTAAAGACGCGGTAACTCAAATACGCTTTACCGGATTTTTATGAAACTTGGTATACACATTTATAATGTCCATGGGAAGACGTCTATTCATAATGGATAAAATCGGTTGACCTGTTTCGGAGTAATGCTCAATTTAGTGTCTATTTTATGGTAATATACGTATTCGAAAGAATTTATTAAAAAAATGAAAATCAGTTATCTTGACAACATAGCCTATTGTTTTACTGTGATCGTATAAGGCCTTGGAAATTAAAATACAGGTAGCTATGACAAAAAACATATTGATTTACATGCGCTTATCCAACTAGACCGTTAAAATGACCCAGGTGGCCGAGATGGTAGACCTTTCTTCTTCCGTAAGCCCTGCTTAATGAATAAATTTGGAGCTTAACTTGGAAATCAATTTTAAAAAAACACATTCTGCATATCATAATTGCAGTCATAACTGATTAAAAAAAACATACTGGCACTTTGTTACATCAGTTTACCTGATTTTATTATCATTCTATTAGGCCAACTACGAAAACTTCCACGATCATTAACTATCGCAATCAAGCATAGCTATATGGTTACGTGTACATAGGCATAGTTCCAAAAAGTTTTGCAGGATTTGTTAACGGCAAAGATATAAATCTATCATTTAAGATTACCTTTAAAACAGTTTCCTTCCTCAGGGACACACTTGTTGACCGAACGAGTTCCTTTACGTCCCAAATTTCCCTAGGAAAAGTCAGAAGAACTGCACGACAATAACCCGATGCTGTTCTTCTTCGGATGCAGGTCGATTCTTTAGGCTACACGATGCAGAATCTACAATATCTTATTTTATGTCTTCCAGTCAAATCGTCAGGAGTTGTGTGCAACTCCTCTAATGGTGTGGAAGGTTAGTCCATAACCCTAATATGCTATGTTTTATCATGGGCTCGTCTCAAATCTCGGCTTATTAACCGTCACCATAAGAATTGGTGAAATTACATAAGCAACCAGTGACATTAGATGACGCCCTTATTGATATTTGCAATTTCGAAATCACTATTCTTGGCAGCATTCTGTCTACATGTATAAAGCAAAATAAAGTACACCATCTGTTTCTATGGATAGGTACACAAACAATCATAAATTTACAATTATTACGTTTTATTTATTATTTATAATTATGTTCTTTGCGTATTCAAGCAAACTTCGGACAAAATTTTGTGGACTAAGTAGTTTTGGGTCTATAATAGTGGACTTTTGTGGTATGGAAGAAACATTCATTAGTTGATTATGCTTTCTGGACTAGAATTTTTCATTTATAATTTACTTTTGGGCATACGTAATAGGCTATGGGAAAACAATACTGGGAAATTTTTTGGACGAGAAGCCCCTGGACGAACATTTCTGCGATGTCTAATTCAATAAATATGCACGAAATTTTTTAAATAAATTAAACTTTAAAACTAAAACAAAAATAAACAGAATGTAATAATTGTATTATTTTTAAAATACCGTATTTTACGAAACATAACTTTTTTTACCTTCAAAACAACGTCTTCAATGTTGGCTGCGTCTAATGGTCCGAAATACACTAAAAAAATTTAAATTATGGTAAATATTGCCGGTAATACGATAGTTATAAACAAGGTGTTATAAACTTTATTTAAAGATTTTGTGGCAGACTGTACGTAAGTGAACTTGTCACAATCGTAAAACGAGGGTAGCTGGATGCCAGGTATACAATGCGAAAAGAAGGAAAAGTTGAGTTCTTTTATATGAAAGGAGTCTTTCTCCACCGGGTGATTTAAATAAAAGCAATTGACCTCTAAACAGCCTAGTCCCATTACACTTACTTTATGCTGAACTGAGGGTTAGAGGGTGTAAAAGTATTTTCAGTCTTTCATGAAAAATCATTTCAGTTGTTAAAATTTACCCCATGCATCTGTACAGAAGAGATTTTCGTACAACGCAGGTTTTAAGTTAGAAGTGATTCGCACTGATTCTATTGCACAAGGTTATAATTGTTTATGCTGTGAAGAATATTATTCCCTTTAAAGTTTTTGTATAGAATCACATTAAATTTATTTTCCTTTAAATTTCCATCCTAAAATCAAGGTGCGTCTTATGGTCCGGAGCGTCTTATAGTCCGTAATATACGGCATGTGAAAATATTTTTCTCAAACGAACAAAACAGCACAATCTTTCTGCAATATGAAATTAAGACATTCTTTTCATATAGGAAAAATGTGTATGTGTACATATACAGTATATAGTCATTATGGATGATAAATTTCATGCACGCCGACTTACCAGAAGTTCAAAGATCCGGTCGTTGTGTTTACATCGGATACGGCTGGTGTAAGAAATGTGCTGCTCCACTGCTCATCCGCTGATGTAAGAGCCGGAAAATGGTGATGTAATACTGTCACTTTTCTGCATCTTGCCATCCTGCACAAGTAGTTCGCCATGCATTAGTACACACAGAATCAGTACGACACAAGCTTTACAACTCACGGGTTTCCTAAGCGAGGCGTACAAAGTATCTGTACGTTACTATTTAACTTCTGAGTAATGCTGATTCCAAGCTTGCTTAGCTCAAACTTTATTAATGCTAATGGTTAATAATTAGGGATGGGTCGATACCAACTAATTTATTAAGTGTGCATATTTAATTAAACAAAATTTAATATCATCAGTAGCCTATAATTATTTTTAAACTCTATATTAAAACTAAAATTAGTTTTTGAAACAGTCCACTTACAAGTTTTTGTTAAATACTAAAAAATCATGTAAGGGCCTACTCAGCCTGATGTTAAAATCAAATTTGTTATTGCATTTTTCGTTTTGATTATGTTATTTAATTATGATCTGTTTCTTCCATTCATTGTAATTTATTGTGAAGATTATGCTTTGTTCTTAATGGCAATCCTCCCTGTGAGGAAAGCTGAAGCGTGTCCTTCAAATAAATATTTCATAGTTATAACTGATCCCGATCTTCCAATGAAATGAAGTATTCTTAGAATGTACCGTCTACGTACTATGTAGTTGAACTCTGCGACAGACTGGAGGTTTTGAGAGGGGAAAATATTTTTACGACTAGGATAATAATTTTTAGAATCGTACAGTAGAGATCTTTCAGTTTTAAGAGTGTTGCTATAGCCATAGCCTATATATTGTTACGTTACCTGATAAATGTTGAGGACTTACCGGTCTCCCTTGACTTTGCATTCGGATAACCTGCCGTTGGGGTTCACATAACGGCTCGTCCACGCCGGTGTGAAATAATTTCGACAAAAAATCAGGGAAATTATGTTTTGTCACATTCCTAGGATACGGCACGACACACATTGCTGGGATACGGCCTGACCAGAATAATACGAGTGTCGTCTTACCTCAATATCCGTGTTACCGAAATGTCGAATTGACCGAAATATCTTACGATCGGAAAAATTTGACCCATAAACCTAAATACCTTGTAAGGTATAAAAATACTTAATTTTTCAACAAGTAAACCAGCTAATATTCTCATGTTTTCATGGGCGAATACCTAGTTTGAACAGAGTTGAGATATCTGTACTCCAGAGTAGCCTGTAGTCCTAATAAATACGAGACTCACAGTATAAGTAGGGTATTGTACTATGTACTTAGGGGAGTAATTTTGTTGTTGCCATTGATGACAGGAACTACTCGTAGTTAAATTGGCTCCCTAGAAAAATTAAGAAATCTAAGATCGAATTGCATACTAGAACGGTATGTATGTATGTATGTATGTATGTATGTACGTATTTGGCCCCTTAAGGGGGAAGGCGGGTTGGGACTACCCTAAGCACTTCAGCCTTGCGGCCCATTGTGCCAACCTCCGGAATGGAATGGTTTGCAAGCCCAACGGTCCCTCGACAACAGACCCCACCGCGAGCCCCCACGGAACTCCCCTATATCCAACAGATACTTCTACCATGCCACGTGTGCCGCTGCCTCGGTAGCTCTTATAGAGCCCCCAGCAACTTCAGAACCACAAGCCACGGGGAGGACGGGAGAGGCCCACAGCAGGTGCTGGGGGCGAGGGTAAACCGGAAACCGGGAAAGGAAACGGGATGATTATGAGGGAGAGTTTGAAGATGAAATGGAGAGTGTTGGTGGAATGAGAGGAGGAAACGGGAGGATCCCCGAGAAAACCCCCAAAGGTCACGGCTTCGTCCACCACGAATGACACGCCAGCCAGGCCCGGGGATGGAACCCGGGACCGCTAGCATGCCTACTACAACGGTACTTCAACTTTGTCCACATCATTTAAATTTAAATGTTAAAATTAATTTCGTCAAACATTCTGAAGAATATTGTATTTTACTGTGATTGAGTAGAAAAATAATAAAAATCTTATCGTTTTTTATGACTTCGAAAAATTTTATTTTCACAACATAATCGCGAATTTTTAGTAGCTTAAGAATATCTACTGTACTAAATTCCATAACTAAAACCTGAAAGTGAAAAAATTATGAAAAAGTATAAGTAAACTGTCAAGCATGTGACAGAGGTCTGGTCATTTGCAGCACACTTCTTTAGATGATCGATAAAAATACTCAACGGACCTTTAAAATATTTTTAAATCCCTTCATTCTTACACGAACTTCTACTGAAACTTATAGGTTAAAAGGAAAACAAAATTAGTAGCTTTTATGTTCACATAACCAAATACTGGAAACTTCAAAGCAAGTTGGGAAATTCTTACGTAAATCTTGGAAAGTGTACTGTATAATCAGTTCAAGTCAGTTCCTGAGGAAGGTAAAGTAGTAGCAACACCAGGTCAATGTCACTGGTTCTACTAGTTCATCCATCCGTGTGTATCTGTCACACGGCATGCATTATAAAGCAGTGAATACTGCACTTCCTAATGTTATCTCATTTTATGGATTTCATTATGCTGACTTTCGAAAATGTATTTTTGCAACACCCATCAGATATGTATTGTCTGATGAGGCATCCCGTTTCCTGTATTACATCATACGAAGACTTAAGCAATGCCATTCTTGAGATTGTCTGGGGTAGTCTTGGCTAGGGTTCGGATGTTTTTGACTTGCCATATTTTTATCCTGACCGCCATTCTCGCCGCAGACAAAAATTAAACACGAATTGCATATTTGTTATTCTATTCGGACCGATTTTATTTTGCACATTAGGTCATATTTTGGTAATTTTTACGGTCTTGGTCATATTTTGGTTATATTTGTAATTTAACGTCATATTTCAGTTTAAAATTCTGTAAAAGAGCGCAATTATTAAGCACTAAATGGTAGAATGAAATTTTCTCAGAGAGTCGCGAATATTTTTGTGTTTCTGTAACTTAGATGTGAAGGGACAATAAAAAGTAATAGCATAACTACTGCTTACTCCTTGTTGTTAACAACTTCCAATAGACATGCTTTAAAAATATTTTCAGTTCACATTTGCAGTGGTATCTGGAAACATTAACAAATTAGAAGTTCTTTACAAGTAAAACTGTGCAATTGTTAAAAAGTGACTATCTGATTGAATTCTTGTGATGTAATAATTTAGAGTCATTAAAAGTTTCAAATTGGCGCATCTATTTTTATAAAATACGTTCTTTTATGATGTCATATTTGGGATTTTTGGGTCGTATTAAGTCATTTTTAAGGGCATATTTGCAGTCATATTTTGCACATTTTTGGGTCATAAATATCCGAACCCTAGTCATGACTATTCCTATAGGACCAGGTATGTAGAGTGTAGCCCAGATTCCTCATTGAGATTATTCTCGCCATCATACCATTACTTACTTTATCGTCATTGGCCTTTAGGTCACCGAATACACTATTGTTATTAATAACCTACCTTTTCAAATCACTATAAACAAAACACCGTGGCGTTACATCCCTGAAGGGACTAGGCCTACCACACGACCGCTGCGTCTTCTACCATAGGCAGATGGCAGGATTGGGGAGCATGTGGTCAGCATGCCGACACCCACGGCCGTTAATGGTGGTTTCCAAGATCGGAGCCGCTACTTCTCTATCAAGTAGCTCCTCAATTTTTCAAATCACTATAGTCTCATATAAAGTCAACGGCTAACGAGTTTTTGGTTCACAAACCCAAATACTTTGATAGCAATAAATCCGTTGATTAGCCTCACCTGTCATTGCATCATGTTCTGCGGTCACTTCTAGCAGAAACGTTCATACTCTCAGACTAGAAGACTAAATCCCACCTCCACCTAAAAAGAAGAAATAAGAGGATTAAAGCAAAATAGTTCTTCGGATACTTAAGAGAAATCCGTTTATAAAGCAGGTGATTATCTTGCTTATCATTCGACAAAATATAACTCAGGATTTTAAATTATAAATTGCGCAGTACATGAAACTTTAAGAGCATTTAACATAAATTGCAAAAATAATTTATGAAGTGCCAAAATGGTACTTTCTAAGATTACTTGGTGAACGGCAAAACTGTCTGTGGGTCTCTAAGCGCGATAACTCAAATACGCTTTATCAGATTTTCATGAAACTTAATATACATACCTATAACGTCCATAGAAAGAACGCTATTGATTTTGGACCAAATCGGTTGACCGTTACCAATTATCGGTCACATGCTTTATAAATACGGTAGCAATTTGCACCAACCGATATAACTGGATGATTATGATTGGTTGGGAATTGAAGACAAGTGACTGCGTATTTGTACGCCTTCAGCTGATTTTTGGAAAAATAAAGGGATATTGTTCACGTAAGGAATTTCTTGTGAGTTCGTTCAATTAATATTCTACAGTGCCATCAAGAAGTCGCTCCGTAGCACTTGTACTCATGAGAGTGCACATTTTGTATTTCTAGCTGCCCTAGAAATACAGAAAAACCGACAGACTCCGTAACATCATTCATATCTAGGACAGTCTAGACTCTAGATCATCCACTCACTAACAATGTTTATCCATTTCCACATGAGCTAAAAACTTGAAATTTGGTAAACTTATAGCTAGCATCGTCGCCATTTAATACGCCACATCATTGGCCACTAGCTCTTAGCTACGTTGTACACTAAAATTAAGTAAATTGTTGCAATGGAAATGTCCTGCCCCATATAAACATGGATAAAAAAAATGTTTTTTAAGTGTTCATAAAAAACTGTATAACATATTAGAGAAAAATACCAAAAAGTTTCTTTTAGTAGGTTACATGACATCCAGCATGAAGTATGGAACTAATTGGTGAAAGAATGGATTATCTAGGTCAGTCTGACGTGAAGATTTGCTTGACAAAGTAAGTTAATATACAAAATTTTCAATTGGCCTGTGCCCCTAATTTTTATGTTTTCTCTAATTTGTAGTATAAATTTCCTTAATCCATTTTCAAGGAATATGTGACTACACTTTTAAAGTGATGGCCTCAAGATTGTAAATTTTGGCTCTAGTTTAAATGGCTACCTTAAAAATAAATAGGCCTTTAATAATGAGATCATCTCCATCGTCTAGGGGTCTGGCTAGTCACTACTACCACGATTATTTATGAAGAGGCTCATGGTCCATCATATTAATCATGGTTCAGATTAACAGGCCCTAGGTCTAGAAGTAAGGGGAAGAAAACTTAAAAGAAGACGACGACATATTCTTGAGTGTCCAAATGTATTCCTACTGTGAATATGATAAATTAATAGAACACATCTTAATAAAGTTATTGTTAACAGAGCAACGGTTATTCTAAAATCCTAAAGCTTCTCATATTTCATTTTTCATTTGGCATGATCCATTAACATAATGTAGCGTAAACGCAAGGTGTTATTTAACAAGGTTTCAACATGAATGAGGTCAACACATTTACTCATTAACCTATATACAATACATACAAAACTTATCAGAAGGCAGGATTTCTCACCTTGTAGAGCAATAACTTTGCTGTGATATTTAGGACTATGTCATTTATGACAAATTTTCCAACAAACATTGAAGGACCCGCATGACGGGACTGTCACACATGAAAGATAATTCCTTTAATACATAGTTTTGTTGACCTTTCCTACCATGAGAACATAAACCTATTAGACTATTTCCGCATTGGAGGTAATGCTTTGTTTTCTGCACAACAAATTATTTTGTAAATTTGAGAACATGATTTTTGTTATCTATTGCCTTTTTAAGGGGGGGGGGGCATACAACTTTCGGTGAAATTCATAGGTGAGAAATAAGTGAATTTCAGTTTTTTCCTCAGCAATGAATTGCTCTACAATCTTGAAATCTGACATACTTCTTACTGACTACTTTTACAATGGCATACTAAATAAAATCAGGTAAACTGATGTAAAAAAGTGCCAGTATGTTTTTTTTAATCAGTTATGACTGCAATTATGATATGTAGAATATGTTTTTTAAATTGATTTACAAGTTAAGCTCCAGATTTATTCATTAAGCAGGGCTTAGGGAAGAACAAAGGTCTAGTTTTCTTTTTAATCAGATTAAAATCTTCCAGCATCAGCTGAACTGTACAGATTTTTGATATCTTGACAATCGCACACTCACATAAAAATACGAAAAAGAAAGTGAAATTGGCTGGGTTCGGGATTTGAACCATGGAACTCCATAACGTGAGGCCAAAACGTTACCATCTCGGTCACCTGGGTCAGTTTAACGGTCTAGTTGGATAAGCGCATGTAAAACAATAGTGTTTTTGGTCATAGCTATCTCTATTTTAATTTCCAAAGCCGTATAATATAACAGTAAAACAATTGACTATGTTGTCATGATAAATGATTTGCTTTTTTTTTTTTATACAAATTCTTTCGAATACGTATATTATCATAAAATAGGCACCAAATTGAGCATTACTCCGGAACAGGTGAACCGATTTCATCCAGTATCAGTAGACGTCTTCCCATGAACACTATAAATGTGTATACCAAATTCCATAAAAATCCGGTAAAGCGTATTTGAGTTACCGCGTTTTTAAAATAGACACTAAATTGGGTTTTACTCCGGTACCGGTCAACAGATTAGGTTCAAATTTAACAGAGTACTTTTCATGGACGTCATAAATGTGTATACCAAGTTTAATGGGAATCCAATACAGCGTATTTGAATTATATATCAATAGGGTTCTTCCCATTGACATTATAAATGTGTTTTCCAAGTTTCATGAAAATCCGAAAAAGCGTATTTGAGTTAGAGCGCGTACAGACACACGGACGGACGGACGGACGGACAGACAGACAGACGGACAGACATTTTTCGTCCCCCACACAATCTCATAAAGTACCATACTGGCACTTAATAATTGATCAAACTGTTACAGTTACAGGTAATTATCGTTTTAAAATGGAGCCACGTTTCATATACTGAAATACCAATACTGAAATATCAATTTTCTGAGTGATTATTTTTCTCTGTATTTGTTAATATCATATGAACAACACTATCTACAATCATTCAGCTAAAATTAATAGTTTATTTTTGAAATAAATATATATATATATATACATATATACATATAAATGAAATTTTTTTCTAAATTGATTCTTTTTAAATATTCATACTGTAGATATTCCAAAGATGATGTTCATATGAAGTTTGCAAATTGATAGAAAAAAGAATCACTACAAAATACTGTCATTTGTGGAAAATATCACGGAAACGGCATTTCAGTGCACGAAACGTGGTTGCAAATTTGTAACGATAATTTCCCACAACTGTGAGTTTGATTAATTTTGAAAATAGTTTGCAAAATAAAAGTAGTCAATAAAGAGTATGTCAGATTTCAAGATTGTAGAGCAATTCATTACTGAGAAAAAAAAAATAATGAAATTCACCTATTTCTCACCTATAAATGTCACCGAAAGATGTACCGGTATATCCTCCCGTAAGCGGTAATATTGAAATCATGTTAAACTTTCGACTTGCACTTTTACAGTTTATGTCCAGTGTGTAACATAAAAGGAGTGCCTGAATAGAAATCATCAGGAGCAAAGCAAGAAGATTTATAAGTTAGTAATTTTAGGATTTATACATAGGATTATTCAATACTCACCCAGTATTTCCTTCAAAGCAAGACGTTTTCATTCCGATTTCGTTTAAAATACATTTTGAATAAAAAATTATTTTATTTTATGTCGTTTCTGTGGAAACACACAACTATGGATTGCCTACACTTCCCCTTGACATGCAAAGACATGGACCTTGGATTCCAAACTCACTCTATCAAAATTATCTGGCTGAAGTTTTCCCTTAACATAAACATGAATTAACTACTTTAATACCGAGCGAGTAGGCCGAGATGGTAACGTCGTGGACTCGCATTCGGAAGGTCCCAGGCTCAAAACCCGTGGCCCGCCAATTTGATAAGGTTTTTTTTTTATGGTTTCCCCAGACTTAAAGACAAATGCCGAATTGGATAATTACATACCATGAATCATCCTCATCATTTCATCTTGTATCAATTGTATCCATCTAAATTAATATCAGTTGGAATTTACGCCATAAAATGCACTAATAATAGAAAATAATTGATAATCAATAGTTCCATGGCCTACCCTAATGTATAGACACAGATCCCGAACTCCTGATATGGCTAAAAGGAGTATAAATAATAATAATAATAATAATAAATCTTTATTTAATCTGGCAGAGTTAAGGCCTTAGGGCCTTCTCTTACAGTCAACCAGAGACAGAAAAGAAGAATACACTAACATAGTTCTAACACTAACAAATACACTAACATAGTTCTGTAAGTAATAATAATACACTAGATACATACATATACAGTAGTGAATTTACTCTATGTTACATGAAATAAAACTATTTCAGTAAAGTGTGTTATACTAGAGAGAAAAAAAAAATACAGCTGGACAAAAAAAAACTACTTTAATTTTCCCGATTGAGCGTTTGTTTATAGAATAGATAGTGTTTCTCCCAAAGTCCTTTTACCTTTTTAGAGGCTAAATAATTAAATAACTTAGTAATAGTCAGAATATACAGTGCTTACTCTTCGGGAAGAACGTAATCTTAGAGTGTTCGAAAACAAGGTGCTAAGGAAAATATTTGGGCCTAAGAGAGATGAAAATGGGGACTGGAAAAAACTGCATAATGATGAGCTTCATGACCTGTACGCTTCACCAGATATAGTACGGGTAATTAAATCACGGAGGATGAAATAAGCTGGACATGTTGCGTGCATGGGGGAGGAAAGATAGGCCTATACCTAAAAAAATATTGACTGGGAGACCCGAAGGGAAAATACCACTTGAAAAGACCTAGACATAGGTGGGAGGACAATATTAGGATAGATTTAAGGGAAGTAGGATTTTCGAGGTATGATTGGATAGAGTTAGCACAGAATAGGGTTCAATGGCGGGCTCAGGTAAGCGCGGCAATGAACCTTCGGGTTCCATAAAATATATAATATTCCTTTAGCTTGCTGAGGAATTGTCTATTGCCAATGAATAAGTAAGTAAGTAAGTAAGTAAGTAAGTAAGTAAGTAAGTAAGTAAGTAAGTAAGTAAGTAAGTAAATAAATAAGTAAGTATGCCTAATAGTCAGAATGTTAAAAATGTTATCTATCCGTTTTAAAATTATCAATCGATTGCATTATATTGTCATTTTCAATACTGTACCGATATCAAAAGGACTAGGTCTACAATATATTATAGACCTACTATAATCTGAAAACATTGCGTATATTAAAATTTTAACATTCTACTTATTAGTAGTGGTACTAGTACTATGACATTTATTGTAATTATAGTCAACGTATACAATCACATATAAGAAAAAAAACAGTTGCATGATTCGAACATGTTTGCAGCCGTAACATAGTAGAAGATGCTACATATTTTTTTCGTAGGTACTCCAACGGGAGATTACGAGTTTATAGAGTTTTTTATCTGATGAAACTCGTAATCTCGAGTAGGGTTTATTAAGACTATTCCATAAATAAAAGTAATGGATTTTGTAAATAATAAATAATAATTTTCTTACTTTCGGCGTCTGTTTCTGTTTTTCCCCGAAGTTCCACCCCTAGCTACGAATTATCAAGGGATTTTCGACACAATGCTGATGTTACAAGTTAATTTATGTTTTAAGTTGATGTTTCATAACCAGTTTAAATTATTTATTAGTATCGGTATATGCCTAGGCCTATACCGTTGGAACTGCCAATGCAGCAATGAGGTGGTTTGGTATCCTGGTTTTTAAAGCAAAATATGTACTAGGGATGATTTTATATGATTGATCCTACTACAAGTTTAGGAGGGGTAATCAACTGTCATTAGGAGTTAAAGAAAAACTAGCATCTATCAGTCTATGGAAAAGTATTTCAACGACAATTACCGTTTGCAAGACATTACAAAATATGGGCCTCTTACTGCTGTCAATAGTGTTAGGCTATCCTGAAATTTATCGAAGATTTTAGGAAGAAATCTGATCTGAGAGCTTCCGTAAGGAACAAAATTATATTGATGGTTCTCCAAAATTTATATCAAAATCTGCATAACCATGCTAAAAATAATATACGCTTACGTTTGTGCTTTTCTCTTGTCCCAGTTTTCTTTCCCACATCAACGGGGGTGCGCGGGCAAAGAGAGTTCAGTCCACTTTCTTGTTACTGAGAATTAGAGTGACTTAACACACTATACCAGCCCATCATAGCTTTAGAGATGGATAAACCCATGAGGCACACATCCATAACTACCGTACGTTTTTGAATATGACTTACTGGACTTAACACAAATGTAGAGAACATTTTTATCTATAACTCTATGGACATATCTCAATTTTTGAGGATGGTGGACTTAAATCTCTTTGCCCGCGCACCCGCGAATGATAATTTGTTATTAACTGTTGAACCAGATTACGTTTTCAGGAAGTTTACAATTTCATGTTTAAAAATGTCACAACTCATCTAAAGCATAAAAATATTCAGCATCCTCCTTGGTACACGCGTACTGTACTATAAATGAGTTCGTACGAAGCGGAAGAATTCGTGGCCATGCTAATAATGGTCAAAACTAATTTAAAAAATGACAAAGAATGATTGTTCAGTTGACATCTCCGCGAAGGTCAAGTACCTGATTAATTAACAATTCATAATATCAACCCTCTCGTTAAGGCGCCCCCTCCTAAAAATACCGGTCCCCACCAAGAGTTGAATAAACAAAGAGATAAAAGAGCAAAGAAAGGCAAGCTTTCTCCACAGCGCCTAGCGTTACTCCACTGTTCGTACAGTAACCGTGTAGCGCCGCACTTCGCCGATTGCAGCTCCGATCAACAATATGCAGCGGTATTGTTGTGTACTGGTGTTGGGTTTAGCCCTAGTGCAAACATCTTTATGCCTGGAAACACGTAAGTCTTTCTAACATAGCTTTTAGAGCGGGGAAAAATTAATTGGTACAGTGTGAGATTACAGATTAGTAATATATTATTATTATTATTATTATTATTATTAATATATATATATATATATATATATATATAATATTATTAGTAATATAATAGTATATATATATATATTAGTAATATACATATATATAAGTTATATATTTTTTTCATAATGTAGTCACAGTATAGTACATCTTTATCCATTTGAATGTGAATAGAGTGAACATTGATAATATAAAATCCGTTTTACTACAGGCCTACGTAGTATACAGAAAGTATTGTGATCGTAACAAAAAATAGAAATTGAGATAATACCGTGAAATCATGTTTCACGATGCCTAGAAAACCGAAGGTGTTTTTGGAATTACGTCTGTCTGTCTGTCTGTCTGTCTGTCTGTCCATCTGGCTGTCAGTCTGTGGACAAGCGTAGCGGATAAACAGTTCACTGTATTTACTTATTTTTCATTTAAGATTTTTTTTTAGAAATCCATTGAACCGGAAATAATTTGCTAACTATAACTAAAATATAACGGGGATGTTTAATGAAAACTTGTTTAAAAAAATATTTTAATATAATGTAAATTTCGAAACGTCTACATGTACCTAATAACATGGCATCAGTATACCTTATTTTATTTTTCTAGACTATCTCCATTACAGTAGCCTTTACATGAAAGTTTAGCACATTAAAGTTGTAGAAGAAGTTAATATGAACATTGTTTTTCTGTAAAATTATGTGTGAGGACTTTACTCGTTTCCATTCTTTATTAAGTGTCAGAATGTACTTTCTAAGATTGTATGGTGGACGGGAAGAATGTTCGTCCGTCTATCGCGCGATAACTCGAATTCGCTTTATCAGATTTTCATGAAACTTGGTATACGCAATTATAACGTCCACAGAACGAAGCCAATTTATTTTGTACCAACTAGGTTGACGGGTACCGGAGTAATGCCAAATTATGGGCCTAATTTGTGAAAATCTTATTCATCAAATGCAATTCAGTTATCATGACAACAATAGTTTGCATTGTTCATAAACAGCTTCGGAAGTTGCAATAGAAATAACAAATAACACTACCAACATACTCCTTCATGTATACTTATGAAACTTCAGACCACTGTTTGTTTTCCCGAAAGCCCTTCTTAATGAATCGATCTGGATCTTAACTGGGAGGACTATTTTAAAAATAACTTATTTTATGCATGTCATAATTTAAATTGTCACTAATTAAACAAAAGCAAGACTTCATCTAAGAGTTATGAATATAAAATAAAAGTATTCAGATATTGACATATTAACTCCATCTGGCACTTATAACATCAGTTTACCTGATTTTATTATCTAAACTTACATCAGTTTACCTGATTTTATTTTTCTAGACTATCTCCACTACGGCTACACGTGAAAGTTTAGCACATTAAAGTTGTAGAAGAAGTTAAAATGAACTTTTTTATGTCATACACCGATCTTGATAAAATTAACAGGTCTCAAATAAAAACTAAATGAGTAGGTTTTAAATTCAGAATGTCAGAACACACATTAATTAAAATATGAATGATATTATTATTATTGTTATTGCTTCCCATAGGAAGAAGAGAACTATAGTTGACTTATTGTTGTGAAATGCAGAAGACTACCTGAGTCGTAATGAAGACAATGAAAACCAATCCGAGCAAGGTGGCCGAAGTAAGAAGTCCTGTGTCTAATAATAATTTATTCGCATTACAATGAAATTCAGCGTTCACATTTTTATGAAAGATGCACCCAACTCTAATAGTAACGACTCGTAATCCAATGTTATTGTCTTTTGTTTTCAATTTATTGCATAACTTTACTACGAAAAAATAAGTACTGATATCAATCTGTGGAAACAAACCTGAACCAAGTTAATTAGAATAAACTAATTTTTTATTAGAATTAGATTCGGATTAGTGAAGCCATGTGGCATCATTACGTTATGGTTAGTTTTACGTAACGCCGTAATTAAGTTACCTTTATGTTCGGTATTCACTGTTATTACTTTCGCTTTCGTAAACCAGAGTTTGCAGTATCATCGTCAGGAAGGAAGCGTTTAAGTCGGTGCTTTACCGGAAATCATATAAGCATGTACTTATCGTTTACTTCTCATATTATGTAGCCAAAAATACATTGATTTTTATAACATTATGAATTGTAAAGGAATTTGCATCCAATATTGAAAGAGTTTTTATTATTCAAAAAACAATATTAAGTAGGATTTAAATCCACAATCGATAGAGTCTTTAAGACCAATGTTTAGCCAATATAATTAACAGTGACGACTTCATCATTTTTAAGTCATCTAGGTTATATTCTATAGGGAAAATACTAGTCATTTTTAATTAAATAGAGATGTAATTGTTACCAGTCCACCGCTTGTTCGTTCCTTTCACGCAGCGGGGCCGGGTTCGATTCCTGGTCGGGGCAAGTTACCTAGATGAGGTTTTTTCCGGGGTTTTCCCTCACCTGTGAGACAAATGTCAGGTAACTTTAGGCCCTTGTGGTCCCCGGATATCATCCGGCCGTCATTATCATCTTCATCCCCATCCTCGCCTTGTTCTGAGTGAGTGTGTGAACTGTGTATCTCGTCCTATGACGTGTTCGTGTTGTCTCGGAGGTGGCCCCGGCATTGGGCTGATCACTCATCCGGGGAGGCCCTCCATGTCCTTGTCTGGTCAAAAAAGTATGTATGTGATACAAAGATAATCCCTCTCCCGACAGGTCGCGGCCCTGTAAGGACCGGGCGGGCTTGGGTCACTTAAATCCTAAAAGGGAAAGGTAACCTAAAAGGGAGAGGTAAAACTACGACAAAGAAGAAGAAAGTAATTGTTACCACACAAGAAAAAGAAAAAATATAATATTATATGTTGAAAATTATAGGACAACCAAATATAGATTCACCAGCATGTCTAATCAGGCTCACTAAGAAAGTAATAAACTTCCAAGTGAAATTGTAAATAACAGTAACATTGACTCTATTAAAATGGTTTATTATAATTTTGATTTGAAAATATTTTTCACCTTAATTCGTAACTACACAGTTTGTTTCTGGGCATGGTAAATTTGGATATTATTTTGACAGATTTAAAATAAAAGCGCCAAACGAATGCCTGTGCTCCTGTCAAGACTGTCGACTGTTGAACATTTAATATTTGATTGTCCAGTTTTTTAGCAAGATAGACATCATTTCAGAGCATGTGTTTTATAGTGCAATCCACCATACGGGAAATCACTACATTCATTATTTCAGGAAAAGTGTTGTTTCTACAATTTTGTTTTTCATTCACAACATTCATAAAAAAAAAACTAACCATAGGGTCTCTTCACTTTACCACAGTTCACGATGGACTACCGGTATAAGCCTTGTCAAGAAAGCTCGTACGCGTGTTGGCTAAATAAGTAAATATTAGATACTGGTATATAATAAAATATTATGTAACCAGGTTTTACTCGATTCTTATTATTCTTTCATTTACAGCAAAGAATAACAATGCCAAAGACTGAATCTGACAATACAACTCATTTTGTTGCCTAGAATACAATAGAAGAGTAGCCTATTGTTTTCAAACCTTCACCAGAGAGTAAATCAGCTGCCAAGTATTAAAGGCCAAGGTTGACAGAATTTCTGGCATGTGTAAGCATACATTTATCTTCCTGCCACACTACACGAAAAGAAATTCTGATTGCAGGTACTACTTTAATGCGTCATAATAACGTAAGGTTTCTCAGATTCAAAAACCTTGTTTGAGTATTAGTTTTATATCAGTTACTCAAGGGAGGTGAGGGTTTCGTAAAACGTATATCTAAACATTTAACATGTACTAGTAAAGTTCTTCCCATGGGGTGGGCAATGTTTCGCAAGAGGAACCTGTGTAAATTATTATGAAAAAGAATTATGAAACTTTTCCTTATTACTAACTTGAAAGAATCTCTTAAAGTATTTGCACATTTCACCGGTAACCATCTTACAATATCATTTAGACTTTTCACACAAAAAATTAAATTTCAATGGGAACCGGAAATTTAAAAAAAAAACATAGCATGCAATGGAGCAAGATTTTAATAATTATTAGCAATAAATAGCCTATGTAAATAATATTTACGTAATGAAATTTGTTTGTAATGTTTTTCTAAGCAATGTTTATGTAAGTTTTTAATAAAGTGAATATTAATATAATTTGAAAAATTGTATGTCATAACCGGGATTTGAACACGGATCTTCGGCTTAACGCGCCGATGCTCTACCATTGAGCTACCATGACAACATGCCAGTCTGACATCAAATTCCTCAACTGATTCAGAAGACAAGGCAGACCACGGGAGGTTACTCCGTTGAGAACACATATCCAATGGCGACCTACATTTGTAGGTACTTTGAAGCCTAGTTATTATTGAAGCCATTGGATATGTGTTCTCAACGGAGAAACCTCCCGTGGTCTGCCTTGTCTTCTGAATCAGTTGAGGAATTTGATGTCAGACTCAATGGTAGAGCACAGTGGCGGTTTCTCCTATGTGCTGCAGTGCTGCAGCACACAGCTTGTTTTCTGCTCGTCGTATAATGTTATTTTCAAACGCAATATTATATTTTCTTTTGCGTAGATTTTGAACTTGGCGCGTCCACGCGAGAATTTCTTAGCTGGTAGCTTGGGAGTCAAGAGTCGGTAATGTGAATATTATCTTTCCCGTATTCGTGAATGCAGTTTTGGAACAGCGCAGCGTTCGTACGGTGTGACGTCATGCTCGACCTTGGCTGCTTGGCGTATATGGGAGTTTAACCTGCAAAATGGGCTGCGGCAGCAGGCAGCCGAGTGGGATTCTGAGGGAGGTTCACGTCTCGCCGGCGGCCGAGCTGTTAGTTATGTGAGAAGATCTTCCACCATCTGACGGTAGGGGACCGTGATGTAGCGAGTAAGCAATGCTTTTCATCTTCACCGCCAAATTCGAATGTGTTAAATTCAGAAAAACCCGGATTCCTCAACCCCGATTAAGTATTCTGTCGCACTGGGAACACTAAGCGACTTCCTCTACCTCGATCATTAAAAATAATATTTTCTCGTCTCTTATTCCATTTCGGGGAACTCTCACGCGATTTTCCCTATCCTAATTATTATTATTATTATTTTTATTATTATTATTATTATTATTATTGTTATTATTATTTTTATTTTAATTTTTGATATTTTCTCTCGTCACACAACTCACACAACGTTCGACGAGACGATAGAAATTAGCAAAAAAATAATTAGGGCAGAGAAATTCGCGTGAGAGTTCCCAGAGATGGATTAAGAGACGAGTAGTTTAGATAGGCCTACTAATAATTTTTAAAAATATTTTAAGTTTGCTGTATGAAATAGTATTTGCAGCACACTTTCGTTTTGAGCCACGAGCCGCTACTGGTAGAGCATCGGGGCGTTAAGCCGAAGATCCGTGTTCAAATCCCGGTTATGACATAAAATTTTTCAAACTGATTCTTACTTGGATTAATATCCCAGACATGGATTTAATGTGTATTTCCTTTCCCTCCACTTAATTAATAGTATATAAATAATAACTAGGCTTCAAAGTACCTACAAATGTAGGTCGCCATTGGATATGTGTTCTCAACGGAGAAACCTCCCGTGGTCTGCCTTGTCTTCTGAATCAGTTGAGGAATTTGATGTCAGACTGGCATGTTGTCATGGTAGCTCAATGGTAGAGCATCGGCGCGTTAAGCCGAAGATCCGTGTTCAAATCCCGGTTATGACATAAAATTTTTCAAACTGATTCTTACTTGGATTAATATCCCAGACATGGATTTAATGTGTATTTCCTTTCCCTCCATTAATATAATTTATTGTTAATCTATTGCTATCAGCAAATTACAATATAAAAATTTTCGGAAGGGCAAAATATACAATACCAACTTTCGATACTTTAAGACTTAGGTAAACGGATTTGATTAAAATCTAGTCACAGACAGATACACATACACACAAATATGAATACGTACATATACACATGCCAAAATTATAAATCAGAAGAACAGCGACCATCTAATTTGTAAATGATAACTTTTTTCCAAGGGAGTAACTTGCGAAACCTTATGATTTTATGGTATAGATAAAGTAGACTGAATTATAAGTTCATTTATTTTGGCACTTTCATAATGTAGTGCGTTTCAAATTGGTACACTTAAATGACCTCTCACAATAAAAATAAAAATCTAACTGTTGGAATAATGTTTATTTTATTTTATTTTTATTTTTTAGATTTAAAAAGTTGATTATTTTATAAACAATAATAAGCCTATCTGTGTCTCAACTGTTGCAGTAAAATATCACTGCCATGAAACTCCTAGAATATTGGTATTAACAACACGAAGTATTTATTCATTTTGGATTGAAGTATTATCAATAAAAAAAAAAGTGCTAAAACGTTCCCACATACAGAGTTAGTCACAAGTTGTATAAGTAGCTTCAGGAAATTATATCTCAAATTTTTTCCATAAAACGAGTATATCAAACATGTGCCACTTTGAACGGATATAGAGTTTTAATCACTTTTAACTACATATATAAACCTCTTATTATGGTTAATGTGGTAGTTTACTCAAGACAAATAATTTCGTCTTCCATCCATTTGATGCAGTTATATTCGCTTATTGCTTCAAAACAATGGCTTATATACGGCAAAAACTTATATAGTAATATATTCCCCAGAATGTTAAGAAGAAGAAGAATATTTTTTTCAAAACTTGATGGAGAAAATTCTCTCTTCCATCATAAACAAAAAAAAAACTCTAATAGTTACCTAGGAAAATCTACTAAGTTATATGCCCTCACAGGGTTGTCTACGAAAAGCTATCATTAATATTAATGAAAAGATACAGCGTGGTTTAGGGAATTAAAAGGGTTCGGTCACGAAAAACTAAGCAGCAAACAAAAATATTGAGCTATATCCAAGATTAAATCCGTTGAATAATATCCAATAAAAAAAGGCATCCATTAAACACATTTACTACCGTTAACATTATAATTTTCCTTCTGGAAGGGTATTGCTAATATTTCAATAAAAAATTATATTTTGGTACGCATTCATTACAATTAACTGCATAGAGTAGATTAAGGGATTTTGTAAGGTATCTGGTTTCTCAATAGATACTCCAACTTGTTTTTAAATGTCAACTTAATTTTCTATTTTTATTTGACTAAGTTTATGAACAATAAAAAGTTATGGAGCTAGATAATAGCCCTTGTCAGTCGGGCATTACGCAAATGTTAGAACTGGGTCTCCCGAAATTAATTTACGGGAGACATAAAAACATCTGAAATGATGCAACTTTAAAGTTCTTGGGAAATGCTGTTTTAAAAGCTCTCGTTTTTTGCAGTCCAATGGAGAACAATAAATTACTATAGCAATTTTACAGTATCCTGTGTTTTAAGTTTGTTCCGGCAGTATTAAGAAGCAGCAACCACACTTCCCATATGAGCAAATTTTCAGTTTGTATCACTTTATTCAACGAACTATCAATGTGCCCACGCGTCGGGAATCCGATGACGGCTACTGAGTGTTGATGGAACAAACCTATTACTTATTAGTATAAATATTGTAGTATATAATATAGTTCTAGTCTGATGAAGACGTCCAATCGGCGGTGCACGAGTGGTTACAGCGTCAACCAAAATAATTTTTCTCACGCGGTATCGAAGCACTTCCTATCCGATGGCTTAAGTGTGTTGAACTAGGAGGGGACTAAGTAGAAAAAATCTAAAAGCAAACATTCTTCCAGCAGTAAAATAGTGGGAAAGAAATTTATTGCGGTTTTCATTTCATTCTCCCTCGTATATGTCGTTTGGGCGCATGGACAGATGCTGCTGCTGTCAACCTCCATGCACTTCAAATTGCCAGTGCAAGCAAACTTTAATCCCCTGTTTTCCTATTTTCAATTTGCATGTTGTTTTGATACATTCAAAATCTTATCTTCTCCCATAAAAATATAGATACACCTATAAATGTTTTTTTTTTAACATGCACTTTATAGTGTTTAAAAAATTACTAATCAGATTTTCTTTAAAGGCCTTAGTTCTTTTTTAAACATTTATAATCATAGGTCATTCTTTTAAACTGTTTATTTTTATGGGTAAAATATTTATAAAACAATATCAACAATATCAATAAATCCATCAGTAATTCTGTAAAGATGGTAAAAAAAGAATCTCACATTGTAAATTGGGTTCACACTTTAATATATTTCGTATATTTTAAACATATATTTTAAAAAAATAAATTGAGATAATTTATTAAAATTTAATTTTGGTTTACATTTTAATATTGTATGCGAACTTTCAACTTTCTGGAATAAAGTAGTTTATAAAATCACTCTCAACACTTCGGTCATCCCTAGGATGATGAACTGCCTTGCTCCTCCAACTATTAAGTGATTCCTTGGATGTGACCCCACCGATCTACGAAAACCGACTTCTGCAAGTTCGTACAGCCAAGCTAGACGTGGTAGACTCCCATTAGTTTATCTTGTCGTATTATGAAATTATTTGTTCTGCGTAGTCAATCGTTCTAGGGATTCCTTTTGTTCGCTTCTCGTACGTTAAAACAGTGTAAATTTGTAGTTTTTTTTTTATCTTTATATACTTTGAATCGTATTTTATGAAATTATTTCTAAATTCCATAGGCTACAATTTATTACGATATCCTTATTATAAATTTCCCTAAAAGCCTATATTCTCTTACCCACTTCATAATCATTTTAATTATATATAAAGCCTGGCTTGTAGAATCTTCATGTTTATGATGCTCTTAGAGGAAAAGGAAATAGGAAAATTATGACGATTAAAGGAAAGATGCTGCCAGACCTAAGCATTTATGGTACCACAATTTCACATCGAACATCTTTACAATTTTATAAAGGTTAGATTTCTAGTAAGTGCTTGGTACTGAACACTAAAATGGAATTTCTCAAGGCTGATGCTGTGGATGTCTGGACTGCGTGAATTTCATAAGACCTGCGCTACTTGTGCAGCACGGAGTAACGAACCGGTCTTGTTATGTAACTTTCTCCACTCCAATAAATGCCATCACTTTCATGCGATGCCTTTAAACACGCGGAACCAAACCACGCTATTTTCAATTATTATATTCAATATACGTCATATAAAAATCAAAACAGTAAGAAAATGCAATAATAGGCCTACAATATACTCTTAAAGCACAATTATGTAAGCTATTAAAGCACAATTATGTAAGCTATTTCTGAAGCAAAAACAATTACATTGCCTATCGTCCCCTTAGAAAGAAAACCACGTATCTCAAAACAGAAGGAAGAGTACTTTTAATTTATTATTAGATAGAAAAACATGTGTGCTGTCCTCTAGAGAGGAAAAACAAAATTTAGTGTATTGCTAGGAAGCGTTATTAAGTGACAAAGCCACGTAAGTGT
Source organism: Ectobius pallidus (assembly GCA_964059195.1). Taxonomy (NCBI): domain Eukaryota; kingdom Metazoa; phylum Arthropoda; class Insecta; order Blattodea; family Ectobiidae; genus Ectobius; species Ectobius pallidus. The sequence goes on along the minus strand of CAXKWD010000007.1, from coordinate 108,915,073 downwards.
TTTATGAGATACGAGGTTTTCATTCTAAGGGGATGCTATACTTTATGCTATGTTTTACCTGGCGAAAGGTATATTGTACGAAAATTATTCCAATTGTTATTCCAATGCAACAATAGGCCTACAATGTACTCTTAGAGCAAAATTATATAAGCTATTTCTGAAGCAAAAACTCTTACATTGCCTATACTTTATGCGATGTTTTACCTGGCAAAAGGTATATCGTAAGATAATTATTCCAATTGAGTCCTGAGTCGTTTCATTGTATTCGGATTATTGGTAATTTATTCTGATCAAACTTATCTTGGGATGCTAATATTTGTTAAGCTTCGAAATGCAAGTATAATTCGTACTTTGGACTAGTTAATAATGGCAAAACCAAGAGGGTAATGTCCAATCTTACTTATCATCTTAACAATATTAGTATATACCTATCATACCTGAGCAACTGAGGGGAAACGTTTTAGTACCCCACCCATGCTGTAACATATGAAACCTGCTCTTCATGTTCAGTGTAACGTCGCAACTGCTTTATTATGACGTCAAGGGCACTGTAGTGGGAGACATTACCCCACCGCACAGTGGCACAATGTGAACTAGTTGCGCACCCGTGGTCTATATACTAAAATAATTATTTTTGCGCTTCGTTTCAATACGGTGGCTGTTTTATATCGCTTAGGGTAAAAACCGGAATAGCTCGTTGCCGATATTCAACTTCACTGTGGCCAAAACGCTGATAAAATTAAACTTGGAGACACTTAAAGTAAAATTAAATTTTCTTGTTGGAAAAAGGTATCTTGATATTTTTCGGTATATCTCACAGTTATCGAGAACATGCCTTTTAATTACTTCAATGACTTCTTTTCCTTAGGGCCACGATCTATCGAGAGAGGGATTATCTATTAGATCACATAGGCCTACATACTTTTCACACCAGACGAAGACAGGGAGGGTCTCCCCGGATGAGTGATCCGAGACAACACGAACAGGACAAGACACACCATTCACATTGAGCAAAATGAGGATGGGATGAAGATGATAATGACGGGCAGATGATATTCGGAGACCACACGCCCTAAAGTTACCGGACATTTGTCTCATATGAGAAGAAAATCCCCGAGAGAAAAATCCACCTAGATAACTTGTTCCGACCAGGATTCGAACCTGGGCCCACTTCATTAGAGGAGCGAGTCACATCCCGTGTGCCACAGCTGTCGGGTATTGTAATTTTCAATTATCCTGTGGGAATTTGATAGCACTCCTTAAGTAATAGGCCATATTTAACATATACTCAATTTTAAATGATCAAAACAAAGTTTACAAAAGTACTATAAAGAAAGAAAGTACTGAAGTGGTAGTTTGTCTTGTTTTTAGAAGTCTATGACCTGTTTATTTCGCCGCATTATTGTGGCATTCTGCGAGCCTTTTTCAGATTGCTCGTGAAGGAGGTGACTAGATGATACGATAAAGAAGGAGATCGCACTATTGCGGGTTAAAGTCTACTGAAGTTCTTATTACAATACAGGGACTAAAAGCATTACCTGGAATACGAACCAGATAGATCCTTCAATGGTTCACTTATTGTATATTATTATAGGTATGTACATAAAAAAATTAAACACAAAATTATCGCCTGGGGCGAAAGAGATCATTATCTCCTAAACTTATCGTCTATTACCCTTTTGTTTCTTAGCTTAATTTTTTGTATGTATTATTATCTATTTATTTGGTCACTACACCATAAATTTACACTTATTTACATTTACATAAACCAATCTACACATCAGATTAACTTATACTATAAAAGGTAAATTCTCATAGGCATTGAAAGATTAACTTTTAAAGCTAAGCCTTTAGATCCCTGTACGCCGCTACTTAAATCTAACAATATCCATCCTGTTCCCTGTATAGCCTAGTTACCCTTGAATGCGAGTTATTCGTACTTAACAATCAGTATTTCATTCAGGAAATCTCGACTTTCATTCCTTCGATACTAAAACACAATTCAGGGAATCCTCTCCTCTTTACCTAAGCTCACAGTAGGCCTATACAATTCTTTCGGTTATGAAATCGTATCGCTCAAGTCAACATTGTCATTTTAAAAGTAAGTTATCTGATAAAGTATTTTTGTTAAACAAATAATTTCACAAATTAAGCCAATTCTTTGACTGATAAATCATAAGTAATATAAGCCTACCCATAACAATGACTTATTCCTAAAAACTACTTACATTGTTATATCTATTTCGCACTAATATTGTTGTTGGTACATGGTTATTTAATGAGCTAGTGTTGCTTGGAAAGAGGTATGACAACCAGTCCTTAGGAAATCTAGTAGGCCTGCGTATTTAATTCGTATATACCTGTATGTCTACAATTTTATTTCAAAACAACACCTGAGGCTGTGAAATACAATGTTACACATACCAACAACATATTAAAGATCGACATACTGAGAACTAGCAAACGACATTTCACGCTTTGCGAAGTAGGCTAGCAAAAACAGTTTCGCTCTTGGGGAAAATTGAAAGTAAACTGGTTTCGTGTTGTCAGAAATAGTTGGTTTTATGTTTATACTCGTAAGTGTAACATATTCCATATTTGACATTATTTCTAATGCAGATATAATAAAATATCAAGAACGAACAGCATACAAGCAGGTGATTCACTAGAATGTCAATAGCAATCAACGAAATGGCAAATTAATACATATAAAATTGTCCATTATCTAGGCACTTCGGCGGCTATTCGAAAGCGCGCCTGCTACTTTACTATTGTGAATCTCACTAAGTTACATTTCAGGCCGTATTAGTGACTGATTTTACAGGGATTTCTCGGAATTTCCATTTTCGAAAATTTCATTCCATGAACACTCTTCACTTTCTTATCTTCCATTATCTCTTTTCATCTCATTCATCATTCTCATTTAATTAAAAACAGTCAAATAAAAAATCGTCCAGCTAGCAACCAAAACTGAAACGTCATGTAGATGGTAAATTTTAGATGGAAACTCCACACTTCCCGCGTTTGATTCTCAGAAAATTACCGTTACGGTGGACTCATATGGCGGGGCTTGGAAAATTTCAGTGTTTCGAACCATTGATGGGGGTGAGGTGGCAGGACATCTTCATATATCACCACATAGGTAGCCTAGAGGTGTCAGAAATGTAGTTTCGGAAGGTAATCGCTGTGCTAAGGAGCTGTCATCGTACCTCCGGCTGCACATAACATTTTAGCTGTGGATCCAACATTTAATACAGATCAACATGTTAATCAGCGAGCATTAGTTTGAAGATAATTTCATACGAATAATAAAGAGCATCCGAACCGGCAGGAAATATACGTTTTATAATAGGCCTACATTTATGAGAACTGATTGGAATACAAACTCAGTTAAATATGTATCTATTATGTATTTCATTTTTTTATATAGTTTGTGAAATAATACTTTCAAATACTTTCCACGTATAGACCTAGGCATCCCACAAGAAAATGCACTATAGTTTGCTGTTAGAATCGTACGTGTCAATTTATTGATGTTTCTCTTTTCTTCATAAAATATAATTAAAGAAAAATGCTCATTTTACAATGTAGAATCACATACAGAATCTACCACATGAAAAAATGTATATTGGTATTAAGTAATAAAAACAATAGCCTATTATTAGTTATTATATTTCTTAACTATATCCAAATTTTCACTTTACAAGCTGGTTAGCTGCATAAGTTTTGTTTCTAATAAGAACAAAATCTCATGTGTAGAGGATGCGGGATTTTATTTACAAGTTGTTAGTACATGACCATGGTATTAAGATCTTTAAAATAATAAAAAATTATCACAAGCAAAAAAAAAAGGTATGATACAAAGTACTTTCTACTTAATAAAATAAATTAAAAAATAAGCAGGATTGTTTCTAATGTTTAAACATGAGGCAAACAAAATGTAGAATTTTTTCGTCCCTCGTCGCTCTGAGCGTAGCATGTCTTAACAAGACAGTTGGAGAGATATCTACACAGAATGATTTCTTTGCATTAAATGGAAGTTCTTGACACGGCATAATACCCCAAGAAAAGAGTAAACAACTAAAGGCGCGAATTACCATTCTTTCCCGGCAAGTGCAAATCGTTCGAAATTTGCACAGAGTAAAGGGCAACGAAGACAAGCTTAGTTTGTGAAAGAAACATCAAATCGACAAATACTTTAATATTTAGGCGTGATGATTAATCACCACAAACTCTGCGATAGATAGGCTTGAGACACTAGGATACTAAAATAACTACGTTTAAGCATTAGGATTGTAAACTGATAAATCAGGTACTTAAATAGGCTAAAAACTCCTAAAAACTTTATTTATTTATAATAAACAAAAGTATATATATATATATATAAGTACTAGCTTAAAAGACCCGGCGTCGCCCGGGTTTTGTATTTTGTAATTGGAAATTAGCTTATGAAGGATTTTCAATTTTAAATTCTAGGTCCTTATATAGGCATTTATAATTTGAAATAGGAAGAACGACTTATTACACTCAAACTATTCCCTCAGAAAACGCTTGATATAGTTTTTTTATGGCTCATAGAAGATCTAGAATTTTGCATCCCATCGCTTGTACAGTGCACAGCAAGCCTGGTAGAGGTTTAAATAAGAAGAAACATAAATTCCTGTAACATAAAATTGTAATATCGAGGCGGGAAATTTCCCACTCTTATGTTACCATAAAGCCTTCATACTTTTCTCTCCAAAAACCTGCGATATAATATAATAACACTAGTCAACAAAATTTGAACTTTTTTATGTTATAAGGGAAACAATGGGTGTGTCTGACTTACTTTTTTGTGCTGATTTCAAATCTTTTTACAGAACTTTTCCATCGCCCAGGGTTTTTGAGTAATCGCATGGAAAACATTTTTCGTGTCTATACACTATATGATATCTTAACTGAAATTACATTTACTACCTAAAATGCATGTGAATTGGATTTGGAAATTCTTCAGTCATTGTTATGTCATCTGGTGGAGATGGTATGGGAAGTCCTGGCCCATGAAGCACGGTCGAATTGCTGAATCTAAAGATGGATATTTAACAGTGTGTCTGGACTTCAAACTTATTCCAGATATATTTGTCAAGCAGAAGTAGCAGTCTGTCAAATGGTCCTTAGGTTCGCGCCATATCATGGGGACTGCAAAAGGCATATGACGGGATCCTTTCAACGAGCCAGATAATACTGTTACACATTTGGTACAACAGATTTCTGGGGCCCATGTCTTGTTCTGGTATTTTGTTGTTAAAATAACAGTGATAAGCTCTTCTTATTAGAGGAGTAAAATTTCGTCTCTGCGCTTTGAAAGTCAGCTCACCACACACAAAACAAAAGTTGTTTCTATCATTAACACACTTTTGAGACATGTTTTTTTATCACTATACACTTTTACACTACTCCTTATAATGCACTAACTTACTAAGGATGGTAATATACACTTCTATCACAATTCAATTGACAACGGAAGAGAGTACAGAATTAGCTTTTATTCTTTTAAGAAAGCTTCTATTCATCTGCAAACTTTACCTTACAATCACAGTTTTGCATATGATCAAGTAGGCCGTGATGACTAAATAAGGTATTGTAACTCATGAATTCAAGGCAACAATCACCAAACGTTATAAGTCAATTATTGACACAATGAAATTAAATATAAATGTAGAATACTAATTCTAATCAGCATGTTATATACCAGAAATGCTAATAAACAGGATTTTTAAAAAAAATGGTGGGTGATGGAAAATTACTGACTTCATTTTTGGAATCAGCAGATGAAAATACATAAGAAACACCCAAAATTGTTTATGTAACAAAATCATTGTTGACCAGTGTAATATACACATTACCATACCTCGTTTTGTTTTCTCTACGTCCAGGGTAGAGAAAGTTATGTGATTCCATTATTTTAGTGGATATCATTCTGTAATATTTATTTATAACATGAATTATTTTGATAACTTCTCTTATTTGTCAAAAGTGCATTTCATTTGTTTCGTCCAAGCCCACCTGATACCATTTGGCAACAATATATTCTGTGATTTGGAATTGATAATTCTATGTAAAAAGGGATTAAGTATTTTCAAAAACATTTAATTTTTGGCATTTAGAATCAGAATTTTCCAAAATCCTTTCTTCGTGAGCACCTACATTATAAAACGAAGGTACTGTCAAAATTCCAAGTCTCTACCTGTTATAGTTTAGGCTGTACGTTGATTCCTGTCATTCAGTCAATCAGTCAGTCAGTCATTCATTCAGTCAGTCAGGACAAAGCCTTTTATATATATAGAGAAGAAGAGAAGAGATTTTTTAAATGTATAACAACTTTACCGACAGCAATAGTTGTACAGAGTGGTAAAAGGGAATCCATTATTTTGAGAGATTGGTATTGAAATTCCAAATAACATGGGTCCAAAAAAGGAATAGATTTCCCAGTATATTCTACTAACAAAGTGCTTCTTTCACACAAAGTACCGGTACTAACTTGAAAATGCAGAAACTTTTAGTCTGTTTACATTTTATGACGAAGACAACGTTCTTAAGTGTATACTAGAAACATAAAAATTGATGAGGTTTTTAAATAAACAGTGCATTCTGTAATTATGAATTGCGATTCATTCTAATTTTGGTTTCTGTACTTTTAAGGAAAATCTGTAGTTATTAACAATATTGAAAGCAACAATCTTCCCAACTTGTGGCTGAAGCAAAACCAAGAGATAATTTTCAGTTCGTTACTACTAAGTGGATCACACTACCAGTGTTCGGCACATTTTAATTGTAAAGGCAAAGATTAACAATTTATTAATTGTTAATTGCCACCATAACAACTAACAATTGATCAACTGTAATTGTGGAAAATTACAATTAACAATTGATTAATTGTCAATTGTAGTGGTAGCAATTAACAATGAATCCATTGTCAATCGTGATTTGCTACAGTTAACAATGAATTACTTTTCAATCGTTTTATGAATTTAAATAAAAACTAACAATTAAAAAGGACTACTGTACGGGCCTGGTGCGTGGACTGGTATCATAACAAAATGCTTAAGATACTGAAATACGCATGTTAGTTACAAATAAAACTCAGCCTTATAAAATTAACATGTCACGACTTGCAACTTTTTGTTATGTACGATGACGAAACATTGCACAAATGAAAAACATACATTAAAATATAAATAATGGGTATAATGAAGGATGACATTAGTTTATTTATCAATAATTAGTATTGATTTTTATTAATGTAGGTAAAATTTTTGAAATCTTGTAATACTTTTAAATTTATTTCGGTAAAGGTAAGTAAGTTAATTCTTAGTTTTAATTGTTTCATAAAACAATTAAACAAGTTAATTGCAATTATTTTAATTGCGAGTTACGATTAACATACATTAATCAAATAATTTAATTGCAATATGCAATTAAAAGTTTAATTGCGATTAATTTAATTGCAATTAATTTAATCGCAATTACTTTTTTTAGTCAATTAACGAGTTGATTGAAAAATTAATTGATTAACGCCCAACACTGCACACTACCCGGGTTATAAACAGAAATGTAAAAGTGCAATAAATGCATTCCTGCAGGTGAATCAAGCGCAGTGTAAACTGTTGTCCGCGCCGGGCTACACGTGTTTAATTCCGCGTAATGTTATGCAACAACAACGTCATAACTTTCTACACCGTAACAGCGAGTCGGAATGGCCTGCGGCTCACGGGTTGTAGGGCGAAGGAGGAGCAAGGACGCTGTGCAAAGAATCTGCTACACCATTGCAACACACTTAGGAGTGTCTGCAAATATCTTTTCAGTTTTCTTGGTTTTCCATTAATAAGTTCGCTAGGCTTTTTGTGTTGTACACATCCAATCACAATTTCATGTTTTCACTTTCTCTTAGGATGGCGTGCACCAACCAGGAGTAAACTAAACTAAATCAGTAAATCTAAGAAGGAAACCTGAAGTAAACAAAAACCAGTTTTTGTCTCACTCTTAAGTCATAGGAGTAATGTGCTAGAATGAGACGGATGTAATGGTTATTGTTTACTTCAGGTTTCCTTCTTAGATTTACTACTTTACTACTTTAGTTTGATGCACGCCACCCTTAGTCTTCTTGAGATGAAGGAATTTGTATCGGACCAAAACTTCGAAATAGAATTCGAGATTTTCGTCCGGCCATAAACGTTCATCTGAAGCCTCCACATGGAATGTTGCACACACTAAATACCGGTCAAGCAGTACAAAACATTTTGAAAACTTTCGTTCGGCAGCTTCCTTGTTCATTGTGTCAAAGAATCAAGTTGAAAATATTGTAACCGTCCACATGCTACATAACACGACTATTGTAATAATGACAAATTCCTTGAAATTTTATTAAAAAAAAAAAACTATTTTAGCTCTTATGTCTTTCTTTCGTTTTGGGCCAATAACATATACGAATGAGTTTGAAATCAGTCAATGACAGACCTGGTACATTGATAATCTCAAAGTGCCTTATACAAGATTAGGCACTAGTGTTGAATTTTATAAGTTCCCAACGCAGATCAAGCAACTAAATGATCGTAGTTTTAAATTACAGATGGAAACTTGGCTAAATAACAACCCTTTTTATAATTTGACTGAATTTTTAGATTGTGATATTATTGTATAACATATACTCGTATATTTAACGAACTTAGACATAGCCTATTGTATAGTGTATTTAACGGCAACAATATATTTATTCTTCTTCATGTTCTTCTTCTTCTTCTTCTTCTTATTATTATTATTATTGCACTCCATCTTTATGAAATTTTGCTTTATCGACTCCTACGATAAGCGTCGACTCAGCAGATCAATTTCTGATAAGTAGATAAGTTACGTTTCTGCATAGATAAACAAGATAACTTTTTCGCACATTTCTACTTTGCAATATTGTTCTGCATGCTTTAAAATCGTTGTTGGAAAATTTTACAATAATTCTCGGGCGTGAGACATAATGCTTTTCACTTACATCCTTATTCCCCTTGTACACAAGTTATTTATCTTATATAAATAAAATGTTTCAAGTAGGCCTATAAGAAACTGCTTCAAATCAGAGATTTTATATTCTTTATTTGTACTCTTTATTATTCTGACGACATAAGTTAATTTTAGTTTTTAATGTCTTCATCTTGTATCATAATTAGGGACCGGATTCTTAGGTTTTTACCTATTTTTTTCCTTACTTCCAAAACAAAAAGCGATCACACACTTTTTCGAATCATGCCCATAGGAATCACCCACATTAATTCTGGGGCACCTAAAAATACCTAAATGGGGTATAACAACCTAAATGTACCTAAACGGGATAAAAAAATCTAAGATATCTAATTTAGGCTACTTTTTTGCCTTTTTTGTTTGTCAGTTGAGAAATTTTGCGGAGAGACAATTTTAGTCGGGTTGAAATTAATAGCAACAGCGTTTCGTTCAACTCAATGTCGTCTAGGATGACAGCATCAAGAGAAGAAGTGTAAGAGTACCTGCGTATTCCTTTTAAAATATTCGTACGAACAACCATTGTTGACGTCATGTGAGGTTGAAAGGACATTTTCTGCCTTCAAATGTATTCTAAGAGATAACAGGAAGAACTTCACAGTTGAGAATCTTGAAAGATATTTAGTGATATACTGTAACCAGGATATGTGAGGCAATCATATTTTCACTGCTTCTTTTGATTGTTTATGCTTTCTTTCTTCAATTCTTTAATATTGTCCTGAATCAAGTTTACACAAATTTAAGTCAATTTTGTTAAGTTAAACTTTACAAGTATTATGTATTGAATCCTATGTAGCACATTCAAATTCATTAAACCAATTATTCTACCCAAAAACTATATTTTGGACAAAAAACCTAAAAAAAACTATTTCACCTAATGGAAAACCTAAAACAGTGTTTTTAAAACCTAAAAATCCGGTCCCTAATCATAATTATAATTTTTACTACTGACTATAATATGCTGTACACAAACTATGTAGGCTATAATATAATATAAAGGTTTTATCCTAACTTAGCTTGTAAGGTAAGAGAAAGACTTTATGAACATTTTATTTATATAAGATAGGCCTAATGCTTTTGTACGAGAGTATAAGGTTGTAGGTGAAAACACTATAACATTACCAATCCTCTACTGACATGAAATGAATTGATGATAAACTTTATTAACTCAGATAAAGATAGTCTGGAGTTACTGAACAAATGTTCAGAGGACTACCTTTTCGCACAACTGATAATAAAATCGTAGCCTCTGATTTAAGAAAACAAAGCGGCTTTGAAGACGTGATTTGGAAAATAACAGTAGACATTCGTTAGAAGAGCTGTCAGCCATAAACTAAAATTTGAATATAATAACTTATAAGCAGGGCCCGGATTTTGATGACATGTAATCTTTTAACTGGTACATCGTGGACGTTGCCCACTAGTGCAGGTATTCTGATCATGACTCCTAGATTATAAAAATGGCAATTTTTAAGGGTCTTTTTGGTCATTTCCCCCCATTTTTCATTTTTAAAATTCAATGTCATTTTTTAGTAATTTTTTGCCATTTTACGGTCTTTTATTCCCACATTTCCTTTTTTTAAGCATTTTTTTAAATTTTAATGACTTTTTCATTTTGTGTTGCTTCTTGCATTATTGAGTTTTGAACTTTTGTGCATTTACATACATTTAATATTATGAGAACCCTAAATAAGCATAAATAAGTAGATCTTCTTATAATTTTAATTTAGGTACAGAAAAACGGATTGCATTTAATCGTATGAGCAAATTAACTAATTACAAACCTGTAGGCTTAATTGGGTTGACAACATAAATGTAGAATACACACAAATTTGATGAATAAACTAGTATTTTCATACAAATTTTTGGGTTAATTTTGATTAGTTTTTGAGTCATTTTTCTGTATTTTTCCAGTTATTTTAAAGCTCATTTATAAGTATTGTTAGGTCATCAACATCCGGACCCTGCTTATAAGCTGACGAACTACACCACTGAATTGAAATTATGTGAATCACTTCAGAATGTCAAGGATCGATTTGATGAATAATTATAATACGTTAAGCCTATAACGATTCCACGGAATGGAATAGAAGATAACGAACAAGGTTAGTCGGAAGGAATCTTGGACCTGTTAATCGAGGTGAGATGGCTTTGACACTTGCTACAGAGAATGTCTGGACGAACTCGATGACCTTCAGGTCTCCACGTGTCAAAGGAAGGAGTTAATTAGATATTAATATGCAGCTCTTATCCTCAAGTTTTATTTATTGGTAATAGTTATTAGATTACAGAGTCGTAGACATGTCACTGTAGGCCCTCACCTAAGACAGTAGTAACGATTCTGTTGAAAAGCATTATCGTTTTCGATTTCATCACAATTCGATTTTCCACCTGTCTCGGTATTAAAATATATATTATATGCCGTTGAGCTCGATCAATAAAATAGAATAGACTTAATGCCAGCAACTCAATATTTTATTTTAATATTCGCCCAGGACTTTCGGCGTAATTTCGCCATCTTCAGGACATCATCTTTTGCTGGTTTGGATGCCTCGATAATTAAAACCCACACTGCATTGTCTTACATCTTGTCACATTTATAAAATCAAGATTTCTGAAAGCTTTATAAAAACACTATCACTGAATCACTCTCCTGTGGCCTCTTTGTTGTGTATCTGTTGATTATAATCTGTTATAAACACAACGAAGAGACCACAGGAGGGTGATAAAGCTGAGGATGACACTGTGTGACACTATTAACTATATATCGGTCGGTTGTATTTTCCATCTTCGAATCCATATGTTAACTCAGAACAATTTAAAAGCTCTTAGATCAGAGTTGGATGAATAACTTGTATTTTAACTGTAACGAAAAAATAAAAATGTCTCGCTGCAATGGACCTCTGAAGTCAATCGACCGTAAATAACTTGTTTTATTTTCCACCTTAAACTTCAATTGAATAAGGTAACAATTAACGGTGGGAAGTTACCGTATACAAGTCTCGACACTGAAACTAATTGATTCTACTGAAAAGCCAAAGATTAGAAAATCGTTTATTACTCATTACTCTGTCAGTTATGCAATCAGAACAAAAGTCGTAAATATAAAACCTGAAAGGTAAACAACTAGCATCCATGGTAAATTACGACAACAACGATCTATGCTAAACAATTTCAACAGCATGTTCGATACGTGGGGTAAAGAAAATGAAAATTGACTAGAAACGTAGAGTACCTAGATAGCATTTTTCTTAACTTTAAATCCAAAATTGGAGGGAGCAGCAACGAACTGTCTAAAAAATTGACTTCTTCTACGAAAGTATCATGGATTATTGGAGAGAAGCAGCAATGAACTGCCTAAAAAATTGACTTGTTCCATGAACGTATCATGGATTTCACTGAAGCAGCTTTAAACTCATCCACTCGCTGCTTCGCAGACTTCTACAGATATATTCATGGGATCATTAAATTCAATATCGGTACTCTTTATGGCAAAAGTTAAGTATCATTGGGCCATACATTATTTCATTATTGTTTACGGCATTTGTTTTATTTATTTCTGCTTATTCCTTTGCTTGTATTAAAGATCTGGACGATTCATGAGCATTTTCGGCTAAGTCCCGGTCGTTAACCCATCACAGTATGAATCGGTTATCCACCATACCAACGAGGAACTGTGAAAGAGACTCATAAAATGTCACCATAATATGACAATATAAACGAGTCATAGAGCTATAAAAAGGAGAAAAAATAAGGTTCGGCAGACCAAAGAAAAGTGTTGGAGCTTTATATGCCTCCAGCACTAGCATATCAGTCGAAATCCAGATCGGAACAATTTTGATAAGCTTCAAACGAAGTGTGTTGCCATGATTGTTCCTAATTAAAGGTCTTTCGTCATGATTTATGAATATTAAATAAAATTAACTTGACGAATACGTAACAGTCAATCGAATAATTTGAGTGGAGTTATCAGGGGTTTCTCTCACTTGCATAGTGATGGGCACACCAAAAGTTAATTTATTTTAATAAAACTTTGGAACTTATTAAAATATAGTTTTCTGTTTCCTAGATTGGCAATATTGTTATTCTTTTACGCTAGATGATTCAGTAGGCCTATCCATCGATCACAAGAACATTAGCAAAACCACTGCCTTCTAAACTGTATTAATCGTGTATACACTGCCTGTCCTATACGGCTAATTTTGCGTACTCGGCGACATTACAGATGGCAGCACCTTTCACACCCAGTCTGCTTCTTGTTTTTTGCTACGACATTGTTGATTATGTAGTGCTGTCACCGCCGTCTCATAATCACTGCCTTCTGAACTGTATTACTCCTCGAGACGGCGGTGCTCATAATATAGTCTATCAATGCGTCTAATTAATTTACATTTATTTTAATTATTGCTCCAAAATTCCATTTCAAGGTAAGTGTCATATACTGGAATAATATTACGTTCTAAACAAATAACACAAGTACTGTGTCTGTTTAATGCTTATTTTGATTAGTGATTGCTGCAATCTGGGTGTGAACTGTGTCGCCTCTACTGAATAAATTAGGCAATTTAACAATACTCTGAACTCCATGTTAAAATAAAGCATAGGACAGGCAGTGTAATTCTCGAGACGGCGGTGGCAAAACTTACTTTTCTTTGTTGCCAGACACAATGACGCTCTTTTGTCAATTGATTCTTGTTGATTTCATAGAGAAAGAATGTTCAGCTTATGAGTTTCCGTGTTATTTTCTTGGCAGTTTTTCTAGTTAAACAGTATCAGTTATTGTTCCGAATATGTTTGAATAAGGTACATTGCTTTTGAGGTTTTTATAGTCTGAATAGTCACAATTAAGGTAGTGACAGTTTTGGGACATTTGAGATCGAACTGTGATTATTGTTGTGTGTAAATATGAGTCAAAAGTCTTTAGATCTAGATCAATTATTTGGTTTTACTGAAGCTCGACAAAAGCTTGAGCAGAAAGGAGAAGAAGTTGTTGACAGGGAACTGGAGCCAATATTTGCTCCATACAAAATATTTATGAACAATGTTGACACTTTTCATGGTCGTCACTTTTCTGATTTCCTGTCTGACCAAATACAAGGAAAATTGAAAATGGAGAGGGGAGGTGAAGGTGAAGAAGAGGAAGAGGAAGCTGAACAGGAAGAACAATTAGAAGAAGAGCAAGAGGTGGAAGATGAAGTAAAACAAAAAGAGGAAAAGAAACCTGCTGTGGAACGTAACTATGAAATTATAGGCACAGTCAAAGATCTACAAGGGTATAAGCAAACTGAAAGTATTAAAGAAGTTATAAGTGAGCCATCAGATAGAGAAACATATCTTCCCAAGATTCTGAAATGTGGAATTGTCATCTATGATATTACATCTGATACAACTCAGATAAAAGAAGCCCTATGGGCACTTAAAGCAATTGAAGCACATTTAGATAAGCTACAGGAAGCTGCCCCTAAAGCATTCAAGAAACTCGACGAAGTACGTTATTTCATTTTGATATCAACAATAATGACTTGGGCCCTCACCAAACCAATAGACCCAGACGATCCAAGCGTCCCTTTTACTGAAGCCGATTTTCGCAAGAGGAAACCACACCCTAATTATAAAGAGCATTTTGAACTTGAGAAGGAAGTGATAACAGTTGGGAAGAAGTATAAAGACAAGTACAAGACTATGGTCATAGCTGCAGGAATAACGTATGGAGCAGAAGAAGATTTACTTCATTTCCTTTTCAAAATGGCATGGCTCAATGAACCTGCGCTTCCAGTTTTCTTGCCTGGGAGAAACAAAATACCACTAATACACATAAAGGATCTTACTAGTGTGCTGCATAACATCTTAGAATCATTCCCATTAAAAAGAAGGTATATTTTAGCTGTTGAAATGGCTATTTCAAGTTTGAAAAATATTGTAATGGCAATAAGTTCAACTCTTACAACAGGAAAGATCAAGAACGTGTCTAAGGAAGAGGCTTTCTTCATCAAAGAAGTGACTCAAACACTATTTGATAATCTGACTATAGATCTGAACATGGAACCTATGTACATAGTGGAAAATATGAGCATTAATTGGTACTCAGAAGTTGGTTTCGTAGATAATATTCAACAAATTGTGGAAGATTATAAAGAAGCACGTAATTTGAAGCCACTGAGAATATTCTTACATGGTCCACCAGCTATTGGAAAAACAAGAATGGCAAATCGACTATGTTCATTCTATAAATTGCACTATTTACATGTAGGAGATCTGATAAAGAACACAATAGAAGAACTGAAAGAGAAAGCAAAAGCTATTAAAGAAAAGGAAGCAGAAACTGAAGAGAAAGAAATAACAGAAGAGATGCTTGAAGCTGAGGGAGAAGAAGAGGAAGAAGAGGAAGCTGAACCAAAAGAAAACCTTGAAGAAATTTTAGAGTACATTGATGAACTTGAAACAAACATGGCTGAAAACGATGGCCGTCTTGATGACAACTATGTTATAAGGATTTTTAAAGATAAAATTATGTCAAATCCTTGTCAAAATCAAGGCTTCATTTTGGATGGTTTTCCAAAGACAATTGAAATGGCTAGAGCTTTATTTGGGACAGAAGGTGAAGAGGAAGAAGTAGAAGAGGAGGAAGGAGAAGGACCAACTTCATATAATAAAAGAACTATGCCAGAGTTTGTCATCAGCCTGGATGCACCGGATGACATCCTTTACTCCCATGTCATGGAACTGCCAGAGAAAGAAATTCAAGGAACCCGTTATACAGAAGAACATATGATTAGGAGAGTTGGAAAGTTTAGGGAAATGAATACTCTCTATGATACTGTCCTTAATTATTTTGATGAACTAGAAGTTCACCCATATCTAATAAGTACAGAAGAAGACTCCCCACTCATGGAGAAGACTTATCAACTAATCATTGATAGAATTGGAAAACCTAGGAATTATGGGGATGAGGACATTGAAGAATTATCGGAAGAAGCAAAACTTGCTCTAGATGAAAAAGCACAAGAAGAACAGAAGCTCAGAGCAGAGATGGAAAGGAAAGCACACGAAGAACAACACTCTAAGATGGAAGAATGGGCAAATTTAATGGATGCTTTAAAAGATGAAGAGGAGCAGTTATTAGCGATACAAGGCATTCCTGTACGCCATTATCTCATGCGTTATATCTTTCCTATAGTAACTAAAGGATTGCTGGAAGTAGCTAGGGTTCGTCCAGATGATCCTGTGGATTACCTTGCAGAATTCCTGTTCCGTGAGAATCCTGAAGGCAAGATGTTTCATCCTGATTACGCAGAAGCAGCTGAAGAGTTAATGAACTCTGCTCAACAGTTACAGGATTCACTTTTGAAAGTTGGGTCTCTGATGGATGATAGTTTTGTTTATAGCAGTAAGCAGCAAATAGATTCAGCCCATGTCATCCCAAGTGCATCAGGTGATCAAGCAGGCCTACAGGAAGGTCTACCCAAAAAACCTCCAAATGAATTTCGTTTATTTGCACAACAGCCACAAGATAAAAAATATACAGATGGAGATGAAAACGTAGGACGTATAGACTGCTTCACAGAAGATGTGGCAGTAAATGAAGAGAAAGAACCTTCAGATGAAAGAATTTCTCTAGATAATGAAGTAGCTTCACAAGTAGTCGTATCTCCATATAGGGAAGGTGAAGCATTTTCATATAGAGATGACGAAGCACCTACACACGACGATGAAAATGAGGGGAGTCTTGCAGAACACAACTATCAATCTGAGCAGAAAGAACCTGATGAAGATATGTTCTCTGAAGAAAATAAACATGAAGATGAACAGAGAATATGAAGAATATTGTTTCAAAGACATAATTTCTTGAATATAAGTTCAGTAGTTTCCGTTTAAAGAAAAAATACAGATAAATTATGAAAATAATTTGTGCAATGATTTTTTACAATAGAATAATATATAACCATCACTAAGAAAATTAAATTAAAAAAGAAAATTAAATTAAAAATAGAATGTTCCCATAACTATGGTGATAATCTGTGCACAATATGATTTTATGTTTAATGTCATGGACCATGCATATTTCTATTTTCTCTCTTAACTTGATCAGATTTTGTAATGCCCATCATTATGTATTAGTCACCTTTAAAGGTCAGTTGAAGTGTCCAAAATCAATAGACCCTCAGAGGAAAGGAAAGTTTTATGATCGAAAGTATTGCACCTAATCTATGATGAAAGCGATAAAACACAGGTGCTCATAATTGTATTATGAAGACCCAAGTTAACTTCCCAGAGCCTATCACCGTGTTTTTGTTGGTTCTAACTTTAAATATTATTTCAAAACTTATTACTGGACGAGAATATTATAGGAGAAAAATTCCCCCGACACTGGGACTTGAACCCAGGACCTTTGGCTATTCGCGCCAATGCTCTACCAACTGAGCTAAGCCGGAGTTCAATTCACAGCGCCGGAAGGAACCTCTCTCCTATGCCTGATTGCCCTAATGGTCTACCTCACAGACAGACAAGTTATGTCATAGCCTATGCAGTACTGTGAGGCACACTAATTAGTGATTTTTGTGACCGGGCTCCCACTGTTATTGTACAGTTGACATTCAAGATAGATATATAAGCTTTCATGAACCACAGATTATTGTCTCTGTTGGACACTACATGAGAATATTATAGGAGAAAAATTCCCCCGACACTGGGGGAATTTTTCTCCTATAATATTCTCATGTAGTGTCCAACAGAGACAATAATCTGTGGTTCATGAAAGCTTATATATCTATCTTGAATGTCAACTGTACAATAACAGTGGGAGCCCGGTCACAAAAATCACTAATTAGTGTGCCTCACAGTACTGCATATGACATAACTTGTCTGTCTGTGAGGTAGACCATTAGGGCAATCAGGCATAGGAGAGAGGTTCCTTCCGGCGCTGTGAATTGAACTCCGGCTTAGCTCAGTTGGTAGAGCATTGGCGCGAATAGCCAAAGGTCCTGGGTTCAAGTCCCAGTGTCGGGGGAATTTTTTCTCCTATAATATTCTCATGTAGTGTCCAACAGAGACAATAATCTGTGGTTCATGAAAGCTTATATATCTATTATTACTGGACGTTTTAATTGTATTTATACGCCATATGAAAGGGTCGCTTTTAGTATTCCTACTCAAGGAATCCAAGTCAGTTTGAATTTTTTTTACGAATAATGTGAATAAGCGTGTGTAAAAATGGCCACCACTGTACTGTTTACCTCATTCCTATTAAAACAACAACTTAAACGCATACTCAAAAAGACAAAACTCTACACAATGACCTGAAGTGAATTAGGTGCAGGAAACATCAGCATTTCAACCGTAAGCTACGTTTTAACTCAGCGAGGTTAGAAGGTGATTCTTGGAAAGGAAATGATCGCCAATCACAAGCCGCAGAAAAGTTAGGCTTCTCTACTAGAAAACCGCAATATATGCCTAAACATGTGCGCTGAGCTCTTCAGACTTTCCACACTAGGCCAGTCCACTACAGGCCACTCCAAAGATATTTTGGTTCCCATAATGCTTTCTTACGAAAAGGTGGCTGACCCTTCAGACTGTCCGCCTGAATAGCGGGGATAGTTTGGAAGGCCCAAAAATAAGAAGAAAAACATATCGGAAAGCAATATTATAAAAACCTGTGGATTCTTGAGAGGTTTTTATATTATAAAATGTTCTAAATTAATAGCCATTTCACCACATTGGTTTCGTAATGCTTAACGATATATTATACAGTTAAATCAATAACGTGTTTGCATTGCAGCCTCAAAATGCCGTTTTGTCGGAATAAGAAGCAAATTGTAGGCTGCTGATGCGGAAGTAAATATACACAAAAAATATATTTCTGACAACAAATCGGACTCGGGCTTGATGTACTAGAGGTGTTTCAGATAAAACATATTTACTTATCATTATTAAGATACGCACACTGAGAATAATACAGCCACAACTAAGAAAAACTAAGTTTTATATTCGGAAGAAAAAGGATAGGATTTTATAAGGACATGAGTGTTCTCTGACGGAAAGTAACGGAAGTACAGATATGGCCATCTTACACCAAATAAATCTCATATAGACCATTAGAAAAGACAAAAAGCCCAAACTTAATTAATTTTGAGATGTGGCCCTATTATTCTCAGAGTGCGATATTTTCCTATCGAAACACAATATAAAATAATGCAGTCTCATGGATGAGATTTTGAAAGCTAATTATAGGGTGTTATCGCACTCTTCGCTCAAATGCATGCAGGTCACACATACCCACATGCCCTGTAGGAATTCAAGAAAGTGAAATTTGTAGAAGTGAGTCTGCCTTTATAAGGGTAAAAATGTAGGTCACGAGAAATTCTTAGCGCCTGTCAAGGTTACGTCTACAATCTGCCTAACTCTGATGTCAGAGAAGTTGCCGCATCACCGCGGTGCTTCTTCTTGTGTCATTCGTTCTGTAAATCACAAGTTCTCAAAGTGTGGTCCGCAGACCACCAGGTGTTCGTTTTTAATTATTTTGGTACAAGTCGTTTTTAATGATGTCAAGGAACATTCCCGCCAAGTTGGATGAAAATCGAACAAAGCGTTTGTTCGTAAGTGCGTAACAAACAAATTTATAAACAGACAAAATGCCGAACGCTCGAGTTAAAATAGGACCTTGACTTTCTAAGTCAATTATTATTATTGTTGACAATGTTATTAACTTATTATTAGGAGGCGGATTTCTATGACATGTCATATTTTCTCCCTTTGCATTATTTCAGGTTTCAGACTAATTTAAGCCCGATTCCAAGCATCCTGGTGAAAATGGAACGGCTTTTATTGTGCATATAACTGCATATTTAGGAAGTTTTCAACTATTGTAGCATATTTAGTATGAATATGCATATTTAAGTCATATTTTTGGGATATTAAAGAAATTTTGAAGTTTCATATCATATTTCGTAAATTTTGCATTATAATGATACTTTTTGAGAATTTACAGATATTTTAAATAATTAACATTATATGTTTATAAAATGAATTGTTTTGAAACTTTAAAAAAATATACACAATGTGTAAGCGGTAAAGTCATATTTTAAATTTCATTGGTCATATTTTAATGTTTTTTTGGTCATAAAGGCATGCCTATATCCTATTTTTTAGGTCATAGAAATCCGCCCCTACTTATTATTTTCATCAGGTAGTAGCTTCTCGCACGCTTAAACATCTCTAATAACTCGCAGGGTAATATTTAGTCTATTACCAATACCAATTAACAAGAATAACATTTTACCACGTAGTTTAATAATCTCATATTGTATTCAGTATTAAAACATTAAGTAAGTAAGAGCACTCTTGAAATTAAGTTGAGCTCAATAATTGCTGAAAAGTAGGCCTAGAATAATCGAAATTCTAACGTGTCAAGTAATGGTATCAGCAAATAAAAGTAATCTGAAAATGAGATTTTACTTAACGTATAATGAACTGTAAAACTACAGTAGAAGGCAATTTATCCGAACTCTTAACTATCCGGATTGCTTTGAACCTGTAGTGGTTTTTGCAGTATCTAGCATTGAGAAATACTCTTTCAGGGCCATTTATTTGCAAAAAAGCTAAACTTAATCGACGGACTTTGACCGATAGGTTTAAGATGTGGCACTTTACGTAAGTATAGTACTTTACAATTTAGTTCTTTTTTTAATAAGTCACCTTTTTTTTTACGATTTATCAAATTATTCGGATCGGGTCAGGTCCCAATTATTCCGGATAGTTGGAGTTCTACTGTATCTCAATAACAAGAATAGCGAATATTTAAATAAGATTTTTATTTTAACTAAGTTGGCGGCTGAGAGATGGGGAGAGATCGCTACAGTGCGAACGACAATACAGTAGAACCCCGATAATTCGAGCTAATTGGGGCTGAGGCTACCTCGAATTACAAAAAACTCGGATTTTACGGAAATATCACTAGATCAATGGGTAAATCATAAATAAATTTTTGGACACAACAATGGTTTAAAAAGTAAATAAATAAATAATATAGTAGGCCTACATACCTGTATTACACCTGTATGTATATTGGCAAACATTTCCAATTTGCTACATCGGCATCCTTTAAGGATTAAGTCATTGTCTGACCCTTAGGCCGGGCGCAAGTTGAGACGCAGTTTGGTGACGTGAGGTAGAGGTTACTCACCGTAAGTTTAACATAGAGTTAAATACAACAACGAAGGTTCGCACGCAGGGTGAAGTGAAGCAGATTCAACGAGTCACGAGCTGCGGACGTTTGTGATCGTGCCACAGTTTCTCACTAGTGACTTCTCACTGCGCGTGAAAAGTTGTTTGTCCACCATGGACATTGAGAAGAAATTAATTGAGGATAAATTAATTATGGCAGGTCGAGGGAGAAAAAATTGTACGACACGTCAAATTAAAATTTCAGATTTGGGAAGAAATTGCGAAGGGCATTGGAAAGAAATGTGATAAAGTTGTTTATAATGTTTTTATACTGAAATAAGATGGATTTATTTGAAGGGAACAAGCGAAAAGCTATAGTAGTGTCCGTTTTTATGGACTTTGAGATAATAATGCCTTCTAATAGTGAATTTGGAATTTTGGAATTAGTTTAGGCAGAAAGCGGTAATATTATAGGGGAAAAAGGATCGTACTCCATGCAGTTTGAAAGATTGATGTCCGCTCTGAAAGTAAACAAACCCTCTTCAACTCTTCATATTTATTGTTTATCAGTTTGTTGCTATGCTCTTTTCAATCAAAAGCGTTTCTTGAATTAATTTCTATACAATGTGTTCAATTTTTTATCCTTTTTCGTTTTCCGCTGTACCCTTCATTTGTTTTTGATAACATTTTATATGCAGTAGATTTTCGACGAAAAGAAAAAGTTGCATAAGCAGGCATAAAAGTGTATATTTTCTATACAGATGTATATCATAACTAGTATAAACCATAAGAATTAATTAGTTGGGAAGTTTCAGATTTGTAATTAAAAATAAAATGAAGGAGTCATCTTGAAATTTATTTTCAACTTACTTTCATAAATGTTTTATAATTATGTACAGTAAAATTGCTCCATGTTCCTTAACAAACGTTTCTGAAATGAAACATTTTCTCAAAATGATTTTACCAATTAGTTCCGTTTCGCTTTATAATGTTTTCCCGTTCAGAGTTAAACTTAGTATCTCACCGGAATTTGAAAAGTAACCTTAATTTAAATTGAATTGAATGATTGAGTGTTATAGTGACATTAAAAATAAGAAATTAAAGGGTATTATATTTATTAAAAATTATATATTTATTATGTCTTAATGATGAATTTTCGTATCATAATTATTAATTATATGTATATATGATCGCTGAATGTAAGTATTCGCAACATTACATTAAAAAAAATTAAATTTGTAGGAAATTAATACATTCTTCCCAGTGTCGACTCGTAGCTAAAATTAGTGCGATTGCTGCTTCATAAAATGTTTAGCCTTCGTTTTGAATATTGTGCAAAAGGAAATATACATATTTAAAAAGAAAATTGATTCAGAAACTTGAAAAGACCCTAAAAGAACAAAATCAAACTTTTTTACTTACTGTAATTTAAATTGTTACAGCTCAAGCATGATCTATTCGTTTAAAAATTAAATCGATTATTCTTGTTTTAATTTCCGCGAAAAGATCAATAATTTTCTCATTATTATTGATAAACTTCATTATGCAGCTTAGTGTATGAATTCAACTAGTATAAGATAATTCAAGTTTTGGTAAGAAATTCAACCTGTATACTAGTAGTCTTAATAAACACCATATATTGTTTCGAATCCGATTGTGAATAAAAATTTTGGATTATATACATTCATTTTATTAAAGTATGTCTATATACAATTGTCAAATACTAAGTTGATTTTATTTATTATACACATGAACATTTATTGAACATTGTATCTCTTTTTGTTTGTCAGTTGGTAATATTTGATAATTCTTTGTATAATAATAATAATGACACCTTAATTAAAATTTGACTTCTTTTCTTGCAGTATTGTTATTTGACGTATTGAAAAGTAATAAGTTAGGTTAGAAGTCACTCTGCGTCACCTCACGTCACCAAACTGCGTCTCAACTTGCGCCCGGCCTTAAAGGAGTGGAACGGGAAAGCGGCGCTACTAGGAAAACACTTTTAATTACCATTGTCGTTGAGTAGAGATTACAGTAACAGTACAGTATTATTTTATGAAAGGATGGTATGCACTGTACAATTGATTGACACGAGGTCCCGACAAAGAAAGATCGAACCTAACGGTTTCTGTCAATCTGTAATAGAAATGCATTAGCAGTCAGAAGCCAAGGTTATTTCTGTGTACTGTGAACGAAAACCCTATGAGACCGTTTTACTTGCATTTTTGTGCATGGAAAAATTGAAAGAAAGCTCAAAATGAAACACATTCGGAAGTGCGTAAAATTTACATGCGGACACCGTATAGAAACGGGATTTTACTCTAGATTTATGGAAAATTTTAATTTTCTTAAGACCAGCCCGAATTACACGGAACCTCGAAATACCAGGGCTCGAATTACCGAGGCTCTACTGTACTTTGAACTGGGCCGGTTATTATCATCGCCATCGTCAATAACATGGACCAGAACAATAACATCACCGATTTATCATTATCGTTAATAAGGTCCGAAAGTTATGCTCTGTCAGAAGACGAAATAAGCATGCAAATATGCTCCGGAATCAATGAAGAATACTCTATCACCCAAGTAATTTTAATAATTATCGTTCTCTTGTTAGCTGAATTACATTATATATACAAAATAAAGTAGAAGATGCATAAATTATATTAAAGAACTTTTCAAAAACAAGTTCAATGCAAGAAAAAATTTAGCAAATTGAAAACTGATGGAGTGAAACGTCATTTTAATATTATACAATCGGTTTCGAAAACACTAGGCTATGTACTGTCAATTATTGTACAGTCGGTTCTCAAAACAACCAATTAGCCAAATGTGCTGTAAACGTTTCAATGAACAAATAGAAAAAATACGCACACATATTTTAATATCAAGCAAACGTGATGCAATATGGAAAAACTAACAATAACTTATAGGCAACATTATGCAAAATGAAACCTTCAATTTTCTGTTATTACTTTCTCTGCCCGTACCATAGGTACTAGAGGTACAGGAAGTACTGTTTTCGACCCCGAAATTCGAAGTTGTGTTTTGACATAAATACACGTTTTGAGGCCCCTGAATTAAAAAATACTATTTTTGGAAACATATCTGTGTGTCTTTGTGTATGTGTGGATGTATGTGAACAGGCTAGCTCCAAAACAGAAAGTCATATGAAAACAAAATTTTGTATTTGCGTCAGGTACATTCTGAAGATGTGAGCCGAAGATGGCGACAAGTTTCTCTTATTTTTAAAAGGACTTTACATTAAGAAATTTTCGTTTTTCGCAATTTTCTTGAAAACGGCTCTAACGATTTCCTTTAAATTTTGCACTTGTGTTGCTTATACTGAAAGCTAAAACTTTTATTTGAAACGTTTTTCGAAAAAATTCTCTGAAGGGTAGTAATAACCCACTCACTGTTCACCCACGTTTGTAGAAAATTTGTCTTGCGTGTTGAACAACTGAATACGCGCTCTTTCACGGCCTCTTATTCTATACAAGAATGCGAAGTGAGAAAGATGTATTGTTGGCCATGCATAGAGTAAAGAAATATCTGAGGAGAATATTCGATAAATTTCTGAAATTATTCTTAAAGGCGGAAAGTTTAATAAACGTTTGCAGTCACTTTTTTTTTTTAAGTTTGTCCATAGTTTTTAAGTTTGTTTTTAGTGGCAGCATTCAAAGAAGAGGGTGTAAGGTATTTATAGCATAATTAGCGTAAAATTGTGTCTTGTATTTCTGTACAAGGATAATATGTGAATACTGGCAACTTAACCGTTAAACTATTTTTTTTTTTTTTTTTTTTTTTTAGTTCAGGCTAAGATGTTAACTTTTATTTGGGCAGAGGAAATTATGTGACTTTCACATCAGATTTTTTTTCATGTCTTGTACTAGTTATTTGCGACCGTTATATATAAAACTTAAGAGGCAAGCACGTAATTAACAAAACAAGCACTAGCATAAGCTTCTTGACATTTGCATGTAATAGAGCGCGTAATAAAAAAAATATGATTTTTCATAAACTCCATTATAATATTAATGTATCATATTTTACTATGTTGTGCTTATTGTTAGTAAAGTTTCCTCGTTGAGCAAAACCTGCTGGAGAGCGTGACAACGTGTTGTGTAACAATGACTAGGAGTAACGCTAGGAGAAAAAGTCAAACAACAAACATGACTTGATGACCCTATTCTCTTCGTTATCAACGCATGAGAATGCTTTTATTTCTTGCAACATTACCTAACTAGCTACATTCATGACCACTGTAGGAGATTAGGCCGAAAATTATACCTTACCCTTCCCTTGCAATCACGAAGAACAATATACCAGCAATTAAATGCGGTGAAGAAATCAATGTTTCAAATTAAGTTCCAGCATCTCTCATGTGGAAATACTTCATCATTCTTCATCATTAGTTATTTTTTGTGATAGTATTAGTTTATAGTAATTAATATGAAAGTGTAAATATGTGTTGTGTATGAATGGTCTTATGAATAAATTAAGAAAAGAGCATTAAATATTCCAACTTTCATCATTACGTACACAAGGATACCATAAAGCTTTGTAGTCCACTGTTGCATCAACTCCGGTTTAAATTCAAATAAAGAAAACATTCCATATTGAATTACAACGTGTATGGTTCCCCTGTCAATTCGTTGATACAGATTAAAAAGTGCATTCATCATATTTTTAATTAGTTTGCGGTCACCACCCTAAAAACAGCACTTGTAGGAAGTCATGTACGACAGAATATAAAGTGTGGGATTAAACTCTGATTCCAGTTTTGAAATGTCGTCACTCCACTCCACTCATCGCAAAAGAACATTCCTAATTTTTCTTAAGCACATAACCTTAAATTCTACACCTCCTTTAGGAGGCTACAGAGTTACATATGCCAGTCATGAGTCAGACAATACGTTAGTAATATAATATTATTAATGTACTATTATTGATTGTTGATCGAATATAGAGTCAAGAAGTCTAGACATTTCGCTTTTTGTTTATGAATCTTTCGCTGATATTTCACATAATGCAGATTAAGTACATATATTGATATATCAGGTTTTTATCGATCATTAAGAAGGCACGAAGTCAATTTAATGAAAATTTTAACCCTATTTCGCTTCGTTATTGACTTGCTCTGTAGCATACACATTTTACGTCACGGAGTTAAAATCTCCTAATAAAAGTTGCTTATATACGTCCCCCAATACACAGGTAAAATATTTCGGAGTTATTCATTAACACCCATAGCCTCGAGTGACATGAAAATCGCCGATAAATTCCCGTGGACGAAATCGGGATTTCTCTAGGCGAGATCCAAGTCACGGGTTGCATTTATGACTATTTAACAAATAATATTTAATAAATAATTAATAAAATTTACTTAAATTGAATTATTTGAAAGCATTTTACATTGTCACGGTTCGTGGTTGTTTTCTGTGTCTAAAACACGATCAGTTAATAAACGTCCATTTATTCAACTATTGTTTTATGAAATTTAATACTGAAAATATCTTGCGTAAAACTTATTTCTTATATTATTGTTATAGCTCCTAGCGATGTATACTGATTCTTGAAATAACTATTATGCAAGCACATATCGACAGATGCTCGGGTGGGCAATTTGGCATCAAATAATAACCAACCTTATTCCCTCTATCATATAATATAATGAGTCTAACCTAAGCCAAAAAATTATGTATCCTTCGGGGATGCGATGTGGTAACAACATTCTCTTCATTTATACAGCCAATTTTCATGAAGAGAATGGCATACTAAGAGGCAAACTTTTATTTCGGAAGAGTAAGCTTTGTAAGTTTCACATAATGTTTTTATAACTTTGACGATATAACAAGAATACCCTTAATACAGTACCGGTACACACATCCGTACACTTTCAGCTTAAGTTAGACTTCTTGTACAGGGTGCGGCATTTATCGTTTCCCATTTTCGAAACCGTGTAACACATTTATTTAACAAAGAAATAAGCTACACGGAACATTTTTAAATGTCTTATAGTCTTGGATTTGCAATTCTAGAATTGTGCATTTCGTATAGAGTTAACGGTATTTACAGATTTATAGTCATTATGTGATATTTTTCCTGAAATAAATATCGCAGAATCAGTCACAGTTTCTAGAAATGTGCATTTACACATAAATAAGTTTTCATAGCAGGAGATTAGCACGTGAAAACACTTGATGAATTTGTTTAAATACTTTCACTCCATCACGTAACCTGAACAGGCTTACGTCAGGTACAGCCTGTTCATAAATTGAGAATACTTCTATACTCATAAATAGGGGGCGAATTTCTATGACCTAAAAATAGGATATATGCATGCATTTATGACCTAAGAACATTAAAATATTACCAATAATTTAAAATATGACTTTACCACTTACACATTATGTATATTTCTAAGTTTCATTACAATTAATTTTATTAAAATATAATGTTAATTATTTAAAATATCTGTAAATTCTAAAAATTATCAGTATAATGAAAAATTTACAAAATATGATATGAAACTTCCAAATTTCTTTAATATGCACACAAATATGCCGAAAATATGACCTAAATATTCATATTCATACTAAATATGCTACAATAGTTGCAAATTTCCTAAATATGCAGTTATATGCACAATAAAAGCGGTTCAATTTTCACCAGGATGATTGGAATCGGGTTTAAATTAGTCGGAAACCTGAAATAATGCAATGGGGAAAAATATGACATGTCATAGAAATTTGCCCCCTGCTCATGAATTTACAACAATAATAAAATCAGGTAAACTGGAAGAAGTCTTGTATTTTTTACTTTATATGCCATGCATTTGTTTAATCCGTGACTATTACAATCATGACATGCATATTAGAAGTTATTTTTGTAATCGATCTCCTAGTTAAGCTCCAGATCGATTCATTAAGCACGGCTTACGGAAAGCACAAAGGTGTAAAGTTTGATAAGCAGAATATTATGTGCAGGAATATGTGGGTGGTGTTATTTGTCAAAGCCCATTGTACTGAAACTTCCAAAGCCGTATATGAACACTGCAAACAATACAGATGTCACGAGAACTGAATTGCATCTGATGAACATTTTCACAAATTAGGTCGCTAATTGGAAATTACTCCGGTACCGGTCAACCGATTTGGTCCAAAATCAATAGGATTTGTACAATGTACGTTACAAATGCATATACCAAGTTTCATGAAAATCCGATAAATCGTATTCGAGTTACCGCGCGTACAGATGTTTTCCGCTCACCATTCCATCTCATAAAGTGAATGAATGAATGAATGAATGAAGTCCTTTTATTGTAAACAAGAATAACTAACTTTTTACATTATTCGTTGCATGAGCCCTTAGGCTGTCCATGCTTTAACTTACAATCTCATAAAGTATTATACTGACATTGCCTCTAAACTCAATTTCTAATTATATTGTTTTTGTGTTACAGCGGAATATATCAGACCATGTAACAGATCGGACCCACAGCTGAACACGTGCATCAAGATTGGCTTTAATCATCTACGTCCATACATCTCAAAGGGTGAGCCAAGTGTTCCTTTACAGTATTCTTCCTCTTATGGTGTCATATCCTTCTAGGATGTTGGCAGTTACAGTTACTAACAAGACACCGTACATAAATATGACAGTGATTGCAGTGGATTCCCGTTGCCTTCAGAGAGACTAAGGCAACATAGCGATGGCACAGAAGCTCCCTAATCTTTGGTGATGAGATGATAGCATATGAATCCGAGGTCCCAACGCCAAAGTGTATGATACTAGTAGGTGCCCGTGGCTTCGCCCACGATAATTAATTAAAAAATAAAAAATTAAGAGTATAATAACTATTAAAGCATTATATTTATTAACACTTGCACACGAATCATTCATAAACTAAGCCATTAATAATTAATGAAACAGCTAAAATTCCGGCTTCAGAGTACATTCCACGATTAGAAAGCGCCGCCTGAAAAAACCATCTCAGATTCGATTATGCAGTTCCAAAGCTAACCGTGAACACATAATACGTATTGTTTCTCAACTGTTTGTTGACAGATGAATATGATGTGAATTTTATTTGATCAATTCAGTGTAATTTTCAGAAATTATATAATGTTTCAATATTTTACAGCTGGTGCCCCCGGCTTCGCCCGCCATTATTAATTGACTCCAGGATTTTTAAGAAATTTACACTGGTAGTTTATTAAAAATGTTTGTGGTTCAGAGCTATGAAAATTGTAAGTAAAAATAAAATTAGAATATTTGTTCATTGTGTTCATTTAACTTAGGCTTTATATAATAAAGAAACGGTTTTCCTAATTTTGTACTCTTCGTGAAAGTTTACACTGCGAGAGACGAACATCGCCGAGTATACCCGATGTTTCACGAAGCGGGCGAGCGAGTGAGCACGCTATTTAGGGCCGTTGAATTGTATACGAGTAGATTTGCCTTGTCCCTTTCAGAGCTGAATTTAGGCCTATATATTAATAGAAATACTCATCAAATGAAATAACTAATGGAACATAAGTTTGAAATCGATACAAAAAATCAGTAGATTAGCTGGTTTTCTTGAATTATAATAGCAACGTGAGAATAAAAAACCTCGTATGTTAGCATAAGTATTACTATGTTAATTTTATAACTAAATTTTTATGTATTTGTTGTGGTGACGAATATACACGTAAGTGGCAGTAAAATGGTTAACGGTTGAGGTAAACGCTTCGGCAGAAATCTCAACCAGATAATCTAGTCGAGTAATATTCGAACCCACGCCCAAGACAATGCAGACTTGCTACCGCTTGAGTCTTGGTGGGAGGGGCAACTTTCACAATATTATGTTCCAAAATAAAATTAATCAAAATAGATATTTCCATTATATCCTGAAACTATTAAAGTTTGTCCAAATTTCCTCCTAGACCCATTTATGACCTCTTTACAGTTATCAACATACTATAATTTATGAGAAATCTAACAACTTATACGGATATAGCATGTAATTTGTACCTCAGTTTAGCTGAAAATCTATATTAATAGAGAGGCTAATAATATTAATTCATTAACGAGATAAAACTGACAGTTTTATAAAATTAACTATAGCCTCTATGAAAATTAATAATTAAAATTTGTCTAAAAAATCTTCATTATAATCCTTCTAAACCTCTTCCCGGAATGTGAGTATTTTCAAACTAGAACAGGTATTCCAACATAAGCTACTTTTAGCACATCTTCATATAAAATAAGAATAATTTTGGCATTTACAAAGTTTGCTGGATTTTATAGGGAAGTTCTTACAGGTTTTGAAAAGGGATTGAACGTAGATATTAGATGTAGATAACTAAATCCGTTATACGGGCTGGGAATGTAAGGATTTTATCTTTTAAGCCATTTTTTCCATTAAGTGGAAATAATGGCACAACACTGAGGTTCCGAAACGGGAATGATTGATGTGCTCATAAGGCTAAAAATTAGAAACACCGCCGCTAAAGTATGTTGTAAGCAATCTCTACCATCAGTGCAAGAGTACAGTCGGTCAAATAAAAAACGTCAGTAGTATGGTTTTGTTCATGACGTCACAGAGGAGCGGAGGAGCAGCTGACCACTGTCCACTCGGGAGGAGCAGCTGACCACTGTCCACTCGGGAGGAGCAGCTGACCACTCGGAGGAGCAGCAGACCACTGCCCTGGGTGCTAGCGCCCTTTGCTCCGCCTATATGTGTAGAACAAAGGCCTAAGTGTTTATTTATTGGTAATATTGGGAATATTGGTAATTATGAGCTTGCGCCCTTATCGCACATAGTTCTTTTATCAATCTGGGTGCTAGCGCCTTTTGCTCCGCCTGTGTGTGTAGAACAAAGGCCTAAGTGTTTATTTATTGGTAATATTGGGAATATTGGTAATTATGAGCTTGCGCCCTTATCGCACATAGTTCTTTTATCAATCTGGGTGCTAGCGCCTTTTGCTCCGCCTGTGTGTGTAGAACAAAGGCCTAAGTGTTTATTTATTGGTAATATTTGCGAGTGTGTAATATTATTGCAGGCTTGCATATGTTAGCGAGAGCCCAGACGTGATGCAGCTGCGCGTACGAGAATAAGCCAGTGCACCACGCGTGTGGTCTTGCAGCAAGTCGTTACATGTTCAAGACCGATATAAACCCACGCTATCGCTTTTTTACGTCATAGGCTAGCCGACGTCGGTGGAGAGGTCATCGTCCGTTATGAAGAGGCCATATAGAATGTATAACATGTTGCGAGAAGACGATCGCAAAAAATCGTTCGCAAGATGGCCACTATCGTTTATCGATGTTGATAAAATGGTTGAAACCGGATTTTATTACACTGGTTACAGCGATATAGCAGAGTGCGCATACTGTCATACGCAAATAGGAAAATGGGAAAAAACGGACGTTCCAGCAAATGAACACAAAAGATGGTCCCCCAATTGTGCATTTTTAAATAAAGGTGGCGAGGGATCGGATGTATGCGGAACTGGTGAAGACGTGTGCGGTCATGGTGACATCGTTGAAGACGTGTGTGGTCACGGTGAACAAAAGCGAAATAATAAAAACTTGGCGCTGTTTTTTATTGCAATAGTATTTACAGTTTATTGCGCATGTGATTGGTTAAAATAAGACGAAATTTGATTGGTGGAAATAAGACGTTCTGGGATTGGTTAGCGGAGGGCTTTAATAGCTGCGAGACGAATGTTTCGTCCTCAGTGTACAGCTAGCCAGGATGATGTCAACAACTACGAAGCGCCCACGTAAGCAGACGCCGAAGCAAGCAGTTGAACTGGATGCTGCCCTACAGGAGCTGATAAACTCCATGCAGGTGACCGAGATACCGAACCATGCTGCGGGTCAATCTCCGAACCAGGCTGCGGGACAAACTTCTATCCAGGCGGCGGACCAAACTCCGTTGGATAAGACCAAGATCCCAATAGTAGCAACGCTGGAGAGATATTCAAATATGGATATTAATATGTCGGACACGAAAATGCTACAAGAGTTGGAAATCGGGGCACCATACCTTATAAAGCAGGCACGCTCCACCTATACCAAGTACGGGCGCCGCGTTGTTTTGGACCTTCATAACGGCTGGTCAGTATTCTTGCCAACTAGATTTGGTAAACTTACAGAAGACCAGATACAGCAGTTGAACGAAGTTAACCTCTCTATCGTATATTACGGCAGAGAAATTAATCCAGGCGGCTACTACTACCATAATGTGAAATTTGTGTGAATTGACTACATAGACATGGTGGTGTGTAACAGATGGACCAATGCAATGTGCAAGTGTGCGTAGTGTAACAGCTGGACCAACGCAATGTTAAAGTGTATATGGCACGAGCCACGCGTGTGGTCTCTTCAAATCATATATAAAGCATGATACGTGCGAAGCTCATCATCAGTATGTCTTCTCAAGAACTAGTACGTCAACTCCAGGACTCTTCGTTTGCAGATATCCCAGACATGGAACCTGCGGTAGAAGAGACGCCATCACCAGAACCAACAGAGCCGACTATATTATCTACTCTTAAGCTATATAGAACTGTATACATCCCAGAAGTGAGATGGAACAAATCGTTGAGTGAGCTGCAATTTGGACTTGCGTATCCGATAAAGGAAGCTCGTTCCGTGTATACAAGGCGTGGGAGAAGAGTCGTCATAGATTTAAAGATTGGGCGCAGCGTTTTCCTACCACGAAGGTTTGGGAAGTTGAGTGAAGATCAGCTTCGACAGATTAACCAGGAGAAACTTTCATTGATGTACTATGCTAGGGAGCCGACTTCACGTGGTTCCCACTATTACGTTTTCGGATTTGTCTCAGTGTGATATGTGTATGAATTGACTACATAGACATGGTGATGTGTAACAGATGGACCAATGCAATGTGCAAGTGTGCGTAGTGTAACAGCTGGACCAACGCAATGTTAAAGTGTATATGGCACAAACCACGCGTGTGGCCTCTTCAAATCATATATAAGGCATGATACATGCGAAGCTCATCATCAGTATGTCTTCTCAAGAACTAGTACGTCAACTGTGGGAGGAGATCCCGGACTCATCGTTTGCGGATATCCAAGACATGGAACCTGCGGTAGAAGAGCTGCCAACAGAGTCGGTAGAACTGACTCTATACAATTCATATGGGCACGACGTGGGGAAGGTGGAGTTTCCCATCCGATGTACCGACATATATGGATTCAACCAAGAACATGTTGACTCGTCACCGATCCTACCCTGTGGCAACACGCTTCAAAATATTGCTGGGGACTTCTGCTACCACGACGACATCTTCCACAAACAGGTCTGCGATGGTGTCACCCATTTCCACCGGTGCAGGAGGCCCGAGGATGGTCACTACTCAATGTGGAGCATCAAGTGTAATCCTGACTGCCACCTTTTCGAGAAGCTGCAGCAAGCTGTAAGTATTATTATCACCACCCCTACCCATTGAATTATAATTTCGTAACACATTGCTTATAATGATTTGCTTTTATATGTTTCAGACAAAGGCAGCATTTTTCCACGATCTTCACTGCAGCCAGGGCGATGGATGTAACCTCAAAGACCACACAACGAAGAAAAACTTCGTAAATTGTTTAAACTTGTAATTTTATAAAATAAATTGTGTGTGATATAAAGGAAAACTTGTTTAAAAAATCATTTCAAACCGAGCTCTTCCATTTTATGAATGAAAAAGGTCGGGTCATAACCTTAACCAAAACCCCTTACTCCCATAATTCCAACACATGTCATAGACCAAAAGCATGTTCTATCTATTTTTACAGGAAGCCGTTCGCCTTTGGAAGGAATGTATAAATAAGAAACAGACAATTTTATGATTGAATTTATTTCAACTCATGATTACAAAACTCTTTAAAATTATACCGTGCTTGCATCCAGAGTCTAAGCACCATTACATTGTGTAGGGCACAGTTCATATTAGAGTCATTATGAAAAAGACATTTTGTTTCACAGTCTCTTAATTTGCCCAGCTTCGGTACACCAAGATCTTCCATGTTTATAACAGACCTCTGCAGCAGTTTTTCAAAAAATCTCGCCTTTTCTAGTCCCTTAGAATAAAGTCTGTCTTCACACTGTAATACACTATCAAGAACAGGTTTCAACTCGTCGTAAGGTAAGTATCCACTCAGCCATGGTATCCCATGCAGACACGATTCCACAAACCGCTGACATTTTACATCTGGGTATACGTCTTTAGGCGGTCGCAGCACGAAATGTCCCATTCTGCCATCATGCGATAATACAGCCACCTCTTTAGCCACGAATTCATTGCAAGTTGACTGATAGCCCTGGACATCCAATATGGTGAATTTCTCACACGACATTGGTGATGATGTTGGTCAGTGCAGTATACTCTACGCAGCGATCGTGCAGGATTAAACAGTAGGCCTTTGTGTTTGCAGGAATGTTGCTTGCTGCTGAAATTTCAACTCTCGTAGTGCAGGCTCCAGACTTCAGATCCTCGTTCTGCTTGGTGCAGTCCACCACATAGAATGGTGCATGTTTTATAAAATCGCTCCTTTTAAGCAGTGGTGATGGAGGACGCTCATAGTACGATTCTTGAAATCTGGCATACATTTCATACAGTAATCCATACGCACCATTGGTGCTGTCTACACGGAAAGAATGGTAGGGATACTTTTTATCATTCAAATATACGGATACGTCCTGTACATCACCTAAATCAAATTTTGAACCGTTTGCATCGGCTTTGCTTCTATCAGTCTGAAATGCCACGATAACCATTCTAGGCTTTTGCAGCTGAGGAGAAGTTGTCACATTCCATGAAACGTTGGTCGCTTGTGGTAAAGACGGATGTTCGTACAACTGCCAGCTTCTGAAATATATGGGCAGCGGTCGATCGCTTTCCATCGCGTTTAACAGTTTCAAGCGTTCAATGTCCGATACTTTAAGCATAGGAACAAACCATTCTATATCTGTGAGTTTAATTTTACTAACGGCTCCAATGGTAACATGTATAGTGTTCTTAGCTCTCATCATGACGAGTTCGAGTTTGCAGTTTAACAGAATTTTCTTAAAATCTTCTGCCACACCGAGAAAATGGTTCAGCGGTATGCAAACATTGAACTTTCCAGCTTTTACAATTTCTCCAACGCTCTCATTACTGGGGTGCACCCATCCAGAGTTCTCCAGTCTGACACAATCAGAATTATTATAGGAGCAGATACCTTTCAACAAGCTCGTAATACCAGGATTTCTAGTACGATCCACAGTTTCTCCATGAATATTGAGTTTTATTTCATCGAATAAATGCATAAAGCCGTTATTTACAACTTTCCCAGTGTACTCGGCATCTTTGTCGGATGTCACAGTACCACTTATCGAAACGAAACTCTGGCTGAGTAATGCATACAAGTTTTCGGCTTGAATGGGAATTCGTATTTCATCGCTTTCGCCGAGAGCCGAAGTGTTGTAAGGTTTGAATCCATGATACTGCGAATTTTCTATGGCGTCTTCAAATTGCGCCTTATCCCTTACGCTTAGAACGTGCATGTTGTAGTACTAAAAAGCCTAGAGATTCCAGATACTTCTTGTTAGCAGATGTTAACTTGCCGACGGTACGCTGATGATTACCGGTCCGAGCACGACGCACCGTCTTATATGCTGGTTCAGCTGGTGAGGATTTATTAAAGTTAAGCCCCATTCTTCCTAATGACGAGTCTCACAGACACTCGCTCTCCTCTAAAATCGATAAGTCTGTCGTCCTGATCCACGAGAGATATGGTAATGTCCGTTATTTTTTGTATGTTGATTAACGGTAGAAAAATCAGGTTTGCAGGCACCTCGGAGATTTTATATCCTGGTGGTACAGTAGGAAAGAATTCGTGTATGGTATGCGTTGGACGTCCGTTGAAGAATGACCCCGACGCGATGTTGCATTGAAGTCTTATAGTATTGATGTTATTTATGTCTGGCTGCTTTGTGGAAACGATAGCTTTCATTTTCGGTATTTCATCCGTTGTTGCAAATCCGAGTAAAGGGCCCACGGAGTTTGGAACATCAAAAGAAACGTCGAGAGAGCAATATATTGTCGTGAGCAGAGTATTGGGGTTCACACTGACTCTAAAAACCGAATCAGGATCAAGAGTGGAATTTGTTAATTTTTTTATCATGAGCGCGACATATTCTGAAATATCGCTAACCTCGTACGTCCCTTTAGGGATGGTGATGGCATGTTTATGATTCCCTGAGGTAACCGCCAACGAATTGTTACTCTCTGTAACGTTTGGAATAGAGTTGTAAGCGTCGAGTCTCAGCAACGCAATCTCGTAGTCTACCCCATCTTCCAGCTCGATAGGGGGATAATACGTGTTGGTTATTTCGGACGTGGATCCGCTTAGAGTGAACGTAGGCATCGTTTTAACACTTGTATGTCTGAGGTGAAGGCTTTTATAGTAAAAATGCTAGACAGAGGTGACCACAAATCTCGGTGTTATATTTCTGATAACGTGTAAAGTTGTAATATAGTTTAGAATGCGGGCCTGTATAATTTACAATTTCTGCAGGAGGAGGCAAGTCACCATAGCTGTCGAAATAAAATGAACGGCTCCCACACTTTTTCAACGCTACCCAATGCGTCCCAGGCCCTGAGGCATCATCGAGATTGATAATGATTCGTTCCTGTTTATGAGTCTTGGTAGGTAGCTCGTTTCTCATGTACACTCCTCTGAAATGTGGAATACATAGCTTTTTCGCATATCGCTCCAAGTCGTAGTTAGTTAGGGCTTTTTTTTAAGACGGATTCCTCTACCAGATGGATAAGGTTTTAAAAATAGCCCCTTGCCATCTCTGTGCTGGCGTATGAGCTCGTCGATCCCCTCCTTCTTTCCCAAGGCAATGCTTTCCAGCATGCGGTTATGGCGTACATGTTCTCCAAGCTGCTTCTTGTCGTTTTTTGCTGAATTAACAGCTTTAGCAATCTGTGCTCCCGCTCCACCTAAAGCCCCGAGCGCGGACAATCCAGCCAGAATTGGTAATATGGGCAATATGCCACCAATTTTTTTAGGCGACTTCAAAACTCTCTTCTTTTTCTTGCTTTTCTTCTTTGCCACCACTTTTCTGTATGCAGCCTTCAGTTTCTGAATTTTATCCAGTCCGGCACCCATTTTAACCTTCCCCTTCATAATTTTTGAAACGGCGTAAGCAGCAGCACGCTCCCCGAGGCTTGCGTCGGCAGCCTTAACACGGTTAGAGGCCTGTTGTGCCAATTTCAAGTCTGCCTTATGTCGATCGTTTATATCTGAGCTCTGTGCGTAGCTTATATCGTGTAACTTACAAGCTTCGTCCAAAGGATTGATTCCTGTATCGCCTCTTTTTAATCGTTTCTCTAGTTTGGTGCCTGGTCCGCAAAATCTGTACTTTGGTATGTGCAGTTCCACAGGCAGCTTGTTAATGAGCGTATTGATCACTCCTTCTCCACGACGACGTTTACCTCGTACTATTCGCGGAGCCATACTGACCTCAACACCTGCACGGTCTTGCCTTTTATAGGTATAAAAGCAGCTGCTATAACACTTTGCCCTGTTATTTGCACCATGAAGTTTGAGAAGCAAAACGTATCCTTAGAGGTTCGCCCCATAGAGCAGACGGCTTCGATCCATGAACGCAAACATAGCATTTTACTACCCAACAGCATACGATGTATTATCTGTGGACCTAGCAACTCGGGAAAAACAAACGTGTTAATAAATATTCTTCTACATCCCAACGGTGTAAAGTTTTCAAATGTCTACATTTTTTCAAGATCACTGTTTCAGCCTAAATATAAGATGCTTGAAGAAATTTTAGCCAGAGTTCCAGAAATCGGTTATTACAAGTTTGATAACTGCGGGGACGGTATGCCAGAGCCTCACCAAGTACGAGAAAATTCTGTTGTGATATTCGATGACATTATGACAGAACCTCAAAGCCCCATAAGGAATTATTTTAGCATGGGAAGACATAACTCGCTAGATATGTTTTATCTAGCCCAGTCGTATGCTAGGATACCTAAGCATCTGATAAGAGACAATTGTAACTTGATGATTGTATTTAAGCAGGATGCGTTAAATCTAAGGCATCTTTACGACGACTACGTAAATGCAGACATGACGTTCGATAAATTCCTGCAAATGTGCCGCGAATGCTGGTCTTCGGAAAAGTATGGATTCCTAACCATCTGTAAAGAGGACTCTATAGACCGAGGGAGGTATCGGAGGGGAATGGACGAGTACGTTGTTATATAAAGACGTGCAAAGTATATCGGATGCTCACAATGGATGATAGAGGACTCATACGCGCATGCAGAGGGGCTATGGGCGTTGACAGATTTGGATCGCCGTTAATTGCGCGATACATCGATAAAATAGCACTGCCTCGAGACGCAGTAGGCAATTACTCGGTCAAAGGTAAACGAATACGCTACGTTGGCCATCCCACAGAGAACCACAATGCCGCGACGAAGGAGTACGTGGACAAGGTTCTGGCGCAGAAAGATTTTCACAAAAGTGATGGTAATATTGATTCTGGAAACTTTGAATTGTTTAAAACCACGGCCCAAGTGCTGAATAATTTTAAAGATATGATAAACCTGCTGATCCATCATCAGTCGCAGCTCAGAGACGATGTTACTGCTTTAAAATACCTCATGCAAAGAACAGCTGGGGCTATGCAGAACATGTGGCAATCCAGTTTTTTTCAACTCTACAGTGGCACTCGTCTAAAATTAATTTATGATGGAAGAATCACGGTTGTTGACTTGGCCGATTCAGACGATCTGAGTACAACGTTAAATGGGGTCGCTGTTGACATTAATCAGCCTATCCATGTCTCGAGAGGTGATGTGTTATTGTTTAAGACGGGCTCTTTCTCGCGTGAGGTCCCCATTACGATCGAATACGCCTATAAAACGTGTGAAATCACAAAAATAGTCAACACTCGAAATGAATCCGTCAATGAGTGATGATCAGAGGAGAATTAAGGAGGAAATTGAAAAACATACCAAATCTATACGAGCAAAATATTTATCATTAAGAAAAGCAGATCTTCAGTCGAGACATGAGTTTTCAGACATTGTACAACCTATAACGCAACCTTTGGAACAGCTCGTCACTCTGAGTAAAGACAAATCAAAGCAAGATGAAAAGGAATACGAGCCTGAACCCTATATGGAGCAGACCCCTGTAAAACACTACAAGTCTATGTTGGAAAGCGTATATGGTCGTGTGTCTGGGGGTTATATTCAGAAACTAGTTCAATTGAGGCCTAGAAACGTGGACACCATATACGGTATAAAATGGCATCCAGACAGACAAACTTTCTCGATCGGGGCACTCCCTCTGTCGATAAGAAACGATACCATATATGTAGGCAATAAGAAATACCATTCCCGCCGCGGATTAATGGAGTTGCTTACCAAAAGCATACCCGACCCTAAGTTGTACAGCGATAACGACCTGGAGACCTATAAGGAAATATTGGAGAGGTCTAGCGCTCATAAAGTCGGCTATGATGATAACGAAGAGATACGAGTCTCAAACAGCCAGAAATTTAAAAACGTCATTAGGCGGTTATTTCCTGAGGATGAGGAGGTCGAGGTAGACGGTGATCTCAAGACTAAAAAACCAGTCAGGGGAAAAGGCCTGTGGAAGGACTTGCATACGAATCGCAAAATAGACTATAAATACTGGGACGACCCGAATGAGCTGGTTCATAGACTGCGTTTGTTGGTAGCATCATCTGAGGCTGGGAATCACTCGCATAACAACGAAATATTGGAGATTATAACAGAGTTAAGAGAAAGTGGTGTGATACAATGAGCAAACGCGAAATTGCTTACGAGCTTCATAAACCTGCTCGAATAAATTATCCAAGGCGTCATGTGACAATGAAAGGTTTAAATGATTTGTGGCAGAGCGATCTGATTGAAATGATCCCGTATCATAAGGAAAATAGAGGCTTTAAGTACATTTTAGTCTGTATAAATGCGTATTCCAAGTTTGCGTACGCAAGGGCTTTGAAGAACAAAACTGGAAAAACTGTTACCGCAGCCATGAATGATATACTTCAATCTGTTAAAACCCCGCCTACAAACCTTCAGACCGACATGGGGAAGGAGTATTATAACGCTGATTTTAAAGCCTTAATGCTGAAATACGACATCAACCATTATTCTACATACTCCAACGTTAAGGCTTGCATTGCTGAACGTTTCATAAGAACTCTTAAAACAACCATGTACCGTGAATTTTCTGCCAGGGGGAGTTACAAGTGGATCGATATGCTGCAAGAACTCATTAGGAAATACAACGATAGGTTTCACACCACCATTAAGATGAAGCCTAACCAAGTCAAGGACAATAGCCTGCTGAAAACTGTGTATCGGTACAAGGAGCCATGTGCGAAGCCAAAGTTTGCTAAAGGCGACTTTGTAAGAGTTTCAAAACACAGGAAAATGTTTAAAAAAGGATACTTACCGTCGTGGACTACGGAGATTTTCAAGGTGCGTGGAATCCAAGCCACATCTCCACCTACTTATCTGCTAGAGGATTTGGAAGGCAGCAACATAGAAGGTGCTTTTTATGCTGAAGAACTCCAGAAAACAAAGTTTCCAGACACTTATTTAATTGAAAAGGTGTTACGTCGTAAAGGAGATATGATTTTGGTGAAATGGATGGGTTTTCCTGCGTCCAAGAATTCATGGATTCATAAACATAACATTGCAGATGCGTGATACAGGATGAGGAAGGAACACTTGTATTTTTTACTTCATTAAAGACTCAAGTATAGTCATGTGTTT
Organism: Ectobius pallidus; assembly: GCA_964059195.1. Classification (NCBI taxonomy): domain Eukaryota; kingdom Metazoa; phylum Arthropoda; class Insecta; order Blattodea; family Ectobiidae; genus Ectobius; species Ectobius pallidus. The sequence goes on along the minus strand of CAXKWD010000007.1, from coordinate 108,874,029 downwards.
TTATTTCAATTCCTTTGCCTTTGACAAAGCCCTCACAACACACAGCATGATTCAATTTTATTTACATACACATGACACATAGCATTATACACAAGACACATAGCATAATACACAGGATACATAGCATAATACATTTTTATTTACATACACAAGACACAAAGCATAATACATTTTTATTTACATACACAAGACACACAGAATACATAGCATAATACATTTTTATTTACATACAAGACTCTGACACTATATACATTTTTACACTTTACATCTTTTAGCTGGGGGTCCCTCATCAACATCAGCATCCCTGATTTTGTAATGCCCGTGAGCAAGAGTATCTACGCCGTTGGGTAAAATGTAACGCTTGTCATCGTTGCTAGATAAAGTGACTTTGTTCATAGCAATCGAGAACACGTTATGTTTAAACGATCTGATGGATCTATTTACCGAGAATGTTGATTGTCCGCTCTGAAGACAGCCAACATAATCTTCAAAGTTGACATCTTTGTCAATAACATTTTTCCTAATGCCTTTCAATTTCTTTATGGTCATATGATTAAATTTTATAGCGTACATCTTTGCTCGCAGGCCTACAAACTCAGTTATAGTATGACCAGCACCTTCATCCTTGAATTTACCGACCACCGCCTTGTTTTTGGGGGAATACAAGGGATGTTCGGGTGGGTAGACGCTAGTATCCAGCTCATCTCGGAAATGCATCATGTCACGGAAGAGGTCATCCGTATCGATCTTATAGACGAAACTATCAGTATCCATATATGTGAGCTTAATTTTGTTTTCGAAATACTTTCGCATGGTATCATAATGAAAGTCGTACATCCTTGTTTTCGAAATTTCTAATATAGACATACCGACATAGATTGCTTTGTCAAACACCAAGCTAGTTTTAGCAAGATGGACACCGACCAAATTCTCGCTGAATATGGTTCTATCTAAAAAGTTCGACTTAGCCACAAGCTTTCTCATTAAATTTTGATCTGAAACAAGCCTAAAGTTCATCCTTTTCCGCACATTTTCCATTGTCTTGCCAAAAACGGCGTTATTCATCAGTTTAAAAAAGTCTTTTTCAAAGTTGTTGGCTGCAGCCCTACGCTTGGCCGTATTAAAGTCAATGTAAGGTTTCAACCAGCAGCTTTGGTGAAATTCAATAATTCTATGGATCTTGGATAACCTCAGTCCGTGTTGTAATGCTTGTATAAGCACAGAATAGTGAATGACATAATTTTGTTTAGTTTCAAGAGTTGTCAAAAGCTTTTTGTTTTTACTACCCGGAGGACACTTCATTTCTGCACAGAAGGGCAGATCTGTGTGAGCGTCGTGGAGGTGATCTGGATACTCAATGTCTACCTCAAGGACATATCCCAATTTAGAATTGGTCGGTATGGACATGACGTCAAAGGATGCTATCTCATCTTTCTCGAGCCAACGAAAATTACCAGTAGGCAACGCTTGAGACATAGCGTAACCATAAAGGTTATTGGCGTCGACGTAGTAAAGGTGAGAGCTCGACTTTGAGGCATCGTAGTCGGCGGAACAAGGGATATTTGCCACAGCGTGTCTCGTTACACACTGACAAATACCACCTCTTATCCCGCGTTCATACAACTGAATCATGTCCATATCGGTCAATAGCTGTAATTTTACCTCTGTGAACTTTAGCATGGATGCATAAGCGAATCCGGGAGCAGTCGAATAGTAGAGACAATCTAACCCATATGTATCATGGCACATTTGCCTAAAATTCTCGAAAACGTCTGTTAAGATCAAGACATCAGATTTCAAATATAAGTCTGAATATTCCCCTAAAGACTTGACCGAAAATGAATTCCAGACATTAACAGCATGAGAGTAGTCTCGATCTGAGACACCCGCATTGCTGAGTTTGTTGTAAAACGCCTCTTTAGGTGGTAATTTTGTCTCATCAAGAACTTCGTAGGACGACACATAGTCGTAGGGGAAGACCCCCTTTCGACATACCAAATCGGTTTTGTCACCAAACGAATTTCTGGTTTCTATAAATTTCGGCTTGGGTAGATTGTCCGCTAGCTTCTCCAAGCTACTGGCCATGAATCGGAAAGAATCGATAAATCTTAGTTCCATACCTCCCCGCTTCAAATAAGAGGAGGGAATAAATTTAGAAAACGATACATACTTCTCTTGAGAGTTGCAAATGACGTTAATTCTATTCTCGTCAAAACCAAGTTCTTTTACAATGAAATGAGCATCGTAATTAGAGAGGTTATGCAACACGACAGGGACGAATGTCTGGTTTCTGTAATTCAGATTACAGTTCCTGTGAGCGGCCCCTCTGAATCGCCCGCTGACATGACAGTGGTCCCTGACTTTATAGTTCACTTCGGTGAAATTACCATGATTGCAAATGTGGCAGATGGTGCTGTTCATATACAGTTTGTTTTCATCCGGCGTTAGAGGGATCATAGGTTTGTTTATGCTATGTAACACTCGATCGATGACTTTTACATCAGCTACAAGCGATCGCATAAACTCCCCGCTGCAGTCTTTCCCTCTAAACAACCGTAACTGTGAAAACGTACCCTCCGCATCTTTGATAAAATAAGAAAAACTAAACGGAGTATGTTTCTGATAAGGTGTGGACCAAGATTTTGCGGGGTCGTTTAAGCACCCCGAAATCGGCTCCAATAGGCATTCGAAATCCGCATAGATAACAAATCTAATTTTCTGCGAATATTCGTGCTTATTAAAGCAAACTTCGGGGTTCTTTGGAATCTCGCATCTGACAGGAGTGAAAGAATTGCATAACACTAGATGTTTAGCCAATCTCTCATCTGCAGATTTACCCTCGTACGACTGGAAGTGCGTAAAACATCGTTTGCACACTCTGACTTGAAGATGGTTAGCTGTGACGAAAGGTCTAATGAATGCGTCGAAATCGGAAATGACTATATAATGAGAATTTTGCTCATTGCAAACATACAAAAGGTCTCTATGGTCCGCGAGTTGATTTTCCACAATTTTGATAGGAAACACGTAGTGCGAAATATTCTTCCCATCACGTTTTTCCTCTAGGCCGAAAACATTAATAGAAATATTATTCCTTTTAGAAAACTTGTCGATATCGTGTAATGAAACGGGGAATTTTACACAGCTCCAATCGTACTTCTCACCCAATTCGGGTTTGTTCAGGTAACTTGTCCACAAATCCTTGCCAGAATCGATAAATTTTGACAAAACACAGTATTTAAAACAAAAATCATCATCGTTCTGAATGTTGATGAGGGAGTGTAAGTGCCGGAATTCTACAGGCAGCATCATATGACCACGCCCCGCAAATGGGACATGTTCATTGATGCGCACTTCTATTTTAAACAATTTTTTGAAACCCCATCCAGAGCCACGTGTACTATGCTCCTCTTGCTCCTTTAACAATTTCGCGATGTGGTTGGATACGGCTTCATGGATGTTAGATGTTCTGTACAAAATTTGATTTCTGGTTTTAAAATTATACAATGCCGACTGACCATCTAAATTTTCAAAATCTGACTCTACAAAAATATTAAATTTTATGGAGGTAAATTTTAGCAAAGCCGAAGTTAGAATGAGAACAATTTTTTGATGGAATGAAGCAAGAATCGTCTCCATGTCGCCTGAGGGAATATCTGTCACAGCGTAAGTGGCTATTCGAGACTTGAATGCAGACTCGAGCATGAAAAACTCACTTTGATGTTGTGAAGAATCACTGCCTGCATCATGTCTCGCGTTGCCATTCCCCGCTCCGACCTATAAAAATAAAATACGAACATGTGTTACACACGATTACGATGAAATGTGTAATGACATAAATGTTTTTAAAAACGAACATTGTATTAAACGTACCTCTAATCGGACAGGTTCAGGAATCATGGAGGTACCGGCTTCGATCCCCGATGAGGCCCCGGCTTCAGCATGCCCCTGCTGACCTTCATGCCTGGAGGCGTTCAATGCGGGTGTGCCATTCCCCGCTCCGATCTATAAATATAAAATGAGAACGTATGTTACAACACCATATATATTTTACGTTTTGAAAAAACAAATAATAATAATATTAATAAATAAAAATAATAATAAAAATATGATATATGTGATATTGAAATTAAAAAACGTACCTCTAATCGGGCTCCATCACTGCGTGCAGGAATCCTTGAAGTCTCTGCTCCGATTCCTGAAGTCCCGGCTACAGCAGGGAAATAGAGGTGAGCTGCCTGGTGGTACACTCCCTCACGCCTGGCTGCGTCCCTCGTAGCTGGGTGATGAAATTTCTCCCGGTGTTCATTCATTCGCTGTAGCGAGTTAAAGTTGACAAAGCAGATGTCGCAAGTAAAGGTCACGCCGGAATGTTTTTCACGGATATGCCTTGTTAAATTGTCCTTGCGCGTGAATAATACACTGCAGGTGTCGCACTTATACTCGGTTTTATCATGGTGTTGGTTAATATGCCGGTTGAGATTGCGTCGATGTTTAAATGATGAAGCGCACTCCTCGCACTTGAAAAATGACGTAGTTGCTTCCATGATGGCTTCTAACGGCTGAATGATACAAATCGGCCGCGGGTTATGTATTTATATCGGCTCACGCTAGGGACAACGCCTATAACGGTCACCACGCGTCGGTACGGCGGGGTCACTGCATGCGATAAGCTGTGTGTTATTTTCGTACGCGTGGCTGCAGGATAACATCTGGACTTATGCAAGCTCGCAATAATATTATATCACATGTACTGCAACATTGACACACGCTTGAGTACAACATGTATGCAATACCCCACGCGCTAGGCTGTGTTATTTTGAGATGCATAGATGAGAGTCTGACATGCGAACATCTGGATGTCTGCAAGCTCGCAACATGTGATGACTTGACGGAGCGTGCGGGACCTCACACGCGCCGTGAGCCGGGCTATTCTCGTACGCGCAGCTGCATCACGTCTGGGCTCTCGCTAACATATGCAAGCCTGCAATAATATTACACACTCGCAAATATTACCAATAAATAAACACTTAGGCCTTTGTTCTACACACACAGGCGGAGCAAAAGGCGCTAGCACCCAGATTGATAAAAGAACTATGTGCGATAAGGGCGCAAGCTCATAATTACCAATATTCCCAATATTACCAATAAATAAACACTTAGGCCTTTGTTCTACACACACAGGCGGAGCAAAAGGCGCTAGCACCCAGATTGATAAAAGAACTATGTGCGATAAGGGCGCAAGCTCATAATTACCAATATTCCCAATATTACCAATAAATAAACACTTAGGCCTTTGTTCTACACACACAGGCGGAGCAAAAGGCGCTAGCACCCAGATTGATAAAAGAACTATGTGCGATAAGGGCGCAAGCTCATAATTACCAATACTCCCAATATTACCAATAAATAAACACTTAGGCCTTTGTTCTACACACACAGGCGGAGCAAAAGGCGCTAGCACCCAGATTGATAAAAGAACTATGTGCGATAAGGGCGCAAGCTCATAATTACCAATATTCCCAATATTACCAATAAATAAACACTTAGGCCTTTGTTCTACACATATAGGCGGAGCAAAGGGCGCTAGCACCCAGATTGATAAAAGAACTATGTGCGATAAGGGCGCAAGCTCATAATTACCAATATTCCCAATATTACCAATAAATAAACACTTAGGCCTTTGTTCTACACATATAGGCGGAGCAAAGGGCGCTAGCACCCAGGGCAGTGGTCTGCTGCTCCTCCGAGTGGTCAGCTGCTCCTCCCGAGTGGACAGTGGTCAGCTGCTCCTCCCGAGTGGACAGTGGTCAGCTGCTCCTCCGCTCCTCTGTGACGTCATGAACAAAACCATACTACTAACGTCGGGACTCGTATGCAGTTAAAATTAAAGTTTTAACGCATTAGTTCACAAGTTTCCTATAAAAAACATAAAATACAGGTCATTTTCGGAACATATGAGGCCATGCGACAGGAGGGAAAAAATGAACGAGGGAAAAAATGAACAACGCGAAAAGCGCAAAACACGATATTCAACTTAATGTATTGTCATAATTCATTTTGCTTTGTGTCATCGCCACATACAAATGCTAAAGTAACAGAAAGTGTAGTTAGGGCTGTAACTGACCTGCATTTTTCGGCCTCTGAAGCAGCGAGAAGGTTCCATATTTATGAAAGAGCAGCTCAGAGGTGGGAACTTACTATAATGCGACAGGAAGTTTTCATAGGAAACGTGGATCTGCGGGCGCGTATTTCGATGCTAGTTTGGTTGCAGAAGTTGAGCGTAAGTTATTGATTTTGCACTAGAAGTACCGGTATTATAAAATAAAATCTTTAAAAAATGCTCCTTCAATAAACATATTCCTCGCGAATCTATTAATTGAGGCGGTCAACGTAAAAAGGGCACATAGAGCTATGGGCCCTTTTTACGCAGAATGCATAGATTTGTTCGCCATTTTCTCTAGTCAATAATGGTGAAAGAATCAGCGAGATATGTTGAAAATTGAGGTTGTTACAACTGTTTAAAGTTAGCTGTACATACAGCTGTGTTATGAGAAAGTACCACAAGAGGAACAGTTGCAATTGTTTCGCTCATTTTATAGTGGTCAACCAAACAGCCTACAGGATTCCTTCTTAGCAAGGTATTTGTCCCTCAGGTCAAGAAAAAATACTCAACCCCAAGAAACCAAGAGAACATACTTGGTCATACATGTAGCTGTGGGAGCAACTAAAAGGCATGTATTTGGATCTTATTTCAAGTATCTGTAAAACGCCTCCGCATAATTTAAAATAAGTTCTTACTAAATGAGTCTTTTGTAGAGAAAAGAGGCTCTCACTCAAACCGATCAAGAAATGTGTCGAGTGATGTAATCACTTAATGGGTGAACATCTAAGTACAATACCACATGAAGAAAGTCAGTACTGCAGAGAAAGAAGTAATTTAATGTACTTCGACAACCACATGCTAAATATTAAAAATTGTATGAGATGTTTAAAATATTTTTTCAAACAAACAAAAAACTGGTAGGCATTTGGAAATGAAGTACAAAACTTGTTTTGAGCAGACTACTATAAAACAAAGTTTCAGTACTCTGTGCGCTAGCCTAAAACTGATTTGTAGCCACTTTATTTTTTCATAATCACAAACTAATGTATTAAAGTTGGATTAAATTTAACTTAAACACTGTATTTAAGTCTAATTTGGTAAATTTTACCACCAAAAATTTTGTCTGCGTAAAAAGGGCTCATAATATTGATTTCAAATTTATAATTTATTTAATTTGTGAGCTATTTAAGCCATTTTAAATGAATTCTATTCATACCTGGATTAAATATTCTAAATAATAACAAACAGTACAGTAAGAAAAATACAAAAACACCAAAGAAAAACTAAGACAAATATTTCATTTCCTTTTTTCTCAAAAATGGGTTTTCACCTATGTGCCCTTTTTACGTCGACCGCCTCAATTATTACTATTATAAAAATTTTCAACCAAGAATATGGCGGATTTGAGGCATATAGCCACAGCCTTCTATACATGTTTGTTTTGGAACAAAACTGACTAAATAATCAAGAAAATACATGGATAGACAAGAGGCGTGTGTGAACCTAACCTTAAGTCTTCCTGTACATGCGCATATGCTCGTTCGTGATACTTAATCAAATACCGCCCGACATTTTTTATTTTACCGACTGTACGTTGTATGCAATCCACACCATAACTGTGCACGTACAGGACTGCATAAAGCACAACAAATAACCATAATATAAATTAAGGATTAAATTTTGACCGAACCGACTGTATTATTAGAAGGAAATTATAGACACTCCCCATGTTATGGGAAACGTATGGTAAAAATTTCAGACCTCTTGGTTAAATGGTCTCGGAGGAGTAAGTGAGCATATATCTCAGGGCACATTTAGTATAGTAAGTATAGATAGATAGCCGTTGTGTATACATGTAGGGTATTAATTTACACTATTTTTTTAAGAAGAATTAATCCGAGTGTTTTTTTTAAGTTATCGACATAGCACTTACAATCTTAGCAATAGCACTTAGGGCCCCTTCACAAGAGGCCACCATGGACACCAGGCGGTTTCATATTTTTTAAATGTAAGGTTTCCAAGGATGCAGCCGCCGCCACCATGTGTGAAAAGTTAAATTTAAATTAATGAAAACATCTGGTGGCGCGGCCATGGTGACTTAGTGTGAAGGGACACTTATACCTACTGCTTGAACCGAATCTTCGGCCTCCAGAGAACATTCCGTCCCTTACTTGAGGTGTGGAGTAGGGTTGAGCATCGATGGCCGATGTTTTCAAAACATCGATATTTTCATGCCGATTATTGATGTTTTCTACATTGATGGAAAACAACTGATGTTTTTCCCCGACATCGATGTATTTAAATATTTGCAATACTAAAATAAGATTAAAAACCTACCTTGGTTCTTGAGATAGAGGGTAATTTTATTTACAGCAGCCGAATTTCAAAAACATCGATTTTTTACGATAGTTTTAATGGAAATATATCAGTTTATTTATGAATTTTGCCTAATTTTCTGAAACCATGACCTTATAAACATATACATCGATGTTTTCCGTCAAAATACATAAATGTTTTCCGTTAAAATACATCGATGTTTTCCGTTAAAATACATCGATGTTTTCCGTCAAAATACACCGATGTTTTCAGGTCGATATTATCGTTACATCGATGGTTACCGCCGATTTTAACATCGATGGTGAACATCGATGCTCATCCCTAGCGTGGAGAAACAGTGGAAATGTTGAGAAACGTGTTTCAAATATATTCTGGAACAGACTTCAAGAATTTGCCTGATCCTGATTTTCTTCATGGTACTTCTGCCTTACGGCAGGTCTACACTCCCATGTAAAATTCCATTTTCCAGCTCCTTCTATGTTCTGCTGCATCCTTTAACTCTCCATAATTTATTTTCTTCTTGATGTCATCCAGTATCTCAATTCTTCTTCTTCCTAGTCTTCTCTTTCCTTCTATTTTTCCTTCTATGGCATCTAGCAAGAGTCATCTTCTCATAATGTGTCCCATCCAGTTGGCTTTTCTCACTCTTACATCTTGCAAGATGTGTCTCTTTTCTTCCACTCTTCTTAAAACTTCATATGTGATTCTATCCGTATAACTGTAATTATAAGAGTCTTTGTATGATTTCAGGAATTCCAGAGCTGAATGTGCCGCCCATGGAACCCTTGATAATCCCGAGACTTGCTATGGAAAATGGCAATGGCGCTGTGCGAGTGCGGGCTTCGTTCAGCAACATGACCATCCATGGAGCCAGTAACTACACTATCAACTGGGTCAAGTAATACATTTGTTCCAGCATTATTCCTTCACGCTACCTTCTGCACTCTCTTATAGTATTCAACACTTTTAAATATACACTGTTTTTCCTTAAAATCACTTGTTCGTAGAAAGGTCGCGGTGAGTAGTGAGCTTTGAAGGGTGGTATGAAAACAGGGTTTCTCTATATAATAATATGTTCAAGACCATAGCTCATTAGTCATTACATCACTCGCTGCCTCCAATAGGGGTTCATTTATACTGCAGCCTGCTGGCATAACGGATCTCCATTCTTCTAATAACTAGCACAGTGGAAGACAGCTTCATCCAGTGATGCCGTTTGTGAAGGAAGTGCACGGCAATTCACTGTGTGTGACGTCAGGCAAGAGCGCTTCTCTGCCGCAAAAATAATGGACCTCCTTTCCCCTGTTCAATGGTGCCTACTATTCACAAACTCCTCGCAGAAGTATTTATTTTTTATATTTATTTAACAAAAGATCCCAACGAGTCAATTGCTCACATTAAGGGACAGTATTAAAAAGGATGACATACTTCAAAGTCTTACCGCGTGAAGGAAGAGCAGGCTGCAATGACGTCACAGAGCAACCTTCTGTCCTCCCCTGAACTAGCACAAGGATGAAACAAAACTGCCTAACCTTATTATCCTGAATAAGGCTCGGCCAGAACGTTGTTACCATCTCCACATCCACAAGTTTGTTTTTCGGGAATAAGTCCCCGAACTTGGTTGGGAATTGACTTTCGCGTCTGAATAATGCCACCCTCCAGATCTTCTAATGCAAATACTAATATATCGATGGCTTAGTGCACACATATGTTATGTATAATTTTGTGGTTAAATGTGTTAAGAGCAAATCTGGAAGCTCCTGAGGCATATCGTTAATCTGTACAAATTGACAAATAAAAATGAGAAGTTATTATTTCAGCTTACTTTCCATAATAAGGGTTGTCCATATGGAAAAGTACTTGCAAAGCATATAGTAGGCACACTTAAAATAGGAAAAAAAATTAAGTGATGTACACTAGTCCAAATAAATACTGTCTTTTTGCCTTATGGGTGAAAGTTGTAGAGTGATGTATCACCTCAAGTGGTTTCTGAGTAACTGCAAGAATGTCTTGCAAATGAGGATGGTAAGCTGAAGGCATCACAAAAGCTTTTTAAACAGTCCAGTATTATTCCTCTGACTCCTAGCATTAAACCGATTACTTCAATCTCAGTTAGATGGTATTGCTGTTTATAGTAGGACACGATTGGCTCGTATATCTGTTGTTTTTCTTTATTGACGTAAGGGCAAAATGAGGTAAGTTACTTTAAGTTACTGCATATTCGTTATAATTAGGTATTAAATGGGATTTACTAAAAGCTCTAGAATGGTACTTAACATATGTTTGCACTAGGTCATCGATATTTCTTATCGGCTAGAACATTTTCCAGTTTTTCATTACTTCATAATCTATTCTGTCTATCTTCTCCCAACAACGTACTCAAACATGTACAGGCAAGATAATGGTGAGAACATTCCTCATTGTTGCTTACTATAGAAACATTATCATGGACTTCATTGAAATGTAAGAGGAAGTGAAAAACACTAGTACTGGAATGCTATGCTATCACTCCCTATTCAGGTATTTAATAGCTATAAAATTCTACCGTTAGTTTCTCTTCCCAATTAGGTTAGAAGGTTTAGTAATAACGCAGATTTAGGTTGCTGATCTTTTAATAAGCTGTCTAATTCTAAAATCAGGTTGAAGGAACCAGCCATTGAAAACATATGCCTGCTTCTATTGTAATAGACACTCGATAATGTTTTACAATGGTTTACGTTAGACGCTGTCACTTCACTTCTTGTGACAATGGAATGGTCGAAATTATTTTCTTTTTCAATCTTAGTTAATACATAATTACCCAACTATATATCGTTAATGCACGACTTATCTGATGTAGCCAAAAACTGCTTAACCTCAGTAAAGAGGTAATATTAATATCTTGCAGAAGTATTATGTATGGTATTTAATACTGCGATACTATTACATTAATTTCCCAAAATCCCGTCCAAATTACTAAAATTCATGAGTTTTCGGAACTCATGATAATTATTGCACTACCAAGGACTGGCACGTCCTTGGGGTGGGACATTTTTAGAAACATTTAGGGGCGACAGGATTTTAAGCCTTCTTTTAACTGCTACCTCCTGGAAAAAAAACCTATCTATAGTATGATGTAGTTTCATGTTTGTTTAATGTAGATATAAAAAGTTATAACCTTTTCAATTAAATGTATTTTTTGTTTAATTCCCATGCCATTTAGATATGTTACAGCCTAACGTCTTCATAAATACAAGCCCTTTTCAAATTAGGCCAGTTCAAATTAATTTTATTTAACCGCTTACCAATACCAGGCTAGAGAACGTAAAATTCTATGTTTAATAAAATGGTAATAAATTGAATGATTGAGGTGGTCATTTAGGGGGGCGCGGAAATTATTTCTCAACTATGGCGCCAAAATTCATCAAGCCGGTCTGGTATACCGGTACACTGACCGTGTATATTGAGAACGCCTTGTGGTATACCGGGACATGTAAATCAGTTAGAGAGTTTAATGTTATACTGGCATGTAGCCATGATAGCTCAATGGTAGAGCAGCGGCACGGTGAGCCGGAGATCCTGGTTCAAATCCCAGTTATGGCATTGAATTGTTCAGTCTTAACTCTACCTTTACACTTTAGCCCACACACGGCCGGTGTGAAAGAATTGTCATTCCACTGTGAGTGGTTGACTACGAAGCCTGGGCCTTTAAGCACTTACGGGTTGTAAGTCGCCACTGGGTTGGTATCTCAAATTGAGAATGTCTGGTGGTATACCGGGACATATGAGTCAATAGGAGAGTTTATTGTTGTACCGGCATGTTGCGATGGTACCTCAATGGGTAGAGCAGCGGCACGGAGAGCCGAAGATCCTGGTTCAAATCCCGGCTATGGCATTGCATTTTTCAGTCTGATTCTACCTTTTCTGGCTTTCCTATCATTTATACAATTTACACAATCAGTAAATGCATATAAATTATATATATATATGGGGTACGCCGTAGCGTAGTGGTTGAGGCGCTGCGCTACAAACCGGAAGGTCGCGGGTTCGATCCCCGATGAGGTCGTTGGAGTTTTTCAATTGACCTAATCCTTCTGGTGGCACTATGGCCCTGGGGTCGACTCAGCCTCTAACAGAAATGAGTACCAGGAGCAATCCTGGGGGTAAAGGCGGCCGGTGCGTAAGGCTGACAACCTTACCACCTTCATGTGCCGATGTCTAAAAATCTGGGAGCCTCAACCTCCTGGAACCCTCTGGGCCTCCATGGCCTGTAATAGGGAACACTTTTATATATATATATATATATATATATATATATATACCTATATATGTTTTAATTATCAATGTGTGTAATTTTGCTATACTACTTTTAAATTATCATTTTTATTATACTCAATTTTGTTCATAGGTACTTTTAAACCTTGCTATTCATTTAAAAATACATAATTATAATGTCATTTTATGCAATGTACTGTATAAACGGAGTACATTATAAAGAGGCTAGCAATCATGGGAACCAGTATTTGCACTCGGGATGAAAAAAGTTTATTATAAGTCTATAACGTGGAATTTTTTTTTCGACAATATTAGTATCATCTATTTTTTCCTTAAGTAATTTATATAAAAAATGTCACAATATGAAAAGTGAAGTGTTTCAGATAACATTTTAAAATTGCAATAATATTATTATTGAATCATCTTAATAATTCAGTAACACTGTCTTGCCATAAATGTGATATCTCTATAGCGAAGCACCGACGTGACAAAAGAAGTGATTTTTTTATCTAAAAATGCTATTCAATAGAGAAGTGCTTGGTTACATTCCAATACTTTCTTGACCAGTCAAACATGAACTACAGGCTGGTTTCTGCGTATGGAAACCCACTGGCAGATCTAATTTCTCGTTAAATGTTGCTTCACCACAACTGTTGGGCTAGGTTACATCATAAGATTATGGAAGGGAAGATATCTCTACTATGAACAATTATATGAGGCAGGTGACGGTGTTTCAGGTCTGACGTAAGCAAGTACCGGATAGACATGGGACTGTCCGTGCCACGCATAGAGGCCACTGGGAAGTACGAGGTGTCTGGCAACATCCTGCTCTTTCCGGTCAGGAGTAAAGGAGAGTTTTGGGCCGTCTTTTGTAAGTATGAACAAGTTGATATTAAATGATGACCTAAGTGTGAGAATGATTTTTTAAACATTTTGTCATACAAATTTTATATTTTGCACACTAAAAATATCTAAGTTTAAAATTTAATTTTAATACCTCAATTTCTTTTTTATTAAGAATTTTATTGATTTTTCAAATCAAAATAGAAATCTGCTCTGACTGTCATTAAAAATTGAAACCTATTTTTTTATGTTTGCGTTACAAATATACTTAAAGATTTTTTATATTGTTTATACCGGTACTTTTTGTTTAAACAAATATTTAACCCAAAAATGAACAATTTTAAAAAAGGCATCTGATTATACACTTTTTACAAGAAATAAGGTCTATAGGCCTACAGAAGATCTTATTAGAAATTTTATTACAGATATTGTAAAGTATATTGTGAAAAATGTCTTAGTTGTCAGTTTTGTGGGAGAAGATACATTTTGAATAAACAGACAAGAAAACAGACAATTAAAGTTTGCATGCACAGGCAGTTGGAATGGCACTGAGGTTTGAAAGGGTGCCCTGTTTCATTCGTCCAAACTGCATAAAAGTTTGTTATCACACGTTAGAGCATGCTTAAGTTAAGTTTTTGACACTAAAATCCGAAAATAGCAATTTTTGACCAAAATGGCTAAATCAAGACTTTTGTCATCCCTTAAGAGTACACCAATTTTGAGATATATCAAGTCAATTAATAAAATGTTTTTCATAGGTAATGTAACACGAGGTCAGATTTTATCTTGAGATATATTTATTGTGACTAGCGAACATTCACAGAATTAAACATGAATTAAACACATCAGTATTTATACCATTGCCTATGGCAGGGCAATATATAAATTATTCTGTCATCGGCAACAGTCACGACTTGGTGCGACTTCCCATCAGTTGTTTTAGTTTTTAGATTAAAATTCTTGATATAATGAATAGCCTAATATCGTGTATTAATATTGTATTTACATCATACGAAATCTAAAATGCTTCTACACACATAGCCTATACTTAAACATTATTTTCATATCTTCATATCTTCTTTTGCTCATATGCAACTTGAATAAGCCTATGTTCAATCGCTGAGTTCAATGATTAATTTTTGACCAAAGAAGCTTGAGGTATGAAGACGCTTCAGTGTTTCACTTCTTGTTAACTTAAATAAACATGTACACGTAGGTGGGATAAAATTAAAATGATAAAAAAAATAAGATAAAATTACAACACACATTTCCGTTTGGTTGAAATTCCACATATTCCAATGGAGTATTCACTGATTCATAATATAAGTAGTCAGCAATAATCTTCTTCATTGCACTAAGTTTTGGCCTAAGGTTTTGAAAACTGTCCTTGTGCTTAATAATTATGGTGGAAAAGTGAAAATTACACTCAGCAAATATGAACGACAAAGAAAACAACAAACATTTAAAATAATTTCAGATTATGTATATATATCTAGCAAGCTATCCATTTTTAATTTTATTGTCGCAAAGTTTCTATTCAATAATGAGTCTGTTCACGATGTTTATTTGTATTACATCTTATATAATACATCATGATAAGTAAGGACCGGATTTTTAGGTTTAAGAAACACTGGTTTAGGTTTTCATTAAGTGAAATAGGTTACATCAGGATTTTGTCCAAAACATAATTTTAGGTTATAATAAGGAGCTTAAAGAATTTTCAATATGCTACACAGTATTCAACACATATTACCTACAAAGTTTAACTGAAAAATTGAGTTAAATGTGCTAAAACTTGTTTTAAGGCATTAATCTAGTATTTAGGTAAGAAAGCCTAAACAATCAAAAGAAGCAGTGGGGTGCTACCGGCAAATAAGACTTCTCGCATTTCACCTGTACAATCTACCACAAAACCCTTTAGAAGTTACGCGCAATATGCCAAAATAGTTAATAATGTATCTATTAAACGCTAGCCTTTTCGGGATTTAAACCCAATGCTGCTAATTGGATGAATAAAAATGCTTTATCATTGGCTGTGGATAATGTGACACTGATTGTTACAGACTGAATTATTTAAAGGAATACGGCGTTAATGTTACTTTCATCCCTCCTCTCTTGACTTTATCTATCCCAGACACCAATATGGGTTGAATAATATTAAATTTGAAAGGTGATTTTACTTTCAACACAACACAGCAAAATTTAGATTTTAAGCAAAAATGCTAATAAATTTGACCAAACCTAATAAACCTACCAGGAGACAATTAGGATTTTTAAGTTGTTAAATCCCATTTAGGCTAGGTGTTTTAGATACTACAAAGATAATGTGTATGAATCCTATGGCCAGCTAGTTACTGGTCTGGGAAGCCTCCCCTTACGTAACCATGGTTAGTAGGCTTTGGTATTGTTTGCCTGTAACTAGGAAATAGAAAAAGAAAAAAGTTATGCTTGAATTTTACGTCATTTATTTTGCAGACGATATCGCAGCTGTGTCAAAGATCCTAGGCAGAGAAGTAACGTTACAAGATGGCTACAAATACATGCGCACTGATAAGCTCCTGGTCGACTTTAATCTTGGAAAGTCAAGATTCAGAATAAAAGACTATCTCAACGATGGCAATATTTTGGGTAAGTAATAATGACGAACTATTTAAAATAAATTAACTATATGTTATGAATTCCCACTTCTCAAATCATACGTCCATAAAACTCTTTAAAAAGTACTCAAAACTAGGGTATATTATCTTAAGAATGATTTTAGGATTTGCCTAACACTGGTAACGAATTATAGTTAATCAATTTCATTTGTTCAGTGGTATAGATATAAATATTAGATGTATAGAAATATCCGCCTATATACCACTCAATAGGAAGCAACAGATGAAGCAAAGCAGGAAAAACGAGGCAGTACTGGAATGAAAAAACATGCTTTTGATAGATAAACTTATTTTGTTACTTGTTATATTTGGTGGTTATATATATAATGTCTTGTAGGTTGTGATTGCAATTTATGGCCAGTATAGTGAAGTAACAGAGAGCTCAGTGTTATTGCTTTTGTTTGCAATTAATTTAATGGTTTATATAATGTCTTAAAACATGAAAAATTACAAGTTAAAAAGTTAAAATTAACATGTAAATATTTCTATACATCTAATACTGGTGACGAATGCTTCTCGAATATTCAGTCGGGCGAGAGGATATATTAATATAATATCTAAGCTTTCGGTAGCTGGCTCTGCTGTCAATTTTCTCTCAGAAAACTTCCCCGACAGCCGCGTGATCTTAAAGAGTGTAAATGTGGGTAGCCTAATTCTTACAATCTAGGGATCAACATTTCTAATGAACTAAGAACCGAAACTTTCTGCTTGATATGCAGACGTTATCACGACTTCTCCCAAATATTCCTCTACGATGTCGATATAGAAGTTAACAACCTTGAAACTGCGAAGAAATGTCTGAATGTAATGAAAATCTGAGGCGAATATGGAATTTCATTTGGGTGGGTAATGAAGACTGGTCTGCTTATATTACAGGAACATACGCAAATATGATATATCTGCAATGCAATTACTTGTTTTGTTTAAGATTGTAACAACCTGTTTTCAATATAAAATCGAGATTTCTATGAGTACCAGCAAACTCTTCTATAATTTCTCAATCAGTGAGATGAATATCCCAGTGAATTGAAGTAAGACAAGTCCATTCAACCGTGAATCAGATGTATTTCATAAATATATTTTTAGATGTCTTAGCGTAGAGAAACTTCTTTTTGGAGAAGCAGTGGAAACTGACAAAACAGTTAATATCTCTAGAAGATTATAGACAGACTATCAGGAAGCATTCCTTGTAACATTTAGCCATAGTGTCGGCACATTTCGGAACGTTAATTTTGTTAATCGAGGCCATTTGTCTTCCCATAATGCATATCCATTTTCAAAGTCATTCTCATAGAATTTAACAGCAGGTTGAATAGATGAAAAATCACTTTCAACACAAAACTCAGGAAGAAGCCTTGTAAAACGTCCTTACGAGATAACATTCATGTAAGTAAAATATGAAGACTGCCCGGCTATATGCGGTAGAGAATGGCACATTAAATAGTTTTTATTGTAATTTGCAGATACGAGGGACTTCTATCAAACTGATTATTTTAGTTAAAATATATGTTGAGATTTTGTCATGAAATTATTCTGAATGCTTGTGTATCTAAAAAATGTAATAAACAAATAAAACAATACTAAAAATGGGGCAAGGCTCCTCGCCACGCCTTGAATACGCCCCTGATGAAACTGTTACTCTTAACTATGATTGAGGGTATAATGACAATACTTAATAATGTAGTCAGGTCTGTAATTTAGCTGAGTACCTATGACTTAAAATCCCTAAAGCAAATTAGCATTAGAATTTGGCCTGCATACTTCCTGCTTGTTTGTTAATGTCATTCCGAGGTGTTAAGAAGTTTAGAAAGTTTTTCCCAAACTGTGTTCCGCGGAACATTAGTGTTCCGTGGAGCGTGTGTAAGTGTTCCGCGATGGTCGCAGTGATCTTGGGGGCATTACAATAATTGAAATTCCTTCTATTAGCATATGTCTTCTTTTTTTAATTTACAACCAACAATTTCATTCCGCTAGACGTGACATGTAACACTAGATATAACGTTAAATATTTAATAAAGTTCCGCCATAACCCTTAACACACAACTTACCTTGATCCACTCAAAAACAGCATTTATAAGATAGACACAAATAAAATATTGATGTCACATATAAATATGTAGATGAAAGATGGTTTCTTCTGTGTGGAACCAAGATGCGTCACTATTTAAAAAGAATATGCATTTCGGCGTATTTGATGCACCATCTTCAGCTCTGTCGAGTCGTAATGTGGTGTTCATTCAGTTCGGTCGAGTCGTAATGTGGTGTTCATTCAGTTCTATCGAGTCGTAATG
The DNA here is from genome assembly GCA_964059195.1 of Ectobius pallidus. Taxonomy (NCBI): domain Eukaryota; kingdom Metazoa; phylum Arthropoda; class Insecta; order Blattodea; family Ectobiidae; genus Ectobius; species Ectobius pallidus. The sequence continues at coordinate 108,855,541 of CAXKWD010000007.1, read as the reverse complement.
TGGTGTTCATTAGGACTGGACAGAACTGAAGATGGCGCATCAAATACGCCGAAATGCATATTCTTTTTAAATAGTGACGCATCTTGGTTCCACACAGAAGAAACCATCTTTCATCTACATCTTTATATGTGACATCAATATTTTATTTGAACCTATCTTATAAATGCTGTTTTTGAGTGGATGAAGATATGTTGTATGATAAGGGTCAAGGCGGAACTTTATTAAATATTTAATATTAGGCTATAACCCTTATCTGAAGAAAATGAAATTTTTTAATTACGAGATATAACGTTACCCTGTTTGTTATAAAATCTGCGTTCATTGTCGAGTCGGCTAGCGTCAATGGCTTGCTGTTTCCTTTATCTAGGCCACTACTATTATAAAATAAAAATTAAGTTTCTTTCTTTTGTGAAAACATATCTGTGTGAAATGAGATTTTCGTACTATGCTTCACCGAAGAAAAAGTACAGAAATAGACTGCATGCCGCATCTGTTAAGAGGATCCAGTTTTCATCCATTGCTCCCAAATTCAGTAAAATCTGTGATAGTCAACAATCTGTGATAGTCATCAATCATATTGAAATTCCAGATTAGCACGATTTTGAATGTTGTTTGGTAATTGCTTCTTGAAAATTTAATTTAATTACTTATGGAAAAATATGGAATCTAGGCTAGAAAAATAGTCATTGTAACATAATTTTATTGAAGTACACAACTTGTGTGTGTTTTAACATTCTAACATAAACTACCACAAAGAAAGTTACGATTTTTTACTGTACGTGTGTTCCATATATATTTCCTTAAATGCAAAGTGGTCCATGGGCAAAACGCTTGAAAATCTCTCTCTAAGAGATTTTAAGAAGAAAAAAAATATTGTTCTTGTTAGTAATTCAACCGGGGTGCGCGGGCAAAGAGAGTGAAGTCCACTTTCTTGTTACTGAGAATTAGAGTCACTTAACACACTATACCAGCCCAACATAGCTTTAGAGATGGATAAACCTATGAGGCACACATCCATAACTACCGTACAATTTTGAATATGACTTACTGGTCTTAACACAAATGTAGAGAACATTTTTATCTATAACTCTATGGACATATCTCAGTTTTTTAGGATGGTGGACTTAACTCTCTTTGCCCGCGCACCCCGGTTGTAGACAATCAGGAAATCCACTACAGTTTAGGACGAGTTTACCATCAGCAAGATATAAGTGAATTTTTTATTTTGGTTCATACATTCTCATACATTGGTTCATACATTGGTTAATCATTCTCAACTGTAAATTTTTAATTTTTAACATTGGGTATTTTGTTTGTAACTCTGTTATGTTACTGTAATTTATTTTTTCGTATCTTTGTTCATGCATTTATTTCATATAAGCAATCTTATTTATTTTTATTCTTATTTTTTACCTAAAACTATAATATGTATGTTTTTTTTTTATATAATTTTCAAAATTTAATTTTAGTATGACTGAACTGACCCCGAACACGAGCTATGCTCATGCGGGGCAAATAATACTCTTTTCAAATTGTACAAATTGTGTGTATATTATTTGTATTTGTAATAATGTTGTATCAATTTGTACTTTTTAATTTGTAATAAACTTAATTTGTAATATGTGGAAGTTTAAAAAGTAATGTGTTCATATCCTCAGGAATGTTCCTATGCGGATTAACATTTAATTATGTATCAGCTTTCTCAAATTCTATTAAGGTATTATTTTTTTCTGAATCATACTTCTATAGGCTTGTAAAAAAAATTGTATTTCCTTCCGTGCACAAAACGTGGTTAAATAAAAAAAAAAATAAGCTAACATGCTCCTTGGTTTCTTACAGGTGAAGCTATGAACCAGTTTCTGAACCAAAACGCTGACGAAATCATCAAAGAGATGAAACCCGCTGCAACCGTGACTCTGGCGAGGTATTTCAAAGAATTCCTCAACGCCGCCTTCCTCAAGATCCCCATCGAAGTGTGGCTGCGAAGTGCATAAGAATAGAATAGTTGCATTATGAACGCTTCAATGTACCTTTTTCGAGGCATTCACTAAGGTATGGATGCGACTTGCGTCCGTTTGCCCCTCGCCACCGCCTGCTAGTAGGAGACAATTCTTGCTTTCATCGAACCTCGTTTTAATTTCTTAAACCTCGCTCTTAAAAAATCCAGCACAATCGAGAGCACGGAACATTTCCGATATAATGTGCAGTGGCTAAACCTCCACTTAATGTTTATCTTATTCCCCTCCCTCCTTTGCTCCTGAACCTGACACCTATCTGTGTTCATGGGTTAAAATTTAGAGTGACGTCAAACCAATATGAGTCAGGCTCATTCAGAGGCTAGTGTGAGACACGCCTTCTAGCCACTTAAATGAAATGTTCCCACACTTCACCCATATTTCACCGCTCACCTAGGCCCGAGTTTTGTTCAAAGGCTAATGCGTGTGTTCGGACGTAACTTTAAACAAATAATAGATTGGCTCACTCAGGGGTGGTGTGGTACACAGATAAGATTCAATGCCAACTTTAAATAAAGAAAAACACTAGAACAAACCAGAAGCATCGGAATGTTTCCGTGCACTCTACTGTACAGTACCGTACTGTTTGTAAAAACAGATTCACTGTTGGAAGGAACTAAAAATGCATCATAACATCTCCCATATCATAAGATGTAAAGTAGAGCGGTTATTTTTTTTAATAATTCTGTGTACTAGGCAAGTCTGGAATATGACTGATTACGTATTTGTTTTTCTTAAAATCAGTTCATTCCCATCCTCTGGTAAAAACTGGCCAGATTTTAAAATATGTCATGTAACCCAAAACAGAAGGGTGATTCTGATTATGTTATGTTGTGAGCATATGCCTGTTAACAATTAATTTCAGATTTCTTAATATTTCTAATTCTTAGTTTCTAGTCAAGATCAATTCGATTAAAAAAAACTATTCTGATACTTTCCTGTCAATTTTAAGTAAATAGGAAGCGTTTAAATTCCACAAGCAAATCTATCAATGTGATCACCTAAAAAGTGAGTTTAAAAGTTAGTTATTGCCTTTCAGTTTAAAAAAAGCCAACCCTTCAATGCATCTCAATTTCTCAAAAAAATATATATAAACCCATGCCGGACTGCAATGAAAACGGTTAACATAATTATTAGGCTCAGAGGTCTGTTTGGTCGATACGTTATTAGTTTGAGCGGATATCTGGGTACAGTAATGAAAACAGTAATGCCAGTATTTACATCAGTAGTTCCTATATTCCCGTATAAAGACTTCCATATTGCAAGGACTTGGACTAAATGGATCAGGCCCAGTTTCATAAGCAATGTGCTGCATTATACAGGGTGATTCGAAAGGTTATGTCAAAACTTACGAAGCATGTAGAGGGGTCCATATACAACATTTATCGAATAGGAACTCATAGTCTAAGAAGTGATCTTTAGTCAGTACAAGGTATTTTTAGGACACACATAATGGACAGCTTACCAATACTCTTTGGAACAAAGGGGGCATACACATAATGTTGAAATTTACCATACATTACAACAAAAATTATTAAAAATGGCGACGTCATTTTCAACGCAGGTATTGCATCTTCTAAGGAAACATTGGTGTACCCTCCCAAATAGCACAGGCGCGTCTCTAATCTCAATACTTTCTTCAAAAATCCTTGCCAATTAAGTTTCTGAGTCGACTACTGACGTTTCATAAATGAGGTTCTTGATATGGCCCCAACAGAAAAAAAATCCATGGGAATCAAATCAGGGAAGCAGGCTGGCCTGCAATCGGACCTCCTCTTCCGATCCAATGTCCGGGATAGGTATGTGCTATCTAGAAACTCAAGAGCATCGGTTATCATCTTCCAGGTTTTTAACCCCATTTTCCTGTAGGAATTACATCTGAAGTCCAAATAAATCGTTTAGCTAGGTGTAAAATATTATTTGTAAAGCCAATTTCTGTAAGCTAAACTAATTATTAGTTATTAAAGTTTTAACACAACGATACTAATTTTGTTAAATCATCAAGTAGATTAACATATTGATTTTTTTAATGAAATTGGGCCTTTTCGTCTTGACCAGTTTCCTCAGGAGATTGAAAATAACTTGACCCGATATTTTCTTACAGAATCATAAAATACAGATACAGAAAGGCGAATAAAAAGGGGACAATATAAATCAAAACGTGTGCGCGATAAGAAATATTCCATGCTTACAGCAAGGAGTGTCTTCTAGCAGGACAATATTGAGAGGGTGACTGTGCGATGACTGTGATCATTTTTGTTGTGTGTTCTAGTGTGTCTTGTGCACAATTGTATTGAAACTATTATTTTAATACAATTTGTATGTGTGTTTAAATTGTGTTCATTCCATTACCGATTCCTTCCTAAGCATTAGAATAAGCTCTTAAATTACGTACGCCTATATAGGGATCACTTTACCGTTAACTCCCAATGTGAATCCGAGACATTAACATACAGCGTATTCTCAGTCAGTAGAAAAAAGAATTACCGGTATATATATATATATATATATATATATATATATATATATATATATATATATATTAGGTAGATTTCGAAGAAAAATCTACCTATTGCAATGGATACCATGTCATGATTTCCGAAAAATTCTTTCATATCTTTACGTTTCATGCTCCCCTAAGTACGAAACCACCGCCCGTCCCAAAAAAATTTTTGTGATATTTATATATATATCTTTACACGCTAGCGGCCGTAATTTTGAAGATATTTGAACCAAATTTTATTATGTAATTTCTAGGCCCAATAGTTCGGAAAAGTTCGTTAATGAGCAAATTTGGCCCAAGGGGGTGGTCGGGGGAGGGGGTTGAAATTTTTTAAAATGTATATCTCGGCCCCTATGAAGTATAGAGGGAAACTTTTTTTGAAGAAATTAGAGTACTCCCTATGGAGTTAACAGTGACACCAACGATTGGGGTTCGAGTGAGGGTGGGGGTGGGGGATGAAAATTCGAAACTTTTGAAACCACGTCTTGTGGGGTATCGTTGAAAAGCTCTTGATGAGTACTCTACAAATCAATACATAGTTTCTTGATAGCTCTCATATGACGCGAGATTTTAATGTTTGAAAATAATAACACTTAAAAGAATTATTATAATATCATAATTTTGTCTTGTTTAGCGGCTTTGCTAATGATTGTAGGCTCTTCCTCTTTACTGCAGGTTTGCCATGCCAAGGCTAAAAAAGAAGAGTGCTGCGCAGCGATAATAAATTAAACCAAAAGCACTTCGAAATCTACCTCAGCCTGTAGGCCTGCCTAAAGGGATTTTTTTACTTCAGTTGTATTTATACTTTCAGCTTCGAGGCCATATCAGGAGTTTGTTTGTCAATTATTTTCTATTGTTGGTGTATTTTATGGGGTAAATGTGAACTGCTATTAATTTAAATGGATATGGTATAGGATGAAATAGCGAGGATTGTTCATGGTATGTAAATATCTAATTCGGGATTTGTCTTTACGCTAGGAAAACCATGAAAAACCCATGTCAAATTGGTCATCCACACGAATTGAACCTGGGACCTCCCGAATGAGAGTCCAAGACAAGGAATTATAGTAGAACGAGGAGATTTCGAATTCCATAGTAGGCAATTTCAAGAAAGAAAATGGCAAATTTCATAAAATGCCAAATCTAAAGGTCATCTCATGGCCACCTACGGTCACTAACTTAATAATCCCACACATTTATTCTCTTATCTCCATCAAACGCATTCGCACTTCACAGTCTCTTATTTCAGAGCTGATAACATTTAGCCATGAATTATTTCCCAGACCATTCACATAGAAATGTCATGGTCAACCATTCGAAGGAGTAAGAGGCAGTAAAGAAGAGGCTATGTGGGTATATTGTCCTCCATATCATTTCTGACAAATGTGCATAATAGTCATGTTAGGCCTAACTTAATCTTCCTACCGTTATGGTTTTGAATCTCCTAAAACCATGAAAGGGGTTTTGGTGGACACGAGGCAAAAATTTCAACTTCAATTATTACTGCGTATTTAACCCAGGATTTATTTTTTAAAATACAATTAAAATTGTAACAGTTTTAATCAGCAATGAAGCTCCACTCTAATACTATCGATTTTTAAAACAAACTAAACTAAATGGTATTTTGGTTTATTCCAGTCTTTACCCCCAAGACATTATATATTTTTTTATACTTCTTTTCCACACTAGGTTTAACAACTACATTTAGAAAACTAGTAAAATAAATAACATACTTTTACCAAGTACGTTTCTTACCTTCAGTTTCACAAATTTCTGTACAATGGGTTGTAACATCGAAGACACAGTTCTTTCTTATAATGGCCTTCACAAATGAATTTCCGGCATTTCTCAAACCTTGTTCTTGTTTTTCTGTTTGTTTTTCTTGGAAATAATTAATCCTCATTGAGTGCTGCGGTTCTTTTGCAATTTCTGAATTCCAGGGATTAGGTTAGTTTTAAACCGGATTAAATTAGTAACACATAACAACAATTCTAAATTTGTAACTTAAATATTTCAAACACAAAATTTTTAAAAAATTAACATCGGACCAAGCACAGCAATAGGAAGTTTAATCTCCAATCACAGAATTTATTTGCTCAACCATTTACAAATCTAATCAATATATCCCACTATTATGACAGATAACTACCAGATAGTTTCATCCTTCATGTGGATGCTACTTCCTTTTTTCAAGGGAAAACTGCTCTAGAAACTTTTCTTATGTTAAGTTATTAAATAAATAATATGTTTCTATTTTTATTTCCATAAAGCAAAAATTACGGCAGTCTTTATAAAATTTGAGATATTTTCAGATAGAGAGAGACGGTAAAAAAGGAGTCCTATCAAAATCAACACATGGGCCTAAGCAGTACAGTTTTAACCGAACCTATTCTATCTGAAACTAGGCTCTATTGTAATAAATAATAATATTTTAACTTAAATAATTATTGCACTAACCTCTTACGAAGGACTTGGAATCTTTATTCTAAGATTATATTCACTATTATGATATCATAACATGTTTTCTAAATTTTATATTTCCTTCAATGAAATGGCGCAGATATTAATAACACAAAAAATCGTTTCTACAGTAACATTCTACTACGTAACAAAATATAAAAAAACAATAACCAATATTTTCTCCAGATTCAATAACTACAGGAAGACCCAATGAACTATGAACCGGCTGCATGTTTTTCCGGTTCGCGATGGCGGCGTGCTTGCCTTCTGCGGCTCTCATAGAGTGGCGATGAAACTATTAAAACATTTCCCTAACTATGTGTAAAGGTTCTACTTACCAACGTTATGAAAGGAGGTGCTGAAACTGACCACCGTCGTTGTCCATACATTTTTGGCACCGCTTTAAGAAACCATACATCATACGCCGTAGTTCATATTGCGAAATGCGGCAATTTCCTGGCGGGTATTTTGTTTTAATTCTTCTGCGGTGTGGGTTTGTATGTTTTAATATACCCCAGATATAAAACCAAGAGGGCCACAAATCTCTACTAGTAATTCTATCCCCAAACACCCTTTCAACTGTTCTCATCGAAATACTGGTTGCATGGACTGTGGCCGATCTTGTTGGGGAAAGGCAAAGGCAAGCTCCCTGTCTGTTAATTCTCCTAAACACGGGGGAAAACTGTCTTCCCGTTCTTTAAAAAAAATGAACCCTATAATTCTTTCTCAGTTCTTGGCACACCTTACGATTTTCTACCTCTGAGGTAAATTAAAACATAAAACCCACATACCCTGAAAGAATACAAAGAAAACATTCGCCACGAAACTGCCAGCATTTCGCAACTTGAACTACGGCGTGAGAAGGATGGTCTCTTAAAGAGGTGCCAAAAGTGTATGGAAACGACGGTGTCCAGTTTCAGCCCCTCCTTTCATAATGTTGGTAAGTAAAACCTTTAAACATAATTATTAATTATTAATAAACTTCATTATGAAGTTTTGATAATTTCAACTAGTATAGTATATTCAAATTTGTGGTAAATGTTCCACCTATATACTAGTAGTTGTTCGTACACCATATATGCTTGAATCCGAATTGAGATTGTTAGAAGTTATTTTTACTTTTATATCTTCTAACCTAACTTAATATCTGGTATTTAATTAAATATTTTTTATTTTCAGTTCTTTCATAAATACTAAACTTGTTGTTATTTGATGTAATATAAACATAGTTAAACATAGTTAAACATAGTTATGAAAATTGTTGTATAGTTGTATAGTTGCCTCATACATATCCACTGTCCGTATTAACAACGTTTCCCTGTAGTAATTTATAATCTCTTTACAAAAACAGAGGCATACAGTTACTGTTTCTGTATTTCCATATGCAAGGCCCGCCACAGCAATTATTAGAAAATTTCTAGTCTCTCTCTCTCTCTCTCTCTCTCTCTCTCTCTCTCTCTCATCCTATGCCCCCATGTTGGGGCGAAGGGCCTCCAAGTGGAGGTTTCTGTTTACCGATGTGAATTTTGTTACGCTTATTTTCCTAGAGAGGGCAGAGGGACAGGTGGTAAGCCCATCGCCCCTTAACATTTCTAGTACTAGTAACCTTTCTAATAGTAATGCTTGGTTGTCGATCACTAGATAATTAAATGATATTTTATATTTACCATTTAATTGTTCGGTTAGAAAGTTAGGCCTGTAGTTTCTGTCATGAGAAAATTATTTCAGTCTGTAGTCTTTATTTGGTGGAATTTATAGATTTTACAGTTTAAGGTTATAAGTTCTTGAACAACATGATTTTATGCATAAAAAGAATAATCAAGGCAGTACTTAGGCCTAGTAAAGACTTATTGACATATGTTGTAACTTCAAAGGAATGGAATAATAGATTACGAAACAAATTCTTTGCTGTACTTTGAGTTAGATCATCCGATAACAAAACAATGAGCAGAAAGATAACATTATGTCGCGCCACTCAATTTTACGAAGCTTAAATATTACGTTAATAGCCATCAAATAGACGGCAATTTTCATTTCATTGTCTATACAGACTGACTGTCTTCTTCCGGATTTTAATCTTAACAGGAAATATAATCGGAAATTAACAATATGTTCTCTGGAGACTAATCGTCTCTCATAATTTTATCATGATTGTTATATCATTTCTATGGCATTTTGATCACCATAATAATTAAATTACATGGAACGCCTGGGGACCATTTCAAAGCTGTGAGAAAACATATTATAAGTGACCGTTGCAATAGATCTTGACAACTTCAGTCGAGTAACTAGATTTACTTTCGACTGCTTCAAGCTCTGCATCCATCTTCTGGGAGGAATCAAATACTATAGAGACAATACTGCTTTGACAATGAAAAAATGGGGGACAGATTTTGCAGCACTCCTGGTAGCACAACCTAGAAACTTGGGGCAAAATTAAAATATTGAAAACATATATAAACTGTAATATGCTATTCTGAGCCATAGGTAGATACCCCTTATAGTCTACATAACATGCCGAGTCTGGCTATTTCGGTTCTTCTAATAATTTTTTTAACATCCTTGTATCTAGATACTGCATCTGTATTCAGTAGTAGCAGGCTGGGCCGCTAGATGGTGCTTAAGATATTGTCCCCCAATACATCGCAAAGTATCCTGTATTGTCTATATATTATTTGGAGGAATGGTTTATTAAAATAGAAAGCAGACCTGCTTGGTGTGGGCAAATAAGGAACCATTTCCTGCTTCCTAATCGGCGCACTCCAAGCCCACTTTCTATAAAATAAGTATTAACCCACCTTTTCCGAACTAGCTCACTTCCTCACAGAAGATGGCTGCAGAGCTTTTAACAGCCGAAAGCTCGGAATTAATAAATCCATTTACCCGACTGGAAGCCCGAGAGACTCACATCCATTATCAAAATCGAGAAAGCCTCTAGTCATACGTTGACAATTCATGTCATGTGAACCATACGGGAGGACCACCGTGGTTCGTAGTTCATGTTCAGCCGTGGGGCTAGGCTACTGTGATAATAGCTTCATTAGTCATCAATATACAATGGTGTGATTGTATCTATCTGTATGGGTTCGGTTAGCCATCACCCCCACTCTCTCCCGTAAAGTGGCTCATAGCCTGTACATCTCTGTCCGGATTCTTGAAGTAGGCTAACATGTAGTCACACAACGTAAATAACATTTTTTTTTTTATAATTCTGGAGTTTGATCATAGGTAATCTCACGTAGGATTTATGAAGACTATTCCATGAATAAAATGTAACGTAAAGATCTCGCACGAAATCTGTGCCGATGAGACCGTTACTCTCTAGAGAGAGACATGCTATTGTGCGAGAGAGAGAGAGAGAGGTAGCTTGGCCTTTACAAATAGAAAGGGAGGTACTGTTGTGCGAGAGAGATAGGTAGCAGGCCAATCGACGCTACAGTCTCCACGAAAACGTAATGCAATGACTTAGGCAATCGGCACAGATTTCGTGCGGGATCTATATTTTGTTAATAATAATTTTTTCTTACTTTGTTGTCAAAATTCTGTGAGCCGTAAGATCGCGGCATACCAGATAAAAGATTCGATGAATCGACCCGAGTTCCCAATGTTACCAATAGTGCGCATCACAAAATGGATAGCGTCGTGGTAATTCCTTACATCAAAAAGCTATAAAAGCACATGAATCGGCTAGCACCGAATCGAAATTGTGTTTCTAATCAACGGACATTCATATTATTTCAATTTCCAAACAAGCTATGTTGTATAAAATAATGTTTTCGTGCTGCTTACGGCAGCATGTGACGTAGGCCTATTAATCATTGCACGGTGATGCCTTAGGTGTCCAGTAACGAACTGATGATTTTATCAGATAAAATCGCATCCTCATATTAATATCAAGCACTTTATAAGATAAACGATCCTGATTGGTCTATCCGAGGATTTCCATTTAATTCTAGGCCTATCTTGTTTTCCTGAACTTTCCTAATGGCATATTCCAAAGCGAAATTAAAAAGTAAAGGCGATAGTGCATCTCCTTACTTCAAGCCGCTTTTAATGGCAAACCTATCTGATATAAGTTTCTCTACCGTGACTCTGCTATTGGTTTCATTTAGATACATTTTGATCAGTCAAACTAACTTCCTAGGTATCCCATACTCAATGAGGATATTGCACAATTTGTCACGCCTAACTGAACCATATCCTTTTTTTAATCTATGTATAGCTGGTGAACAGACTTATTAAATTCCCACTTTTTCTCCAAAATTTGGCGAATACAAAATATATGATCAATGGTTGATCTATTTCGCCTAAATCCACATTGGTGATCTCCAATGATTTCGTCCGCATATGGGGTTAAACTTAACAGCAGTATACTAGATAGAATTTTGTATGATGTTGATAAGAGAGAAATTCCTCGATATTTATTACATTCGGCCCTATCTTCCTTTTTATGGATCGTTATAATAATAGATTCCTTCCAATCGTTTGGCAATTCTTCCTTTCTCCAAATCATAAGAATGAGTGTATGGATCTCTGAGTTTAATCTATCCCCACCTGCCTTAATTAATTCTGCTGGAATTTGATCAACGCCTGGAGATTTGTGTTCTTTTAATTTACCTATAGCTGTTTCTACTTCTGTTAAAGTCGGTTCAGCAACCAACTGCTCCACTGTAAATATTTCATTTTCTACACTTTGGACATCTCCATGTACATTTAATAATTGTTCAGAATTATGTTTCATCTAGGTTGAAAACCTTTCTTGAACACGTTTCACGAATAAAAAGAATAAAGAAAGGTTGGAAGAATATAGTGATTGCAAGAAGACAATTGGAAGAAAAGGAAATATATATATATGGACGAATAATGGGAAAAGATTTCCATTTATGATAACCAATAACAGGATTATCAAACTCATTTGTACGGTAAATATGACTGCACTTCTGACAAATGTCCCAATGACCGTAAATAATAATTGTCTTTGCCTCCTCTTCATAATTTTTTAATACGTTACAGACATCATATTTTTCATACCCCTTCCCGAATTTATCTTCTCATCACACACTAATGACAATCTCAAAATATAGCTCTGTACTATCTATCAATTCTAGAGTATTAGTCCAGTCAAATTATCACAAAAAAAGTCATGTGGATGCAAAATTTAGGGTAGAGCTAATTTTTTTATATGAAGTCTGGGATAGTTTTGAGAGTAATTTCTGACATTTTGCCAACAATTTTTTTTGCCGCCGGAGCCGCCATCTTGAAAAAACTTCAAAATTTTCTATTTTATTTCTGTTTTTGCCCATTATCTTCCAAAATACACACCTGACAAAATTTTTTATTATCTATCCTAAAAGTGGACAAAATTTGCCACAGTTTGAAATCAAATTGAGTTTTCTACCATGAATAGTTTCGGAAATACAGCTCTCCGAATTTCAGCAACATTTTGCAAAAAATAAAAAAATCTGAATTTTCAACTAGTTTTTGCTCGCTATCTTCTAAATGACCAAACCTTCAGTAAAATTTCGAAGGTTAACTTTTAAAGTAGAGTAAATTTGTAACAAGTTGAGTATTTAATGTTTTCATAGCTATTATAGGTCACCAGATACAGAGGTATCTACAATTCCTCACATTTCAGAAAACTAATCGAAGGTACGAAAGTCTAGTTTTGCCTAGGATATTCTAAATGGCGTTCATCAGTAAAAAACCTGTGTTGTCTTACAGTTAAGTTTTACATTGTAATTAACAACCAAAACAGTATTTCCAAGAATTTATAATGATAAAAGACTAAAAGAAAACAATGTAAAAAGAAAATAATAAGAAAATTTGGTGTAGGTACAGCATTTTAATTTGGAAAGAACGGCGTTTTATTTTAAAAGAACACTTTTGCAGTGTCCTCTGAAAAAAATTACTTCCTATAGCAGATACAGTTCTCCGAAAATGGAAACATGTTATCGGAGGAATGGCGCTAAGAGGCTCTTTGTCACTGCTCCGCATACCGTTCTCTCCAGATACATCTGTTTTAATGTGTTTGTACCAGGCAACCTTAGGCATTTTGAAATATTTGCGGACACATTATGACTCAAAGGTTTCAGTTATCTTTGATGGTTATCCTTCAGACGCTAATCAAACAAGCACAAAGAATTGTGAGACTCCGACGGGCTACGAGTCCATCTCCAGATGTCGTCTTTGATAGAACTACTGTTTTGAAAAGCTCACAAGAAACTTCTCTCACCAATGAAAACAACAAGAGGAGCTTCGTAGAATTGGCAAAAGCTGGAATAGGCTGTTAAAGATGCAGATGTCTTGATTGTTAGCACTGCCTTCTCAAAAGCATCTCAATACGACACTGTCTTGTAGTTGGGGAGGACATAGACCTTCTTATTTCCTCACTGCATTACCATCCCCTCATATAAAGAATACATATCTCCAAAAGTACGGAAGAGGCAAAGCTGCAGACATCTTCTAATCAAGGCAGTCATTTCGCCACAGCTTCTCCAACATGCTGCTGTTCATCCATGCTTTCAGTGGTTGTGACACAACATCTGCAGTTTTTGGCCACGGGAAAACCCACTTCTGTTCGCTGATTTTGAAACATCCTGAACTAGAAGAGGAGGCTAATGTATTTCTGAACCCTCAAGCTACATCAGGAGAAGTGGCTGAAATGGGCCAACATTTTTTGGTTCAGTTATATGGAGGAGACCCTGCTACACAAACACTTGACGAACTTCGGCACGGAATATTTGTAAAAGCTGCAGGAAGAATGAAATTTAACTTAGTGAACTTGCCCCCAACCAGTGATGCAGCTCAACTTCATGCCATGTGAACATACCACCAAGTTCAGGCATGGCTCAGTGAATACAAAGACCCTTTGAAGTGGGGCTGGGTGAACACACCTTAAAGCCAAGAAGGAGCCAGCTCCAGAATCAATTCTGAAAAGTATTTCCTGTACCTGCAAGAAGGGGTGTTTAAACGCTTGTGGGTGTTGTAAAGCTGGATTAAAGTGCACAACGATATGCAAACATTGCAATGGGCAGTCGTGTGAAAACATAGCCTACTAAATGTCCTGTCCTTCGACAGTGAGGATGACGACACTCCTGATGAGCCAATTAATTCGTTTTTGGATGAAGACGCTGAAGAGAACTTTATCAACACTGGCTAGATTGTGAACATCATGGACGAAATAGCATACGTCAACTGCCCAAGTCCCTCTAAGTGCCGAAGACTATGAACGAACAAGTTATTCAATGCAATGTTTCACCAGAACTCCAGCTAAATAAAATCTTTTTGTATATAAATTAATGTTCTGTGCCATTATTGCTCCTAACTTGTACGCACACGCATTTATTCAATCGTTGCAGTATATATATTTTTAAACCTCTGTATTTTGTGACCTGTAAGAAGTAGGGTAAGTTTAAAGTACTCGACAAGTTTCAAATTACCTCTAGTTTAAGTTTCCATATTGAGTTTTACTATAGGTTTGGTCATTTAGAAGATAGCGAGCAAAAACTAGTTGAAAGTTCAGATTTTTTTTATTTTTTGCAAAATGTTGCTGAAATTCAGAGAGCTGTATTTCCGAAACTATTCATGGTAGAAAACTCAATTTGATCTCAAACTGTAGAAAATTTAGTCTACTTTTAGGATGGATAATAAAACATTTTTGTCAGGTGCGTATTTTGGCAGATAATGGGCAAACACAGAAATAAAATCGAAAATTTTGAAGTTTTTTCAAGATGGCGGCTCCGGCGGCAAAAAATTTTGTTGGCAAATTGTCAGAAATTACTCTCAAAACCATCCCAGACATCATATAAAAAAATTAGCTCTACCCTAAATTTTGCATCCATTCTTGACAATTTGATTGGACTATATAGGGAAAAAGCGAATAAGTCAAAATTCCAAAGTTTCAGGAATGACAAAAAACAATTTATTCCCACAGCATTGTTACACTATTAGTTCAGTCCGTCAGATATTTTTACACAGTACCTTATACTATATAAAAATATCTGGGTGGACTGATCTAAATATTATAAAAATGGTGTGAAAATAAATCGTTATTTGTCTCTCCTAAAACTTTGGTATTTTGACTTATTCGCTTTTTCCCTATCACTCTAGAATTTACTATGGCAGTCGTAGTACATGCCCTAAAGCTCTATCCACAATGCGCAGTCGGCAGTTGTTAGTCGGTAGACGGTAGTTTGTAGTCGAAGTATAACGTGTGGTGAGCAATGGATGCCATTCACAATGTGCAGTTGCCGACGACAGCAGGCAATCGGCAGTTGGTAGACAGTAGTCGGCAGACGAGAAATTCATCTCTGACTACCAACAGAACGACTGCAAGTAACATATTACGAGATTGAAAATTATTTACTAGTGCAAATACACAGATTAGCATACTACGAGAAAGCAAGATGTGTTTATAACATATATTATCCAATTATAAAGCGATTCCTCCACCTTTTCTATTCTGTAAAATGTTTCCCTAACCTCAATGTCGACAGCATATTGTAGAAGACTCTAGTGCTGCTCCCAAGCGGCCGATTGCAACTGCAAACTGCCGACTGCTGACTAACAACTGCCGACTGCGCATTGTGGATAGAGCTTAAGTTATATCAAACTAAGGCAGCAAATTAGAATAATTCACTTTAAAGGTGAAGTGCATATTTCATAACGACTTAAACGGTTGTGTAATGTTGATTAAACAGGTCATAGTACAAGTAACCACAGTATAATCAAGTATAATTGTAAACAATATTGATTATGACTGATCTGCCATCTTCAGATATTATACGGTTCGTTATGGATATGACGTGCGTTCACGTCTGATGAACTTCTTTGACGGTTTCTCTCCATTCATGCCCTAGTTTAGGAGTTTTTATTTTATTTTTTTATTATTATTTTTTTTTATCCATTCTTCGATGTAACTAGGAAGTTATAAGGGTCCATGGAAGGAGCAGTATATTTCCAATATTTCCTCACATGGATTTGTATTGACAATTGTGTGTCAGTATAATGCGCATCTGGGTGCAGTAATTAATGTCGACATTTATTAATGTGACACTTGATCCACTTTTGCGTCCGGACATTACGTAAACATAAACTGTATCATTCTTATCCCCCACATAAATATATTAAACTACGGGTTATCTTATTAGCCTACTGAAGACCTAGCGAACATATTTTGGGATGTGATTTACTTGCAGCGATTTACCACATCGTCATGGTCTTTTTCATACTTAACTTATACATCTATTAATAGTTTCTATGTAACAATCTTGTATACCGATACTTAAGTCAGCCACCATCCTTGATATGCTAGAATTTTGTCCCGTAGGAGTACTTTCACAAATCTACATCGGCTACATGGTAGGCTACTGTCACGAAGATAGGCCTAAATCCCATCCAATTGCCCCGTGTCCGAACCTTCGGACTTGGGAACAGAAAATCAGTGCTTAGCAACTGTTACACTCGCCTAAGTGCAACTGATATATAATATTCATATAATATTATATTAAGGTTATCCTGTATTTGGATGTTACTTATTATTCATAGGAGTTTGGTGTAACCTAGTATTCAAGGGGCAGTGATATAATGCCAACCTAAAGGGAAAATGCACATGCACTACAATTAAAAGTAATGTTTTACTAGTAATGACACGAGACTGTTGCTCTGTTAAAAATTAGGGAAAATTCAAATTTAAGTCGCACCTTGGGATGAATGTGTCCCGCCTATCCCACCCTCAGCGATGCAGTTTGTTTTATACTGCGGTCAAATGGATAAATAAATATGAAATATGAAATATACCACGATCTAGCGAATTCTTTTGCCCTCGTATTATGAAGAAAGTCATGATTGGACGTTGGACGTGTGACGTCATACCGCCAGACGAGAGGTGACAGGCTGACAAACCACGCGGGAGATATAATATGCCACATTTTCGAACCATACAAACAGTGTGTCGTACGTTATTCGAAAATGCAAGGGGGCTTCGCTACGGCTGCCGCCTCCGCTTCGCGCACTTAACTAAGTGGATAGTGTTATGCATTATTTAGCTATATTTTAGGCTCTGATTACCAATGAGCGGTCATCAAACTGATTGTATACCGAGGTATTTTGCATTTGAATGTGATCGATAAAATTTATATATATATATATATAAGTTATATCGATTGACATTTTAAACGCCATCTTTATAATATGCCTCTTTTGTGCGTAAGTTCCATTAAACCCAGAGAAGAATTTTGTAATTATTTGTTTTTAAACTATAATTTCCTCCTATGCTCCGTATTTAAAATAGTAGAAACCTAATCTACTTTACAAACATAAATTATCTTATTACAATGTAATATATGAGGGCGTTAAAGCCAAAGTGGTGTAAGTCATATTAAAAAAAAATCAACCTAAGTATTGCAATACAATGTTGCGGTATAGAGGTATTAGCAGGAAGATTCGTGTAAGTCCTATTATGTTCATACACTATTATGTGTATATACGTAGGTGGGAGGAAAATATTAGGAGAGATTATTATAATGCATATAACAAAACCTTCCGTTTCTCTAAATGCATGAAACATGACTTACACCACTTTGGCTTTAACGCCCTCATATATAAGTAGCATAAGCAACTGGTCTAGAAATATAAAACTTGTGTACAAACAATAAGTTGATCATAACTATTACTAAGATTTCTTAAAACTGTTAAAAATGTGTTTAAAGACCATAAAATAAAAGTCTTACACTAAAATGCAGACTTCGTTTTCTTCCTGCGCGTTTCGACGATAATACGTCATCTTCAGGTAAAATTCTGCATGAGGAGCGAATGCAGCCCCTACGCCACAGCGGTGGACTGAACTATCCTTCTATTTAAAAAATACCAAATACTAATTTGTATTTTTGCAAGGCACTAACAAATTTGTATTGAATTGTTAAATCAAAGAAAATATTTTGGAATTATTTGAACTGATAAGCTTCAACGGCTGTAACAAACAAGAGCCAGAACACGAACTAAATTGTTTGTTACTACAGGACCTAGAGCAACGACAGAGAAGTAAAACCAATCAAAAACGTGTGGGAAACTCAAATTACTTAGATAACTTTCAGATATTTTCGAACGCTTCCGAGTAAATTCTGCCATCTTGTTCATTCGAAAATGAATGCCTGTAAATAGATTATCTATTATTACAATTTATTACAATTATTTACAATAACAAAAATAAATTAAATTTTTGTCGCCCACCTCAGGATTCTCGATTCCAACGACTGGAGATTTCGCGTCCTGTTCTAAATATTCAAGAACATACCTATTTCTTAATAGGATGTATATGAATGGGGAGGCTTATAATGCTATCTCAACTCAGTAATTCCAGCAAATTGTAATATAACATGACTGTCACTCAATGAACATATATTTGTCACTTTCTTATCAAGCAAAGCCATGCAACACAGTCGATAACGCCATTCAAAACTATGAAGTTCGCGATCTTAATGACATGAAATTTAGGTCTTTCGAAATTAATTAACTTGTAATTATATAATTTTAATTAACAATTAAATGGAAACACAGGATCAAAATAAAATATAGATAATTGTGATTGCAGAATCAGACTGCACGGCCATTTTGTTTGCAATAATTCTTTCATCAGTGTCTTCATTCGGAAGTAAAATTACATTAATCCATTCGAAGGCCGATTTTCTATTAGCTATGCTTCGATTCTTTTCTTTTAATCACTCCAAACAAGCAGTCACTCCTCCCTATTTTATGGAGAGGTTACCTACAATATTCTGGTCACGGAAACTTCCATTAACGGACGTGGGTGTCGGCATGCTGACCACATGCCCCCCAATCCTGGCACTGCCATCTGCCTATGGTAGATGACGCAGCGGTCGGGTGGTAGGCCTAGTCCCTTCAGGGATGTAGCGCCACGGAGTTTAGTTTATCCACAGTACCTATCGGTACTATAGAACAACAGAGATAGTGATACCATACCTACAGAAATAGGTTAATAATTAATTATAATTATTATATTTAGAAGTTCACAAATCCAATTTAGCTAGAATATTGCGGGAAAGTTCTCTGAAACGTGACATAATTGATTCTAAGATAATTCGAGAGTAAAACGATTATCTTTGTAAATGACAAACTCATATCTGAACATATTTGTTTTTTTTTTTACTTATAGGTATTTATTCTGGGAATTAAATCCATTTTGGCCTTCTCTTCCACTCTACCAGACAAACAATATTACAATTAAAAGAAAAAAACTAAAATAATTTTTTTTAAGGTAGAGTACGTTAATTACAAAATAAATAATAACAATTTAAAGTTTATATTACATTGATAGAGGTGTGATTTAATGGTGAATTTTTTTACCCTGACTTCGGTGTTTAAAATGGTTTGATTTCGGTGAATATTTCGGTGAAAAATGAAAATTTAATGTGTATTTCGTGCACTGGAAAGCAAGCATTTACCAATGAAATTAATAAATTTCTGTTATTTTAATACATTGTGGAAACAATCCCTATTAAGGTTGAATTAAGGCTTCATTACTAAGTATTTACGCTTTTTCATCCAAATAAAAACTGCGAATGGATTCTACATGCGACGAAAATAACAAAACGAATCTGAACAAGTCTTTGAACATAGAAAATCATATGTCACTATGTTTGACATTGAAACTATAGAAGCCGCAGGGACTTCCAAGTATTGTAACCTTCAAGCATGCCTGTCAGAATAGGCTACTGTTCACCGAGTAACTTTCAATTTTCTCTCCTGCATGGTCGTTTTTCAGAAAATATATTAGATTTGCAACATTTTTATTGCCACCTAAAGATCCTGACAGTTTGTTATCTGTCGTCCCTTAGGCAAGTCAAGATTTTTGTGAATTGTCATTTAAATACAGTTTTCTTTTTTAATCGAAAGAAAGCTGTCCTTCGAGTAAATTCTTTTTAAACCTCTGATTTTGTGTAAAATAAAGTGATTAAGTGGTAATTTCGTGGATTTTTATAAATTTCGCGGTAATTCGTGGATAGATGCTACGTAGGCCTAAGTTTGTGACTTCCATTAAGGAGTTTGCTCTTCCATGCTTAAAATTAAACATATTTTGCGTTTATTTTATTTATTTAACCTGGTGGAGTTAAGACCATAAGGACTTCTCTACCACTAAGCCAGGGCAAAAACATTAAATACATAATATCATTAATAACAAAAATCACACCCCTTTTCACTGATAATTAAGATGCAAATTATTAAGGAAACATTAGAAAATCCTGGATAATAAAAATTTAAAAAGAAAACAGCCATTTAAATTACATTGAGGCCTATCTTTAATTAGTTTCCTGATTTTCTATTAAATTCTCCTAGCGTTTGACAGCCCCTGATGTTTCGTGGGAAGGAATTCCAGATGCGGATAACTGATAAAGGTGTATGAACAATCAGCGCCCAGAACTGACATCAAACTCTTCCATGCAGCTCTAATTGATCATTTCTCTTTATTTCGTGGACATGCGAAGCCTAATCGTAAAACTAGCAACTCATACTACATTGCAGCAGGGCCGTAGCTAGGCGGTGGCGAGAAGTGCCCCCGCCAAGGGCGCAGGTACAAAGAGGGCGCAAAATTAACCATGAAAAATCCCGCCTTTTAGGTAGATTTTCGAAGAAAAATCTACCTATTGCAATGGATACCACTTTATGATTTTCGAAAAATTCTTTCATATCTTTACGTTTCATGCTCCCCTAAGTACGAAACCACCGCCCGTTCAAAAAAAAAAATTTGTGATATTTATATATATATATATATATATATTTATATATATATATCTTTACACGATAGCGGCCGTAATTTTGAAGATATTTGAACCAAATTTTATTATGTTATTTCTAGGCCCAATAGTTCGGACAAGTTCGTTAATGGGCAAAATTGGCCCAAGGGGGTGGTCGGGGGAGGGGGTTGAAATTTTGAAAACTTTATATCTCGGCCCCTATGAAGTATAGAGGGAAACTTTGTTTGAATAAATTAGAGTACTCCCTATGGAGTTCACAGTGACACCAACGATTCGGGGGTTCGAGTGAGGGTGGGGGTGGAGGTGGGGGTGGGGGATGAAAATTCGAAACTTTTGAAACCACGTCTTGTGGGGTATCGTTGAAAAGCTCTTGATGAGTACTCTACAAATCAATAAATAGTTTCTTGATAGCTCTCATATGACGCGAGATTTTAATGTTTGAAAATAATAACACTTTAAAGAATTATTATAATATCATAATTTTGTCTTGTTTAGCGGCTTTGCTAATTTTATTCATTGCTGATCTTGCGCACGGCCTCCCAGAATATTATATCCTATTCTTGTTGTCAAAACAAATGATTGTAGGCTCTTCCTCTTTACCGAATTCAGTTCTTATTACTGTAGGTTTACCATGCCAAGGCTAAAGAAGAAGAGTGCTATGCAGCGACAATAAATTAAACCAAAAGCACTTCGAAATCTACCTCCGCCTGTAGGCCTGCCTAAAGGGATTTTTTTAGACTGGTGCAATTCATCAAGCAATAAAAATTCCACGTTAATGGAAGAAATCTTTCAGGTTGTTAAAAATTACAGCACGTGAACTATCTGTAGTATTATGCCGATTGTCTACAAACAAAAAGCAGTCATGCAACTTCTTTAATTAACACGTTTCTTATTGACAGAGTATGATAACATAAATCATGAACAGTATGGAACGATATAACGACAATAAAAATTAAAATGTACGTTATTATTGAGATGAAAGTGATTCAAATATTCGAAAAAAATGCTTTTGCCTATATTAATGTGTTAAACATTTTAGTAGGCCTCAGGCCTATTATGTAGGGCTACTTTACTTTTGAAACTACATTTTATGATTTAATTGTTGTTTTAGTAGTTCAATCGTCTGAAAATAAGGTTTTAGTACCTTGAAAGTTCAACACATTGTTCATTTTCAAATTGAGGTTTAGGTTTTCTTTGATAATAACTGTTTTTTATATTAAAAAATTAACAATTTTGCAGAAATTTAAAAAGATTGTTCAGACTCCCCAGTATTGGAGGGCGCAGATTTGTCAAACTCGCCAAGGGCGCAGAAGGACCTTATTACGGCCCAACATTGCAGGTAGATAAGCCTAAGGTGTGTATAATATAAAATTCTGAAAAATACATCCTAATCCATCGGTATCCATATTGGTTGCTTCATTCCTGTATTAGTGAATACAGTACTTAGATCCCTTCCAGAAATGACTTCTGAAGAAGCGCTATAGGCTGTGGGAAATCATAACAAGCTTTATTTTCGAGTTCATCCACCTATCTATCTAGTTTCCACATGTAGCTTTCTACAACTGGTTAATCTAAGTTAGTCTAAAAGATTCATATTTTAACGGCATTTTTAAGAAAGACGGACTAGCCTTTGGAGATCGCAAAGATGAGCTTAATTTGAGGATGATGATATACAGTTAATAAGCATTAAACGTATGACTGGTTGCCTCGTTCATGATATTAAAAGCAGGCGATAAGTAAATGAAGAAGACCATGACGTCACTAATCACAAATTGACAGATCCAGGCCGATCATTGTACGGTCAATGCACCTCGACCCTAAACTACTACATCTACTACTGAAAATAGTACAATTTATAGGTTTCATACTCAGTTTAAACCTCGTGTTTTCAACTGGAACCAGCAAAAGTGACCTTACTTCGTTCGTTAATGTTAGTATTATTTTACTTAGGAATAATTAAGTTTCTGTTGTACGTTACGAATAAAAGCTTCCACCACCAGTCATTTCAAATAATCTGTAAAATTAAATATAATCTGCATATGTCGCAGCTAGAACTCACCCTGTTGTTGCTCTTCACTGCTTGTTAAATATGCTACTACCACTCCTAGGCGAAAGACTGCTAGTGGATCCGTGCACCGGTATAGAATTCACCTTAAAATATAATTATAATGTTTTAAAATAAAACTAGCTTACAGTTTCCAAGGTATCTTCAAAATGGGTCGTAACAATGATTAACTATGAAAGCAGTACATCCACGCAATAATAGACTACGGAAATATATTTATTTCATCAATTTAATAATCCTACGGAATATATTTTCTTACCTACAATTTTCAGTGAAATATACATGTATTAAGCGACATCTGTTTACTAAGTATATTTTGTTAAAATCCAATTTTCTAAAGTTTTGTAACAAATAAAATTTATCATACCTGATCTAATTAGTCACGAGGTACATCGAGAGGGTATTTATCTAGAAATTTCAAAAGAGCGAATTGCATTTCTGATGTTATTTGATGAAAAATTAAAGAAATAATAAGATGCATTTATTAGCGAGCATTTCGAATAAACTTTTTACAGGAAGACCACATCCTCAGAAACTGCTTAATGCACCAAGCGAACAAGATAAAAAACATAGGACGGCTTAATATAGGCCTAATTAAAACCAAATGGTGAAAAATGATATGAGGGAAGGGAAAGCATTAGGAAATGCGTTAGAACAAGACAGGACAGGGTTAAGCAGTTTATGAGGGCGTTAAGTTGGGAAAGACGTTCCTTAGAGTTTTTTTTTTTTCAGGAGTGAAAAATGGCTTTCAAAAGGTCCTGAATATAGAATGTGTAATCGAAAAGAAAGGACGGCATCGCTTGGTTCAGATTAGGGGTTTCGAGCCATTTGCGCCATGTGTGAAAGGGGAGAAAACGACATCCCTATCCTATTCGACTGCCAGGAAAAAGGAGGAATGGATTCCGAATTTATCTTGGAAAAGTTGCCTAAAATAAGAACAGAAATTGGGATTAAAATAATATTCTGACATAACATTAATAAGTAAACTTTTTTTTTATTCTGGAACTTGGGGAATTTTTGGTTAGCGTAAAGAAAAAAATATTTTTGTCGATTTAAATGGAAACAAGGTAAAATTATAATACAGATATGATGATCTCGAAAGGTGTGTTTATCGATTCATGTAAGAAACTGTGTTCTGATATTTTTTACTGGGACAAAAAGTTGGGAAAATAAAATCATTATAAACGTAACAGGTTATCAGCGGTTTCGGCGTTACTGCCACCCAGACATATAAAAAAGCAGACAGATAGAGGCAATTTGACAAGACAAAGGACTTCGAAATGACACACATTTTCGACAAATATTTACTCCAAATCTGTAGTAATTCCATGCAGGTAGATAGGCAAGTGTATTCCGTAATACAGCTGATTTTATGAATTACGCCCTTTAGTAACTCGCGTTTGTATAGCTGCAAGTAAACCTACTGCTTTATTTCTGAAATTCGTTCATTAGCTGGCAGTTTTATACCAACATCCTATCCAGACCTTTTGGCCCAGGAAGCATTATAATCACATTTAGCTTATACTTTATTGCCTCCAAATCAATTAGTATGTTTACTTGAACACTCTTCAGATGTGAACTAATTTATGTACTTATTTTTAAACGACTGCCAATAAATGAGAGTGTTAAAGCTGGTCTGGACTACGTTCTTGTTTCTTTTAACAGTTACATAAACGGGTGTAATGGAGGCTGCTGAAATATGAAGAAAGTGAATTTAGACAACTTTTCTTAAACTTTATAAACACTGTATCCCTGTGTCTTGGTAAATGTTTAGCGTTTCCCTACGATAACAATCCCTTAAAGCAGAGTTTTCTAAAAAATCACCCCTGTAATTTCCAACAGTATTTTAATAAAGTTGTAAACGTTTTTAAATTATCGAGATCTCTTACACATTATTGCATTATTGTCAACTTACATCTCGAAGTACTGGAGTAGATTCATTAATGATTAAATATTAAAATGACACTGTCTTGTAACCTTGTCATGCTGATAGAATAATTAAAATCCTCAAAAGTTTTAACCACTACAACTACTCATCTTCTATATCCACCGAAGTAATGAAACCATACTAGCAAAGTGTATACAATATTATTAGGTATGTATCTTCTGTATTCTGCTCAGTAGCGTAGCCTACGACTGAGGGACTCTGGGTTAACTGTGGTCAAATAAAATAAAAGCCATAAATACTATTATTCCTTCCTACTACTATTACCATGTACCTATTATTCATTTACGATTCAAAATAACATAAAACGACGTACGATGTTCGACCATTATAAGAACTTAACAGGCTCATACGAATAACACTTCACGCTTGCCTGTTAAGTTCTATATAACAGTCTTACTTTTCTTTCTTTCTTTCTTTCTTTCTTTCTTTCTTTCTTTCTTTGTCTTAGTTTTACCTCTCCCTTTTTGGAGTTAAGCGACCCAAGCCGCTTGGGCTTACACCGTAAATAATTAGGCTATTTATTTACTTCAAACACCTTTTTTTAAACATTTAGATTCTTTGTTTTTATGCAAGTCTAAAATCCTTAAATTCATTGTAAATTCTTTTAATTTATAATAATGGTGATAATATAGTTTAACAAACTGGCACCACTAAAAAACTAGTTAGTTTAGTAATTATCTAAAAAATTCACCAGGGAAATACGTTCCTCTCGAGAGCTGCTGCCGTAATCATTTAAAATGGATGGAAGATTTCTTACGATATATTTATCTCCGGATTGTTTTCAGTGTAGTACTGTCCGAGTGTAGACACGTATTACGTAATAATTACAATGATCATATATATGTTAAATTACTGTTGCAATCGAAGTTTTTACTGCCGCGAAATATTTTCAGAGACTTACCATGAGCTACTCATCTGCTAGTAATTAGTATTACAGGAGATAACGGAGATAATCTGGACCTTCAGTAAAATAAGCAATGTTACTTATGTGATGGAAATGTTGGTGAAAATAATAAGTTAGTAAATTATAGTTTGAACAAATAATGGAAGAGAAAAGGAAAACTAAGAAACCCCTGAGTAGGCAATGACATTTATTCGCCAAGAATTTCAAAGGAGTGTCCCGTTTCCACAAGCATCAGAGAACCTATGAGAGGATAAGAAATGAATAATAACTATCGGGAATTGGATGAGTTACTGACGTAGGTCCACTGATATTATTATTTCCAATATTACAACTAACTCCACTTTGCATAAACTATAATATATATGTATAAAGCGTTCGCTCATGTGTAACTTGATTTTTGTTACATTCAATCGGAATTACTCGGACATTATTACAATTTGTGGTCTCAAAAACAAAATCATTTGCTAGAATAGGTATATGAATAAACAATCTTTACTGACGAACTAACTATATTATAGTTTTAAAAATAACGTGGTTTCAGATGAAGCATTGATTTGATAAAAAAAATGTATACAAACCTTAAAATTTCAGGCGATTTCTCAAGAAATAGAACTCAAGTACTGTCACATCATGATCTACTGGCCCCATGCAGGCAACGAAATTTTGTTCTACCTTTTTCATATCACCAGAATGAACTGACAGGGCACAAGATAGCATGTCCTTACCGGAGCCGCCTGAAATGAAGTGAGGTAGGCTACTTTAAGAGCTAAAAAGACGGGTGCGTGGAACGCCACGCGACAGAAGTGAAACTTGGATTTTTAATTTTTGGATTTTTTAAAATTTGAATTGTTCGACTTTTTTAATTTTGGGATTTTTATTTTTTAAATTTTGGATTTTTGGATCTTTTTAAATTTTGGATAAGCCTAATCATTGAGTTGATTGTTTTCTATGCAGTCCGTCACAGCCCTACTACTTTCGTGACGATTTTGTTCGTAACGCAACTTTGGGTTAGCTCTCGATTTACTCCTAGCGCGCCTAAAGAAGTTTCACTTCAAAAATGGTAGATGACATCTGCCATAAGACTATCGTTATTTCCAGGGACTGAAATGCCGAACATCTGACTCAAGGGTTTAACATGCAAACAATCCACAAAATGCTATCAAACGATTCCAACCATCCATATTAGTGGGTATGCGATTTTATACAAAAATCCGAGTCTTAACGAAAACGTATTAGGTCCGAGCAGCTTTAAAATGTGAATAAAACATAGACTGGAGAGCACGGTGCTGACATCTATGAAACGCGTGATCATACTGATACCGGTCACTGATCGTCCGTTCATGCGTACACACCATCACTGGACTCTTACAAACCCATTCATCAAATAATATCTCTAACATTTCTCTAAAGATTCTGAAGTCTACATGATCATGTCTTCTTTCCGTCCATTCATCAGGAACTTGTGTATTCGTTTACAAACGCTTTTTTAGACAGTAGAAGATAAAAGAAATATTTTTTTCGCTCCTCTCACGCAGCGGGCCCGGGTTCGATTCCTGGTCCTAGGTGGGTTCTTTCTGGGGGTTTTCCTCACCTGTGAGACAAATGTCGGGTAACTTTAGGCCCTTGAGGTCCCCAGATATCATCTGGCCGTATTATCATCTTCATCCCATCCTCGCCTTGTTTGGAGTGAGTGTGTGTGTGTGAATGGTGTGTCTCGTCCTATGTGTTCGTGTTGTCTCGGAGGTGGTCCCGGCATTGGGCTGATCACTCATCCGGGGAGGCCCTCCATGTCCTTGTCTGGTCAAAAAGTATGTATGTGATCCAAAGATAATCTCTCTCCCGTTAGGTCGCGGCCCTGTAAGGCCCGGGTGGCTTGGGTCGCTTAAATCCTAAAAGGGAGAGGTAAAACTACAATAAAGAAAGAAAGAAAGAAAGAAGGAAGGAAAGAAAGAAAGAAGATAAAAGAAGCGCTTTTAACGGTAGATATTAATTTAAATGAGACAATTATGCCACTGAGTGGAATTAGTTATTATAACATTCCAGGTTAACCAATTTTCACATGAAAATTACACCTTCATATAATAAATTATTTTAAGTGATAGGCTTATGAAGATCGAAGAAACCTGACCAAACATCACCTAATAATATTATTTTATTATTTTCAGACTCAGTCGATGAGCGCTTGATTTCTAGGAACTCTGTCTACTACAGAATTCGAAGTATGATGAAACAGAAGGCTCAAATTAGTGAATATTCACATGGCCTTTGTACTTTTGCTTATTAGAAAATTGTGAAACTCGATAAATTATTATGTATTCTGAGAATGGGTCGTTTATTAATAACACAAGGTCAACAACTAAAAATAACAGAACAACTTCATTTTATTAACGTTTAACCCTTTTATGCAAACAAAAAATCTATACAACCATCACTTAAAAATCTATTTCCATTCGTGCTCTCAGTTTTTATTATATTATTTAAAGACCTAATTTCCATGCACTATCAAATGGCCAAATACGTACAATGAAGAAATTACAAATATGCACCAACAAAATTCAAACTTACATATTATTTTCTAATGGCAAAATATAAGTTACTACTAATAGTCTATCCAAAATTTCGGTAGTCAAGTTCATGCGTTTATCTGTCAAAATGTTTTTGTAAGCTGAAAATGACCTATCTACGTCACCGGTTCCCAACCGGTGGGTCGCGGAAGGGTTACAGGTGGGTCGCGACTCGATCCTAAAACTATCAGAAACCATCGAATAGACCAACAGAACAGATAAGAATAATCGAAACAAATCAAATTGTGTTTTGATTGTTTTCTTGGTTCTTGATTTTTGGCATCCTAAAAAAACAAATACCGGTACAGAAATCAACTCAATGATGAAAGTGACTTAAGATTAAAAACGTCTTCGTTCAATCCTTATATTGACGTGTTAGTTCAATCGAAACAGTCCCAAAAATCTCATTAATATAGTATTCTTACTTAAAAACAGCAATTTTGCCTGAAAAATTTAAATGGTCTTCGTGTACTTTTATAATTGTAGTTTCTATCTTCACCTAGGGACACTTGTTAGTGAGTATGAAACCACTTGTTACATATATTACAAACATATATCTATTGTTAAATAAATAACTGTTTTGCTACAAAGTGCTTATATTTTGTCAACCATTTTCAAATCAGAACACAAATTGTTTATCAATAATCAATCTGTATCTTCAAAGAAGCATATATAAGCTTGTATATATTTGCAATATTTGATGGTGAATTATATACCTAGTACATAAGGAAAGGATACGATACAAATAAGGTTTTTTACTCCACCATGGACCGATGGACCGTGGAGGTATTCCGATAAGGAAAGGTGGGTCGCCAGCTGAAAAAGGTTGGGAACCACTGATCTACGTCACAAGAAGAAACAGATGCAAACTTAAATGATATATGAAACAAAATGGAGCCAATTTTTTATATTTTCAACATTTTCACAGCACAATACTCTTTATGGAACACATAAATACATAATCAGGATTTCCACTCATAACTTTGTCCAGTTCACCTTAGCTGACATTTTCACATCCCACTATGAAGATCCTAATTAATTAGTAAGTCGACTTATGATTGCTATTTTCAAAATTTTTCCAATATGTTAAAGACTACATATCAAAGAGAAAATTCTATTACACTATCATGAACCTTAGATAATTTTTCATCCGAAAGATAATAAACCTTACCAAAATTTGTCATAAGCTTTTACATGGTTTTCCGCGCGTGCATGATTTCGACCATATCACTGGGAAAAGGCCATATTGAACGCTTGTCGCCCATCTTTATTCTACGAAATCTGCATCACTCTATCCAGAACCGGCTCTTTCGTATAGGCGAACTAGGAAGCCGTCTAGGGCGGCAAATTTTTAGAAACATTTAGGGGCGGCAACATTTACGTTTGAAAAACTATCTACTATCGTTCATAAATACAAACCTTTTTTTAAAATTAGGACAATTCATATCAATATTATTTAACCACTTAACAATACAAGGCTAGAGAAAGTGAAATTCCATGTTTAATAAAATGGTAAAAAATGGAATGATTGAGGTGGCAATTAAGGGGGCGCCGAAATTATCTTTCGCCAAAATACCCCGGCCCTGACTCACCTATTACAATTAACTAATTTTAGCTGTCAACAAACAATTCACTATTAGAATGCAGTCCAGTGAATGATAGAATGCCGATTTGATAAGTATGTTTGCACAAAGAAGTGTATACAGTTTACGCCAACTATCAAATGAGGGCGTTAAAGCCAAAGTGGTGTATGTCACGTTTTAAAATTTTTTAACCGGTATAAATATTATGTTAGCAGGAAGAGTCGTGTAAGTCCTATTATGTTTATACACTATATACATACCTATATACGGTACGTAGGTGGGAGGACAATATTAAGAGAGATTATTATAATGCATCTAAGAAAACCTTCTGTTTCTCTAAATGCATAAAACATTACTTACACCACTTTGGCTTTAACGCCCTCAAATGTGAACGACATTATATTTTGTACTGATGCTTCTCATGTTAAATCATGCTTCGGTAATCATCACTGGTAAGCTTTCACGATGGTATCGATTTTCTATGGTAAGGAATAATGATCAATATAATATTTATTTGCCAGTTGAACAAAATCCACATCACACTTAAATCATAGCGCACAATCTCTTTCAAAAGAGGTATTGTCACAATTACGTAATTTTATAGAATTCTAAAATAAACTCACACTGCGAAACATCGATCTATTCAAGTTAATATGTTTCAAGTCTTTATTGGAACAATAAGAATGTGTACTCATCAGAGACAAAATTGTTACTTCCTGATTATCCAACCAAACTTGACCGTTGTCCCAAAATCATTACAAAAAAGTTAGGCTGTCAATGACTGTGAATGGAAGATTTTGAGGAAATATTTCTTCTACATACAAATACATCACCACTCCAAAACCACGTGATCTCTATTTACAGCATACGACTACCTTCAAGGAAACATGTACGCCAACTATACAATCCTAATCCATACCGTGATTCTGTTAACCTTTTTACTGCTAC
The DNA here is from genome assembly GCA_964059195.1 of Ectobius pallidus. Lineage (NCBI taxonomy): Eukaryota > Metazoa > Arthropoda > Insecta > Blattodea > Ectobiidae > Ectobius > Ectobius pallidus. Next base: position 108,824,779 of record CAXKWD010000007.1, on the reverse strand, counting down.
TTGACGTATAAATGCGTGCCTAAAAAGATGTATAAAAGCAGATTTATAAAATTAAAAGCATAATGATTCATGTAAAATGCGAAGAAGATGGGTTAGCGTTATTAATTAGGGAAAATAGCTGTTGCACTGAAATTTCCCCCATTAATTTCCATTGATGATTTTGCTTGATGAATGCCTTATTCCCAACATACAAATTTGCATCTCTTTCCTACAAAAATTGGCTTGCATAGGTTCGAGCCCTATGCAGACGACAGTCAGCGTAAGGAAATTAACGTTTTAGGATAAGAACCCGCTTTCATTTCTAGCAATGCATTTCGTATGCAGGTATGGAACGGAGTCGAGGTCGTATTGCGGCCGCCCTCGGATTTTTTGTTTGGTCTGGTCAGCGCTGAAAGGGTTAACCTTTTCGCTGCTTCTGGCGTATAAATTCGCCCGTTCCAAATCCGCAAAAAAAAACAAAAAACAAAAAAACAAAAAAAAAAAGCTGAAATATAATATTAGAATAGTAATATATGCAAAATGTGAGGATTTTTGTCCTTTCGATAGGATTGGAATTTAAGGAAACCAACTATTTTACTGAAATTTTCGCCATTGATTTCAATCTTAGTGTTCACTGATGATTTCACTTGACGATTACTTATATTGATATTTAAATTGAATTACAGTATGTAAAGGTTAATCATAAAAAGTTATGAATTTTACTTTCATTTCCAGTAACATGCAAAGTTTTCATCATTAGGTCTAAAACAAGATTTGAGATCCACTGAATCCCAAAATACCTTTTCACATAAACTTAGGATTTTTAGCTTGGCTAAAAAATCTAAAGAAAATTGTATATTTGTGTTAATTATCCTCAGGTTATTCGATACGAAGCATGTCCACGGCCTCACATAAAAAATAAAAACACATAAGATGGCTTTAAATTTTTATTAAATAGTGACGCTGAAAAATTAACACATTTATCTAATTGTGCAGCTAGATTCTTAAATAATTATCTTTAAAAAGAAACTATTATGGCAATACGAAGGTCGACCTTGAAGATTGTACAGGATTTGGACCGTCACTGTTTGCCCCAATAACGCTATAGCCTACTCCGGATCTTAATTCATAAACAGTTAAATTGTTTTGTCTTTAAACTAGCCATTAAAACAAACTCTCCTACATGCAGTAGACATGATTTGCATGCAGTAGACATGATTTTCATGCAGTAGACATGATTTTATGAAATATTCCTCTGATATTTCTCCAGTCTCAAATCAAGTTCCAAATAATAAAATGAACTTTTTCTTTATCATTTTTACCTTCCCCGTAGGTGGGAAGTTTAGGATACGCACTTTGCCTGGGTCTTACAGGTTCAGCAACCTGTCGAAAGAGGAATTTTCTGTGGATCACAGACATAATTTACTTTTGTGCTCAGATAAGGATATGGATGAATGGTCAGCCTAATGCCGGGGCACCTACGAGACAACAAGAGCATAACTTACGCGCACACACTCATTCCAAACAAGGCGCGGTTGGGATGAAGGTGGTAATGACGGCAAGATGATATTTGGGGACCACGAAGATTTGCAGTACCTGACATTCTTCTCACAGGAGAGGAAAATTCCGGAAAAAAACAGCATCCAGGAAACTTGTCCGACTAGGAACAGAACTCGGGCCTGATGCTCTCCTCCCGCAGCAGGCCACAGCAGTGGACAAAGTGGGCTCATCTTGCAAAAATCATTATTGAAAAGAAAATAACTTTAAACGTCAAAATTTTAATAATGTTAACATTAACTTGAACTTATTGCCCTACAAGTAATAAAATCATTTTTAGTACATGGTCTGTGAAACAGCAGCTTGTGGGACTGTTAACACGCCGAAAAGTAGCACTTGACCAGCCTAGGCCGGTAAAGTATTTTTTCTTTACGTTAAATAGCAACTTTACCAGATTTTTTTTACAAAATACTTAATAATATAACAACAAATATATGCCTAAGCCAACATAGGTATATTATTCATAAGTAGGGTTCGGATGTTTATGACCTAAAAAAGTCGAAAATATGACTGCAAATATGCCCTTAAAATTGACTAAATATGACCCAAAAATCCTAAATATGACCTAATAAAATAACGTATTTAAAAAAATAAATGTTCCAATTTAAAACGTTTAAAGACACTAAATTCTTACATCACATGAATTCAATCGGATAATCACTTTTTGACAATTTTGGCGATTTACAGTTTTACTTGTATTTAAAAAAAAAAAAATTCTTCTGTTTGCTCGCTTCTTCAGCTATACTCGTAATATTTTATAGACCTTGCGTGCCCCAATAAAATATGAACAATTGCATTAATTTTAAAACTTAAATTACCTATTAATTTGGCATAAACATTAAATTGGTTAAATAAATTTCAAATTTAACTCTACCATGTAGTACATACACTGTATAATTGTGCTCCTTTACAGAATATATAACTGAAATATGACGTTAAATTACAAATATGGCTAAAATATGACCAAGACCACAAAAATGACCAAAATATGACTTTATATGCAAAATAAAAACGGTCCGATTAGGATAACAAGCGTGCAATTTGTGTTTAATTTGTGTTCGCGACGAGAATGGAGGTCAGTATAAAAATATGACATGTCATAAACATCCGAACCCTATTCATAAGAAACCCGCACTTTCATCTACGTGCGCATTTCGTACTGGTTCTTATCATAGTATTCAGGCGGCTGTGAGAATATGGTGTCAGCAAATGGCTGACTATGCCATTTACAATTAAATATACAGTATTTTTAATCTCAGATTTTTCATAAATTAGGTCCTGTGAGGAAAACAAGTTGTAAAAACGGGATTCTTCGACACTCCCCACGCATTATTTTCTCTTTTACAAACAAGAAAAACGGTCGTATTTCAACATATAGAATTCATATATAAACTCAATTTGTTCCTAAAAATATGCTATAAACTGTGAAGAAGTGGGAACATAACCTAAAATGGCATAATTTGTAAGTAAGTTAACCACAAGATACGGCAGGCGGCCATGGCATTTGAAACGGTGCGCAGAATCGATCTCATTCTACGCAACCTTATGGCTTTTTTTTATTTATTTATTTATTTATTGTACTAAGAATATTACAGGCTAATGCCCAATTACAATATTCTCGCTTACATAATACACCAGATTCAAAAATTCAAATGCTGCTAAAGCTGTCACTGCACTAAAGTAACCTAACCTAACCTAACTAACCTAACCTAACCTAACCTAACCTAACCTAACCTAACCTAACCTAACCTAACCTAACCTGTCACAAAACCTCGCATAAGACACAAACATCGTGCTACCTGTCACTAATATCGCTTTTGTTCTTCCCGTGTTCTTCTATAGGTAACCGAAATAATTCGAATGATCATAGCCAGCCAATCAGAGTGTTGGGAGACATTCTACGGGCCGCGTAACCCTCACCGAACATAGATCTTCGAACTTCGTATAGTGTTGAAAAAGACCCGTAAGCAAAATCACTACACCATTTTTATAAAACTTTTTGTTTAATTTCACTAGCATACTGTTCCTTTAAGACGGTTTAAAGAGTGAAGAATCTCATAGCCTACTACGAACTCATGGCTTAAAGTCATTCCCAGGAAATCAGTGCCGATTTCAGCCTTCTTTTTTTTCGTTGAAACTGCAACTACTGGATACCTAGAGTTTGGTCTCATCATCTGAGCAAATTTTAATAAAATCTTAAACGTAAAATAATTCCTTTACACGCTATCTCTCTTTCCCTCTCACTCTGTCTCTCTCTCTCTCTCTACCTATCAGATAATTAATCTATCCCACACCCCACCGCAAGTAAGAACATTTTGATTTGCGTCTGAGATGATGAGTACAGAAGGTTCAGGTACATCTCAAATACCTCGCTGAAATTATAAAGTATTAAATCCCTGATGCAACATTGAAAATTTCTTTCAGAAAAGAGTTGTGTACTATGTAACTTCGGCTTCGGTCCAACCGGCGTCGACTGTCACTCGTTATCAGCAAACGTAAACAGAGATGGCTTGAGAGGTCAAGAAATGTGAATTTGACCCGCGTCCACCTCTCCCACTCTGGGAGGGCACGTTCTACATACACACCCAATCACAAGCAAAAGACAGGGGTGTGTGGTGTTATTGTTCCGAATCATTTCGTCAGAAATCAGTCTTCAACAAGTCGGTTCTACGCCTGGTCGTGTTTTCTGGAAAATTCTCGTTGAAAAGGACTTTAACACTACTTGCATAAACACAAGATTATCACTTACCAGTGCCCAGACATCCTCTGCCATATCCACACGTCAGTTCGAGAAGGACTCCGCTGGTGAAGGCAGTCATCGTAACTCCTATGGCGACACTTAGGGACGGCCACTCAAACGGACAGAACAGTCTTAGATCCTGAAAAGAATAGTGATAGTATAAATCAGAAAAGCCTACATAGTATAAAGAATTCGCTTATAGCGAACGAAGATTCCTTCTTTTGGTTTCAGTATTAATAGTTGTTAACATGTCTATGAAAGACTTCTCTAAGCGGCAATGGCTCACCCTCATAGTATTCAGCATCGCTGACTTCTGCAACGCCATCTGCGTGTCGCTACAAGCACCTTTCTACCCGAAAGAGGTAAGAATAATAATTTAATATCTGTACACCAGAGGTAAAAGGCACTATGTCATAAGTAGGGTTCGGATGTTTATGAAATGTCATTTTTTTTCCTGACCTCCATTCTCGCCAAAAACATAAATTAAACACGAATTGCACACTTATTATCCTAATGGGACCGTTTTTATTTTGCATATAAAGTCATATTTTGGTCATTTTCATGGTCTTGGTCATATTTCGGTCATATTCGTAATTTAACGTCATATTTCAGGTATAAATTCGGTAAAAGAGCACAGTTATGCAGTATGTACACTAAATCGTCGACTTTTTTTTTTACGAAAAAGAGTCACGAATATTTTTATTTTACTGAAGGGAAGGGACAGTAACAAGTGCACAGTTACTTTTTCCTTCTTGTTGTTAACAACTTCCAATAGAATGTTTCTGAAAGATTCCACAGTGGTAATTGGAAACATTAACAGATTATAAATTCTTTACAAATAAACCTGTATTTTACCTGTAAAATTGTTGTTTAGTTGTAAATTGGGACATTTATTTATAGTTAATGTGGTCTTTTATGAAGGGATATTTAGGATTTTTTGGTCATATTTTGTCATCTTAAGGTCATATATAGTCATTTTTAAAGTCATATATACAGTCATATTTTCCAATTTTTTAGGTCATAAACATTCGAACCCTAGTCATAAGTATAGAAATTTACGCGAAAGCTAGAATAATAGGCTATTTTGTATTTGTTTCTCTCCAATGTTTTTAATTTGTTTAATACTCTGTAAATGTCTTTTAAATAATAATAATAATAATACAAAGATCTTAAAACTTTTTAATGTCTATGTATTGTTTTGCATTTGAATTAGTTCTTGTTGTAACTGTTAAGTCAGTAACCGCACATCAGTCGACATGAGTTGCAAGTCTAATAAAATATTGGAATCTGCTTTAGTAAATTCAATTAATTTTTTACCAAAAGTAATATTGTGTACTAGCAGGAGCCCGCGGCTTCGCCCGCGATTCTTGACTCAATCGCGAGATTTTTAAATAATTTATTAAAAAGTAAAATAATTAAAAACATATTTATTAACGCAAAACATTCATAAACTAAACGATTGATCATTACAATTAAACAGCTAAAAATCCGAGTTTGGAGTACTTTCCATGACTAGAAAGCGCCGCCTAGGGAAAACAAATTCTCTGTTAAAAAATAAATAAATAATGCCTAGTGAGTTCAGTCAAATCGTTTGATGATTTCCTATTTAGGCCTATATCCATGATCCCTCTTCCGTCCACTTAAGGAGAAAATCATATCTCTGCTTCCAGTAACATTATAAACAATTGAATCCATCAAAGCGGGCTAACAAAATCGAAGCGATCGACAATCTGATGCTGAGTAAGGCCACCTGCATTTCATTTCATAATTTAAATATTTTACTGAAAACTGGTACTTCGATAGCGAAAAAAATCACGTTTTTTGCTACTTCTTCACTCGTAACTCACGAACGAAAGCGAAAATTAAAAATCCGGCTTCGAGGTGCATTCGGCCACCCTTCAGTCCATCTATGTTAAACATTTCAGATCTCTGCGGGCAGTAGATTTGGCTAAGCATCGCGCACTGACAGACAGATAAACAGACATACAGACACTTCCTTTAATGTAAAGACTACTGTGAAAATAAATAATATAGTTTCGTGATTTAAAACATTAGAAATGTAAAGCTGTTTTCAAAACTGTAGGCCCTATCTTCTTAGTATTAAAAAAACCTCATTTATGAAAAATGAAGTTGATATCACAAACCAGTTTTTAATTAAATTGTATAAAACCGAAACAAATCTGAATGTATAATACATATTATACTCATTCTAAAATCAAAACTGCAGGAACTAAACTATAAAAAAAATTTTGAAATAAAAAAATTATTTCATACTAACTAAGAGAACAATATCTGCTTCGCATATTCCGAAAATGAAACAAAGAAACACCAAAATAATGTAAACAGAGCAATTGATAGTGGGTGCAGATGGCATAGATTCAAGGTCGTGAATCCATGCTGGGCACGGCAAATCTATGCAGTGAAGAAATAACTGGTCCGGTTCGTGATTTTTTAAATTCAACTTTTGCTTACTTAGACAATTCTCTTCACTTCCAGCTCTAGTAAGCACGCATTTAGTTACTAGAATATAAACTGATTAACTTTGACTTACAAATGTGAACTTGTTGGGTGAGGTTCATTGCTTGCAGTAATGAGTCGCCATTTAGAAGTGTTAACTCGTAGCAATACTCTGAACCCCATAAAATTCACAGCTATCGCCGATAGATTCCGATCAACTGTGACTGGACGTAACTTCAACCCGGAAACTAGGACAGACTTGATAATACGTATATTATAGTCAATTTTCCCCCATTTAAATAACTATATTCAGCATGCTCCATTACAAACTAGTAATACTACACTTTTTTTGTTGCTGCATCTATTACTAGTTATCTACATCCTTAATCCTATATATTTTCATAATATTTACATAAGTGTTCAACTACCTACAACTGCTTGAAATCTACAGAATGGACAAACTTTCTAAATTATTTTAGATATAGATTAAATAATTGCTCTTGTGTCACTGGCCATTGTCGTTTTCTCACTTCTACATCGTTTCTAAGATTGACATTGTCAACTTGTTAGTTAAGCTGTAACCAAGGAATCTATGTTTACTAAACTCAATTTAGTTTTTCTCTACATTAGGTTGCAATATTGTTTACTATTTACTATAATATATATGTGTATTTAATATATCCAGGAGAGTTGAAGAGGAATTCGTACAATTACATGTTGTCCTATTCGTTAAATCTGAATAGCGATATTTATTGCTTAACTGTGGGCGTCTGAAAACCTGGCGGAGGGTCTTTTTGATAATTTAATTGTGAACTCTCTTCAATTAAATCGCAGCAATCCATGGGCCTATATCCAGGGCCGTAGTAATGTCCTTCTGCGCCCTTGGCGAGTTTGACAAATCTGCGCCCTCCAATACTGGGGGTTCTGAACAATTTTTTAAAATTTCTGTAAAATTGTGTATTATTTTAATATAAAAACACTGTTATTATCAAAGAAAACCTAAACCTCAATTTGAAAATGAACCAAGTGTTGGACTTTCAAGGTACTAAAACCTTATTTTCAGACGATTGAACTACTTAAAAAATAATTAAATCATAAAATCTAGTATCAAAAGTAAATTACATAATAGGCCCGAAGCTTACTAAAATGTTTAACACATTAATATAGGTAAAAGTACTTTTTTCGAATAGTTGAACCACTTTCTACTCAATAATAACGTACATTTTAATTTGTATTGTTATATCATTCCATACTGTTCATGATTTATGTTATACTCTGTCAATAAAAAACGTGTTAATTAAAGAACGTTGCATGACTGCTTTTTGTTTGTAGACAATCGGCATAATACTACAGATAGTTCACGTGCAGTAATTTTTAATAACCTGAAAGATTTCTTCCATTAACGTGGAATTTTTATTGCTTGATAAATTGCACCAGTCTAAAAAAGGCGGGATTTTTCATGGTTAATTTTGCGCCCTCTCTGTACCTGCGCCCTTGGCGGGGGCCCATCTTGCCACCGCCTAGCTACGGCCCTGCCTATATCAGTACAATACATTGTAAGTCATCTTTAAAATCCACTCGAAATTCATTTTTTGTATCCCTACCCTATGCAACTTTTTACTGTGTATTCTGATAGAGAATAGGAAATCATACTGCAGCGAATGTATATTCGGTTGTTTCAGCCTCTTGCAAAGACATTCGCCATGGCAGACAAAGCTTGACTTTGTACGAATGTTGGCTGGCTTATAACTACTCTACAGAAACGGTTCAATCAAGTTAGTATAAGAACCTCATTTACAAATTTAAACAAAATCGTTAGAAGTTTTTGAGAAAATCGCAAAACGTGAAATTTTCTTCAAGTAAAGTGGCACTAAAAGTAACAAAAGTCTTAGCCGATCTTCGAGTGACATCCTCGAAATATAGGCTATATATATAACAGAGAATAGAAAGTCGTTATACTATTTTTCGTTCTCGAACTCTACTGTACAAGACACACACACAGACCCATACACACGCATATAGACATGTTTTTGACAAATGTGCTTTAGATTCAGGGAAAACATGTATTACTGCCGAAAACTCGACAGCAAATTTCAGGGTCGAATAACTACTACATATAGTAGCCTAACTATGGTATGGGTAGAGAAAGTAAAATACATCGACAGGATATAAAATCTAATGGTTATAGAATGAGGAAATTTTGTCCTGGAACCTGGAATTTCTGACTGAGGTAGAAGAAAAGAACTCGAGAACCGCTACAATTGAACCATGAAACCTAGATAAAGGAAAGTCAGATCAAAAGTCAGTTTGGAAAGAATAGTCATGTTCCTCTTATCAATATAAATACAAACACAAACAAACCAAATTTCCATCAGGGGCAGCTTGTATGAGTAGCTGTGTTCATTATCTGCCTATGCGACTTATGACGCAGGAAATTTCACCGTCAAGCGATTAGCAATGACTATTTCCAGTATAAAAATCCCTTTAGGCAGGCCTACAGGCTGATGTAGATTTCGAAGTGCTTTTGGTTTACTTTATTATCGCTGCGCAGCACTCTTCTTTTTTAGCCTTGGCATGGCAAACCCGCAGTAATAAGAACTGAATTCGTTAAAGAGGAAGAGCCTACAATCATTCGTTTTGACAACAAGAATAGGATATAATATTCTGGGAGGCCGTGCGCAAGATCAGCAATGAATTAAATTAGCAAAGCCGCTAAACAAGACAAAATTATGATATTATAATAATTCTTTTAAGTGTTATTATTTTCAAACATTAAAATCTCGCGTCATATGAGAGCTATCAAGAAACTATTTATTGATTTGTAGAGTACTCATCAAGAGCTTTTCAACGATACCCCACAAGACGGGGTTTCAAAAGTTTCGAATTTTCATCCCCCACCCCCACCCTCACTCGAACCCCCGAATCGTTGGTGTCACTGTGAACTCCATAGGGAGTACACTAATTTATTCAAACAAAGTTTCCCTCTATACTTCATAGGGGCCGAGATATACATTTTTAAAAATTTCAACCCCCTCCCCCGACCACCCCCTTGGGCCAATTTTGCTCATTAACGAACTTGTCCGAACTAGAAATAACATATTAAATTTGGTTCAAATATCTTCAAAATAACGGCCGCTATCGTGTAAAGATATATATATATATATATCACATTTTTTTTTTTTTTTTTGAACGGGCGGTGGTTTCGTACTTAGGGAAGCATGAAACGTAAAGATATGAAAGAATTTTTCGAAAATCATGACATGGTATCCATTGCAATAGGTAGATTTTTCTTCGAAATCTACCCAAAAATCGCATGTGTCCAACGACATAATTTTATCGCTTTATTTTTATCACTTACATTTTGTCGCATCTACGCAAATTCACAAGGACTGAACACTAAAACATTTTAATACCTGTAGCATCTCTTATGTCGGTCGCAGTGGTCTAGCCGTGCCCGCTTCTAGATCCGAAGGTCACGGGATCAAACCCGGCCGCGGTCGATGGATTTTTCAGGACGTAAAAATCCTGGGCACGGAGTCCTCCGGGAGGGACTTTAAGCTGGGGGGGGGGGGCCTGTGTCGTAGATTTACGGCACGTAACAGAACTCCAAGACTAAATTAGAGCCTCTGGACAAAATTTCACGTCCAAGTAATACTTTAGTTTCCGGAGGGGGGTTGAAAGGCGATGGGCTTACCACCTGTCCCTCTGCCTTCTCTAGGAAAATAAGCGTAACAAAATTCACATAGGTAACAGAAACCTCCACGCCCTTCGCCCCAACATAGGGGATGTAGGAAAATCAAAATCAGAATCAGCATCTCTTATGAAAAATAAATGATCATTGGAATTGAGTATAGCCTATATAAGCTGCTTATGAGCAAAAGGTCTAAACAAATAATGTATATTTTATGTATGGTGAAACATTTTAAATCTCGTCTAGTAAGCTTAATAAATACAATATTACTAATACATTATTATCATCTTAGTAGCAAGGATACTCTAAAAAAAAACTTTTCCAGCGCGACTATCGCTGATGGCGAGACGATCGAAATATTATAATTTATCGACAGTCTCTCCATAGCTCTATCTCGTGTACAATGACACAAATTGTGGTGTGTTTTATTCATTCTTGTGGCTCTAATTATACATTACATGCTTAATTCAGTGAATATTCGGTAAAAATTCACAATTCCTATGCTACACAGATATCTGAACATTGTCCAGAATACTCCAGCTCAATTAATTAGGAAACTAGTTTGGTTTAGTCGACCTAGAGTAGCATCTGATTTTACTCCTAATCTTGGGACGGTTCAAGATTGTAAAACATCTGCTGTAATGCGAATGTGATTCGATTATCAGCATCTAAAAGTCGAAAATAGTTTTTGATAACTCATTTTGGGGGGATTATGTAGGAATCGAACTCAAAGTAAAGTAATGTAATGACCATGAGACGTGTACCACGTCATGATTACTTCTTGGTTACGTGCTAAAGTACTATTGGGTAAAATAACAACAAATCTTACTTAAAAACCCTCACATATTAGTAACGAGCCAAGATCTTAATGAGATAAACGGATGATGAATTTTGCTCACATGTCTTCAATCGTTTTCTACTGGTAAGGAGTAAGATACCAACTGGAGGAAACAGGGAAAATTTTGCTCAGATTAAGGATAAGGACGAATGACGTTTATCCTCCAGAAGGATCCATGTTGTTGATTTTCTAGCTTTGAGAAAATCTATGGCGCTAAGACGCTGGTTACACTCAGTGACCTTTGCGCGCAAAGTCCAGCACGCAACCAACTATTCCAAAATTAAGTAATGTTTGGACATTCCAGAATGTCCAAAGATTACCTAAAGAGAAAAAGCGAATAAGTCAAAATACCAAAGTTTTAGGAGAGACAAATAATTATTTATTTTCACAGCATTTTTACAATATTTAGATCAGTCTACCCAGATATTTTTATATAGTATAAGATACTGTGTAAAAATATCTGGTGGACTGAGCTAAATAATGTAACAATGCTGTGGAAATAAATTGTTTGTCATTCCTGAAACTTTGGCATTTTGACTTATTCGCTTTTTCCCTATCACTCTAGAATTATTGTCAAACTCTGGACTGACCGTTAAAAAAAAATAGCAATATCCATTAGAAAACGGAAGTTACTTACAATAGTTCAGTAACTTTAGGGAATAAAAGTTTCTTTGGAATAATTTTACCCTACTCCTTGCTACTGACGTATAAATTCGTCACTTCAAAGAATTGTTTAAAAGCAGAAATGTATGGTTAGTAGAATAATACCATGAGACAAATGTTAGAATTGGTATCCATTCCTAACGATAGCATTCCATGAAACCAGATATTTCGCTGAAGTTTTCTCGTTGATTTCAAACCTAGTGCCCACTTATGATTTAACTTGAAAATTACTTAATACTGATATATAAATTCAGCCTTGTAAAGGTTACAATATTTTTTTTTTCTTTCTTTCTTCTTTTATAGATAGCTTTGTTATGTCATTATAAATGATACCGGAAAAGTGCCCAACTTTCTATTGTACGCTTCCCTCATTTCTTTTGGGGGGGAGGGTTAAAGGGGCTAAATAGGGGGGTTACTTTAACTCAGCTATCTAGGCAAGTGGGGTATCCTTTTCTGTGTATTTGTTTTAGTTGAAACGAATAAAACCTGAAACAAGTTGACAAGATCAATAGTTTAGAAGTTAAAAGGGTTTCTGTGTATGAGAAAGTGCAAATTTATCTTAGCAAAGGGTCCTATGGTGCAATCAACTTATAAGAATCATTTTTATATAAATCATAATAGTCATGACTTAAAATCACTTGTTATGAGTGCCGTATGTCAAAGTAGGCCTACATATTATTAAAAGATAAATAGGAGAAAATTATTTTAACGGACTTCACTTGGAATAATATTTAATTAAAATTACTGGCTGACAAATCTTGAACAGGTAGCTTAATTAGTTATCTTAACCTGCAGCTCCCATGAGCACCAATGCTTACTAGAATAAAACTTTCGTAATAAAAATATCCACATCGATGTTTTTATCAGCAGAGATCCCTTTAAACGTCGTATTTGCAGACTGTATATGAGGCATACAGATGATAAGGTTTTGTAGTGTTACTATTTTGGGTTCTGAGGAGAAAGGGCATGGTCTCTGACCTCATAACCAGTGCTGGCTGGCGAGATGACGACAGAATGGCGGGAAAAACATACCAATTCGAAACAAATCCACTTATGCACTCTAGATTTCCGAACTACTGTAAGAGTCAACCGCCCATTTAATGTTCATATTTTAATGTCAGGCGTTAACTAATAGTCTCACAGAACAGTCAGAATACCGTAGGTGCATGTGCCGATTGTATTATATGGATGTGAGACAGGGTCCCTTACTCTTCGGGAAGAACATAATTTGAGTGTGTTCCAAAACAGGGTGCTTAGGAAAATATTCGGACCTAAGAAAGAGATGAAAATTGGGACTGGAGAAAACTTCATAATGACAAGCTTCATAACTTGTTCTCTTCCCCGAACATAGTAAGGGTAATTAAATCACGGAGGATGAAATGGGATGGACATGTAGCGCGCATGGGGGAGGAACGATATACCTAAAAATATTGACTGAGAGACCCGAAGGGAAGAGACCACAAGAAAGACCTACAACCAGATGGGAGGACAAAATTAGGGTAGACTTAAAGAGAGTAGGATTTGAGAGGGATGAGTGGATGAAATTAAGCACAGAATAGGGTTGAATGGTGGGCTCATGGAAGCGAGGCAATAAACCTCCGGGTTCCATAAAATATATAATATTCCATTAGCTTGCTTAGGAATTGTCTATTGTCACTGAGTAAGTAAGTAAGTAAGTAAGTAAGTAAGGCCTAGACTACATTTACTACAGCACTGCACCCATCAAAGGGAAATCCTACATGGATCAAAACAATATAATTTATTACATGGAAATAAACAGACTAAGTTAGGTCTATTTTAAGATAATTCATCAACGCAGCAGATAAGGTATTTGTTACTGTCATTGTTATTGCTTCCTGTATTTGTACTCATTGTATATCATGGAATAACATACAAACAAAAATGCTAGAAAAATTCCATGCACTTTAAAGGAATATTTCTCTACACGTACATTTCGAGCTTGTCTGTCTGGCTCTTGAAAAAATATTCTATTAACTGCAATAGAGAAAGATAAGTTATTAATAGACTTTCGGATTTTAAGTAAACTGCTATTTTAATCCTTAAAAGATATATACACGAACACTAGTATCATAAATACGCGTCCCATATGTGACAAAGCCTGAAACTGATTATTTCATAGGACCTACAATGCCCTAGTTTGAAGTTAGAGTATAAAATTGCCTTTTTGCATGTTTTTTCTCGTCAGATTCTAAATGGGTTATTTTTTATACATTTTTGTTATAAATTATACAATTTATTTTCAGTTCATATTGAATTTTTAACTCTGACTGTACACTTAATGATACAGTATGTCTAAAGAGCATCCATGAAAATAATTCCTTGGGCTTTCGGAGAAATTAATTATTTCGGTTCCAACTTCGTTATCCAGTAACAAAAGAACGTACAATTCTTTGAATGACTGCAAATATTCTAATTAAACTTATAAAGTGAAATGTCATGTTTTCATATTATATCAAGGGGGCCTTCGAAATACAGTCTGATTTGTAACAATTGATACAAATTAGTCCAATCGAATTGTCAAAAGTGGATGCAAAATTTAGGGTAGAGCTAATTTTTTTATATGATGTCTGGGATGGTTTTGAGAGTAATTTCTGACATTTTGCCAACAAAATTTTTTGCCGCCGGAGCCGCCATCTTGAAAAAACTTCAAAATTTTCTATTTTATTTCTGTGTTTGCCCATTATCTGCCAAAATACGCACCTGACAAAAATGTTTTACTACCCATCCCAAAGTAGACTAAATTTTCTACAGTTTGAGATCAAAGTGAGCTTTCTACCATGAAAAGTTTCGGAAATACAGCTCTCCGAATTTCAGCAACATTTTGCAAAAAATAAAAAAATCTGAATTTTCAACTAGTTTTTGCTCGCTATCTTCTAAATGTCCAAACCTATAGTAAAACTCCATATGGAAACTTAAACTAGAGGTAATTTGAAACTTGTCGAGTACTTTAAACTTATCCTACCTCTTTCAGGTCACAAAATACAGAGGTTTAAAAATATATATACAGCAACGATTGAATAAATGCATGTGCGTACAAGTTAGGAGCAATAACGGCACAGAACATTCATTTTTATACAAAAAGATTTTATTTAGCTAGAGTTCTGGTGAAACATTGCACTGAGTACTTTAAACTTATCCTACCTCTTTCAGGTCACAAAATACAGAGGTTTATAAATATATATACAGCAACGATTGAATAAATGCATGTGCGTACAAGTTAGAAGCAATAACGGCACAGAACATTCATTTATATACAAAAAGATTTTATTTAGCTGGAGTTCTGTTGAAACATTGCATTGAATAACTTGTTTGTTCATAGTCTTCGGCACTTAGAGGGACTTGGGCAGTTGACGTCTGCTATTTCGTCCATGATGTTCACAATCTAGCCAGTGTTGATAAAGTACTCTTCAGCGTCTTCATCCAAAAACGAATTAATTGGCTCATCAGGAGTGTCCTCACTGTCGGAGGACAGGACTATTAGTCACACGACTGCCCATTGCAATGTTTGCATATCGTTGTGCACTTTAATCCAGCTTTACGACACCCACAAGCGTTTAAACACCCCTTCTTGCAGGTACAGGAAATACTTTTCAGAATTGATTCTGGAGCTGGTTACTTCTTGGCTTTAAGGGGAAAGAGGCCTCTTGGTGTGTTCACCCAGCCCCACTTCAAAGGGTCTTTGTATTCACTGAGCCATGCCTGAACTTGGTGGTATGTTCGCATGGCATGAAGTTGAGCCGCATCACTGGTTGGGGGCAAGTTCGCTAAGTTAAATTTCATTCTTCCTGCAGCTTTTACAAATATTCCGTGCCGAAGTTCGTCAAGTGTTTGTGTAGCAGGGTCTCCTCCACATAAGTGACCCAAAAAATGTTGGCCCACTTCAGCCACTTCTCCTGATGTAGCTTGAGGGTTCAGAATTACATTAGCCTCCTCTTCTAGTTCAGGATGTTTCAAAATCGGCGAACAGAAGTGGGTTTTCCCGTGGCCAAAAACTGCAGATGTTGTGTCACAACCACTGAAAGCATGGATTAACAGCAGCATGTTGGAGAAGCTGTGGCGAAATGACTGCCTTGATTAGAAGATGTCTGCAGCTTTGCTTCTTCCGTACTTTTGGATATATGTATTCTTTATATGAGGGGATGGTAATGTAGTGAGGAAATAAGAAGGTCTATGTCCTCCCCAACTACAAAGACAGTGTCGTATTGAGATGCTTTTGAGAAGGCAGTGCTAACAATCAAGACATCTGCATCTTTAACAGCCTATTCCAGCTTTTGCCAATTCTACGAAGCGCCTCTTGTTGTTTTCATTGGTGAGAAAAGTTTCTTGTGAACTTTTCAAAACAGTAGTTCTATCAAAGACGACATCAGGAGATGGACTCGTAGCCCGTCGGAGTCTCACAATTCTTTGTGCTTGTTTGATTAGCGTCAGAAGGATAACCATCGAAGATAACTGAAACCTTTGAGTCATAATTTGTCTGCAAATATTTCAAAATGCCTAAGGTTGCCTGGTACAAACACATAAAAACAGATGTATCCGGAGAGAACGGTATGCGGAGCAGTGACAAAGAGCCTCTTAGCGCCATTCCTCCGATAACATGTTTCCATTTTGGGACAACTGTATATGCTATAGGAAGTAATTTTTTTCAGAGGACACTGCAAAAGTGTTCTTCTAAAATAAAACGCCGTTCTCTCCAAATCAAAATGCTGTACCTACACCAACTTTTCTTATTTTCTTTTTACATTGTTTTTTTTAGTCTTTTATCATTATAAATTGTTGGAAATACTGTTTTGGTTGTTAATTACAATGTAAAACTTAACTATAAGACAGCACAGGTTTTTTACTGATAAACGCCATTTAGAATATCCTAGGCAAAACTAGACTTTCGTACCTTCGATAAGTTTTCTGAAATGTGAGGAGTTGTAGATACCTCTGTATCTGGTGACCTATAATAGGTATGAAAACATTAAATACTCAACTTGTTGCAAATTTACTCTACTTTAAAAGTTATCCTTCGAAATTTTACTCAAGGTTTGGTCATTTAGAAGATAGCGAGCAAAAACTAGTTGAAAATTCAGATTTTTTTATTTTTTGCAAAATGTTGCTGAAATTCGGAGAGCTGTATTTCCGAAACTATTCATGGTAGAAAACTCAATTTGATATCAAACTGTGTCAAATTTAGTTCACTTTTAGGATAAATAATAAAATATTTTGTCAGGTGCGTATTTTGGCAGATAATGGGCAAAAACAGAAATAAAACAGAAAATTTTGAAGTTTTTTCAAGATGGCGGCTCCGGCGGCAAAAAATTTTGTTGGCAAAATGTCAGAAATTACTCTCAAAACCATCCCAGACATCATATAAAAAAATTAGCTCTACCCTAAATTTTGCATCCACATGACTTTTTTTTGTGATAATTTGACTGGACTAAATGGTAAATGTTACCAAAGAATCTTTAATCATGACTGTCACAGAAAAAATGAATAAAATTAATATAGGCCTAAAAATGTAAGTATGTATATACATAGGCGTAACCAGGCCGAACATATGGGGGGGGTTATAACATCTGGAGGGGTTATAATACCCCCCTGGGAGAGGGGGGTCCGGGGGTCCTCCCCCGGAAAATTTTAAAAATTAAGATGCAAAATAACGAGTTTTAAGCTTCCGGGGGTCCTTCCCCGGAAAATTTTAAAAATTAAGACTCAAAATAACGAGTTTTAAGCTTCCCACGCATTAAGTAATTTATGGGCAGACTTAAAAAAATTATACAATTTTCCTTTTTTTTAGTCAATGGGGGGGGTTCAAACCACCAAAACCCCCCCTCGTTACGCCTATGTGTATATATGTATGTATGTATGTATGTATGTATATACACACACACACAAGCGTGCACACAAAATCCCACGTAGAAGATGGCAAGTGCACTAAATATTTCTCCGTTTTTCATACGTAAAAACCTTAATTAAATGTTGATACCCCATTTACGAAAGAAGAGATAGTTGCTGTAAAGTTATTTTTAACTGTTCACTGCAATTCATGTCCTTATCCTTAAAATAGATGCTCATATTAACACTGGGGTTGTTCTTCAAAACGTTCAATCGAATACTCTATCAATTTATTTCGATTATTACCTTATTTTGAAAATTGAAAATGCCGCTTGTTTGGGAAAAATTGTCTAAGGGTTATGATATTATATACATATAAAATACAAAACATATTAATCCAGAGAGACGAAATTTATATTAATATAATAGAGTATGACAAAGTATTGTCTTTATTAGATTGACTTCAGTAGGCTGTATCTTTTGGGCTTTGGTTACCTTTAGACTAGGGCCGGCTCGTCCTTGTAGGCCAACTAGGCAAACGTCCTTATATAATATGTATGTAGAATTCGAAATGAGGAAGAACGACTATTCCCTTAGAAAACGCTAGATATAGCTTTTTATGGCTCATAGAAGATGTCGAATGTTACATTCCATTGCTTCTACACACCATGCCTGGGAGGAGTACCAATAAGAAGAAAAATAAATTCCGGTTACATAATATTGTATTGTCTTGACAGAAAATTGTATTTCTCACTCTCATATTACCATACAACCGTTTCGGGGCTGAAGTAAAAAGGAGATTCAATATCACTTTCATACTTTCCTTCCCAAAAACCTGGGACACAAAATACTGCTCGCATAGGACTGAAAATGCTCCATCCCATTTTGTCTTCTTTTAGATGCTTAGGGACTCTGATAAACATCCCTAGGCCTATTTCTCAACTAATACAAAACCTACAGCTATGAGTGACGTATCAGTGGATAGGATTTGCGACCGCTTATTCTACATCAAAATGTGAAGTGAGAAAATGATATTTTCCATGTCGAGGGTAGAGAAAGTTATGTGACTGCTTTATTTTCGTGGATTTTATTCAAGAATTATTTTCACAAATGTATTAATTACATCGATAGAATCAGAATTTGTTAAAGCCCAGTATTATAATATAGTTTCCAAAGCCCTATGTGAACACCGCAAACAATACTTTCGTTATGTAAACAATTGACAGCAGAACTTTCTAACTCTGCCTCATTTCACATTTCCGACTTTTCCCGTGGATTTTCATACAAACCTTGTCCTGGCAATTACGAACACAACAAAAAAAGAATCAGCCAAATCGGTCGAGCCGTTCTCAAGTGATGCGACAACATACATTTTGGAAATTCATTTTTTATTAATATAGATTTGTGGACTTTGGCTAACTAAACAAGTATGTTTATTCAATATTAGAGAGAGCTGACAACTTAATCCTCCACAGATTCTAGGATTCTCAAATCAACACAAATGCCACAGTTTAAATCTAGAGCTCTCCGCGAATAAGAAGATAGTTTTGTGTTAAGTGACCTCGAAAGGTCAAGAAAACAATTTTATGACTATTTTATATAGGCGCCGCGCGGGATTGTTACATTGAACTCTCCTAAGTTCACAACAATAGTGACGCATATTCGATTGCTTTCTTGTATTTTTTTAGGAATTGCTACAACGCCTCGGCCAATATCTTGATGCTTGAGCCATCTCTGGGAACTGATATGATACAGCCGTTTCTCTACTCTGTTTCAGCCACATGCAAAGATTTATTGTTACCCACGTTATACTTAAAGCCTGAGTTGTACAGTAAGTCCATTTTATGAGGAAACCTCGCATCACTGCCGCATTGCCATATAGGCGCATACCGCTCATAATTCTATAGGAACTTTACGTGAAGTTTTTGATGACAGGATAGTTAGCACAGGTTTATGGCCCCCTAGATCAGCCGACCTAACGTAGCCTACTGTGATTATTATCTTTGGGGATACCTAAAGGGAAAAGTTTACCGAAATAATCCTCATACCTTAGAAGAACTTAAGGCCGAAATAACACGTGCAGTGCAATGTATTACCGAAGCGGAATTACAGAAAGTGGCAAATAATTTGTTTGAACGATGTGAGGCATGTCTTACTGCTGACGGGGGTCATTTTCAACAGTATCTCAAATAAATGGTGAGTAATAAGCCTCTACATGTAGGCCAATTTTGATAATAAATTGGTTGAGTTATTGATTTGCCGGTAGTAACGGAACACGGTCCCCGCCGGTGCAAGCACAACAGCGGGGAAAGTGTGAGCAGGGGCAACGCTGTTAAAAAGTTTCCGCATAAAATGGCCTCCCTGTATAAGAATCATTCCGATAATTTTTAAAGAAAATCGCTTCAAATAGACGTTTTAGCCCTTTGTATAGGCATCTCAAGTACAAAGTTTAAAAATAATCGTTAAGGCTCTTTGCGAGTAAATAGCGAAAACTAAAACATATTCTTCATGTACAGTGGTAGCAAAAGTAAGAGAAAGTCGTCGCCGATCTTCGTGTTACATACGCACAAGGTATCTAACCCAAAAATAATATATTACACAATATGTTTCAGATATGTCTTTCCTCCCCCACGAGCCCATTTCATCCTGCGGTGAAGAGTACAATGGTACGAAGTTCGTCATTATAATACGTACCTCAGATTAGTAAACTGCGTTCCAGACCTTAATGACTAGACTTCGAACTTTTAGGTCGCTAAAAATGCTGTTTTAGGTACCTAAAATAGGCTCTAAAAATTATAAAATAGGTTCTAAAAATCATAAAATAGTCTCTTATAAAATCGTTAAGTTGCCAATTTTCTGAAATATCTTAATTACAATGCAGAATATTATATATATTGAAGTCACCATTAATCAATACTCATAATAAAACACAGATATAGGCCTATGGTACACCGAACTATATTGACCTAACCTATTATTAGGGCCTGTATTACTACCATAACAGTGAAAACCTAATCTCTGCACCCAGAAGCTACGCACGCTAACATATTCAACCCCTTGTACCCCTCAGTGATTCAAATTTTTTTTTTAACTGGATGTGGGAGTTGGGAGAAAACACTACATTTTCTTTGGAATTCCAAGGATTTTTTCTACTGAAGACGAAACATTCCTTACTATTTAACCACATCATAAATGTGTCATGTACTGCACATTCCGAGCTAAAAATTTAGTACGAACTGAAAATAAATGCTAGAATTTATAGCAAAAAATAACTTATTTTGAACTTCAGAGGAAAAAACAAGCAAAAAGGCAATATTAGACTCTAACGTAAAAATAGGCTGCTTTAGGTCCTATAGGCATAGTCACTTATGAAACATGCATATACAAGTTTTCGTCCATATATCACTTAAGGATTAAAAAAGGTTTTTACCTAAAATCCGAAGTCTATTAATGACACTGAACGAATTTTAACGTTCATCAGGCATACTAATTATCGCACTCGTGTATCGGTATTCAAAAATCAAATGTTCGCAAATGAGGAAGGTACACTGTAAAATTTACGAAATACAAGTGACACTCTCCCAAATAATTTTGATAAATGTTCAGTATTAAATACAGTTCATGCACTGAAACACAATAATAATTGAAAACTTGGTGATACAGTTATCTGTCATACGAGATAATAAATACTGATGCATTTTACTGCTCCTACCATATAGGCCAAATAGACAAGATTGATCTAATTCGGAAAAATAATTTCGTTATTTTTGGTGTTTGTAAATTTTGTTTCTGCTGCTGTGGAGATTCATATAAAGTTTATGTTAGTAGGAAACTGTGTGGGAACACAACTTATAATATATTTTGATGGCAGAATTAGCAAGACAAGATTTCGTTTTATCTGGTTATTGTTACATGAAGCGAGGAATAACAGATGGTAATGAACCAGATGGGTCACGGCCATACTAAACGCAAAGTAGAACTTGATATTGAATCTGACACGTGCTAAATCCTTGAAAACTGCCCTTTATAGTTGTAATGTTCTAATTAAATTAATATTTTTATTGAAAAAAAAACACCAACACGCCTACATACTTCACACCATTTCCAATTGCCAAGATGTGCAATAAAGTATAGTTCCCTTTTCTTTTGGAATATCACAAATGTTCATTATAATTTCAAAGGCATAATCCGTCATCCTACTGCAGAGAATTAATTAAAATATTAACTCAGTTTCGGGATGATGTTTGTTCTGAGCTAGATTTAAGATTTTGGGAATGTTTGCCAATAAATACAGCACGGCGGACCACATACAGACGATAACCCAAATAGTTGAGAAATACAATGAATTCAACATGACAGTATACCTTGGATTTGTGGACTATAGCAAAGCCTTTGACTCCGTAGAACATATTAGCATACTCAAAGCACTTTACTCACAGGGGATAGAAGCAAAATATATACGGATCTTATACAATACTAGCTGAAAAGGCCCGGCGTCGCCCGGGCTTTGTATTTTTTAATTTGAAATTAACTTATGGAGGACTTTATGTATGTAAAACTTGAAATGAAGAAAAAGATTTATCACACTCAAACGATTCCATCAGAAAACGCTAGATACGCCTTTAGCTTTTTATGGTTCATAGAGGATGTCGAATGCTGCATTCCGTTGCTTCTACACATCATGCCTGGGAGGGGTTGAAATAAGAAGAAACATAAATTACATAAGATTGTATTGACTTGACGGAAAATTTTATTTCTCAATCTCATGTTACCATACAACCGTTTCGGGGCTGAAATAAAAGAGAAATGCAGTATCACTTTCATACTTTCCTCCCCTAAAACCCGGGATATAATATACTGCGAGTATAGGACTGAAAATGTTCCATCCCATGCTTAGGGTCTATAATAAACATCCCTATTTCTCAACTAATACAAAGCCTACAGATATGGATAACTTATCAGCGGAAAGGATTATTTACAGACTTCTGATATAGCATACTCACACACTTAAGTTGTCCCTGTAATACGACCTCTTATTCTACATCAAAATGTAAAATGAGTAAATATTTCTTATGTCGAGGGTAGAGAAAGTTATGTGACTACATCACACTGTGCTTTATTTTCGTAGATTTCATTTTCAGTAATTATTTTCGCCAATATATTACATCGATGGAATCATAATTCGTTAAAGTCCAGCATTAGGCTATATAGTTGCCAAGGCCCTATGTAATCACAGTAAACAATTCACTGTTGTCATGTGAACTGAACAGCATTTCATTTTTTTTCAGTATAATATTCCCAGAAATTATATAATTTTCAAGGGAAGGAGTATTTTATTTGAATTTTAATGTTGACCGCGTTACTTCCCGGGCTTAACTGGGTATGTGTGCAAAATTTTGTACAAATTGGTGAAGAAATGTAGATTTGTATAAGGAACATACATACATACAAACCCACATATCCACAAACACACATATCCACAAACACACATTCGACTTTATATATTAGACTCGCTTCGCTCATTGGGGGCTCCGCCCCCAAACCCCCACTGAGGTTCTCGGGAAAGGTTTTTTAAAAGACCTACGGGAGATAGAGTGTGTGTATTTAGTCTGCTGTTACCTTTTTGCCACAATAAACCTGAAAAAATAAATGTGGGAAGACTTTAGGTATTTTTCGGAATTTTCCCATCGGTTGCAAGCCAATTTCCCATCGGTTGCAAGCCAATAGGTATGAGTTTGCCAAGTCTAAGTTTTCTAGATCAACTGGAAGTGTACGTACCTTTATGGTGTATTTTATGGAGTAAATTTCAACTGATATTAAGTTAAATGAACATGATACAAGATGAAATAGCGACTAATATTCATGGTATGTGAATATTCAATTTGGCATTTGCCTTTACGACCAAGGAAATCATAGAAAAGACAAGTGAAATTGGTTATAATATGTTGTAAAGAATGCGGGACTTCATCTCCGAGTTATAATTAAAGAATATAAATTAAGAAATTTCTTTAACAGATAGAAAAAAATTTTGTTAGTTCTGGACAAAAATATGTTAATTGGATTTAATTATTATGAATCTGAGACTTCAGAACGCAAGTCCAAGACGTTACTATCTCGACCACCCCGTTAGGTTTACGGAAATAATTATTTCTAAACTTTCAGAGCCAATACGAGAACACAGTTTGATAATACCGTTGCCATGGAAACCGAGCCCTTTTTCGGGGGTTTTTAGGGCTAAGAATTTTAAAAAAATTTACTTTTTGGAATTTTCCTGTGGTTTACAGCCTAAAAGATATAAGTGTACCAAATTTCAAGTTTCTAGCTTATCTGGAAGTGGACAAACATTAATGTCAGTGAGCCGAGCCGAGCCCTTTTTAGGGCTAAAAATTGAAAAAATAAACTTTTTGGAATTTTCCTGTGATTTATAGCCTAAAAGCTACATGTATACCAAATTTCAAGTTTCTAGCTCATCTGGAAGTGGACAAACATTAATGTCTGTGAGCCGAGCCGAGCCCTTCTTCGGAGGTTTTTAGGGCTAAAAATTGAAAAAAATTAACTTTTTGGAATTTTTCTGTTGTTTACTGCCTATAAGCTATATGTGTACAAAATTTCAAGTTTCTAGCTCAGCTGGAAGTGGGCAAACATTTATGTCGGTGAACCGAGCCGAGCCCTTTTAAGGGAGTTTTTAGGGCTAATAATTAAAAAAATTAACTTTTTGGAATTTTCCTGTGATTTGCAACCTAAAAGCTATATGTTTACCAAATTTCAAGTTTCTAGCTCACCTGAAAGTGGGCAAACATTAATATCGGTGTGCCGAGCCGAGCCCTTTCTCGGAGGGTTATTAGGGCTAAAGATTAAAAAAATAAACTTTTTGGAATTTTCCTGTGGTTTACAGCCTAAAAGCTATACGTGTACCAAATTTCAAGTTTCTAGCTCATCTGGAAGTGGGCAAACATTAATGTCAGTGAGTGAGTGAGTGAGTGAGTCAGTCAGCCTTGTGGCTTTATATTATAGGGATATACAATCAAAGTATGGCTAAAGTGAAGACAGAAGAGGAAGGACAAACGTTTAAACTAGAAAAGGGAGTAAGACAAGGGGACCCAATATCCCCCAAGATTTTTACAAGTGTCTTAGAGGATGTTTTCAGAAATATCAGATGGAACGCGAGGTATGGTGTAAACCTGGACGGAAAAAGACTGACTAACCTGCGATTCGCAGACGATGTAGTTATATTCGGGAAATCACCAAAAGAATTGCAATCAATGCTTCAGGAACTAAACGTAAGAAGTAAATCAGTGGGCCTCTCCATGAACATGACTAAAACCAAAGTGATGACTAATGGCCCCCAAACTCCGATCACAATCGAGGGAACGCAAATACCATATGTAAATGGATACATATACCTAGGCCAAATAATATCCTTTGATAACGGCATGGACAAGGAAGTACACAGACGAATCACACAGGCATGGAGAGCGTTCTGGTCCCTCAAATTTGTGCTTATGGATAAAAAAAACTCAGCAGGACACTAAGAATAGAAGCTCTACAATCCTGCATCTACCCGGTGATACTCTATGTCTGTCAAACATGGGCGCTGACATCGACACAGAAAAAGTTACTACAGGTATGCCAGAGGAAAATGTTAAGAAAAGTCCTAGGCATAACATTGAGGGACAGAATCCCCAATACTACACTAATCCAGTCAGCAAAAACGACAGATATCGCTCACCTAGCAGAAAGCACTAAATGGAGATGGGGTGGCCATGTTTCAAGGTTGGTGGACGATAGATGGACATACAGGAGTACCATATGGGACCCCAGACAAGGAAGAAGGCTGCGCGGAAGACCAAAAAGGAGATGGGAGGACCTTTTCAAGGATAAAGTGGGCCAACAATGGACCAGGGTAGCCAAAAGAAGAAACGAGTGGAAAGAACTGGGGAAAACCCTGAACAATACGCAAGACTAAGTGCTCAAGACCAAGTGTTAAAGTTCAAGTGTACATGACGCTCAAAATCACGAACAACTTCACTAGAGCGGAGTAGCTCGCCGTGCTAGATAAGAGGAGCTAAACCCTTCTTAGGAGGCCTTTGCCCTACATGGGACACGATAGGCTTATTTTATTTTATTATTTTATTGCCAATAAGTGTCGCAACTGGTCTTAACATATATTTAAGTCATAATGAAAATGTCTCATCCCAGAAATCATTAAATAAATTTGCACATTGATAAGTTTTTGTTCTGGAAAAATAAGAATTACTCATTCTAAATAACTCCATCTTGCATATTGGCATATCAGTAACTTACTAAAGTAGATACAGGGTTCCCCCCCCCCTCAAATTATTACATCTCACTAGGGATGAGGCCTGCCAGAGAATGGTGGGTCTGAGCAGAAGGGTTCAGTCGGGAACTTGCCTACCCCAAAAAATTAACAACTCTACCTCTTCCATGAATTTTGGGTGTTTTCTTTGGGCAATACGGCAGGCAAGGAAAAGTTGAGAAAACTAAATATTCTGGAGTAATCACTTCTGTTACAGTGACTAAGTAATTAATATGTCAACCTAAGAAACTCGCGAATATGTGAAAATTCCCAAAACTGGATGGAGGCTCATTCGTATTTTATGTAGTTTATCAGAGGGATTCTCTTTTTGCATTCATGTTGAGTAAAAGAAATAGTTTCAGCTGGAGATAAAATATTAATGCAAAAGAGGAGTATATGAATTTTCAATATTTCAATATTCTACAACAATAAATCTGTCAAGATAAAATACAAATTTTCTGTAGTCAGATAGTAATGAATATTTGTAATATTTGTAATAATATGTATTATTTTTAATATGTATCATTTTACTGGCAAAGTGGAAGAAAAGGCCTTGTGGCCTAACTTCGGCGGTATAAATAATAAAGAAATAAATAAAATTCAATACAAGAAGGGACGGAATAATTCCTATTCTCTGGACTTTCTACTTTTTTTCTTAAAGCATTAACTCCCTATCCCTGAACATAAGCATAAAAATAAGAACGATCTGCAATTACCTCAATCTGGTAGGAAACAATTGAAATTTATGTTTAAGAAAATAGGTTGTAGTCCTGAACAAAAATTAAACTACAAGAACATCAGATAATAAAAACCACTAAACGTATATTAAAAAATAAAATAAATCAGTACCCACTCTGTAATCTGACATTGCAGAGTCCAAGAATCCAGTTAATGATTTCCAATAAAATTCCTCCGAGTATAGCCTGTGAAAATTTTGGGGATACAGTACTGACTCTATTACTGTTTCAGGCAGAGAAAAAAGGTGCAACAGCTACAGAGTATGGGTTGGTGTTTGGGATATTCGAACTCGTTGTGTTCCTTGTCAGTCCTCTATATGGTCAATATGTAAGTACAACAACTTATTTTTAAAAAATTCATCATAATTAAGTATTTTGCATTATTGAAAACTATATATATATTTGAGATGTCAACATTCTTCAATGATTTTTTAATGATTACAGTTAAACCGACTGGGTCCAAAGCTGCTGTTTAATGGTGGCATCTTCACAGTGGGTACATGTGCTATTTTATTTGGATTATTGGACCGATTGGAAGGCCACACAGCTTTCATAACCCTATCCTTCGTCATCCGGATTATTGAGGCAATGGGAAATGCTGCTTTTCTCACAGCTAGTTTCGCTATCATCGCTAAGGAGTTCCCCGACAACGTAGCCACTACCTTCGTAAGTCCATGCGTTGAAATTATGCTTGAAGATACTGGGTTTATTTGGAATTTATTTCAACATACTTGACTACTGAAAAAAGGGCATTAGGACTATCAATAAGTTGAAATGCACAATCATACCAACAATTGAATAGCTGGTTTCCAAAATCTACTAAATTATTTAAGTTGGAAACCTTCAGTTTTGTCCAAAACTTACTAAAGAATAAAAGTGTGTACACTGCTGAACATTATTTGGACAACAACCAGGCAGTTCCATTATTGATCTTTCAGTTTGAAGAATAGTCTGTTCAAAATTGTCTAAACGTAATTTAATTATTTCTTTTCAGTATACCGGTACTTAGTATTTGGATAAATATTTGTTTTTAATAAAAACATTGGATATTCTTTTTCCAATATTTTTGGAATGCATGCTATTTTTGTAGTTCCCCCCCCCCCCCCAAGCATTCCATTTAATTTCTTTCAAGCTAAATTATGATAAACTACAGAATTAAAAATAACTATTTATGATGGATGTAGAGAAAAATGCAAAGGTTTATATTTAAAAATAATAATAAAATCAATGAACCAAAAATTCATAGTTTTTGGCCCTTTCTGTGAAATTTCCAAAAAGTAAATTAGTAAATCTATTGACATGGGACTTTAATTTATGCACACAAATGTCATCAATCTAGAGTAGGGATTGAATCCGTAAACTTAGAACAGGAAACCAGGGCCTTACCATGTGTTCCAGCAGGCAAATATCATTTTAGTCAATCTACTTACTTGTACTTATAGAAAAAGAGAGCAATTTTGTACTTGAGTGAGTAGTTATAACATAGAATAATTATAATGACAATACTTATGCTCCTCTCCTTCATTCCACTGAGCTACATAGCAAAATGTAAACATAATTACAAACTAGCAAGGTCTATCTGTTTATTGATCAGGCAGTATATTTTCATTAGTTTTAAATATTAAGTTAAAGCTCAAACACTTTTATGTTTTACCGAGAATGTTGATATAAAGAAATTTATTTGCTTATTAATTATTCTATCAAAAAAAATATATATATATTTAGAATGACAGGATTTGAGTCTATATATTTTACCATGTAGTAGTATGAAGTAACACCAATATAAAAAAATTAATAGACTTTTGGTCCTCCCCATTGAAGGTGTTAGAAACTTTTAACATTCCTGGAGGTTGGGACTCCCAAACAGACAGACCTTGAAGATAGCAAAGTTGTCAACCTAATGCACTGAATGCCTTTATCCCTAGAATTGCTTGTCTCTCTTTCTTTCTCTCTCTCTCTCTGTTAGAGGGCTGAATCACCCCCAGCACCTTAGTGTTACCAGAAAGGACTGGATCAATTGAAAAATCCTAATGACCTCATCAAAGCTGGAACCCATGAACTTCTGGTTTATAAAGCAGTGCTTCATCCAACTGCAAAACTGTGTATACCACTTTGAAAGTTTAAGAAACTTGCATTTACCAATATAAGAAACAGATAATGCTAGTGTATAATTGGTTTTTACATTAGACATTCCCTCATACTGTTAAAATGCTAAAGAAGTATCAGTTCTAGTTTATAAACTATGTCTACAGTTGAAATTATTAACATTGAGATGATATAAAATATAAATAGGAAGATAGGACAATAATATTTTCTTTCTATAACAATGTTTTAAATAACATTTTCCAGAACTGTGAAGATAGCAGTGTTGTGATTAACAACAGATCTTCAATCTTTTTTTTTAATTTTTAGGCATCTCTGGAAACATTCTTTGGTCTTGGCTTGATTGTGGGGCCCACGGTTGGTGGAGCTTTATATCAGGTAATTAAACTTTCTTTAGTAAGTGATAAATGTTGGGTTACACTACTGAAGAGACTCACATTGCAATTTTTAGAGGATAATTTATTCTGTGTGGGAACTGAACACTGTAAATTTGCCTGTCTTATGAAAAATGTGTCCACAAATCTTATAGCCAGTCTAATCACATTTCAAATAAAAATGAAAGTATTTCCATACCATAATCTCAGTCTGACAAGGAAAGTGTCAAAGCCTTCATGCGATGAATTTACAATTTATTTGCATAATTAATTATACGTTTTGAGGCCTTTTTGTGGAAATATGCAGTTATTTTTTCCATATGATCTTCTTATAGCACATTCCTTCTAACATCAAAATTTCGATATGGGTTTGGCAATGACATATTCCTTGTGGGAAAATCATAAGTGAGTAGTTAATTCACTTACCAGTTAGTTTATTACTCCTATGTATTGCACAGAGATATCAGTAGAGTCGTTCCATTAGATGGCAAAAAAAAACACATCGCACTTCAGGGGTGAATCTGAAATCAAAAGTCAATAATTGAAGACCAATTTATAATACCAGTTTGTGAACTATTAAACAACAAAATTAGTAATAATCAGGGTTAGGATTTTTAGGTGCAATTTCCAAAAGGAAAAAGGAAGGGAAAAGGAACTAAAATGAAGGCAAAATAGGGGACAGAGAGACCAGACAAGGCAGCCAAATCTGACATCCTAAATCTTTCATGTAACACAGATATTCTTACACTCCATTCAGACTTTTCTATACACATCCATACCAAAATCAATTCAGCATGGAAAACGCAATGGTCTCAACGTCAAGGAACCAAGCTCCATTCCGTAAGAGGATCCTCCACTGCTGCTTGCTACTTTTGAAGGCCTAAATCTTAGACACCAAGTCCTTATAACCCGTCTGAGAATTGGACACACAAAAATTACCCACTCCTACCTAATTACAAGAGATAATGAACCACAATGTACAACTTGCAATTTTCCACTGTCAGTGTCCTATATGCTCACAGAATGCCGCTGCTTCAAACATGGCCGTTCGGAAGGGACAGGGTAGGGCCATTGCCCCTCCCTGGAAATTCTGTTTACACATAAATCTCTTAACTATATGGCTATAAGCAACTAATGTGAAATGAGACTTAAGTTTCCGCATACTGTGGTTGGAGTTGTTTAAACAAAAATGAGTTGTAACTACTCAGTAACTTAGATTTGAGCATGTAGGAATAATCACTTCCACTAAACTTGAAATCATTTCTAGCCAAACACTTTTTTTAATAAAGGAAAGACAATGGAAGTATCGCATTTTATTTGAATAGGACCTGTGAAATTGTAAGGGGGTAGAAAATTTCATGAGATTGTACTACATCAGATTTTTTCTTTGTATTCATAGTCATAAGTACGGCTATGGTATATCAATTATGTGGACTGTAATAATATAAATAATAATGATAGCAATAACAACAATAATAACAATTGTAATAATAATAATAATAATATAATAATAACGTGGTTGTAATAGTAGCTTAGTGATGGTGGTGGTGGCGGTAATTTGTTCATTTGCCCCCCCTTGACAAAATTTCTGCGGACGCCCATGGCTTCGAACACATCAGGAAAAATTACAAGATACCAGACAACTTACAAGTTCTTAATATTGTAAAAATGTAGAAAAATGTTATATTATTTCTAAAAGATATTCATGTTTATAGTAAAATTTAAAAGTTATATTATCATTTGTAAAACTTTGTCAGTAACATTGTTCTAATAATCATAACTGGTTATTATATGTAATGTACAGTTGCGATTAGACTCTCCCATGAGTCAAAGCGACTAAAAATAAATCATATTAAAAAAAAAAGGAGCAACTAAACTCTTTATGTAACAAATGTAGGCCTACATTCACGAACACCAGGCTATGGATTAAGTCCAGTGAAATAAAAAATAAATATTTAGTAATTAATTTCCACTGTGGCAGGTGTGGTTACGTCCCGCATTTGCTGAGAGCAGACAGGTTCATTATTTCCTGTCCGCTGCCAACTGATGAAAAGTTTGTTGAAAGTTACTTAAAGATCTTAGATATTGGAACTAAACCAAGATAATATAAAATAAAAGTCATTAGACTTAAAAGCCATAGAGCATAAATAATTAAATGCTCTTTACAAGAATATTAAAAAGCTGCATTAAAATACTAAAAAGGGGGGAAAAGAGGGATTAAGGCCAAAGTGGAGAAGTAGGGGATAAAGACCCTAAAAAGAGGAAAAAGATGCTATAAAACTGCCTCCATTTTAACTACAGACAAGTTTTATAATATGGTTTCTTTCACAGTAGTTCTAATTTTCCATACAAAAAGGTGTGCACCTAAAAATCCTAACCCTGGTAATAATGAATCTCCTTTAATAGCATCTATTAAGTAACATGATATGATTACTGTAGCTAAACTATTATAATTTGTTTCTTTTTATTTTATTTCATTCATACTGGATGAAACTGCTACTATTATACACTACATATTGTAGGTTTAGGCCTATATATATATTTTTTGTATTATTGTATTCTTTGCATTTTATTTATTGTAATTCTGTGCATGTTTGTATTCTTTATCTGTAAGCCATTTGCATTTTGCACCTTGTATTTTTATATTTTTCCATATTTTGTATAGGCCTATTTTGTAACAATCTGAATTTGTATTCTTCTGGGATAAGTATAAGAGAAGGGCAAATGGCCTTAAATCTGCCAGGTAAAATAAAACTCTTCATACTCATACTAAATATGAACTCAATGAAATAAAATAAATGTGATATCAGTTGCTCAACTATGATTTATTTTGTAATTCACTGCCTAGGTCTTTCGGTGCATTTGCACCATCTTCAGGGCATCTGAAATTACAATGTGTTTAATCTTATCGTATTTATGAGCACATTTACCTGTATAACATGTATATAATATATTCCATTATGTTCAGTCAATGGTGTTCCACAAATTCCATGTATCCTCATAAAGTATTTTTTGCACGACGTAACTAATTAGTGGTACTTACGAATATTGTTGTCATGGATCGTAACTTGACATTCCCGCATACAATCTGGTTGCTATGAAAACAAATGAAATCTCCGTGCGGTAAAAATTACAAAAAGCACAAGGGCCGTAAGTAAAAATCATCATAATACAAGCCGGAAGACTTGTATGGAAGACCGGAACCAAGGCCCCCCAGTCTGTGGCGACTTTAACAGGACAAGTATTCGGTTCCCATAACATCAAACACATGCGAGTCACTTTCTGAAATATAACATCCATCTTCAATAGTGTATATACATCAAATTTTCAGCTAATATCTCAATTAATATAAATAAATTGATATAAATAATCATCGTGCAAAAAATAGCATGCAATACTCGTGCCGTAAGCGCATAATGGATCTCGGAAATTGAAAAAACTCGGCGCAAGCGCCTTGTTTTTTCAAACTCTTTCCTCGATCCGTATGCACTGCTTACGGCACTTGTATCGCAATACACTATTAACAGTTTATACAATTAACATCAAACATGACTAAAAATAAAGGAGTTAACTGAGTGATAAAATGTTGCTATGTTATATATTTACATAGTGTGTGTAGTAATTTATTTAAAACTATTTTTTATTTCAATGGTCAGTTGTTTTGAAAATCATCCTTGTATTTCAGATGGGGGGCTATGTCACTCCATTCGCAGTGATGGGTTCCAGCCTCTTCTTAGCAGCTATCTTGACTGCATTTGTGCTACCTGACCATGGAGAACCTGAAGAGGACACAAAACAGACCTCATCCCTGATGGCTGTGCTGAAAATCCCCGGAGTCCTTCTTGCTTCTTCCAGCATCATAGTCACATCTATGAGCATAGGATTTCTGCAGGCAACTCTCGAGCCTCACCTCCGTCAATTCAGTCTCTCTCCTGTTGTACTAGGGCTTATGTTTGTCATAAATGGCGGAACTTATGCTCTCACTGCTCCTTGCTGGGGCTGGCTCTGTGACAAGATGATGAGACCCAAAGTCGCCACCATCATAGGCTGTATTATGATCGTTGTTGGTTTCCTACTGGTCGGACCTGCTCCCTTCATTCCAGGTCCCACCATTCTATGGGTCTGCATTGTGGGGCTGGTATCCCATGGTTTAGGAATTGCTGCTCAACTAGTCGCCTCATTCACAGATGCCCTACGTACATCTATGTAAGTACTTGCATGTTATTCCAGGAAGAATTAGGCCTACCATATTTCTGAAAGAGTCATTGAGGACACCCATGACATTTCAGTGAAACATGATCGTATCTTAGAAATGTGACTCACTAGATGGCTCCTTCTATATGGAAATCATATATATTTTGCATGACCTTTTAAAAAATGCATTGAAAGCTTTAGATTCACTAATGTTTTTCTCTGCTGTCTTATTATTTTTTTCCATATTGCTCATCAATATTTTGCATCCTCTAAGTTGCTCTGAAAATACTCGTCATTTTAGACACCCCACTTTATCTGTTCTGTTCACAGCAAGTGCAAATCTTTATTAGACCAACAACGAACAACAGTTATTGCTTATTATTGAACAAAAATGAAAAACTAAATAATAATCCTGGTAGGCCATCTACAAGTCTACAGTATAAACTGCAATCTGCAGTGAATAAAAAAAGGCAACTCAGAGAAGCATGGGAAGAATGACTAAGATGTAATCATAACAATAACATGCATGTGCATAATGCAAGTGACGATGATGCAAACACATCTGACTAGGGCTGTCATAACCAAGTGCAACAGAATATTAATATAAACGTGAATTACATGGCTGATTGAGAATCAATGCCTCCTAGATATGACCACCCAAAATGAGTATTATTTTTTAGCATTCATTAAGTTTGTTTGTTTCTTACAGTTAATGAATGCCAATTCTCTATTTCTACTTAGCCCTATGTTTACATAATTAACTCCACATTTGTGTTACAGAGATGAAGGACTACCCAATAACCTGGAGACATATGGACTCATTTCAGGATTGTGGACATCCACATTTGCCCTTGGTGCCTTCATAGGGCCTTCCATAGCAGGTATCCTATACGACAGCGTGGGATTTAGACACGGGACAATGTTTATTGTTGCTTTAAACTGTATAGTGGTGAGTACTCGATATTCAATTATTTGTATTGTAATAACTGATTTTTAAGCACATATGAGCAAAATAACCCAGAAAGATGTAAATTAGGAAAAAATACAGTAACAATGCACATAATCGACTGCATAGCGCACACTTTTGAACACCCATTGTGGAGGGGGATTGTTACACTGCTCCCTTGCATCTTAGAGACAAAAATGCTTGAGATGTGGCAAGTTTTTTAATTTGTTCTATTAATTGTAATTTATCCACAATAAATGAAACTAAATTGACATAATGTGCAAAAGAATTTTCAAATTATTGTATAGTGTGACTAATCACTAGACTTTGGATTTTAGGTAAAAACCTATTTTAATCCTTAAGTGATATGTGGACGAAAACTTGTATATGCATGTTTCATAAGTGACTATGCCTATTTTTATACGTTAGAGCCTAATATTGCCTTTTTGCTTGTTTTTCCTCTAAAGTTCAAAATAAGTTATTTTTTGTTGTAAATTCTAGCATTTATTTTCAGTTCGTACTAAATTTTTAGCTCGGAATGTGCAGTTCATGACACATTTGTGACGTGGTTAGATAGTAAGGAATGTTTCGTCTTCAGTAGAAAAAATTATTGGAATTCCCAAGAAAATGTAGTGATTTTCTCCAGACTCCCACATCCAGTATAAAGAAAAGAAAAACTCTGAGTTACTGAGGGATACAAGGGGTTGAATATGCTAGTGTGCGTAGCTTCTGTTATGGTAGTAATATAGGCCCTATATAATTCTGTGTACCATAGGCCTATATCTGTGTTTTATCATGATTATTGATTAATGGTGACTTCAATAAATATAATATTCTGCATTGCAATTGAGATATTTCAGAAAATTGGCAACTTAACGATTTTACAAGAGACTATTTTACGATTTTTAGAACCTATTTTCCAATTTTTAGAGAATATTTTAGGTGCCTAAAACAGCATTTTTAGTGACCTAAAAGTCCGAAGTCTACTAATCACACCTAAGGTTAATTTTCCTCTTCTAATGTAAGAATGAACCACTGAATGTTTTAAATTTATTAATGTATAAAATCAGGTAAACTAATATAGCATAGTGCCAGATGGAGTTAATAGGTCATATTTCAGAAACTATTAAGTTTTAGACCACAGTTTCTTAAGAAAGTTTGATAATCATATGTGAATAAATAAGTGGGATAACTAGAATATTAACAGAACGAAATTACAACAAATTCCTCATATCTAAAACAAAGGCATAATATGATAATAAAATGACAAATCTACTAAACCGACCCTTTAGTAGTTGAAATGTGCTGTGCAGTCTGTAAATAATGGAGAATAACTAAAAGAAAGAAAACTCCCTAAGATGCTGTGAAAGTGAGGTAATAATTAGGGACCGGATTCTTAGGTTTTTACCTATTTTTTTCCTTACTTCCAAAACAAAAAGCACTCGTACACTTTTTCGTATCATGTCCATAGGATTCACCCACATTAATTCTGTGGCACCTAAAAATACCTAAATGGGGTATAGAAACCTAATTATACCTAAACGGGATATAAAACCTAAAATATCTAATTTAGGCTACTTTTTTGTCTTTTTTTTTGTTTGTCAGTTGAGAAATCGATATTTTGCGGAGAGACAATTTTTGTCGGGTTGAAATTAATACCACCAGCGTTTCGTTCAACCCATTGTCGTCTAGGATGGACAGTAATCAAGAGAGGAAGTGTAAGAGTACCGGCGTATTCCTTTTAAAGTATTCGTACGAACAACCATTGTTGCTGTGTATGAACAAGGATTATTATAGATTTCTGTGTTTTAAAGCGCTTGTTTGCCTTAGGTACCGCCCTGTGAGTTTTAGGAAGACATGTTAATTATGTCGAATTATGCAAGTTTACACAAATTTAAGTCAATTTTGTTAAGTTAAACTTTACAAGTATTATGTATTGAATCCTATGTAGCACATTCAAATTCATTAAACCAATTATTCTTCCCAAAAACGACATTTTGGACAAAAAACCTAAAAAAAACTATTTCACCTAATGGAAAACCTAAAACAGTGTTTTTAAAAACCTAAAAATCCGGTCCCTAGTAATAATAAATGAAAGCTCATATTTTCTGGTGTGTTAACAGTAAGACAAATCAGCTGTTTTAGACAGCGTGTACTAAAATGAAATTGTTAGGGTCCTGGAAAATAAACAACATATCTGAGGGGACCTCGATACCACAAACTGCTGATGTAGGTGACTTTGGAAAAGTTCATATGGCTGTAACTTATTTCCCATTACAAAATAGAATTAAAGTAGGCTACAAAGAACACACAAACCTTAGCACTTAAGTTTTCCGATATTAATCATTAAGAAAGGAAGGTAAAATTATATCCACACAAATTCACTCCAATTAATATTTCTTGTCCACAAATAAAGTTTTCTCCTATCTTTATCAAATAAATCTTAAAACATGTATTTTATATTCATAACTCCTAGATGAAGTCTTGTATTCTTCACTTTATATGTCATGCTTTTGTTTAATCAGTTGTTCTTGGCACTAGATGTAATAACCGGAGAAGACATTTTTGTAATCACTCTCCCAGTTAAGCTCCAGATCTATTCATTAAGCAGGGTATAAATAAATAAATAAATAAATAAATGAAATTTTATTGTCATTAAGCAATTAAAGCAATAGACAACGTCAATGGTTCTTAAAACTAAGTACAGTATATACAACAATAAGTTCTACAAAATATTACAAAGTATACAAAGGGGCATAAAATAAATTTAAAATTTTACAACACAATTCTGGCTTCAAGATATTCAGTAATACTATAAAACGGATTAAGCAGTAAATAATTATAGAGTTTTTCTTTGAACACTTTCAACGAGATGTTAAAGTCTTGCATACACAATGGAAGTTTATTAAACAATTTTGGTCCAATTACTTCATAACTATTGATAGATTTAGCTAATCTATGATGTTGTATATAAATATGTTTATTGTTTCTAGTATTGTAATTGTGTACATCTTCTCTGAGTTTCAGTTCTGGTAACTTCTTTTTTATGTGTAACAGAACAGAATAAATATACAAGTTGATTACTGTCATAATTCTACACTGAACAAATATAGGTCTACAACTGGTTCTATTGGATGATCCATTTATTACTCTGATTGCTTTTTTCTGTAATATTAAAACATCCTTGACATGGCTACTGTTGCCCCACAGTAAAATACCATATATTAATATACTTTGGAAAAAACAAAGGTAGGATGATCTTACATACTTGTCGGGTACACAGTTCTTAAGACTTCTTAATAAATAAATAACTCTGGCCAGTTTACCACTAATATAATTTGTGTGCTGAATCCAATCTAACTTGTCATCAATATATACACCTAAAAATTTAACACTTACAGATTCATCAGAAGGTAGCCTGTCACTTAAACTAAACACAACTTCCTGTGTCTTGCTTGCATTTAATAAGAACCCATTTGCTTTGAACCATATTGATGCTTGGTATCATCAACTGCAATTTTAAGATTGTTGAAATCACTGCAACAGTTTAAGAAAGTTGTGTCATCTGCGTACAATACTGTATGGGTACTGTATGGGTACAATAGGAAGAACAAAGGTCTAAAGTTTGACAAGCATATGTGAAGGAATATGTGAGTAATGTTATTTATGAAAGCCCAGCGTATTACAACTTCCAAAGCCACAAACTTATATGAATCCTATAAAACAATACTGTTGTCATGAGAACTGATTTGAATTTGATAAATTCAGTCTAATATATTATCATAAAATTTGGAAATACTCCAGTACCAGTCAACCGATCTGGTCCAAAATCAACACACTATGTTTTATGGAAGTTATAAATGTGTACAGGAAGTTTCATGAAAATATGATAAAGCGTATTTGAGTTATTGCATGTACAGACACAGGGACAGACATTTCCTGTCCACCACACAATCTCATGAAGTAACATACTGGCACTTAATAATTTTACATGCAAAATAACATAGTAATGTAATGGTAACGTCTTTATGTTTAATTTTTTGAAATATTGCTCATAGCTATTTGTTCTTGGAATATTAACATTATTCTTCATATTCTTTTTTGTACTCTGAATACTTTATTAGAAATTTTTATTTATCCCCAGAATTCTATACAAAGTCTTAATATGCAATGGAAATAAGTAAGACAATTTAGGCTGTTCTATTAATATTCAGATTGAATAGGAAAATTTTCTCATGTTTTGCAGGGTTTATTGGTACTACTGTTCCTTTGTTTATCAAAGAAGAAACGCAACCCATACAAGGAACTTCCACCTGTGGAAGAAGTAAAGATGAGCCTGACTAACTCCGACACACACAAAGAATATGGCAATGGTGTTGCTAATGGAGGTATCACGATAGACCGACCTCCAGGCATGAATGGATTAATTGCTCGCAACAGTTACAAAAACAGGCATGGCACTTGGCATCGTAGAGAAAGTGGTGCTATGCTCATTGGACCCTACAGCACAAGCTATGGTTCTTGCGAATCACGTGGTTTTCTCGAGACTATTACATAGTGTCACAATTTTCGAACTAAGACTCATTATTCTTGCCAGTTAACCAGAACTCTGCACTAAATCGCATTCAGTGGTGGTAATTTTGAGTGTGTGTGTGCAAGACCAGTAAAGAAGTATTCTATTTCTTAATAAGTCATGCATTTGAGAGAAATGATTACATACATATAACGAAAGAACGCTATTAAAATCATTTTGAGACAATAGCAATAAACAGTTCGAAAATGTGTTAATTAAATGAGATGTTTGACATTTAAACACTTTACACTTCACATTTACTTATATTTTTGCTGTACGAATGTTTCATGGGCTTTGCCCACATTTTCAATTCCTGGTCAACTGCCATAACCTTGTTTGGAGAATACTAATGTGCCCTCTGGGGTAGATTTTATGAACCTCTTGGTCAAGTTTTCTTCTTGTGGTATTTCAAAATTCATTAACCTATCTTTGAACTTTTTATATTATAAAAATTCCATTATTATATGGTGTTTTGAAGTTTGAAAATAGTTCGTATAAAGTTGTATTAAAATTCATGAAGAAACTTCCCCAACAAATTTCCTCAGACTGGGGGGGTGAAGCATCAGGGTAAGCACTTCCCACTCCCTTCTGTGTCATAGGGTTAATTTTCATCAGTGAGTTATGGAAAGGCAACTTTGTTATGGGAAAAACATAACGCAGCTAAAATTAGTTTACATAATGTAATATATATATATATATATATATATATATATATATATATATATAAAAGGCAATGTTAGTATGTGTGTCCTTTTTAGACTAAAAACTACTGAACCGATTTATGTGTGGTTTTTTGCAAAATGATCCACGTTCTCCGGCTACTGAAATCCTCGATGTGACCAGTAGAAAGAAAGTTATGGGACTAAACGCTTTATTTAAATCTTACACTTGGGGAGATTCATTTTAGGGGACAGCACGGCGGGACGACTAATCAGGAAAATTAAATCATTTGCATTGGATTTGGAGGACCCGATTGCAGTATATTGAAAAACAATTTTTAAACCTGGTAAACTGAAAGGGTGGCCAAAAAGTAGAAGCACCACTTATATTGTAATGTTCACTTAACAATAAAAATAACACACTATCAACGAAAAAAAATGTTGATATTTCTAAACTAATAAATTAGAGTTAACACTACTGACACCATAATGCTTATTTTTGTTTCAGTACCTACTTCTACTCACTAATGTTTCCCGCAGCAACACGGACATAAAAATTGACAGAGTTATTGAAACCAAAAGAAGAAATAAGTGTTTAGTTATTGAAAATTATAAATTTGGCAAAGTGAACTGTAAGTAAAAATGGCAGTATTGGATTTTCTTGCACAAATGACAACAAAAATGTACACATCCCAAGTCAGTCAACTTGCTTTGCTGAGTCTTGCCACAAACATGTCCTTGAAACTAAGAAAACATGCTTCAAACGGGTCGGCTTTTCTAACGCAAAAAGTTTAAGTTTCTGGAAAATTACTGCAAATGTACTTCCTGGCATTTTAGTGGGCTTTGACAAATAATTCTATAATTAGAGAGGCTATCAATATAATTAATTTTTGTAAATCAATGCTGGAGTAAATAAATATCGGGTGTGATGCAATAAACAAGTTAACTTTCTCTACACTGGGCATGGACAATATCATTTTCTCACATCACATTTTGATTTAGAATAAAAGGGTATTGTGGGGAGAGCATTTTAAGTTGTCTCAGTCCAAGTTTATATGCCAACGATGGGAAGCGAGTACGCTATATCAGAAGTCTGTGAAAAATTCTGTCCACTCATACATTATTCATCGCTGTAGGCTTTATATTAGTTGAGAAATAGGGATGTTTATTGGAAGCACTTAAAAAAAGAGACAAAAATAGGATGAAATATTTTTAGTCCTATGAGGGCAATAAATTATTATGTCTCAGTTTTTGTGGAAGAGTATGTGAAAGTTATATTCATTTTCTTTGATTTTAGCCCTGAAATGGTTGTATGGCAACATAAAAGTGGGGAAAAAATATCCCATAAAGACAGTAAAATATTATATCACCAGAATTTCTGTTTCTTCTAATCTCAGGCATAGTGTGTAAAGACAATGGGTTGCAAAATTTTACGTCCTATATGAGCGATAAAAGCCATATCTAGCATTTTCTGAAGGAATAGTTTGAGTGTGATAAGTCGTCCTTCTTCGTTTCAAACTCTAGATCCCTATATATAAGGACTTAAAGCTTGGAAATCAAAAGTCCTCCATAATTTACTTTTAAATTACATGCAAAATACAAAATCCAAGCAAAACCAGGCCTTTTAAGCTATTTTACTTAATAAACTATAGTTATCTATGTAAATTTAAATGTGAAATAAATATGAACACTATACAGCAAAACCACTAACCTTAACTATGAACTAATTCCAATAATGAATAAATGTAATGCTAAAAACATCCCTCTCTCTACAGCTACAATAGTATATTGCGACACAAGGGCGGAAAGGCACGTTTACGGGTCGAGGAAACAGATTGAAAACCCGAGGCTGCGCCTCGGGTTTTTAAGTTTTCGAGACCCGTAAATGCCTTTACGGTCCGTGTGTTGCATGCTATTTTTTGCACGACGGTTACTTATATCAATTTAATTATATTAATTGTGATATTACCTGAAAATATTATGTAAATACAGACTTGAAGAATGGTGCTTATTTCAGAAAGGGATTCGCATTTGTTATTGTTTATGGCAACCGAATATTTATAAAGCGGGGAGGCCTTGGTCATTTCTGCTCGCAAATAAGCATTTGCGGGCGGTAAAGTAACTTTCCGCCCGTCGCCCCTAGCAACAATTCACTTTCCGCCCGTCGCCCCTAGCAACAAGATTGCGTGTGGTAATGTCAAGTTACGAGCCATGTAAACAACTGTCGTAAGAAACACTTACTAGCTAAGGAGTGCAAAAAAAACATTGCATTATTTAAGTGTGATTGGGCTTATACAATTTAAATTTGCATGTGTTGCATATTAAGTCAACTGCACAATATCCCATACCCTATGCTTTTTCCACCAACCTTCACAGACAAAATATTTAAACAGAATTATTTTCCAAAGGCTCTCCCCCATTGGACAAGCGAGGTAGACAGCAGCTATCGAACACCAGTGATAAAAGCGCTACAAAGTTTTAAGTTTAGGGAATCGTAAAACAAAGTATAATTAAAAACTTAATTATATGAACCATATAATACCAAAGCAGTTATTAATATTTCAATGTACATTATCTCCAATGTGTGTATCCAAACACCGCCACTGACTGCACTACCTACTAATGAAAGTAGGCTACATACGTATACGATAGAAGTTCTGTTTAACTGGATATTGATGTTCTGTATATAAGTGCTGTTTATGTATAGAAGCCACAAAATATATTCTCTAGGCCAGCATTTCTCAACCTATGTTCCGCGGACCACCAGTGGTCCACGAAGATGGTGCAGATGGTCCTCAGACATAATTAAAAAATATCATAAAGCAAGTAAAAAGTAAAGACGTTGAGTTTTTCCCATATTTCGTTATAATGACCTACAATTAATCCCCCAAATATTAAGAATATAGACCTTCTTTTAAAAATGGGATGTAAAATTAGGGGTCCTTAAATCTTTTTAGACATTTTAGAGGTCCTTGGGTTCAAAAAGGTTGAGAAATGCTGCTCTAGGCCAAATCAATAGTTTCTGGGCAGAAGAAAGTCAGTGTTTTCATCATAACATTGTGATTAAGTATGACTGGATACATGTGTTACATAGGCCAACTAGCACTAAAGGTATAGGCCTACATGTATGAACTGGCTAAACGTTACATTATAATACGTGGCAAAGTCGGTTAACCACTGCACATTATCGAATACCGTAAGTGGTTAACCAACTTATGCCACACTCTGTACATATGTCACAAAAATTAATAAGATGAGTGTGTTCAGCATAAAGAGTTAACATGCACTTTTTTTACCTGGAAAAATTCAATTTTTGTATATTTTGTTCTCATCTTTCACAGTAGGCTACACTAAATGTTACGCTTAATTTACACAAAACACATTCTGATGAATTATATGTTATTAAGTGATTCACTACAATTGCAGACACTGGTAAAACTGACTGAATCATTAGGAATGGAAAATAAGTTGGAAGTAGATAATTTGTATTATGAGTTGACTGCAATTGCAAGGCCTAGCTTGTTTTCTTTGGAGAAAGATTTGGAAACTTGAACATTATGTATTGTTGATTTGATATGCAGTTAAAAGTTAAATACATTATTAGTTATGGTAGGTTAGGCCTATAGTTAAATTCCTCTAATGCATTTACAGAAAGAATGCTGTACTATTTTTCCTGAACATCAAATGGAGAGATGAGAGAAACAGGTGCTCAATCAACCCACTAAAATCGTCCATACGTATATTTTATGTTGTCATTAAATTTATACACAAGGGTATGAGTAGGCCTACTTACAGATAAGTATCGCCATATGGCATGTAAGCTATCTGTAATTTTCAGGAATATTTCTATTATATTATATTGCTGTAATTATTTAATAGTAGGCCCTCTTTAATTTTGCTTTGTAGGGAATACTTTTTTGGCAGGATTTTATTTGAAATATGTAATTTTGGAGATGGTTTCTTTATGATACATAAATTTTTTTTTTTTAATTTTTTTTTTCTACAGGTATAACTGTATGTTTAAGTTACACAGTCTTTATTAATTTAAGTCAAATAAGCAGTGTGAGTAACATGTGTCCATTTTTCCGTAACTGACATCTGGCAAACCCAGTATAGGCTCATGAATATGAACTATGTAAAAAATCATAAATTTTCAAATAAATATAGAATGGCACTATAACTGCTTAAGGTTTCTTCTATATTCTTTGAAAATTTATAGATCAGGACTATATTTTATGTAATTAAAATTAGGTTATTATTTTTTCCAACTGTAGGCCTGAAACTGAAATGGAATATGGTAGTTCCTGCAATTAATTTTAATTTCTGAA
The DNA here is from genome assembly GCA_964059195.1 of Ectobius pallidus. Classification (NCBI taxonomy): domain Eukaryota; kingdom Metazoa; phylum Arthropoda; class Insecta; order Blattodea; family Ectobiidae; genus Ectobius; species Ectobius pallidus. The sequence goes on along the minus strand of CAXKWD010000007.1, from coordinate 108,780,782 downwards.
TTCTGTAATATTATTCTGTATAATCTGTAGATACTATTTTATAAATTCGTGCTTGTTAAAAGGCTTTTTTTATTAATAATTTTCTTAACTTGAGGGGGGCACCAGTATGTTATTTACGGACTGAAAAAAGTGTGTTGTTGATCATGTTTATATACTATTTGCTTACTGCAGGATAACATAGTAGTAGAATGTCCATGTATACGAAAAGCAGAATATTGATTGCAGGATCCTTTTGTAATTGAACTTTTGTACATAGCATTATTATTGTTTTATATATTCCATCATTCATACTATGTTGTGTTATGTGTAAGACAATTATAGAGGCATGAAATTGAGCTATCATTGTAAATATCATCTATGTTCAGAGTTTTTGTTAAAATAAAAATTAATGATAAAGTCAATTGAAAATAATTTATGCTCCTATTCTTTTCACTATACTTTTTATTAAAACATAATATAACATAAACAATGACACTTATTTATAATAGTGGATAAAACAAATATTTTACAAAACACAACGTTTCGGCCTGCCCTCCAGGCCTTTCTCAAGTGTACTGACTGCATAAATCATAAACATTGGCCTTTCTCAAGTGTACTGACTGTATAAATCATAAGCATAATGTTTATGTTAGGAATAGTGATATTAGAGCTGATCACCATCAAGTTTACAGCCCTGTTTCTGGAGTGTGTGTGTGTCTATGACTCCCTCCCCTCTCGCAGATGAGCAGACCACTCTCATGAATACACATCACTCCATAGAGATATTTTTTGTTAATTTTGTTTGAACTTCTTTGCGATGTTACTTAATTTAGAATATTCCTACAAGAAAAAACCTTATAATGGATTCTATAGATTTTGAAGAACAAGATAATATGAAATATGCATTATTCGTAAAGAAATTAAGAAAAAAAAAAGACCCAGGTATGAGCCATATAAACGCCTTGTATTTTCTCATCAAATGAATTCCTTAATATTATGATTACTTATTAAGTTGATAATATGACATACTTCTTACTAATTTACCAATATACTATTATTGTTTCTAATTATTAGCTTCAAAAGACCTTATGTAAGTTATTATATATAATGAACTGTAAATATTTGGATGCGTCCTATAAGATATACAGTGAGTCCCACGCAAGAGTTGGCCAATGACGCGGGTTTCTGCGTCACGGCGGGCACAGCTCCAACTGCCGAGCGCTCGGGTGAAATATCTACGCAAATAAAGCCGCGATCGGTGTAATGATTCAGGTTCTCACATTTACAGTTAAAATTACAATGAAAATAAACACGTACCTCATTACAAGAAAAGAATGCGTGGTACTGTATCGACTTACAAAGAAAACTCCTCCCGTTCAACGACGCAGCCGCGAGCCGCATTCCGTCGTTTATTTACCATCACTATCCCGTCCCGTCCCGTCCGCCAGCGAGGGTGAGTAGATGGAGACTGGCACACACACACACACACACACACACACAAAACAGCAAGCCTATCTTTCACTCCAAAGACGTTTTATATTTCCGCTCCCGCGGCCTGGATTCGAGATTTTTGAGCAGTGGAAAATGTACAGAACTAGGACTGGGTGTTATGTTATTCCTTCACCTCTTCCCCGTGGAAGGCAATATCAGGTCACCACAGGGGTGGGTTGTTTGGGTTGCAACCCTTCCGAAATCCCCCCTCAAAAAGAAAGGAATTAGAAAAAATAAAACGATTGTATGACACATAAAATAATAGGCTATACCATAAATAATACTGAAGGTAAACAGCTTTTCAGCTTTATATCAAATCACTAACAATGCAATGAGTTTGAGAAGAAAACCTGGGCTTCAGTAATTTGCGGTACAGTAGGCCTATTAGAAACGTTCTACAAGCAAACGAACAGTACTGCCTGTGCATTTAGACGTGAACACTTGCATGCGCCGCAGAGATAGGGCGGGGCGGAAGGGGAGTGTGTTGCTAGTATGGATCACGTGAGACTGATACCACTGCGCATTGTGTTTACGTGTTTACAGTGTTCACGTCTAAATGCACAGGCAGTACTGTCAGAGCGGAAATGTTTTATACAGTGGGATGGGTAGGGACTGTCCGACCCTAAAGTAAATACATAAACATTATATCGCATTTTTCTCTATAGTCTATGAAAGGAAAGAAATAATTTCGTTTTCAGAATGTAATCTAATTTCCGCGAAGTTTTGAATAGACATCTGTACGTATGTAGATAGGCATTCTAGCATTCTAGAAGGCGGTGTAGATTGTTGATACCGATAACGAATTTATTGAACGCTAAATAAGGTAAGGTTCTTAAAGCTTTATTTACATAGTAGTACAGTACTTAATAATATCATTTCATTTTAAATTACCTCATTTATTCTTTTATGAGTTGAGTCTTAAATATACGGCAAACTTTGAAAACTCAGCGGAATTTAGATTACTCGCTGAACACAAAATTATTTTTTCACTTGGGACTACGGAGAAAAGAAGACTAGATAAATACAATATAATTTCTTTGCACTCTTCTTCATTCTAGGCAAATGACTTGAAACACAGATTTTCTTCTCGATATCTCTCGTTGCATTGCTCCTTGGTAACTCGACATAAAACTACTATAAAGGTTGATTTTATGGTTATTTAATCATGCTTAGACCAGTGACTGTCGCCGGTGGTCGGAATTTTGACCCGCAGGAACCGGTAAATATTGACATGTCACATTTATGCACGCATACGTTCGACCTGGGCCGGGCCGGACCGAACCGGCGACCTTTGCCACAGTAAGTCAGAGCCATACAGTTTACATAAAGCATATTGAATACTACATTGTAATGTTCCTGATTCAAAGATTATTCAGTACACCCTATGTACTGTGCTTCCTGCACTTGGTTTAATAATACGGTTTTGTAGTAGGAACTAGGAAACTGCACAAATAGGCATATTCACACGTCTTCAGTGACACTGTTCTTTTAATACAATTTGAAAACTGACCTCTCTCCCGTTGGTTAACACATAGCGTACCCACACACACGCAGTTTGCACAGAAGAGGGATAATGTAGGCCTATATTGGCCACGAAAAATCTTTATAAAATGAAAGGGAGCAAAAAGTGGTTTAATGATTTCTAGAAATCGAAAAAATAGTATGTGAATCACATAACTTCCTCTGCCTAAATTAAAGCTCTGTTTCTTAGTAATATTATGTATGACATTCACTTCATGTAAACTGGTTGTAAAATTAAAATGTCGGATCCACGTCGCATCGCATCCCCGAACGATACAGAACCCAAATAAAACCAAACTGATGCATTGACATAACTTTCTTTACCCTAAGCAGTAAGCATGTCAATCCACCTTTTACACTTCCCATTGTGATAAAAAATAAGAGGCCATATTGCAAGATTTTCTCCAAATAGTGGATGGCTTATAACTACCCTTCAGAAAATTTCTGCAAAAAAATATATATACATATTTCAACTAAAGCACCTCATGTACAAAATTTAAACAAAATCGTTAAAGGCATTTTCGAGAAAATCGAGAAAACGAATTTTCATGTAAAGTGACATTAAAAATAAGAAAAAGTAGTCGCCAATCTTCGTGTCACATTCACAAAAAGATATCTAACTCAAATACAAAATTTGTTTTCATACGATTTTCAGTTCTGGAGACACTGTTCACAGAGATACAGACATATTTCTGAAAATAGTATTTTTGGATTCAGGGGACCTCAAAAAGTGTATTTCCGTTTAAATCTCTACTTCAAATTTCGGGTCGAACACAATACTTCCTCTACCTATAGTACCTATGGTACGGGCAGAGGAAGATGGGCTTGGGTTTGATTCCTGGTCGGGGCAAGTTTCCTAGGTACGGTTATTCCTCACCTGTTAAGAGTGTTCGACGAATGTAGGGAAACTTTAGACTCTCATGATCCCCATATATTATCTGAATGTCATTATCACCTTCATACCATTCATGTCTTGTTCAAAATGAGCGTGTGTGTGTGTTAACTAGTGTGTCACTGACCTATGTGTTCCTGTTGTCTCAATGTGGCCCCGGTACTGAGCTGGGCACTCACTGGGGGAAGCCCTCAATGTATTTGTCTGGTCAAAAAAGTATGTGATCCATAGAAACACCCTTCCCCGAAAGGTCAAGGTCCTTGGGTGGCATGGGTTGCATAAACTTCCCTACAATGTGGAAGGCAAAACTCTGCAAAAGAAGCGCGATGTAAAGAGAATAAGTATTACATCCACAAAACCTTAGTTTCAAGAGCCTATGTGTTTATTTTAACTTTAAATCTTTTTTTAATTTAATATTTAAGTTTGCCTTTTAACAACCAGGGTCACAAGCGACCACTTAAATCTTTATTTCGCCTAGAGAAACTCAATAAAACATTGTAATTAACTGAGAATTTGGTTAACTTCAAGCCTATAATATGTAAATAAGCATCCAAGTCAGATGCAGCCTCTTTAAACTAGTCCAGAGTCTAGCGGAACATTTGGAAAAGGAACAGGTAAGTTCTGTTGGAGGCGAGTGGTTTTGATGTCAGCATAAAAGCTGAAACCCATGGCTTATAACTACCCTTCAGAGAATTTCAGCGAAAAACCCATGTGTTATAACTACCCTTCAGAAAATTTCTGTGAAAAAAATATTTCAGGAAAAATTTATTTTATGATTAGCTTTTGATAAGTTTTTTGTGTGCATCTAAGGCAGGCATAATCAGTGAATTTATAGCCGGTTGACTATGCAGACCCACACTGATCAGCTGGATCGTTGATTAGTCTTTTCTAGCTTTCTCTCTCTGGTTAACCAGTATCGTATGATTGATCATTAGTGTGGTGTGTGGTGGTAATGTTGTATAATATTGTCAAGTCTGCGGTTTTGCAGCTCTGAGTACCATGTCTTTTTCATGTTTTGTCTGATTGTGGGTGAACTCAGTAGTACGCCTGCCTTCCACTCCGCCGGTCCAGGTTTGATTCCCAGCAGGTTGGGGATTCTTCAGTACTGAAGAATCCCTTTCCCAGATTCAAGACTGAGTGTTTGTATTGTCCCTAGATTAAATGTTAGATAGGGGACTGGTGCATACCAGAAACAAATCTGCCATAAATACCCCTTTAAGGGATCTCCAGGGGTTGTTCGCAACCTGGTAGGACTACTACTACTATGCTAACCATACAGACACCAGTCGTATCATTTAATTTTTATGATTCTCTTATTAATCTTCAACAAATTACAGATCTTCTTCTTCTGCATATTACTATACTGTATACTTAAAAAGATCTACTCGACCAAAATATCCGCAAGAAATGTGTAGCCTTTGAATGTGACTCATAATACCCGAAAGCAAGAAGGTACTCACCTCCTGGTTTCTAATGTCATTTGTATTAACCAAATATATCTCAATACACTGATATTTTGATCCTAATTTCCTGATTACTTATGTGTTTATCAATCTTAAATATTTGGAAGGGTATTGTAAAGGTGAACAGCAGCCTTTCCATAGGTGTCGAGTGCAGGGCAACATGGAATACATAACAAGCCAAAAGAGAAAACCTAGCCTTATTTACAATGGCTTTTGATCCTTCAAAAAATCAGAAAATAAGACAGGAGAATCTATTTCGTACTGTGTTGAGAGTAAATCAGGTCTACTGACTCCCCATTGTATACATTTATGCAAAGGCAGGCCTTACTTCGTCATTGTGGTACCATTTAAAAAAGGACATACAAACTGTTTGCATTTTATCCATTTTCCTAGTCTAGACCATGGCATTTAAATTCAGATATTTTGAGACTCGTCGACCAGATAGCAAGCAAGGATAATATTAGGTTCCCTCTGGAATTCAGATATTGAGAGCCGGATGTTTCAGGACTCTGATATTTTGAGATGACATGCTTATAACTAGTTCTACTTTTCTCTTTTTTAACATAGGTCTACTCTTCTAGGCATGCAAACTTGGATCTTCTTGTTGCTGATTTCTTCTGCTGCTGGGTTACATTGCTATGTCTGCGGTTCAAGAGATGGGCCAAAGTGTAAAAAAGGCAAATATTTAACACGGGATGATTTGTATGACTGTGATCTCATGACAAGATGGAAAACTCTTGGATGTGGAAAACTGAGACTGCAGTATGAAGTTAAAAATGGTTCAAAAAAGACAGACACTTTCAGGTTTTGTTTAAATAGTGACCATCATTCTTGGTGTAGTCGAAGAACTTTGGCATACATATACCATGATAAATACAATTTTACAGTTAAAATGTGTGTTACTTGTGTTCATGATGCTTGTAATATGAGTCACAGTTTTAAAACTGAACATTTAAGCATAATTCTTTTCTTGTTGATTGGCTTGGTAATAAAGACCTTGTAGTTATAAACAATAAAGTGCTAACTAAAATGATTTTGTTGTAATTCTATATCAATATAAAATATAAATACATTACAGTCAAACTTTGTTCATTTGAAGCTGAAGGGACCACTAAAAATGACTTCAACATTTTGAATTCCCTACGATTCTTTAATGTTGTGATATATATAGGAAGGGCAGGAACGAAAAGTTTGAATTGTTCGACATTTTTAATTAAGAATGTTCTGAGTAGTCAAGTTCTACTGTAGGTATTGTAAATATGGTCCACTGATTTAACCCTTTCACTGCTAACATATTATTCACTGTGCAAATTGGTGGTGCTGAATTAATTTGAAAATTTGTTTTGTGACCATAAATGGACAAACAAATTGCAAATAATTTGTCAATTTTCTCCAAAACGAGAGTATAGCCCATGTTATTTAAAGTTTAGACTGATTCACATAACCTTGGGGTTGCCTGCATGTTGTCACAGCAAAGAAGATTTATAATATAGATACATTGCAATGCATTACCTGAAATATTCAGCTACGCTTGGCAGACCAAAGCAAAGAACAGGGGAACTATAGCATCAGGATTTAGACATCAGATGACAATATACATTGAATCATTCTCATGGAAAATTGTTATAGACTATTGGTATGCAAAGTAGTGCTTCGCATATATGCGTCAATAGCAAGGCCAGCAGTGATGCACGCTAATCTTATTATATATATGTAATCTGCAAGTAAAATAACACACTTTGTAAAGATTATTATAACTTACTTACCTTGATTTGGATGTTATATCGAGGTTACAGGCTTGGTACACTTGCAGCCTTCAACTTGTAACAAATTTTCATGGGGCAATCTCACAAGGAAAGCACGGTCTTGCTCATCTGAGGCATGCCTGTTTTCAGGTAAATGAAATTGGTTGATAATCAGTTGACATAAGAATGATAAAACTAAATATGTTTATAAGAGAAAAAAGAAGGGAGGGAGTAGTTTCTTTGATCAACAAGATAGTAATCACATGTACAGTCGGTCAAATAAAAAACTTCGGGCGGTATTTGATTAAGTATCACGAACGAGCATATGCGCATGTACAGGACGACTTAAGGTTAGGTTCACACCTGTTCTTGTCTCCCCATGTATTTTCTTGATTATTTAGTCAGTTTTGTTCCAAAACAAACATGTATAGAAGGCTGTGGCTATATGACTCACATCCGCCATATTCTTGGTTGCAAATTCTTATAATAATAATAATTAATAAATTCGCAAGGAATATGATTATTCAAGGAGAATTTTTTAAAGATTTTATTTTATAATACCGGTACTTGTAGTGCAAAACCAATAACTTACGTTCAACTTCTGCAACCAATCTAGCATCGAAATACGCGGCCGGCCAGATCCACGATTCCTATGAAAACTTCCGGTCGCGTTAAGAAATATGGAACCTTCTCGATGCTTCAGAGGCCGAAAAATGCAGGTCAGTTACAGCCCTAACTAGACTTTCTTTCAAGCTAGCATTTGTAGGCCTATGTGGCATGATGACACACAGCAAAATGAATTATAACAATACATTAAGTTGAATATCGTGTGTTGCACTTTCCGCGTAGTTCATTTTTTCCCTCGTTCATTTTTTCCCCTCCTGTCGCATGGTCTCATATGTTCCGAGAATGTCCTGTATTTTATGATTTTTATAGGAAACTTGTGAACTAATGCGTTAAAACTGTAATTTTAACCGCATACGAGTACCGACGTTTTTTATTTGACTGACTGTATAACGTGTTGTGCACAAAGTTACAGACTATTAGACTACCAGCACTATATTTAACCAATTACATGGCATTGTATTTTGCTTACCTTGGTAGGTTTGGATGGAAAAATGTGTTCTAGGGCCAAAGGTATTAGAATATTGCGATACAAGTGCCGTAAGCGATGCATACGGATCAAGGAAAGAGTTTTTTTTCAATTTCCGAGATCCGTTATGCGCTTACGGCACGAGTATTGCATGCTATTTTTTGCACAATGATTATTTATATCAATTTATTTATATAAATTGAGATATTAGCTGAAAATATTATGATTATACACTACTGAAGATAGATGTTATATTCCAGAAAGTGATTCGCATAAGTTGGTTGTTATGGAAACCGAATATTTGTCCAGTTAAAATCACCACAAACTGGGGGGCCTTGGTTCCGGTTTTCCATAAAGGCTTGTATTATAATGGTTTTACTTACAGCACTTGTGCTTTTTGTAATTTTTACCGCACGGAGATTTCTTTTGTTTTCATAGCAACCTGATTGCGTGCGAGAATGTCAAGTTACGATCCACAGAAAAAATAATTCGTAAGTACCACTAATTAGTTACGTCGTGCAAAAACATATTTGTGTAGTCTGGAGTACACATTTCTGTTTGTGTGATATGATTTCCCCAAATCTAAAATTGATAATGGCACCTTGGTTAAGAGAGAGTTTTATCGTTCTCCATGGAGATGAAATCAATGTATTTTACCATTTTTATCTACTATATAAAAACCGAACTTCATAGGTATGTATGTGGTGAACGCACAGTCAATGCCACCTATTAACAAGACAGTATTCTATTGTGAGATAAATGCCATAGCAACTGGGGGGGGGGGGGGGGGGGAAGAGTAATGAATGTCTTGGACGAAACTCACTATGTGGGCTAGGGAACTCGAATCTGAGGCCTTTTCTTTCCCCGGGCATTGCATTTTAATCGTGAAATGTACAGCGAAACCGGGATTTGAGTTTTTTAAATATCAATTGTTTTAATTATTTATGCATGATTTGGGTAAGGTTCATTAATGTGTGCTACATTTTAATCAGTCAATTTGAATCTTTATGCCCATTTTGTTCTATTTATTTAATTGTATATAGGCCTATTTGTTATGGAAAAACAATATAAATAAGAATAAAATTATACAATTCATGCAATTTATGTAAAATTGATGTAAGTGTTAATAAATATGTTATAATTATTTTTCTGTTAAATAAATTATTTAAATTAAACAACTAGCAGTTGAGTAAATAATCACGGGTGAAGTCGTGGGCACATGCTTGTAGGATTAATAATAAATGACAAGAACTATATTTACATAAGAAACAACACACTGAGAAATTTAAAACTCCAGTCCCGAACCAGTGAAAGACTATTTTAGAACTACAGGCGGATCATACATCCCAGTTTTGCCCAGACAGTCCCAGTGTCTCAAAGAAAATCTTTGGAATTTCTAACTGTCCAAATTTTTAAACCCAGAAGCAAAATGCAGTAAAAAGTTGTTTTCAATTATTTAATTAAGACTACTAAGAAGTGCATTAAGGTGGAAATAAATGCTTTGTCTAACCATGCTTAAACAGAAATATTCGATTTAAGAAGCATTAAACAAAAAGAATGTCCTTGCCTAAAATAGCTTTTTTGTTGCTGTGTACAGTTATCTCTGGAAAGGGGCTGTTCTGTATCTGCTACTAGCTAGTTGTAGCTATTCGTAAGTCCTTGGTGATGGTTATGAAAATTGTTGAGAAATAGAGAACATGGTAAGTTAAGCCAGGGTTCTTCCTACACAACAGCTTGGGAACCACTGTAATATAGCACACTGCAGAGGAACTTAGTTCTAATTAGGCTCATTTTAAGGTACCACTTCAAGCAGTAAAACTATAAAAAAGTGTGGTTTGACATTTCAAGAATCAATATCTATCATTTGGAAGTGAAGGGCAAACATCAAATCACTTAAGTTCCTTGAAGTAATCATGAACAGATATACAAAGGGACTGGTTAGTGCGATGGCACATAGGAGTAAGCAAAGGAAATGGTTGGTATGTCATATTAAGAAGAACAGTTTGGAACATAAATAGGGGAAATTAAAGTCTGGGAAAATATGGAAATATTCAGAAGATATCAAGGACAAATAACAATTTACTCCAAGAATTATATTATACAAATGACATATTCATAGTGAAACAACCTTCTGTATGTACAGAATACATATACTTTATGCATCTAATTATTACAATCAAATTTTTTTGCATGAAAAATATGCATACCTATAGTGATAAACCAAGCTATTATAACACATATTCCTGTGCAAGCTGAACAGTGATCCAAAGCAACTTCAGTAGGTTTTGCCCGAATTCATTTCTATAACGGACCAGTGTGACATTCATTACAAGTTTATGTAGGGGTATTTGCATTATGGTATCTTCAGCACCTTAGAAAAAATACACGAACTAGAGAGGAAGGAAAAATATGTGAGAACCATTATTACTCCATTTTAGGACTTGCATTCCACCCTGTGTTATCACTAAAAGTCACATTTCCTTTTTTCCTTTCTTTCTTTCTTTCTTTCTTTTTTTTTCTTTCTTAATTTGGAGAGTACTGTTAATTTTTGTTTTAATTCAAGGAACCAAACTACTGAAAGAGTCCTTTATCCACTGTAATCATTGAGAATATGCTTTTTGGTATGTTTGCTCGTTGACGTGTCCTATTAGTCTGAAGAATATATGCAACTTTTTCTCTGGCTTCTGACCTAGATATATCACCACGGAGAGCCAGAAGATGTGTCAGATGATCTTGAGTGACATCTGGATATTTATCAACAAGTCCATGCAGATCCAGTGACAATATTTCTGGGTCCTCGCTCTTAAGGACCTCTGCCAAAGTATTGATAATCTCAAAAGGAGAATCAAATTTTGCCACTTTGGGAGCTAGGCGAACAAAGAACTCTTTTATCTGTTCAGCTTCTGCTATGATTTTTACTGCAGCATCTTTTCGTTCTTCATAGGTCTTAAAAGAAAGTTTTCTTGCCAGCATAGCAGAAATATAACGTTTTGCAACCCAGTTCTGAGCTTCAGAAATAACATAGTCAAAGTTACGAATTCGCAAGTGTATATAATCCTGGAAGTAGTCCTCTAAAGTGACACATATTGTGTCAACAGGAATGCTGCTCCCTATCCATTTGCTGGTGATGAGATCCTGGAACTGTGGTTCCAAGTCCAGGAATGCTTCCTCAAGCAGGAATTGTGCAGCTTCATCTCTCAATTGCTACAGTGAAGTCAATTCATTATTTTACAATATACCCTTGGATATCAGGTAATATTAAGTGCAACAATTCATTCATCTCAATTCAGGAGATAATATTTGCTATTAAATAAAGCCATGCACTAAATTATGAGGAATCAACCATTGTGATAAAACACCCAAAGAAAAAAAGGCAGGTATCTACCAGATAAATTGTTCTAAATGCAATGAAACATATATAGGTAAAACAAAAAGAAATATAGACACTAGACTGAAAGAACACCTAAGGAATATTAAATACTGTCAAATAGACAAATCAGCAGTAGCAGCTCATTGTTGGAATAAGAATCATCACATCCTTAAGGAAGCCAACCGAATGAAATCAGTTAATAAACCAAAAGATCTGGAAGTGTGGGAAAAGATTTATATGAAAAAGTATGAAGATAAACTGATGAATTTTGAAATACCGCTAGAAGAAAACTTGATCAAGAAGTTTGTTAAACCAAAACCAGAAGGCGCCAGTGTTCTCCAAGCAGAAAATACACAGTTGACAAGCAGCTGAAAATGTGGGCAAAGCCCATGAAACGTACATCCTGCAAAAATGTAAGGAAAAGTGAAGCCAAAAGTGTTTAAGAGTCAATAACTTTGTTAATTCCATGCACTAAAGTTTTCTCCTCATGGGAAAAATTGGTAATTATATAAATTTTATATATTGTACTAATACCTTCCTTAACTCATATATTTATCTGATTAGACTCTACAATCATACCAGTCTTATTGGTTGAATTCTGGAGACCCAGTATATACCTATACGTAACATTTACGGTCGTGCCAACCTATAGTGATAGAGCATGTGAGAATTGATATGTGGCAAAGGACTTGGGAGTAACCTGCCCTACTAACAACTAACTTGATCCAACTTCACATCCACAAATTCCAGATAGGGTTTCTGAGACTTGATCCTGGATCTCAACAATAGAAGTGGTCTAACTGCCCAGTCATGAGGCACACAAGAAATATGCTATTTTAAGTGTCAACTGCTGACATATATTATATCAAGCATACAAAACTATTAAACTGAACATCAAAGTGTTAAAAATTAGATTATTTTTTAGGAATCAAATAGAGGAATTCCACACAGAAACAATACCGGTACTTCATACTAAAGTTCAAAATTTTCCACAATCACATATCTTACATAGGGCTATTCTAATATTATGTCATTGCAGTATGAAGAGTGTGTGTAAAAATTTTTACCTAAAAAATAAATAAAACTATATTTGTAATGAGCGAGAATGTTTCAGTAAGCTTCACTTCTGCCAAGCCATGGGAAAATACAACAAACCCTATCAAAGTAGTGGTGGCAGAACAAATCAGTAAAACATACTTTTTTGTTAAATTAAACTAGTTTTCAATATTAAAATAGCTATTTATGTATCAAGTACGCAAAATAACGCTTTAGCGGACGAATCTAGTATAGCGGCCAAGGCGAAAGCCGAGGCTGAAATACTGGATGAGTCCGCTAAAGTTTTTGCGTACGTGGTGCATACAATATTTTTTAGTAAAAGTTCTATAAATTATATGAAATAAAACAAAAATACCGTAATTAATTATAATGAAAGGCAATCAGTCATTTCTTTAAGTTATATTGTCATGGCCATCTAGATCATAAAACAACAATGACCGTACGTACCAATAACAAATGTGGTAGTATAGATGCATAATATATGAATCCCTTGTTTGTAAAAGATATTGCATACCAACTTCTATTTATGAAAAGCTTGTGATAATATAAATGATAATACCGAGGAAATTTCAATCCAAGCCAGAAACATTGAATTGGAGCTGCTACCAGCAACTTCACGGCAGAAATAGGCTATGAGAAGGGATATATTACGGCATTTAAATGCTGTTCGTCCATGGTAAGGAATGTTTTTCATGTGAACCAGAATGTGAAAAGTTGTTGGCTTATATTTGTTGTCATGTGATGAAGTGGGCTACCGTGTTTTGCGAAAAATCCTGGTAAAGTTTCTGATTATCATAAATAAACGTGTTGGCTTAAATTTGTTGTTTTATGACCAATTATATGCGTAAATCCATGTTAAAGTTGGTGTGACTGGTCAATGCCGTCTGGGTTTTGTTTATAGATTGCCATGACGACTTTAAAGGACAAGGCTGCTAAAATTGCATTTTCAATGCAGTTTGAATGCACTTTTATGCAATTTTAGCGGACTTGTCCTTTAAAGTGCAGCTTTTCGGCGTGTTACCAGTCCGATAAGCAGCTGTTTTAGAGAGCGTGTACTAAAAAATAGGTTATAGTAGCAAATTATAATTTACTCTAAGAATTACAATTCCATCAAAGAATTTGTGCTAATTTAAAATTCAATTATACAGTATTATCTAGTTTTGTGCTCTATTCAGTTTCTGAGACATCTGAATTTTTGTCACTATTTAGTGTTCCAACAGCAGTACCAAATATTTTGAACACTCTACAAATTTCAGAGGAGAAATTATTTTTACTTACAAATATGCCCCATGATCTATCTAGTGATTAGAGCTTCATGAGGTTCTGGATTCCATTTCCAACCCAACCATGGAAATTTTATCAATCAAAGAGAGGATTCCCCAGCAATCATGCAAAATTCATTTTACACAGACAGAAAATCACTGTCTCATTAGTAAGTAAAAGTTTAGGTTTAAGGAGCACTCTGGTACATAAAATGCATAAATCATTTCCTCATCTTATCCCACAGGTTTAAAGTATCACTGTCAAATATGTGCACTTCTGCCAAGCTGGAGGGAATACTACAAAACTATCATGGAAAGTAAACAAATAAATATGTAATCTTCTCACCTGGAAAGTATACAGTAATGCTTCAAACTTGGTGCCTGCTTCATTGTCATGGAGTCCGGGTCGCCAGTAGTGCTGTTTCATAAGCTGTGCCAACTCGACAAATTGTAAACAGTTGTTGACAATGGTTATCATGTAGTGCGTGAAATATGGCACCTGAAAAAATAACCCAGAATTTCACATTTTTCCTTATATAAATGGGGCTATAAACGATTGCAAATGAATTTACCAACCATTACTGATCCCTCAAAGTGGGAAGGTAAGACCAGGTGATACAAACAAATGCATGTAGGTAAGGCAACCCTACAATTTTAAGGGAAGAAGATGATGAAATTTGACCAAAGAAGTTAGATTTTGCAAGAAAAAATTCTGATGTCTTAAACTATGCTCTGATGTGAGTAGGATACGTTATGTACAGTTTACAGGTCAGCCCATTCCTTAATTTAAACCAACAACCATCTAGAAGAAGTAGCCTATGCAGAAGCATTTTATCGTAGGTAATGTAACAAGAGGTCTTAGGGCCTGTATTACCACCACCTGCTGACAATTCCTCCCGATACGTGACTTCCAGATAGCTTAACTGGAAGATGTCTTGTGATACCACCGCTGAATTGCGATTGGCAAGAACGCAGTAAAATTTTGTGAAATGATCCTTAGGTCGTTGAGCAAAGAGGTGTGTCTGAGGCAGCAGCTCAGATTGGTATTTGTATAGTTAAATTACATAAGAACATATCGTTTTTAGTGCATTAATCGATTTGTGCAGTTCTATTTCATTCATATGTGAGCCTAAAATTACATTTTTATGAAAATGAAATCTTCCAGCATCAATTCTGATATTCAGGTGGCCAGGAAGCTTCGGAGTGCTGCCATCTTGTTTCAACCAAGCTTCCCCAACTAGCAGTTGGTACTTTGTCAGTCACTCCATCTTCCAGCTAGATTATCTGGGAGTTGACTTCCCAGACAGATTTTGGCAGGAGATCACAATAAGCAATTCTTGGCTAACTTCCAGATAGGGTCGTAAAGGCCCATAGATTGTGAATTTATCTTGAGATAATCTGGAATTCGAGTTTTATTGATTGCAACAATGCTTACAGTATTGTGCATGTAATTAAAACTATAAACTTGAATAAAATACATCGGCTTCCAACATTTGTACTACTGTAAGTGAGACCATTGATGTATTATAATATATGGAAAGCCGATGTTGAGACAATCAATGTATTACAGCCATTGCAATTAATTATTAAGAACACTATTCATTATGGAAATCAGCTGTTTTATTTTTAGAATAAACCCTTTGCTACTACTAATAATAATGGCATACCTATTGAATGGACAAAAATTATTGAAAACACAATTATGAAAATTAAATGATAGAATCTCTCATGTTTAGTTATTTTGGGTGTGTGGGGATTGACTTTGTGATTAATTGATTATGTTTTGGGTTAAAAGTTAAGGTCAAAGAAGTTATAAAGACATTTCAAAACACAGTCACAAATTCACATACAAAAATAAGTGAATGCATGTGCAATAAAAATAAAGATAGGCAGCGGTGAGTGGTGGAATTTACATATCCTTACACCAGCTTGGTCAGTGATTCATCAGCAAAATAGTCACAGAAATATTTTAAATTTATAGCTTTTCAAAAACTCAATAAGTAAGTACAGTGAATTTCTTGCTGTTTTTATTGTAAGTTTTCAATATAAAAGTGTCGTACTCTATATTCTAGCCATATGTTACATCAATATTAACCTTTTTTGCAAGTACTCTTTCCAATTTCTTACCTTGCTTCGGTCTTCAAAGTGACGATTTTTAAACTCTACAATGGCATCACGGTATCCTCTGCCATATAAAGTCACTTGTTCTATACTAAGAAGGAGTGCTTTGAATGTCAAGTCTTGGCTGCAAAATAAATAAATATATATATTATAATTAATAAATTATTACATAATTAAAACATTACAAGACGGTGGTTCAACCAGAGGTGACATATGGAAGCGAAACTCTTTTTAAAATCACCCAGAAAAATAGAATAGACAAAATCCTGAAAGTAGAGAGAAGAATAGATAAATAAAAAATACCAAAAAGATGAACAGTGGCGGATAATACCAAATGAAATGGTGTACAGAGAACTAGAATCTATCACAGATACTATACAGAAGAAAAGGATCTCTCTTTTTGGTCACATTATGAGGACACCAGAAACTCGACTGACAAGAAAAATTATAGAGAAACTCTGGAATATGAAGCAACAAGTTGAATGGATTACAGAAATTAGAGAGGATATGACAGAATTAGAAATAACTTTGGATGACTTGAAAAACAAAACAGGAAATTCAAGGAAACTTAAAAATATTAAAATAAGATTTAAGCCAAAAATAGACAGACGCCAGACAATAAAGAGGGTATTTACAGATGAAAAGCGACAGAGAAGATCGGAACGCATGAAAAACTACTGGGCAAATCAGAAAGGAAGACCGAGAAATGATTGACTGAAGTGGTCCAATGAGGCTGTAAAAGCAGAAGAAGAAGAAGAAGAAGAAGAAGAATTAATAAATTGTGATTATATATTGTATTTTATTTAATCATACTCCATGAATCCAAAGGGTTTTCATGGGTGAATTGCTTTAATTGGTAAAAATTTATGTAATTGATACGGGTATAGAAATTTGGTTTAGTCATAGTTAATACAATGAGAAGTCCAGATTTTACCATGCATTTATCTTGGGAGAATCCGGACGAGTTATATTTATTGTTATAATTCAGAGAACACTTACATAACTAAGCATGTAATGAATAATATAAAACCATGAAAAACACGCCAGTTTTGGTATTGTAAGCAAGAGAGCTTACGGCAAAACATCCATATATCCTACGTTACAGGTTACCAAATAACAAACATATAAACAACATTATTTCAGACAAATTGTGGTGTTCAATACAACTCATCAGAACTGAAGATGGCGCAGCATGTACGCCGAAATGCATTTTCTATTTAAATAATGACACATCTTGGTTCCACATAGAAGATTCCAGCTTTCATCTACATCTTTATATGCTGTTTTTGAGTGAATCAAGATAAGTTGCGTGTTAAGTGTTAAGGGTTTAAGGCGGAACTTTGTAAAAATATTTAATCCATATATCCATCGTTACGACATCATTGATAGTTATGCAATGAGTGACTTTTCAGTGTTTTATCTTCATCAGCTGGTTAGATTAAGCTCATTGGTAAAATAATACCATGTTATTAATACTGTGCTTATTATTATATGAGATTTGAAATGCTTCACCACACATATAAATAATTATATATTATTTTCATACTTTCTTTTCTTCATATGCATCTTACATATACCCAATCACTATGTTCACTATCCTTCTCTCACACCAACCCCTCTCTCCTCCTCTTTCTCCCTCAAGAAATGAACAGTCTGTGCTGCTAATTTAACACATTCTGTATCAAACCTGGAGCTTCTAGACAATACAATGAGATTTAGCATTTTTTAAGATCTGTTAAATTTTATTGGCAATAAGCTTACAGGGTATTGGTAATTTTAGCTAAATTTTATGGGTGATATGGCGATTTAATTAATTAATATGGTTTTATGTAATATTTATTTTTGCGGCAACTAAAGCATAGAAACATAGACTGGATCTTGCTCTACTTAAAAGTATTTCATAAAATTATATTTTATGGTTTGTTACTAGTTACTTCAAAAAGTAATAATTTTCTTTGATTATTGTAATCAAAAGCTCAGACTTTCATTACAAAAAGTTCTTAAAACATCTACAGAATGTCTATTTTGGTATTTAATTATTTATATAAAAATTCAGGTCTCTAGCACCTGCCTTATAATATACCGTACCTTATGGTTTTGGTGACTTGAAGATTTTGGTCTATCATTTGGAATATGATGACAGGTGCTGATGTATGAAAGAAGCCCTGGTCATCTCCTTCAGGAGCTGTGCCATTGCCCCAGTCAACTTTTTCAGCCTCTAGAGCTTTTCTCATCCATTCCCCATAATTTGCTTCCATATTCTGCAAGGCAATAAAGAAATATAATTTAACATAATTTGATGTCATTAAATAATAACAGTATTATTTAAAACAAAATGAATAGCTAGGGCATTTTTTTTTAAAAACCCAAAGTCCATCAAACAAAATTTTATATGAGAAACAAAAAAAATGTTTTCATTCTGGCTGTTCTAGCCTTCAGCCATTTTAACACATAAAGTTGAGACAGGAACTTTTTCCCCTCATCTTCTTTTAATAAAATGATTAATTTGGACTTCATACCAAAGCGTAATAAAGTACACTATATTAAGAAAATTATTTAAATTTATTATTATTATTCTGGCGGAATTGCAAATAAAATCATTAGATTCAAAATTATAACGGAAATATTTCAAACAGAATACACGCGATTGATTTCAGCCAATGATTTAGAATAATGTCATAATGCATCAGCCAATGAGATGCAAGCATAACATTCAAATGCCGGTTTTACGTTAGAGTTCTTCACTTCAACGCTAGCTCTTGAAGATGGCAAAAGTCAAGTAACTATGTTTGTAATATGCCTTACAGAAATTCCCCAATCGCGTTCAATTACCTATAAATAAAACCAGAAACCACATCATGTTAGTATTGGTATAACAGTGATGTGAAATTATTGAAAATATCATGTAAGTACTATATGCAAGAAGCATATTAGTGGTGTTTGGACTACACACATACAGTTTAACAACTATAATTCGTGTGCTGATAATTTGAAAGTATTACTAATAAAATAAATGTGAACTGGTTTATTAAGGTATTATTATTATTTAAAAGAGGTAAGTCCATGTATGTCCAGAATACAATTCTCTGAGGTGATTCATGTTCTCGAGCTGAGCAAAATAGTCATGGGAAGTGGTGTGTCGATTGGAAACTACAGTGAATAAGAGTTGAAATAAGCCCTTTCACACAGTAAATCTTTCTTCCCTTTCCAATCAGCTTTCCAAAAACCCCCTACTACTGCAAAGTCATGAAAGTAGACCCTTTCCTGTCATCCAGGTAGTCCTTACTCCTATCTTCCCAGCACCTCCCTTTTCTTGTCACCCAAATAGCCTAGCAGGGTGTCATCCCAGCTCCCCTCCTCCTAGTCTTATTTCTTTTTTTTTTTTTGCAATTTTTACTAAAACCAAAAAATCTGACATTGATTACTTTATTGTTTTCCTTTTATTTCTATTTATTTTTTGTTTGTTTGAAAAATAGCAATGAGCGTTGAAGATCAATAACGCATGTTACTGTAAGTGGGAGATGTACTGATAAGCAGGTACCTGCTTTGCTCACAAGCTATCGTGACCAGCAGAAGTGTATCTGCCAAGTCCTCACACAATTTCAAATTCAATTGCTTGGACATGAACAAAGTGTTGATTCATACTACTGTCAAGAGATGCCAACCTTTCAGGTGCATTATCCATAATACTACAGTGTAACCTTCCCTCCCATCCAGCTTTTCCAAATATTAAGATCCAAAATATATTAGTAATCTATGTTCTGTTTTATGTTTCTTCAAATCAATGGTGTCTTGTCATCTCAACCACCATGAGCTTTAGAAAAATCATATGAGCATATACTGCAGAGAACACGTGGTTTACAACACCAAGTGAAGAAACTGAACATGGCCACTCTTTCCTATAATATACTCAATATTTTTATAGCACTGCTGTGTTTTTGCTAGTGGTTCCAATTTGAGAACTAACACGCTTCATTTTATAAAATGCCAAACCAATCAACTGAAATTACAATGATCAACACCAAGAGTTGGAACACCAAAGAGATAATGACAATATTAATGGAAATGGAAATTTGATCCCAGACATAGAGAAAGCAAAGACCACATACATAAAGGAGAAAGCCATAGAGAAGGAAGAAGGAAATAACGATAACCCAAAAACTACCAGCTGATTGAGAAGTTGTAATTTTTGCCACCAGAGTCTCTGTTTTTGTAATTCCACTGTTGAAAATGTAACAAAAGGAATGATTTTGTTCGCTTAAATGGTGAACATGAAAAAGCTATGGCATTTCAGTTTCATGATTTCCTTTTTCGCAATACGGTAATTTTAGTTTTCCAAAGTAATTTTTCCTTTGACCATAATCCGTATTAATGAGTGGAAAACCGTAATCACTTTGGATAACCCGTAATAGTTGGCACCTCTGTACTGTGCAATATTTCTAAGAAAGCAGAGACAGAAACTTGCCCTATGACACAGTTTGCCATAATCCTGCATAAAACCTATGTTTACTGTATTGCGGGACCACAATTTAATGATCAAAGTCAAAGTAACATGAAAACAAATGTAAAATCTCGAAAATTTTTATATTACTGAAATGGACATCAAGTTGGGGATTTTCTGTACCTTCATTATGTAAGATGAACCTCATTTATAAGGCCTATTTTACAAGTATAAAGTGTTTTATATACCGGAAAATTCAGTATATAAGTAGTTAGCAAGATTAAAAGACACTTGGTCAGCATAACATATTTCACAGTCATTAATGACTTTAAATGAAAAAGAAGGAATATCTAGGAGAAAGCCTTTATGCATAAATAATTATAACTTTTCATGTGAGCATTCAGAGCACTTGACTTTGTAAAAACATAACAGCTTTAATTGAAAATATAATTACAGAAAACATTAAACAAAATGAATTACCTTGAGGTATTTCTGCTGCAGACTGTCAATTTCTTCGTTATTTAGGAGGGGTCCAATAGCTGAAGTGTCGATATTGAGTTCTGGGTGTTGCATGAGTTCTGGACCTGCATACGTGTTCATGATCCATGCCAATATTGACACATACTCATTGCCTTCGAGTCCATTTCGAATTATTTCTTGTAACTGGAAAATAAGGAAAACCTCTAAAGCTTTATTGCTGCAAGTTCCATATCAACAGTACAGACACAAAAATATGATATGATATGATTTATTTGTTCTAAGACACTTTACACTGGCCCTTAAGTTATACACTTTCGAAAAGGAACTGTACCTACCTTCCGGTTTCTGGCAGGTCCTTTTTCATATAATACATGCATACATAATTATCACATGGCAGTTAGTTCAACGTCATCAGTCACATTGGCTTTCGTACTTAAACACTACCTTTATTGAACTGCCAGTCGTATATCTTCATAGGACACACACTATCATGGACGCTGGAGACGTGTGATGGACGTGATACTAGACGCTAAATGATTATTCCATCCTCAACTCCATAATCTTACAATAATGATTTGAACTCTTCTACTTTCTCCCTACACTCCTTGGCAATTCACTCTTAATGAACCTTAATCTATTTAAATTAACAATTAAATTTCATCATACATTACTATCCCTTATTTGAAAACTCCCGGCTAAGTGACGCAAAAATAAGATATCGGTGTATCATATGTTTAGATTTGTAAGAAGAAATGGGTGATAATAATATTATACTATTTAGGAAGTAATTACAGTGAAGTAATTATTATATAAAAATAATAGTGATGGAATTTGACATACTAACTTCACTAAAATTGACACTAACCTGGGCTGCAGTTTCAAAAGGAATTCCCCATCCATCTTCAGCTGGGTGCAACATGGGTGATAACATGTTTATAAACTATGATTTCTAGATCATGTTCAGATCTCTATCCCTGCAATTTTCTTTCAATAACACCAACAAAAATTTAAGTTCTAAGTAGACTGCTGCTGATTATTTTTATTAGTAAATGTTTTTAAATCAAACAACTTACATGGTGAGAAAGACTGGTATGGTACATGCGCACGAAAGTGTTTACAATATCCCAATGTGGAGGAAAGCAAGGCACACATAATGTCTTCACTACTCTCAGGTCTTCCAAGATTAGCTGACGAGTCAACTGAAAAATAAATGTTTATCCTTAAAGTACTGCTACTATTCTTAATAACAAACAGCAAACTCCACTATTATCCATGGGCGGATTATTCGTGCAAGGCACCCTCCCATTTTATCCCTTTGCGAAGGGAATATGGATATAACTGGGTGCAAGATTGTGAATTTCCTGCATTCAATTTGAAGTTTCCCACACTTTATTTCATCATATTGTGTACACAAATGTTCTCTGAAAGCCATGTAACATCCTTTATCTAAAATATGGCGACAAAGTGCGAGAAATTCTAAATTTATACGCATATATACATATTGTTAATGAAAACTCTGAGTATAATGAGCATTATAACAAACTTTGATACTATTTACAGCCTATTAAAATCACATTAGATTATATATGAAGCTTATAACAACATTGTCCAAAGCTAAAATAGTAATAATTGTAACGTTTGGATTATCTGTGATTTTTAATTATTCTTGCAAGCCAAAGTCCCAATTAACATGGATAATCAGGAGTTTGCTGTACAACTAAAATGCCAATAAACACACAAAGAAAACAAAAAAACAGATATACATTTATACAGAGACACCCATACAGAACTGTCCACTAGCTGATTGAAATACGATTTGAGAAAGACATTTCTTTTGTGAAATATGTTTTATAATTTGAAAAAGACATCTCCTTTGTGAGATACGTTTTATGTATGGGAAACAGTCTGCATCTAATATTTGTTATTAATAAGAAATAAGTTATGAAGTAGTCAACTAATAAAGACATGAAAAGTGGCTATCTCATATAGAATGGCTCTATCTCTATACATAAAATACACAACACAGAATAGACTTTACTCAAAATATTTGAAATAATTCTCTTTACTAACACATTTTATCACAATGTTTGAAATAAAACAATGTAATTCCATTTTGATTTATTTCTTCTACTTCATTAATTCAGAGGTCAACGTTCGAGATGTTTATCAGGTTCTTGAAAGCAATTTTTTCATAAGTGAATGAACACCGATATAGAGAGAGAATCTACACAAAATGACAGTAAAAATTATTTGTTTACATTAGGACTAAGAGCACATCAAGATTATGTATTTTATTCTTACTCTTTTATTGGTCAATGATAGATAAATCCCTATTGAATTAGCACAATATATGTAACACATAACACGGTGTGATATTGTTAAAATTAGTTACCTACTTATCTACCATCATATGTTGCATGTGCCAAGATAACTAATCAGTAATCAAATCACACATAACATGCTACAAGGGTACTTTTTCCAAAATCATGTAACTAAAGTGTCATTACAGAAATATTTCAACACCATTTCAAAACTTGACTTCAGAAAAGTGCAAAAAAATGATAATCTTTAGATATTTTCACCTTGGAATTAAGTTTTTCACTCATGGGTGGCTAGATTATTGCCTATGGTTGTATAGTTAATGTAATTCTTCAATAACTCAGTAAATACATGAATTACATTGAGAATATTGTATGAATTTGGAAATAAGTCATACTAAAAATTAATCTTTATCTTTCTTTCCCTCTTTATCAAGAATATTTATTTGTCAATTATTATTTTTAACATTAAGGATTTTAAGATTACATTATAAGAACTTACCTCTAAGTAGCGAACCAGCCACATCTTATTATCTGCCCTTTCATCCACTTGAGTGCCTTCTATTCTTTGTTGTACAGACTTCTCTAATGTTTCCATAGCTTTTGCTCGCCACCTCTTGGGCCGCCCTGGGGGCAAAAACCCACTCTGCTTTTGGCGCTATAAAAAATATAAAAAAAACCTTAAAAAATATACCACTTTTTTTTCTTTCAGCAAATTCAATAGATGACATAAAACAAGGAAAGTCACTGCATCTGACAATCAGATGGGTTTAACACCGGTAACTATGAAGGTAGAATGTGGCTCTACGACTAGCTTATCCATGAATTAACAAGGAATCAAACAATAGATCATCTCATTTAAAAGTAATATATTTATGCACATACACACATTAAAACTTCAAATTTCATACTTCTTGTCATAGGTATAATAAGTAGGATGGGGGGATAATTAAAAAAAAAAAAAAGAAGGAAGTGAACTATTGATGTAAGTGGAGCTGTTAAGTGTTTATAAGTTGATAATTTTTAATGAATAGGATGGCACTTCATATCAATAGATTTAATTGGTAATGATAATGAGTAGAGACCTACCTAGTACAGTGTAAGAACTACAAAGAGAACTCATTCCAAAAATCAACTTGAAGCTAGGGAGGGCAACTCAAAATACTTTTAACTATGAAATATTGAATTCCTTGGCTTTTAGATTACAGCCCAAAATTCAATTCTTTATAACAGGACTTCTGTAAAACTTTACTCCCATACCTCTATGTTATCATCATTATCTCACAGCTCTGGAGACAAAATAACTTCATTTGATTAAGATTCTCTATTAAAAAACACTTGTATCAACAGAAATTATTTCTATGATTGTATATTTTCTTTATTATTTATTTCAACATTTCCTAACACTTGAAATATCAGTAGGCCTGGTATTTTTTATCAGGTCAGACTTCGAGTAGAGAACACAAACCTTTGTTACGGATAAATGTTGTTATGGAGTGATATGAAGTGATGATGTTTATGAATGCCAACATCACTCTCAGCATGGCATAAGAGCATTTGACTTTGGCTGAAAAATAACAGCTGCACAGAAAAGATGCTATTAGAGACTCTGAAAATCAGCCGCTTGAAAATTAGCTTGTTGCATGATTTTATAGAAAGTATAGATTGTGATGGTTTTAAGTTCTTCACGGATTTAAAAATTAAAGGATTTTCCACCTGAGAAATAGATTTCTTCATTATGGTATTCCGGTACAAAAAGCAGAGTCCGAAAAGATCTAATCAACTACAAATATGGGTCCACTCAGCCTCGTGATTCAAATTGAGGAGCTACTTGATAGAGAAGTAGCTAGCAGCTCTGGTTATGGTAAACACCATTAACAGCCATGGGTCTCAGCATGCTGACCACATGTCCCCCAATCCTGCCATCTGCCAATGGTAAATGATGCAGTGGTCAGGTGGTAGGCCTAGTCCCTTCAGGGATGTTGCGCCACAGAGTTTAGTTTAGTTAGTTTAGTCATAAGACTTTACCAACACAATGAATAAGAAAGTAAGTGTGGGACAATACCTGAATAGCAAAAGTGTCTGCCTTTTCTTCCCGCTCTATAATGCGTAGTGCAGTGACTATTACAGTAGGTTCTTTCCTGACTGTATTAAGAGTTCGACTTAACACAAGCCTCAGTTGTTTCTCTAGTAACTGCGACAGCTCCTCTACATCCTCGAAGTAAGCCTTTAACATGATCTTGTCAGCAGGTGCCTGGTTAGGCAACTTGTGAAGCTCATACAGGAGGTCATCTCTCGAATTCTCCAAGTCTGTTAAGCTCTGGAACAAAAAGTTAATAACAGAAGTCTTGTTTAAAAGAGAACACATTGTTGTTTATTTAATAAACTTTAAACTACATTCAAAACAATTCTGTGGATTGGTGCACGAATCATTTGGTATAATGGTATTTGGATCTATTTCTGTGTTCATGTAATAGACGGAAGAAGTATTTGTTTAATTTTGTAATAGTGCGTTCTTGAGGGCTCAAATATTGAAATAAACAACAAAATATTTGAAAGATAATTACTTGTACAAAGTGGTAGCAAGTACAGTGTGCAAAAACCGACGTACTATGCGGGAAAACGTAGTAATGAGGAACATGCTAACGAGGTTCCACTGTACATAGTTATATGATAAAAATACTAATAGTGACACAATTAATTACCATTACTTAAATTAAATTAAATTATCTTCCCATATAAATAAATGTTACAACAAAGGTACAGACAAATTTGAAAAACAAAAGATTCTGGAAAGGTGCGAAGAAACTTCGTAAGAAATTATCCCAAATATTTTGTATCAATAATTTCAGTCCCAAACAGAAACGCTAGTCATAAACTTGAAAGTAACTTAATGTAACTGGTTCTGTGTCAAATAAAAACCAACAAAACATCCATATGTGCTCACTGAGAAGAATGATGAAATAGGAGAGACATAAGAACAGAATTAGAATCGAATTAAACAGGATTCATGGAAGAAAAATGTGTACATTGATATAGGCTGAATTCAAATTTTCTAAGGTGTTATAAATGTGTGGTAACAGAGGGACAGCATTTCTAATACCTCTTATAATCGAAATTAACACAATAATATACGGTACTATTTTCATAGGAAACACTGTTATTTTGCCGGATTAAACCCAACTATTACTGGAGGCACAGGTACAGAATTAACCGCTGTTGTTGCATGAATGTGTCATGTAGCAGAGCTTCGAAGCTTGCACACAGTACTGGCAACCAATCTGTATATCTACTTTCAAACATAACAACAACAAAAAACAAAAACAAAAAATGTCATTAAATCATAACTATTAAAAATATAACTATTTGTATTTGATTATCACAAAGCAAACTTTGCATTAATAATAATCAGGCTCATCCACCAGACCATAGAGTTTAGCAAGTACTACTTTTCATAATAACAACGATTACATTAAACACAAAGAAGAACAATTTCTACTATGATCAACATATGTACCTGGTGTGTATGTAGAAGCTTTCCATCATTTATCCACTGTTTTGTCTTCTCAACACTCTCTGGTACTGTGAAGATATGTCTCAGATTCTCCATAGCAGTTACATACTGTGAATGCCGCATATTCTCGTCACGAACATCCTGCAACTTGTTACATAGCTCCGGTACAGTCGAGAAAGATTCTTCAATCCATTTCAAGCTGGAAGTTAAAAAAGAAGAAAAAAACTGATTTATATAACCATTTGAACTCGTATCTCGCATTACTCTATTAAGTATCACCCTTTCACAAAATTTGATATTACAAAAAAACTCTCCTTCTAGGAACCATTTTTTCCAAGTCATTATATGACTGTAGGAATGTCTATCCTGCCCTCGGACATGCAATAGACAAAAAATTTACATGGACTCAACACACTGACAATCTAAGGACAAAAATATCCAAAGATCTGTATATATTACGATATCTTAGCAAAATTCCAGGGTGCGCGGGCAAAGAGAGTTAAGTTCACTTTCTTTTTACTGAGAATTAGAGTGACTTAGCACACTATACCAGCCCAACATAGCTTTAGAGATGGATAAACCTATGAGGCACACATCCATAACTACCGTACGTTTTTTAATATGACTTACTGGACTTAACACAAATGTCGAGAACATTTTTATCTATTAACTCCATGACATATCTCAATTTTTTAGGATGGTGCACGCACACCCCAGAATTGTCCCTAAAGCAATTGCAAAGATTAGTAGAATCACACATAATGTATGGAATTGAACTAGGCGGATCAACATCCTTAGCAGACTTTTCAAGAATTTTCGTCCTACAAAGAGAGCCATCAGATATATAGCAAAACTAGAGACATGTGCAAACAAGCCTTCGAAGAATTACAAATAAATACACTAGCTGGCCTGTACATTTTCACATTCATAATTCATATTAGGAAATATGATACCTCCACAAAAAATTCAGATATACATGATCACACCACAAGAAACAAGGAAAATATTGCAGCAATCAGCCATAGACTAAGACTGTTTGAAAAAGTACCCAAGTATCAAGGTGCCAAACTATTCAACATGCTATCTCAGGAACTGAAAAGTTATTAAAATATAAAATATAATATAAAAGACAAACTAAAGTTTGTCTTTTATATTATATTTTATATTTTAATAATCTGACACAGTTGGAAAGTTTGTGGACTGAATTGTTAAATATGTCGTACTGAAAAGTTACTCAGACCAAAAGTGTTTTAAGGCAAAGCTGGCAAATTATTTAGTGAATAAATCATATTATAGAGTCCAAGAATTCATTGACGAAAACAAAAGCTCCAGGAAAACGATCAAGCCATGTTCAGAATTTCGCTGATGTATTTAATGTTTTATGGTAAACTGGGTAGGTGCTGGGTATGGTATGTATCTTGTGGTATGGTAAATTAGAATGAGTTGAGTGTATATATGATGTATAGTATGTATGTTACAAATGAATGAATGAAGAAATTCGCACAATTGTACATATAGTTGTATGTTATGGTATGGTATATTGGGTATGTGCTGAACGTATGCATGATGTTTGGTACCGGTATGTATGTTATGTGATATGTTATATTTAGGTTTATTTTGAATATACGTATGTATGAAAACACAAAACATTGACAATGCTCTGAAATGTATTTCAACATTATACAGAACAGCAATAAATCTTATTCTTATTCTTTATAGGTTCACAATAAAAACCTATAAATAAAAAAATATTTTTAAAAGGAGGTATTTTGCTGACCACATTATGAAAAAGTCATACTACAGATTGCAAAAAGCTAGGAATAAATAAGAAAATGTAAACATTTACCTAGGGTAGCCATATTCAGGATTGAAAGATCAGGGCGTAATTCACCAAATCGATGGTCGATATGAATACCATAGTCTGAAATGGCTTTAGTAATAAAATTTATAACTAGTAAGTGAAAAAAATAGTGAAATAGCTATAGCTGGTGTGTTTATGTACTATCTGTTAATCAGAATTGTCATTGTCACGTACATTAGATTTATCAGTTTTGTTTAAACCCCCAACTCAAAATCATAATAGTGGATTAGAAAAGGAAAAATTTTTAAATATTCAATGGTTAATTAATAGAAAATGTCTGGTAGTTAAATATTAACCAATCAAGGTAGCACTGTACATAAGATGGCCAAATAGAAGGTAAAATGGGAAAACACTGGTTTCCATAAATCAATGAAGTACAGTGTTGAAGCCAATGAGGAGATGAGGAACTATTAGATATTACGCACTTTTCTTTGATTTCTTTGATATCGTGTAGAGCTGTCTGTAACTGATTCAAACCAACACGAACACCATCTAGTTGACTTTGCATAGCAGATTTCAACATAGCCTCCACTGATGCTTTCTTCCTGCTCACTCTGCGTTTGTATTGCTCCACCTGTTAACAAACAAATCAAACAAAACTTACAAGGATTATAAAATTTTATGTGAGGCACTCACATGATTTCCTCTATCATAAGCATGAATGTTATGATATTCTCTCTAAACATTCTAACATAGAATAAGGGATCACTTAGCAAAGTGACATTCCCTGTCAACCTTATTCAGTACAACAGACTTGTTCATCAGCGGATGTAAGCTTCACTCTTGCGGATGAAATAATTTAATTAACTAACTACCCCTTCAGATAATTTTTAATAAGAAAAAAAGTATCAATCAAAGTTATAAGCAGGGCTAGAATTTATTGAAGATTGTTGTTAGCCGTACCTAAGCAAGGCTTGTAAAGTATAGAGGTTGCGTATTCCGGCGAGTTTATAAGACAGGGGGTTGCGGCGAGCAGGCGAGATCTGTGAAGTCGTCAGTTTCCAACTCTCGCAATTCCCATCTTTTACTCAGACTAGAAAATGCTCACACCTTATGATTAAACTCATAACCTTTAGTGAACCCTTGGTCGGATTCCTGTGAAATTTGTACAGAAATAATCTACACACAACAACCCTACTGATGGTTAAAACAGAGCCTTAAAAAAGTGGACACAAATGTTTTTATTTCATTTTATAAACATCACCCGTTACAGAAAATTCAAGGATGGAAAAGCAAATTTGACTATGCAAAAATTTTTTTCATTTTTGTGTCCCAAAAAATCTTCAAGCGAGAAAGTTCTAGAGGAATAATTGAACTTTGTTATAAATTAAATACCCCCCTTATATCTTGAATGGTTTACGAGTAATTGAGTGATAATTATTCCGGGCGCCTTAGCTGTCTGAATGATTCGCCGCTTTGAGCACGACATGACACTTGAGAGCATTGTGCTGCTGACCAAGGCTTGAATACTGATCTTGGCTGCTGACCACAGTCTTTTAGGATAGAAATTACTAATACATATTGTTTTTAATAGTACAGGATAGTCAATTAGAAAGTGCAAATAACTGAACCATTATGCCTAA
This sequence comes from Ectobius pallidus, assembly GCA_964059195.1. Lineage (NCBI taxonomy): Eukaryota > Metazoa > Arthropoda > Insecta > Blattodea > Ectobiidae > Ectobius > Ectobius pallidus. The sequence goes on along the minus strand of CAXKWD010000007.1, from coordinate 108,750,592 downwards.
AAAATATTCCTCATTCAAGAGGTTATGTTAGCATAATTTGATGAAAATTTGTTCAAGAATGTATATTTGTATAGAAATTACACCTTATAATAAGGGTAGAAAACAACTAAGAGATATTTTTACATATTAATATTAACATGCACAATACTAATATTAATATTAGTATTACATTGTGTAGACTATTGTAGATTATTAATTTGTATTAATATTGTAATCATAGCAATACATTTATATTAATAATAATTTTCTCCTGGTTATATGGGAGAAGTAATGCAGGAAACACGGCCAAAAGTGTAGATCTGTATACAAATTATGTGACAGAGATAATATAATAAACTAAGGGATGGTTTGTGATTTGCAGGGCAGGGAAATGAAACGAAGGCGAAGGATCTTTAAAATCAGCTTCTCAACATCAGAAAAGGACACACATTCACATAATTTGCTTTGCAATGCATTCTACATAAATCACACAAAATTTCAAAGGATTTTTTCATTAAAAAGTACCATCATCTTGCCTTAACTATAACCCGATATTTAATTGCCTTGGCAATTCACCGCCCATTTCAACTGGTGTACGTTTTCATGTTGTTAAATTATATTAAAATATGAAAAGGGCATAACAAGGTATTAAACTAATAAGGCATTTGCTAAGCTAATTAGACATAAAAGTTACTAGCATAAAGGATCAGAAAATAAAATAAATAATTCAACAATATCTAAACAAAAGTAGTGCAGATTTACAAGATTAGGAAATAGTTTAATTCCTTTTCCCCGCAGGTCAATGTTTCAGTATGGGTACAAGTAGCCAGTTAATATCCTTTATTATTGATTCCACGACCAAAATATTTAAGGATTTTTACATTTTAGCTAGTAGGCCAATTTTATAGAAAAAATACCTATGTAGCCTACTGTTCTGATAGCTTTAGCGCCTGGAGTAATTACCACTCTATTACTCATAAACCATTCAAGATATAAACATGGTACTTTATGTATAATAAAATATTCAAATATTTCCCTAAAACTTACATCTTAATCTTTTTCTGGTAACAGAAATAAAAAAAATGTCGCACAGTCAAATATGTGTCTTTCTCGACATTTCACAATTGTCAAAAATCATTCCGACAGCAATAGCACCCTGAATAATTACCACTCAAATACGTGTAAGCCATTCGAGATATACAGCTGGAACTTCATTTGTATTAAAATTCAGTTGTTTCACTAAAACTTTCTTGCTGAAGTTTTTTCGGGACACAAAAATTAAAAAAACTGTCGCATAGTGAAATTCGCTTCCCCCTCCAGGAATTTTGTGTAACAGGTGATGTTTATAAAATGAAATAAAAACATTTGAGTCTGCTTTTTTAAGGTTCTGTTTTAACCATCAGTAGGGCTGTTGTGTGTAGATTATTTCTGCACAAATTTCACTGGAATCTGACCAAGGGTTAATTAAAGGTTACGAGTTTAATCACGCGGTGTAAGGATTTTCTAGACTGAGTACAAGGTGGGAATCGCGAGAGTTGGAAACTGGTGACGTCACGCACTCAAGTGCTGCGACTTGTCTATCCCGGAATACGCAACCTGTATAGTTTACTGATCTTGAGTAGTGTGCAGCTTCTCTGTCTGACAGAGAAGGGAGATGCATGCCTACTCAGAGGAACAAGCAAGCATTGTTTAAAGGTATTTCATACTTTTAAATAAGCAGTTATCTCCTCAATGAAGGATAGTACAGATATGGGGGTTGGACAGTTGGCTTCCAAATAAGTACAGCTTTTTAATGGTGATATCAGGAAAGACCTATATGTAATAGATTTTGAGCGTGCAAAGAAATAAGTGAAATACATCTCCTTGGCCAGGCGTGTTCCATTAACTGTGCAACACTGCAACAACCTCATTCGCTTGTCACTCTCATGTGACATTGCCTGGTCTACCTCATGTTCAGAGTTGTTCTGTGTTTACTTTAATTGAAAGAAACAACTTCAGATGAGTCTCTTACACGAATGTTTCTTTTAACAAGGCATAATACATTTTGTTGCAGAAAATATTATAACAATGATGCTTAATTTCAACTGATGTAAATATATTTAATTTAATTTATGAACATTATTATCTTAACAATGTCTTTAAACATTTTTTTTAAGGAAAAGAAACAATCCATACCATGCAAAGTTTATAAACACGCACTACTCATACAATCGCCACTATCTTTGCTATCTTCATGCAGAATCATTGAAAATGAGTGAAAAACTGAGCTCATTTTTCGTAAAATTAGAGAACTTTTACTAAAAACTATTGCATGCAAAAACTTTAGAGACTCATCCAGTATTTCGTATAGGCCTACTAAATTCGTCCACTAATGTCTTATTTTCCATACCTGATACATAAATAGCTATAACAGTTAAGCATGAGGTTAACAAAACGAGTGCAAGGGTTGTTGGTAATTTCAATGACAAAAATTTGTTTCGAAACAAATTAAATATGAAAATAAATGAACATAGCTTCCACATTTGCTGAAAATACCAAATCATGATCTATTCACATAGAATATTTATTCATATTATCTCTGCGAGAGGCAATGGCAAATCTCCACGGTATCACCCTTGCCTGAATTACCTCGGACGAGTCGTGGTCATCACCCCACGGCTTCGTCCCGGGTCTGGACCTGCCTTCGGGCAGAACACTCATCATCATCAAGTTATAGAATAGGTAGCCTAAATAAAGAACTAAGTTACTCTGGACAAATCCTTCACTATGATATGGAATTTCAGACTTTGAATAAATGGAGGAGAAATGTAGGTTGCAAATAATGTTTTGAGCAATACTTTTATCATTATATTGTGTTGGCTTACGATTGTGCATTGTCAAAAACCATTTAGTATATGGACAAAATTGTTGACAAAATAGTTATTTATGTTATTTTTAATTGTAAATTATTAATAGGTACAGCGTACACAATAAATAGTATTAGTAGGAATAGTAGTATTTATAGCGGTTAAAGTAAATGAAATGTTAAAATTGAATATCAACTCCCCCATATTTTAAAACGAACTTCTCTTCATGAAACAGATAAAAACACAAGAATTTCAACACATATTCTCTGGAGAGATGTCTTCATGAGTGATTAAGTCCATGTCGCTAACACTAATAAGAGGCCTAACCTAACATATCCTATCACTAAAGCTAATATCACTATTTTTAACCTAACTGCAACTAACCTAGAATCTGCACACTGCAGCGGCCATTGCACTGCTGCAACAAGCATAGTTAGTCATCCTGGTTTGGTTGAAAAAAAAGATTTGTGCCGGCAGTGTAAAGCAGCACTACCGCAACAATGGGGTAGTTGTTATTGGACTTTGCTGAAGAAAGATTTAATTGAGCTATGTGATATAATATATAATATATAATCTTTATTGTTCATTGAGGTTCTACATAGTAGAGTTCCTATTGAACATTGTCATAAATTTCCAAACAATATGCTTCGCTTCAGGGAAGTTACAAATAGTTGTTTGGAGAGATTAAGTTCAAGTCGATCCCTTGTTCTAACAAGAAGAAAAGCATGTCAAGTTTATCTATTAAAAACTATTAACAGGGTTAAAAATAAAAAATAAATAATATTATTGAAGTATGAAGTTATTTGGATTAAATTCATTCAAGGAATAATATGCATTAGTTACTAGTACATGTCGTATAGTTCTACACAACTTGATTTCGGACAAATTCTTCACCTCATGGGGAAGCTTATTGAATATTTTGATTCCCATAGCAATGGGACTCATTGCTGTTATTTGAAGATTGTGTCTAGTTATTGCTATATTATTTGCTGTTCTTGTCTCATGGTCATGAATATCTTTATTTTTGTTGATATTTGGTTCATTTGTCATTATCATAATAGGAAGTTAAAATCTGTTTCTTTTAACAGGTACAGGCTACTTACCTTTTCTAGTTGGTCAGGCCGCTGCAACATATTAATTACATGTTTTGTGGCTGTGGCCTTTGCTTCTGCCTCCAACTGTTCTACATCCATGACTGTCAACCTAGAACACAGAAAAAACATGTGTTTTATCTTTTAAATTTACTCTAAAATAATATCGGTTTTAAGTAAAAAGGCAGTTTAATTTATGTTTTATGTGTTTATTTTATCTGCATTGTCCTGTCGTATAATGGTGACACGGAATTAATCAGTTAATCTGAAATGGATTATTCTTGAAGAAAAATTGCTATTTTTGAAAAGTATAAGCAGAAATCCTCTTGGACTCAACAGTAGGCCTCACTAACGTTCAGCATTTAAAATAATAATTTTCAAAAGATTAATTTTGGTACATACAGCCATTTCATGCCCCTTGCTTCCGAATATATTAAGAATCTTATAGAACCTAAAAAGGGCTAAATCAGACTGAAGGGTCTAAAAGGGGCTAATGAGGACATTTTCTGAAAAACTGGGGGCTAAAGAGGACTTTTGCTGAAAAACTAAGGGCTAAAGAAGGCTTATGCAGAAAAACACGATTTTAGGTAGATTTCGAAGAAAAATCTACCTATTGCAATGGATACCATGTTATGATTTTCGAAAAATTCTTTCATATCTTTACGTTTCATGCTCCCCTAAGTACGAAACCACCGCCCGTTCAAAAAAAAAAAAATTGTGATATTTATATATATATATATATATATATATATATCTTTACACGATAGCGGCCGTAATTTTGAAGATATTTGAACCAAATTTTATTATGTTATTTCTAGGCACAATAGTTCGGACAAGTTCGTTAATGGGCAAAATTGGCCCTAGGGGGTGGTCGGGGGAGGGGGTTGAAATTTTAAAACATTTATATCTCGGCCCCTATGAAGTATAGAGGGAAACTTTGTTTGAATAAATTAGAGTACTCCCTATGGAGTTCACAGTGACACCAACAATTCGGGGGTTTTTGGGGGTACGAGTGGGGGTGGGGGTGAGGGGATGGAAATTCGAAATTTTTGAAACCACGTCTTGTGGGGTATCATTGAAAAGCTCTTGATGAGTACTCTACAAATCAATAACTAGTTTCTCAATAGCTCTCATTTAAGGCGAGATTTGAACGTTTGAAAAAGTGATCTTTCCTTTTTTTTGCTGTTATTATTGCAGGTTTGTCATGCTAAGGCTAAAGAAGAAGAGTGCTATGCAGCGACAGTAAATTAAACAAAAGCACTTAGAAATCTACCTCAGCCTGTAGGCTTGCCTAAAGGGATTTTTTAAATAGATTTTTCAATTAATGCAAAGGAAAATAAAGATGTGAATTTGTGCATTTTAAGGAAAGACATAATAGAAATAGATTTTTACCACGCACTGAAATCAACAATCTAGTGTATATGTTGCTTTTTTGCAATACCTTGACGTTTCAACTTTCAAATAACAAGTTGCCGACCTACGACGGAGAAGTGAATTAAAGGAACAAATTTGTGACACTCCAGTCTACTTATTTGTGTAGGTCGGAAGTAAAGTTGCGTGGTGTATTGGCCCTTATTGTGCTTAAGATAGTTTGATATTCCTAAACAGAAATGTTTAAAAAATTGAACTTTTCCAGCAGTGGATTGAGGAAGACCCCAATTTTACAACTGATGATCGAGTAATTTTCTGCAAAGCCTTTCAAAACACGTAAGTAAATATAGCTATCTTTCATTCTATCTACCAGAATTCTTCCTTTGGATTTTGAAATCAAAATTTAAAATACTTTTACTAACATGCATATGAGGTTTAAATGAAGTTGACATTTTTCATGAACACATTTTTATTTTTGAATTATTGCCATCTTCTTAGTGTTCGTTTTTTAATTACAGACTTTTCATTCAAGTACTATAAAAAGAAAGAATCAGTGCCTAATTAAAGGGTAAATATCTCAATTGATTATGCAATTTTTTGAGTGCCGATATAACAAATAGTTACTTGTTTATTTTCTTAAAAAAAAAAATCTAGATTAACTGTCAAAATAATAATACAATTTTCGGTGTTAATAGTAGTGTTTTATTAAGGTGGCTAAAATCTTTTGTTTAAAACCTAAAAAGGGCTATTCTACGAAAATAAAAGGCTAAAATACCTTTTGTAAAAGCCTAAAAATCTGGGCCCTACATATTACAATAAAATAGATGTTAAATGGGGCTTTACAACGACACAGTCAAACGATTTGATCCTAAATCTATAGGCTTCGTTCCATGGGCGTTGTAAATGCGTATACCAAGTTTTATAAAAATCCGATAAAGCATATTTGAGTTACTGCGCTTACAGACACACGGACAGATGGTGGATATTTTCCAGTCCACCACACCATCCCATCAAATACCGGTACCATTCTGGCACTTAATAATTACCGGTATGTAGTATCCACTCAATGGAAATACAAAACGAATGCTACAAACCTGCCAGAGGAGAATGGAACGCAAGATACTCCATGTCACAATTAAAAAGACAGAATACGTAATGAGGTGTTAAGAAGACGAACAGGCATGAGGGATGTGGTCACAACAGCAGAACGTCTCAAATGAAAGTGGGGAGGCCATGTAGCAAGAATGGAAGGAACAAGATGGACCTACAGGACCACTATGTGGGACCCACGAATAGGAAGAAGACACGTAGGGAGACAGAGGACAAGATGGGCAGACCTCTTCACACAACGAGCGGGAAAACAATGGACACGGCAGGCCAGAAACAGGGATCAGTGGAAAGATCTAGAAAAAGGAATATTGCAAGTAGAGGATTGAGACCAAACATAATGAAAATAGTGATGTGACAGTGATAAAACTAGTGACTAAACGGACTCTTTAGGAGTAGCTCCCCTAATGAGTGCACCTGAGCTTCCCTGCGATCAGCAGGAGGCCTTTGCCCGTTAAGGGATTTCATAGGCTAAATTCAAATTCAAATTCAAATATCATTACCTAACCTTTTGGTTGCATACATTATAAAGGGCGAGGTTTGGTTTCAGTGATTAATTTAATATTTGAAGGGGGCCCGGGAAAATGTCCCTGGGGCCCTTACTTTCTCTCCACGGCTCTGACAGCATGAAAATAAAATACTCATGTTAAATGCTTTACATACACTTTCTTTGTAAACATTTCAACATTTTAATGTTGAAATATTTCAGGCAGTTTCATAAACAAAAAGCATCACACAGTCCGTGGAAATGTGAATATCGCGTGAATTGGTCCCCATAATTGGGATTATGCCCAACAAAATTTTAGCACTATGTACATGTGTCTTACGCTCTTTGCACATTACACGATTTCGCCCGGACGACCAAAAGTTGGACGGGTTTTAATCGTCCGACTTGCTTTTGACGCTCATTGCACACTACACGATTTCGCCCGGATGACTTTAAATCTTGTCGGGTTGCTTTTCACTCTACGATTTTATTTTTACCAGTTGTGTTGAAAGTACAGCCTGGTAAGGTTGTTATTATGAATCGTGAACAAATCGTCGTCGGAAAGACAAAGCCACAATGGCCTTTACTGGGTTCATCCAATTAATCAGAGACGTGAGGAAGTTGGGATGTTCTATAATAATAATAATAATAATCAGGGGTGGCCACCCCCCCCCCAAACTTCATGACTCACCCCCCCAAACTTCATTGCTCACCCCCCAACCTGATTGGCTGTCGACAAGGGCGCCCATATGATATTTTCTAGGGGGGCCTTTTTTTATTTAATTTATTTTTTGTTGTTTAACTTCTTGGGTCACTTTGTAACATTATTTTAATAATATAATAATATAATAAGTGCAACAATGACGTAGCCAGAAAGTAATTGCGGGGAGGGACGAAAGTGCCGGGGGGTTTGGAATACCCTCAAAAATGGGGGTCGGGGTCCATCCCCAGAAAATTTTTAAAAATTGAACAATGAAAATCACATTTTACGCTATTTTAGCACAGAAAAACTAGTTAGGAAATTTGTTTACCATACTCTAAGACATGCCAATGTAAATAAGAAATCATTACCTAAGTGGGGGTCCACCCCCGGAAAATTGTTAAATATTGAACTAATGAAAATCAAATTTTACGCTACTTTAGCACTCAAAAACTAGTTCGGAAATTTCTTTACCATTCTCTAAGACATGCCAATGTAAACAAGAAATTGTTACCTACGTCGGGTGTCCACCCCCGGAAAATTTTTAAATATTGGACTAATGAAAATCACATTTTACGCTACTTTAGCACTCAAAAACTAGTTCGGAAATTTCTTTACCATTCTCTAAGACATGCCAATGTAAACAAAAAATTGTTACCTAAGTCGGGTGTCCAACCCCGGAAAATTTTTAAATATTGAACTAATGAAAATCACATTTTACGCTATTTTAGCACTGAAAAACTAGTTAGCAAATTTGTTTACTATACTCTAAGACATGGCAACTTAAACAAGAAATTGTTACCTAAGTTATAATACTTATTACTATTTATAAGAAAAGTTTAATAACACATGGAACAGTGGACATAATACTACTCATTATGTTATGAGAAGAAAATAACTGCTATATCATATCTGACACACCAACAAATCTTGTTTAATTAAATCTTTTTTTAAAGTACAAATATAGAATTTTAGGTTTTGACTTTTGGGGGTCAAAACCCCCTGAACCCCCTTTCCTAATCCACTGTGGATTCTGCTTCCATGTTGTCGATTTTCAAACTTTTTATGTCTCAACTGACTTTAAAATAATTGTCTTAAAAGAAAAACACCTGTCTATAATAATTATTAATATACTTTTTTTCCCTTGCGCCCCCCTCCCGCCCCCGGGTATGGGCGCTAATTTATTGATATTCACTTCTAAAGAATTAGAAGAGACCTTTTAAAGTTATAAAACTTGACCATTTTTATTTTTAACATATAAAACGCTAATTTTGCAACAATTTTCACCCCCCCCCCCAGAAAATTCATAAAACAATAATATTTTGCTCCCCCCAGAAATTTCAATGACGCAGTCTGCGTCTTAACCCCCCCCCCTGTGGGCACCCCTGTAATAATAATAATAATAATAATAATAATAGTTTAATCGTCATTACACATTATTTGAAGACCTGAGAAATGATCGGAAGTTTTTAAAACTATTTTCGTATGTCACTTGGCTCCTGGGTCATTCCATATGAAATCATCCAAATTTTAAAAAAATGGTTGCATGGCCATTTTAGAAAAAATTCATTTTTTCTTTATGAGTTCATACATGTTTCAAGATATCAAAACAAGTTTTCAAAAAAATATTGTGTTCTTAGTTTCCCAGGGGTGTCCAATTTTCAATCCTGGTGTAAAACATTTTTTTGCGAATGTAGCTGTTTACAAATATTTTCATAACTCAACAACCATTAGAGTTAGAAATTTGAATTATGGACCATTTTGTAACTATTGAAGCATACTTTCAGAAATACTTTACTGTTTTCTTCAACAAAAAACTTTTCATATGAATATATGAGTTTGAAATTCGGGTAAATGTTTTCAAAAAAATCACTTTTTGGACCAAATTTTATATGAGAAGGAAGTGATTGTAAACATTCAATTTTTAAAAATGTTCAAACCTGTATGTGATTTGTCTGTGAGGAAAAAATTTGATAGGACTGAAATATCACACTATCACATTTATGTAGTTTCTCCCAAATACACTACCCTAAAAAGTGAGATATTTCAGTTCTATCAAATTAATAGAAAGAGTTGTTTCTAGAAATAGAAATTTTAACTGTGAGTTAGGCACATGAAAGGCTTCTTTTATGCAACTTTTCAGATTTTTTGAAGGGTGCCCATCAGAGATATTTAAGCCCAAAAATAGTCGAAATCTGAAAAACGATAATATTTTAAGCCAGTTTAGAAATAAGGGATGTATTTTTAGACCCTGATTTTTTCCTCACAGTCAAATCACATGCAGGTTTGAACATAAAAAAATTTTTGAATGTTTAAAATCACTTCCTTCTCACATAAATTTTGGCCCAAAAAGTGATTGTTTTTGGAAAAATTTACCCGAATTTCAAACTCATATTTTCATATGAAACATTTTGTGTTGAAGAAAACAATAAAATATTTCTGAAAGCAAGCTTCAATAGTTATAAAATTATTCATAATTAAAATTTCTAACTCTTATAGTTGTTGAGTTATATGTAGTTACTCCCAAATATGCTACCCTAAAAAGTGTGATATTTCAGTTCTATCAAATTAATAGGAGGAGTTGAGTCAAGAAATAGAAATTTTAACTGCGAGTTAGGCACATGAGATGCTTCTTTTATGCAATTTTTCAGATTTTTTGAAGGGTACCCATCAGAGATATTTAAGCCCAAAAATAGTCAAAATCTGAAAAACGCTAATATTTGAGGCCAGTTTAGAAATAAGGGATGTATTTTTAGACCCTGATTTTTTTCCTCACAGACAAATCACATGCAGGTTTGAACATAAAAAAAATTTGAATGTTTACAATCATTTCCTTCTCATATAAAATTTGGTCCAAAAAATGATTTTTTGGGAAAAATTTACCCGAATTTCAAACTCATTTTTTCATATGAAAAATTTTGTGTTGAAGAAAACAATAAAGTATTTCTGAAAGTACGCTTCAATAGTTACAAAATGGTTCATAATTCAACTTTCTAACTCTTATGGTTGTTGAGTTATGAAAATGTTTGTAATCAGCTACATTCGCAAAAAGTGTGTTACACCAGGATTGAAAAATGGACACCCCTGGGAAACTAAGAACACAATATTTTTTTGAAAACTTGTTTTGATATCTTGAAACATGTATGAACTCATATAGAAAAAATGATTTTTTTCTAAAATGGTCATGCAACCACTGTTGGATGATTTGGCGTGGAATAACCCTCCTTTGATGAATTGCACGGGAAACTGAAGAATGTTCTTCAACGACAAAACACGAAATTCACAAATTGTATAAAACCTGTTGAAATGCTGGCTATTACTTTAAGGTGTTTGAACACTGCTTTGTTATTGCTGGTGTTTTAATTAATATGCTATTGAAGCGTAATAATAAAATTGTACTGCTGAATTTCTATTATATTTTAAACAATCTTAATTTTTTCATGATTTGTTTTACTAAAGCACCCTACATAAACAAACATGAAAGATAAAATGCTAAATACATTTACGAGGAACTACTAAAAATTTAAACTCAGTATATTCTCGTGTTACAAAAGAAAGTTGATAGGATTATTACAGATTCAGAAAAACTAGAACACTTAAGCCATTATTTATAAGGTTTGGGTACATAACAGTAATTAACCTATACATGTGTCATGTTATTGTCTACAATAAAAACAGATTACAGGATTATTATTGCAGGAAGGATGTACATACTTACAATGCTAGGAATAGTGCTTTTATTGGAAGAATGTTTAAGGTTCGTAAATAGCCAACAAAACAAACAAACTGAATCAAGCAACGTGCAATGGAGACAGGTGTCGGACGATTGAAATCGTCTAGTGTGAAAGCATGTATTTGATTACATAGGCCACTGAGCAGAGAGACGACACGACAGTCGTCTGGCTGAAGTGGCACTGGACGACTGCAACCCGACAAAAAATCGTGCCCGTGTCGTAACCGTCCAATGTGAAAGGTCTCATTCTCTTTATCAGTCGACTAAAGAAAATTTCCCGTCAAACTTTTAATCGTCCGACCGAAATCATGTAGTGTGCAAAGAGCGTTACTCAAGGGATTTCATAACAATGGACATATTCTGTCACAGTATGCATAGTAGGGGTAATGGTAATGACTGTCGCACGACTAACTTATGTTCAAGTAGTAACGACAACAATAATAATAATAATAATAATAATAATAATAATAATAATGGGAAAAGCAGACAATATGCACTTTGATCCCTGCTATAAGAAAGAGGAAGAACTCCTAATTTGATTGCAGCTGAGTACATTTGCCATTTGAGAAACGCAAAATGAAATTGGACATACACAATAAAAATAAGAAAATTAAGAGGCAAAATTAGGTTAGAATATTAATTCGCCAGGTTAATATGCTACCACATCTACATCAGAAGGAGGTACTATGATAGCATTTCTATAACTGACAGCTAAAACACTCTTCGATGACAGATCTTATCTTAACTAAATTGTTAGTATAGGCCTATACAAATGACAAATATTAATTTAAAACACTCTTTTCAAGTACCTATTTATAAAGTGAACAAAAATTATGTTTTCTTCTTTCGGTATCTCACAAAATCACATCTCCAGACCTGTCATAATTTCAAATAAATAGAATTAATGTAGCAAGTTAGAATTACACTGACAGGATTAGTATCGGCCATCAAACCGCAAGCTACGATCAAGCATACGGTGGCACGGTGGCTCAGAGCTGCGCGATATCCACGATGCCGTGAGGCGGGAAGTTTTAACTTCTTATATTACAGTTCTTAGTAGTAGTAGTAGTAGTATTATTTGGACAATGATGATGATGATGAAATGTTCGGCCCGGAGGATATCGACAGTTCCTTTCGCGGGACGGGAATGAGGACACAACACCCAGTCCTGACCAAGGAAGGAAATATTACATCTCTGTAAAATCTCCCAACCCGGCCGGGAATCGAACCCGGGCCGCTACCAACTCACCACGGCGGCGGACAATTTGGACAATACTATTCGAATTCTCTATTATTAAAATCCACGACTGTCAATACATTTATACAGTCCACTATTGTTAATATATTTCTATATCTGTACATGAAATAGAGATATGTATTTATTTATAGCCTAATTTCAATTTTAAACAAAATGCGAATGGTCTACAACTATCCAACATGAAGTGCAAAAGGAACAACTCCAAGATCGCATGCAGCATTCAGAGTAAAGTAAATGAATCTTTAAACAGGTCATGGAATCCCAGTAGGATGAGAGTCCCAGACTTTCGGCATGAGGAGGTGGTAAGACTGTCAGCCTTACGTATTTTCCTTACGATTGCTTCGGGTACACGTTTCTATTAAAAGCAGTATAGACCCTATGGCCATAGCACAAAATTAAGCCTCCTAAAATGCAGAATTTAAATATGTGTTAGAATATTTTACAGTATAGCCTAACACCTTAATTATTCGTCTTTCTTAAAAAAAATAAACTGCGACAACTCTTCTAATATAATCTATTAAGTAAAAATTCCTAATTTCCATAATTCTTTCGTATATTACCTGTTCGTTGGTATTTTATGCTAAATTCATCAGATAAATTGCTGACCATGTAAGTATAATGCTGTAAATTTCTGTACTATAAAGATACCGAGCCTCGGATTAAATTAATTTAACGAGAAATCATGTTTTATTGATTTATACTTTTTCCGTGGTTGGTGCTTTAGACGGGCTGAGGTTTGAGTAAATTAATCGAAGATATTACTGTATTCGTAGGTTACATCACCCACATAAAATCTCATGCATTCTCGTAACTTTCTTTGCATTTTTCTCACTTCACATTCTGATATAGAACAAGAGGGCATATTGCAAAGAGCGCGAGGGTGGCTTATAACTACCCTTCAGAGATTTAAAAAAACAATTAAAACTTTAGGTTGTAGTATAAGTACCCCATGCATAAGATTTAAATAAAATCATTAGAGGTGTTTTCGAGAAAAGCGCGACAAACGAAATTTTCTTCATTTATAGTCCCCTTAAAAATAAGAGAAAGTCATCACCAATCTTTGTGTCGCACCCCCAGAAGGTACCTACCCAAATACAAAATGTTTTCATGCGATTTTCCGTCACAAGAGGCCGTATTGCAAAAAGCGCGAATTCAGAGTGTGTGGCTTCCCTTCGGATAATTTTTTCTGAAAAAATGTTTCAAATAAAAGTTTTAGCTCTTGGTATAAGCATCCCGTGCACAAAATTAAAAAAAAAAAAAAAACGTTAGGGCTGATTTCGAGAAAATTGCGAAAAAAGAAATTTTCTTAATGTAAAGTCGACATCTTTCCGAAAATAATGTTTTGGAATTGAGGGATTCTCAAAACGAGTATTTATATTAAAAACTCAGCTTCGAATTTGGGGTTCGAAAATAATAGCCTACTTCCTTTACCTATGGTATGGGCAGAGGAAGTAAAAAAAAAAAAAAACTATTTCACTTATTAGTACTTTGTAAAAGGTAAAGGTAAAGTGTTCCCTATTACAGGCCATGGAGGCCCAGAGGGTTCCAGGAGGTTGAGGCTCCCGGATTTTTAGACAATCGGCACATGAAGGTGGTAAGGTTGTCAGCCTTACGCACCAGCCGCCTTTACCCCCAGGATTGCTCCCGGTACTCATTTCTGTTAGAGGCAGAGTCGACCCCAGGGCCATAGTGCCACCAGAAAGATTAGGCCAATTGAACCCGCGACCTTCCGGTTTGTAGGGCAGCGCCTCAACCAATTAGTACTTTGTACTGAGATAAAATTCGTTAAGGATTCGAGATACATGTCAGCGATACAAGACATATATTGTGGTAATTTAGTATATTATCGGCTTATTTAACAGTAGACGTTGTTCAACTCAATAATCTTCTCAAGTGACTAAAATTTAAGAACACACAGATAGGCTATATTTGAAGAACAGATTCGAAAGGAAGTTTACTTGATTACTGAATTTACTTTATTAGGGGAAGAGTTAAATTTTTCGTATCAACATCTTTATAGAAACAAGGGTCTATTAATAAAGCAGGAGAAGTGTGGAGGTCATAACTATCGCCAAAATTTTATTAATTAAAAGTAAATTTTACATCTCGGTCGCCAGCCTTTATGTTACTAAAATGTCTAAAATGAGCAAGGATACAGTACATGTCAAACTTTTTTTGAACTAGGGACGATAAGCCCAATATTTATTCCACCGGCTATAGTCGCCTCGCTCATTGCGTTGACAGTTAACATCAAAGAAGTCGCCGCCCGACCTTGTCGCTTGGCGTAGTTACCACACTGCAAAGTGTTAAAAAGGAGAGCGGGAAGACATAGATGCAGAAAAACACTTGTGACAATGGCATTGAGCAATGAGAGAATTGGCAACACAAATTCAGTCAGCGGTTTCTTTTGAGAAAACCTTTTACAGTTACAACAAACACTGTAATATGAGAACAAAGCGAGCCGCCCGTCAACGCTATGAGCGAGGCGACTATATCTTTGTCAAGTTAATTTCGAAGGATACAAAAACATAAAACAATTATTCTAAATGGATTCTCATGGATAAATGGATTCTCATGGATAAATACAGTACCTCGTATCAAAATATTATAAGCTAATACCTTCAAGATACACGAAACATGATTGTACACTCAGGAAGATTCTTTACGATTCCCGCAGGCTTAATTCTCATTGAGGTTGCCAAGACCAAGCCAAGGCCAACAGGTCAACAGATGCCCAGAATCTTAGGAAAGCGAATCTTCCATCTTAGTGGTATTAAGTGACCAACTTTCCTTGTTAGCGTCAAGCTTAGTATGTTTTCTATTACCATATCCTACGATTTTAATAATTCTTTAGGATCAATTTTGCAATCTCACCATCTACTAAGACTGCAGCCATTTTAAGCCTTGTGGACTTCGTGGTTGAGTAAGCTGCAACAATACCTTACAGGGCCAAGAAGAATTGCACGCAAAATATAAAATAGACTAATATTAACCCAGGACAAAAAAAAAAATCTGATATGAAACATCCACATAATATTAATTACCCTTCAGCAACAACATGAAGTAAGCGGTCGCATTGCAGGAGTTCACGTTCTTTTGTCGAAGCTTCATTCAGAGCCGTGTTCACTAGGGCAATAGAGTCAAATCGATATTTTATAGCGATATTTGTGGGCCCTAGCAGATTATTTTGTTATAACTTATAAGAGTTACTGTTATATTGAGGGATGAAATGGGATACACCACGTATTAGGAAGTCAGCATGCAAACAAAAAATAGAGAATAATAAATTCAAATTTTAAAAAACCGCTAATCTTGTTTTTAAACTCAATGATTTCCGTTGAATGTGTAATCGTAGCTACTTTATAACCACAAGTTTAACATCGCGAATCACGTCAACCTTTGAGCCTACGCATGTGCCAGATGGAGAGGGAGAGAAGAAAAATACTGCAAATTCACCCCATCTAAAACTTCATGCATTTTAATGCCAATTCTGTCTAATCCGGACTTTCAGTGATACGGTCAGGGTCCGGCCCCATCTAGTCCGGAATAGCGGACTCCATTGTATATGCGGGTTTATAGTTTAATTGATCTTCGTTGTACAGATGTTTCCCTGTACAAAAAAGTCTGGGTTTGTTAAAAACATGAGTAACTAACCCTTTAGAGATTCTACAAGTTTCTATATTTTTTTAAACTATAGAGTTTCTATATTTTTTTAAAACTATAGATTGCATTATACCGTGAGATAAAATTAGCCTAAATATGCTTCTTAACCATCTTAACCTTCTCTTTCCAAGGGCTTTCGCGATCAACTCTAGACAAGACACGGAGGGACTCCTTGACTACACTGGGCCTCCTAGGACAGCAAAGACAGGAACATTCAACGCAAATGAAAAGTAAATTCCAATCCGGCATTCGCTTTGCAAACTAAACCCTGAAAAATCCAAACTCAGATTGGCCGGTCTAGAGTAATGTTAGTCCGTGCCGTAATCGCCTAAGAATTAATTTTTTCAATTAACGGTTCAAATTATGGGAAAGAAAAACTCACTGCGAAATCTCCACGGAAAAATGTATAAAAAGGTCTTGTCAGGCGTCAGATTACTTATATGAATTCGATTTAGGGTAGACTGAAGCAGCGGAAACGGAAGATTAAACGCAAAATGATGTTCCGTTGCGTGAAAAAAAAACAGTGATTTACTAAAATTGTGTACAACCTGCTTACGCACAAGCTGACTGGATTGGAAAGGATTTCCTTTCCTTGAAATCCTGCCGCTCTGTGTATGTGTACGAGGCAGTAACCAGCAGGCTTCTGTCAAGGTGAGTCTCGCTTCATCCTACCTCTTGCTTTACAAGATTTAATAAACAACATAACATTAACAAAGTTACAGGATGTTTGCCAGTTTTCAAGGTTAGCTGCAGCCATCTAAGAAATAACCCATTTCCGGTTGTCAGATTTGGTAGACTTTTTTCTGTCAATGAATACGGATCAAACTATGCCAAATCAACCAACTTAATTTGAAAAGGTTGCTTATAATATTTTACCTGTGTTTGTAATGTACTCAGAGAGTTGAAAACAGGTATTCATTACGTTTTTAGACGTTCAGTTTTTTTTATAAGCGGCCATTTTGTATTGGTGTGTCTGACTACTTTGCATTTTACAGAGGTTTGCGTTAAACTCTGTAGCTCCTTGTTTTTAAAGATATTTGCTTCAAACAAAAACCATGTTAAAGAGCATAAAATGTACAATATTTTCTACCCATATATATAAACCTCTTTTAAATTAAAACATGTTAAAGATAAAAATTAAGGGTTACCTTCAATTTTTTATGGATATAGTGTTTATAGTAGCCTATAGGCCTACTGTTTCCATAAAACTTTCAGGCCTGTTACATTCTTTTTTATCTGATTATCCGTGGGCTGCTTATCCGGTTTGAAATTCATGCACTTAATTTTGAATATTTGGCACGTTATTTCGAATTAACCTACTTTATTCCGAATTCCCCACACTTTATAGCGAATTTCTGGTATTATATTTCAAATTACCCGCACTTTATTTCGATTATCCGCACATTATTTCCAATTTCCGGCACTTAATGTTGCATTTTCGGCACTTTATTTCCAATTTCCAATCAGTAAGGTACTACGGAAACTGACGCCATCAGAATTCACAACTGCTACAGGTCGTAATTTCAACGTCAGTGAAAAACTGTGTACCGTACAACAATTAGTGAACTTTTTATGAGGATTTCTTAAGCGGAGCTACGAAATGACAATATATAACGCTTATGTATTTTGTTTTGTTAAGACTGTAAAGCATAAAAGTATATGTAAATAAAAATGTTTTATTTTTTATTATATTTTATTTTTTTGGTTTTTATAATAAGCACTGTAATATTCTCTGCACTTAATAGCACTTCTGAAATTTTAGCTACATTTTAAAATGTTGAACTTAAAAACTAATAAGTCTCAGTGATGAAATTTTAACCACTTTTACAGCGCAATAAAAGAATGCTTTCTTAAATTTTTTGATTTTAAAAGTGCGTCCCTTCTGAGATATTTCAGATTGAAAATACCATATTTTAGAAAAATCGCAATATTTGAAGACTCATTAAAAAAAGGATGTAACTCTCAGGCCTGAAACTTTTTAGGGAAGTAGCAGACTATAAACACTATATCCAGAAAGAAAATTGAAGGTGAATCTTAGTTTTATCTTTAACATTTTTAATTTTAAAAGAGGCTTTTATTTTGAAAACATTAACATTTTTTGTTTATTTATAATTAAGTAGGCATAAATATACTGGACAGAAAATATTGTACATATTTATTGTTTTTGTTTTTGAACCAAATATTAAAAAAAAAGAAGCTACAGAGTTTAACGCAAACTTCTGTAATATGCAAAATAGGCTGATGCACCAATACAAAATGAAAGCTCAAAAAAAAAAAAAACTGAATATCTAACAAAATTAATTAATACATGTTTTTAACCCTCTGAATATGGTACAAACAGAGATAACAAAAATAAATTTTGCCAGCAACAATCATTGGTTGATTTGGATGGATTGACCCATATACCTAGTAATGCCAAAAACCGTTTACAGACCTTTGTTGGAATTTGTTCTATGTCTCATGGTATACTGACCCGTCTAATAGGCGTAGCCAGATTTTTATAACAGGGTGTGTCTCTGGGTGTGCCTAACATTATAAACTTCACTACTTTATACACAAGGGATAACGTAGCTACCATGCTGCAAATGTTAATTTGATAAGTTTGTGTGTAAGTAATATAGAAAATATCAACAACAAAAATTATGATGTGAAACATAACTTTCTCTGCCCAAATAAAGTTTTGCTTAGTAAAGCCTAATATATTATGCATGGCATTCTCTTTGTGTAAGTTGGTTGTAAATCGAATTGCATCTCCCAAGGATACACAACCCAAATAAAATCAACTAACCTTCTTTCCCCTTAGCATGGGCAATACACCTTTCTCACTTCACATTCTCATATAGAATAAAAGGGCGAATTGCAAAGAGTGCATATTCAGTTGTTTCAATCTGATGCAAAGCTTTATTGTTCACCAAACACTGGGTGGCTCAAGAGAATTTTTGTGAAAAAAATGTTTTAAGTTAAACTTTTAGTTCTTAGTATAAGCTCTTCATGTCTAACATTTAAACAAAATCGTTACAGCCGTTTTCAAGAAAATGGCAAAAAACATCATTTTCTTCATGTAAAGTGGCACTCAAAGCAAGACAATCGCCAATCTTCGTGTTACATCCCCAGAAGGAACCTAACACAAAGGAAAAGTTTTGTTTTCAATCAACTTTTTGTTCTGGAACTATGCTGTTTAGAGACACACAGACACAAAGACAAACACACAGTATTTTTGGATTTAGTGGCAGTGACGGATCTAGGTTGTCCGGCTCCCGGGGCAAAAAGGTAATTTGGCGATCCTCCCCCCCCCCCCCCCAAATTAATAATGGCAGTAAATTTTTATTTGATACTAATCTTAATTATGTAAATTAATACAACCAGAAGGTTTAATATGTAGTATAAAGCATGATATAAACAATTTATTGTGGTTCCATTTTAAAGTCCTTTATTAATGAACAGGTGGTGTATGACTTACATTAAATCAAAAGTAAATTATTTTTTAAAAACATAAACGCCTAAGAAAAAAGTTAACTTTAACACAGTATATTTTAAAGAAATACAAAAATTAAACTATAGGCCTACTTGCAAAGATATGACTAAAAATAGAACACATAGATAAACTAATTAATAGAACGTAATTTCCTTTACACAATCATTCAATTTTGATGAAAAATATAAGTTACTCACAACGGCTGTAAAAATAGACTTACACAATAAGAAATAAATGATAGAATTATAAAAATAAATGCATTACACAATAAGAAATAAATTATAAAATTATAAAAATAAAAGCATTACACATTAAGAAATAAATTAGGTAATCATAATTTATCTGCAGAACATTACTTAACAAGAAAATATAAAACTAAAAATATTAAATGGTCTCACTTCAATAGAGCAGTTGCAAGAGATATGGAACAATATACTGATCTCTCTGATATCCAAAACGGGAATGGGTTAAATGAAATAACTAATCAGATCATGAATACAATTGCTAATATCTGTGAGAAACTTCTCCCAAAAATATCTCAGAAACCAGTTAAAAACTATTGGTGGAATATCGAGTTAGATATTCTAAGGAAAAGAGTTCTCGCTTCATACAGAAGATTCAGCAGATGCAAGAATGAAATTCTCCTCGTCAGATATGAATCTGTATATAAAAGTGTCTTAAAAGAATATAAAACTAAAATTAAGAAGGCTAAATTCCAATGTTGGAAAGATTTATGCTCTGTTCAGACATGCCAAAATCCATGGGGAAAAGTGTATAAGATATGTTGTAAGCCCAAGAACTACAACCAAACACTTACCACCATTAGAACTGAACAAGGTTTCTCGAGAACAACATTAGAAACAGCCAACATCTTGGTACACAGTTTCTTTCCCAGTGACACTCAAGACAATGAATATCAACAAGAAATTCAGGAAGAATCTATTCTTCCTCCCAGTACCGAAGATGATGTCCCATTCACCATCAAGGAAATTGAAAATGTTATTAGAAACCAAAACGACAGCAAGGCTCCTGGTTTGGATGGAATTTCAGCTAATATAATCAAGAACATCTTTCATATTTCTCCATTGCTACTTGTGAACCTTTTTAACAAATGTTTGGAACTGGGAACATTTCCTGAAGTGTGGAAAAAAGGCAGGAGTGAAAATTATACCTAAACTTAACTCAAAGGATAAATTTAATATCAAATCCTTTAGGCCCATCTCTCTGTTACCTGTAATGGGTAAAATTTTGGAGAAGCTTTTGAACTTATACAGTAAAAAATTTCTCAGTGACAATCAATTTGGTTTTACACCGAATAAATCCACAGAAGATGCTGTGCTATCTGTTAGGCAGTGTTCTGAGGAAGTGCTTAAAAAGAAAGAAATCGGAATATTAATATCATTGGACATTACAGGCGCTTTTGATCATGCTTGGTGGCCCAAAATTCTGGTGCAGTTAAAACGGAAGAAATGTCCAAGAAATCTATACAGCCTAATTCAGAGTTATTTTCAAAACCGCAGTGTTCAGTTACAAATTGGGAGCAATTCCATTACAAAGGTCATTGACAAAGGTTGTCCTCAAGGTTCATCCTGTAGTCCAACTTTTTGGAATATTTTGTATGACAACATGTTAGAAATATCTCTTCCTGAAGGATGTCAATTATATGATTATGCAGACGATGCTCTATTGATGTGTAAAGCTAAAAATGTGCCTAATTTGACTTATAAGGTCAACACAATATTAGAAGAATTATGTCAGTGGGGTTCTGATAATAAACTCCATTTTAATCCGCTGAAAACAACTGCTCTGATTATTACTAGAAAAAGGAGAATTCAAAAGCCAATAATTAAAATGAATCAGGAACACATTCGAATTGTAGATCAGATGTCCTACTTAGGAGTAATGTTGGATCAACAAATGACATTTAGACCTCACTTTGACAATGTTGCTAGCAAATCCAACACTTTACTCAATAAGCTGGCTTTTGCTTCTCGACCAACTTGGGGTCTCAATGCAGAAGTTCTGAAAATTATCTATAGAGCAGCAGTTGAACCTTTAGTGTTGTATTGTGCTTCAGTGTTTAGAAATGTTTTGATATGAGCTGGGCTCGGCATAAATTAGCACAAATACAACGAGGCTTTATTCTGAGGATTATTAAAGCATATAGAACTGTTTCTACAGATGTCACTTTAGTTATTGCAAGCATTGAGCCTTTATATTTGTCTGGTATTGCAAAAGCAGAAACTACGCTGCTCCGAAAAGGCTTCACATATGAAGATGCAATCTTGCGTTTGGATATCAAAAGACCAGCACACTTTACTACTGCCGGACATCCTGCTTACTTCAATAATTTCGTTAATAACAATGGATGTACCAGGAATCACAATCTGGAGATTTTTACAGATGGTTCAAAATTCTGCAGAGAAGGAATGGTGGATAAAATCGGTTGTGCTTTCGTGGTGTTCTGTTGTGGTAGGGAAATGTATTTACAAATGGCCAGACTCTCTACAGAGTGCTCAATTGTACTTTGCTATAAAGGAGGCTGTCTTATGGTCTAAATCTCAAAATTCTGACTGTTGCATTTTCAGTGACTCACAAACTGCACTTACTGCTATAAACAACAAGTTCAATTTAAATGCCTTGGCAGCAGAAATTAGAACTAAGATAATATCATATGAGAAACACATTTGTTTATCCTGGGTACGAGGCCATATGGGCACATTAGGGAACGAAAGAGCTGATGAATTTTCAAAAAATGCTGCGACCTCGAATTTAAATTTTAGCTACAAATTGTGTCCCCTATCTTATGCTAAGAATAAACTTAGAGATTATATTAGGACTGCTTGGAATGAGCATTGGGTGTCCAGCTCCAAAGGGACCACTATGAGAGAAATTTTCTTTCCAACAGTTGAGTGTCGCCTACGCTGTACGAGTGTAAAACCAGACTTCATATTCACTCAGTTTCTGTCTGGGCATGGCAAATTTGGTTTTTACTTTCAACGTTTCATGATCCAAAGACAGAACGGTTATCAATGTATATGTACTGAACAACAAACTGTTGAACATTAAATTTTTCATTGCCCAGTCCTAGAGCATAAAAGAAGAATATTGGACGCACACACATAGATTATTGTAAAAAGAAATTAGATAAACCACTCTTTGATATTTTTAGGAAAAAATGCTGTTATAGAGAATTCCAAATGTTTTTGTGTTCTATTTTTAAGATGTTATAGTTTTCTTTTATAATATAATATATTAGTTATCTTGTTTTCTTAGAGTAGTAAGGCCTGCATCCAGCCTATGGATAAGAAGTAGTAATATTGCAAATATATTGTCTTGTAACTATAACCCTAATATACCTCCGGGTGGAATAGGGTTTAAGTAATTGTAGCAACATCTATGGATAGAATTGAATATGCTGTTGGGAACTGAAGAAAAGTGATTGCATACTTAAGTATGCATTGAGATATTTTGGCAAAAATATAAGAATATTGTTGACATGAGTAATTTGTTGTAAATTCCTTGAGTAAACATTCAAGTTATCCCACTTATTTCCTGTCATATGCTGATCAAACATTCTCAAGACATCGTGGTCTGAAACTCAATACTTTCTGAAATTGTATCAATTGTATCAATGCCTGGCAGCGAGAAGGTTAAACTATTTCTGTTACAAGTCTGGAGGAGTTCAGCTCTTCCCCTTTTCTTTCTACAAAACTTCTGGCCATCTTCAATATGTACAAATATTTACATTATAATCTCCATATTTTGTGAAACAAGGCTAAATAGGCACATTTATGTTAAAAACTTGGCAACTGTTTGAACAACTTAGTAGAGCAATACTGAAGATAATATACATGGTGGATGAAAGAATGGTTCAATGTTAACGAGTGCAGAATTATTGTAGGCTATATAAAGTAAAGATTTTCTTTATATTTCTTAATATATTAAAACGTTATTAATCTTGATTCCAGATCTTCTTTGCTGGTTTCTTCCTCCTGTTTACCACAGTTTTATCTGTCATATTTGCTTGATAAATATGAATATGAACCTAGTATCTCACAAGATTTAGATACACTTAATATCACCTTATCAAAAGAAAATAACAATGATGACACCAACGAGACTTTATTAACTACAAAACATACATACACAATAGAATCTGATATTAAGACATCCTCAGAGACACAAAACAACAGTAACAACGTCCTCAAAAATACTCCAAACAATAGCACATCAGCGTTCATTTCTCTGGTAATTATAGATGCCAGGGATTTTACTTCAACAGCAAAAGACAGTACTGAAGATAATACCTCTCAATCACTACCTTCTGTGTTTGATTTAAGAAGCTACAACAATACTTGTACAGATAGTAAAGAGACATTTCAGAGGGCCTGTTACATTCTTCGAAACGAAACAAAAGAAACTGAAGAGGAACTGTGCAACATATTCTCTGAGATCATTCAATTGGCTTACAAATATTCTTGTGAAGCAAATGTTCCTGGAGATGAACTGACAAAAGCATGTGAGCTGTACGTTCACAAATTCCACATGTTTAGTCTGAAAATTAATCCCAATAAAGTAAATATGTCCACAGCAGAAGAATATATTCACACTGTACAAGATGTAGAGAAAATTGCTACAGTAGTAAGGTTAACCACGCAACGTTGGGAAGAACAGCGCATACTATATTATTTACCCTCTAACGGTGATGGGTTCATAGAATTTCCACCCATACAAATTCCAGTTCGGCTTAAAATTCAAGAGACATATGTAAAGGAGCTCCTGAAGTATAGTAACAATTCAGATAATACCTCTAGTTACTTGAAAGAAAACGGACTAATAAATATTTTCCCCCTGTTATACAAGTATATATTAGAAGAAAGAGATCACTTGACAAGCACTGTTTTGCATAATTTAATACTTCTAGCAACAATGTATGAATTAAATGACTTAATGACTTCAAGAACGGAAATAGAATGCTTGACATAATAACGTTAACTTCAGCAGCGATTTTATTCTTCCTTGGTGTAATTTTGAATGGATTGCTCTTAGCCATTTTTATATACTTCAGAGAAGCTAGAAGTAAAACAAATGTTCTACTAATAAATGTAACAGTTGTAGATTGCCTTTCTCTAGTGGTTAACCTATTGGTATATTATGTTGTGGAGAAATCATTTTATACACTTATATCTGTCAACTGTGTGGGGTTCACAAGCATCGTGCTTTTAAGAGACATTTTAAATTGTGCAACAGTTTTTTCTTTAGTGGCCATATCTTTTCAGAGACTACAGGTGGTGTCACATAATATTCAGAAGACAAGATCAAGATTCCAAATCTTCAAGAAGTCTGAGTTCTTAATTGCAGCTGTTTGGCTGGTTGCACTTCTGTATTCTCTTCCTCATTTAGCTCTAGTAAATTTCAGTGATAAAACATGCACATATAAAGAATCAGGCAAATGGGGAAGGTTCATGATAATCTTGCAAATGATTGTGCTTTCCTTCATTCCTGTCACTCTTGTGGTAGTATTCTCAATAATGACATCCATCAGACTGAGAAGAAGTGTAAACAATATACCTGGTGAAAGAGTCGGACAGCAGCAAAGAATAAAAGATCGGATGATATCATCTCAAGTTCTCATTGGTTTGATTGTTCTCGCTATATTCAGTTATGTTCCATACCAGATATTTGCTCTAGTGACGCACATTGTTGGTGATAAGGGCATTACTCTTGAAGCACCACCCACATCTGAGTATGTGTTTGCTGTTACCTACAATCTTACGTGCATGTGTTCCTGTTTCAATCCATTAGTGCTTTTCTTACTCAGCAGGAGATTTAGAAGGTATTTATATCTCATTACTTGCCTCAGATGCAAAAGAAAAGCAGATGAAGATATGAACTACATGGTTCACAATCAACCTAATAGAACAACCAGATTTACCTCACATTTAACTTCTCCATGTCCTCAAGATAAAGAATCAGTGATTACACCACCTTCTTAGCAATATTTATTTTATAAATTTGTTTAGGATATTTATTTGTTTTTCACACATGACTTGATCATAAAAAACTTGAATATAATAACAAGTATCTAAATATACACAGTAATATTGTTATGCAGTGACGGGCAAACCTCTATGGAAGTGGCCAAATGACAGAAAAATTTCAAAAGGCGGGCTGAAATAGTTTATTGAAATGGTGAAATTTTGTCTGTAATTTATATATGAAGAAGTATAAGATAAGAGGAACTGCGACTGTACTTCTGATAGCCTTTCATAGTCCGGTTGTAACTAGAACAAGATGAGCCTTAGGAGTTGATTTCGGTAAGGACTTGTAGAATTCAAGTTTTGGAGCAATAAGAAACAACAATTGAGTGTTACTTTGCAATTCAATTAATTTGTGCTGAATGCCTGGTTTTACTGTTTGCAGTCCAAAATAAATGAAGTAATGAAAATATTCAAGGCTTGTTCAATGCTAAAAGTCCAGTTCTGTTAAAATCACCATGGAGTCAAGCATAGGCGTAACCAGGCCGACCATATGGTGGGGTTATAACATCCGCGGGGTCTGGGGGGTATGGAATATCCCCCAGGGAGAGGGGGGTCCAGGGTCCTCCCCCGGAAAATTTTAAAAATTAAGATGCAAAATAACGAGTTTTAAGCTATTTTAAAAATTAAGACGCAAAATAACGAGTTTTAAGCTTCCGGGGTCCATCCCCGGAAAATTTTTAAAATTAACACGCAAAATAACGAGTTTTAAGCTTCCCACACTTTATACTTGTATTAAGTAATTTATGGGCAGACTTAAAAAAATTATACAATTTTCCTTTTTTTAATCAATGGGGGGGGTTCAAACCCCCAAAACCCCCCCCTCGTTACGCCTATGGAGTCAAGCAACAGACTTAAAAGCAATCGAGTTATTTTTTTCCTCCTTTAAAACATCCATATTGGTCCTGAATTCCAATGTGTCAAACACAATTGAAAGACTTTTTTTTAAATTATTTCTAAAACAGTGGATAAAGGTTAAAAAACAAGATGTTTCGACTCTTCCATAGAGCCTTCCTCGCAGGTGACACACCACACTAGACTGCTCATAAGGAAGATTGAATTTCGTCATGGTAACTTGTTTGTCCAACATCAAGTGAAATTCAATCTTCTTTATGACCAGTCTTGTGTGGTGTGTCACCTGAGAAATGCTCTATGGAAGAGTCGAAACGTCGTGTGTTTTAACCTTTATCCACTGTTTTAGAAATAATTTAAAAAAAAAAAAAAGTATTTTAATTGTGTTTTTCCTCCTTTCCTGTCACAGACTGCTTAAACCTCTCTGAGGGCCACATTTTGGTCATAGGGCATACTTTGCACATCACTGGCTTATATTCATTTGTAAAATAATATTACAATATTACTGTTATTCTTGTTATTATTATTATTATTATTAGGCCCTATTGTTGTTGTTGTTATTATATTTTTGCAGAAGAAGAGAACCATTTATTACTTGTAAAAAAATAACAAATTAACGCTACAGCAAACTCCAAATTACTCATGTTAATTAGATTAGATAATAAAAAACACAGATAATCCAGTTGTTAGAATTATTAGCTTCATGCATATATAATCTAATGTGAAGTTAATAACCTGTAAATAAAACTAAATTGTCATAATGATCATTATAGTCTACTTAGAGTTTTATTAACAATAACAGTACCGGTATATATCAATTTATATTTTAACCCTTTGGAGCAGAATAGGGACATAACCAGGAGCAAGATTTTTAACTTGCCGCACTTAATTTCAAATTTCCTACTCTTAACTTTGAGTTTCCCGCACTTTACAACACCATAAAGTTGCCTGAGAATGGTACTAGGCTTCTCTGGAAGTCATGCAAGAAATACAAAACCTTGGACTCAGTTATATTCGCATTCTGATCAAAAAGGGATAAAAAGGTAGGAAAAACCTTGCATGGATACTTGGGAGATTGCTGTACTTGCTTCTTTACAAGTATCAATGGGTCACAGCTTACCAACTCAATCATATGACAATTATTGTTCAAGTATATGGAGTAAAAAAATCATGTGATTGAATAGCCTACTTGTAATACAGAATTTTACACAATAATATTCTTTAGTAATAAATATATAAATGTTTGCACATTGTGCAATAGTGTTCATGCTTCTGCAGGCTGTTATTACTGTTGAGATTAGAATATTTAAGAGAAAAACTATGATTTTTACAAATAAAAAACCTATCTGATGTTTACTATAAAAATATTTTCATTTATCCTTACTGTCAACGGGCATACCCTTTTGCGTCCCAAAGCGAGTGGTCGCTTCATCAAAACAACCCTCGTACGTCCGGTGCAATTTGACGTAAACAACCCTCGTGCATCCCGTCACCTATTCCAGTTAATCGAAGTGTTGAAGAATATACAAGCAGAAACGTATATTCACACACACTCAACAATCGTTGTCAATGCAAGAAAAATGAAAAAGAGGCATTCTTGGTAGAAAAAATGGTTGAATATAGAACTGAAGCACTCAGCAGACTGGAATATGTGCGAACAGTATCATTTAAGTTCCTACCAACCACAAGAAAGTAAACTGGTAGCCAAAAGACAAAGAGTAACTTCATTCTCCGCTTCAATTTTATTTAATATTGACAGTAATGCAAGGATTAAAATTTTGGGGTGTGTAGCAGTTCGTTTTCTTGCGATGCACCGTAGGTAATGCTAAATGAACTGCACGGTACCAATTATTAATTTTACCTGTATTCCATGGGATGCATTTTAGTCATTGCTCTAGAGAGACCCGGGACGAAAACGGCTCATTGGATCTGAGGATCTACGGATGCAAAAGTCCTAGTTTAGTGGTTTTGGGACGCAAAAGTCCAGACCCACTGTCAACTACCTACTGTAAGAGCTTCCTGTTGCTTAATACCTATGTGATCAGCAATCTTTCTACTATTATTACTGCTTCACATTAAAACATTTCTAGAGGTCCAGTGCTGAAACTCATTTTCAGATGAGTTTCAGCACTGGACCTCTAGAAATGTTTTAATGTGAAGCAGTAATAATAGTAGAAAGATTGCTGATCACATAGGTATTAAGCAACAGGAAGCTCTTACAGTAGGTAGTTGACAGTGGGTCTGGACTTTTGCGTCCCAAAACCACTAAACTAGGACTATGGTCATTTCCCATAAAAGCCTATTTCTGTACTCCATTCAGATTTTAAACATCGTCTTCATTCAAAAATCTTTAGTTTTAGTCTTCTTCTTCATTAAACAATATACTAAAAAAACAGCTGCAGCTGATGCGAGTTGTGTATCTGAAATAGTTTAATTTTAAGCATCTGAACCATTAATAAGCATTATAACGTTCAAAACTAAGGATTTTTATAATTTCCCACTTTTTGGGAATATTTCCTAGCCAAGGAAATATTCCAATTTTATAAGTTCCTTCCCACATCACTAAACAAGTCAAACTTACAATGTGTACAGTATTATGGGATGTAAGTTGAGGATTGTCAAGTGTTCACTTCAGTTTTCATTGCACTTAAGAACTATATCAACCGTCCCTCCCCACACCCAAATACTCAAAGATTGCTTCCTGCACCTACTTATATGTGTAAATGAGACTTCAACATTAGTCTTATGGGGGATCACTTGATAAAACCGCATATAACTGAAATAGATGTAAAGGAAATACGTCAAGTTTGGATATATGAATATGGAAACGACAGCCTCAGTAGGCTTATTCCATTCCTGACACTGAATAGAGAGGGCCTTGACTACAATGTTGTCAGATGTTTATATAACATACCAGAAGCGAGTATACATTCTGCCTCTACAAATTTAACTGATAATGTTAAATTATAGCTAGATATTTTATTTTGAAAGATTAACAAATAGTAGATATAACTTATGAGAAGCCATTGTATTATTTATTGTAAACCTCAAAAATCTTAATTTACGGAGCATGCTAGACATAGGCAGCATGCTCAAGATGTTTCACACACCCTCCAGCTGCTCACTCGATAAAACCTACTCTACTTTTTAGTTTCCTTTTCCAAAAAGCTGTGATCTGTGTGACACTCCAGTGTTTTATAATCTATGATCTGTAGCTTTGACCAATCTCATACTTCAACAACTGCTAATCAAAGATTCCGTTTAATCATTAACCTTCATCATACTTAAGATTATATTTTTTGCTAAGCCATTCAATGAGCAGTCAGTAGGGGCAAGCCAATTGTATCAATGCCTGGCAGCGAGAAGGTTAAACTGTTTCTGTTACAAGTCCGGAGGAGTTCAGCTCTTCTCCTTTTTTTTCTACAGAACATCTGGCCATCTTCAATATTTACAAACATTTTACATTATAATCTCCATATTTTGTGAAACAAGGCTAATAAGGTATATTTACGTTAAAAACTTGGCAACTGTTTGAATAACTTAGTAGAGCAATACTGAAGATAATACACACGATAGGTGAAAGGATGGTTCGATGTTAATGAGTGCAGAATTATTGTAGGCTACATACGTCGAAGTAAAGATTTTCTTTATACTTTTAAATATATTAAAATGTTATTAATCTTGGTTTTCAGATGTTCTTCGCTGGTTTCTTCCTCCTGTTTACTACAATTTTTTCTGTCAGTGCAGAAGAAGTTCCTTTGCTTGATAAATATGAATACGAACCTAGTATCTCACAAGATTTAGATACACTTAATATCACCTTATCAACAGAAAATAACAACGATGACACCAACGAGACTTCATTAACTACAAAACATACATCCACAATAGAATCTGATGTTAAAACATCCTCAGTGAAACAAAACAACAGTAACAACGTCCTGAAAAATACTCCAAACAATGACACATCAGCGTTCATTTCTCTGGTAATTATAGATGCCAGGGATTTTACTTCAACAGCAAAAGACAGTACAGAAGATAATACCTCTCAATCACTACCTTCTGTGTTTGATTTAAAAAGCTACAACAATACCTGTACAGATAACAAAGAGACATTTCAGAGGGCTTGTTACATTCTTCAAAACGAAACAAAAGAAAGTGAAGAGGAACTGTGCAACATATTCTCTGAGATCATTCAATTGGCTTACAAATATTCTTGTGAAGCAAATGTTCCTGGAGATGAACTGACAAAAGCATGTGAGCTGTATGTTCACAAATTCCACATGTTTAGTCTGAAAATTAATCCCAATAAAGAATTTGTGTCCATAGGAGAAGAATATACTCGTACTGTACAAGATGTAAAGAAAATTGGTACAGCGGTGAAGTTAACCATGCAACAAGCGGAAGAACAGCGCATACTATATTATTTACCCACTAACGGTGATGGGTTCATAAGATTTCCACCCATACAAATTCCAGTTCGACTTAAAATTCAAGACACATATGTAAAAGAGCTCCTAAAGTATATTAATATTTCAAATAATGCCACTAGTTACTTGAAAGAAAATGGGCTAATAAATATTTTTCCCCTGTTATACAAGATAATATTAGAAGAAAGAAATCACTTGACAAGTACTGTTCTGGATAGCTTAGAAGTTCTAGCAATAATGTATGAATTAAATGACAAACTTAATGAGTTCAATAACGGAAATAGAATGCTTGACATAGTAACGTTAACATCAGCAGGGATTCTATTCTTCCTTGGTGTAATTTTGAATGGATTGCTCTTAGCCATTTTTATATACTTCAGAGAAGCTAGAAGTAAAACAAATGTTGTACTAATACATCTAATAGTTGTAGACTGCCTTTCTCTAGTGGTTAACCTATTGGTATATTATGTTGTGGACAAACTATTTTATACACTTAAACATAACAGCTGTGTGGGCTTCGTAATCATCGTGCTTTTAAGAGACATTTTAAATATTGCAACAGTTTTTTCTTCAGTGGCCATATCTTTTCAGAGATTACAGGCGGTGTCGCATACTTTTCAGAGCACAAGAATCCAAATCTTCAAGAAGTCTAAGTTCTTAATTGCAGCTATTTGGCTGGTTTCACTTGCATATTCTCTTCCCCATTTAGCTCTAGTAAATTTCAGTGATCAAACCTGCACATATGATGAATCAAGCAAATGGGGAAGGTTCATGATAATCTTGCAAATGATTGTGCTTTCCTTCATTCCTGTCACTCTTGTGGTAGTATTCTCAATAATGACATCCATCAGACTGAGAAGAAGTGTAAACAATATACCTGGTGAAAGAGTCGGACAGCAGCAAAGGATAAAAGATCGGATGATGTCATCTCAAGTTCTCATTGGCTTCATGATTCTCGCTGTACTCAGTTATGTTCCATTCCAGATATTTGTTCTAATGAATTACAATGTTGGTTCTGAGATCATTACTCTTGAAGCACCACCCACATCTGAGTATGTGTATGCCATTACCAACAATCTCACATGCATGTGTTCCTGTTTCAATCCATTAGTGCTTTTCCTACTCTGCAGGAAATATAGAAGATATTTACATATCATTATTTGCCACAGATTCAAAAGAAAAGCAGATGAAGATATCAACTGCATGGTTCACAACCAACCTAACAGAACAACTGAATTTACTTCAAGTTCAACTTCATTATGTCCCCAAGATAATGACTCAGTGATCACACCACCTCCTTAAGCAATATTTATTTTTAAATTTATTTAGGACATTTATTTGTTTTTAAGACAGGACTTGAACAAAAAAACGAATGTAATAACAAGTATCTAAATAAACATAATAATATTGTTAAGCAATGATGGGCAAACCTCTATAAGATCAGACAAATGACAGAAAAATTTGAAAAGGCGGGCCGAAATAGTTTACAGAAATTTTGTCTGTAATTTACATATGAAGAAGTATAAGATAAGTGGAACTGAGACTGTACTTCCAGTAGCATTTCATAGTCCGGTTGCAACTGGAATGAGATGAGCCTTAGGTATTGATTTCAGTAAGGACTTGTAGAATTCAAGTTTTGGAGCAATAAGAAACAACAATTGAGTGTTACTTTGCAATTCAATT
This sequence comes from Ectobius pallidus, assembly GCA_964059195.1. Taxonomy (NCBI): domain Eukaryota; kingdom Metazoa; phylum Arthropoda; class Insecta; order Blattodea; family Ectobiidae; genus Ectobius; species Ectobius pallidus. Next base: position 108,717,876 of record CAXKWD010000007.1, on the reverse strand, counting down.
AATTTGTGCTGAATGCCTGGTTTTACTTTTTAAAGTCCAAAATAAATGAAATAATAAAAATATCCAAGACTTGTTCAATGCTAAAAATCCAGTAATGTTAAAATCGCCATGAAGTCAAGCAATAGATTTAAAATCAATCAAGTAAGAAATGTATTTTTTCCTCATTGTGTAAAGGTTTTGAGCTGATGGTATCAAATATCAATTTTATGTTATTCTAATCATTTCAGAGCTGAATTTTTATATTAATATAAGCAATCAACAAGTGAAATTATCAGTGTGTTCTATGTTTGAAATCGATGAGGAAAAGTTTAGCTGAATAGATAATTTTCATGAATTCAATTCCGGGGTGCGCGAGCAAAGAGAGTGAAGTCCACCATCCTAAAAAATTGGGATATGTCCATAAAGTTATAGATAACAATGTTCTCTACATTTGTGTTAAGTCCAGTAAGTCATATTCAAAATGTACGGTAGTTATGGATTTGTGCCTCATAGGTTTATCCACCTCTAAAGCTATCTTGGGCTGGTATAGTGTGTTAAGTCACTCTAATTCTCAGTAACAAGAAAGTGGACTTAACTCTCTTTGCCCGCGCACCCCAGAATTGTATCAAGAAGATAAAAATCTTCACATTTTACATATTAATCTTTTATCTCTGATTTTAATATTCAATTTTGTTTTGTGACAAATTTATTACGTCAGTAACAGTGAAAAGGTTAAGCATGCCTGGAATGAACAAACCAATATTTTCCCTCATGAAAAGTTGGTCAAAAGTTTGTGCAAAGCAAATCTGCCGAGCATGTGGCACAATCACTGGTGATGACACATAGAACGCATTCATGCAATAAAATAATTTTGACCAAAACAACACTTAGATGTTTGGAATTTCCACTCTTCTTATGTGGAGAGGCTTCCCACTGGGCTACCCTTTGCAAGAGAAGGCCTTAACCTTTCAGGGACAAAATGGCTAGTCATTTCACTTTGTTTCATTTCATTCTACTCTTACTACATCATACACAAGAGATCTAGGCAAGCTTTGTAAACAAAAGTTCTTTAAGATTATACAGTGTAATTAAAACAGAGTGGGGAAGAGAGAAATATGTGGATTGTTGTGATCAGCAAGGAAGAGAGGGATATGCATGGATGAGAACAGGGGTGATATATCTGAAAGGGTTAAGGAAGGACAGAGAGGAAGGTTGTGTACTATGTAATAAAGAGGAAGGAATATCACACTACTTAACAGAATGTGAAGGGGTAAGACGGTGGAGGGAAGAAATCTGGGAGACAAAGTGGGATAAATTTCATATTGAGATAATAACCATCAAGATGTTGAAATTCAGAGGAGAAGAAAAGACTAGGAATATAAGGGAGTATTTAAGAAAAATGAGGGAGAAGTCTATGAGAAAAATTAGGAAATAGATCAAGAGTAAAATAATCAAGAAAGGTGTGGTAAGTTAACCAGAATCCCTATTCATACACTAAACCCAGGGGTTATAGTATGAGGGGATTCTTAGTTGGTAGTGCTAGACTTATAGATAAGAGATGTTTAAAGTGGATCTAGATAACTATGTATGTAAAAGTATGTGTAAATAAATTCTATTCAATTCTACTACTACTACATCATACTACTTTTTACCAATAAAACAGTACAGAACAATGTGTTTCAATGATTCATGACTGCTTATCCTACATTTTTTATCATCTACTTAGCATAATCATGTAATTTATTCTTGTATCATACAATGTTACACCCTTGGTGTTCCTACATTACAAGCTAATATTAGCATGAAGGCCTTGAAATCTTGTGAATATAGCTTTAATATTATAGCACCATTGTCATAAACAACACTAAGCTTATATGCTTTTCTCTATATAGACAAGCTGTACTATACTACTGAAATAAATTCTATCAACACCATATTATTTACTCCTACCTATTTTTTAAAGTACGAGTATAATTCTTCAACCATATATACAACAAACAATAAAGATCATCTGCACTTCTAAAATATAACGTTCCAACACTTTTACGTTCTTAAATTTCACTCCTTCGAATGTAAAATATATTTATCACTCATCTTCATAAAAAGTTAAAAGTCTTTTCCTGCTTCGTAATTTAATCCCCCATGTCACTTGTGTTACCTCCTTCTTTAATTCTTAATTCTTCTTCATTAGTTCCTTTTAACCAAGGTCTGGGAGGAATGTGGAATCCACTCCTTTGGGTAACTGTCCTCGTTCCCTTGACACCTGCATTTTCGTTCCCGGTCCTCTGCTGTGATGATGCATGACGAATTGTTCCTTTCTGCGGCGACATCACTTGCGAGATGTCATTCCCCTCCTTCTCCTGCACGACTTGTTTGTGCTGGCGTGTTTAATCACATAAGCATTTTCTCCACGGTAAATGAACTCCCTCAGCTGAAGTGCTAGGTTGCTGATTTTGAATATTATAGACAGTCGGTTCTGTCATCTGATTCCTGACACGTGGCAAACCTGTCCATGTCTGGGATCTGGTACGCTGACTCAACACCTCTCTGTCAATATTTCTTAATTCCCGTGTATTATTGCCTAAAGTTTGTGGATTTGAGCTTAATGTAATTTGATTTTTGTTGGTTGACACTTGTGCTTGAATTCTATTTTTCAGTTCAGTGTTCTTTCTAAAAAAAAGTCCAAGTTAGCTTCATAATCTTGGTGCCACTAGAACACCTACTTTGCATCAAAGCCTACTTTCTTGCATGGAAGCCCAATTCCACAACAGAGGAGCATGTTGGAATACATTCTGAACTTTGTGCTAAGTAAATACAAAATTATGGGATTCAGTACAGAGTTCAGCAAGTTTGTTATGCTCATAATTGTCCCAAAAACTGAAGCTGTTCTTGGTGCCAATCCAATATGAACACTCTTAAGGAAAGGTTTTCCAATAAATAGAGGAGCATATGTAACAATCATGACCCCAACCAAACCATACAGAACACGAGATGCTATAAGTCTCTTCTTAGAATGCTTAGCATGTCCATAAATTTCTCCTGGGATTCTACCTGCACTCTTCTTCAGTTTCAACGCTGTGAGGACACAGAACGTTATCGACAGGGACACAGGAAGAATACAAAACAAAACACTTTTTATCCACTGAATGATTAGCTCAACAGTAGTCTCAGAATTAGCACAATCAATTATATTAGAAGGGTAAAGCACTGAAAAGAAGAAAGACAGAATACCGACTACTAACCAAAGAAACGTAACTTGCAAGAGATATTTTGTGAGATCTTTTGACTTGGTGTCAGTGACAGAATATCCTGAACACACAGCTTTATATCTTTGATAACACAGCAAAGTCACAGAATATATGCTGATATGAAAAGGCCCATAAAATCCCATAAACCAGGTGCAGTAGAATGTGTCTGTTACCCAGCCCATATGGAACAAAGGACTAATTATATTCACACAATCCACAATCGCTACATTGATCAAAGGTATGTTGCTTCTGGAACGTGTCTCTTTGAAGCATATGAAAACTAACACAAGTAATCCATTTGTAAACATTCCTATTATCACAGTCATTCCATATACTGGTAAAACTATATTGAACATTGTATACCAGTTGAAGTACCTCATGTTTAATTCTTCTATTTTGCTTTCAGGTAAATTACCATAAACCATGAAGCGGTGAAATAAATTTATAAGCTTATTCTCTTCAATAAAATGCTTGACATTTTCTATTACTGCAGAAGAGTTGCTTGTCGAATCAATTATTTTTGAAAATAGTGAGAGTAATTTAGACTTTGTTCTGAAATCGAAAATTAGAAGTCTCAGGTCATTGACAGCAGCTATTCCAGCTAGTGACTTATTTCTTGTATCAATGCTTGTATTCAATGCTTTAATGTGCTCCAACTGTGCAAGAATATACATCACACTATCTACCATATTTTTGCTTTGTTCAATATGTGCCTTTAATTCACACTCAGGATCTAGTTCATGAAGGATAGTGTTGCAGTCTTCAACATATTTTTGTGCAGCACTGATTCCAGATTCCAGCATACTAACATTCATTTTGCAATCAGCTGTACATGCCTGACTTATCACATCATAGAAGCTTTGGCATATATTTAAAAATATGGATTCAAACTGCTTTTCATTTAACTCTTGGCAGTACTGGTCTGGTTTTTCCATATTCTTTTCATCACAAGAACAATTATATCTATGAACATCAAGGACCATATCCATTGGGTTAGGACATTTTACATTCAATTTTAGAATTACTGGATTGAATGGTGGTTTCGAAGAAGCTATTGTAATGTAAATTAGAAAATAAGTTGTGGAGAGTAAATAATTACTTTTCATCATCTGGAAATGATTCAACAAACAATTATTTATTTTGTGTTCCAATGTAGTTATTCTCTTTTCAATACTTTATGAACAGCTGCAGAGGCACTATAACAGTACTGGAAAAATGTCTAAGAAATATGAAGTCAAAATACAAGAACACCGTTTTTTGTTATGCAGATATTTGTGTAATATTCTTTGCTCACTTTATATCAGAATAACATACTTATGTCGTACTATATCCCTACTGGTAACAAGAAATCTTAAAATAATTGGTTTCCCTCACTATATTTGTATTACACTATTGGTGACCGATCCTCATGGGCTATTGTTCTAGAGAACACTTTGAATTTTGTGTTTTCCTTGTACTATAAGTTTTTGTTTTCTCAAGAATGATAAATACTGCTTAAGTGTTTTTTTTTTTTGGCAACTTTTCTGTTTTGCTTCAACTTCCCTAAACTGATGGAAAAGTGTATTATCTGAAATTTAACACTCATGTATGTGCTTAGCTGGTAACAGGCATAAGCTCCTTTATCTACTGCTAAACTTCTACATGCACCTTAAATTAGTCTCAAAAGATTCTGTGCTCATAATTTTATCTACAAACTTTGTAGCCAGATTACCTGCACAAACTAATTGGAAGGATTCTCAATAAGACAATTTTGAGCTGAGATTTTTGTGAATTCATGAACAATCAACATACCAGTTCATAGACATAAACTTTCTCCACTTAGAATTATCACTTATGCTCAGTTCTTGGTTCCTGTCATCCTGTTTCGCAATATAAGACACTTCTCTACCAGGATTAGCATTGAAAATGCTTTCCGAGATTTGTATGCATTGTCCACAAGGAAGTTCAGGATTCAGCAGAGAAAGGCAGTGTTCAATGAGTTGATATCATCGTCTACAAAGTAACTCTGCTACTGCTTACATACCGGTAACCAACTTTATGAAGATGTACTTGGTCTTCTGATTGGAACATGGGGCAGTATTCCTTTTTTTGAGGAAAGACAGACAGTGGATCCTTAATTCTACCATTCTGCAGGTTTTCAAACTGACATTAAAAGGATCTGTCTCACTGTTACACATCAATTAAAGCATTAATTTTACAATATAACTTGAACAATCACTTCTGATTCCTCTTAAATTGACAGAATTACTGAATTTGTAATATTTTTAAATTAAGTGTTTAGCTTAAGCTTTGTTTTATACTATGCTGTACTCGTCATTATTAACTAAGAGGAATAGTAAGCTTTGAAATTTAGGCAATTTTGTAAACAAGAAAGCATGAATTAATAAATTCAGTGGCTATAAAAAAACATGGTTTTACTGCATATTTGAAATCAGAAGTAATGACAAATGAGTATTATGACAGTTTGTGAAATCTTTCAAAGTTCCAAGAAAGAAAACATTGATAACATGCACAGTTTATTTAAAACTCCAATTATCTTGCAGTATTTAAATTGGAGCACATCTTCACTTCCAACTCTGACCCGTATCTGAAGTACAAACATCAGTTTTCCAGAATCAGAATAATTCAACACTCCTTCTTATGATGTAAGACTGATTATGAATGCAATAACATCAGCATCAGATGATACTGTCTTCATATTTCACTTTCTACCACAAATTGCACGTTATTCATATTTTTGTACATTATTCAACACCAATAGGTTTTACGAATAATTTATACAGCAATAGTGGATATGTAGAACTGCAGCTTGGTTGGACAACAGTATGATTAAACTTATTTTCAATGTTTTTATCAAAACCTGTCTAGCAAGTTAGGAAGGCTATTGATAAGGCACCATCACGGCATTTATATTTATAAGCAGCGAAGGCCAGTGATAATTAAACTTGTACTTAAATCTGTATACTGTATGTCCCAGAATTCAACCTAGAAAATTGAGGGGACTGCCGAATAGACTCAAACATTTTAAGATAAGGAATTTATGATCTACACAGGGTAATTACTGAGCTGTGACACTTTTTTGGCATGCAATATTTTTACAGAGACCACCTTAAAAAACAGAAAGCAAGTACAAAAAGCTCGACAGCTGCTATTCTGATGAAATGCTCTACCACAACTTCATTATCAAGAACAATCAGAAATGTACTTTCCCGAACATATAAAGAAAGAATGTTCATAGTATTAATGGTCACAAATTGCAGCTCTGAACAAGAATCAAGCACTGAAGAACCGATTGTGGACATGCAATGATGCAAACCACCTCTCCTGCCTGACACTCTTAAGCATGGAAATTGATTTAGCAAAATAAAACTATTTTTCTGATATCAGGGATTATTTTTTGCTCAAAAGACATGGAAAGCTTATTTTAAGTACCAGTAAGTATTGGTTACTTTGGCCATTTATGCTTTCAATGGCGTTCAAATATTAATTTCCTTCAGTTTTGCTAATTTCGTAATTCCAGATTCCTAATGTTTGCAAGATCAGTATTTTTAACGAAAAAGTAAATCATAATAGACCCCCTGTTAATCAAGGTTTGTGATAAATCATTAATGAGGAATATTTAGTGAAATTTCTTTTCATGAGCATTCCACTGATAGGCTGTATCATGAAAGTGAATTTCATTACTCGCTAGGGTGGCCAACTTTCCGGAACTCCCTGTTTTTTAGTATAATCCTGGGTACCGTATTTTCCATAACCATTCTTTGATATTAATTTCTCAATATTGTATGTATTTATAACCGTGAAATTCAATTTCACAATAATATTGTTAGTTTTGATAAATTTTAGGCTTTGTGTAAGTATTCCAGGTTCAAATGCATATACATTGAAAGGAGTTTCTTAATGATGAACAACAAATAGACAGATCAAAGAAATCCAAGTAGCATACAGTTAATTAAATCAGAACTAATAGTAGTGATCAGTTTTGATTTGGACTGTAAAAAGTTTTTGCGTTTTGCACAGCAAGCCAAGAAAATCAAAGCTGTTGCAGCATCTGTAGGTGTAAGTTTATTTTAAAAATTGAAAAACAGGACACTCAGGAGCGTCGCATCATGATGATTATCCAGAAATATAGACACCGTTATAGCATGGTTCTGAATATAAACACATAGGGTTCTGAATATAAACACACAGCGTTTTGTGATGTGAGTGTGTTTTGAGGTTCTATGTTACAGGAACCAGGGACTTAGGCAAGGGAGAATGAAGGGGATCAATCCCCCCCCCCCCCAAAATAAAGATGCGAATGAATGAATGTAGTTTTCAAAGCAATCTATATCTCTCAATTTGTTTTCTACTCTGAATAGAATTCCTTTGTTTTATTTAAAGCCATAAATTTGGTCAATTCTGAGCAGACAGATCTCGAATTTTAGCTCGTCACCTATGCCTCTAGTGATGAAATTAGGAACATACTGTACAAAGTCATGGCCGACTTCATGCATTATGTACTGTGCTCATAGCTTTACGTCATATTGCTGCAAGTGTCTTTTTATGTTGGCGGCCCGAATCAACAATGGAACATTTGATTTTTGATAGCTATTTTACATTCAAATCACTGTGTATACCACAGACTGTGTGATCTAACAATCTTCTTATAAATAATTTTTTTTAATGTGCATAGCAGAAGTAAACTGTTTACTAGCCTATAACATGAAAAGACAGTGTTCTACATTAAACTTCGTGCAGAAAAAACGTATGAATATTTCTTGTACAAGTGAAAATTATATTACCCTTCAGCCTCTAATGAAAAAACTAAAGAGCAAACAACACATCCAGCCCATGCCCATTCTCTGAAGAGTACCAAAGCGTTTCAGAATGTTGTAAGTACGACGGTGCTTACATCAAGTGATATAGCTATGAACCTTATGACTGCACCTTGGTTGCCAGACAAGAATTTTGTGTTTCCTGTTTCTGATGATGGAAGAAAATTACGTTTCCATTATAACTGGTTGGTGTATTTGAAAACATTAAATGGAGCTCTTTGTAACTATTGTGTTCTATTTTGTAAAGGAGAAGGTGGAAAAAGAGACCATCAGAAACTTGGTGTCCTTGTGTGCAAGCCTTTGATCAAATGAAAGGATGCCCGTCATGTATTAAAGAAACATGAACGAAATGAATACTACAAAAGAAGCGTAATACTTGCTGAAAATGTTATAAGTAAACACACTCAAAAGTAAAGATGACGTTATGTAACTGGACTCTGCCCTTTAAGCAAAAGTGAACGAGAACAGGCAAAGGTTAGTTCCTATTGTGGAAACAACACTGTTGTGTGGACGGCAGGAAATGCCTCTTCGGGGAACAAATGACTCGGGGCCAATAAACTTGGAAAACCCTGAACCAGAATGGAATGATGGTAACATGAGAGCTTTGCTAAGAATGTGTGCAAAATGTGGAGATTTAACAATGACTAGATTAGTAGTCTATGTTTGCACTATAGCCTATTTATGTCAACACCTCAAAAAAAATATGTGGTATGTAGTTAATTGAAATACAATGAATCCAATGGACGATTCAGTGTTTACCATGCTCCAGATAATGTTTACGACTAGGCAAACTCACAATCTTAGTAATTTACATTATTATTATTAAGAGATACCATTCCTAAGTTCTTTCAGAACTGGGGAGTGAACTCTAAGCTTCCTAAAAAAACTTCAAGATGACACAGTATTAACTATGATGAAGTTAATACCCTGTCATGATATTTTGTAATCGTCTGTATGGCCTTATAGTGTAACAAATTAAATAACATGCATGTGAATTAACATTAATTAACATAGGTTAGGTAAGACAATTTACCTCAGTTTTAATTTTCACTTCTATCATCTTGGGACTTTCTACCTGAACTGGAGGAGTATCATACAAAGTCTCTGAACGTGATTTACTTTTTCCAGAATTCTGTAAAAATAAAAGGTAAATTTTAATCTCTTGACTTAAATCAGTAATAAATAATAACGCATAATACTTTAGCAAGGAAAATTACAACGAAGGGACCAAATAAAGGTACTAATGATTCTAAAGATACAGAGAAAAGATTTTGGAGAAGGTGGGAGTTATTATAAACAGAACAACCACAGATTAATATACCGGTACATCATAAAGAATAATGCAGCTTACAGTAAAGCATTATAAATTATTCACTGAGGTGACCATTCATCCCGATTTGGTCAGGACAATACTTTTTTCAATACACTGTCCCAGAATTTTATGTGCCTTTGTCAGGTCGCAAAATGTCCTTTTTTAAATAAAAAAAGTACCAATTTTGTCCCAATTTAATTAAAAGGACTACATTATGGTCATAAAACTGTAGTTCTTCCATTTAATACAATGCTGTGATTAAATGATTGCACAGTAAGATGTATTTCCTATGAAAAGAATGTGGATGTAATTGGTTACAAACACACAAATCCTTTGCTCCTGGCTTCAGCTAATTGTAATTGCAACGAACTATGGGATATAAGAATATTTTAGGAGAAAAAAATCCTCTGACACTAGGATTCAAACTCACAACCTTCAGCTTTATGTGCCAATGCTCTACCAACTGAGCTAGCCAGAGTTTGATTCACAGCGCCAGACGAAATCTCTCTCCTATGAATGATTGCCCCTGATGGTCTACCTCACTCAAAGACATTTACGTCATATAGACCTATATTGTGAGGGACACTAATTTAATGATTTTGTGAATGTGTTTCCGCTATTATTGTTCAGTAGCATTTAAGATGTACCGGTAGACACGTGTTCATGAAACCACTGTTTCTGTTGACATTACATGAGAATATTTTAGGAAAAAATTCCTCTAACACTGGGATTTAAACCCATGGCCCATGACCTTTGGTTTACGTGCAGATACTCTACCAACTGAGCAGTTAAGTAAGGTAAGAAAATATAAGTAAAATATGGGAAATCAAAGATTTGTACCAGACCTACGATATTATTACACGTCCCAATTTTTATTTGTGAAAACCGGTCAACTTATGATAAGTGTTATTCTCTTATACCAGTAAGTTACTGATCAATATGGAGACTTTAACCTGGAGAGTAGGAAGTCTTTTTTAGTAGAAGGCCCATAGGTGTACTACAGGTAAGGAAAATATGGTGATATTAAGCTTTCAGCACGAATATGAGATCCCCTGAATCGAAAAATACCATATAATTTTCAGAAACATTTGTGTATGTGTGTCTGTGAATAGAGTAACCTAACTCAAAAAGGGGAAAATCACATAAAATTAAAAATTCACATTTGGGTTAAATTGGATTAATTTGGGTTAAATTAAATTTTACATTTGGGGATGTCACATGAAGCTTGATGGGGCTTTTTCTTACTTTTACTAACCACTTTTCACGAAGACTTTTTTTTTTTCAATTTTCTTGAAAACAGCTTTATCAATTATGTTTCAAGTTTGTAGGCCTACACAAACTGAAATTATTAATAACTAAAAGTTTTATTTGAAACATTTATTTGTATAAATTCTCTGAAAGGTAGTTATACATCTTGTCAACAAATTTAGATCTTTAAGAACCAGCCTTGCATAAAGCTTAGACAACTGAATGCACACTTCTGCTTGCGAAAATATATCTCTGAATGAGGATTAGACAACTAAACGTTCACTCTTGCAATGAAGCAACTTATTCTACAGCACAACATAAAAGTTAGTGGAAGTTATGTTTCGCATCAGGTCTTTATCATACAATCCACAAATTATGTAAAAAAGCATTCAATATAAACTAGTTTATTAGTAGACCTGGGATTTTAAGGCAAATGCCTATTTTGTTCCTTATGAAATAACATGAAAACTGTTAAATATGTTGACATTTCACGATAAATCATTTATATTTATAAAGTTTCATAGTGTCCTAAAATGCCTATTTGGATCTTTGGAGCCTATTTCTACTATTTAGTGTCTAAAATGCCTATTTTGTACATTTAAAATAAAATTCAACTTCGGTAACTTTTACAGACACTTAATGGACATTCCTGAATGAAGAGCAGAACAGCAGATGGTGGGGTTTTCTCAGAAACTTGATTCTCCCAAACAATTGTCGCCAAAGGAATGCTAACTGACGGGGAGGATTAGCTCAAAACAACAAGTCAATTTTTCATATAAACCAAAACTGTTTTTGATAAATTTATTTTTAATTCTGTCTTAATTTTGCATTTATTTCTGTTTCTTACAGTATAAAGAAAATATCACGTTACAGTTTAAGAGCATATTGTAGTATTTTAAAGTATATTTTCTGTCTATTTACACATTTTTAAAGCATATTTTAAGTGCCTATTTTCTTTTTTAAAAGCCTATTCACTTGTTTTAAGAAGCCTATTTTAGGTGCCTAAAACTATTTTTTTTAGAGCCTAAAATACCAGTTCTATTTATTAGTTATATCTATGAATAAAATTTTAAAAGTTCACATTCATTAATTATTTTTCTTGTTATGATTTCAGAAATGGCAAAACTGTTAGTAAAGCATCCTAACAATCTTAGAAACGAGAACATCTGAAGTCTGCTGCAATGTTAAAATTTATCAATAACTTAAGCAGAAAATCTAAAATACATAGCCATCATACTTAACCAGTGGCGTCACGTGGGTAAAATATTTGGGTGTTCACATGGGGCTAAAAATAGAAAAACAAGGTACAGAACTTACCAATCTCATCACTTGTAGAGAAAATGTACTCTTCTTTCTTTCTGTGCAGCGAACTTCTCGATAACTTTAAAGTTGAAGTCTTTCTTCTCGTGCACTAGACGTTTCTTTATTGCCAGCATTGCAAGTGCTACACGGTATTCACACATTAGTAAACAAAATTACTTTTAAGTTCACTGGTAGAAAACGAACTAGCCTATTGAATGCATTTCCCAAATGGTTGTAGTAGTGAATTATATATATTGTTCTACTCTTTAACTACTATAACTATTCTTTAAACTAGGCTAGAATTATTAATATTATATACACTACTAAACTAAACAAACGATCGCGACATCACAAAGAAACTACTACTTCACGCTGTGAGAACTTCAATTGAACTGATACGGAATTCCTGTTTGGGAGAGAATGTAACTGTAAACTTCGCACCCCTAACAAACAGGAACAGCAGACCACCCGCTGGTTAATCTTTGCTGGCCAGAAAAAAAAAATTATATTTTGAAGTTTTGAGCAAAACACATGGTATAGACAGGGACAGAAGACTGTGTTGCAACTTATACCTTCCAGCTGAGAGTGAAAGAGAAATTACTGTTCGACTATGTATCAATGTACTAAAGTAAATATTTATTTATTTATGAATATTAATAATAATAATAATGGCATATTGATGTAGGTAATTGTGACATAAACGACGGAATGTAGAGGAAATAAACAGAAAATCAAAGCTTCACTGTGAATTCTGACAATGCGACAACACTGTGCAAACCTATATAATAAGGGAAGATGGATGGGTCATAATTCAAGTTCCCTCTGGCAGCTCACAAGTTGGATGAGATGGAGGAGTTGTAAGAAAAACATGTGTGAGAACTGTAGCTTTTACCGATGTTGCCGTCTTCAGTTATAGGGGGAAAAATCAGATGCATTGCCTGATGCTGCCCTCTTCAGGTCGGGTGCACGAATGACGTGTGATCCTATCACACTTGCTACCTGCGGAGCCCCTGCTAACTTTAGGTAATGCAAAACGCAGTACTAAGCAGTTCACCCCTTAGCTAGTGAACCACCTCGAGGAAGCCCATAAAAGGGAACAAAATACACATATTTCTATACAGCGAGACACCAAACCATACAATAATTTTTATTTTTTCAATACTACTGACAAAATTAGGTAAGGTAAGAATTATTAGGAGGTTCACGTGCTCATGTGATCCTATGCAGGAGATGCCACTGTACTTAACCCTTTCACTGCTAACATATTATGGTATTCACTGTGCAAACTGGTAGTGATGAATTAATTTGCAGATTTCTTTTATAATCATAAATGGACAAACAATTGCAAATAATTTGCCAGTTTCCTCCAAAAGAAGAGCACAGCATGTATTTCCTGAAGTTAGACTGATTAATGCAACCCTGGGGTAGTCCACATGTCGTCACAACACAGTAACATTATAACGCATTTTAGTGCATGGTGCCTTAAATTATTTATATAATTAAATATAACTACATTAACTACATTATATATATTTAACTACAGACGGCAGCTCAAAGCAGAGAACAGGGGAACTGATGCTGTCAGGATGTAGACAACAGATGATACTATATGCTCATACACTTTGAATCCCTCTCACAGAGAATTTCTTTCATCTGTAGGCATGCAAAGTAGTGCGTCTTTCATAGGCGTAAATAACACGGCCAGCAGTGATGTTTGCTGATGCATATATACAGCTGTAGAAGTAAATGGATTAATAGGTACAAGGGTTGGTCAATAAGTAAGGTCTCCAACACTCTAGCCCAAGCTCACAACTTTGGTCAAGAGTTGGTGGCACTGCCATGTCCCAATCTCCCCTCTTTCAAACGAGCCATTGCTGCAGCCGCTGAACCTTTTAGTGTCCGAGATAGAGCTGTTTGAAATGGATCTCTCAATTTCCATCCCTGCGAAGTGCGGCCTCTGCAAACCCACCACGCACAAACCTTATGGAACAACAATTTGTCACTCAAAATGGTCTGTATGGAACCTTTAGAAATATAAGGAAGCAATAAACAAAGTTCACTAGCAGTGATGTGTTGATCTTGTCGCACCAATTCATTGATTTTTGCCACCATCTCATCTGTGACACCTGTCGTTGGTCTGCCACTTTGCTCTTGATCATGAATATTTGACGGCCCTGTTCAAACTCAAGATATCATTTACGCACATTTTTTATGTCCAAACATCCCTCTCCATAAACTTCGCAAAGCTGTCTGTGAATTTCAATCGGCGGAACTTTTTTTGCAGTAAGAAACCGTATGACTTGGCAGGGACGGAAATCGGGAGATCCATTTCAAACAGAGGAAAGCCAACTGGATTGGACACATACTTAGACACGAGGGATTCATACATGACATCATCAAAGGGAAGATCAAAGGAACTGCTGGAAGAGGAAGGAGAAGAATACAACATCTGGATGACATGAAAGATGGCAGGAGATACAGCAGATTGAAGGATGAAGCTGGAGATAGAGAACACTAGCATCAGAAATTCTCCATACGAAGACACGGACCTAACACTAGGCAGAATACTAAATAATAACTGTAATTATGATTTTTCAATAGAAAAGCAATCCTCATTCCACTTGAGTTGTCATTCCTTGATTTTTTTTTTTATTTCACCGCTCTGAGTATTTTATTTTACTGCTTTAAGAATTTTATCCCACTGCTTTTGTTCATTTTATTTCACCACATATCCTGGCCTCTATTCATGAAGTCATGAACATTTGGTATGATCTCCCTGCTTTGACTTCTTATTACTATCCCTCCAATTTTTCCCCTTCATTACAAGACACACTATTAACAACGTGAAGAGTATTTTTGGAACAGTATGGTATGCATTGCCCAATGCTCTCAATACAAAAAAGAACACATGGCAGACTGGCCCCCACCACTCTACAAACTCAAATAGCTACCGCATATCCTAAAGCCATGAGTCTTATCTAATCTCCCCGGTTATACCTACCTACTTCAAATGTATTTTGCCGCCTACACACAGCTGTTTATATTTGTAGCTGGAAACCATACTGCTTGAAACATCAGCTCCTTCAGTACGACAATCAGAATGGAAAATTGATAACTAACAACACTGATAGCCAACTTCTTTTCTAAACATGTATGCAACATAATGATTGCTCAGCAGTTTCCATGACCTTTAGAATGCACAAATAAACAATTAAAAAATAAAAATTTGATGTCATCTGCAGCACTTTGCTTGCATTTCACGTTTTAAAGTAGGTTTCATAAAATAAAAACATTTCAAGATATTTTGTGGCTTCAATTAGCCAAAATTAGGCCTATCTGGTAGAAATATGTGTTTTTAATAACATTAAATGTGTCAGTTGAGAATTTTGCAGTTATCGTTAATAACAGAAATCCGGGTCTCTATTCATGAATTAAAAAATAGTTGAATAAAAACACTTTCTCTAACGCACTTTATTTACCTTAGTAAACTTCTGGACGGCCGTTTCGCAGGTGGTGTTCCTGCATCATCAGCAGAGTGCAGGAGTTTACTAAGGTAAATAAAGTGCATTAGAGAAAGTGTTTTTATTCAACTATTTGTTACACAACGCTAAAGTCGGACACAAGAATGAATGAATTAAAAGGCAAAGGATGACACTGAAGAATTGTAGCTGTCTTATTTCTGGTGAGTAATGGTTTATGTTCTTATTTTGCTGCATACTGGCGAGCAGATGGGAAGCCTGTCTTGGCCTCAGCAGTCTATCACATCCCATGATTCATGTCGTCATCCAATGATGAGTCAGTTATAGTGGGTTTTAAAGGCCTGTGGACAGCGAGGTCAGCTTAGCCTTAGTATAAAAGGTGTTCTAATGTGAAAGTCATTAAAATGTCTGTAAACGAAGCAATAAATAATGATGAGCTAAAGTAATAAATTATAATAATAATAATTTTATTAGACCATTTCATTTATTTTATAACAAGAACAGCACATTATAGTATAGAAACAAGTCATATACATTAATACTAAAAATACAAGTAAGCTGGAATATGGATACACACTAGAAAATAAGAAAATAAAAAATATACATTAAATTGCACATACAAATAAATAGAGAGTAGGCCTATGGTATACTTTTAGGCACAACATATAGGCAATTTGATTGAAAGTATATACAGTGAACTCTCGATAATTCGGACCTCAATATACTGGACTTTAAATAACTCGGACAGATTCTTAACAATCCAGACCCAGATCTACAGTCATTCTGCGGCCATTTCAGGACTGCAAGAGAAGTAATTGTTCAAAAGCAACAGAGAAATTGTACACAGAAGAACATTGTCTCTCAGCCTAAATCTCCTCAGAAAAATATGCTCAAAGTACCCACATCAACCATTATCGTGTCCTAATTTTGTAATAGTGTGTATTTCAGACTCTGACTAGTAATTTTATTTAGTACTGAAGTGTTATTTGTTTTTGTTCCAACTGTAAGTTGCCTATATTCTGCCTCATACATTTTTCTTGTGGCTTAAACACGAAATTTCATTACTTAGATACCATTTCCTTATTTCCCCTCCATAAGCCGGACATTTCATAACTCGGACAGACCCCTGCCCACTTTAGTCCGGTTTATCAAGAGTTCACTGTATAGGCTAAACAGTAAATATAATAAAGCCTGACATGAAAATAGAATGTAACGGAACAGCTAACGTCCACATAGATTTAACTACAGTAGAACTCCAACTATGCAGATCGCCAATTATCTGGATCTCTTTGAGGCCGTGTTAAAGTGGTTTTTGCAGCAGCTAACATTGGAAACCCTCTTTCACTGGTCGATTATTTGTGAAAAAGCAAAACTTTTAGCCAACTTAATCAACAGTCTGTCAGCAAATCAACTGACCCTGACCAACGTGTTTAATATGCAACACTTTATGTAAGAACAGCACTGTAAGAAATGACATTTTTTCATGATCTAGATTTTCTGGATCAAGTCCGGACTCAATTAATCCGGATAATTGAAGTTCTACTGCAGAAGTGATATTCCTGCATACAATAATTGCCATTGTCAAAAGGTCTGGTTTCTTATTAAAAAGAAGAAGGAAAAAAGTTAAAGATAATGTTCACTCCAATCATAGTCAGTGGCATGAAAACACGTAAACATTTGAGCTCTTAAGAAAAATAAAATAAAAATGAGACAGCAAAATGTAAAGAAAATTTAAAACAAAACCACAACGCAAGCGTTCAATCAGCTAGGCTGGAACGAAGTTCAATTATTAACAGGTAGAATGTTTAACTAGAAAAGGACCCGAGGGTTCTGGACATACCATGGAAACGTTGGCAAGCCCCCCAAACATGAGGGATGATATAAAGAAAAGACCTAAAGATTGTAATAGAAAGGGAGAGCTCACATGATAAAAACAAGTATTATTGGTAATAGCCGGTAAATTGTTCAAACAAGTGGATAAATTCAAATATCTGGGAGCAATAATTACAGATACAAATAATATTATAAGGCTGAAGTTACGTATATCCTCAAATCAGGAAATGCCTGCTTTTATGCAGTTCAGAAACTCTTATCTTCTCGTCTTCTGTCCAGAAATCTAAAAATAAAAATTTATAAGACAATTATCCTGCCGGTTCTATTATATGGATGTGAGACATGGTCACTTACTCTTCGGGAAGAACATAATCTGAGTGTGTTCGAAAACAGGATGCTTAGAAAAATATTTGGGCTTAAGAGAGATGAAAACTGGAGAAAACTGCATAATGATGAGCTTCATAACCTTTACTCATCACCAGATATAGTCAGGGTAATTAAATCATGGAGGATGAAATGGGCTGGATATGTTGCACGCATGGGGGAGGAAAGACATCTCGAAAATATTGACGGGGAGACCCGAAGGGAAAAGACCACTTGGAAGACCTAGATGCAGGTGGGAGGACAATATTAGGATAGATTTAAGGGAAGTCGGATTTGAGAGGAATGGTTGGATGGAATTAGCACAGAATAGGGTTGATTGACAGGCTCAGGTAAGTGTAGCACTGAACCTTCGGGTTCCATAAGATAGATAATATTCCTTTTGCTAACTTAGGAATTGAGCTGCTCGGGGGAACAAAATGGTGCTACTGCCATGAAACAAGTAATGTTTTACTTTCCAGCATGTTTGGTGTAACAGAATGGTAGGTGATAGGTATTGATCTCTATATGTTCAAATGTATTTAGTACAAAATTGAGCTGAAAATAAAATTATTCAGATTTCTAGGTTAATGAGAAATTTATTTGTTCTCTTTTTTCAACACACCCCATTTGGCACTTATCATTTTGTTCCCCCGAGCGGCTCAATTGTCTATTGCCATTGACTGAGTATTACTTGGAAATGATATCCTTATGTGAACTTAATATATGTTTTGTATAACCATGTTTACTCACAAAAGACTTACTACAATAATCACAGAGAAATAGGCGGTTGTTCAAATGAACATTCATATGATTTTTGAGTTCACTCTTTTCATAGAACTTCTTTTTGCATATATCACACACAAATTTTTTATCTCCGTGTCTAATCATGTGTCGCTTCAAACAATGCATGGAAACAAAACACTCATTACACTCTCTACAAGAAAAAGGTCTATCACCTTTATGCCTAAGAAGATGAATATCGAAGCAAAACTTCTGTGTAAACTTTTTGTTACATACTTCACATGTATATTTAAACTGCCCAGTGTGCCGTTGCAAATGCTTGCTGAGGCTACTTTTCAGGGTGAAAGATTTATTACACATTCCACAAGAGAAAGGATGTTCTCCTGTGTGAACTCTCTGATGAATCAGAAGATTAGATTTTTGTACAAATGTTGTATCACAAAGCTTGCAAGAGTATGGTTTCACACCTTCATGTATACGTGTATGGATTTCAAGAGTATATTTGTCTCTAAAGGCCTTCTGACAGAAATCACAATTATATGGGTATTTTCCCGTATGCAGCAAATTATGCCTATCTAAACTACATTTTTGAGTAAAATTTTTATGGCATATGTCACACGAGTATTTAATTGAAGCACCGTTATGTACAAGTGCATGTCCCTCTAAGTGTCTCTTCTGAGTAAATCCTTTTCCGCATGTCCTGCACACAAAAGGTCTCTCTCCCGTGTGAATACACAAGTGTCTGCGAAGATTATTACTGCGACAGAATCCTTTGTTGCATTCAGGGCAGTGAAACTTGTAGGTGCTCTGTTTGTGTACTTGTTCATGTATATGTAATGAACTCTTATCCATGAATACTTTTGGACAACTTTGACAGTGATGATTTTCTACAGTTTGTTCGCTTGTTTGTTTGTCACCTGAAGGTATATCAAGGACATCATCTTCTTGTGTTAATTGTTGTTCAGTCTGAAAGATGGTTAATTTCTATTTAACATGTCACAGAATTTGCTAGAACAAGACAGTCTATTAAAGTTAGAGATCAACACTGGTAAAGGACTTTCAGGAGGAACTTGAGGAATCATCCCTAAATTACCTACATGTTCTGATTTTCCCTTGGTCATCTGTGACTATTCTTTTAAAATAATTAGTTTTATATTCGTTCATGTTGGATATTTTTTCTACGACTGCACTTCACTTAATTTCAGACTTTGTAAAGAAACAGAAAAATATTAGGAGGCTAAGTGACTATTTGGAATAAAAACTGAACTTGAACCAATATGTACAGTCGGTCAAATAAAAAACGTCGGGCGGTATTTGATTAAGTATCACGAACGAGCATATGCGCATGTACAGGAAGGCTTAAGGTTAGGTTCACACACGCCTCTTGTCTATCCATGTATTTTCTTGATTATTTAGTCAGTTTTGTTCCAAAACAAACATGTATAGAAGGCTGTGGCTATATGCCTCAAATCCGCCATATTCTTGGTTGCAAATTTTTATAATATTAATAATTAATAGATTCGCGAGGAATATGTTTATTCAAGGAGCATTTTTTTAAGATTCTATTTTATAATACCGGTACTTGTAGTGCAAAATCAATAACTTACGCTCAGCATCTGAAACCAATCTTAGCATCGAAATACGCGTCCGGCCAGATCAACGTTTGCTATGAAAACTTCCGGTCGCATTATAGTAAAGTTCCCACCTCTGAGCTGCTTTTCATAAATATGGAACCTTCTCGCTGCTTCCGAGACCGAAAAATGCAGGTCAATTACAGCCCTAACTACACTTTCTCTCACTTTAGCATTTGTATGTGGCGATGACACAAAGCAAAATGAATTATGACAATGCATTAAGTTGAATATCGTGTGTTGCGCTTTCCGCGATATTCATTTTTTCCCTCCTTGTTCATATTTTCCCTCCTGCCGCATGGCCTCATATGTTCCGAAAATGACCTGTATTTTGTGTTTTTTATAGGAAACTTGTGAACTAATGCGTCAAAACTTTAATTTCAACAGCATACGAGTCCCGACGTTTTTTATTTGACCGACTGTACCATCTTAGACTAGGAAAATTACAGATTTCTTGTACCATGAATCAGTGTGAGTCCCATTCAGTTGACTACAGAATTCGATTTTGAAAACTTTGAATATTAAAACAAGATCGCATGGTATGGTGCAATCCTTTATACAGCCTGTTTAGCTATGCCATGTAGCTCTTGACATTTATGCGAGAGACCAGGGTTCATGTACTGGTATAACTTACATTTTGAAAATAATTTTTAAAATATATTTGTTTTATTTACTTTAATTTCTATTAATTTTAGAGTAGAATTATTTTGTTTATGCAAAAAAAAGTATTTAATTCAATATTAGTTTTTGGCCAGTCTTGTATATTTATCTTAAAGTATGAAGATTTTACTTGGCAAGGATTTTTAGAGAGAGAATGGTAGATTCACTCACTTTCTCTTTCCTTTAGAGGGGTAGACGAGTGAATTTGGCGGTTGTTATAGCATTTTCTATAGTATCTTACAATGTTCACTAGGCATATCCAGTTGTATATCAGTAATAAAAAGTGTGAACCGCCAGTAAATAGCTGAGAAATCAACGAAATAAAGACGCACTATTTTGTGTTCTTCCTGCATTAGAATAGGGAAATATTACCCTTTCCAATGATATAACATTTCACTTACTTTCAAAAGAAATGTACTTTGAGCCCATCTTCTTTTAAAAAGTAATAATAATTCATGATAATCTCGTAGGTTTTTTTATAAACTTGTATTTTATAAAGTGATACCTCACTCACATTTATTCAAACAGGATTGAAGATAAGTAATTTAATATCATTTTCTTCATGGAACCTCTAAAAAGAGGAACCACCTATCATCTGAGCAAGCAGCTAACTCACTTATCTTTCGTATAACTGGAAACTGATGAATGCTCAACCTCAGAAGAAGAAAAATAGAGTAAATCTAGGGGAGTTCAAACCCAAAATGGTGGTAATCCAGATGATGCACATGAAGGGAAGGACCAAGAAGAAAACCTAGATGATGATGATGAAAGCCACTGATGACAGTGATGGAGACGTCAATGAGGATGAGGATGAGGATATTGGCATCCTTTCTGATGATGAAGATGAAGAAGAAGAAGGGGATGATGAAGAAAATCTAATGGACTTCAATGAAAGTGACTAGGTCTACTTCTAAGATGAAGATAAGGTCACAGATTTAAGGGGAGGTTGTAAGCACATTTGATCAAAAATGTGGATTTTCGGTTTATTGTATATTTCCATTGAATTAAGTATAATTTACATGTTACATAGTCGTTTTGTGCTATAAGGGCCATAATGGCGTAGTAAATCTCTTTAACTCGTTACCGGCTGAGTGCTGGGCACAATAATGAAAGTCCATTCATACGTTGCCGGCTGTCAGACGGGACCAATTCCTTTTCCTTTTAGTTCTAGGTTTCCCTGAGTAGATGGCGCAATATGCTATGTACAAATTTACAGCTGAATATACTGTGTTTTTTAAAATGTTTTTCACGGAAGTCAGCTTAGCATATGCTTTCATATCTACCGAGTGAATCTTGCAAAAAATTGTTATCTTACACAAAAAACAATAATTTCCCAAATATATATTCCTAAAAATTAGATATTTCTTTTTTTGCATATCCCTCGCTTGTACTGTGCGCAACAGTGATCTAACTATATAATAGAGTTCGGAGAGAACTTATCTCAACCTTAGCATTGTGGCATCCTGGCCAGATGACGCAATGTTCCCGGGGTTCGAGAGGCTCTGGATGCCTGTGGAACTGAGGTGGGAGGGCCCAGGTAAAATCATCGGTGGTTGGCAAGCCTGGAAGATGACGGGGTATGAAGGAGCCTCTCGAATAATAAGGTATTTTGCTCTTTTCTATAGTTAAAAAAAACGTATCCATTAAACTTTAGCATGGAGAAAATCGAGAAAAGAGTACAGTGGGAACCGTCTTGAAGCCACTTACACAGCAACGAAGGCTCACTGAGAAGGAGCTGCAATTGTACTATGGGCAAGGTTTTAGAACTAAAACAGATGTAGGTACTAATACAGATAGCTTGGAAAACATGTAGAGAGCAGTGTGGGCTACATTCTTCCATAGGGTTTCATCCGACATACAAGTTTTGTCCTGAATAGGCACTTCGAGCACATTATGGTATAATTTATCTTTAACGTCATTTTTCTATCATTTTGTTTTTTGTGCACATTTGTTCCTTTTTCTCGGGAAGTATTAAGAGTAGAGATCTGATTTTTGTTCCAGTTACTAAAACTGCATTAATACAGAAACGGTGGTTTTTTAATGCATTTCTCTTCAATGGTAAGAAATTTATTTCATTTTTAATGAATAAAACCTAATGAAAAAATTGAATTTTCCAAAAAAAGTTATAAAATATTTGTTTACAAACATATTCCGTTTAAAAAACCAACGTTTAAAGACAAGATACAGATCTAAAAGTCTACCAAATTTTGTTTCAATTGAACAAATAGTTTTTGAGAAAAAGGAACATGAACATCAATAATTTAACATGGCAGAGATACAGCTTACAACCTCCCCTTAACATTAGTAAATAGGCCTATTTCTAATATTTGTTTGGGTTTGTATTGTATATGATTACTACTGTAATTTGTGACTAATTAATAATCAATGTGTTCAATGAACTCTATTGTTAATGTTCTTTATTGACCTTCAAGAATCAGGGCATATTTTAATTATTAATTACCACCTTTTCATTGTACACTATGTGAAAACCTAGTAAAACATTGTAAAATGCTTTATATGTAATTAATTTCTGTTCGTTTTGTATGCTCTTTCAT
Organism: Ectobius pallidus; assembly: GCA_964059195.1. Classification (NCBI taxonomy): domain Eukaryota; kingdom Metazoa; phylum Arthropoda; class Insecta; order Blattodea; family Ectobiidae; genus Ectobius; species Ectobius pallidus. The sequence continues at coordinate 108,694,708 of CAXKWD010000007.1, read as the reverse complement.
TAATTATATTTTAATCTTTGAACTTATAGCAGTTTTTGAGTTTTATTTAGCCTAATCATGATTAAATTTAAATATTATTTAACAATTATTTGTTCCTTCATGTAACAAATATGCATCTTTTAGTTATCTTGCTCGTAAATCATAAATTCCCGGGAATTTATGAATTTTTGGTATATTTCCAGGAACATTCCCTGGAAATATTTCCTCGAGTTTAACTTCCCAGGAATTTTACATCATTATTTGAGAATATTAGCAAGGATATAGCATATTTATAATCTAAGGGAAAATATTTGGATATTCTCAATATCTTAACATGCAAAACTGAGATTATAACCTGCAATTTTTTGTATGTGTGTTTGTGTGTTTTCTTTTTTAAATTGCCAGAGTTAGTTTTTACATCTGTTGCCTCCCCTCTTGATATTTACACTATCATCTCTGAAATATAAACCATAACATCATATTATCGATATATTGCTTTTCGCACCTCTTTTCTTCGCTGAATCCATAATGGGCTATACATCAACAAATAAATGATAAAATTAGAAAGAATGAGCAAAAATGCCTGTTAGCAAGTGCAAATAACGCCCAACGACTGATTCTGGAGTACAGAACCTCCAGAAAAAGTGGTGTGTCAACATGGTAAATCTGAAAATGCGCTCCAAAATCCATTATGGAAATCTGAAGGAACCGGATTTTTGATGGCTGGATTTGTTAATGTCAATCTGTACTGAACTCTATAACCAGAAGGGAAAATTTATATTATATAACTCACCATGTCTTCATGAGGAGATATTTTTCCTTGTAACAGATCATCATAGTCTTCTGGTTCATCTTTGACCCTTGTTGTGAAGCACTGTAAAGAATTTATTCTGTGAATATTAATTATGAAATATTTAATATGTTATGTGGTTCACTTTAGAGGCTAATTAGCAACTAGTCAGCTGAGTGCTGAGTGCACCATACGAATTCCACTTTTTTGTTTTTGTTTTTTAATGAGATAATGTATCTTTCAAACTCTTAGTTTTGGACTGCATCAAAACGGTTTACTTTCTCCTCTGACTTATGTTGTTCTATGTCGCGTTGCATTTATGAGTCTTTTCAGTATTTGTAGCTACTTTTTTTATTTTCTCAAACAACCTTACCCTGATAGACACGGTACTCAGGTGACAAAACGTATATTATAATGACACATCTCAATCATTGTATACAATACTACAGTGCGTTTCATGTATGAGTTGGCCAATCATGTGGGTTTCTGCGTCGCAGCGGCCACAGCTCTAACTCCTGAGCTTTCGGCTGAAATATTTACTTAAATAAAGCCGCTAACAGTGAAACAATTCAGGTTCTCACAATTACAGTTAAAATTACAATGAAAATAACCACATAGGTTACAAGACATGTTGGAAATGTCCTCCTCTTGCACCCACACAACACTGGCACCTTATTAGGAAATTTTCTTTCATGTACATAAGTTCAGCTTCTGAGATAGACATAATTTCTCTTGTGATATTGTCTTTAAGTTCTTCTTACAGTATGTGACTATTATTTATGGGGGAACTTGAAAAATAAAGTGGTTACTTCAAACTAGCGTTGCCACCTGTCCCGAATTTGGTGGGACATCCCGCATTTTAAGAACATTTTCAGCATCCAGAATTATGCCTATGAGGGACGCATGATATATATTTTTTATTATTTTGATAGCCTTTTCTTTTCTAATGTTAGTGTTACTGTTACAAAGCCTATTCAGTTTTGGCTTTATAACGAATATATACCATTTTTCTCTTATTAATAAATTGTTCCATGTACAAATTTAGGTATGAAAATCGGCGATATGCATATATTCGATAAGTGTCTCTCCTTAGCCTTACCAAAAGGTGGCAACCCTTGTTCAAACCCCCATACATCAGAATTTATAGACAACTTATAGTCCTTTATATTCAAAGTCAGTTAGTACTACATATAAGGTTGCAGTCCTCTTATCAGAGGGATACAAAAACTCTTAAATCAGTAACATCGGTAATGTAGTCTTGGTAACCATACAATGGATCTGTAGCACTCATTTGTTTTCCTGATCGCAGTGCTAATGTCAGGCCCCACCTCTCATTGTAGGGGCAATAGATAAGGAACATAACACTAAAAATAGCTGCTTTAATGCAAATTATGTGTACAATATCTTTCACTATTTTGTTTGGCCCTAATTTCTCCAGAATTCAAAATTGTGGAAATTCATGATTTTCTCCAATATGAAACCAGAAAAATCTTTAAGAGGTATGCGTATCCCTGAATACCCCCAGAAAAAAAAGCAATGAATTCAACCAAATGAACCATATATTGAAAATATGAAGTCACAATACACCAGTCATATGTGTATGATGTAAGTTACTGGACGATGGTTCTGAGGTTTCTGTGCCATATGGTGATGGCTTTGACATGGTGACTGCTCTGGCTCTATTAACAAAGGATACCCAGAACCCTCATTCATAGAGCAGGAGCAGCATCTGATTCCACCAGCCTGTCATCAGAAATAATTCTTCTAAAAATTGTTTTTTGCCAGAATTCATACACCTACAGGGGCATCCGATGGGGACTCAAACAGACTGGTAGAGCTTCACCGGATACTACTGAGTCACAACCCATTGAGCCTGTATTCCTTTCTTCCCCCACATTTCCAATAAAGTATCCCGGTTCTTAAGGAAAAATTATATCAAAACTGTACACATAACCCCTCCAAAAATGCAGCCAACGGTAAGCCTCATGAAGGATTCATTGGACCTATGCACACCAATGTGTGTTTGAATGCAGAGATGTTTAGATCGGGCAGAAAAGTCGTACCATAGAGGAAAGATGCAATGAATATCACAGATGTATCAGGCTGCATTAACCAGACAAGTGTGTTGACACTGGCCACAAGATCCGTCTGCCACAGAATATGGTAAATGAACTGCAAAGAACATAAAATGATTCATTAGTAATAAGCAAGACTAGAAATTACAAATTACCTCAGGTTCAACTTTCACTTCAAACATGGCGGGACTTTCTTCCTTAATTGCAGCAGCAACATAATAACTCTCTGCATGTGATTCATTTCTTTCAGAATCCTGTAAAAAAAATGTATTACATTAACCATGATAAAATTACTTGACTATGCCAGTAATAACACATACTATTTTAGAAAAGAAAATCACAGTGATTACAGTAAAGAGTATTATTGATTACTCTAAAGATACACCTACAGAGAGTCCCATGCAAGAGTTGTCCAATGACGCGGGTTTCTGCATCGCGGTGGGCACAGCTCCAACTACCGAGCGATGGGGTGAAATATCTATGCAAATAAAGCCGCAATCGGTGTAATGATTCAGGTTCTCATATTTACAGTTAAAATTACAATGAAAATAACCACTTACCTCATCACAAGAGATGTGTGAAATGTTCTCCTCTTGCATCCACACAATACTGTCACCTTTTTAGGAAATGTTCTCTCAAGCTCATAGGTCCAGCTTCTGAGACAGAGTTAATTTCTCGTGTGATAGGCCTATTGTCTTTAAGTTCTTCTAACAGTATGTGAATATTATTTATGGGGAAACTTGAAAATAAAGTGTATAGGTCAATTTCCCATACATTAGAAGAACTTAAAGACAATATCACAAGAGAAATTAACTCTATCTCGGAAGCTGAACTTATGCATGTGAAAGAAAATTTCCTAAAAAGGTGCCAGTATTGTGTGGAAGCAAGAGGAGAACATTTCAAACATCTCTTGTGATGAGGTGCGTGGTTATTTTCATTGTAATTTTAACTGTAAAGGTGAGAACCTGAATCATTACACCGATCGCGGCTTACTTTGCGTAGATATTTCACCCGATCGCTCGGGAGTTGGAGCTGTGCCCGCCGCGACCCAGAAACCCGCATCATTGGCCAACTCTTGCATGGGACTCACTGTATAAGATCGAACAGAAAGCTACACCCAAATTGCATGGATTATACAGAAGCCTTTAACTTTAGTAAAAATGCAGCTCAAGGATAAATTGAAGAAGATTAATGTGGAAAAGAACAAAAGTATCCCAGAGTTGCTGTAGAAGCAAAGAAAAATTAACCTGCTAAAAATGACACTGATGGTGAGATGACTGAACATTTAATGTACAGTAAAACTGAAGATATAAGAACAGAACTGAAGAATGAAGCGACAAAAGAGATTATGTATGAAGGGCCGGTCTGAGCTCATAACTCCTAGTTATCCTATATTATGTAATGTGTTAATGTGTTCCAGGGGACCCTAAACAGAAAGAAAGTCAAAGGATACAGAACAAGTAAAAATTAATATTAGTAGAAAACACATTAAAAAGTAAAATATAATAAAATAAGGAAATTCATGCAATTGCTTAAAGCTAACGAAGTTCAGACAGGAATTCTCACTTGTGGATAGATACAGGAAAAGACAAGCATGCACAGGAGTCAAGCAGCTGTCGTGAGTGTAGACAGTACCATCCACGCATGTGCAATAAGTCCAGCAGCCAACGTGTTCTGTTGCTGTTAAGTTCATAACATGGACAGTTACTCCTTTTTGAATATTTAGAATTTATTTAGGAGGCATCAGATCATGTTTTTAAAAACAATATTAATATAATAATACTAATAATCAGGGCCCAGATTCTAATGACATGTCATCTTTCTAGTGATGCTGCATAGACATTGCCAACTTGTAGATAAATCCTAATCATGGCCTCTAGAATATAGAAATGCATTTTTATTAGGTCACTTTTTGATATTTTATGCAATTTTATATTTTTAGGGCATTTATTTCAATTTTACGTCATTATTTTTGTCATTTTTGTGCCATTTGCTTCCTTAATTAGTAATTTTCATGCATTTACATTGAGTATATTAACTTTATTTTTGTCTTCTAGCTAGCATCGTCCCCAGCAGTGCTGCCTTTGAAGTGTTATTTGTTTAATGCAAGAAGGACTATTTGGTGTTGAAGTGGTGTCATGCCTCAGTCTGAAACGGGAATCAAAGAAACGCCAAAATTTTGTATTTTATTACCGCTTCACTTTAATTAATAGTTTCAGTAAGGAAAATCACCTGCATGGTGGAGTATCAATTTATGTTAAAACGTCTCTTGCCAAAAGTTGTTGCAGATTGGATCTTAATGTATTTTGAAACAACAAGTTTAGTATTTGACCGCCCTAAATTAATAATAATAGTGGTCTGTAGGTCTCCAACAGGAGACCTCTATCTATTCCTTGGGAAACCTGAAGACCTATTAACGTTCCTTTAAAGAAACGTACACTGAACATTAACAACGGCAGTTGTAAGAAAAAGGTAATAAACAACTGGTATACTCCACAGTAAGGCCAGATGAAAAATAACATGATGCTTTACTCAGCTTTGTAGAAGAGTAACAAATCAGACCTTTATACACTTGATCTCTAGTAGTTTGTACTCTAGAGCAGGGCCATCGCGTGGGCGGGGCGGCCGGGGCGAAATAAGTTAGATGTACATAACTTATTTTTTAAGTTAGGTATAACTGAATTTTAAATATTACGTATGAATTTATTGAACAATAAATATTTGACACCAATAACTTTATATTTGCTAAGTTATTCCAAAATAAATATTTGCTCAAAATTGAGCAGCTGGATTTACTTGTATACTGTTAATAATAATAACCTAATAATGAACTCTACTGTGGGCCTTAAATCCTTACAGATAGGTGGAATGTCGGGTGGGTGCACGTGGGATTAAGTTTTTTTTTTTGGGGGGGGGGGGCACCTGACGAAACCTTGCCCCGGGCGCCAACAAACCACGCGACGGCCCTGCTCTAGAGCTAAACTTCACTACAGACAAGCCATTAATGAAGCCAAGAAAGTATGGTAATATAACAGACATTGAAAAGTCAAAGAATAAATGAACAAAAACATGGAGTTTAATTAATTCGATAGCACAAACAAACAAAAAAGATAACATCGACAAAAAAGATGAGTTCAATAATTTCTGCATTCAAATGCCTTAGAAACTGTATTTGGTTTATTAGAAAGCAATTATAAAAAAAAAAAAAACCATCAGTGCAATTTTAATCTTACAGAAGTATGTCCTGAGGTAATTCTTAAAATTGTGAAAAATTTTAAAGCTTCTGATAGTGTTCATTACTATGATCTGTCCTGTAACTTGTTGAAAGAAGTTATTGACTGTGTAATAGTTCCTTTTACTTATTATATAAAGAAATGTCTGACAGCAAGTAAGTTCCCAGACATACCATATTAAAAATCTCTAGAGTTGTGCCTGTATTTTAAAAAGTGAAAATAATTGTTCAGCAAGTTATAAGTTAGGCCTATTTCTATAACACTTCTTTTTTCTAAAATTTTTTTGAAATTATTATGTACAATCAAGTCAACCAGTACTATCATACTAGTCACAACAATTTGGATTTAAGAAAGGTAAATCAACTGCTGATGCTATGGAACATCAACCGCACCGCACACCAATTTGTTCTATTTACATGCACTGGTTTGTCTGTACACACTCAAATGTTGCAGACAAACCAGGGCCCATAAGGGTTTGGCTTTACAGCTCTGTTTCTGGATCACGTGACCCATGTACAACTTACTGCCAATTTTAATTCTCACCTTCCCACAGCCATTGTCTGTTCATTCAGAATGCCATTTATAGGTTAGAAAAGTGATACCTTCAACCTGAATCATGATTCAAGTGGAGGGGGAACCAAGAGTGTAAGTACAATATTACAAGACAGGCTATGTGAGGAGGGAAGCAATTCAGGATATGCACACTTATCTAATTACGGAATTCAGCCTAATTCTGTTCCTATATATGGGACAGCTGATAATAAATTTGTGATGTCTGTAGCTCAGGGTTGTTAAAAAACATGTTTTTTTTAAAAAGAACAAAAAAACGTTTTTTTTTTTGTTTAAAACATGTTTTTTTTGGTTTAAAACGTTTTATATGTGAACAACAATGTTGGTTGTTTTAAACGTGTTTTTTATGTTTACAACAATGTTAGGCCTATTTATTTAAAAAAGTTTAAATTGTTCATTTTGTTTAAATCAACCATTAATGTTTAAAACATTTTAAACAATTTGTTTTAAACATTTTTTAGCATATGTTTATAACACTTTTTAATTGGGTGTTAAATTTAATTATGCAGAGAATTTACATTTTGTCAATCCAATGACACCCTGTGCTAAGATGTTCAAGATTTACGAGTCGTAGACTTAATAGTATTTGAAAATACATTTTGTACCAGTAGTATTTGTTTATGATTTAATAGTTCATGATTAATAAAAAATAATACAAACTACTGTTTAATTACTGCCTTTACTGCTCAACTGATGATTGACTTTCACCATGCTTTACGTGGTCTTAGCCGCCTTACATTATCAAACTTACAAGGAATATCCTACTACAGTGTTGCCAAATTGACACATTCAATATTTAATATTAATAATCTCTTTCTTTAAAAAGGAAGACCACAAAATAGATGGTAGGATGCAGTCAGAAAAAATTCAAATCAATTACTCAAAATCAGAAACTGGAAGCTGGCGACAGAGGATAGAGAAGTCTGGAGGAAAAGGATACAAAATACACTACCTCACATGATTTTCTGGTATTCTGGCCCTAGTTTTTTTTTGTTTTCTGTTTACAACACTAACAGGGTGTCACTGACTTGACAAAATGTAAATTGTCTTCATAATTAAATATAACACGCAATTAAAAAATGATTTAAACATATGCTAAAAAAAACATGTTCAAAACAGATTGTTTAAAACGTTTTAAACAAACTTAAAAAAAAAACAAGCACTTGTTTTTTTCACATGTTTTAAACACTTGTTTTAAACGTTTTGTTGTGAACATTCCAACCCTGCTGTAGCTCCTAAAAATATTTGGAAAATAACGATTTTAGGTCGTGCACTAGACTCCTCCCACCAATTCTCTAATGGGACCTGCCTGGGAAGATGGAGTTTAGGGTTCAAATGTCACCTACTAGATGTCTCACTATTTTAACTACTAGCAACACCATCTATTATGAAATTATTTTATAGTCACTAAACATTTACAACAGGGGTGCCCGCCCCCCCCCCCCAAACTTCACTGCTAACCCCCCCCCCAAACTTCATTGCTCACCCTCAACCCAATTGGCTGTCGACAAGGGCGCCCATATGATATTTTCTAGGTGGGGCAATTTTTTAATTAATTAATTTTTTGTCGCTTTAACTTCTTGGGCCACTTTGTAACGTTATATTAATAATATAATAAGTGCAACAATGACGTAGCCAGAAAATAATTTCGGGGAGGGTCGGAAATGCTGGGGGGGGGGGGGTTTGGAATACCCCCCATAAAGGGGGTCGGGGGTCCATCCCCAGAAAATTTTTAAATATTGAACTAATGAAAATCACATTTTACGCTATTTTAGCACAGAAAAACTAGTTAGGAAATTTGTTTACCATACTCGAAGACATGCCAATGTAAATAAGAAATCATTACCTAAGTGGGGGTCCACCCCCGGAAAATTTTTAAGTACTGAACTAATGAAAATCACATTTTACGCTATTTTAGGACTCAAAAACTAGTTAGGAAATTTGTTTACCATACTCTAAGACATGCCAATGTAAACAAGAAAATGTTACCTAAGTCGGATGTCCACCCCCGGGAAATTTTTAAATATTGAACTAATGAAAATCTCATTTTACACTATTTTAGCACTAAAAAACTAGTTAGGAAATTTGTTTACCATACTCTAAGACATACCAATGTAAAGAAGAAAATGTTACCTAAGTCGGGTGTCCACCCCCGGGAAATTTTTAAATGTTGAACTAATGAAAATCACATTTTACGCTATTTTAGCACTGAAAAACTAGTTAGCAAATTTGTTTACTATACTCTAAGGCATGGCAACTTAAACAAGAAATTGTTACCTAAGTTATAATACTTATTACTATTTATAAGAAAAGTTGAATAAAACATGGAACAGTGGACATAATAGGCCTACTCATTATGTTATGAAAAGAAAATAACTGCTTTATCATATTTCACACACCAACAAATCTTGTTTAATTAAATAATTTTTTTTGTTTAAATACAAATATAGAATTTTAGGTTTTGACTTTTGGGGGGTCCAAACCCCCTGAACCCCCCTTTCCTAATCCACTGTGGATTCTGCTTCCATGTTGTCGATTTGGTAAAACTTCTGCAATTCAAATAATTGTCTTAAAAGAAAAGCACCTGACTATAATAATTATTAATATACATTTTTTCCTTGCGCCCCTCCCCCCGCCCCCGGGTATGGGCGCCCGTGGCTGTCGAAATTCTTTATCTTTATAAAGAATTAGAAGAGACCTTTTGAAGTTATAGAACTTGACTGTGTTTATTTGTAACATATAAAACTAATTTTGCAACAATTTTCAACCCCCCCCCCCCAGAAAATTTATAAATGATAATATTTTGCCACCCCCAGAAATTTCAATGACGCAGTCTGCGTCTTAACCCCCCCCCCCCCCCTGTGGGCACCCCTGTTTACAAGAAATATATGGGTGATTCTTCAAATACGGGAAAATTTGTGTTCCAAAGTGATATTTCCCTTCAAATTCAACTTTAAAAAAAAATGAAAATAAAACTTTGTTTCTACTACTTCCATACTCCAACTATCACTTTGAAATGTCACTAACTTTAAATTCTGATATTCCAAAATCAAATTTAATTCGATGAAATGTCATCCGCATGCCCTGTCCCAAACCTCGGTTTTGTATATTCTAATGCATTTTTCCACAAAACAAATGTTATTTCCTTTTCAACTTTTTTTCCTGTCAATGAGTATAATTGTGTGAAGAATATTAACCCCTAAAAAATAAAATGAAATAAAATTGTCACTCTACCTAATGAACATAAAGAATGTCCCAAGGGTTTTTGGACATCCACATGGCTGAAAAGAATGGAATTTTTTTCTGCAGAAATGAGAAATTTGTATAACTGGCAACAGTGTTAGAAAGCCAACAGGGCAGCTTGTGGTTTAATTGTAGGGTTTAATTTTGCTTGCTTACAAACAGTTTGGGATTAACAAAGGACTTTGCATCATTTTCAAGGAAAACGTTTTTATTCCCCGTCATTAACATGGCTTCTAGAAAGTAGGCAGAAAGTGAATATTAATTAATTTTGATTATGCACTATGGTAAACCTTCCAATTCAAAGTACTTGACTGAAGTTGAGCTTACAGAGGTTTAGGAATGGCTTGCTAATTTTGGCAACCATCTGCTTTTCTTTATGTGATTTCATATTTTTCTCAGCATACTTCAGTTGATTTTGTTAATATTCACAAAATATTAAACTTGCAAAAGTTGAAACTGGGAAAAAATTAAATAATTTATTTTTCCCTTATTCTCTTCCTTTCCCTCTCTCCTCGTCCCTTTCTCTCACATTCTCCTTGCCCTACCTGCCTTTCTGGGACTTATTCCTAACCATAAATTTCAGATCAATCGGTATACGAACCCATGACCACTAACACTGTAACCAGCAGCCTTAACTACTACACCAAGAGTGAGTGCTGAGTGGCGAAGGGAAAATTCATCTATTTAAATTTAGAGAGCTTTAATACATGAGAAATAGCTGCTTTCATGTAAGGGTCTTTTTTTATAAGTTAATTATGAAATATTATTTTGGCTCTGAAAAGAGCCATTTTGGTGCAAGGGTCGTTTTTGCTGCATTAATTAAGTCACCTTCATTCTAGTCTAAAACTCATTGTAGTCATTCAAGTCTAAAATTCTTCGCTGGACAATACCATAATACAACCTCTAACTTCTACTTTCCCTGCTTTGGTCCCAATAAGTTACATGTAATATTTCATAGTATGATGCATATGTGGTTTCATCCTGAAATATTTATTAATGCTGTACTTTTGATATGGTGCAAGGGTCATTTTCGTAATGCTGTGATTTTGTATATTTTTATATGTGTATGATGAAGCGTACAATAGTGAGCTGCAGTGCCTGCATTGAGCAGGTTCGTATCTGGAATAGGGGAAGTACTGTCTGACTGTGAGCTGAAGGCCGAGCTGGTGGCATAGTGGGGGAAAGACATAGACAGTAAAGGCAAGCGCATGGTAAGGTAGTGGGGGAACGCTAGCTCAGCCTTCAGCTTGCCGCCAGACAGTAGGTGGCAATGCGTAAGCTCGGAAGCCAGGGGAAGTAAGTGGGTGGGCAAGGGTGGGCAGTGCTGGTGCAAGACCTAAATTAGTGTTTCGCCAAATATTTGATTTCATGGTACCGTAAAACATAATCTAAGCTATAGGGTTGCAACTATTGTGAAAAATAAAATGAATAGTTTAAATGAAATTTATAATTAACTTACCTGTTCTGGTACATTAATTTTGGCTCTCTTAGCCACTTCACATGTTTCACTTATACTCTCATTGGGTCTTTTTCTTTTTGGAGCACTTGGTATGTCGAATATTGTTGGAACAGCATCAGGTTTCAATCGGTTTCTTAAGAAATTTAAAAACATGTTATCTTCAAAGTGCGCACTACATATGTGGCAGTTCCTATATAAATGCAAGGCATCATTTTTCAACAAATCCTCTCTTCTGGAATATACAGTCCATTTCTTTGACCTGAAAAATACAAGATTGACAGAAACTCATTAGGGTTCATATTTTATAAGCTTCCAATTTGTAGCTCTGTACAATTACTCGATTCTGAACTAACCATGATATTCTATTATCTTATAATATTAATAAGTATTAACAAATGTACTCGTTTTACTTACCGTTGCTCGTCTTTTGGAAAACGGAAAAAGCTTATGTCTTTATTTGTTTTGGAATTATTTTTGCAGTTGGGTGCAGAGCACCATCGACCACCTTTTCTCTTAGGCGTACTAACACTCATTACGATGATAATAATAAGCGAGAAAAATAATCGGGCAGCACAAGCATAGGCCTAATTTATCTTCGTAATTATTCTTACATAATTTCGATGATGAGTATAATATTTACATGCCATAGCGTGTAGCCATAGGTCTATGATTATTTCTTTCGTGAGGTACCTAGATACCGTGATACTTTTCCTGTGAAACAAGCAGGAAGCAATAGTAGACATGGATAAATGGTGTAAAGAAAATGATTTCCACATTAATGTAGATAAGACAGAGATGATGATCTTCAGGAATGGAGGAAAAGTACCGGCTGAAGCCAAAATTAATATAAATGGGAAATCCATAAAAATTGTGTCTGACTACAAATATCTAGGTATGACATTACAGACAAGCGGCCTTTGTTTTTCTAAGCATATAGCTGAAAGAGTTACGCAGGCAGTTCTGGCGATGAATGACATTAAACATATACAGGCTCTAAGTCTGGCCACAGCCATGTTGTTATTCCAATCAAAAATTTTGCCAATTATGACATATGGTATCGAAGTCATCTGGGAACATCTTACAGAATCTAATCTGGCTACAATGGAGAAGGTGAAAGCATTGTACATCAAAAGAGCCATCGGTGTAGCTAAATCCACAAAATCAAGACTTGTTTATGTGCTAGCAAAAGAATCTTACCTAATAGAAGACATGAGAATTAAATTTCTGCTACCATCCACAAAAGCATACGAAAGTCTAAGAAATACATTACTGACCAAAAGGTCACAAATATGGCCAGAGTTCTTCGCTACCGGGGCAATGATTGACCGATCATGGACATCTACAAACTTTGAAATGCGTCATGTGTTCACGAGACTGTCTATACATGGCTTCCATCACTTATTGTGTAGGAACAAGACCTATCATGAACCAGAAGTGCTGTGTACGTGTGAACTTTGTGAACAGCTTTGCGAGAGATATCATATAGAGACATGCAAGAAGAGAATAAGATCAATAAGTGACTATGCAAAAGACAAGAATAATTTCTCAAACTAAAATGCACATTTGTGCGCGTTTCAGATATATATTTTCCTGTGAAACAAAGCCCATTGGATCAAAATCCTGTCAAGTAAGAACGAAATTGACGACTTGTTGTTTACGTTTGTCACGCGGGGTTTTTAGACGATTAGTGTAAAAAGAGGAGTTTTCCACCAAATTATTTAAAAATAAATCGAATAATGATATCTTACAATGTTATGTGTTAACTTACACTTAAATTAATATTTCCAAAGTACTGTTGTAAAATAGAAAAGATCAAAGAGATGGAGTTGGAGGAACAGAAGTGGATTCGTAAGAAAGCTAAAGCTCACGAAGAAGGTAACTTAGAACAACTTGCTTATGCCTGTAGTAAATTAGCAGAATTATATATTAAGTATGAACATTTCGAGGAAGCTCTGAAGGAATACAAAGAGCAGGCAGTTGCATATGAAGCACAAGGAGCTAAAATCAAGCTGGCAGTTGCAAACAGGATGATTGGGGAAGTTCTGACTAGCATGGGAAAATACAGACAGGCTCTTCAATATCAGGTTAAACATTTGGAACTTGCAAAAGCTGAGGGTGATATGATAGAAGAGCAAAGAGCTTTGGCAACAATTGGTCGCACCTATTTTTGCCAGGCTGAAAGTTTATCTAATGAAAGTGACGAGTATGCAACCTCTCTTGGAAGTGCTAACAATGCATACAAAAGAAGTTTAATTCTGTGCGAAAACCTGAAGGGAATTGGTAAACATGAGCATGCACAAATGAGAGCTAGACTTTTACTCAATATTGGTTTGGTTCAAGAATGTCAAAATGACATAGAGAAAGCTGTGGGTAATATTCAAAAGGCAATTCTTATATGCAAAGAACTAGACTTGTTTGAGGATCTGTATCGGTGTTATTCATCTCTTGGCATGCTGTATCATCGACAAAGCGATAGTGGTAAAGCCTTGAGCTACCTCAAACTTGCTTTAGATGTGGCAAGTAGACTTGATGACAAAGTTCAGTTATCCTGTGAGATACTCAGTTTTCAAGCTGAGGTTTTCTTTAGCTTGCCAGATTTCCTTAGAGCCAAACAAGCACTTTATAAAGCACATAAATTAAAAACCCCCATTGATGCTGATAGGAAAGCCATTGAGAAAAATTTGAAAATTGCTATAGCAATGTGTAATGTTCTAGATTCATTGAAGAATGTTTCAGATAATGATTATGGTGCAAAGAAGAAATTATTTGAAACTATGGGAGATGGATGTGTTGCTGTGAAAAATTACAAAACAGCATTGGACTATTATCATAGAATGTTACAGATGTCTGAAGCCCTTGGAGAGACGGGGGAAACATTAGCAGCTGTGTATGTATCACTATCTCAGACGTACAAGGATAACAAGGAATACGACAAGTCTTTGGATTATTTTAGGAAGGAGCTGGAAATATGGAAAGATAACCCATTTGAAGCATGTAAAACAACTTTGGAAATGGGCGAAGTTTTAGAATTGAGAGGTTCATGCTATGAGGAACTGGAAGAAATTTACAGCAGTGCTAAGAATTTAGCTCGTAAGTCTTCTGATTTAAAATTAGAGATTTTGGCTTTAGAAGGTTTGCACAATGCACAAGTAATGAAAGGACACAGTGTATTAGCTGAAGAAACTATGAAAGAACTGGATGCCCTTAAGCAGGATGTTGGAAGTGAAAGTAGCAGTGTAGAAGATGAAGAAGAAGACACACCTGACATTGGTAATGACATATGTCTAGAAACATACACAGATTCTGATTGTGAAAATGAAGAATTTGATCGCCCAAATGTATCTCGCAAACGTCCTCGATACCTAAAGATTCGAAGAAATGAGAAAGGAGAGACACAATTGCACATAGCTTGCATGAATGGCAGCTTGGCTCAAGTCAAGAAATTAATAGAACAAGGGCATCCGGTAAATGAGCGTGATCATTGTGGCTGGCTTCCGATACATGAAGCATCTAATCATGGTCATCGTGATATAGTGGAATTTTTACTGTGTAACGGAGCTTGGATTAATGACCCTGGAGGGAAGCAGTGTGGTGGAGTAACACCAATTCATGATGCAGCATCATGTGGACACCTTTCAGTTATTGAGTTGCTCCTTGATCGGGGAGCAGATGTTAGCTGTCGAACAGATGAAGGAGACACTCCTTTGGATTGCCTAGAAAAGTGGTACTCACGTACTGATCCCAGTTTTAATCCAATAGAAAGAGCTTTCTTTGATGAAATTCTATCACGTCTAAGAAGAGAACTGGAGAAAGTTGGACAAAATGTTGATTCTCACCCATTAACTCATGTTGCACCTTCTAGGACTTCAACCAAATCCTTCAGGAAAAGATCAAATGAAAACGATAACCTCCGTAGAGTGTTAATAGATTCTGATTCAGAGGGTGAAGAGGAAGTGTCTAAAACACGAACTAGACGAGTTTCAGAAGCAAAGAGTTCAGATTCAAGCAGTGGTTCATTACCTCCACTGCATGATGATGGAGTTGCTAGTGAATCATCTGATGATGCAGCCTTAGACTATCAGAATGTGATGAACATGTTGCGCACTAAAGAGAAGAAAGCTAAGGGCCCAGTGCTACATAAGAAAAAAAGTAATTCAAAAGGTTTTCTTCAAGAAGAAGATGTAGGAGAAGATTGGTTAGAAGAAGATGTATTCCTACTAGCTTCTCATCCTAAAAAAAGGAAACGTCAGGAATCTAATTTGGAAAAGCATTTTTCAGAGTTTGCTTCTGAAATAGGTAAGAAAACTGTATGTTCAAAGACAAATTATGTCCTTGAAAATTCTAATGAAATTACAAATGTAGACTCATTAAGCATGAGTCAGTCAAGTGTTATTGCTTGTCCACAAAATAATGAAAGACCAGTAGATTCAGAAACTTCTGTCGGAACTGCAGAAACCTCATTAGTTAAGTCTGTTCGGGTCCTTGTTGGGGGTAAATTGCTACTGGTGCCTGTTGAACAGTGTGATACAATCGGTCTTCTGGCTGAAAAAGCCGCAAAGAGATACTTTCAAATAGAAGGCGTTCAGCCAACCTTAAAACTTGTCACAAAGGATGGTGCACTTCTATCTGAAGATGATCCTGTGTCATTGATATTCAGTGAAGAGATAGTTGCAAATGTAACATCTTGGAATATTCCCCTGCTGACAGATCGTTATAAGGATGCATGCAAATTACTTAATGTAGAGTGTGACAAAGATATTAGTTTATGTTTAGAAGAAAGTGAAGCCAAACAGAGCTTAAACTTGTGCGATTTAGCTCTGAAGACTAGTCAATTAGCCCCTGTGTTCCGGGCAATCAGTCACCAGCATAAACTCAAGCATCTACTTCTATCAGGCAATAGGCTTGATGATGGAGGATTGCAGTTACTTACTGTTGTACTGCCAACCCTTACTGAACTACAGGAGCTAGATCTGAGTTGCAATGACATTTCTGCTGATGGCATTAAACAACTGAGCACTGCTTTGAATTCGTCAGATCCAATACTTCAAGAACTATCACATTTAGATCTAAGCTTTAATAGACTAGGCAATGCCTGTATAAAACATTTGGCAGTTGTTCTTAAAAAATTAACATCTGTTTCTGTATTGAAACTGCAGAACTGTCAGTTTGATAGTAACGTTCCCTTATCAGTGAACTGGGATGTATTGAATTTGAGTTCTATCAGTGAGCTTGATATTAGCTATAATAAATTAAATGGTGTTACCTTAAGTACAATACTAAATCAATTGTCCCCTGATAAAATTGAGAGCATAATGCTTCAAGCAGTGGCAACTAGTAATAGCGAAACTTCTGCAGTCCAAGCAGTCATTGACTTTATTGATCAGAGGGAAGTTCTCCACAAATTGAAAAAACTAGATCTTAGTAATTGTAATGTGACTGATGATGAAGTTCAAGATCTATTAAGAGTGCTACGAAAGTGCAATTCAATAAGATCATTGTTCTTATGTAATAATAAAAATCTAAGTTCTGTGTCATTACGTAGATTACTGCAGTGCCAACTTCCATTACACACTCTAGATTTAGCTGGTTGTATGAATACAGACAATTACCTGGAGAGCACAAGTTTAATAGGCTGGATACCACAGAAAGGTCAGATGAGACTAGAGAACCTGACGATAAATCTAAAGAAGGAATTCCAGGCAGTGTTGGTGGACTTGTGGAAAGCAGCTTGGGGATCCCGGGCTGTGATCAGAGAAACGTGTAGTGGCCTTGTGTATTTATCTGTAACAAAATCAAATAGCACTGTAAGTTATAAGATAAGTGAATAATCTGCAATCTCAAAAACTTTATATAGGCTACAGTGCATATCAAATAAAAAAAATGTGCTGTTCATTGTACATGGATTTACATTTTAATAGAGGCCTAATCATATTTATTCAGTGAGTCCCAGCAAGAGTTGGCCAATCATGTGGGTTTCTGCATCGCGGCGGGTACAGCTCCAACTTCCGAGCGATCTGGTGAAATATCTAGGCCTATGCAAATAAAGCCACGAACGGTGTAATGGTTCAGGTTATCACATTTACAGTTGGAATTACTATGAAAATAACCACGTACCTCATCACAAGAGATGTTGGAAATGTCCTCCTCTTGCATTCACACAACACTGGTACCTTTTTAGGAAATTTTCTTTCACGTGCATAAGTTCAGCTTCTGAGACAGAGTTAATTTCTCTTGTGATATTGTCTTTAAGTTCTTCGTAGGCTACTGTATGTGACTGTTATTTATGGGGGAACTTGAAAAATAAAGTGGTTAGTTCAAACTCCAATACATTAGAACAGGGGAAGACAGAAGGTTGCTCTGTGACGTCACTGCTTTCTGCTCTGACTGCTCGCGTTATACCTCTGCGAGGAGTATGTGAAGTGGTGGCATCAGTGAACAGGGGAGAAGAGAGGGTTATTAGTATTGCGGGCAGCGGAAATTTAGGGGGTTAGAACTTACGTAATACGTGTTTCCGAGTTAATGAAACATCAATCGATTTTCTTGATAGTTTATCGGTTAATTACAGCACAGAAGTTTAACATATTATAAATAATTCTATTTTTCTATTCTGTGAGAACAACTGCCTTTCCCAAAATCTATGTTCTTTGACAAAAATAGACATTACTATCATTTGAATTAACATAATTCACTACAGTAAAAATAATAAAAAAAATGAACTGAATTATTTACCATACAAGCTCGTCTGCACCGTAGATGATGCAAGATTACAGTAACAATTTTCTGACTTTCCTGTCTCTTTTTTCTTTAACAAGTTTATCAATGTTGGGACGTAATGTTTGAGCAATATTTAATCGAAGACTACATTTAGGTTGTGATTTGACAATGTTTGAGCTTTGCACATTTCATTAGTGAAAAAAATTGTTCGGCCACATATGTCGATCCAAAATTACATAATATTCGTGCGGCAAGTGCATAAGTCTCGGGAATCTGGTTTCAGGGAAATTTCTGTAAAAGTTACCCTAGATCACTTTACGTTCGTATTTGTCCTTTAACAGATCGTCGCATTGTAAGTTTAGCAGCTCCAACTGATACCGGCAAGAAACGTCTTTGACATTAACTGAATATGGGTTAGCAAAAAGTTTAAACATCGGAGAAAGGTTTTCCACATCCTGAAACCTCGATTCGAACTGAAGAAGAATGTTTTGCAGAACTAACACATGTTCTGCAGAGAGAACGCGTACTTGCATTAACTTTGAAAAATGCTCCATATTTCCAACCAGAAGTTGTTCTACGCACAGAGCTAAAGTGAATAGGTCCTCTAGTACCTAAATCTAGCGTACTCTAAACACCCCTACTACCGTGCGCTCTTGCTGACGTCACACACAAGGGATCCGCATGCTCTTGCTCCACAAACGTCATCACAAGACGTAGTTGACTTCCCCTGCATTAGAAGAACTTAACGATAATATCACAAGAGAAATTAACTATCTCGGAAGCTGGACTTATGGGCATGAAAGAAAATTTACTGAAAAGATGCCAGTGTTGTGTGGATGCAAGAGGAAGACATTTCCAACAAATCTTTGTGATGAGGTACGTGGTTATTTTCATTGTAATTCCAACTGTAACTGTGAGAACCTGAACCATTACACCGTTCACGGCTTTATTTGCATAGATATTTCACCCGAACGCTTGGGAGTTCGAGCTGTGCCCACCGTGATTCAGAAATTTGCATGATTGGCCAACTCTTGCATGGGACTCACTGTAGAACAAGGCATGAAATTTCAAGTCTGAAGGTTATAGCCAAGCCAATAATTTTAGTTGCCATTATTGTTACATACAAAGCCTAGCATTACAGCGTTTGGGAATTGTGAAAGGCTATCCTCTCCCTTTTATTGTTTTAAATATGCAAAATTAAATAAATAAATACAATGGCAATCTGGCAACCGGAAATTTCATGCCCTGTTATGGAAGAAATTCTTTTATAATTTTACTAATATCTTATCATCATAAATGCCATATAGATTGTTGCTGATGCAATAAAATTAAATGGTCAATAGGCTAGATGAAATAGGCGTGTAAGTTCATGTTACACATAGCACTTTGGTTTACATTTGAGATATCTAACATATATGGGAAAAATGGATTAAATTGTCATTACAGGAGCTGCTTCACAGTAACAAGCAAAATGTTTTCAGTAGATATTCACCTGTCTAGAATAGAGTTTTAAATTTCTTGAAAATCTCTATTACAATACAATGAAGTACAGTGAGTCCCACGCAAGAGTTGGCCAATGACACAGGTTTCTGCGTCACGGCAGGCATGGCTGCAACTCCCGAGTGATTGGGTGAAATATCTACGCAAATAAAGCTGAGAACGGTGTAATGGTTCAGGTTCTCACATTTACAGTTAAAATTACAATGAAAATAACCACGTACCGCATCACAAAGTCGGTCAAATAAAAAACGTCAGGCGGTATTTGATTAAGTATCACGAACGAGCATATGCGCATGTACAGGAAGACTTAAGGTTAGGTTCACACACGCCTCTTGTCTATTCATGTATTTTCTTGATTATTTAGTCAGTTTTGTTCCAAAACAAACATGTATAGAAGGCTGTGGCTATATGCCTCAAATCCGCCATATTCTTGGTTGCAAATTTTTATAATATTAATAATTAATAGATTCGCGAGGAATATGTTTATTCAAGGAGCATTTTTTTAAGATTTTATTTTATAATACCGGTACTTCTAGTGCAAAATCAATAACTTACGCTCAACTTCTGCAACCAATCTTAGCATCGAAATACGCGTCCGGCCAGATCAACGTTTGCTATGAAAACTTCCGGTCGCATTATAGTAAAGTTCCCTCCTCTGAGCTGCTCTTTCATAAATATGGAACCTTCTCACTGCTTCAGAGACCGAAAAATGCAGGTCAATTACAGCCCTAACTACACTTTCTCTCACGTTAGCATTTGTATGTGGCGATGACACAAAGCAAAATGAATTATGACAATGCATTAAGTTGAATATCGTGTGTTGCGCTTTCCGCGTTGTTCATTTTTTCCCTCCTTGTTCATATTTTCCCTCCTGCCGCATGGCCTCATATGTTCTGAAAATAACCTGTATTTTGTGTTTTTTATAGGAAACTTGTGAACTAATGCGTCAAAACTTTAATTTTAACAGCATACGAGTCCCGACGTTTTTTATTTGTCCTCTTGCATCCACACAATACTGGCACCTTTTTAGGAAATTTTCTTTCACGCGCATAAGTTCAGCTTCCGAGATAGAGTTAATTTCTCTTGTGATATTGTCTTTAAGTTCTTCTAATGTATGGGAAATTGACCTATACACTTTATTTTCAAGTTTCCCCATAAATAATATTTACACACTGTTAGAAGAACTAAAAGACAATATCACATAAGCCTATCACAAGAGAAATTAACTCAGTTTCGGAATGGATATATATAAGTATTCATGAACCACAGATTATTGTCTCTGTTGGACATTACATGAGAATATTATAGGAGAAAAATTCCTTCCTGGGTTCAAGTCCCAGTGTCGGAGGAATTTTTCTCCTATAATATTCTCTTCTGCATAGATTGCTCGGGAGTTGGAGCTGTGCCTGCCGCGACGCAGAAACCCGCGTCATTGGCCAACTCTTGCGTGGGATTCACTGTAGCAACATAGATGAAAACTGCTGTGAGAGATGATAACATATTAACTTGCTAAGCTGTCCCAATGCAAATGAAAAAAAAAATTGATCCATATTCTTAGTAATTTTCTCTGTAGCAGTGCAAATTCTCCAGAAACCTTTGTAAATTTATAACAATGCCATCATGCAATATGCTCTTGAGGGTTTTACATTTTTACTCTATATCTATGCTTCAGTTTTGAAAATATTTCTCCACAATTCCCTAGTTTGTTGCTGCAGAGAAGCATGGGAAAAAAATTGATTTTACATTGAGATTTACTGAGTATCCAATCAATGTATGTAATATGTTTTTATTTTGCTGCAATTTTACGGATGTATTTGTATCATAAAAGTTAAAATCTATTTTATAAAGACCTAATTATACAAGCAAAGTGATTATTTATAAAATGTGTACACTTCCTGTCAAGTCTTATGGGTTTCAGAAATTTATATCATAACTTGTTTAAAGGAATTACTAAGAAAATGTTATTTTGTAGAAGAAAGCAATTTATATTACGTTAAAAATAAATACAGTACTATAGCAGCAGGGCTGGCAACGATTTTCCTACCCCCGGTAAATACCATGGTAAAAACCGATATTTACCGTCCTGGGAAATATATAGATGGGAAAAACTGAAGAAATTTTAATATTAAATTTTTTGAGTAGGCCTAATCTATACTGTTATTGCAACTTTAAATGTAACAAAATTTACTTTTTAAGTCTTATTGTCTTGTACAATACCATTGTAAATGTATCGTAATTATTGACAACATAATATGCCCAGGCCATCAATCTGATGAAATCTTTTTATGTGACTGTAAAACAAAGACAGGCTATAATAAATTGAAAGTGCCATGCCATTGAATACTTCTATAAAATATAGAAAAATCCTGGCAATACTTATATTCCATATATACTGACATTTTTCACCAGTCTCAGAAATTTCAATCTACATAAAAGTACACTAGGAGGATGAGCACTAAAGCGAATGAAATTCGTCATGTGTATTCAAAAACATCAAGAAATGTACATGGAACTCTTGTTTTTAAAATTTTACTGCTTATAGCGTCTGCATTACTAAAAGTATGACAGGAAAATAAATAAGAAATTTGAAAAAAAAAAAATGCGCTCCAAAGATGCGGATGATGCCAGGATATTCCATTAGTTCCAGAAAGTTTGTATCAGTTCCACTTCCACCACACAGAAGGTGACACACTACTGATAATATCAGATGAAAAAAATGTCTTTAAAAAAGGCTCTTCTTCTGATTGAAACTGAGCTGTGTATTGCAAATACTGTGGATTTATTTTTATATTCTTTAGCCAGAACTTCAGTACTTCAGTTATTTATTTTGGGCTTGGCTACTACAGCCTCTATAAGGCAAACAATAAAAGTAAATATTTCTAAAGGTTTATTTATTGCAAAATGGAATCATAAAGCTTGATATTGTTACATTATAATTATTACATTTGTTTTAAAACTATTTCTCTAGAAATTACACAGAAATGTTTTGGAATAAGAATATAATCCATAAAGCTGGAATTTGTTAACATGTCTTAAAGTTTTCAAGTTTTTTCCACTTTTGCCCTGTATTTACCAATTTATCTTGGAATTTACCGGTTTTTCCCACTGGGATGGTAACTTATATATTAGTTTTGCACAGGAAATGCCAACCCTGTACTATAGTCCTCCAAGCTAGAAAGGAACCTGTGCGGAACAAAGGTGCACTTGCTGCAGCAATCACAGCTTCGTTCCATGGAGGTTTCTTTCTAACTGGTAAGACTATAGTCAAATTACAGAATCAGCATTTAAATAATAAGACTTCTTACCTTTCCTAGTTTGTTTATATTCAGAACAAAATCACATGTAAAAGCATAAAAATATGAAATAAACTCAGAAAATTGTGACTACAACACTATAGTCTGTCTTTTCCTACTAAAAAGTAGAACATTCTTCTGAGCCTGTTGATGTGGATGGGCATCCTGTTCTTTCCTTGTCCTTCACATTTGTCCGACCATTTTTGAACTTTTCAATACATTCGTACATGCTACGGTAAAACATTGCCCCCATGTTGTGCGGAAAGTCTTTGATGGATTTGGCTCCTGGTACACCTTCAGATGACAAAAACGGATCACTGCACTGTACTGTTCTTCTTTGGTGCAAACACTGAGTGGTGCAGCACAACACTCAGTGGAATCTTAACAGTCAAACAATCTACAAGCGGAGATAAATGAACAACATATTGACGTCCGCAAGCACAAAGCGATACAGCCAACCTACAGAAGATTAAACAATAAATGCGAATACTTATTGACTTACCCATGTAATTCTTGAAAATTCAACATATCTGTACCATATTGTGGAACAATGATGTTGTTAATTTATCCCACACTAGCTAGTTACCCATCCTTTGTATGGTTAAAATAGTATCTTGCATAGTTCTTAGCACTTCGTTTCTTATTTTATTTTTTAACCTTTTTTGTGATTTTTCGGATCAGTTTGTGAACCACATAATCTAAAGAATGGATAATAGCAATACAGTATAACCCCGGTAATTCGAGCTAATTGGGACTGAGGGTACCTTGAATTAGAACAACAAAAACTCGGATTATAAGGAAATAAGAACAAGTCAAAGGCTAATGTATGTATCTCTGTACACTGTATACGAAACACATTGACATGGGGCATGGAAAATCAAAAGAAAGTAAAAAATGTAATTTCTACAGTACTGTAAGTGCGAAAAACGTATATGTGGGAGATGTATAAACGTGGGTTTACTATTATTTTTTAATTTAATTTTCATAAGACCTGCTCGAATTACATGGAACCTCGAAGTACCAAGCCTCTGCTGTATAATTCATAGCTTTTCTCTTTGGATTGCATATATATACAGATTGTTCTTCCGGTGTCTCTTTATCGTTAGGCAATACTGTCTTGCAGCATCTAATAAAATTCTAATCTCTGTAGTCGAACTTGACTGAACTCGTTTTCTTCCACAGACAAAATTGTTCTAGTTTTTCTAGACTTCGTAGAATAAACGGTAGCCTTTTCCTTGACATTTTGTATTGTTGTGGACAAATAAAGAACAAACAATTTGACAGCCGTTGCCAGTAGTAACATAAATATTGGCAAGGGGCAAGACATACCGATTGTTACTGCAAACCGTTAAAACAGTCCCCCATCTAAAAATTTTGAAACATCTATAGTCCTATGTTCTTTCAGAGTACAAAAGTGAAGTTTATGCAAAAAATAGCTCAATCAGTTGAGTAGCTTTTACATGAAAGAATAGCAGACATATATGTGCCTATAGGCACATAAACCGTTAGAGTTTTTCGTATATATGTTGCAGGCAAATTGTAAATTCACTCTTTTTACAGAATGCTCAGAAATTTTACAAAATGTTGGCAAATTATTAATGACACATCCATTCTGCAATTTGACTGGTTACTCTTCAGGCATTGTTAAAAAATCCGGAATGGAGTCAAATTGTGATAGTGTCATTGTGGCTGTTTCAAAGATTGATCATGGCCCACTGAACCCTAAAAAAATTTTTGGAAACCCCACTGAACCCTAAAAACATTTTTGGAAACGTGGAGGATTGCAGAAATAGAGTGCATGAGCATCGGCATGGGGGACAGAAGCCCCCCTCTGGAATGCCTTATGGCCTTATTAATTTTTTTTAGACCTGTCAACCTGCAATTGTTGCAGGGAGAATAAAACACATAAATATTTTAAACTGAGTTTAAAATAAATACAATTTTATTGTCAATTCGGCCAATACAGCAATAGACGTCAAACACATAAATACAAGAGTAGACAACTAAAAACTAACATATTGAGTAAAAATTTGAATTTAGCAAGTATGTCTACAATCATAACTGCATCATTGTATTTATAATCATCTTTCAACAAGGTTGTTGCTCAGATGAACTTAATCTGTTAATTTAAAAACTTTGCAGTCTCGTCAAATTCAACTGGCATTCAAAACTAAGGATCGGGAAACTATGTGAATATTAATGTATTTACACCCACTGAATTACAAATTTGTAACTATTCATTTACTGGAGATGCATTTGAGAACTGTATTTATTGCATTGCATATATTACAATGGGAATGTCCACCAGAGACAGTAACCTGTGGTTCATGAATGCATAACAATCCATATATTACAATAGACAACAATACAGTTCCATTTATCATTTCAGTATAACTTGCATAAATTGAGACAAGCAATGAGGTACAAAATTCTAATCCTCTATGAGACATAAAGCGATTTCTGTGGGAATAGTTTGAGTGTGATACGTTGTTCTTCCTCATTTCAAATTCTGCATACCTACATAAGGACATAGAGTTTAAAAATTGAAAGTCCTTCATCAGTTAATTTGAATTAAAGTGGCCAGGGCCGCCACATGGGGGGGGGGGGTGCCAGACCCAAGGGGCCCGATTGGGTCCCGGTGATGTGATATAATTTAATGTAAAACTGGAAAAGTTTGATAAAATGTTCTGTTACCCAAGCAACAAGAAGGAAGCTCCACGGAGAGGGAAAGAGACAACTGAATGAGGAAGGTTCGGCGGTCAGTGAGGGGCCCGTGACCAGTACATGGTCCTGGGCCCGACCCCGAGATGTGGCGGCCCTGAAAGTGGCAGGGAGTTCATGTATACAA
Source organism: Ectobius pallidus (assembly GCA_964059195.1). Taxonomy (NCBI): domain Eukaryota; kingdom Metazoa; phylum Arthropoda; class Insecta; order Blattodea; family Ectobiidae; genus Ectobius; species Ectobius pallidus. The sequence continues at coordinate 108,669,004 of CAXKWD010000007.1, read as the reverse complement.
TGAAATATGATTGACTATTACATTTTCCTGGGCATTTGTTGACCGATTCTGTACACTTAAATTATTTATTCTTAATAATTTGCAATGCACAACATACTTTGTGTTTTAAGAATCTGCATAGAACATCTAATTAATGTAAGAATGAACTTCATTTTTCTATAACAATGACCCGAGATTCTGGTATTGCTTAAAAAATTTAGATTTTCAAGTACTTTCGTACATGACTACAGACAGCAGGATTAAAGAGCATGTTGTCAGGATGCTGACTTGCCATGACTGTTTGTGACGAGTTTCTTGATCTAGGATCGCTACTTTTAGAAGTTCTTACCAGGTTGAGTGCACTTTGTTGCAGTTCTCTCTACGTCAGAAAAATGAGAAGGTGCCGAGAATCGAATCCATAGTCAGCAATGCTAACCACTGACTAAAGAGGCAAGTGGATTCCGGGCTATTACAATGTAAAGTGCAGCAGTGGGATATGACGGTTTTCAGAAAGCACTCGTTTCTAGAGGTTTTGAGTGATGGAACCAGCAGTTTTGGTAATGTGATCCGGGAGCCATGCATTTGTTTTTCTCAGTTTGTGAAAGACAATATGGATAACTGATCTGTGGCAGAACATGTGTTCACAGTAAGAACTTTAACATTGCGAGAGTTACAGAAGCTTTGTGGAAATCCAAAGCAGTCTGCAAAGACGCCAGTCAGTGACTGGGTCTGTCGGACAGAAGTAGGGAGTATCGCAACAAGTCTTGCACCAGCTGAAAGAAAACAAGGAACGAAATTACTGCCATTTACCCTGCTTTGCTGTTAAGCAGAACTTATGTAGCACATTTCAGGACTGCATTCGTTTCCGTGGGGACTTCTTAAAGAATGTACTTTTTAAAAAATAATCAGACATTATTTATTTATTTATTTAATATACAATTTCATTTAGCCCTATTTCACCATAAGGTACATTAGGGCTATAGTTTTATGTCAATTACAATTTATAATATACCTGTTATCTTGTATACTAGAGTAGCCTGTTTTGCTAAAGTTTAAATAAAATTATCGTAAACTCTTAAATATAAAACATATGAAATAGTGAAATTCTCTACAACAACAATCCTTGCTAAACAATTTTAAGAGTGGTTTATCATAATTAACACCACAATAGTTTAAGTGTCCTGTTAAAGAAAATCTTTTCCTTTCAAAGAGTGGGCAATCAAAAAGTAGATGTTCTACGGTCTGGTTTTCTTTACAAATACATAAATAACCATTCTCCCTTATAATATTAAACCTTTCAAAGTAAGAGCCAAAAATTCCATGACCTGACAAGAATTGTGTTAATACAAATTCAGGTTCAGTTTTGCTTTGAAGTCGGGATTCAATATTTGGAAAAAATAATTCTTTTGTAACTGTTCCTTTAACACTAGATAGCCACTGATTGTTCCACCTAGTCTTAATGAGATCCCACATCTTTCTTCGTGCATAAGAGTAAGGACAAAGAGAGTAGCTATAATTTGATTTGATATAATTTAATTTGCGGCTGATTTGGCAGCAGCATCGGCGCTCTCGTTACCGGCAACTCCATGATGGTCTCTCACCCATGTTAAGCAAATATGTCGTGTGTATGATAGTAAAACATTCCTAATTTCCACTGCCATCGGATTTAGATTATTTCTATTGTTTATACACTTCAGTGCCGTCTGGGAATCACTATATAAACAGCAGCTAGAATCATAAAGTTTGGCCCAAATTATAGCCTCTTTAATTGCGAATAATTCGGCTTGTACTAGTGAGCATTCTGGTGAAAGTCGATTCATCTGTGAGTGGATTTCCTGGCCATTTAGGAAGCATATGAAGGCACATCCAACTTGATCCGGTTTTCCTTCTTTAGATATTTTAGATCCGTCAGTGAAGATTTGGAGCTCATGATGTCTAAAACAACTGTCGAAATTTACAAAGTCGGGGACTGCAGATGGGTGTCCAGTTGTTGTAAAATTTGCTGGTTTCTCAATTTGTAGCTGCAGAGTGAATCAGACATTAATAAATTGCGAACATGTAAAAACAAAAGTGCTAACACGGACGACCTCAGGAAAACGTTTGGCACCCAAATCCGCGAAATGTTAGGGCTTTTTTGGGGGGCTATAACTCCTAAACGGTGCATCCTAGTGAAATAGTTACTACATAACTAATTAAAGAGCATTAAATTCTGCGTCGAATGAGTACCACAACATAATAATTCGGACATGTCATGGTCGAAAACCACGGTCAAAGAACGATGAATGTTTTCCAACTTTGTCAAACACTGAGATATAGTACTATATATGAGTCTGCAGCTTGGAAATGAGTATTCCAAGAGAAAAACTCATGAAATGAAAGTCGTAGAGCATCAAATTCTGCGTCCGCTAAGTACCAATTTTTTTTTTAATTCGGTCAAGTACACCTCTCGAAATTGGTAATTTCCCGGCGTTCGGCAATTGTCATATGAAGGTACCTATGGGTTAGAACGCTTCAGTAGTACGGGTGTAAATCCTACAGAGTTATTTTTGCTTTAGTATCATCTAATAATAATAATTTTAAAATATGAATCAGGAAAAAACAAATACGAAAACACACGAGTAAATAAGAAAACACACGATATAGCCATCTGGCAAAAAGTGCTATTAGATCAGTTCCCATGTGGGATATACTGATATAGTGAAATATATTTCCAATATACTGAAATATGAATTATCCTAGTCTTATTTACCTGTAGTCTTTATGCAGTCTTATTTTTAACATCGATGTTTATATTCATGAAGGAACGCCCAGTATTTAACTTTAGCTCACTGAGTAGGAGTAGAAAATACGAAATAGCCTGTTATGGTGGATAATTACAACCTAGTTAATCAGAACAGAACCTCGAGGGTAGCATATATGGCAGGGGTAATACTCCGCCCCTAGGCTACTAAACTAAACGCGGCTTTTGATTCTTGACTCCGTCACAAAATAAGTGTACATGAGTAGCCTTATGAATCATCCAACCTTGTACTAATATCTGATACGATCTTTACTGGGCGGGATAGGGAAGTGGACAGATGTGCTACTGATCGCAGCGTTCCTTAATTTTGGGTTTCTTACGCCTCCCATTATTTGTATTGCTTTCTTCTCCTAAAGAAGTGATTGGGAGTCACGACATGTTTCCTCTCTAATCCAACTTATTTTTCTTTTCCATTATATTTTATTATATATCCAGTGGTATAACTTACACCCCCGCACACCCCGCAAAGCGTAAGTGCCCGGGGGCTGGAAGGGGTCCAATCGTCGAGAGTTTCGGTTATTTTAAATCGCGTATGTAAATCTGATATGTATTCGAATCTTGGCATCAAGTTTATCAGACCTATGCATAGAATTTCTTTTATTTAAAAGGAATATTTCAGCAGTATCTACTGCTGAAATATCTTTTTTAAAGTTCAAATCAATTAAGAACTATTTTTTAAAGAGTCGGTATATGCTTAGTGCGCTTAATGAGTTGAGTATTGAATTTAAAAAGGCAAGGGAACTTGACTTACATTTAGTAATTGAAATGGCCAGAAGGCAAAAGGGATTCTTCAGAACTACTTGATATGAAAATAGGTATAAAACAGTAATAAAAGTTATGAGTAGGGTTCGGATGATCATTACCTAAAAATGTGAAAAAGATGACTGCAAATATGCCCTTAAAAATGACTAAATATGACTAAAAAATCCTAAATATGACCTACTAAAACATATTTTATAAAAATAAATGTTCCAATTTAAAACAGTTAATTACACTAAAATAAATAATATTTTGTACACCATGCGTGTCCCTATAAAATATTAACAATTGCATTAATTTTAAAATTAAGTTACTATTAAATGGGCATAAAGATTAAATTAATTACATAACTTTCAAATTTAACTCGACCGTTTAATGCTCCTTGGCCGATTTTATAACTGAAATATGACGTTAAATTATAAATATGACCAATACCATAAAAATGACCAAAATATGACTTTATATGCAAAATAAAAATGGTCCGATTAGGATAATAAGAATGCAATCCGTGATTAATTTGTGTTTGGGACGAGAATGGAGGTCAGGATAAAAATAAGACATGTCATAAACATCCGAACCCTAGTTACGAGATATTCCTGTGTGCAATTTTTATGGAAAGAAATACCTGTCATTTAATTTAAATTTTAACGAGTTGTAAATATTGGCTAGGAGTTAAAGAGAAAATGTAAATACAGTGATTGACAGGATAAAATATAAGTAAAAGTGAAGTGTTCCCTATACAGGCTATGGAGCCTTCAGGGTTCCAGGAGGATGAGGCTCCCAGATTTGAGACATTCGGCCTGTGAAGGTGGTAAGGTTGTCAGCCTTACGCACCGGTCGCCTTTACCGCTAAGATTGCTCATGGTACTCATTGATGATATAGGCTGAGTCGACCCCAGGGTCAGAGTGCCACCAGAAGGATTAGGACAGTTAACAATTCCAACGACCGCATCGGGGATTGAACCCGCGACCTTTCAGTTTATAGCACAGCCCCTCAACTACGACGTTACGGCGTGCCACCAAAATATAAGTACCGGTACATATATTTATTAGTTTTGCGACATGTGCAGCATGTGACATTAAACACATTGATGCCTTACGTGTCCAGTAACAAGCTGATAATTTTATCAGATAAAATCGCATCCTCATATTAATAGCAAGTATTGGTCTATATCCGAGGAATTGCTAAGCGTTATTGGTCAATATCAAACAGTGAAATAGTCTCTATAAATAGGCTCTCATAACGCTTGAGAAGTATCCATAAAATAATTGGACTGGACTTAATTGGACATAATTTTACTTATGGTTTAAGAACATTTTAAGTTTTAGTAGTTTTAATTAAAAATGATGCCAGCGATAAAACAGTTTTATTCTTATTAAATGTAAATATACAAGCGAGATTCTCTGAAGATGGTTGAATGTAACCCAAAGGCCTCTAGGAAAGGAAAATAAAGAGATTGTTCAAGAAGGTATTCTGTTATTATTTTATTGAACAAGCTCAATAGTACCACCCAGCTTGATTTTAAATAATTTGTACTTTTATGTATAAATTTTAATCTGCCAATTTCCGTGAAATTTATTAATAACTCCACAGCATACTTTTAAATCAAACTGAGCCATTATTGCCTACAAACGTAAACAATAAGTTTTCAAAACTATAGTAACATCACAGTTGGAAGCATCAAGATATGAAAGTCAGGACCACTTTTCTTTATATCGGATTTCGCTTCTCATATATTGTCTCTTGCCAAATAAGAAGCTTTCCGTTAGACTTCACTGAACCACAGGTAAGCAGTGCTAATGTAGTTTTTCAATATTATTCGCCTAGCAATTTTTTTTATTTCCAAGATTTTGAAATCCGTTCCGTATATTTTCATCTCATCTTGCCTTGATCTTGCTGCAACATTGAATTATGTAATTTATATCTCCAGTGTTACAAGTCCACTCCTACTCATACCAGTATTGTTTACTTATTTGCATATTTAATCAGACGCACATGTTCACCGGTCGCGGTCATGAGTCATTTTTGTTTTCTGATCTTGCAAGAGATGTGTATCAACAAACTACCTACACTAGCATTTCATATTATAATTGTCTCTTGCTAGATTATGCATAAAATAACTGCATAATATGTACAAATTACGCTATAGGCCTACGTACCCTAAAGACAAGAGAAAACACGCATTACCTTATATGAGATCTAATGTATATGCTAGCCCTAAGCTTGAAAGGTTTAATGCAAATTTTAAGTCTGGTTTACAAAGTAAAACGTACTTTTATATATTTCATTCCTTATTTCAATCCCATTAACTGTTATTCGTTAAATTGTTATTACTGATCGGTAGAAACATATTTTTGGGGAAATTTTTGGCCAGGTTTTTAAATTTTATTTATTCATATTGGTATATTTTTGATATTTTTAGTTACTTTTGTAAAAAATCTAGCTACTTTTATTACGATTTTTAGGGAATAAAAGGTTCAGCAAACACTAAGTTTCAGCTTGGTTTCGCTTTCAAAATGCAAATGAACTCCAGTTTTCAATAGCCTACATTTCAATCTGTCATGAAATCGATTGACACATCAAGTATGTGGAACAACTAGGGATTAATTTGGATAAAAAGTTAAATTGGGACACTGATGCACAAGCTGTGTGTATTAAACTATCAAGGGTTACCTATTTAATAAAGAAATTAAAATTATACATCAATATTGACCTGATCATTAAGGCATAAGCGTAGGCATGGTGTAACATTCAGTAAGGGTTTCTTTTCTTTCTATGGCATGTTAACTTCACACCCTATTTTTCCTTTCGTTTCTGGGGCATGTAAACGTGCACACTCAAGGCAAATAGGGCAAAATATTAAAATGTGAAATTCGCAAAATTGTATAATAATGTAGTTTTGTTTCACTTATTATTGGCCATTAAGCTACAAGATGAGAAACTGGATAATTTTTGTTATTATTTAGTAGACACATACATACGTAGCTGATCATGCTATCTTTCGGCCTTCCATTTGGGCATCTAAGACCGCAAGCTTTCAACATACTACTAGCCTAATACCTCTGAGTCTTTTCACAACACATTTAACAAGACTTTTATCTCCTCATCCCAATATTTTTACTTTTGTAAATAAGTTACTTGAATTTCAAAAATGACAGAAAAGAGATAGGCTATGTGAGACAGCAAACATTTAAAATAAGAACCTTCCAGGAAGAAGGAAACTACGGAGAGAAATATAAGAACGTTTAATGAGGATCATGTATCCAGAATGGAATTCATTAAGAAAACAAAATACTGTACCACCTAATGTAATTTCTTTCGATTTTGATATCAACATCTTTCTTCTCTTGAATATAGACCTATTCTTTCTTTCTTTCTTTCTTTCTTTTTTTTTTTTCGTAGTTTTGCCTCTCCCTTTTAGGATTTAAGCGACCCAAGCCGCCCGGGCCTTACAGGGCCGCGACCTGTCGGGAGAGGGATTACCTTTGGATCACATACATACTTTTTTGACCAGACAAGGACATGGAGGGCCTCCCCGGATGAGTGATCAGCCCAATGCCGGGGCCACCTCCGAGACAACACGAACACATAGGACGATACACACCAGTCACACACACACTCACTCACTCAGAACAAGGCGAGGATGAGGATGAAGATGATAATGACGGCCAGATGATATCCGGGGACCACAAGGGCCCTGACGTTTGTGTCATAGGTGAGGGAAAACCCCGGAAAAAACCTCACCTAGGTAACTTGCCCCGACCAGGAATCGAACCCGGGCCCCCTGCGTGAGAGGATTGGACGCATGCCCTGAGCCACAGCGGTGGACTAGACCTATTCTATGCTTTTAAATTGATACCAGGTATGTTGCTGTTTTTACCTCATGAAGTCTGTGTGCAAATTTCATGCTATATTTTACTACCTGTTTTGCTTGAGTGTGTGGTTTGCGCTCAAAATTTTGTGTGCGCAAATTACACGTGTGCAGATTACATGACATTAAGGTGGTAAAATGTGTGTGCAATCTACCGCTTAATTCTAATTAAGTTATTGAAGCTCTATTTTGTCAAATATTTAATTATATTTTTAATAATGAAATTCTGAACTTGTAAATGTAGGTCTATTATTTCCACCGTTTCATGTTTTATTTAGCCTAACTTTTCTTATAAATAATAATAAGGGCTATAACTTAGGTAACGATTTCTTGTTTACGTTGGCATGTCTTAGAGTATACCGTACTAAACAAGTTGTTAACTAGCTTTTCAGTGCTAACATAGCTTAAAATGTGAATCATTCAGTATTTTAAAAAATTCCTGTGGTGAGCCCCCAGACATCCCGGCACTTTCGACCCCTCCCCGAAATTATTTTCTGGCTACGCCATTGTATGGGGTAAATGGGCTTTGCTTAGGTACCCATTGCTTACTACATAGTAGTGGGCATAAAAGAGGAAGAAGCCAAGTACCAAAAGTACATTGCTGACATTCTCAACTCGATTCCGTATCGTGAATTTATGGGTTAATAGGAAATTGCAAACGAACATAAGACTACGAAATTATTATTTCAGTAGGGTAAATATATTCTTTCAAACTAGGAAGCAAATGTGGAAAATGTTGGTGGCGTTTGACCTGGATCTGATGAGGTAGCAGTAAGGAAGTGGAATTCTCCATGCGAGCGGGGCATCCACCCTGGCTCATTAGCATGAGTTATAGCAGAACGCCGATTTCCACAGTAAGAAGTCCGATTATCCTAATTTCCTTTGAGAAGAACCTATAAATATGAATATTTTTCCATGCAAATTTCATTAGCGGAGACTTCGCTGGATTCTACTCAAATTTAAATTCACTAATACTTGAATTTTATTATTTATGAGAGATTTAAAGTTAAAATGGTTCGAGAGACTAATATTATACTGGCTTGATTTCCAATAACAGTTACCGTCAAATGGGGCGAAGCTGACCTAATGAAAAATTTAAATACGAGTATAAATAATAAGGTTTTAAAGTGTTAATTTAAGTACGTCAGAGCAAATTTGACCAGACCATATTTTGGTTTCAAATCAGTCTGGCGTGAATATGACAGGTTTTAAATTACTTCTATCAGACAGAAAAGTTTCGAAAAACTAATGATATCTCCAATCCTGCCATCTACCAACGAAGTAGGTTTGCATCAGTTAGGACAGTAGGCTACATTCTTTCTTAGAATTCAGTAGGCCTATAGCTAAATGTAGTATGTATGCAGAACTTGAAATCCTGCCGATACACCTGTCTCAACTTTCCATTTTCCCAATCCATATTTTCCAAAAACAATTATTGCAATTGGAGCTGTCTCAAAATTCCGTTTTATTCTCAGTCGACCATGAAAAACAGGGCCGAACTGGCCTTTCGGGAGTATCGGGAATATTTCCACCTTCTATAGGCCTACGTTAAGGGTCAACTTTCTTTTTTTTAAATAACCTTCCACTTTAATCAAACAATTATACTTTATATTACGCGTCAAGTGCGATCCAACAATATAACATTCACAGGATATATTGACGGGCAAGGGTAGCTTATGTTATAGGCTATGTGCTCCATAAAGCTCACAGTACTCTTACATTCTTAAATTAAATGACCCCTTTACGTGTATAATCGTTAAATTAACAGTCCAGTAGTTGATTACTGATACAGTATACCCTATTCTATGCAAAACAAACAACTTTAGCTATAGGCCTAACGAAGGTTTCCAAAAGAAAGTGACATTTGTGTAGAATTAAAAATTCCAAACAAATATTGCTACATTGTATTTATGCATGTCTAACGGTATGCCAAGAAATCCTAAACCCAAGCAGACAATATTCATACTGTATAAAATTTAGAAAACTGCATGTAAATAGGATCAATGTTGATCAAGTTGTACGGGCACAGATAGACGGATGAACAAACAAGCCTCTCATTTTAAGAATTAATCGGTAGAGCTAGTAAATATCTATGAATTTTGAGGGCCGCTTTTTATTAATTCCTGGGCCGACTTTTATCCGAGCTCCGCCCTTGACGAAAAGGATAATAGGATATTGCAAATTGTGACAGAGAATAAGAAGAAGATGAAACTTAATTCTGAGAGATACAGAAGAAACTCTGAATTTCCATGCTCCGAACTTAGAAAAATAGTAGTTTTGAAAGTGTCCGGTTAGTCAATATCGTAACTTGCGAATATTATAATCGGAATAACTAATTATTTAAACTGAATTTGTTGTAAAAATAAGGAATGAAAATTTTCCTATTGGGAAAACTGTTCGGGCAAGCATTTTTTAATGAAAGTACCTGTACAGTGCATTTACTGCACAGTAAATGGATTACATAAGAAATTAACAACTTACTCTCAAGGGACACTAAACTAGGATTTGTGATCACTAGAGGGCGGATTTCTATGACCTGAAAAATATGATATAGGCCTATGCATGATTTATGACGTAAAAAATATTAAAATATGACCAATCAAATTTAAAATATGACTTTACCACTTACACATTGTATATATATATTTTAATTTTCATTACAATTCATTAAATTAAAATATAATGTTAATTATTTAAAATATCTGTAAATTCTAAAAAAAAGTATCATTATAATGCAAAATTTACAAAATATGATATGAAACTTCAAAATTTCTTTAATACGCACACAAATATGCCAAAAATATGGCTCAATATGCATTTTCATACTAAATATGCTACAATAGTTGAAAATTTCCTAAATATGCAGTTATATGCACAATAAAAACCGTTCCATTTTCACCAGGATGCTTGGAATCGGGTTTAAATTAGTCGGAAACCTGAAATAATGCAAGGGGGAAAAATATGACATGTCATAGAAATCCGCACCCTAGTGATCACTTAGATCGTCCGTAGATAACTTATTGTAAAATTTTCCCTTTTCAACACATCTTAATATCTTTATATTACTCTTTAATAAATTGCTACCAAAATCGTCAAAATGGATAGGCGTGCCCGACACGCTTTATTCATGTGACTCAACAGGTTATGTCAGCAAATCCGCAGTTGATTTCTGTCACTTTGCATTTAAGACACTCACTTTTCATGTCTTTTTGTAATTGGAAAACATTGCATGAGCGAGTTACAAGAATACGAGATGAAAATTAAGATTGGCGTGTTTAAGTTATAAAAAGGAATCACGCTGTCGCGATTGGAATCGACCAGGCCCGAACGGGTAAGGGAGGGAAAGAGACTATATAACTGGCCGTTCTGGTGGTCTCGCCCCAGTCTTCTCGTAGCAACCCCGTAACTCAGACCGCAGCGAGCATCATGGTGAGTCAAGCCGTGTTATCATGATATTATTATCCTAGTAGAATCAACAGAAATAACTTCCACAACTTATACTTATTGGTATAGTGTTAATTTATTGATCATACATTTTTTTATCTAATATTATATATATTTAAAAGTCTTCGGTTCCAAAGCAGATTGTTGTAAATTCAGAGAATTCCAAAATTATAGAATCGTTCATGCAAATCATTTAGAAGCAGTATAGAACTTTCTTTTTGTTCTTGAAATAAGAGTTGTTTTGTTGCAAAACTTTCTTTTGAACGTAAAACATTTTACAATAATTTTTAACTTACTGATCTGGTTATATATTTAATATTTTCATTATAACTGGCAAACGAATTCACATTTAAGAACGTCTGAAAATCCTCAGTTTTAATCTTACGAGGAACCAATATTACGTTAAAAATTGGTGTAGATTTATTATTGTGGTTACGTTTTTATATTCATTGAAGATTTTTCTAAATGTTTTCCTAAATGTTTCTTAAATAAAACTTTACTAATTATGATATTAAAATACATTAACAATTTACATTAACACTATATTGTCAATAATTATTTGTTCGTTGTGTCAGTCTAGCATTTTTCCCTACCAGTGTATAAGATTTTGGTCAAAGCTTATTAATTGTATAAGAATTTATCTTACAGGGTGCCTGAAATTCCTTTTTCCGCAGTTTGAACTGAGACTAAATTGGTTTGAGACAGTCTTCAATAGAGTATCTATTACACATTGAATAAGTCGTCCATGATTAGGCTATACAATTACCGTAATAACACTTTATTCTGATAGATGATAGGGCACATAAAATTAATAATTAGTTATAGGCCCTACTATTCTCCTCTTCTTTAAAGTTCGACAGGTAAATATGATTACATCTATTTACTTGTTAATTTTTAAATCGTAAACATTCTGAAAAAAAGATAACTTAATTACTTTTTAAAACATGCATGCGGAGCATTTCTTTGCATCAAAATCTTTCAAAAACGAGATATTTCCCGTAGTTATTGGCATTCTATTATCTAAGTTGAAAATAATTTGACTGTCACACTTACCGGTAAGATTTGTTATATAATTTGAAATCAGGAGTGAAATTTATCTTGCATTACCAAAAATACTTCTTTTCAAAGTTAACTTTTCTATAACATTTAAATTAATAAACTGATTTTCTCCAAACACTCATAAAATTCAGTTGTAAAAATCGCTGTATGAATCCATGGTTATCGCTACAATCAGATATAAAAAAGAAATTGCTTATTATCTCTAAAGAACATTCTTATACGCCAGAACATTGTTGCTTTAAATTTCATATGGAGTGACATGATTATTTTATTCCAAAAGATTTAACAAATAAACTTCATATAAATATATCATTTCTTATAACTATATCTAAAAAACATTGGTTCTCTGATAAATAGTCCTATACAAACTCGCCAGTTCTAGCAAACCATAACTGTTTAAGGGTGAATTTAGAATTTCCATTCATAAAACATGTGTATGAAGTACCATAACCTATCACAATTCTTTCATTTTATTATATTATGCTAATTAAAACCTCGATTTCTACTTTACTTTCAGTTCAACAGATCTGAATATTTATTACTGCACATTCTGTTGAAAATGCATTGCATTGTGGTGAGACAAGTATACATTAGTTTTATCCATGAAATACTTTCCACAAAAAAGTGTATTATTATCCTGATAATTAAGTAATAAAATTGAATCCCATGGATCCTATTAATAAAATATAATTGATCAAATATAACTTAATAGTTATGTTATAGTGAATTTACGTTAATTTCAAGATACTGTAAGAGACGACAGATAACTGGTCTAAATTAAATTAGTATAGTGTTTATTTTATAAGAATAAAAAAATCATTTAATCTGTCGAGACAGGTTATACGCATTCGAGAAATTCTCAACCTGTTGAACGTCAGTTCTTTGTTTGCCTCTAGTATAAACAAATAACTTATTTTTACCGTCAATGAAACACCTTTATACATCACTATCATTGGTATAGGCCAACCTATTCCAGACACGGTTATTTTCTGAGGGCTGGGATCTGTAATACTCTCGTACGTGTACGAGAGCTTGCAATATGTCTTGTCCATACCTCATTCAAACAGAAGACTATACGAGGTCTACTAATTACCTTTGGAATCATATTAAGTTATATAAGATACGAAGTGGTAATTATGCAAAATTAAACCTTTTGTGGGTGTTACTTTTTTAAAGTAAGGAAGAGAAAAGACGATAAAATATAAGAATTAGCCTCGCTGCAGAGGTAGATGAAGGCAGAAAGATGAAATTGCTCTTTTTAGCTAACTTTATGTTGAGTACCAACTATAAAAATAGCCTATATCTTGGAATTATCTCTTCTTCTAGTGTAGCTAAGTATCTGTGTTTGAACCCAAATAACTGTGTTTGGCTACTTTAACTGAAATAATTATATGTGAAAATTAACTTTTGTAGCAAATGCTTAAACAAATGCAAATGTTATTTTAAAAATATTATTCTATGGAAACCATAATGTCAATTACAGAATGCTGTTTTTTTTAATAATAATTTTAGATTTTAAAAGTGGTTTCAAGTTTTTTCCTAATTGTAATTGGTTCTAGGTAAAAATTGAAACATCTTAATGGTTACTAACTACCTTCGTTTTATTTAGGTTTGTTAATGAACACTTTAATTAAGACGATCTGTTCAAAACACATAAAACAGATCGTTCAATTGCCTTTTAAAATGATGTACTGAAAATGATCAACTAAAGCAATGACAACTGGAACGTGTCATTATGTGTAAACACTGTGCTCGCTTAGGGGCAGTGATGGGAAAAATACAAAAAGAAAGTAATTGGGCTGAATTACAATTACCTGAGAGAGATTTTACTTAATTACAATTACAATTTACTTTTTCAAAAAGTAATAAGTAAAATTACAATTACATTTACTGTCTTTACAAAAGACAGTACCTAAAAATGCCTTGTTTTGTGTTTGTTTTGGGCGCAAGCCTAAATTATTAATGAAAAAACAAAAAAATACATCAATGAGAATATTTTCGGAAACATTGGGTAACTTTTTTTTAATATTTGGATATTAGTTGCAAAAAAGTAATGATGACGATATAGCAAGCGAGAATGATACTAATACTAACGACTACTAAATTGTAACAATTACAATTTTATTTCTATTAGTAAATTACAAGTAGAAATTACATTTTTTTTTAAGTATTGATTACAAGTAAATGGGACCAGAAAGGAATTGTTACTGTAATCCGATTACTTTTACTCAATTACTTCCCATCACTGCTTAGGGGATACTAAGTTATATAAGTGTTACATATAAGATTTTTAATAATATGGTCTACTATCACCTACGAACTACCGTAAAGATCAGAACAATAAAAGAAACAGAGTTCCCATAATGACTCACAAGTAGAGAATCTCATGGATTTAATATGACTGCAGGAAATGCCCTACAAGGGTGAGGTACATGAAACAATAACAAGATTACTAAACCTCAGTCTCTTCGATGCCTACGCCCCGGAAGACGTTCACTGCACCATAAGGAGACACCGCCTTCGGACCCTAATTCAGATTGTATAGTAGACCTTGGAATCTATTATTACCTAAGTTGTTTATGGATAACTGGAAGTTTGTCAAGTGTTGTATAACTCTCATTAATATTAAAATACTGGAATGACGTAATGTTAGTGAGGACACTAACAATATTGTGAAAGATTATGAAGAGCTATATCCCTATGTATCTTCTTGTAAGTTACAAATTACGCTATCTCTACAAACTCAAATAAGACCTAAGTCATACTTGAGCAACTGAGGGGAAACGTTTTAGTCCCCCATCCACTCTGTGACGTATGAAACCTGCTCTTCATGTTCAGTGTCACGTCGAAAATGCTTTATGCTGACGTCAAGGGCGACTGTAGTGGGAGACATTACCCCACCGCACAGTGGCACAATGTGGCACAGCTGCGCACCCGTGACTTAAGTGTTGTGACCCTATAGTCCCTTACTTTTCGCAAGGTTTAAGTGATGAAGGACAATATCCGTCTACTGAAGAATCGGGTAAGAAAGAAAGGTATAGACATGAACGATGGTTATTTTTTCCAAAACCTTTTTTATAGGTATGTGCTGCAATAACGTGCAAAAAAACCACGAGGCGTGATTGGTCTCTGTAACGAAGTATGGAACCATATTCTGTGGCAGCTCTTTTCATGGAAAAAATATTTAAATTACAAAAACGAGCAATGAGAATAATATGTGAAAATAATTATAACCATGTAAACAGCTTTTTGGAAAATTAAAAATACTCGTTTTTACTCATTTTACTTTCCTGAATGTTAATATTCCCGTATATGGAATGTTAAACTGTAAAAATAGGGCGTTCAATGTAGCTTATTCGATTTTCACAGACGCAAATTACAGCAGTGATTTTGAAAATGAAAAGGTATAAGACGTTAATTTAACATCCTTTCTTACCTAGTAGCTTGATTTGTATTTGAAGATTTCATGCTGAGAAAATTGTAGATTATTTTACCTCAGTATGATAGTCCACTATTTTCTTCGGTTGAGAAAGTATAGCACAAATTACAACTTTTACACAATACTCTTGGTGTTTGCCTGCTCCCACTGAATTTACTTTGATTTAATTAATATAACTTTTGGTTCTGAACCTATTTTGTAAATTTTAGTACAGATGAACGAACTGTGGTTACCAAGCAATGAAAACAGAACTGTTAAACAACAAATCATTGCCAGCTTTCACACTGGCAACCTTATATTGTCATATCTAAAGACAATTATGTACTTTGATGGTTGGACACTCAGGGAAAAGGGATTCTGAAAATTGCAATTAAAGGTATTGAATTAGGGAAAAAAGATTCTAAAAGCGGAATCGGGAGAATGTAGGTTCAAGAAAATGACCATTCAGGATACTACATTAGGGTAAATGGTCATAAACGATATCTGCAAAATCTACTGATATTGCTTTCATTGCCCGATCCTGCCAGTAATAAATATGGATACTCCCTGGGTATTTATCTATCTACTGGTCCCGGTTGGGTTAGGATTCATGATTAATGATCCACATTACTCCTAACTGGACAAAGGTCTACAGAAACATTCATTATGCAGTCACTCACCGTCCTTTTGAAGGAAGGCTTTCTGCGAGTTTTTAGCCAGAATATCAGGCATTTTCCATTCTCCTAAGCATAGAAAGCATATTCTATTTATAATTTATCCGACTAAAATAAAGAAATGCAAGAATTGGAATATTGCATCTAGGCGTAGGCCTATATACGATCACCGAACTGTAGAGAGATTTTCTTATCACCTAAAATTTTGAAGCAGTTACTTTAAAACCATTTTCCTACCCTGGTTGTGTAGGAAGGTATACAGTACAGGACTTATCAAGCTGTCTTTTGCATTAGGAGATATCTTAAAATCGAAGATTCTAATTATGGAGTTGTAATCTAATAAACATAATTACAGCCATCATAATTATATTTCGATCTCTTATGGTGTTCCTATTGCATCATAATATTTACACTTATTTGAGATTTTGTTCATGAACATGGCCAATGGAAGGATTTGCTTCCATTACGTTTAGCGATTCGTTTCCTGTGTATTGCATACCTACATCATTGTTTTTTATACTGATGAATACAATAACTATGAAGAATGAAAGGTAATAACTTGCATTGATTTTTCAGTTTTCTAGGAGCCAAAGTGACGTGTGGAAAGTACCAGTGAGTAATTAAAAGAGATAATTTCAACAAAAGTAACCAGAATAACGATATGCTTACATAACATGGATTAATTTATTCTAACAAGTTCAAGTTGTAACAATATTTATAACAACAAATACTTATAAAAGATAACCTTTGTTATTAACATAGGAGGTCGATACTAAAATATTTATTTCACGTCTACATAATATTAATTTTAACATTGGTATATAGAACTAAAATATTTATTTCGCATCAACATAATATTAATTATGACATCTGTACACATAGGCCTATTTAAATATGTTCTTCCATAAAAATAAAAAATGACCAGATTAACAACGCAGTCTATAGAATATTAACCTAACTTTAGAGCAGAACTTACAGTTCCATATACATTAACAGCAATTGAAGCCCAGGTGAATAAATTTGGGAACGTTTTGAATAATACTATACAAATCATGTTCTTTTATTAAGTTCAGGAATGCGATTTGTGGGCCTATTAATAAAATAACATATTAACATATATAGTCTAAGTTAGATATTATCATTAACGAAATCGAAATACAGTAGGCTATTGCAAAGCAATTAATGTTGTTACAGCAAAAGAGCAATATTGAGATATATACTGTCATAAATGTCTTAATGTTGGTTAACTCTAGAATACCTGGGCTATTTTGTATATATAAAATTACCTATACCTTATACTCTTACTGATTTTGGCTCTTATTACTGCGAAACAATAACCAAAATTTGTTTAATTATTAATAATAACATAAGAACAATAAAGTAGTATGGAATAAATCAGAGTAGTTGCGTTCTAAAAACGATAGTTTCACTTTGTTTTTTATACATAAAAAGGTTGTGCTACATTAATACCCAAGGTAAGTCTCATAGACGCATTAGTGTTATTCTTTCCTTTTGCTATTTTTAATTCTTGGTTGAGTGATGTACAATCCTAAACCCGGGGATTTTTCGTTACTGAAAACCCCACTACCCGGCCGGGAATAGAACCCGGACCGCCAGGGTGGAAGGCAAGTATGCTACCTATACACTCATGACGGCGGACTGTATGGATGTTTATGGGTGTATGTTTCCTTCACTGTCTTACATCTAGTACTTACAATCTGCAATAGACGAACATTCTATCAATTGTATTATTTCGAAATATTAAAATGGTCCCACATTTTCAAACGAAAAAAAATAGTTGCCATGACTTATGCCCCATCCCAATTAGGGTACATGTATTAAACAGATTACTAACCTTAATACTGAAAATAGATCTCGAACCTTGGGGTCCTGTTCAGAAAAGTTAAAAAAGAAAAAAATGTGCGTGGAACGCCACGCGACAGAAGTGAAACTTGCTTTAGTTTTTTTAATTTTGGATATTTAATTTTTTGTATTTGTTAAATGTTGGATCTTTGATTTTTTATATTTTTTAATTTTGGATTTTTAGATTTTTTAATTTTGGATTTTTAGATTTTTAAATTTTGGATTCTGATTTTTTAATTTTAGATTTATTATTTTGTAAATTTTGGATTTTTGGATTTTTTAATTCTGTATTTTTATTTTTTAAATTTTGGATTTTTGGATTTTTTAATTCTGTATTTTTTTTATAATGGTGAAGAGCTCACCACGCCACCAGCTCGAAGCAGTAATAGCCCCCAACTCAATGCCTTATACCTTTCCCAGGCGCACTCCCGTATTTTTATTTTTCAATTTTGGATTTTTGGATTTTTTAATTTAGGATTTTTGGATTTTTTAATTTTGGATTTTTAGATTTTTTGACTTTTAAAATTTTGGATAAGCCTAATCATTGAGTTGATTGTTTTCTGTGCAGTCCGTTTCGTCACAGCCCCGCTAATTTCGTGACGATTTTGTTCGTAACGCAAGTTTGGGTTAGCTCTCGATTTCCTCCTCGCGCGGCTAAAGAAGTTTCACTTCAAAAATCCTTTCGTTCAAAAGAAGTATAGAGCAAATGAACGAACACAAGATTTTCTGTAACAAGCATGATTTATGAAATCAATTGTTTTAATTACTAGAATACTCTAGAGTGGTGAAAGGTTTTACTGACAGCGTTAACACGGCAACATCTATGAAACGCCCGTATTGCGTTTTGCCGAGACACTAATGCCAGGCGCTAGCTCGTTTAACACAAGTAAATGGCGACTATAATCAAGCTTCATGGCAGTAATAGCCCGCCTCCTCGGAAACTAATTTGTTAGTTGGTCTGACGTTCCTATTAATTTCTCCATCATCACTCATATCTTCTCTTGAGTTTTGTAAAACGACTACTCATTTAGTAATTTAGCTGCTAATGCAACCTACTTTACAGAATGTAAGAATAAAAATATACCACCTTGGAGTTATGAGCTAAAGCGAATCCAATTAAAACTTCTACTGATTTATGAACTTAGAACAGAGTAAACAATATATCCTTTGAAATTACTGAAGTTCATCGTTGATTAATACCCCCAAGAATTGGTGATTATCTATACTACAGACAATAAGAAGTCTAATTAGTGGTGATATTCCGTTGGCTCAGCATGTAGGGTAGTGGTGATATCCCCTTGGTTCAGGATGTAGGTTAGTGGTGATAATTCCTTGGCTCAGGATATAGGGTAGTGACGATATCCCCTTGGTTCACGATGTAAGGTAGTGGTGATATTCCCTTGGCCCGGGATGTAGGGTAGTGTTGATATTCCCTTGGCTCATGGTGTAGAATAATGGTGATACTCTTGGCTCAAAATGTAGGATAATGGTGATATTCCCTTGGATCGGGATGTAGGACAGTAATGGTATGCCCTTGGCTCAGATGTAGGATAGTGGTGATAATCCCCTGGCTCAGGATATAGGGTAGTGTCGATAAACCTTTCATTCAGGATGTAGGGTAGTGGTGATATTTCCTTGGCTCGCGATGTAGGGTAGTAGTGGTATTCTCTTGGTTCAGGATGTAATTTAATGGTGGAAGTAGGGTAGAGGTGGTATTTCCTTGGCTCAGGGGCTAGGATGATGGTGATATTCCCTTGGCTCAGGATGTAGTATAATGGTGATATTTCCTTGGCTCAGGGCTAGGATAATGGTGAAATTCCCTTGGCTCATGATGTAGGATACTGGTGTATTTTCTTGGCTCAGAGGCTAGGATAATGGTGATGTTCCCTTGGCTCAGAATGTAGGATAATGGTGATATTCCTTGGCTCAGAATGTAGGATAATGGTCATATTCCCTTGGCTCGGGATATGGGTAGTAGTGATATTTCTTTGGCTCAGGATGTAGGATATTCCCTTGGCTCGGGGTGTAGGGTGACTGACGTGTAATCTCATAAAACTTCCTGCCACTAGAATCGTATTCATTGAACCGCCATCGCCTTCCTATCAATCTATCATTGTCACCTTGACGAAGGTAATGGAAAACCACCTGAAGTATTGTACATACATATAGATGTACAATGTCTTAGTGACTGTCCGTGGTGATAGGGATAGGACATTCCATAAAATAGTACAGTAGTATTGAATAAAAATAATTATATTTTTTATTAGACACTCTTCTCACAACAAATGTAGGCAATGCAAAGATTACCAGTGCCAAAACAATATTATAACGTACTATAACGACTTTGAAGGAGAAACCATAAAAAAAACTCTATACACAATAACGTATGTAAGATTGTAATACATAAAGATTAGTAATAAAGTAAAGTGATCCCTATACAGGCCATGGAGGCCCAGAGGGTTCCAGGAGGTTGAGGCTCCCAGATTTTGGACATTCGAAGCATTCAGGCGGTAAGGTTGTCAGGTGGTAAGGTTGTCAGCCTGACCGTCCGCCTTTACCCCAAGGATTGCTCGTGGTACTCATTTCTGTTAGAGGCTGAGTCAACCCCAGGGCCATAGTGCCACCAAAAGGATTAGGCCAATTGAAAAACTCCAACGACCTCATCGGGAATCGAACCCGCGACCTTTCGGTTTGTAAAATATTTCAGCGCCTCAACCACTACGCTACGGCATACCCCCATAAAGATTAGTGGCACTTCCTAAATATTGTTATGGAGCCCTTCAATGCTAAAAGAGCAATGATCTTCAGCACCTTTTTGGGTAGCTTATATTGAACTTTCTGCTTAAGTACTACGAAACTAGGAATAGTTCCACGTGCTCCAATCATTAAATCGATTAATTCAAAGGACTTTAGGTGGTATTTTTCTATGAATAGGCCTAATTCGCCTGCTGTTTCAGAAATAGATCTTTTTTCTTTGGCCGCAGACTAGTATTACTAAAAATAAGTATTGGCAAGGAAGATACCGGTTGCAAATCGTTAAAACGGTCATCATCTTGAAACGGTGCAAGGTTACGAAACGGCTGTTGTCCTATGTTTTTTTCAGGATATTGAAACTATGTTCAAGTAACATCTCAGTTCTTTCAGACAGCGCACAGATCATATAAACCACTAGATTGTATAAAAAAAGGTATTCCTCAGGTTCGAGAGCGACCCCTGGTGATCCCGTAAGGGAATATTCACAGCGGATTTGTTACCGGGGTGCGCCAGTTCCTTACCTACTTAAACTTACGGACACACACACCCAGTGCTGAACCCGGGAAAATAATTTTTCACTACTGAAAATCCCCAGCCCGGCCAGGAATCGAAACCGGGCCGCCGGAGTGGAAGGCAATGACTCATCCACGGCGGCAGGTATATATTATTAATTTATTTTAATTAATCTCTGACCAGATGTACAATACATATTACATTGTTACAAGACAACCAAGTTAAAACAAACAGAACTTTTATAGGTATAAAATACTTCGATTTTTAATTGGGATGACAGAGAGACATTGTTCGACATGCGGGAAGTTTATTTAACTCAGTATTCGGCCTCAGTTCTTGATTTCATGAAAGCTCACATTTTAGTCTTTTCTCTTTCTTTCTTTCTTTTTCGTAGTTTTACCTCTCCCTTTTAGGATTTACGCGACCCAAGCCGCCCGGGCCTTACAGGGCCGCGACCTGTCGGGAGAGGGATTACCTTTGGATCACATACATACTTTTTTGGGTATAAGTGCACTTCAACTAAGTTTACGATTTATATGAAAACCAAATTTTTTATGGATCTGAAAAACCACTCAAATCGTTCAGGATTTTTCACATAATTTTTTCACATGCAACATGTCTTTATAAATGCTTCGTAAATGAAAATAAAGAGAAATAACTGCATGAATTTTGCCGTAAAATACATTTTGTCAGCCATGATCCATTCTGTAACGGCCCCGTTGATACGAGCGTTGCCAACATTCCAAATAAATCCCTGAAACTACTTGTGTTGAGTTGAATTTAGTGCATGTGCTAGTAAATGTCATGTTTGCTATAGGATTCTCTTCGTTACATACAGGATACTAAAATGATCACTCTTCAGTATGAGTGAAATTGTATTTCCAACATTTTTATAACTACGTATTTTATTTTTGGACACATAAATTAATGCCGTATTACATTTACCTTACTTATGTGTATATTAACAGTCACTAGACCCAGTGGCGGACGCAGGGGGGGATAGGAGGGTTACAAACCAGTGTTGGGCAAATTTTAATTGTAAAGACAATTAAAGATTAACAATTGATTAATTGTTAATTGTAGTGGTAGCAATTAACAATTGATCAATTGTAATTGTGGAAAATGCAATTAACAATTGATTAATTGTTAATTGTAGTGGTTGCAATTAACAATTGATCAATTGTAATTGTGGAAAATGCACAATTGATTAATTGTTAATTGTAATTGTAGAAAATGCAATTAACAATTGATTAATTGTTAATTGTAGTGGTAGCAATTAACAATTAATCAATTGTTAATCGTAATTTGCTACAATTAACAATTAATTATTTTTAATTGTTTTATGAATTTAAATAAAAACTAACAATTAAAAAAGACTACTGTACGGGCCTGGTATCATAACAAAATGCGTAAGTAAGATACTGAAATACACATGTTAACTTAGTTACAAATAAAACACTGATATTAATACACATGAATGATTTTAATTAAACCTGATTACACAGATAACGACAGACTATAATTTCTTATAATAGTTTAGATTGCATTTTAACACGACTCTCTTTTTGAACATACTGTCGGTCAATTTGTGACTCTTCGGCAGATTTGTCATTGTTGCAAAAGAAAAAAGTCGTACAACTGCAGCTGACGATGGTAAAGGTGTGTTATATTTAATGAAAACGTTTTTTATATCAGGATATCTGTTGAGGAGTTGCAAATCCTGGCTTTCTTCTGCAAAAAAGTGCAGCATTAAAAGTTCGGCTTTAGTCAGTGGTGCATCGAAGGAGATTTGGTTTGTTTCTGTCGATGAAATATCGGGAGTCCGAGTCAGAGTTCAAGTTGAAAAAACTATTTTCTTCGGTACTTTTTTTTGTTGCTACTGATGTTTCTACGTTGTCATCCATTTGTTTGGAAATACAGGTCTTGAAAACGATTAGAAGTTTGTACGATCCGCGGGCTCTAAACAGGTTAACCATTTATTTTTAAATCTTGGGTACAATGCCGTAATAGCCGCATTTTCCGCTTCAGGAGTGCTGATATCATACATTTTTTCAAATCTTTTTTCGACACTCTCCCTGTAATGCCTTGATCAAAGGGTTGCAAAAAGAAAAGTTGTTTTTCCTTTCAATTTTGTGTAGTTTTTTTCTTAATGCCTGAAAGCACGGCAGGACTATCCCATAATATGCGTTGGTCTCACTCTGCGTTATGCCGAGGGCTTCTGCCACTGGCGCATTATAGGCCATGTCCGTCGTCGTGGGTGAGTCGGTAGCGCGCTTGCCTTCCACTCCGGCGGCCCGGGTTTGATTCCCGGCCGGGTCAAGGATTTTTCAGTAGTGAAAAATCCTTTTCCCGGGTTCAGGACTGGGTATTTGTCAGTAGATTAAGATAAAGCACATTGTGCGCGTTTCCTTAATTATTAAATAGTCAGGTATGTAATCAAATTCGTTCTCTTTGATAGCATTTTTTATGTTTAATGATCTATGTAAAAGCAAGGTTTTTTCTTTAATGTTGTAAATTTGCTGGAGCGCATCAAACAAGCTATTTCATCTTGTCTCACCAGGTCGGCTTAACGTGTGTATTATTTCAGCATTCTTTGGTCGTCCTGCAGCCTTCCACAAAACTTCATGACTGTAGCATGCATTTCGGACAATGGGGTGTTTTGCTCGCTCAAAATTTTGTTTGCGTCCGTAGTTGCGCATAGGCTTAACGTATGTGCACGGCATCGAAAATGAGCAGGAAGTAAATGAATATTCTCAGGATCACTTTTTTGACCAGACAAGGGCCTCCCCAGATGAGTGATAATCCCAATGCCGGGGCCACCTCCGAGACGACACGAACACATAGGACGATACGCACAATTCACACCCACACACACACACTCCCTTCAAACAAGGCGAGGATGGTATGAAGATGATAATGAAGGTCAGATGATATCTTGGGACCACAAGGGCCTAAAGTTACCTGACTTTTCTCTCACAGGTGAGGGAAAACCCCGGGAAAAACCTCACCCAGGTAACTTGGAATCGAACCCGGGCCCGCTGCGGGAGAGGATTGAACGGATCCCCTGAGCCACAGCGGTGGACGTTTTTGTTATGTGCTCGTACGATGTCAAAACATTGCACAAATTAAAAATATACATTAAAATATGAATATTGGGTATAATGAAGGATGATATTCGTTTTTTTATCAATAAGTAGTATTGATTTTTATTAATGTAGGTAAAATTTTCGAAATCTTGTAATACTTTTAACTGATTTTGGTAAAGGTAAGTAAGTTAATTGTTAGTTTTAATTGTTTCATAGAACAATTAAACAAGTTAATTGCAATTATTTTAATTGCAATTATTTTAATTGCGAGTTACGATTAACATACATTAATCAAAATAATTTAATTGCAATGTGCAATTAAATGTTTAATTGCAATTAATTTAATTGCAATTAAATGTTTAATTGCAATTAATTTAATTGCAATGTGCAATTAAATGTTTAATTGCAATTAATTTAATTGTAATGTGCAATTAAATGTTTAATTGCAATTAATTTAATTGCAATTAAATTTTTAGTCAATTAACGAGTTGATTGAAAAATTAATTGATTAATGCCCAACACTGTTACAAACCCCCCGAAATTTGAAAAAAAAAGGCTATATATATATATACTCTAAGTGGCCAGTTTTAAAAACAAATTGTATATGTAAGTTGATTAATTTTTTGTAGTATTCCGTCTACCTATTCAAATCCCCACCCGAAAAAAAATTCTGCGTCCGCCACTGACTAGACCTGAATGCCGTGAAACTCATACGAGCGTAATGACAAATCAAAACAAAAGCAATAAATCCGGTAAAGGACCTCTTACACACACCACACCTGAATGCCTTTTCTCCACCTCCCGCATTAATATCAACGCTATGAATAATATCTCCGGACAAATAAGTATGCAGGCTGCAATTTAACATCGTATACACTAAGGCCTAATTATTTTGAGACCTTTAAGGAGAAAATTGCGATTTTACATCAAATTCGAATGTGTTAAATTCACAATACACAACCGTATCATAACTTACGTTAAAGTTGAGATTACCAATGAGCAGATGCACACGGAAGTAAAATATATTTCCTGGGTGGAGCAGTCAGTACGGCAGAGTTTCAAAATTGTCAGGAACAGTTCAGAAGGTGTACACATAATAAATGAGCGACAGTCCCATGGCTGTAGACGCACACGAAACGAAAATATATTTCCTGGGTGGTGCAGTCAGTAAGGCAGAGTTTCTACATTTGTAGGAACACTACAGAAGATGTTGTCATAAATGAGCGACTTTCCTATGGCTGTAGATGCACATTTTAATTGATATGATTTTATTCTGCTGGATTATTCAGAACTGTATTAAACACACATATTTTGTTACTAAAGAAGTAAGTACTACTTGGACACCCTTAGCGAAAAAGAAATTCTTTCTGAACTGGCATGACAATAAAATTGCCCCTAGGAAATATGTGCTATTTAAAAAAGAAAGAAAAAAATAATTATCTATTACTACAAGCAAACTGCGATGTTTACAATAAAAACTATGAACACTTGGTGGAGATTCTCAAATAAGAACGATTGTCTGTTGTCTGAAAATAACGGTTTGCACATGAAAAGCTCCTCTCTACCCAAGGGTGTAGCCAATTGTGGACAAGATATGGAAGAAATGAATATTGTTTATAGGCCTATAACTTGTTGAATTTTGCCTTTTTAAATATAACTAACTCCGTGGCGCTAACATCCCTGAAGGGACAAGGTCTAGAACTCGTCCACTGCGTCATCTACCATAGGCAGATGGCAGGATTAGAGGCATGTGGTCTGCATGCCGACACCCACGGCCGTTAATGGTGGTATCCATGACCGGAGCCGCTACTCCTCTCTGCTCAATTTGAGTCACGAGGCTGAGTGCACCCCGTTCCAGAAAAATCCGAGGAGGTACCGTGGATCGAACCCGGGCCGACGGATCTGTAGACAGCGACGCTAACCACGAGACCACGCCGGTGGTCCTTCTTAAATATACTCGTATAATAATGTATTATAATTGGATGTTTAAGAAAAATACCAACTTCAATGGAATTCACGATTTTTAATAGATCATTTTTGCAATTTTTAAATCCTATTTCATAATTATATAGAGCTTACTTTAGGCACCTAAAATTGCATTTTACCAACCTAAAATCCCGAAAGCTAATAATAATATTTGTGGTGCTGGCGAACAAAAAAAACCGTTACAGTCAGACGCTAGGGATGTGTGCAGTGTTCTACTCACAGGAAAAGCGGGGACGATATCAATAAATATTTATTATATGGAGAACATTTTTTTTCCGATTTGAGTTACATGTGTTATTTATAATTCGATCCCTCTGAACACGAATATAACAATAATAATAAGCAGTTTCTTCCTCACTTCGAGAAAATGCCGATTTTCCAATAGTGTCACACATTTCTCGCAGGAAAAGAGGGAACTATTCAAAGAAAAATTCATTCTGTGTAGGATAAATTTTTTTCCAACTTGAAATACGTGTTTTATCTATAATTCGTCCCTTCTGAACACGAATATAACAATAATAATAAGCAGTTTCTTCCGCACTACGAGAAAATGCCGATTTTCCAATAGTGTCACACATTTCTCGCAGGAAAAGAGGGAACTATTCAAAGAAAAATTCATTCTGTGTAGGATAAATTTTTTTCCAACTTGAAATACGTGTTTTATCTATAATTCGTCCCTTCTGAACACGAATATAACAATAATAATAAGCAGTTTCTTCCGCACTACGAGAAAATGCCGATTTTCCAATAGTGTCACACATTTCTCGCAGGAAAAGAGGGAACTATTCAAAGAAAAATTCATTCTGTGTAGGATAAATTTTTTTCCAACTTGAAATACGCGTTTTATCTATAATTCGTCCCTTCTGAACACGAATATAACAATAATAATAAGCAGTTTCTTCCGCACTACGAGAAAATGCCGATTTTCCAATAGTGTCACACATTTCTCGCAGGAAAAGAGGGAACTATTCAAAGAAAAATTCTTTCTGTGTAGGATACATTTTTTTCTAACTTGAAATACGTGTGTTATCTATAATACGACCCTTCTGAACACGAATATAACAATAATAATAAGCAGTTTCTTCCGCACTTCGAGAAATACCGATTTTCCATTAGTGTCACACATTTCTCGCAGAAAAAGAGGGAACTATTCAAAGAAAAATTAATTCTGTGTAGGATAAATTTTTTTCCAACTTGAAATACGTATGTTATCTATAATAGAACCCTTCAGAACACGAATATAACAATAATAATAACCAGTTCCTTCCGCCCTTCCAGAAAATACCGATTATCCATTACCGTCACACATTTTACGCAAGAAACGTAGGAATGATTCAAACAAAAATTAATTACATGCAGGCAAAATTTTTTCCCCACTTGATTTACATGTGTTATCTATAATTCAACCCTTCTGAACACGAATAGAACAAAAATAATAACCAGTTCCATACGCACTAGGAGAAAATTCCGAATTTCCATTCGTGACACACAGTTTATGCGTAAACTGTGTGACACGAACGGAAAATCGGAATTCTCTCGAAGTGCGGAAGAAACTGCTTATTATTATTGTTATATTCGTGTTCAGAAGGGTCGTATTATAGATAACACACGTATTTCAAGTTGGAAAAAAATTTACCCTAAACAGAATGAATTTTTCTTTGAATAGTTCCCTCTTTTCCTGCGAGAAATGTGTGACACTATTGGAAAATCGGCATTTTCTCGAAGTGCGGAAGAAAATGCTTATTATTATTGTTATATTCGCTTTCACAAGGGATGAATTATAGATAAAACACGTATTTGAAGTTGGAAAAAAATTTATCCTACACAGAATGAATTTTTCTTTGAATAGTTCCCTCTTTTCCTGCGAGAAATGTGTAGCACTAATGAAAAATCGGTATTTTCTCGAAGTGCGGTAGAAACTGCTTATTATTATTGTTATATTCGTGTTCAGAGGGGTCGTATTATAGATAAAACACGTATTTCAAGTTGGAAAAAAATTTATGCTACACAGAATGAATTTTTCTTTGAATAAGTTCCCTCTTTTCCTGCGAGAATTGTGTGACACTAATGAAAAATCGGAATTTCTCAAAGTGCGGTAGAAACTGCTTATTATTATTGTTATATTCGTGTTCAGAAGGGTCGTATTATAGATAACACACGTATTTCAAGTTGGAAAAAAATTTATTTTACACCGAATGAATTTTTCTTTGAATAGTTCCCTCTTTTCCTGCGAGAAATGTGTGGCACTAGTGAAAAATCGGTATTTTCTCGAAGTGCGGTAGAAACTGCTTATTATTATTGTTATATTCGTGTTCAGAAGGGTCGTATTATATATAAAACACGTATTTCAAGTTGGAAAAAAATTTATGCTACACAGAATGAATTTTTCTTTGAATAAGTTCCCTCTTTTCCTGCGAGAATTGTGTGACACTAATGAAAAATCGGAATTTCTCGAAGTGCGGTAGAAACTGCTTATTATTTTTGTTATATTCGTGTTCAGAAGGGTCGTATTATAGATAACACACGTATTTCAAGTTGGAAAAAAATTTATTTTACACAGAATGAATTTTTCTTTGAATAGTTCCCTCTTTTCCTGCGAGAAATGTGTGGCACTAATGAAAAATCTGTATTTTCTCGAAGTGCGGTAGAAACTGCTTATTATTATTGTTATAATCGTGTTCAGAAGGGTCGTATTATAGATAACACACGTATTTCAAGTTGGAAAAAAATTTATCCTACACAGAATGAATTTTTCTTTGAATAAGTTCCCTCTTTTCCTGCGAGAATTGTGTGACACTAATGAAACATCGGAATTTCTCGAAGTGCGGTAGAAACTGCTTATTATTATTGTTATATTCGTGTTCAGAAGGGTCGTATTATAGATAACACACGTATTTCAAGTTGGAAAAAAATTTATTTTACACCGAATGAATTTTTCTTTGAATAGTTCCCTCTTTTCCTGCGAGAAATGTGTAGCACTAATGAAAAATCGGTATTTTCTCGAAGTGCGGTAGAAACTGCTTATTATTATTGTTATATTCGTGTTCAGAGGGGTCGTATTATAGATAAAACACGTATTTCAAGTTGGAAAAAAATTTATGCTACACAGAATGAATTTTTCTTTGAATAAGTTCCCTCTTTTCCTGCGAGAATTGTGTGACACTAATGAAAAATCGGAATTTCTCAAAGTGCGGTAGAAACTGCTTATTATTATTGTTATATTCGTGTTCAGAAGGGTCGTATTATAGATAACACACGTATTTCAAGTTGGAAAAAAATTTATTTTACACCGAATGAATTTTTCTTTGAATAGTTCCCTCTTTTCCTGCGAGAAATGTGTGGCACTAGTGAAAAATCGGTATTTTCTCGAAGTGCGGTAGAAACTGCTTATTATTATTGTTATATTCGTGTTCAGAAGGGTCGTATTATATATAAAACACGTAAATTCAATGTTGGAAAATAATTTATTCTACACAGAATGAATTTTTCTTTGAATAAGTTCCCTCTTTTCCTGCGAGAATTGTGTGACACTAATGAAAAATCGGAATTTCTCGAAGTGCGGTAGAAACTGCTTATTATTTTTGTTATATTCGTGTTCAGAAGGGTCGTATTATAGATAACGCACGTATTTCAAGTTGGAAAAAAATTTATTTTACACAGAATGAATTTTTCTTTGAATAGTTCCCTCTTTTCCTGCGAGAAATGTGTGGCACTAATGAAAAATCTGTATTTTCTCGAAGTGCGGTAGAAACTGCTTATTATTATTGTTATATTCGTGTTCAGAAGGGTCGTATTATAGATAACACACGTATTTCAAGTTGGAAAAAAATTTATCCTACACAGAATGAATTTTTCTTTGAATAAGTTCCCTCTTTTCCTGCGAGAATTGTGTGACACTAATGAAAAATCGGAATTTCTCGAAGTGCGGTAGAAACTGCTTATTATTTTTGTTATATTCGTGTTCAGAAGGGTCGTATTATAGATAACACACGCATTTCAAGTTGGAAAAAAATTTATTTTACACAGAATGAATTTTTCTTTGAATAGTTCCCTCTTTTCCTGCGAGAAATGTGTGGCACTAATGAAAAATCTGTATTTTCTCGAAGTGCGGTAGAAACTGCTTATTATTATTGTTATAATCGTGTTCAGAAGGGTCGTATTATAGATAACACACGTATTTCAAGTTGGAAAAAAATTTATCCTACACAGAATGAATTTTTCTTTGAATAAGTTCCCTCTTTTCCTGCGAGAATTGTGTGACACTAATGAAACATCGGAATTTCTCGAAGTGCGGTAGAAACTGCTTATTATTATTGTTATATTCGTGTTCAGAAGGGTCGTATTATAGATAACACACGTATTTCAAGTTGGAAAAAAATTTATTTTACACCGAATGAATTTTTCTTTGAATAGTTCCCTCTTTTCCTGCGAGAAATGTGTAGCACTAATGAAAAATCGGTATTTTCTCGAAGTGCGGTAGAAACTGCTTATTATTATTGTTATATTCGTGTTCAGAGGGGTCGTATTATAGATAAAACACGTATTTCAAGTTGGAAAAAAATTTATGCTACACAGAATGAATTTTTCTTTGAATAAGTTCCCTCTTTTCCTGCGAGAATTGTGTGACACTAATGAAAAATCGGAATTTCTCAAAGTGCGGTAGAAACTGCTTATTATTATTGTTATATTCGTGTTCAGAAGGGTCGTATTATAGATAACACACGTATTTCAAGTTGGAAAAAAATTTATTTTACACCGAATGAATTTTTCTTTGAATAGTTCCCTCTTTTCCTGCGAGAAATGTGTGGCTCTAGTGAAAAATCGGTATTTTCTCGAAGTGCGGTAGAAACTGCTTATTATTATTGTTATATTCGTGTTCAGAAGGGTCGTATTATATATAAAACACGTAAATTCAATGTTGGAAAATAATTTATTCTACACAGAATGAATTTTTCTTTGAATAAGTTCCCTCTTTTCCTGCGAGAATTGTGTGACACTAATGAAAAATCGGAATTTCTCGAAGTGCGGTAGAAACTGCTTATTATTTTTGTTATATTCGTGTTCAGAAGGGTCGTATTATAGATAACACACGTATTTCAAGTTGGAAAAAAATTTATTTTACACAGAATGAATTTTTCTTTGAATAGTTCCCTCTTTTCCTGCGAGAAATGTGTGGCACTAATGAAAAATCTGTATTTTCTCGAAGTGCGGTAGAAACTGCTTATTATTATTGTTATATTCGTGTTCAGAAGGGTCGTATTATAGATAACACACGTATTTCAAGTTGGAAAAAAATTTATCCTACACAGAATGAATTTTTCTTTGAATAAGTTCCCTCTTTTCCTGCGAGAATTGTGTGACACTAATGAAACATCGGAATTTCTCGAAGTGCGGTAGAAACTGCTTATTATTATTGTTATATTCGTGTTCAGAAGGGTCGTATTATAGATAACACACGTATTTCAAGTTGGAAAAAAATGTATCCTACACAGAATGAATTTTTCTTTGAATAGTTCCCTCTTTTCCTGCGAGAAATGTGTGACACTAATGAAAAATCGGTATTTTCTCGAAGTGTGGAAGAAACTGATTATTATTGTTATATTCGTGTTCAGAAGGGTCGTATTATAGATAACACACGTATTTCAAGTTGGAAAAAAATGTATCCTACACAGAATGAATTTTTCTTTGAATAGTTCCCTCTTTTCCTGCGAGAAATGTGTGACACTAATGAAAAATCGGTACTTTCTCGAAGTGCGGTAGAAACTGTTTATTATTATTGTTATATTCGTGTTCAGAAGGGTCGTATTATAGATAACACACGTATTTCAAGTTGTAAAAAAATTATCCTACACAGAATTAATTTTTCTTTGAATAGTTCCCTCTTTTCCATCGAGAAATGTGTGACACTAATGGAAAATCGGTATTTTCTCGATGTGCGGAAGAAGCTGCTTATTATTATTGTGATTTTCGTGGTCAGAAGGGTCTAATTATAAATAACTCATTTAATACATGTCGGAAAAAAAGTTTCCTCCATGTAATGGATTTTTGTGTGAAACTTTCCTACTTTGTTTGCGTAAACTGTGTGACACTATTGGAAAATCGGTATTTTCAAGAAGTGCGGAAGGAACTGGTTATTATTATAATTATATTCGTGTTCATAATGGTCAAATTATAGATAAGACATATAACTTAGGTCGGGAAAAAAAATTATTCTATGTAATGAATTTTTATTTAAATACTTCCTACTTTTTCTGCGAAAAATGTGTGATATTAATGGAAAATCAGAATTTTCTCGAAGTGCGGAAGGAACTTATTATTATTATTGTCATATACGCGTTCAGAAGTGGTGAAATACATGCAAAAACATGTATATAATCTACAATAACATTTTTATTGCCATGTAATTTATATTTCTTATATTGTTAATATTATTACTCAGAAAATTGCTTAACATTCATTTTAAATCGGAATGTATTTATTGGAAATTCGCGTTCAGGACGATCGACTAATATAGAAAACATGTATTACATGTCAAACCAGATTTTTACTGTTATATAATTTATACGTTTAATAGTTATTTATAACAATTATAATTATGAAATTAATGAAAACTATTATCTGCCCACCCAATAATTCATTCAGCCATGTATCAATCCATCCATTTATACATCCATTCATTTTTCATTCATCCTACCATCCATTCGTCCATCAATCAATCCAGTTATCTAACCAACCATCCATTAATTATTAATTGATCCATCCACTTATTACAGAAGTCATTCATCGATCCATTATTTAACTAATTCATTCACCAAGCAATCCACCCTTCATCTATCAATTAATGAATTAGGTACATAATTAATTAATTCATCCTCCCATCCATTGATGAATCAATTAATGCATACATTTATCCATCCAATTAGTTAATTAATTCAACCGTCCATCCATTTATTTATATATCCATAAAGCATTTGATGGATGGTGGGTTAGGTGGGTGAAATAAATAATTTCGGATGAATGAATGGATATATTTATGGATGAATGAATTAATAATGGATGGATGAATGGGTAGGTGGGCTAATTAATAAATAAATTAATGATGAATGGATTGATTAATGGTTGGTTGGATCGATGAATGAATGAATTTATTGATGGATGCATGAGTGGATAGATGGGTGGATGAATGAATGAATGAATGTATGGATAATTAAATGGTGGAATACATGAATTAATTAAGGGACGAATGACTGGATGGATGTATGGGTGATTGAACAGATGGGTGGATGAATGGTTGGGTGGATGAATTAATAGACAATGGATGGATTAATAATTTTAGTTAAAAATGAAAATTAATTATCTCATTGTTAATAATTGGATGGTTGGAAAAATAATTTATGGATGAATGGATAATTCGATGGATGGATAGATTTATTGATGCCTGAATTGATGGATGGGTGGGTGGTAGGTTTGTTGGATTAATTAGGGGATGAATGGATGGACTGTTATTAATTATTTAGTAAATATATTGATGTATGAACGAAAGGATGAATGGATGGGTGGATTCACGGATGAATTAATTGATCAATTAATGGATGGGTGGATTGGTTAATCAATGAACTAATCAATGGATGGATGAATAGATTAATGCAAAATTTAATTAACATACGGATTTGATGGATGAATGAATGAACCATCCAACCAGCCATTCATCTATCAATCAAGCCAACCACCCCTATAACCAAACATTCATCCGTCCATTAATTAATTTATTATATAAATAATTCATTTAACTATTTCATCCACCCATCGATACAAACATTCAGCTATCCATTAATAAATCCATGCATCCATTTATCCACCCACTCATCCTTTTCATTAAATAATTCAACAATACACCCATAGATTCATCCATCCATCAGTCTATGAATGGATGGTGGAAATAATTTAATAACTAGTAACTGGATGGATGGATGAATTTAAATATTTATTTATGGTTGGATGGATGAATGAATGTACGGATGAATTAATGGATGAACGGATGGATAAATGAATGGATGGAAGAATGTTTCATACCAAATTACGATTATTATTTTTTTATGAAAGGACAATGTTGAAGACAAGTATTTTAGAAAACAACAATAATAATAATAATAATAATAACAATGTGAAGAAAGAAATTGAGTAATATTTAAAATGTTTCTCTGTTAGCTCTTCATGAAACATGAAGCAAAACAGCAATTAAACAATGCTTTTTCTAATATCAAGCTTCAATTCGAATTTGTCTTAGTTTAATAGTGGTAGTAGTAGCCCTACCGGATCGCGCAAACGTCTCCTGGAGATCCTTTAAGGGGATATCTGCGGCGAATTTATTTCCGGGGTGCGCCAGTCCCCTACCTCACATTTAAACCTAAGTACAACACAAGCACCCAGTCACGAACCCGGGAAAGAGATTTTTCACTGCTGAATCGAACCCGGGCCGCCGGGTGGAAGGCAAGCGTGCTACCGACTAACACAAGGCGGGGGGACACTTTAATGTTAATTGATCACGAATTAATATTTGAAAAAGTTTCCTTATTCTACTTCATTAAAACACGAAGGAAATATGAGTTATTGCATAAAATACTCGAACATGGTTTCTCTCCATGTATTACATAAAATTAAGCTTCCGTTCGAATTTGCGTAACCCCAGCGCTCTTATTTTAATATAACTTGTCATTGAGGAAGTTCCTATTGCTTTCCCGACCGGGAATTATACGAAACGAAAGCTTCCATTCTAACTTGTGTAAATGCAGTGTGATACTAGCTGTCAGGTTGGTACTGCTCCAAAGTCAGATGTGGGTTTAATCATCAAATAGCCGTGGTAGAGAATACTATGATTTTATATGGGGAAAATCACGACTTTAATTACTGTTTTTTGAAGCCTTCGTGGCAAGTACAAAGGTGTGTGACGTGTCAAAAAATTCTGTGAAAATTCCTGAACGATTAGAGTGGTTTTTCACATCGATAAAAAAATTGGTTTTCATGAAAATCGAAAACTTAGTTCAAGTGCACTTATACCCTTTTTTGACCAGACAAGGACATGGAGGGCCTCCCCGGATGAGTGATCAGCCCAATGCCGGGGCCACCTCCGAGACAACACGAACACATAGGACGAGACACACCATTCACACACACACTCACTCAGAACAAGGCGAGGATGAGGATGAAGATGATAATGACGGCCAGATGATATCCGGGGACCACAAGGGCCTAAAGTTACCTGACATTTGTCTCATAGGTGAGGGAAAACCCCGGAAAAAACCTCACCTAGGTAACTTGTCCCGACCAGGAATCGAACCCGGGCCCGCTGCGTGAGAGGATTGGACGCATCCCCTGAGCCACAGCGGTGGACACATTTTAGTCTTAAATTATAAAAAAGCTATTTTTGATAATATAACAGTATCAGGTGTTTGATGACATTTAGACCAAACCTTAAAACTAAATTGAGGTGCCCCGAAGTGCAGTTCATGGAAGCAGTGGACTACAAAACGGAAGGTTGCGGGTTCGTTCCTTGATGAGACCACTGGTGTCAATTGATATAATCATTCTGATGGCCCTATGGCCCTGAGTTCCACTCAGATTCTGACATTAATAAGTCCCAGGAGCAATACTGGTGGTAAAGGGAGCCGGTGCGGCAATCTTACTATTTTCATGTGCGAAATATATAAAAGTATAGGAGTCCTAACTTCTTGGAACTCTAAGAGCCCCCACGATCTGTATACTTTCCACTTTACTTTATAATGTTTAAACTAAATGGATTATCGACAATAAAATGTTGAGTGTTCATTATTGTACTGAAATAATCCTTCTTCCTATAAGGCATTCTGCAAACCAAAACTTTACATTTTTATAAGATTTTTCTAAGCAGTATCAAGCAGTTCTTTTGATTGAATAATTTCCTGATACAAAGATGTAAGAGCAGACTTGTCTGAAGCGAGAAAACAAAACCGGCGTATAATTAAATAAAGGCGAGAGATGCTTTTAATGGTTCTCAAGTATCTGCAAACAAAGGGGAAGTGCTATGCAAATGAGTTGAATTAAATGAACTACCTGATCTAGTTACTTGCGTGACTTCCCAAGTTACTGGATCGATTCTTCTTAAGAGGGTCAAGAGGTCTACATCACAGACACCTTACCTACCGTCCCATTGCTCTCCTTAAACCCTTTTGTTCTACATCGTTATCATGATTAGGCCTATACTTTCCCAAATATTTCACTCATACGACAAAAGACAAACACCAGGCAATTACAGAAGTGTTTCTTACTGATATTACCATTGTAGTATTATCATCTCTTAGGAGGAAATCCACAGGTTGGAACAAACTACGAGGAATGAAGCGTAGTCATGGCAAGCAGTGGCGGACGCAGAATTTTTTTTTTTTTGGGGGGGGGGGGATTTGGATTGTAGAAAGAATACTAAACAAAACTTACATACATAATTAGTTTATAAAACTGGGCACTTACATTGCATATATAGCCTTTTTTCACATTTCGGAGGGGGGGGGATATATCCCCCCATGCGTCCGCCACTGATGGCCAGTATATTTTTCTCAGAGTAAGGCGATGGTATCATGAGATTTTGTATGTCACGGGAGAATGTGGCGTCTCTAGTATATGGATACATCATTTGGTAGCATTGTGATCTACGGTTATATGAATAGAGGCGATGGTAATTTAGTTCTGAGTCAACCGCCGTGCAAAATGGATACAGCAAGATCTGAACAACGTTCTTACGTCAAAATAGTCACTATCCGATGGAGAAATGCCAGAGAATATCACAAGGAGCTGATGAAAGCTTTGCGGAATAATGTCCATTAGTATCAAACTTTAGGGATCATGGCGTTGGTATGTGTGCTTTTATGCATCCAACTACTGCAATACATTAAAGTGGCACGATGCAGTCAAGTATGGATGTTTATGGGTGTCTGTTTCTTTCACTATCCTACATCATTACTATCACTATCATTTCTAAACATTTTTCTGCATCAAAATATACGCTTTCCTCATGAGCTTTTCATGTAAAATAAATTTAAAAATCCCTTTAGGCAGGCCTACAGGCGGAGGTAGATTTCGAAGTGCTTTTGGTTTAATTTATTGTCGCTGCATAGCACTCTTCTTCTTTAGCCTTGGCATGGTTAACCTGCAGTAATAAGAACTGAATTCGGTAAAGAGGAAGAGCCTACAATCATTTGTTTTGACAACAAGAATCGGATATAATATTCTGGGAGGCCGTGCGCAAGATCAGCAATGAATAAAATTAGCAAAGCCGCTAAACAAGACAAAATTATGATATTATAATAATTCTTTTAAGTGTTATTATTTTCAAACATTAAAATCTCGCGTAATATGAGAGCTATCAAGAAACTATTTATTGATTTGTAGAGTACTCATCAAGAGCTTTTCAACGATACCCCACAAGACGTGGTTTCAAAAGTTTCGAATTTTCATCCCCCACCCCCACCTCCACCCCCACCCTCACTCGAACCCCCGAATCGTTGGTGTCACTGTGAACTCCATAGGGAGTACTCTAATTTATTCAAACAAAGTTTCCCTCTATACTTCATAGGGGCCGAGATATACATTTTTAAAAATTTCAACCCCCTCCCCCGACCACCCCCTTGGGCCAATTTTGCCCATTAACGAACTTGTCCGAACTATTGGGCCTAGAAATAACATAATAAAATTTGGTTCAAATATCTTCAAAATTACGGCCGCTATCGTGTAAAGATATATATAAATATATATATATATATATATATATATATATATATATATATATATATATATATATATAATATCACAAAATTTTTTTTTGAACGGACGGTGGTTTCGTACTTAGGGGAGCATGAAACGTAAAGATATGAAAGAATTTTTCGAAAATCATAAAGTGGTATCCATTGCAATAGGTAGATTTTTCTTCGAAAATCTACCTAAAAACACAAGAAGAGTTTCTACAGTATAGAACTGACAGGCAGAGCTGTGAATTGAGATATAACACAGCATGACAATGAGGTGATATCAGCCTCACAACACTCCAATGCCTTCTGGAACCTCAGTACTTCGTATCACAGGTTCGCATCTTGTGTACAAAGCGCAATGCTCAATAAATATCTGAGCTAATGCTCTCGTAGTCTCTAGCCCTATACCCTAGTTATTCTGCATATAGGAATTCATCAGATCAAAATGTTGCACGCCTAAAAATATGGCAGTTATAATCCATTGGTAATTCTACATGACACTTTAAGAGGCTGGATGCTTAATGCATGTTATAGTCACAGTCCTCTACTTCAATCATAAAAAAAATTGAGACGCATACTTTCTCTAGCTTTACTATATTGCAGTGTAGAGTACACAGCTGCACTGCAGTGGTGCGCATTCCATTGTTTCAGCCTCATTCAAAGTCACATAATATCGCCAGAATTTATTGAGAGAAAAAATGCCAAATGAAATTACTTTTAGCTGTTAGTATAATATATTAGCCTGATTTTAGTTTTACAGAGATTCAACAACGAAAACTATTTTTAGTAATTGCGGTAAATAATTT
Organism: Ectobius pallidus; assembly: GCA_964059195.1. NCBI lineage: Eukaryota > Metazoa > Arthropoda > Insecta > Blattodea > Ectobiidae > Ectobius > Ectobius pallidus. The sequence continues at coordinate 108,630,214 of CAXKWD010000007.1, read as the reverse complement.
TGATAGGCCTAATAAAATACGGCAGATTATTGGGTGGGCTTGAGCCTCACGGACCCATATAAGTTGGGGCCACTGTACGTCAAGGATTAACGAATTATGACATGCAGAGTAGAATATGGATAGAGGGATGGAATTACATCATCCATATGCTAGTGGGTTTCCTGCGGAGGGTTGGGTACGTAAACATAGTGGAGTATGTGTTGCATGTGTCAGTTGGGGCATGGCATGGCGCCAGTCACACGGGGAAATGTAGGGAACCCTTCAAACGCCGCACTACCTAGGGATTTACCCGTGACACTTTCTCTTAACAGTCAATTGATGGCTATAAGTTATCTTATTTAACACCTAGTAGGCCTAGGAACTTAAAATATGTACAGTAAGTAATTGTTGTTTAAAACTCTGTGACGTAAGAGAAGCTCTCGCTCTCCCGGGTTCAATTCCTGATAGGGACAAGTTCCCTATGCAGGGTTTTCCTCACCTATGAGACGAATGTCGGGAAACTTGTGTTCCCCAGATATCATCTGGAAGTCATTATCACCTTCATTCCATCCGCGCCTTGTTCGGAATGAATGAATGTGTGTGACTGGTATGTCAAGGAGGTGCCCCGGCATTGGGCTAATCACTCATCCGGGGACGCACTCCATACCCTTGTCTGGCGAAAAAAGTATTTTGTGATCCATAGAAAATCCCTCCCCGACAGATCGCGGTCCTAAAAGGCTCAGGCGGTGTGGGCCGCAAAATCCAAGAGAAAGAAGAAGAGGTTATTTTAAAGTTGTCAGAATTAATTGAGGATTTTCTTAATTCAAGGAATGTTTTATGATATCGTGAGGTGAAAAAATCGAGATTATTATTAAGTGCCAGAATGGCATTTTCTGAGATTATATGGTGGACGGGAAAATGTCTGTCCGTCTGTCTGTACGCGCGGTAACTCGAATACGCCTTATCAGATTTTCATGAAACTTGGAATACGCACTTATAACGTCCATGGGACGAAGCCTATTGATTTTTCACTAAATCGGTTTGGCGGTAGCGGAATAACGCCCAATTAGGGCCTAATATCTGAAAACATTATACTGGATTCAGTTCTCACGTCAACAGTATTGTTTGCAGTGTTCATATAGGGCTTATGGCCAGTTGGTTGAGACACTGCGCTACAAGCCAGAAGATCGAGGGTTCGATACCCAATGAGGTCGTTGGGAGGGGTCAACGAGCCTTTTACAAAAATGACTACCAGGCACAATCTTCGGGGTAAAGGAGGCTGTTACGTAATACAACTTTTCTACCTTCATGTTCCAAATGTCTCAATATCTGGGAGCCTCGACCTCCTGGAACCCTAAGGGGCTCCATGGCTTTTACTTACTAAAAAAAACAGTGTTCCATTAGATAATGTTATATACATTTTGGCCAGTGGTGGGTACGTCGCGGTACAGTTCGTTGAGACTCTAGGCTACAAACCGCAAGATAGCTGGTTTGATCCCCAATGAAATCACTGGGAATTAAATGGACCTAATCCTTCTGGTATCACTATGGCCCTGAGGTCGACTCAGTCTCTAAGATAAAGGTAAAGGCGGTCAGTGCATATGATTGACAACCTTCATAAGCCGAATGTCTAAAAACCGGGAGTCTTAAATCCTGGCTTCCAGGACCTGTATAGGGGCACATTTACATTTTTATCAATTTGTCTCCAAAATCGGATGCTAATTTCACAGGTACTCTGTTTTGTGTGTATAATGTTGCATGTGTGTTACGGTTCAGATTAGTTAATAGGGGACAATTCGAATAAGCTTGCAACTTCACAAAGGTTACAACTTCTGCAGCGCCTGGTATTTCCGAGTATGACTTTTTCAATATTTGACAGTATGAGTAATAATACTGTTACGACTCTTTGCCACTACGACCTATAGGATCTATTGCGATTTTACCCATATTTTAAATTGCAAGAGATACATTTTTCACTGAGATCAGTCTACATCAACTAAGTAGACTAACAACATGTTTCAACTTTTTGTTTAGTTTTGTGAAGTATTCGTTCATTCTTCTTCTTCTAATCCAATCTTCAAAATTTAACCCTTCTTCCATTCTTCTCTTTTCGCATCCTCATTCTCATTTATTTCAAACATTCTCCTTCCTCCTGCAATGTCTTCATCTACACTCCTTTATCTTCCTTGCTCTTCTCTATTTTGTTTTTTTCGTTCTACAACTGTTATTCTTGCTCATCTTATTTCATACGGCATAAATAAAATAATTTTCTTGCTATTATAACAATTAGTATATGGTCGTTTACTTATTTGTTTATTAATTTTCCTTCTTGGTCCGTTTTCTATCTTCGTTTTCTTCTCCATTTTTTCTTTCTATCTTCCTGTTTTCCTATATTTTTTCCTAGTTTTTCTTTCTATCTTGCAACTATTGAGTTTTCTAGTAAACCTTATTATCCTGCTCTAGGATACTCAAAAGTTTGAAAGAAGTCACTTTGTCATAGCCTACTCTTCCACTATGAAGGTCGCTGAATTTCGTTTTTAACGAAAGGAAAACTAGATTATTTCAACCAATTAAGTTTTAATTTATTTTACAACGTTACTGTATTTAATACGGGGTGCGCCGTAGCGTAGTGGTTGAGGCGCTGTGCTACAAACCGGAAGGTCGCGGGTTCGATTTCCGATGAGGTCGTTGGAATTTTTAACTGACCTAATCCTTCTGGAGGCACTATGGCCATGCGGTCGACTCAGCCTCTAACAGAAATGAGTACCAGGAGCAATCCTGGGGGTAAAGGCGGCCGGCGCGTAAGGCTGACAACCTTACCACCTTCGTGTTCCGAATGTCTAAAATCTGGGAGCCTCAATCTTCTGGAACCCTCTGGTCCTCCATGGCCTGTATAGGGAACACTTTACTTTTCTTTACTCTATTTAATATTTCACCAATCAAAAATGTTATTTTTCCTCCATGGAGTTGTTCTGAGATAACCATTATGAGCGATTAAAATACGCAGGATTGTGAACTCTCCAAAGTCGTATCCATCTTATCCTAGTATAACGCTACGCCATCTGTTTGCAAAGGTAGGCCTATAATTTATTATTCATAGCATATCTACGTAAATATCGACCAGTTAGTGTTAAACTCCACTCTCCCTTAGCTTACAAGTATCGATTAGAGAAGATTCGTGTTCTGGAAGTCAGTGCTTACTCGCGAGTGCTCAATGCTGTGGAAACATAAATATTGTAATTTTTTTTACATTTTAACAGTAGAGGTTAAGAAATATTACATTTACTCTGGAATAAAAATAGTTTAAAACGTATAAATAACATTCTTGAAGTAGATTTCTCGTCATCTCGGCTTTCGTAATCCAGTGGCTAGTGTTAGGTAGAATTTCTAAGAGTAGCCGTGGCACGGAATTACTGAATCTCGCTAGAATGAAGAGATTCTGGAATAAAGATACACTATTGCAGCCCAGGTTGAGAAATCTGACGGCTTATTCCAAAAACACCCACTCAAATATTGGCATTTGTATATGACAAATGGAGGTAGACGACGCAATGACCACAGTCTTCAGTCAGTCACCTCACATTCAATCAGAAATAAGTATAGGCCTAATAGTTTGATTCTGTGATTAACACTGACTAGTGGTTATTCTACGCCGGCGTGGTCTTGTGGTTAGCGTCGCTGACTACAGATCTGTCGACTCGGGTTCGATTCCCGGTACCTCCTCGGATTTTTCTGAGGAAGTGCACTCAGCCTCGTCATTCCAACTGAGAAGCTACTTGATAGAGAAGTAGTGGCTCCGGTCAAGAAAACCACCATTAACGGCCGTGGGTGTCGGCATGCTGACCACATGCCCCCAATCCTGCCATCTGCCTAGGGTAGATGACGCAGCGGTCGAGTGGTAGGCCAAGTCCCTCCAGGGATGTAGTGCCACGGAGTTTTAGTTTTTAGTGGTTATTCTATTTTTCAAATTTTTTTATTATAGAGTTGAAGTACAAGTACTTATTAAGTTGAAGACCGAAATCATAGGGACTATAGCTTTCCTTCCCTTCGGAGAAAACCAAACCCAGGATTCTGCGTTGAAAACATTTGCCTAAGCACAGTTTCAGAACGAGAACTCCGGTCTCTAACCTCAGATCTCAGAAGATGAATTTACTATACGACAATCAAAAGAGACAATTCTGGTCACTGAACCGAAATGGCGTGACAGATGATATGAGGGATGAGTTCGTCGCGTGACCGCGGTTCGATGACCGTGTCCAGTAGATACAGAATCACGTCAGATAGCAATTATGTCACTATCTACGGCAAGTTTATGAAAATATATAAATATATTTCAAGTTAAAGATGTTAAAAACAAGTGAAACACGTTAACTTTACACTCTAGCGTCTAGCTAAATAAATAAAAGTTGCATGATTAGAGATTTTCCTGGTATGGCGTATGATACGAGGGAGAATCAAATGAAAACTGCAATTATTTTCTTTCCACTATTTTACTGCAGGAAGAATGCTTGTTTGTACATTATTTTTCCACATAGCCCCGCCCCAGTTTTATGTACTTTGCGCCATCGGATAGGAAGTCCTTTGATACCGCGTGAGAAAAATTATTTTGATTGACGCTGTAGCCACTCGTGCACCGCCTATTGGACGTCTTCATCAGACTTGAACTTCTGCCCTCCAAGGTGCTCCTTTAATGGATCAAAGATGTGAAAATCTGATGGTGACAAATCTGGCGAGTATGGCGGATGTGGGAGGCACTTGAAGCGAATCTCATTGATGGTTTTCCTTGTTGCACAAGCAGCAGGATTAAATATAAAATATATTTCTTGTACGATAAGAAGTAAAATAATTAATTATAACCAGACGAATAGTATGATCGTACCCTCTTGATCTGAATATCACACCAAGAAATCAGAGTAGCCTAGGGTGACCAGATGTCCCGGTTTTGAACTTACCCGTCTCAGTGCAATGTCCCGATAAAAGTGTTTCGGGACACCAATATGTCCCGGTTCTTGAGGAATTGTTGCATTATATATACACTCTTAGTTTCAGTAATTAATTATTATTATTATTATTATTATTACTATTATTATTATTTTCATTCAGTTGTATTTATACTCCTTTTAGCTGCGAGGCCATATCAGGAGTTCGGGACGTGTGTCTATAAAGTAGGGCAGGCCATGGAACTATAGATTGTCAATTGTTTATATTATCGGTGTATTTTTATATGGAGTAAATTTCAACTGATATTAATTTAAATAGATATGAAACAGGATGAAATGGTGAGGATGATTCATGGTATGTAAATATCCAATTCGGCATTTGCCTTTACGACTGGGGAAACCATGAAAAAAACCCATGTCAAAATGGCCGGCCACGGGACTTGAACCTGGGACCTCCCGAGTCCAAGACGTTACCCTCTCTGCCATCTCGCTCGGTTGTATTATTATTATTATTTTTTATTATTATTATTATTATTATTACTATTATTATTATTGGTGTTATTATTGTTATTATATTCATGTTGTAATAATTCGAATGGTTCATTTGTAAGTCAATTTATGTTGAAATAAAGAACACTGAATACGTTCGGTAAGATGTTCAGGATTTTTTGTTTTACAATTTGGCGACCCTGGAGTAGCCTAACTGCAGCATAGAAGATCAGCATACCATGCAAATAAGAGGCAAAACTGCCATGCAGTACTTTATGAAGGTGTCCTAGTTATAATGGTATAATTAAAAGGGAATTGGGTTAAATGTTTGCATGCGACCTCACTGAGGTTCAAACTGGGGCAGTGCTATGCGGTTCCAGTCAAATGCATATTAATGCACTCCTTTTTATTTTTTACTAGCATGTGCCCGCGGCTTCGCCCGCGATAATTATTTCAAAAATTAAGAGCATAATAGTTAAATCATTATATTTATTAACACCTAAATCACGTGGACTACATACCACGATTAGATAGCGTCGCCTGGTAAAAGCTACCTCAGATTCGAGTTCCTTGGCCCAGAATACCCCTGTACAGTGAGTTTCGTCCAAATCGAACAATGTTTGACCATATTTAGGCCTATCCCTCTTCCGTGTAGGTTGAAGATTTCGTATGTCTACGGGCCTTGACATTCTAAACAAATGAACCAGCGTGGGCTTACAACATTCAAGCGATCGCGATGCTTTTATTTCGACGGTATGCCAAAAATAGCCAAAGCCAACTGCAATTGATTTGACATTGAAATGTATTACTGAAATCTGATGCTTCGACAGCGCTAAAATCACGTTTTCTGCCAGTTTTTCACTCATAACTCGCGAACGAAAGCTAAAATTAAAAATTCGGCTTCGAGGTGCATTCGCCCACCTTTCAGTCCATCTATGTTTAAAATTTCAGATCTCTGCGTTCAGTAGATTTCGCTTGGCATCGTGGACAGACAGACAAACACGTCCTTTTATTATTTTAAGATAGCATGTGCCCGCGGCTTCGCCCGCGATAATTATTTCAAAAATTAAAAATTAAGAGCATAATAGTTAAATCATTATATTAACACCTAAATCATGAGGACTACATATCACGATTAGATAGCGTCACCTGGTAAAAGCAACCTCAGATTCAAGTTCCTTGGCCCAGAAACCCCTGTATATATAGTTAGTTTCGTCCAAATCGAACAACGTTTGACCATATTTAGGCTAATATTGATTATCCCTATAATAATAATAATAATAATAATAATAATAATAATAATAATAATCCTCTTCGGCGTAGGTTGAAAATTTCTATTATGTTTGCGTGCCTTGACATTAAAAACAAATGAATCGACCAGCGTGAGCTACAACATTCAAGAGATCGCGATGCTTTTATGTCGAAGGAATGACAAAAATAGCCAAAGCCTAGTGTAATTGATTTGTATTACTGAAAACTCATGCTTCGAAAACGCAATAAATACACGTTTTCTGCTCGTTTTTCACTCATAACTCGCGAAGAAAAGCTAAAATTAAAATTCCGGCTTCGAGGTGCACTTCCCGACCCTTCAGTCCACCTATGTTTAAAATTTCAGATTTCTGCGTTCAGTAGATTTCGCTGGGCATCGCGGACAGACAGACAGACAGACAGACAGACGGAGGAGGACAGACACTTCCTTTTATTAATATAGATTTTTTATGAAACCATTTCAGCTGTTCATTTACCTCAATCATTTTTCAATTTTACACAATAAGCAATCTACGTAATTAGTTTTCACTCCTATTGTTATACTATGACCAATATTGTGTATTGTTTTAGTAGAAAGTAGAAAAAATAGAAATATACCAAGAACAAATCCAGAATTTAAAATTTTTTAAGTGAAACTTCTTTAGGGGCGCTAGGAGTAAATCGAGAGCTAACCCAAAGTTGCGTTACGAACAAAATCGTCACGAAAGTAGCGGGGCTGTGACGGACTGCACAGACAACAATCAACTCAATGAAATTAAAAAATTAGAAAATCCAAAATTCCAAAATTAAAAATATCCAAAATTAAAAAGTCCATAAACCCAAAATTTAAAAAGTACAACAGTCCACAATTTAAAAAATCCAATAATCCAAAATTGAAAAATTAAAAAAAATCCAAGTTTCACTTCTGTCGCATGGCGTTCCACGCACCCGGTTTTTTTTTTCACATCAGTGCATGAAGTTGCAATTTAGTCAATTGTTGTTAGTGCCTAAGGTGACCCTTGAAAACAAAAGAGCTTAATGAAATCAAGCTATCTTTTACTTTAACATACTGTTTTGCATTAAATGTACCGAAAAATAACTGCAATTAACGATCACAGGTTCAGATGGTCATGAAATCGTTACCTTACCACCTCTCTGCTTCCCGCCTTTAGTAATAGGTCTATGGTTTTACTCTTTGAATTCAGGGAAGTGTTATTAAATTGACCATATCGGTATACTGTATACTGCCAAAATCGTTTGTGGCATAACTTTCAATTTTTTTTCTTTTTAACACAGCACTCCATTTCTCTCCATGTTTGTGAGGCGTCGTCATTTTTAACGAAGGAGCTGCCGGTAGCCTAATTACTTCCGACAGAAAAAAGTTAAATGTGAAGCTCTAAAATCAATTAATGCTTCCAACCCTTAACTATGCTGGTGTTTTCAGGTTGCGCTAATATGCTGGTGGGGTCTTATATCCCCAAATAAAAAAATAGTAAAAAGGTAAAATAAAACAAATATTATTTATAAACCATAATATTACGAAAAAAGTGCAGAAATGCTAATGGTTATAGAAGGCTGTTAACAATTTTCACATCCAAAATGGGCAAATAAGGTAGAAATAGAAATAACACCCATTTTCACCCCAATTTTTAGTTTTTCTGTCTCTCCGTAGACAAATACAACATGCTTGTGGGGTCCAAACGGTTAAAAACTGTGATATTTCACTTTTGAGCGCCAATAATGCACACAACTTCCAGCAACGGTCAAATAACAATATATACTGTATACTAAAATTACAAAAAAGCCTCAACGGCATCTTATGTTTAACTCGTGAAATATTACAAAACAAAAGAGTGGAGGGGTTTCACAGACCCCACAAGCACAGTTAAGGGTTAAAGATGTCTAACATAATGCCTTTACCGTGGGAAATTGTGAAGAGCTTCGCAAGATGGAGAAATTATTTTCTACCAACATATACTATTTTGCTTACCCTTCCGTTTAACTCATATTGGCGTTTAACACGCCAGCTACTCGTCTGCTATCGTAAAACTAAATTGTCTAGAGCTGAAGCATCGATTTTGCCATGTGACAAACGACCAAGCCATTACTGTACCAGTTTCTGCTTAGAACTTTTGAAACCAAGAAAACTTGGTTCCCCTGTCGCTTGCTTATTGTAGTCAGCACGACCTAGTTTCCACGCGTCGCGTGGCTTCAAGACGAGCTCAAGGAACTCTGTGATCACAGTCTTGATAATATCTCGTTACTATGCCAACAGAACTTGCACTACAAAGAAACAATATCCCTTTCATCTTAGATTCCCTACCTATATTTAACCAAAATTAATGGTTTGGTTTCATGTTTACTACACTTACCCTACTTGCATATTATTTACTGGCCATGCCCAAGTCAGTTCTTTCTCTGATAGTGATAAACTGACGATTCCACTCATACGCCGCGTGTTTGATATTCACTAATAACGCTTAGCAATTCCTCAGATGTAGACCAATCACGGCCGTTTATTACTTCCTCTGCCCGTACCATAGGTACTATAGGTAGAGGAAGTATTGTTTTCGACCCTAAAATTCGAAGTTGAGTTTTTAGCATATATACACGTTTCAAGGCCCCCTGAATCCAAAAATAGTATTTTTGGAAACATGTCTGTGTGTCTGTGTGTGTGTGTCTGTGTGGAAGTTTGTGAACAGGCTAGCTCCGAAACGGAGAATCGTATGAAAACAAAATTTCGTATTTGGGTCAGGTACCTTCTGAAGATGTGATTCGAAGATTGGCGACAAATTTATCTTATTTTTAAGGGGACTTTACATGAAGAAATTTTCGTTTTTCGCGATTGTCTCGAAAACGGCTCTAACGATTTTCTTTAAAATTTGCACATGTGTTCCTTTTACTGAGAGCTAAAACTTTTATTTGAAACTTTTTTCGAAAAAAATCTCTGAGGGTAGTTACAAGCCACCCACTGTTCACCCACTATTTGTAGAAATTTTGTCTTGTGTGATGAACAACTGAATAGCGCTCTTTCACGGCCTCTTATTCTATATAACAATGTGAAGTGAGAAAGATGTATTGTTGGCCATGCATAGAGTAAAGAAGTATCTGAGGGAAATATTCAATAAATTTCGGAAATTATTCTTTACGGCGGAAAGTCTGCAGTCACTTGTTCTTTTTTTTTAAGTTTGTTATATAGCCTTGCGCTTTTAGTCGCATCATTGAAAGAAGAGATATTTATAGGATAATTAGCGTAAAATTGTGTCTTGCGATTCTGTAAAAGGATATGTGAATACTGCTAACTTTTATTTGGGCAGAGGAAGTTATGTGACTTTCACATCAGATTTTCTTACAATATTCTTGTAGGAATCGCGAGGATGCCATTTTATCGGTGCAATCATAATTTTCTTTGCAATAGTTAAAAGTATTAAGTTAATGTTACAGTTTTATGAAAAGACACTCAATTTGTTTCCTTTAATGAAAATTGCTTTACTATGATCTCCTAGCCTAGGGTTATGTTTTTTCATAACCGATTCAATTTAATTTTCAAAAAGCAATTACTAAACAAGTTTCAAAAACATGCCAATGTTACAACAGTAAAATTGAAGTCAGGAAATTCAATGTGATTGATGTCTTCGCTGCACAGATTTTGAAGTTGGGAGTAATAGGTGACAACTGGATCCTCGTATCAGATGCGGCATGAAGTCAATTTCTATACTTTGATTATATAGGCTTATACGAGTATGCTATATGGCACGTATGACGGAATGAAATGGTTGGTTTCATTAAAAAAAATTACACACTAGAAATTCCAATTGTAATGCCATCAAGTCACTGAGATCATCGCCTCATGGCACAGTTTGCCCAAGTATACTAATACTATTAAGAATACGGAATAAAACAGGAACTAATAAACATACTAAACCCATACTAATAAACATGCTAAAGAATAAAAAAAAAAAAGGGACGGGATACAGTCGCAGAGACATCAGCTGATTACTTGAATTACCCAGGACTCCTCTCTGCAAGCTGCCTCTCACACAGCATCCTTTTTTAAATGAAGAATGGGGGCGTTGGTTTTAAGCTTTCGTAATCATTCATTGTTCAGTCACACAAAATTTAAATAACTATTTTCCATCGTATCAATCATTATTCATGAAAAGATTGTATTAGATTTGTTCAAAGATAACTCCTATCTCAACCAGCAATATTACAAAGTTTTAAAAATAATGTTGCTCAGTGTTGATCGGTGCTGTTTACAATGAAAAAAACTAGGCACAATAAAAATATCCAAGTTAATATTAAAGATACTGCATAATAATTTTATAGATCTCCTACATGTAGGCCTAATCTTAATCGCAGTTCATAAGTTTTCAAGCTAATGCATATGTTATTTTTCTATGTTTCGATTTTATTTCCTCTAGCATTGATGTGTACAAAAATAGATGGATGCTTAGGGCTTAGCAAATACCAGCTTGTACTAGGCTAATTTTTCCTTCACACCAGAAACCAGACCATACAATACATTGCAATTTAGGTTATTTCTGTATTCATCTAATTTTGGTTCGAGACGACAGTAACCACCATATGGTACTGAAATCCGTGCTTATCTGTTGGGTCATAAAATAGGATTTATGAACGCACACGCTGGTACAGATGACACAGCAAAACATACACGCTACACATAACATGCACGCATTTAAACGGAATCTCTCTTTAGTAACACTGCCTATTGTACATTATAAAATTCAAAAGGATTATCTCGGATAAAAAAAAAACGAACAGTAAACTGTTTAAAAGTAGTCTACCTGTGATCAAAATTTGAGAATTTAACAAAATGAAAACCTAAAAAAATTATCATAACTATACACGTAGACAGCTTGTGTAAATTCTATAGGCTAAAAGGTAATTGAAATACGCTCCTTGTCATTTTCTTTATTTAATTATTTTACATGGTCGTCCAAAACTAATTTACTGTTTTTTTTGTAAGTAAAGATATGTTCCTCTTGAGAATGTTACAGGAGAAAAATTCCTCCGACACTGGGACTTGAACCCAGGACCTTTGGCTATTCGCGCCAATGCTCTACCAACTGAGCTAAGCCGGAGTTCAATTCACAGCGCCGGATGGAACCTCTCTCCTATGACTGATTGCCCTAGGAGAGAGGTTCCATCCGGCGCTGTGAATTGAACTCTGGCTTAGTTCAGTTGGTAGAGCATTGGCGCGAATAGCCAAAGGTCCTGGGTTCAAGTCCCAGTGTCGGAGGAATTTTTCTCCTGTAACATTCTCATGTAATGTCCAACAGAGACAATAATCTGTGGTTCATGAAAGCTTATATATCTATCTATGTTCCTCTTATTACGTACCTTTTATATTATGTGTAGTTTTTCAATATGTAGTATTGTAGGCTTTAGTTTAAATATTTAAAATCAGTATTTTAAGAATATTGTAGTATTATAAAAGAATATCGTAGGCTAACTGGGCAATGTGCCATATGTTCTCAAGATATTTTAAATAAAGAAATAACTCAGATACAACTCTTCTTCGTCCATCGTTCTTCAAACAAAAGGAATAGTGCAGATTTTTATCTCCATTAGGTGAACCTCATTATAATGCATAAAAATTAGTACATTCCTAATTTAAAGTAAGTAAATACTTCTAAATTTAGATACGGTAGGCCTACATATGGTGGGCTACTGCTAGGTTTTAACTTTATTGCATAATTGGGTGAAGTACATAAGTACTGTACATAGTAGAAGGCCTGCAAACTTAAGTTGACTAGGGTGATGCAGTCAGTACGGTAGCCTATGTGCCAGGATCGTGGGTTCGACCCCGGCTCAGATCTACGGCATTTATTTGCGCAAAATTGTGACAGTCCCTTGTCTGTAGATTTGTGGCGAGTTGTCGTGCTCCGAATGAGTATAACAAAAACTTTTATTAATTTATTATTGTTATTATTGTTATTATTATTATTATTATTATTATTATTATTTGGAAAATATACTGTATAGCTTCTTCGTTATGATTTTCATTAAGAACCAAAGAAAACGTTTTTAGCAATGAAATGCTACGTCTGAATAACCCGTTCTATTCTTTTAATCAAAACCTACATACGCTTTCGCTATTTGACAAAAAATTAAAATTACCATGCAAAACCACTATAGGAAAATACATTCTGATTCGCACTTAATTTCACATTAGACTGAGGAGTTGCAAAAACACCCTCACAGGCTTAATGACGTGCAGATATTGTACTCCGTATGAGTAGAATGGAAAATGAGATATTGGGCTTCTTGTTGCAGAACTAAAATTAATGACTTGGTATACAATACGCCAATTCATGTCAAGGTTCAGAACGTTGCCTGACACAAACTATTATGCGTTCACACTTTGTCACGTTATGAGACTTGTACCACTCATGCTTCAGTTTGCTATCTTAAATATTCATCAAATTAATGTCTTCAGGTGACTCACAGCTAGTATCGACCGATTGCTGTCAATATTCAGAAAAAAAAAATAAGTCCATGGTTATTCTCACAGAACTCAAAAACATGCATAATTATCAGTTATAATAACAATAATTAATCGTAGAATGTTAGACTGTGTGTAAATAAAAATAATGCCTACTGAACTGAATAACGTTCAAGAAGCTTTCTACAGAGATAGGAAGCTATATTTCGAAGATATTATGAAAGCCAACTGTTGCATGAAAAAAAAAAAGATTATGGACTTTTTAAAATCAGACACAATCAACTCTTACAATAACTTCTCTGGACATTTCATTAAAGGTCTACGATTTCTTTGATTGTTCTTCTCAGTTTTTCTGCAGCGAAAATTCAAGAAGCGACAGAATCATGTAAAATAGAATGACTGTTTATTATAACCATTTTTTAAATGTCTGGTATAAAATAATTAAATAGCATAACGTAGCGACGGTGAAACAATGATTTATATGGTAACTTTGATTAATTTATATGATATGATTTAATTATTCTGGTGTTCATAGTTAATTTGTGATATTTCCTCGCATTCTATGAAAAACTCTGTTTTGTTCACTTCTTTATTGTAATACCAATCTCGATATTAGATTCAATTGTATTAATGAAGTAAAGATGTAATGAAGTCAAGTTGACAAGAGAAAATAAATGAAAATTTTATGTATTTTCTCTTTGAGTTAATATTTTGTATTACATCCTCAAAAGATATCAAACTTATTATGAAATTCTGTTTTCGTGCAGCTTTAGGTTTTTTAGCAGTGGCTCTTCACAGACAAGCGCAAGGATACACAGGTTTTACATTAAAACCTCAATAACAGACCCTGGTACATCAACATTAAAAGGACATGTGGTGTACAGTCCATAAAATCTGTGAGGGATGAAATAATGAATCACTCGTAATTCAAACTAACATAATTTGAACTTAAATTGTCCCCAGACCCTTGTTAGAATGTATCACCATGAAAATGTGGATTACAGTCCGGAGAGAGTATGGAGTCCCATTAATCATATTGTGTTAGCACTTAACTACAGCATGTACTGGTAAACACGAAAATAGCTAAAACAAAATGCCTCCTACGATATCTATGTGATCGATTCATCTTTTAAAATAGAAAAATACGCCGTAGCGTAGTGGCTGAGGCGCTGCGCTACAAACCGGAAGGTCGCGGGTTCGATTCCCGATGAGGTCATTGAGATTTTTCAATTGGCCTAATCCTTCTGGTGGCACTATGGCCCTGGGGTCGACTCAGCCTCTAACAGAAATGAGTACCAGGAGCAATCCTGGGGGTAAGGCGGCCGGTGCGTAAGGCTGACAACCTTACCACCTTCATGTGCTGAATGTCCAAAATCTGGGAGCCTCAACCTCCTGGAACCCTCTGGGCCTCCATGGCCTGTATAGGGATCACTTTACTTTACTCTATAATAGACACCGGTGTATAAGGGGATTATACTAGGCTGAACAAAATAATTTACTCTGAATTCATACGGCATCAGTAGTGTCCACAGTACACTGATCTTTCCTCTCTTATCTTCAAAAGTATCCTTTTATGTATCTCATAATTGTAGTAAAATCCGTAGGCCCAGAAAAATCGATAGTAAAATATAATTTTTATACGATTATTTTTCAAGGTTGAAGAAAACCCTATATAATGCAAACTTAAGAGCCGAGAATGTGTATAAAGGTGAAATAAATGAAAGAGACTGTAAAGTGGAAGTTCTTTTGGCCGATCAGATGAGTTAAATTTGTATTGTTCTTTCGGATTTTCTGACCACCTGCGTGGTCTCGTGGTTAGCGCCGCTGGCTACGGCTCCGCAGGCCCAAGTTCGATTCCTGGTACCTCTTCGGATTTTTCTAAGGTAGGGAGGTCTGGAACGGGGTGCACTCAGCCTCGTGATACAAATTGAGTAGCTACTTGATTGAGAAGTAGCGGCCCGGTCACTGAAACCATCATTAACGGCGTGGGTGTCGACATACTGACCACATGACCCCAATCCTGCCATCTGCCTATTGTAGATGACGCAGCGGTCGGATGGTAGGCCTAGTCCCTCAAAGGGATATAGGGCCATGGAGTTTATTTTAGTTTTTGGGAATTTCTCCTACGTAGTATTACATTTTCTGGGATTAAAGACATCATTGTGTATACAAAATATTACTTCGAAAATACTGCTTATTCTGCAGAACAATACATAGGTTCAAAGATTTCAGTTCAAAGATTTCAGTACAAAGATAAGCAACCTGTGAATGAATGAACTCTGATGTTTTAGCCTGCGGTTGTTTTCTGTAGTCGGAGCGCAAATGTTTTAGACCGTGGGATGGATAGATACTGTACGCTCTAGAACAGAACCTGAAGTAAACAAATAAATGTGTCTCACTCTAGTCTAGCGCTTTATTCGTATCTACTTAATAGTGAGACAGACGGACTTCTTTACTTAGGGCCAGTTCTAGACCGGGCAACACCTACCCAACCCATTTTTTAAAACAATTTCGCGCCGATTAACTTCTCCTATGTGTGGAAACGCCAAGACTACCCGCAAACTTCTTCTGCGGTTAACTTGATCCTCCAAACCGAATCCGTCACACAGTTAAAATTACCTCGAGGAATAGCCTATTATACACCCAAGCTGGTCGCATGTAGTTTTACTGGTGGTTCCTAGCCCTAAGGGTTTTTAATAAAATTATGTTGAATAGGATGAAAATAAAGAATAAAATAAAAGCAAGAATGTTGGTGGAATTCATTTTTTTAAACATGAGAACCCCCATAAACTTCCTTCTCCACCCGCCATGAACGTGGATCCATCCTCACTGAGATTCGAATGCGTCTCAATGCGCTTGCTCGCAGTTACCGAAACGACTGTACAATATAATCAACGCTGCGAAGTTAAAAAACGATTATAATTAAAGATTTATTGCTTAAATATGAAAGACACAGGAGGGAGTAGATTACATGTCACACAAAAATTTAATAGAGAGTCTCAAAACAAAAGTTTAATCTTCTTACGTGTATAATTGGGATTTTTTTAAACTGTTGCTACAATTTGGGGGGAGGCACATCTTAATAATTCATATTTCATACAATAACTTCTTATTTACCACTCAGGGCTATAGTATCTCTGCCTGCAACACGCTCGCTTTGCCAAATGTATTAGGACAGTTCCTTTGCACGTGCATGTCTCGGGCGATGATACTCAATCTAATCGATTCATTCTGCATTAAAGTAAACGACCGATTTGTTTTGCAAGCAGAATTGCCATTCTCTGAAAACGCTTTTATTAAATTAACTTCGCAGTGCAGTTAAGAGAAGATTGTTCTTAATCGTCTCTAAACTCAATTTGTTTTCGTACCACCTTGATGTAACGCCCAAATAGAGGCTAGAAACTATTAAAGTGAAATTACTTACTTACTTTTAAAATTGCAATATAAAATATGAAATGTTACCCTAGTTTATAAAGAAACACTATTAACAATATAACAATGATTGTTCTTTGAACACTGGTGAAATAGGTACGATATTACCCTGCTTTATCGCTCTTATCATAACTAGTAAACCCGTGAAAAAACTTTCGCACTTCGCCTCTTTTGACAGGTGTCCAGGATTACGGGACGTTAAATTAGGTACCGTGTTTTTCGGACTATAAGACACTCCGGACCACAAGAGGCACCTTGATTTTAGCATGAAAATTTAAGTAGAAAAAGTTTAATGTGATTCTAAACGAAAATTCGTGGAAGACTGAATTTTTTTACACCCTCTCACAATCTTTACAGCATACAGTAAATGTAATGGAACAAAGCGGTTATTATGTCATTACCTTCATTTAGGCCAAGATGTGTAGTGATCACAGAACTATCAGCTTGCTATCTCACGTAGGAAAAATTGTGGCACGGATACTAACTAGAAGACTGGAAAGAAGAATAGAAGACGTAATAGGGGAAGACCAATTTGGTTTCCGGAAAGGAAAAGGAACTAGAGATGCAATTGGAATGCTAAGGATTATATCAGAGAGAGTTTTAGCGGTCAACGAAGAAGTGTGTGTCTGCTTTATTGATTGGCAAAAAGCTTTTGACCGAGTGAACTGGGAAAAGTTAATGGACATACTCAAAAAAATAGGCATTGACTGGAAGGACAGGAGACTAATCCGCAATTTGTACCTGGGACAAAAAGTGAAAGTGCGTCTAGAACATGGAGTGACCAACAGTGTAGAAATAGGAAAAGGTGTGCGTCAAGGATGTTGTATGTCACCCATCTTGTTCAACCTTTATGGAGACTGGCTAGCAAAAGATGCCTTAGAAGGAGTTAGGGATTTTGTGATAGGAGGATACGCTATTAACACCATCAAATATGCGGACGACCTGGTGATTCTGGCAAAGAAACAAGAAATATTGCAAGGAATGATTGACAGGCTGGTGGAAACAGGAAGAAAGTATGGAATGGAAATCGACATAGGTAAATCGAAGGTGATGAGGATATCGAAGAGAGAAGAGCCGTTTCAAATTATCAAATCAAATCAAGAATTAGAGAACGTGAACCAGTTCAAATACTTAGGAAGTGTACTGACGAAAGATGCCTATTGCACCAAGGAGATAAGATCAAGAATTGCCATGGCCAAGAAAGCATTTATGAAGAAGAGAACTCTGCTAACTAGTAGTCTGAACCTAGAGCTACGTAAAAACCTGGTGAAGTGTTATATTTGGAGTATTGCTTTGTATGGATCAGAGACATGGACTTTGAGGAAATTAGAGAAGAAATATTTAGAAAGTTTTGAAATGTGGTGCTGGAGACAGATAGAAAATATAAAGTGGATGGACATGGTGACAAACGAAGAGGATCTGAGTAGAGTGGGTGAGAAGAAGTCAATCATACACACAATTCGTCAGAGGAAAGCAAACTGGATTGGGAACATTCTCAGAAGGAACTGCTTATTACATGATGTCGTAGAAGGAAGATTGGAGGGTACAACTAGACTTGGAAGAAGAAGAATTCAGCTGTTGGACGATTTAAGGGAAAAGCGGAAATATTGGATGCTGAAGGAGGAAGCAGAGGATAGACAGTTTTGGAAAACAAAATTCGCGTACCAAGTTTGAAAACCTGCCGGAAGGCAGAATACTTACTACTACTACATGTACTCAATCCTATGTAGCACATTCAAATTCATTAAACTAATTATTCTACCCGAAAACGATATTTTGGACAAAAAAACCTAAAAAAAACTATTTCACCTAATGGAAAACCTAAAACAGTGTTTCTAAAAACCTAAAAATCCGGTCCCTAGTGATGATGCTGCTTGGTTAACATAAACATGCGATTTGAGTTGAAAATGTTCTTCGTGAATCTTGAAGTTATGACTCTATGCAGATACACATATAAATGTATTGACAGACTGTATCAATCGGAGGACCAGTATCAAATCGTCGCAAAGATAAGCCTGTTGAAAATGTTACTTCAACAGCTAGAAAAATTGTATATTTAATGGTTTATGCAAATGATGAATTTGACTCTTCACAGCACAAGAAGTTCAAAGCAATGTTTTGAAAGCAAACGATTTACACTTGCTTTCTAAATGATAAAATGTCTACATTTATTTATAATTCGCAGTTACATAAATTCCCTTAGGACTGCCAGTCTCATCGAAGCCAAACTAATCATTGGTCCTTGGAACGTACCTTTGGTATGTGGTTATGAGATTACTCACGGAATGAATGATTTCCCCTTGAAATTACAAATGTCCAGAGAATTGACGAAGCACTATTAAACTTCGTAAAGGAGTCCTTCAGATCCTTAAATTGCGTTGAATGCGATCTTGAAGGTAGTTGGATTGCTTAATCCATAATAAAGTTGAAGATGAAAGGCTTTCCGCCCGAAATTAGCATTGTTTGAGATGCTAGAAAGCTTGTAGGTTGAAAAGAGCCCATTGCTCTTGAATAGGAATAATGGAACATACATTTGGTTGTCCATTTTGAAGAAGAGAGAATAGAATGATATTAAAAAACAACAGAAGGTTGAAATAATTAAAAAATCGCCAACCCAAAATAATAGCTTGATCTGAACATTAAAATAATTAACCAATACATGAAAAAACACTGTACTAAATATACAATTGCAAGATAAAATAAAAAAACAAAGAAATGTTAAAATGAGCAAGTATTTAGAAATAAATAAAATTATTTTGGTATTGAGGTTAATAGCAACAATTGTCAAGACATACCTTGAATAATTAAAAATATGAGGCCTTTAAAAAATGACAAATGAAAACCAAAGCCATCTAAACTAAATTCATGACAAGCATTGAGTTTGTATTATATGACGTTACAACTGTATTCCTGGAGCACCGCCGTCTCGAGAATTACACGAGTAATACAGTTTAGAAGGCAGTGTCCTGGAGTAGTGCTGGAGGATTTCATTTCCGAAGCATATGAAGATTAAGACGATAGGAGATGGAAAACATCAAATTAATAAGTACAATAGGATAGTATATTATGAAGCTGTGCGATAGTACTGCTCAATATAAGACTGTGCAAAAAGAGTCTACGTTTTGTTTCTTTATTTAATAAAAATATTTATTAAAACAACTATTTATGTCTAATTTGTTTAAATTATCCAAATACCTTTTTGATTAGCATGGTACTTGTTTTTATTACTTTGCATCCAGTATAATTATCCAGCCAAAGTGAACTAGGTTCTACTTTAAACGGCTCATATCCAGCCAAAGTGAACTATACCATTTTAATAAATTTAACAAAATTACCTACTGTTATTTTTTTAATCATACCTCTTTGTATTTGAATAATATAAAAGGCAAAGTAAAATATGTTGTGATTCAAAAGAGTTGGAAGTAAACATATCCCTATTTTACAACACTCAAACTTTAACTTCAGTTTTCTCAAAATATGGAGTTTGGCGCTTAGTTCACTTTGGCGTTATACCGACCATATAAAGTTACAGTCCACTTTCTTGTATTAATTACAGTTCTCTCTTAATTTTAATTTGAGTTTAACATTTATTGTATTATTTACAGTTCTTTTGTTCTAGTTCTAGTGATGAGTATGTGGATTTGTAAATTCCGTCTTTATCTCAAGTTGTTTTGCGAACTAAATATAATTTTTCTTAATAATTACTTATCATATTATTGACTGTTAATGGTATTTATTTATAATTAATACTAAGCGGCACCCACACAAGGGCAAAGCTCATTTTGGTGTTAAACTTAAATTCTGTATTTTGTGTATCATGTATTCCAATAAATTAATTAGAATGCAATGCAATATATTACTTCTAGGCATATGGAACATTTTTCCAGTGTTATCTTGATTGAGAAGTTTGTAATCAGTATTCTTCCTTAGTAATACGTATTTCGGAAAAGTAACAACATTAAAACAATATAGGCCTATCATATTTGTCCGAGATTTTAGTATTGCTTTGGCAATAGTAAAATGACTGGTTGATTTATACATTATTTCGGAGAATTTCGTTCGCGAGTCTTTTAGTATTATTTTTTGTAGATAATTTATTGTTTACTCAAAGAAAGTATGACGATTACCAAATATAATGCAATAGTTACCACCACATAGCATATTACTTAAATATCTGGACCCGTATTAATAAGCCTGTAATTAACAATTAACAAATTCCAATTACTGTGTTGTAGTGAAATGAGACATTTTGAACTGGATGAATTCGTGAGCTTTTCCTTGTGGTTCGTACTCTGTATTTTATGTGTCTTATATTTCACTAACTTAAAAGGCTCGGGTTTTGTAATTTTGTAATTCGAAATTAACTTATGAAGGACTTTCGTTTTTCAAACTCTTGGTCCTTATATACAGGGTGAACCAAAAGTCGCGATCGGATATTTTTTTATGTTAGTTTATGCAATAATGAAATGCCACAATTGACGTAAAAACTTTATTTATTGAAGTAGAAAGTATTAAGGGATGGAAATATGGTAAAATAAAGTTCCCTGGGCCTGTCAGCGTCACTGTTAAACGTCCAAAGTTTCGGCGTGTGCACCATCGTTTTCCGCGCACAGTTGAATGCCCCGCCATGTCCTCCTGCTTGCCCACCTCAGCATTTCGGGAGTGATCGTTCTGAAGATTCGGATGATCTCTCTCTTCAGTTGTTCAACAGAATCCATCCGAATCATTCCAAGATTTTCTTTTAAGTAGGACCACAGCCAGTTGTCGCACGTTGTGAGGTCGGGGCTTCTTGGAGGCCAAATGAGAGGTTCACCTCGTCCAATCCACGTAGAAAAGCTGGTACTTAAACATTCTCGAACTGGAGTCCTGGGGTTCCATCTTGCTGCGTTTTGAAACCAATACAGAGCCTGTTGAGAAAGTCTGCATTTGCAGTTTCCGTAGATTGGCTTCAGTGGGAGCTGCTTTATTGAAACGAAGAACGAAGTTATCTCTGATTTCTTCGTACAGTCGGTCAAATAAAAAACGTCGGGACTCGTATGCTGTTAAAATTAAAGTTTTGACGCATTAGTTCACAAGTTTCCTATAAAAAACACAAAATACAGGTCATTTTCGGAACATATGAGGCCATGCGGCAGGAGGGAAAATATGAACAAGGAGGGAAAAAATGAAAATCGCGGAAAGAACAACACACGATATTCAACTTAATGCATTGTCATAATTCATTTTGCTTTATGTCATCGCCACATACAAATGCTAACGTGAGAGAAAGTGTAGTTAGGGCTGTAATTGACCTGCATTTTTCGGTCTCTGAAGCAGCGAGAAGGTTCTATATTTATGAAAGAGCAGCTCAGAGGAGGGAACTTTACTATAATGCGACCGGAAGTTTTCATAGCAAACGTTGATCTGGCCGGACGCGTATTTCGATGCTAAGATTGGTTGCAGAAGTAGAGCGTAAGTTATTGATTTTGCACTAGAAGTAAAGGTATTATAAAATAAAATCTTTAAAAAATGCTCCTTGAATAAACATATTCCTCGCGAATCTATTAATTATTAATATTATAAAAATTTGCAACCAAGAATATGGCGGATTTGAGGCATATAGCCACAGCCTTCTATACATGTTTGTTTTGGAACAAAACTGACTAAATAATCAAGAAAATACATGGATAGACAAGAGGCGTGTGTGAACCTAACCTTAAGTCTTCCTGTACATGCGCATATGCTCGTTCGTGATACTTAATCAAATACCGCCCGACGTTTTTTATTTGACCGACTGTACGTTTCGCCAGTTTTTTTCTTTTTCATGAACCCACACACTAACAATGAGACGTTTCTCAATCGTATATTTGCCTGTGTCCGTCATTGCTTTAGAACACAACATAACACAGCGTATCACATCGACAACAATCTCCTAATAAACCCGCGCGCAAGAAAAATCTGGCTTGTCACTAAAACATAACAATGTCTTTGCTCTACCGGAAAATTGACAAACTAATGCTACAAAAAGTATATCAAAAGTGTAAATTTTCCTCTCGGCCTATGAATAATTTTTAATTAGTTTTCGGTTTCGGAAAATGAGTTATTTCAGTAAAAACATTATCCGATCGCGACTTTTGGTCCACTCTGTAGAATTTCCCTCAGAAAACGCTTGATAAAGCTTTTTTATGGCTCGTAGAGGATGTAAAATATTGCACCCCATTGATTCTACACACAAAGTCTAGTAGGGTTTGAAATAAAAAACAGAAATTCCGGTAACATAAAATTGTTTTGTCTTTACGAAATATTTTATTTTTCACTCTCATGTTACCATACAACCGTTTCGGGGCTGAAATAAAAAAGAATTTCAATATCACTTTCATACTTTCCACCCCCAAAACTTGGGGCGTAATAATATACTGCGCGCATAGGACTAAAAATGTTTCATACTATTTTGTCTCCTTTTACATGCTTAGGGCCTCAGTGGCGTACGAAGGGGGGTGCGGGGGGTGCGGGCCGCCCCGGGTGACATCACCTGGGGGGTGACAAAGTAAAAATATGTCTTAGCAAGTAAAAAACCCTTAAGGGAATTTAAATAAAATAATATTGTTTAAAACAATTAAATAAGCTTAACAACTTTCTACTAGTCAACATGCGTAGCTTATTGAAACTTCTTTCATTTTTAAATGCAGTCAACAAAGGTAATAAAACGCGGCTAAACTGGCCGCTGTGTTGATACGAACAATAATATTATGGTTAGGGGGAGGGGTGTTTATTTCTGCAGTTTTATTAATTTAAATTAGACTTCAACAAACGGTGATATTTTATATCACCCAAGCCGCAACCAATTCTACCCGCTGCGGCAGTCATGACTTTGATGAAAAAACTTCGAATGTGAGTTGACTCCGAAGTCTCCGGCAATCTAGATTTTGAACTGGTTTGTGCGCATATTTAAGAATAGATGATTAATAATACAGTTCCCTAAAATAGTTAAATTACTTGTTTATGAAATTTATTAGGATCAACCTATAAAAGAATCTGATGTATAATTCACATAACTTCCTCTGCCCAAATAAAAGTTAGCCTCCTCTTAAAAATAAGAGAAAGTCGTCACCAATCTTCGTGTCACATCCCCAAAAAGTACCTAACACAAATACAAAATTTTGTTTTCGTACGATTTTCCGTTGCAAGAGGCTGTAATGCAAAGAGCGCGTATTCAGAGTGTGTGGCTTATAACTACCCTTCAGAGAATTATCTCGAAAAAGTGTTTGAAATAAAAGTTTTAGCTCTTAGTATAAGCAACCCACGGGCAAAATTTAAAGAAAAACATTAGAGCCGTTTTCGAGAAAACTTTCTTTATGTAAAAATAAGGATAACTCATCTCCAATCCTCGGTTCACATTTGAAAGGTACCTGACATAAATACAAAATTTTCTCCTTTTATCAAAATTCATCATTCCAAAATTTGATATTTTGCTTGGAAAACAAAATAGCCTATAAAAGTATAAAAAAAATCACTCCAAAAATAAAACTTTGCACAATTTCG
The DNA here is from genome assembly GCA_964059195.1 of Ectobius pallidus. Lineage (NCBI taxonomy): Eukaryota > Metazoa > Arthropoda > Insecta > Blattodea > Ectobiidae > Ectobius > Ectobius pallidus. The sequence goes on along the minus strand of CAXKWD010000007.1, from coordinate 108,606,136 downwards.
GGAGTGTAGGCCTATTTTGGCTAGAAATGTGTGAAACAAAAGATGTTAGCTTTATTAATGGTAACACCCACAATTCGTGAATCTGTCGCTCACGAAAACAATGTATAATATTATTATTACTATTATTATTAATAATAGCATGTATTGTCGTTTAACAGTACAATATACAATGTACAGCATAATGTGCTTGATATGTATGTCTCCTCAATCCTAAAAAAATTGGCTGAATTAGGTTAACTATGTCTTATATGCACCATTCGTAGCACTAGTTACAACATGGCGACAACATGGTAACTCGAATCGCTTTATGGATGGTTGATTCATAGTATGCCATGATTTCGGAGCTTAATTTTGTTTTTATATAACAAAGTAATTATTACTAATTTTGTATAATCCGTTGAGTTTACAAAATACATAAAATAAATTCGTTGCAGCTGCATCTATCGATAAACACTTAAACTCTCGTGGGATTACCTTTGATTATCCAAAAAATAACACCTGGAACTGTTCCATCATTTCATAATTTCAATTGGGGGGGGGGGGGGGGAGGGTGACAAGAAATTTTCCGCACCGGGTACCACCTAAGCTTGCTACGCCACTGTAGGGCCTATCATAAACATCCATATTTCTCAACTAAAAATACAAAGCCTACAGCTATGAATAACGTATCAGTGGATACATTTTTTACAAACTTCTGATATGGCAAACTCGTTGGCACACCCGGGCTGAAACAATTGAAAATGCTGTCGCTTCAATACGAACTCTTATTCTAGCCTACCTCAAAATATGCCCAAGTGACAAAATGGTATTCTCTATGCCCAGGGCAGAGAAAGTTATGTGATTGCATCACATTGTGCATTATTTTTGTGGAAATGTGGATTTCATTTTTAATTATTTTATTTACAACAATGAATTATATCAATGGCTTCTCTAATTTGCCAAAACCACGTACCATGTACTCCCGAAGCTATCAGTGAACACTACCAACAGTACACTGTTGTCATGAGAACTGTACATGCAATGTGATTATTTTGTATTTGATTAAATGTTTGTAATAAGGTATTTAGTCTCCTCGAAAACATTTGATTTTTGGCATTTAAAGCCAACATTTTTCAATTCTTTTTCCTTAGTGTGCACTTACATTATGAAACGAAGGTACTGTCAAAATTCCAAGTCTCTACCTATTGTAGTTCAGGATCTACGTTGATTTTCTGTCAGTCAGTCAGGACAAACCCGCTATATATATATTTCATGAACCAAGGGACGGGAGTATGAAAATTTTTAAATCTTTGAGCCCACCCAATGTTTTTCAAAAGTTGGCGCCACTGGGAACCAATGAGACAAAAGTTCGTCGGTAGGCAATATAAGTATTGGTCTCAGGCTAGGGCCCGCGTAACCGCTCAGGACACCTCGCGTTGAAACCCAGATATGAGCTATAATCCTAGTAATCACGGTCAATTATGAGAAACATTTTATTGTGAATGATTGCTATGTTCCAGAGGGAGTGTATTTCTGTGCACATCGGCCAAGCGGGCGTACAGATTGGCAATGCCTGCTGGGAGCTCTACTGTCTGGAGCATGGCATTCAGCCTGATGGCCAAATGCCTTCGGACAAGACTATTGGTGGAGGGGACGACAGTTTCAACACCTTCTTCAGCGAGACTGGAGCAGGGAAGCATGTGCCCAGGGCTGTGTTCGTGGATCTGGAACCGACGGTAGTAGATGAAGTCCGCACAGGAACATACAGGTAACATCGAATATCTTCTTCTTTTTTATCTTAGTTTTACCTCTCCCTTTTAAGATTTAAGCGACCCAAGCCGCCCGGGCCTTACAGGGCCGCGACCTGTCGGGAGAGGGATTATCTTTGGATCAAATAAATACTTTTTTTACCAGACAAGGACATGGAGGGCCTCCTGGATGAGTGATCAGCCCAATGCCGGGGCCACCTCCGAGACAATACGAACACATAGGACGAGACATACCATTCACACACACACACACACTCACTCCGAACAAGGCGAGGATGGAATGAAGATGATAATGACGGCCAGACGATATCCGGAGATCGCAAGGGCCTAAGTTACCTGACATTTGTTTCACAGGTGAGGGAAAACCCCGGAAAACCCCCACCTAGGTAACTTGTTCCAGGAATCGAACCCGGGCCCACTGCGTGAGAGGAGCGAAAGCATCCCCTGAGCCACAACGGTGGACATAGCCTATAACAAGTTAAAAATAAATATATTTTAATTGTTCATCAGTGATATTTTTATAAACATTTCAACTTGTTGATCAGATAGCCTACCCCCGTTTCGGCGTCCAGAGGCAAATTCAATGTCCCAGAGGTGCGCAATTCGAAATGCTTTCTCCACGGGAACTAAAGGAGCATGTTTACTATTTAAGTACTGCTACCGACTGAATCAAATGCTTGCAAATTACGAGTATGGGAAGACGACGCACATGGCCATCTTCAATGACATTTGCGAGCAGAAAATCAAACTGCGTAATAAGCAGACTGTATTTCAAATAAAATAAATTCTACTCGTGTTAATTTTAATATTATACTAAACTGCGTCCATTTCGATTTGTTAAAAAAAAAGTTTGTTTCAAGAAAACATCCAAGAACAAGCTTCGACTTGACCGTACGCCATCTCTCACAGAAGACAACACCTTTGTGAACTTGCTAAAAGCTGACTGCGACGGTAAGCCGAATTATTTTATGCTGCTTTGGTACATATCGCAATTCCATGGGTTACTGTCATAGCTGTGAATTATTTTATTTTACGAATATACCGCTATGGTACATTAGGGCGTCCCAAGGATTACTTGATTGTGAATAACCTTATTCTGGGATTATTGATTACAATGATAAGTTCATAATAATCTCAGTCATAGTTTAGCCTTTGCCTCTGATGTTGCGAATAAACAATCCCACATTCAGAAACTGGGACAAGGATGGTATAAATAAGTGCTAAATATTCAAAGACTAGGCCTACCACATGGCATTGCGTAAGGCTAACACAACTAAATAAAGCCAGAAAATGGCTTTGTTCATGCTCAGGGTAGATCCGAGTATGTGGATGGCATCAGACTTTTATGATAATGAAAAGGTTAGCTTGTATACTAAACAGGTTAAGCTTACCTATGCCATTGTCTTCTTGCTCCTGATGGTCGAGTTTTCCGTTCAATTCCACCCATCATTTTTGTCGTCTTGTGAAGGCATCTTATTGTGTGTTCCTTCAGACACACTTTCAATAAACTTATCAGAAGTGTCGTCATCCTGCGCAAGGTATGACCGCCATTTTTATCTTCCAACTATAAACAAATTCTATTGGCTAAAAATGATTGTATGGAGGTACGAAAAAATGACGAACGATATGAAAATATCAATACTCAAAATTACATATAAAATTTAAAAAAGATATAAGATTATGAACTTTGTAGAATGTGGATTTTTATTTCAGACTTTCATAAAGTCTTCTATGTTACCAAATACACTGTGGATATTACGGGACACTTCCACATTTTCCTGTTCTAAGTTGAGGTCTGGCTGGAGGGACAAGACGACGGTAGCGCTTTTAGCGGTGTTGCCTTCGACGCGACGCGGCAATTTAAAATTACTATCAAATACAATCAAGTATTCCCAAAAATTGAATCGGTATATGTAAAACAAAATTCAACAAAATTAAATATTCTACCTTTCATTTTGTATTAGATACCCTGCACCAGTAAAAACTTCGGGGGCAGACAAGAATAAATAAATACAGGAACTCTAACTTACACAATTATTTATTTACACAGCCTATGTGCATTATCTTTCTTCCTTTAAGGTGTTCTTAAATGTTACTTTACATTGGCATTATCCTTACACTTTATGTCCCTGCCCTGCCAATCTCTATTTAAATTTTCACATGCTCTTAATTTACATTGCCTTGACGCTTAACGTTCCTGCTTTGCCTATTCTTATTTACATCATTACATGGACATTATCTTTACATTTTATTTTTCCTACCATGGATACTTTTTACGGATATATTCTTAATTTATATGGCCATTTCGTTTTCATTTTTACCTCGTCTATTTTTTTTTTTATTAATATGTTTAGGCCTACACATAATTAATTTATATATTTCCCATCCTAATGTTCCTACTTTGCCTCTTCTTATTTACTTTTGTTTACAAGTTTGCATAGGCAATACATTTTAGTTTAACTGTAATCTAATGTTTATTCAAATATTTATAATCATAATCTACTTATACTGCTTTGTCTTGAAGGAAAAAGAAAAAGAAATTGATAGCTTCACAAGTTCATAGTTGTTGCAACCAAACAATGTACAATTGCCAGCCATGATTAAATACTGCTTCATAACCTCTAAAACATTTTGTCTACAGATACACAATAGAGGTACGTACCGTATTGTACTGTACTGTACCATATATTAAGCTCATACAGAATTACAATCTGTTGACAAGTAAAGATCGGAATTGAATTTTATTTTACCTATAATAATAAAGCAATGAAATTTTGTACAAGACTTTATTATATTTTGTAGCATAGTAGTTTTGAATTGCCGCATCTTATCATACTGGGAATAAATTTGGGGCGGAAGGGGCAGAATCTGGAAATCAAATGCTCGGCTTTTGTGAATGATCTTGCCCTTCTGGCCCATAACAGAGAAGACACCCAAAATATGCTAGAGAACAGGTCTCAAAATCTCCTACGAAAAGACAGAATACATGGAATACAGACACCAAGGAGAGAGATACATTAAGATCAAGCATGGGACTGTAAAAAGAACTGAAAAATTCAAATGGATAGAAACCAGTGGATTGGACAAAGAGGCAAACAAGGCAGCAACTAGAAAATTAGAACTGACCTGCATGTTAACCCATAACAGGTATAATAAACGAGCAATATCATACAAGGCAAAACTTAGGCACTAAAACACAGTTGTAAAGCCAGAAGGTCTATATGCCTCAGAGTGCCTCACAAGAAATAAAAAAGGGGAGCTTTAAGAACTCGAAAAAAGTTGAGGAAAATCTTGTGAAAAATTCTAGGACCACAGAGGACTGCTGATGCGACATGGAAGAACAGAAAAAATGACAACCTCTGCAAGCACACCAAGAAATTCAGTCACCATGCGCGGGAGTGAAGGTTGAAATTCTATGAACATCTGGCGAGAATGGATGAGAACTGGCTGACCAAGAGGATATTCAAGTACATCACTGGACTGAAAACATCTATGAAGTGGGTAGAAGAGGTAAAAAAAGATGCAGTGGAACACAACAGAAAAGAGTTTAGAAAGCGAGTTGATAGCATCAAAATATTCAAAGAGAAAACACCAAAACGTAGACCCAAGTGGTAGTATCTGAGGAAGAGAAAAAGATCAGAAGTGAAAGATTTAAGAGGTTCTGGGAAGAGAAGAAGACTAGATTAACCAGAAAGCCTTAGGTTCCATCGGTCCACAATGGCCAAAGTCGTAAGAAAGAAAGAAGAAAAAAATACACCATACTCACAACAAGCAGATTGTACATTATGTTACATTATTCTTTGACACATTTGTTAATCACACCATTGGCCTGAAGTATCAGCATGAGTGCTCCAGTCATATATAGGCCTACCATAAATTTTTGCTGCATTTTTTCCCCAGAAACCCTTTGATACTTTTTGCATCTGAAACCAACTATAAAACCACAAAATTTGCTCAATGAACTGTATCATTCAGAAAGCTGTACTCAGTACTCCTACTTCATTTTCAGACAACTCTTTCACCCAGAGCAACTCATCACTGGTAAAGAAGATGCAGCAAATAACTATGCACGTGGTCACTACACCATTGGTAAGGAGTTGGTGGACCTTGTACTCGATCGTGTACGCAAGTTGGCAGACCAATGCACTGGACTTCAAGGGTTTCTCATTTTCCACTCTTTTGGAGGGGGTACTGGCTCTGGTTTTACATCTCTGCTCATGGAACGGCTATCTGTTGACTACGGCAAGAAGAGTAAACTGGAATTCTCCATCTACCCAGCACCTCAGGTAACTACTTCTTGTTTATTAATATCTTATTGAATAAAATTTATTTATAGAGGTAGAGTGTTCATACCGTTAATATTGTGGATTCATTACCTTTAAGTCTGTGTTCCTGTCAAAGAATTACATCTTTTCTCTTGAAAGAAGAGTGAGGAAAGGGCATAATTTTAAAACTGAATGCAACTGAAGCTATCCAAAAGTACCAGAAAATACCTGAAGAGTTCAGAAGGTTTCTGGATGAGACTCTTAACCCTAATTGCAGTCGTGAATGTTTCGGGCACTAACACAGTCATGAGGTCCATAGGACCTCTAAAAAAAAGGAATATAACTACACTAGTCAAAACAATTAAGGGAACACTTTTTCAATGTTATTTATTTCATAAACAATTTTGTTTTAAGGGGAAACACAAGTACATTCTAGTACTCAATCTTCCATTGTAAATTAACTTAAAGTATTCAAATTAAAAATGAAAGTTTGTAAGATGCGCAATAAACCAAACTGAAAAGTCATATCAATGAGACAAACTGTATTTCTTTATGAAACACTAATTTAGTTATTTTGTGTGTCCACCATTTGCCACTAATACTGCCGCACACTTTCAAAGCATGCTTCTGTTAAGCCTCATGATGTCCCTTTGAGAGATGGTTTTCATTTTTTTAAATTTCATATTGAGAGGTATCAGAGAGTCTACTTTACATGATATATAATTATTGTGTTTCAGGTGTCCACTGCAGTAGTGGAGCCTTACAATTCCATTCTTACAACCCACACAACCTTAGAGCATTCTGACTGTGCCTTCATGGTGGATAATGAAGCCATCTATGACATTTGTCGTCGCAACCTAGATATTGAACGCCCAACTTATACCAATCTGAACAGACTAATAGGACAAATTGTGTCATCCATTACAGCTTCTCTGCGTTTTGATGGAGCTTTGAACGTTGACCTCACAGAGTTTCAGACCAACTTGGTGCCATATCCACGCATACATTTCCCTCTTGCTACTTACGCTCCAGTCATTTCAGCAGAGAAGGCATATCACGAGCAGCTTACAGTGGCTGAAATCACCAACGCATGCTTTGAACCTGCTAATCAGATGGTGAAGTGTGACCCTCGCCACGGCAAATACATGGCATGCTGCATGCTGTATAGGGGAGACGTAGTGCCCAAAGACGTAAATGCAGCCATTGCTACGATCAAGACTAAGCGGACCATTCAGTTTGTGGATTGGTGTCCTACTGGATTTAAGGTATAGTTTGTTATACAATTTTCAATATTTTGTGTTATTAAGTTTTCTCTTTAAGTCCACCACTTCGTTCCTCTCATGCAGCGGGCCCGGATTCAAATCCTGGTCGAGACAAGTTACCTAGGTGGAGTTTTTCCTCACCTATGAGACAAATGTCAGGTAACTTTAGGTCCTTGTGGTCCCCGGATATCATCTGGCCTTCATTATCCTCTTCATTCCATCCTCGCCTTGTCCGGAGTGATTGTGTGTGTGAATGGTGTGTCTCGTCCTATGTGTTCATGTTGTCTCAGAGGTGGCCCAGGCATTGGGCTGATCACTCATCCGGGGAGGCCATCCATGTCCTTGTCTGGTCAAAAAAGGATGTTTGTGATCCATAGATAAGCCCTCTCCTGACAGGTCACAACCCTGTAAGGCCTGGGCAGTGTGGGTCAATTAAATGTCTTTAAAAGAGAGTGGTAAAACTAAGGTAAAGATAGTTAGAAGTTTTCTCTTTAACAATATTTTAACGAACTTTAATTAAGATGAGTTCAAACAAATAAGAAAATATGAGGCTGCTGAATAAATTCAATAAAATACTGCAGTGGTGTTCAAAAGTAATATTAGAAGCAATTTCAACAGTGAAGTGTAAGTTATAGTAAAACTTCTTCCTTTTATTTCTAGACCAAGGGTCTGTCATTTCACCACATTATGTGGCAAACATATTGGTTCATATATTTCTACCCCTAAGAGCAAATCATTCTTACATAAACCTACTGTTTGCAATATTCCAAACTGAAAGGAAACGTGCTGATTTCAGGTTGGAATCAACTATCAACCTCCCACAGTGGTACCAGGTGGGGATCTAGCCAAAGTGCAGCGAGCTGTCTGCATGCTCTCCAATACAACAGCCATTGCAGAAGCCTGGGCTCGTCTGGACCACAAGTTCGACTTGATGTATGCAAAAAGGGCTTTTGTACACTGGTATGTGGGAGAAGGCATGGAGGAGGGAGAGTTTTCAGAAGCTCGTGAGGATTTGGCTGCATTGGAAAAGGATTATGAAGAAGTTGGTGTTGATTCTGCAGATGGTGAAGTAGATGAAGGGGATGACGAATATTGAAAAATGACAATTTGACTAAAGTTATTTTTACTGCATGGGAACATATTAATGGATATTGCACAAATCGGTGCTAACATACAAGACTAATCCTACTCTGTAGAATTTAAGTAGCCATCTTCCTGAGACTTTTCAATTGGCCTATTCCTTCAGGTGACCTAGGGGTTGACTCAGCCTCTAACAGAAATGGGTACCAGGAGCAATCCTGATAACCTTACCTCCAACATAAGTCAAAAAAATCTTTGAGCTTCAACCTCCTTGAACTCTAGGGACCTTCAAGGCCTGTATAGGAACCACTTTATATTACTTATCTCCATTGAAAAAAATCAATTAAAATGAAAATTGCTTAGCCTGAAAGTGAATATAATGCAATTTGTTGTGAATACTTATTTCCATAAATCCTTAAATTTTTGGCTCTAAATTCAAAATGGACATATGCGTCAAATAATAAGGCAAATGACATTCAGCTCTTTATGTTAATCCTACTAGCAGAACTGTGAGATAGTATGTATAAAACTCAATTTTCTATAATATCTTCAGCATGAACTATTCTATTTTTTTATATATCTGAAATACCCTAACGTACTTGAAGTTCTGTGCAGGTACTACGGAATTATGAAGTGGGCTTTTATTGGCAGTAAGAAGACAAAGCAATTTCAGTGGCAATAATAATATTGTAATAACAATAAAATAATGGAATAAAGGATGAAAATATTTTCAGCTCGCTAACAAAGAAACAATTCCAAAGCTAAGTAGCAAGTACATACTAGAATTAATGTGAGGTAACAATGGGATTGATATGTTTTGGAAGATAACAATGTAAATTAATTTTCCATTGTGAATTTTCTAAATTAGCTCATGCTAAAATTTTTGTTTGGCCTATTCATGTTACAAAATACAAAACAACCATTGTAAAAGAAAAAAGTCTCCCAATACCACAATTGTATACAGAATTAAGTAGGCCTTATATTTTTCTTAAATAAATCTAATTAATTCTTTTATAATGATAAAGACAAAGAAACAATAACTTATGAACTTTCAAAAGAAACATGGAAGAACATTTTTCATATAACAATGATCTATGAAAGCAATAGAAGCTCCATTTATTAAACTTTCTATTCTGCAAGTGACAAGTGTCCGATTTTGAGGAACATAAAATAAATTTAAAAGAAGATGAATATGAATTAATCACATCATTATATGTTTATTTTCCTTGATATGTTTATTTTCCTATTTAACTGATAGAAACACAACGAAAGTGCCAAAGTGTTCATATCAAAATATACTTTACAATTTTGGAGATAGAAATAATAAAGCCCACAAGCAAAAGTTTTCTTTTCGCTATAAGGCCCTGAAATTGGAAGGTAAATTGAAAATAACATGACAATATTAGCGAGCAGCAGGACAAGTGTTTGCTTCATTAGGTGGAACAATGGGGTGTGCCCAGCACAACCTTGTGATTCTCCTTTCTGAATAAAAGTGATTAAAATTATACCTTAAAGCAATTGAAGTAAAGAACAGTTGGCAATCCGCATGGTAATCCCTATTTCCATAGCTCACAGGTTGGCTCACTCAAAGAGTAGTCTAAGTTTAACTTCCAAAATTTAACATTCATGTATGGTAATTAGTAGTTACTAAAAAAAAATGGTAACTTTGTTTACAAACACCACAGAGAGTGTTACACATCAGCAACAGCGTTGTAATACTGTAACAGTAAAAAATAGTGAACCCTGATTAAGAATACTGGGAAGATAAAAGGTATCACTGAATCAGCGCTTTCAAGGATTGCGTCAACGTTCAATTCATATCTAGAACTGAATCACGGCTTTCATAGTTGATTAACAAAGAAATTGATTCTTTTCTTTAACTGAGTCATGATTCGTTCGTTCAGTACAACAATTAATTTATAACTCACCACTCTTTGACGACTGTCAAGACTGTTGTAAAAATAAGAAGTGGTTTCTATTCTGTATTTTGAAGTAAAGTTAAATCAATTTACTTTCCAAGAAAATGGATCGTTTTATAATTCATCTGATTAAAGACACCTACTGTTGGAATAACGGAAGAAGTCGGGGCCCCCCAAACTCTGCTCATTAAGTTTAATATTGGCACACTCTAATGAGAAGTTCTAGTTATACCTATGATGATGATGATGATGATGAGCATAAATGTTATGCTACAACACAATGGAAGGCTTGTCCAAACCAACCACAAGCTACTTTCATAAAACGTGTATGTTTAATTATAGAAGATCTTTTAATAGCATACTATTTCTGTCATCAAAATGTCAAAATCTGTTTCGGCTTTGACACTTTCCTTGACAGACATACAGCTACATTTTCAAACCAAATAATGATGGCAACATCATACTCGAACTCTGTAGTGATGGAGAAGGGAATTCACATCTTCCCAAATGGGATTTGCTGCATAAACTTTCATGCTTTGCAGCGGTTTAAAGGTTCACTTTAAAAATTTAATGCATGGATATGGTGCCTTTCTTATAAAGGTCAATATTTAACTTCCTGTATTACAAACCAGGGAAATAATATGAAAAAGGCATGAATTATTCCTAATTATCTTTTTTGCAGCTCTCAGAATCTTGGTATTATTCAACTCCACAAAGTCAAAAGTGGGACTGTTACTATCAACTTAGATAATTTTTATATATGAAAGTGTTATGTAAATTATGCAGTTTTAGTAATTTCCTTGAACAATCCGAAACTGTTGATGTGATGAATTTGTGCCTTCTTACAAAACAGATCTAGTGTTTCCTGAATAAATCATCAAAATGATATGTCCATGCAAAAAATGTACATTGTAACCTAATGAAGTAAAAAATTATGGAAGTGTACATTATAGTAGAAATGGAAACTATGTTATTTTGAGGTACAATTATTGTGGTATAATATTATTTCTTAGAAGATTAGAATAATTTTTAAATCTCACATTTTAACCATGCAATTTCTCTACCATTAATGTACCATGCAGGTTGATTACATTATTTAAACATTTTACAGTCATATGAAGGAAATAGTAATACCTTTTAGCTTTTTGTACTAGTATAAACCTGTTTCATAATTGATCCTGTTAGATTTCTCTCATCATCCAGTTAGACTTCTCTTAGAAGCATTTAAATCAATAAGTAAGTTGCCCTAAAATGTATAGAAAACATTTTTTCTGTACAAATTTTATCATTCACTACCATCTGGGAGTGGTTCACCATAGTTTAGTCATTGAGGCACTGCATTACAACCCAAAAGGTCGCAGGTTCGATCCCTGATGAGGTCATTGGAGTTTTTCAATTGGCCCAATCCTTCTGGTGGCACTATGGCCCTGGGATCAACTCAGCCTCTAACAGAAATGAGTACCAGGAGCAATCCTGGGGTAAAGGCGGCCGGTGCATAAGGCTGACTACCTTACCACCTTCACATGCCGAATGTCTAAAATCTGGGAGCCTCAACCTCCTGGAACCATCTGAGTCTCTATGGACTGTATAAGGAACACTTTACTTTTACCACCATGTGGGAGTTCTCATCTTCGAATCTCATAAACAGTCGATCTAAGCAGACGACATAAGACTGTTAGTGTAGAAACGAGTAACCTGTCCATATTGCAACCAGTATGATTAACTGGGCAATGATTCATGTAGCGGATTAAGTGGCATTGCATAGGCAAGAATAAAAAGCTTTTATTTCTCAACCATTGGTATATTCATCTGATCTTCTAGGTATGTCACTAAACATTTTTAAAACTAATTTTCAAACCGTGAATACTGAACTATCTATGCAAATACAAATCTTTCAAAACCAAATATACATAGTTTTTTTTGTAGTAATGAGAGTTTCAATTGAGGTCAGATTACTTATAGAAAGAAATACTGTATATGATAATTATGTTACCTAGCTCCTTAGACTTTGTAAAATGAAATGTCTACAATAAAAACTACTGGTAGTACTGATTTTATAGGATTGGATTATATATGTTAGCAAACTGAAGATAATGCAAGGAGATTTTATACAAAGTCTATGTAGAAGAATTGCACAAAACTGCCTTAATCACAAGTAACCTTAGGATGACACTATTAGTGATTTTTTTATGTAAGAGAAATTTGGTTTTACTACCCAGTAAGGAAATTATGAATCCATTATAAAGTCATTCCCATTAAGTATATGTGTAACAATCTGGTGTACCTTATTATACAATAAAAATTTTAATAAAATATAAGTTTGTTCAATTATATTTAATTTTCCCTTTTCCAATGTCACTATTATTTTGTTCAGGTCTGTGTTACTCCTCTACCTTGATTGGCTGAAATGCGGTCCAATTCTTAGTGTAGGACACCAACATGCACAGCTACGCTATCCCAATTATATACCGTACTTCAGTGTGGTCCAACTATTTCCAGGTGAAGGGCCAGATTGACACTTTCAAAATTAATTAGCGGGCAGTCCGAATAATATACTGATATTAAAAATTATATTATTATTATGAATATTATTATAAAATGGGAATAAATTTGATACATCAAAATAGGTTGCCTTAGAGGTCAACTTTACAAACTCAAATAATACAAAGATAACAATCACATACAGTACACTTAATGAGAAAATTGAGCTATGTGTTGGTTTACTACAAATTCAACATCCACTTCCATTTGAGTAATGGCAACCCGCAGTGTTGATTTCAGTAAGTCATGTGACAATTTGTTCCTGTGCTTAGGTTTTAACAATTTCATGATAGAAAATGTACACTTACACATATATGAGGGAGAATCAAATGAAAACCACAATTAATTTTTTTCCACTATTTTTCTGCAGGAAGAATGTTTGCTTGTACATTATTTTTCTACATAGTCCCCTCCCAGTTCAATGCACTTATGCCATCAGATAGGAAGTGCTTCAATACCGCATGAGAAAAATTATTCTGGTTGACATGTAGGCACTCGTGCACCGCCGATTGGACGTCTTCATCAGATTTGAACTTCTGCCCTCTAAGGAGATCCTTTAAAGGACAAAAGATTTGGAAATCTGATGGAGACAAAGCAAAGGGGGTTGCTGAGAGCAGGTGCTTTGCTTCAACATGGTAACACCCGTCCTCATGCTGCTCGTGCAACCATGAAAACCATCGACAACATATGCTTCAACTGCCTCCCACATCTGCCATACTTGCTAGGAATAAAGGAATATGCCCATTGTTGACATGAGGAGTTTGTTGCAAATTAATTTTAATAGGCTACTTTAGTTATCCCTTTTATTCACATGTGATTGTTAAATTTCCTCAAGAAAACTCAATATGCTACTGTAGTTTCTAAAATATGGCCATTAACTCCATCTGGCACTTTGTTTTTTGTCAGTTTCCCTGATTTTATTAATCATCAAATTTTACTAATACTGATCACACTAATTATCCCCATGGAAGTAGTCTATATCTAAGAATGTGTAAAATGTGTCACCACAGGTACCTGGCGTATCTCAATGAATGGATACCACCATGACTAGAATATCATGTTCAATAAAGTAGGCCTTAAGTAGGGTAGGTCTTTGTCTAAGTCAATACAGGAGCACCAGACTTCTTTTGAATAATAATTATATTATTATATTATATCTCTATATATATAAAAGGCTTTGTCCTGACTGACTGACAGGAATCAACGTAGAGCCTAAACTATAACAGGCAGAGACTTGGAATTTTGACAGTACCTTCGTTTCATAATGTAGGTGCTCACTAAGAAAGGATTTTGAAAAATTCTGATTTTAAATGCCAAAAATCAAATGTTTTTGAGAATACTTAATCCCTTCTTACACAGAATTATCGAATCCGAATCACATTTGACATTAAAACATATTGTTGCCAGTGGGTTTTAGATGGGTTTGGAATTAAATTAAATGGAAGTTTGACAATTACAGTTGGCTTTGTCTATTTTTGTCATACCTTGAAATAAAACTTTCGCGATCGCTTGAATGTTGTAAGCCCTAATATGGTCAAACATTGTTTTATTTGGACGAAACTCACTATACAGGGGTTTTCTGGACCAAGGAACTCGAATCTGAGGTCGCTTTTACCAGGCGACGCTATCTAATCGTGGTATGTAGTCCACATGATTTAGGTGTTAATAAATATAATGATTTAACTATTATGCTCTTAATTTTTAATTTTTGAAATAATTATCGCGGGCGAAGCCGCAGGCACATGCTAGTTATATTATATTATAGTTAGTGAAAACCCTGAGTATAATGAGCATTATTATAAATGCATCAGCATTTACAGCCTATTAAAATCACACTTACATTTACCAAGTTTACATGCGGGACTGAAATCTATCTGAATCCAGTCCCAACTCAATACATTCCCTGTTTAATGAAAAGTTCAAGGAGTGTATTGAGATTTGCTGTACTATTGGCTAACTTGGTTATGTATGGCTATTTTTGTGGCTAACCTGTGTAAACAATTGCCATGTTTATTCGTGATTAAAAATAGTTTAAAATGTCTATTCTATTAACAATTTCTAGTTACCATAAACAAATTATAGCTGAAAAGAGTAACATGACGAAATTGATTTATGTATAGCGTAGAGCTTTATCACTGGTACTCACTACTAAATTGCGGTATTTTTGCAATTTAGTAGTGAGTACCAGTGATAAAGCTCTACGCTATACATAAATCATTAAGATTATCGCTACAGAATGGACAAAACTCAAGAATGACGAAATTAATATTATAGTTTGAGTGAGGGTTTTCGATTAAATTGACGATCAGCTGACAGAACAAATGAATGCCGTACAAGTGTCAGCACGCACACCAGGATTGAGTTCGCTAGCGTTTACATGGAATTGAATACGACTTGAATCCGATCAATTCATCCATTTGCAGAGAATCAGATCAAAAATTCATTCCCGATTGAGTCCACATTTACATGACGATCTCAATATAGAAAATGGACTCAGACTGATCTGAATCCTGCATGTAAATGTACTAATTATACGAGCAGCCCATGATAACATTGACTGAAGCTAGAATAATAATAATTCTAATAATTGGAAATTATTTGTTCTTTCAAATTTTTATTTGTGCATGTCCAGTGGCGCCAACTTTTGAAAAACATTGGGTGGGCTCAAAGATTTTAAAAAATCACACTCACACTTCATGAAATGAACTTATATGATAATTCGGATAAATATAGAATTGTGTAAGAAACGATGCCTTTGTGATAATTAATAACAATCAACGTAATTCCCCCTCCAGAAATGAATTGTGCAACCTAGTTAACGGAAATCCTTTAAAATTAATAATATCATATTATAAACTTTTTTAATTTAGGTACTTAATGCAATAAAATAATTATGTAGCCAGGCGTGTTTCTCCTCACTGGAGTAAACTATCTTCTTCATCCTTCCATAGATCAGGAGCCTATTTCCCCCAATCGTGGTTTATTCTCCCTTGATGACCTTTTTAATTAATTCTTTCTACATGTTCCATCCACTGTTTCTTTTTAACTAGTCACCAGTGTCCACAGTTTTGTCTTATATCACAATTTTTTGCCTTTTCCAATAATAGCCTTCCTGTTATTTCTTTTTCTCACAAGCATCGTCTAAATTCTAAATCTAGCTTTTCTCTCTTTAAGTATACAGTCTTGTAACGATTTGTGCAGTGATTTCAAAATATCGTGAGGGAGTTTGAACAAGAGAAGATCGTACTATATATGTCTTCAATAGCCTGATTTTCGCTTTACAGCGATTCAACAAATAATCATAATTTTGAGTAATAGCAATAAATAATTATGATAATAACACAAGACAAATTATTGGGTGGGCTTGAGCCCCACAAGCCCATATAAGTTGGCGCCACTGTGCATGCCATAGTCTTAACTAACATGGATAATTATTGGAAGTTGGCTGTATACGTTAAGCCTAATGATAATCAATGAAGCAATACATTATATTGTGATTTTTCAGAACTAATGAAACTAAACCTGCTAATATTTCAGAAAGTTTTAAAACTGATCCATTAATGGTACAAAAATCACTTTATTTCAATAAAGCCCAGCATTTGAGTATAGAGCTTTGAACATTCAGATCTATAGTTAAAATAATTCATCTCCAAATACAAAAAGGACATTTATATTTTGCCCACCTCTTATTGGACAATCTAACACAATTCTAAGGAACAGCATAAATATTGTATTTACAGTTATCATTAAGTTATCTCACTGCACAGTTTTGAAACTATACTTTACACTGCAGCTTTCACATAAATCTGAGGAAACAAAACATGCATTAATTTTACTTATTTAGTAGATTTCTGAATGAAAATGGTGCAAATCCATGTCCAAGTCCACTATAAAATTTGCTTTGAAACTCAACCCTGAAAAAATAAAAATATGTAATTCTTAATACTGCATAAGAGAATGAACCAAAATAAAATACATCATACCTCTAACAAAAAAATCACCTACTGAGCTAATTCTTCAATTAGAATTCACTTGAAACATATGAGGATGGTTCAAAAGTAACACAAAATAATTCTTTTTACAGAAAGTTTAACAGGTACAATTACAAACAAATGCACACATGAAAGAACATCTTTTGTATATTTTTCTATATAGTCGCCAAACTTCTCAACACATTTCTCCCATCGTGATACCAGTTTCAAAATACCCTGTTCATAGAAGTCCGTTCGGTTAGAGTACAGTCATCTGTGGACTGCTGTTTTCACTTCTGCATCTGACGCAAAGCATTTACCGGCCAGGAATTTCTTCATGGGACCAAACAAATGAAAGTCCAACAGTGCCAGGTATGGACTGTATGGAACATCTGGAACGTGGTGCATCACAATGGTTATCACGGCCATCTTTGAAGAATGCACACCACCTGGAGACATTGCTACGGTCCATACACACCACGCATGACCCTGTGAATTTCACGTGGGTTGTGCCCTTTAGCCCATAAAAATTGCACTACACCTCACTGCTCTTCACAAGCGGTCGATAGTAACATGCACACCACCTCTTTTGCATAGTTCACGCTTCTCTTGCTAGAGCTACACATGAAAACAAAATAGCGTCCATAGTGGAAGCTTCTAACTCCATCTTGGTGAAAGTTCAACATCCCAGCCACAATACCAATGCAGAAAAAAATTATTGTGCGTTACTTTTTGATCCACCCTCGTAAAACTGAAATTTTTAATAGGCCCATTTTCTTAAGAACAGTCAATATGATGATTTAGAACAGTGGAAACTGACTAATACTCACCAATGTAGTCGCAGAGTGTGTAGAAATGCAGATAGTCCTTCCATGAGGATGAGAATAGCGACCGTGAATGTGGCCCAAATGAAAAATACAAAAAATATTACGAACGTTCCTGATGGCCACTTAAATTGGAAACCTATCTTGAACACCATATCCCATAGCACTTTGGATAGCTCTGGAACACATTAAAGAGGTTAGTTAGATACATATCAAACAGCATGGGAACAAAATACATAAATTAACAGCTCCAAGTCGGACATAAAAATCATCAGACCTCCTTTCACCAGGAGAGGTAATTACGCCACTTATTTTGATCACTTCAGGACGCAGCTAATCTGATAATATTAACAGATCGATAACATTAGCCAAAAGAATTAATTGAAGGATATTTATTCATACAAAAACAGAATTAAAAGCTATTTATTCATGCATAAAGAATAATATGTAACTGTGAATATAGTAAAATATAGTAAAAATCAAACATGGTGCTTATGCATTTCGACTGCAGCCTATTAAGACATTTCAGCGGCAGAAGTTTGCATTCTTCCCACCAGCAAAACTGTTCGCTATTGACAAGGAGTAGTGGTGCTTGTAAAGATCACAGTTCTTGTGGTTTTAATGGTGGAATTTTCCATCAAACAGTAAATTTTCTTGTTCAACCTTATTGTATGAAAATTTTTTTATGAAAGATGCATTCATAAATTTCAAATCCTTAAAGCAAGATACCTTAAAAATTATGTGTGACGACAATTCGGAACAGTTTTGTATAAGAGGAATTATGTAATAAAAAATTCTGACTCAAGAAAATCCTAATAATAACCGTGCAGGAACTGACATAACTCCTAAAATGTCTAGTCGTCATTTAGCTCAGGATGTTAGGATTTCACAAATATCATAGTTAAGGGAATTAAAAGTTTGAAGTTTCACCCATACAAAATGTGTACGTCATTCTCAAATATGTATAGATCAGAGGGGATAGAATATTCAACATCTACTTTAAGAAAAGTGAGTAAAATACTGAAATTCTTTTTCATTTAGATATTCCCTTATTTGAATCTTCAGCAAGAGATAGAAGTAGCAGCAAGAGCTAAAAATTGTCACAGTGATTGGACGCCCTATGCCTGATTCCAGCACCATAACATAGATAGTAAAAGTCAAATGTTTTCATTTTTTGTTTGCACTGCATATGACATAGTATTTATTGTATTCATACTGTATAACTGTACCAGCACTGTTAATAACATAAAAGAAACTTACGTGAATGTGCAAGGGACAAGGCCCATAGTCGAAGATAAGATGCTGTATGGGAAACACAACCAAGAACAAATTCAATTGTGTGAATTCCTTGATAGATGAAAGCTTCCCCTGTTGTTATTTCACCTTCTTCTTGGAAATCTGTTTCCTGTGATGACGTTCTTGTTTGCCTACTGGCAAAGGAGTGGGCGGAAAAGGAATCTTCAGTAAAGTTTGTTGATGACAATGGTGTTGTTTGCACCCTGTACAGCGGTGTTTTCTTAGCTTGATGATTCTGTAATTTATTATATTTAAATATACAATAGGCTTTAGTCACACTGAATTCAGATAAATAATTATCTTTGACTATGTCCAGGCTAAATGTTGTAACCCTAAATGTTGTAACCCATAACCTATTTTGAAAATGAGATTATGATACAGGTGGGTAGGTGGTATCGAAATACATATTCTGGACAAAGGAGGTAACCATACACAAATTCACTGAAGGGTAAAAGTCATTACAAACTGTTTCTCAAGTTCTGGCCAATAGGTGTAACTATTATATACCAGCTGAGCATACAAGTCAAAGGTTTGAAGAGTAACCCATTCATATTTTTGGAGCAAGCCAATAGGTGTAACCTTCAAAGTTTCATAATTTCTCTATGTTTACCAGTGGCGGACGCAGAGGGTTGGGGGGATAGATCCCCCCCCCCCCCGAAATTTGAAAAAAGGCTATAATATGCACTCTAAGTGGCCAGTTCTATAAACTAATTATATATATATAAGTTAATTAATTTTTTTAGTATTCTTTCTAACTATTCAAATCCCCCCCCCCGAAAAAAATTCTGCGTCCGCCACTGATTTTTACTATATTTTAATATATAATATATAATATGTCTATATAGACAGTTTTATTTTTATTTTTCCTGTAAAATTTTACTTTTGAGGGTTACAACATTTGGCATGAACATCATCCGATTATTATCACTTATAACACAGCAAATCGTTGCATAAGTGAAGCATGATTAGTCTAGGGCAAGGCATTTGATGATTTTGCATCTTTTTTATATGATGGTTAAAAGATAGCTCGAATATATATAAATGCGTATCATCAATTAATTGATCAAATAAGAGCTATTTGTTTTTGCATTTTTTTGCTTTATTTTGCATTTTTTCGTAATTTTCAATAGATAGGTCATTTTTTGGTAATTTTTAGGTAATTTTTGGCATTTTTAGGACTTTTTCGGCCTTTTTAGGACTTTTTCGGCATTTTAGGTCTTTTTCGGCATTTTTATAGTTTTTAAATGAAGTCTTACATTACATTATATTTTTAGTTTTTTTATTTATTATTTTTTATTTTTAATGCTTGTCTATTATAACTGTAAAAGCAAATAACATCCACAGGAAATAAAGCAGATTGCAGCGTTACTGGAAGGAACATGCATTTTGAACTCTTGTTACATTTCCAAGAAAATACAGTATAAGCAATACCTGCTTCTATTTTTAAGCATTTTGAACTAGTCTACATTTCCAAGAAAACAACGTTGTAAATACAAGTGGCTATTGACGAATGTGTCCTTCTTGCATTAAAGAAACATCACTTGGGACACAGCTCCGTTAGAGATAAGCGAGGCGACTATACCTGCTTTATTATTTTAAAGAAATGTGCATCATGAACTAATCCCAGCATCCTATTGTTATTCATTTTCAGGTAGGAGGACTTTCACTGTCTCTCAGTTGTCTGTAAGAGTTGTATGAGATAGTTTGTTGACAGAAGAGTTCAGTAAAATGCCCAAAGTGAAAGAAAGTACGTTTGATAAATTAAAACGATTTGTTTTCGAGTACGGAGAAAATGTTTTTTCCACCGATGGAAAAATATTGTTCTGCAAATTATGTGATGTGAGGGTTTCTGCTGAAAAAAAATTACGGTTGAACAACATGTATCAAGAGAGAAACATAAACATGGTCTGCAGCGACTTGAAGAGAAAAGAAACCGTGGCCTGCAACAGACACTTCTGGGGGAAAGTTGTTCAACATTTTCGCCGTTTTGCGAGAAACTGTGTACAGCATTTTTATGCGCCGATATGATGGGCATGCCAGTTCAGAAAAAAAAATTTTGTGAAGGGTATTCAAGTAGGCCTAATATTAATTTACTTACTTCTTTAGCAGCAAAATAAATGTGTTTTATATTGTAAATTTATATATAACGAAATGTCATCCATTAAATTGGTCCTTAAAAGCAATTCATTACTTAAAAAAATAATTATAAGTAATAATAATAAAATTTATTGGTCATTTTTTTATTTTTTTCGGTCATTTTTTCACTATTTTTAGGTCATAAATGCATTTTTTATTTTGCATTTTTTCACTTTTTTAAGGTCATTAAATGCCTTGCCCTAAGATTACCAAAAAAATCTGACACAGTATACTTTTCCCCTGTAAATACAAT
The DNA here is from genome assembly GCA_964059195.1 of Ectobius pallidus. Classification (NCBI taxonomy): domain Eukaryota; kingdom Metazoa; phylum Arthropoda; class Insecta; order Blattodea; family Ectobiidae; genus Ectobius; species Ectobius pallidus. The sequence continues at coordinate 108,584,841 of CAXKWD010000007.1, read as the reverse complement.
ACCAAACTACACAGAAATTCCAAGACAAAACTATTTATCACAACATTTAAACTATTCAAAACTTAATACGAATATTGCCATGGCAAGTGTAATGGACTTCAGCTTTTTGTTCTCTTGTGCCTTAGCCTTAAAAAATAAAAATAAAAATAAAAATAAAAATAATAATAATAATAATAATAATAATAATAATAATAATAATAATAATAATAATAATAATAATAATAATAATAATAATCTGTTTAAAACTATCTAGCACCTGATGATGGACAGCATACTTCACTTTAGAAATCTCCAGAGGTCCTAAGTAATGAATTTCTTTCAATTGTTTCAGTAAGAGAACATTTGTCTATTACTTCATAAATTCATAATTAACCAGTCAATTGATATATGAGATTGCCCTCAGTTTTGACTTCAAAGTGTGTTCTATCGTTTACCACTGAAGTCAATAGAGTAAGATTAGGTATATCTTTCACTGTTTAATCACGGAATAAGTTGATATAAGTTCTGAAGTTAGTTAGTTAGTACATGTTTATTTAACAACTAGCTTAAAAGGCCCGGCGTTGCCCGGGTTTTTATTTCGTAATTTGAAATTAACTTATGAAGGACTTTCGATTTGTAGGCCTACATAGAACTTGAAATGAGGAAGAACGACTTATCACACTTAAACTATTTCCTCAGAAAACGCTAGATATAGCCACTACATGCTTGATTTCCTTTTGTCACATTTCTGGCGTCACCATCAATACTGCTCTGTCAAACCGTTTCCTAACATCGCATAATTTAAAAGTTTTGTTATTTCTGGCCACAAACCCTTTGATAAAACTCCATACCAGTTCAATTGGATTCAAATTGCTATGATAAGGGGGCAACCTCAGTACTTGATGGCCCGCTTTATTTGCCATATCATCAACCACATATTTATTTTCATCTTTGTCTGCGAATTCCTGTGCTAAGATCACTAACTCTGCCTTAACACTTTTATATTAAATGTTACATTCTTTTCTTGTAGGCATTCCACAATATCTTGCTTACGCCAAGAAGTATTTGGACGCCGATAGAGTTTCACACTGTGGTATGATGCATTGTCCATAACTATTAAACTGTTGGGTTCAAGTTTCGGCAAAACATTAGCAAACCAGTTACGGAATACCTCTCCATTCATGTCTTCGTGGTACTCACCTGTTTTCTTTGACTCAAAAATGAGCAAACCCCCATCTACGAAGCCTGTTTCACTACCTATATGCGTAACTATTAGGCGTTTCCCCTTACCCATAGGATTTTTTAAACCTTGACTTAATCCTGCCCTAAAAGCTTTTTCCTTTGATTCAACAGTAGTGTCATGCCAAATTTTAGGGGTGGTGTGTCCTGCATTTACCCATGTCTTGCCTAAGTAATAAAACTTTCGACCCTCTGCTCGGTATTGCCATACAGCTCTAAGATATCGTCTTCTCCAAAGTACAATATCATCACGATCTACTATAACATTAACCTCACTTCTTTTCGCATATTTCATTCCAATGTCCAACAATAACTTATAAATTGTTGTTCTTTTAAAATTAGGTAGGTCGGAGTCCTCATTGACAGCACAAAGAAGTTTATCCACAGTTGGAGGTATGTTATCAAAAAAGAATTGATGAACTTTTGCTCGAATAGCACTTTTCACAAAGTCATCAATGTTATCTAAAACACTATGCAGCTTTTCAGCCTTTCTTGGGGGAGTTTTCACGACACCAGAATCTCTGTATTCACTACGCACTTTTTAGATACTTCTGGTAGAGTCTCGAGCTAGCCGTTGTGGAGGTCGGACGTGTTTTCTTTTGTGCGGGTTCTGTGAGTGAGGCAGTAAAATGCAAGAAGTGCGGAAAGCCCTGGAGGATATAAGGAAGGATATGGGTGAGGGTTTCAAGCGAACAGAATGCCTGAACAATGAAGTGAAGAGTACCGTGGATAAACTAGTGAACACGGTAAATGGGGTAATTGAGCGAGTGCATGAGTTGGAAATGGCTTGGATGCAAATGGACGACACAGTGAGGTGGCTGCAGGACAAGGTTGATTACCTGGAGAATCAATCTAGGCGTAATAATATTGTGTTGTATGGTGTGGGTGAGGAGGAAAATGAAAGTTGGGACCTCACAGAAACAATAGTGAGGCATGTTGTCAAGCAGACGGGTGTTGAGGTGAGGGAATACGATATAGAACGTGCACATAGGGTGGGGAATGGGAAAGGATCCAGACCTATTGTATGCAAATTAGCACATTTTAAATTGAAAGAAAAAGTGCTACAAGCTGCTCGCTGTTTGAGGGGAACTGGGGTAGCCATAAGCGAGGACTTCAGCGAAAGAGTGCGGCAAGAACGCAGCTTCCTCAAGAAGCACTTGATTGATGCAAGAAGACAGGGGGCTAGAGCTTTCTTACGTTTCGACAAACTAATAATAAATGGGCGAGTGAGAAGCAAGGCAGAACTGGAAAATATCGCTAAACAGGAAGAGATGGTACAGTCTTCAAATCCCGGATGTCACGTCGGCAACAATGGAGACGACAATGGGCGCAGAACCACTGATGGCGAGAGCAACAATCAGAACAATGGAGGCGGCAACAATCAGGACAATGGAGGTGGCAGCAATCAATGCAAGAAAGATAGCAATCAGGTTGATAGCAGTAGGAGCAACAATGGCCGCAGGAGTAGCAGCAACAGAAACAACAGAGGCAGCATTAGCACCAATGGCGCAGGCAACAATACCAATACCAAGGGCAACTGTAATAAGGGTGAAGGACGCAGCATTAATAATAATAATAATGCAAACAGCAGCGGCATCGGCAGAAGCAACAACAGTCTGGAGGAAGAAGAGGTCGGCCGGTTGAGATCAAGAACGTCACAAAGATTAGCTGCCACAGGAGGGAGCGGCCGGACACCATCAAAGAAAAGGGAGTAGATTCCCCACCCCCCACTCCGGATCTGTGTGTGGAATATTGAAGGACTGAAGAAAAAGCTGGCACAGGACAGATTTATGGATTATGTAAGGTCGTTCTAGTAATCAGCATGACAGAAACTTGGCTAGGAGGTGGGGAAACAGTAGATTTAAAAGATTTCAATTGTGTAAGTAAGGGCAGGGCTTCAAAGCAGAAAAGGGGAAGGTTTCCAGGAGGCATAATAACTTTTTTCAGAAATCAGACGCCAGTGCAATTTGTTAATGTACCTGTAGATATAGAAGGGGTAACGTGTATTCAGTTGCGGGCCAGAGAGATAAATATATGTATTATTAGCCTGTATCGCCAACCGCCTACATCTAGATATGCCTCGCCTACTTTTTTCGAGGATTTAGGAGATATTATTTCTGAATTGCAAGTAAAATTCCCTGAAGCAAGCTTCGTTATTATGGGTGACTTCAATTCCAGAATGGGATGCGAAAACGTAACTATGGGTGGGGAACATAGGGAGGATGATCTCAGAAAAGCAACTCGATCGAGTAAGGACACGGTTGTGAACTCGGACGGGAGGGAACTGCTTTTATTATGCGAGATATTCGAATTTGAAGTATTGAATGGTAAATACGGGGAAGACGAAAAAGGAGAACTTACTTTTGTAAACGGTAACGGAGGAAGTGTAATTGACTACATATTGATTTCGCAAGATTTAATTTCTAAGGTAAAAAATTTCCGAGTAGCAAATCGCATAGAATCACATCATTCACCATTAGAACTGGACCTAGATATTGGAGGGGAAGAGGATTTGATTAATAGTATCGGTAATGCGGCTAGGGAAAATAGAACTAGGTGTATAAGGCGTTTTCGTTGGAAGTCTGAAGAAGAACAAAATTTTAAACAAGTAGTGTCTCAACAAAACATAAATAATATTACAGATACAAATAACGCAATTGATACACTCACGGCGCAACTTCAGACAGCAGCAAAACATATGGAAGTAAAGTATAGCAAAAGGGTAAAAAAAGGATGGTATAATGAACAGTGTAGGGAGGAGAAAAGACAAGCAGAGAGAGCTCTAGTAACTTTTAGAAGGGAAGGGGGGGAACTAAATCGGCGATTTTATACGGAAAGGAGAAAACAATATAAAAATGTGTTAAAACAAGAGAAAGAGAAATGGCAAAATCATATGACAGAAAAAGTTAGAATCGCATCGGAAGAAGGAAACCAGTCCGACATCTGGCGCGCTATAAAGGAAATAGGTAATCGGAATAATCAGATACCTAACATTACAGCGGAGGCATGGGTCAGACACTTTTCTCGTGTGTACGGGGGTGGAAGTAATTGGGAGGGACCGGGGATACCTAGGGGACGGTTTTTGGTAAATTTGCAGATCCCAGAGTTAGACTCTGTTATTACAAGGGAGGAACTAATTAAAGCGGTAAATTCAATGAAAAATGGCAAAGCATCTGGAATCGATGGATTGCAAGCGGAATTTTTTAAAGCTCTCATTCAAGTTGACAGTAGACTTGGAGACATATTACAAATTTTTAACCGTATTTTCGAAGAAGGGAAGTATCCGGAGCAATGGAACACATCAATAATTCACCCAATTTATAAGGGCAAGGGAGGTTTGAATAATTTAGATAACTACAGAGGAGTAAGCCTATTGCCAGCGCTAGGGAAAATATATTGCAAAATTCTAAATACAAGATTGAAAAACTGGGCATCGGGACATAACAAACTTTCGAAATTTCAATCAGGTTTTAGGGAAGGGTATAGAACCACGGACAACGTATTCGTTTTGAAGACAATAACGGGTAAATATATGAGTAAGAAGAGAGGAAGATTACACTGTGTATTTGTGGATCTTAAGAAAGCATTCGACTCAGTACAACATAAAGCATTATGGCGGAAATTGTGGGAAAAGGGTCTGTCAAGCAGAATGTTAAAAGCGTTTATGCCAATATATGATAAGGTTAATTTTTGTGTGAATTGCAGAGGAAATAATGTCACTCAGAATGTGAAGTCTACTCGGGGGGTGAAACAGGGATGCATACTTTCTCCTATTCTGTTTAATCTATTTATAGATGATGTAACTGCTGGCTTAGAGAACGATGAATACGACGCACCAACTGTCGGGGGCCATAAAATTCCAGCGCTATTATATGCAGACGATATTCTGTTCTGTAGCACATCTATTCAGGGTCTTCAGAAATGTATTGATAGGCTAGATGTTTATTGCACTACCTGGGGCCTTGCTGTTAATGTAGAGAAAACGAAGGCGGTAACTTTTAAAAATGGATCTGTTTACAGCCGAGATGAATTATGGTTGTACCGAGGGAAAAGAATTGAAAATGTTAAGACATTTATATATTTGGGTATATGCTTATCCATGAATGGGAAATGGACAAGGCACATAAATTACGCCAGAGGGAGGGGGCGCAGACAAGTGGGGGAATTACTTGCCTCAATGGCAAAAATACCGGATATGCCAGTCGCTATACTATTGAAAATTTATTATGCTACGGCAAGAGCAACAATGTTGTATGGTTCCGAACTTTGGGGGTGGGAAAAATTAGAGAGCTTAGCTAAAATACAGAATATTTTTCTGAAAAGGATTTTGAGGGTAGATAGAGGTGCGGCAAATTGCGGGGTGAGAAAAGAGTGGGGAATTACATGCGACACAACATTCTGCAAAATTATGACAATAAAATACTGGTTAAATTTATTAACGGCTGAAGATACATCTTTAAAATTTATTTGTTACAATGAGCAACTTGAGAATTTAGGAACAACAAACTGGGCGTACAACATAAAAAAGGGTTTGGAGGGTATAGGGATGGGGTGGGTGTGGGAAAAGGGGATTGAGAATAGAAAAAATATTTGGAAGAAGATAAGAGGGAGACTAATTGATATCGAGAGGCAGAACATCGAGGCTGATTGTAAGGGTAAAGTGTCATTAGAATTACAAGCAGAATTAAAGGCTAATTGGGGAAGGGAAGCATATATAGAAAGATTGGGTGCGGAAGATAGAGCAGCAATGGCCTGGATTCGCCTGGGAAGATGGAAAACTCAGAGAATTTCGGATGAGGGAGGGGGGAGAATCTGCCCAATGTGCAGGGGAAATGAAACCTGGGTTCATATCTTGGCGGGATGTGTAGTGACAGAGCGCTGGAGAGTTATGATGCTACCCGACAAATTTTTAAACTCGCAAAGAAGTAGGGAGGCATGTCTAAATCTATTACTGGATGAGCACAATTGGCACGGGTTATGTAAATTTCTACAGAAAGTGAGATGTATGAGAGAAAGCCTAGATTTAGAGAATTAAGGAAATCTAAGTATTATTTTTTTTTATTATTATTATCTTTTTGTTTTTTGTCTTAAGAATGTCTATGTGTCTATGAAATTTTTACTTGTTTGGGGGTGGGGGGTTACGTCTGGGGTTATGTAAATAATAGAATATAGTTTTTTTTTCAATTGGGTTTTTTATGGGGTAATAATTTAAGTGTATGCCGTGAGCACGTATGGTCGACACCGACCCGTGCGCCGGTTAATGTAAATAATGTGATTTATATGTGAGAATTTTTTTTGTGAAAATAAATACACACACTACTACTACTTCTGGTACATATACCGGTGAATTCAGATGTCAATTTTACAACGTCCTTGTTTACACGGACTTGCATTCTCAAAATGAATGGATAACACACTTTCGATTTGGTTTGGTTGCAAGACTCACTTTTGTTTTTGTTTGCTTTGTTATGAAAACATGTGAAAGTGGAACTCTCAAACTGTGAATGTCACACTTCTTTTGTCACACTTCAATTTTTTTATGTAAACAATTGACAGCAGAACTGTCTAACTTTGTCTAACTTTGCCTCATTTCATCACATTTCCGACTTTCCCCGTGGATTTTCCAAAAATTTTCTTTCATACAAACCTTCTCCAGACAATTACGATCACAACAAAACAAAAACCAGCCAAATCGGTCGAGCCGTTCTCAAGTGATGCGGCAACAACCCTTTTGAAAATTCATTTTTATTAATATAGATAGATGGAGATGTACCGCAACTTAGGCCTGTGACCATCACCGGTGTGCTGGAATTTTTTCCCGCATTACAGAATTTACCCTGTATTATCTTGAGATGTAGTTGGCCACTTAACAATGATCTGGTAGAAAGACTCTGCCTCTTTGCTTACATATTTGACAACCTTTCTTGTGTCTGCAATTTTGTTTTCATTAATAAAGTTTTTGTTTTCAACAGTTCATTCATTGGGAAAAGTGATATGGAGGCCTCTTCTAGAATAAGCATGTTTTTCTAACTGCCACAGATTTGAAAGTAGTCGGGTTAGGACTGAGCTCTTTATAAACTAAATCCGGCTACCCCAACAGAGTACATACAAAACAGATTTTAAAAAAACGTGATCTGTGCCTTTTCAAAAATAAGTGATTCAATTGACAGTATGCCGATGATCGGTATTATGTAGTCCTGTGCTCACATGTCAACCAACGGCAGGATCCTAATGCCCAGGTTAAGAAGCAACACTTTCTGTGGATGTAGAAAGACATTTCCAACAACTCTTGTCATAAGGAACTAATTTTCATTGTGGTTGTGGCTATGGTGGTGGGAACTTCAGTTGCTTGCAAGGATGTTGTGTCCGTGATAAGATGAATCATGTCTATAACCATATTTGACTCAAATTTTGCATTCCATTCATGTTATAAACAATGATGTTGGTTTAACTTTATGATTCCTTACATAGGTATAGGCATTAAATCAACGTGGCATTTAAATAACATGTTTACTTTAGTTCAAAGAAATACCTAATTATTTGAATGGACATTCAAAATGATGTACACATTTGTCGGGATCAACTTGACGATGTGTAAACCTAAAGAGTGCCACCTCACATAGTGAAAATGATTGTTAAGCGTTGTAAGACTAGTTGTATTATGTCACGCCAGTTGAGCTGTTGTTGATGTAATGCTACAATTGCTCTTGAATACTAAGTCATAAAACGTTATAGCTTTTGCTATTGTTATGCACACATACACTCTTATGGTTCATGAAATAAAATAAATATGTAAGTTTTTAGTTCAATACTCCTAGAACTAAGCTTGTTAAAAAATGTAATCCATATTTAAAAAAAATATATATATATATATAGGGTATGCTGTAGCATAGTGGTTGAGGCGCTGCGCTACAAACCGGAAGGTTGCGGGTTAGATTCCCGATGAGGTTGATGAGATTTTTCAATTGGCCTAATCCTTCTGGTGGCACTATGGCCCTGGGGTCGACTCAGCCTCTAACAGAAATGAGTACCAGGAGCAATCCTGGGGGTAAAGGCGGCCAGTGCGTAAGGCTGACAACCTTACCACCTTCATGTGCCGAATGTCCAAAATCTGGGAGCCTCAACCTCCTGGAACCCTCTAGGCCTCCATGGCCTGTATAGGGATCACTTTACCTTTTATATATATATATATATATATTATATTATTATTATTATTATTATTATTATTATTATTATTATTATTAATATTAATATTATTACTATCCAGTACCTTTGTCAAGATTTGGTGCAATGGCTTGTAGAAAAGCATCCATGGAATACATAACATACCAACACAGAGCAGCACTATTTGAACATAAAACTGTAAGAGAAGATTTAAAGACTTTAGTTTTCACGATTGATATTATAACTGAAGGGCTTGGAGGGACATAGCCATAAGCCATCCTTACTTAGTTCTGCGGTAATTATGTTACAATGACCATAAAACATCATAAGAAATTTTAAAATATGATCTGTGTTCACAAATATATTTAATAATATACTGAAGTATCATTTACATAAAAGAAATCACAACGGTTTTGCTTGAGTATTTTATAACAATTCCTCAAACTTCAATTTCTCAAAACTAAGTAAGGGTGGCTTATGACTATATTTCTCCAAGCCTTTCAATATTATAGGTGACCTTTTAAACAAAAATTAAACAACAAAATCATACACGTTTAAATAGGGCCTTGTTTTTTAAGATTGTAAATGACAACATATTTTCGACCTAGGTATGTCTGAAAATAGAACTAATGATGATAACCACTAGCAATCCCATTACTTATGACTATAGCCCGGAAGTTCAGGCATTTAGTTTGATTAAAATAGGCAGGCAAAAAGGCGATTAAAATACCGAAAATCGGCAGTAATATAGTTAAAACAGGCATTCGTTAAAAATCAAAACAGAGAGTAATCCCACTCTTTATTAATAAAGATAGCTATCTAAGATACTTATGGGACCTGACCTACTTCCCTCTTCCTGTCTTTTTCCTGGTATTCATTATGTCCGGATAATACAGCAATCTTGGAAAGTAACCAAATTAGGACACAAGACAGTGCAACCCTCTCCAGACCCCTGCTTCAGACCAATGGCGTCCTACAGGGCGACCCTTTAAGCCCGCTGCTATTTAATATAGCGACAGCAGACGTAACGGAGGCTATAAGCAACAAAGACCATACAAAGATGTACATATACGCAGACGATATGGTCATTGTTTCGGAAAGCGCACAGGAACTCCAGCTCAGCTTCAATGAACTGACAACATGGGCCACCCAAAACGAACTCGAAATGAACGAAGATAAAACCGTTCATATGGTATTCAGAAGAGGGGGAAGAGTTCATTCCCAGGACTTCATAGACTACAGAGGAAGAAGACTCACTACTGTAAAAGCCTTCAAATATCTCGGAGTGATGCTGCAACCGACGGGGAGAACATTCACCCTTCATGTAAAAGACAGAGCCATAGCAGCTATCAGGATCATTAATGACATCAGACATCCGCAAGCAATCTCCCTTGAGACAGCAATGAGACTTTTCAATGCCAAAGTACTACCCATAATAACCTATGGAATACAGGAATTATGGGAGGACCTAAAGAAGAAGGACCTCGAGACCTGGGAAAAGGTAAAGAGTCTCTACCTTAAGCGAGTACCAGGAGTCTCAAAATATACTCCCTCAAGGCTAGACTACATTCTGATAAAACAGACTTTCCTGATCGAAGACATCAGAAACCTACTATCCCTGCCCCACACAGCTGCATACGGAGAGCTGATGAACAACCTGCAGCAAAAGAGGATGCAAGTAGACAACGAATTCTATGCCACCAGCGCCATGATTGACCGATCTTGGACAGGAGCCAACCAGCGAATGAGACAGGTTGTCAACATACTGGCGGTACATGGTTTCCACCACAAGACGTGCAGTACCAAGCGGTTCCACCAGGACGTGTCTGAAACATGTGTGTGTGTCTATTGCGAGAAGAGCTGTGGCCGTTATCACATACTTTGGTGTGCAAAATGTGACAAATCTGTGACCGAACTTAGTGCCGAGGAATGAACAGTTTCATCAATGCACGCTTGTGCACATTTCTTTCTTATTATTATGTCCGGTGTACCCTTTATTCCTTTCTTAGGTTCTGCTATTTGAATCGTTCCAGGAGGTAAGTTCTCGACTCCTTGAAAACAAATAAAATCAGGTAAACTGATATAACAAAATGCCAGAATGCTTTTATTTAATCAGTGATAAGTTAATTGCAATTATGTTATGAACAAAATAAGTTATTTTTGTCTCTGAGTTAAGCTCCAGATCGATTCATTAAGCAGGGCTTGTGGAAGAACATACTTAACCTTAATTCAAACTAGTATACACTGATATAACGATGTCAACATTTCACAAAATACACTGATGAAGAACTCCACTTAATGTACGTAGGCCTAATTATTTCATAGTAATATACCTTCTGTATATAAACAGTTCAACTTGATCTGACTAGTCTGATGGCCTAATCAAAGGCAAAGGAATATATCATGGCTAACTGTTGCAAATTCCAAAGCCGTATATGATCAGTGTAAAACAATATGTTGTGAGGATAACCGATTTGCATTTTTAAAATTCATTCTAAAATAATACCATAAAATAGGCACTAAATTGGGCATTACTCCAATACCGGTTAACCGATTTGGTCAAATATCAATAGGTTTCTTCCCATGGACATTACAAACACGTATATCAAATTTCGTTAAAATCCGATAAAGCTTATTTGAGTTATCGCACGTACAGACACACGGACAGACAGACAGACATTTTCCCATCCCCCACACAATCTCATAAAGTACCAAACCGGCACTTAATAAATTCATTTATAGGGAACAAGACCTTCAAATAAATATTTTTGTGACATTAATGTGTAATTTCATTATTTGTGTAACATGTTTTTTTTTTTGTTTTTTTTTCCCCACTTTCATACATTGAAATTCTTTACGTGCTTTTTAAAAGGTGTAAATAATCACACAAAAAATCACAATGATTCAAAACAGGTAAAAAAGGCTTTAAAACTTAAAATAAGCAACAGAAACCAAATCAGGCAAAATAAAAACTCGCCCTACAGGAACACGTTTATCTCTACATAACTCCAGTAGCGGCTATTCAGGGGAAGATGGTGAAGAACAAATTCACCTACCATTTCCTACTTATTTGATTCGAATTTTATTTATAATTATTTTTATGATCATAATTATTATATTAGTATTATTATCGTTATTACTTTTATTGTTATTCTCGTAAGATGAAATTCAGTAATATATTGTTTGAATGTTCGCGCCAGAGTCAGCGTTCCGCAGTTTCTCAACATTCACCAGGAGGGCAATCACGGAACACCAATGGGCTGGGTGAAGAACAAACTTTCCAGCTTCTCTTGCTCTTCTTGTTTACAGCAGTTGCTATGGCAACGCGTAGAAAAATTTCCCCCGCTACTCCACCCTCTTTTCGGGATATACGTCATATTTGAAGCAGACAATTTTTGGTCTTCTTGCCTCCTTGCCTATACTCACCGAGCTAAGCCGATAGATTTATGACTACTTGTCTCCCCGGCCGGGACCGTCTAAATGACACTTCTTTCCTAAATACTGTAGTTTTCCTACAAAGTAAAATAAATTTAGCTCTGATTCTATTTTCTAAGTTTTATTAGGTAAGATAAGAAGGCATTATATTTCCTCGCCTTTTTTTTTGGGGGGGGGGGCTACATTTTTGCAGATTCTTAATTGAGAATCCCACTAATAATTTTAAAGTACTGTAGCAGGGAAGCAAATGGAAAGTAAGTTTTATGTTTTGAACACAGTCATTCTACCCTGATGAATATTAGTGGGAACATGCATTCCCTCCAAATTGTCAGTCTGTTCCATGTGTTGCTATGTGTCAGTTGTGATTGTTCGTAACGTATATTTAAGAGTGATTTCACTTTATTAGTTCAGGTGAGCTTCAGTTTTTAAAAAAATGCTGTTTACTTTCATTGTGTTTGGCAATATAAATGTATCACAAGCTGTAATGTAAAACTGAATCTGTTAAAACGGATACATACTCCCTTTAGTCGTTGGAGAGAGTATAATAAGAGAAAAGTTAAATTCCCAGGCTAGCAAGCCATACAAAGACAAATTAAATGCTTCGTGGTACAACCAGCACCAGTGGTTATGTAGGAACTATTACATTAAAAAGCTATGCTGTTGGCCATGCCTTCACCTTAGGCATAGAATGAAACTGGAGTCTGTGAATTTTTAAATGTTATTCGTGCTCTGGAGGATAGGAGGATCAACTTGACATACAACAAATCGGTAAGCAATGTAACATAATAACATATGTAGGCCTATGTGCATTGATAGCAGGGATAAATATAAAGCCACCTTCTTCCCCTTGTGGGAGAACTTTGTACTGTATTTCCTACTGTTAATGCACCGACATGAACTTTGCAAACCTTGATTTGAGCTTCACCTACGTTTACAAGTACGAGCCGCTACTGCATAACTCTTTAATATATCCACTCAAATAGGAAAGTCATTTTGCCTGGTCCTACTTATGATACTAGGTATCCAAATAAAGGGGCTATTTTTTTACTCCTACGATCGTTTTAGGGGTACGTAGGGATAGTCACATTTCGTTAACCCCCCAAAACACGAAATTAGTAATAGAAGTTCATATTACTGTAATAAATTCGTTTCTGGTGTTTTTTTATTGAAAATATGTGTTCATTCATTCACGAAGTTTCGCGAAATGTAATGCTTTTCGCGAAATACCCGGTTTTTAAGGTTTTATCCCATTTTTACGCGAAATATGGGAAAAATGTAAAAGTTCTACTTTATATAAACTCATATTTGAATGTATTCTTTTTTTTTCACGATAAATAATTTAATTAAAAATGAGAGCCGTTGATGAAAACGGGAGTCATCGGCTTGATTTGAAACTCGAAGAAGTCAAGGTCAACTGAAGAAGAGTAGGGACTTTAGAGGAAGGAGAAATCTGCGGCCGGCGGCGTGATTCACGGCCGAAACAAGTACACAAGCGGCCGATCTGTTCTTCCAGTCTTTGTGTTCACCTATAAAAGTTATAACTGTTCATTATATAATAGAAGAATAATAATAAATCTTTAATCATGAATTAAAATAACCTGTAAGTTACGTACTTCAACAATCTTGCGTTTAACGAAGTGGGTGTTGGAGGCTACAACCTGTAACGTCATGATTCCCGCCGAATCCCGCGTGAAAGAGAAGGAAGTAGGGTTCCCGGCGAATCCCGCGTGAAAGAGACGGAAGTAGGAATGAGCATCGATGTTAAAATCGGCGATAACGTCTTTGGAGGTAACCGTCGATGTGCCGATAATATCGACCTGAAAACATCGATGTATTTTGACGGAAAACATCGATATATATATTTAAAAAAGGCTTGTTTTCAGAAAATTAGGCAACATTCATAAATAAACTAAAATATTTCCATAAAAACTATCGATGAAAAAAATCGATGTTTTTTGGAAATTTTGTCAGTAAGTCGTCAATGTCATATTCAATATGTAAATTCATCAAAATTAATGCAAAAAACAGTTCTTAAAAAAATTGATATCTGGGAGAAACATCGATTGTTTTCCATCGATGATGGTGATGATGATGACGAGTGATTATTTTAACTTTATTCCTAATTCTATTTTTAAGTTCTATGTGTTGACAAATAAAATATTTTATATAATGTGTGCATTTTTTTAACTGCCGTAACCACAATGTAAAGCAAGGAGTTTATTTTAATTTTAAACTAAAATACAAGCTCCTCAAGTAAATCGGGTAAGCTGTTTATTTATGTTACAGCATTTCATATGAATTCAAGACATTGTCATATCACTCCTGCATGTTGCTTGATATATATATTATCAGTGTACGAAAAAAATACAGTTAGATTTAAAAGCTGATTTTCAAGACTTTTTTTTGCCGTTTTTATGACGAAATCCAATTTTTATATAGCGAAATATATATAGAAATTTTGCATTTTATTTGACGAAATCCTGGGTTTTTATTCACCACAAATCATCAACTCTAGGGGTACGCCATAGCGTAGTGGTTGAGGCGCTGCGCTACAAACTGGAAGGTCGCGGGTTCGATCCCCGATGAGGTCATTGGAGTTTTTCAATTGGCCTAATCTTTCTGGTGGCACTTTGGCCCTGGGGTCGACTCAGCCTCCAAGAGAAATGAGTACTGGGAGCAACCCTGGGGGTAAAGGAGGCCGGTGCTTATGCTGACAACCTTACCACCTTCATGTGCCGATTATCTAAAAAAAATCTGGGAGCTTCAACCTCCTGGAACCCTCTGGGCCTCCATGGCCTGTAATAGGGAACACTTTTACACTTACGATCATTTTATCATACTCTTCTAGAGAATAAATCGTGTTATAAATCATGTTCTGTATACTTCATTGTTGTGAAATATCATCTATTTCATGCCTTTTCAATAATTTCATTTCTCTTGCACAATTGATGCATGGAAAGGATTATCTACAACAAACAAATAAAAAAGCAATTTAATTACCTGATAGTTGTACATTTCCTCCCGGCAGTCTGGATCAGATGCCTTTTTTGGTTTCATAACCATTACCATCTGTATCATGGTGGTGAGAATAGAGGGAGCGCACTTAATCGACTTCCAAGGTAGAACTTTGAAAATAAATATACATTGATTTAGTATTCTTGTTAAGTTTGAATACTTAATATGCATATTCTTGGTATTTCAGTTAACCACAATACTTTTTTTAATAAATACCACTGCTCCTTATAGGATTGCAACTTAAATTTTCTCAAATTAATTTCTTCATGCTAATCAGAAATCAAAATTCATGGTTCCATTCAACTCATCTATTTATCTTGGACAACTAATTATAAAATGTACTAATTTCAATACTTACGAGGATGTGGACCAAAAGAACCCCATTTATAGAAAATGAGGAATACCATGTAACCAAAGATGGTCGTGAGGAATATCAGATGTGGAATAAATTGACCAATAATACTTTCAGGATGTTTGAAGAATCTGCAAAATATCAGTTAAATTATGTCATTCCATTTATTGTATTCTAACATAAATTAGACGTTTAAAGGGTGTGATGAATGGAATTTCTATCTTTTAAAACTTTTTACCTAGATGGTTCATTTTTGACATGTGTATTTTATTTATAATAATTATAAATATTTTTATTGCTTCCCACATTCAAAGGTTGCCAGAGACAAAGCTTAACAAACAAGAAAAAAAGACAGCACCTCATCGACTGCCAACCATCTTCATTCAGTTATCTGTTCCCTTCACCACCATGGAGCTTCCTTCTCATTACTCATGTAACAGAACATTTTATCAAACTTTTCCAGTTTTCCATAAAATTATATCACATTACCGAGACCCAGCTGGGAACCTTCGATGCCCTGGCCTGGGTCCCTTCAGTCCAGCAACCTTCCCTCTGTCCAAAATGTGGAAGTTTTGATATATATTCTATTGTCAATGAAAACTTTGAGTATAACGAGCATTATGACGAAGTTAGTAGCACTTACAGCCTATTAATATTGCGTTAGATTATATGTGTAGCCCATAACATTGCCTGAAACTAGAATGGTAATACCAGTAATTCTAACATTCACAGTATCCATTTTTCTCGATTATCCATGTTTTTTGATTATCCATGTTTTTCAATTATCCATGTTTTTCGATCATCCATGTTTATCAATTATATAATTATATAATCGGAATTATATAATCGGAAGTTTGCTGTAACAAGAGGAACAATATCCTGAAGTTATGCCTTCCATTTTTGGGATAATATAAGTTTGATAAATAATTCAATTCCGGTACTGGTTTCTACTTTTTCTTACATATACACTTCTTGGGTTAAATTGAGATGTGAACATTTTGACTTGTGCTAAACCCAACATTCTCAAACAGGTCTCAAAATATATCAAAATTTCTAAAAGTTATAACATAACACTTTGTTCAAGATATATTTGAGGATAATATATTACAAACAAATTCTTCCTATGTATTCTAAAAATCTCTACAGCTGATATGATCAACATGCTGCAAGGCAAGTTAATTACTGTATGAAGTGAAACAAAATTATATTTTATAATTTAGTCATCCTCAAAGATTCTTCTAGCCTGATTATAAATTACAAATAATTGCGCAGACTTACATGAAGTTCCACAATCCAAGAAAAACACCAAAAGTCATATGCGTCACTCCTAATATTATAGAAATCTTCATCTTCACAGAATTATAAATATTCAGCTCATTTTCACTTAACTGAAACAGAAATCATAAAAAATGAATTTTTAGATTTCATGGGAATGTATATACAGAATAGTTTTTACTACAACATTTTTAATATTGAATGAGATATTTTCACTCTCTAATCATGAAGATTTTACCTTTGAATAAAAAAAGTGTGGTTTTCAGACTAATTTTTATTATTGCCCTTGCAAAGAAATGTGACCGATAACATGTATTTTTTTCTTCCAAATCCCAAAACACCATATCTATCTTGATATGCCAAATTACTGCCTCATTTTGAAATCTGTGGAAATAGCTGTTTCTATAAATAAAAAAAATCATTAACAGTATCATATTAGGCGAGTAATAAGCAGACCATAATAAACAGTAATAAGCAGTCCTTATGCAGGGTCACTTGGCCCAACAGTATGTGACTATTATCTAACTAGAAAAATAAAGTGTATAGGTCAATTTCCCATACATTAGAAGAACTTACAAATATAGGCCCTACCTATGGAATGGTATATGCAGCACATCCTCGGTTTACGCCATGAGCCACAACTCCAAAACAGAGTTATGATTGAGAAGCCACAGCTACAACAGCTAACGATCATTCACGAAATAGTAGGCCTATGTTTAAACCATTTTAAAAATTTATGTACCCTAAAATATCTTGACGTTGAATACCACTGGGCTAGTCAATCTACTCAGAGAGACTAAAGATATGTTAAGTCCTCTAGTCCAGGGGTTCTCAAAGTGTGGTCCTCGGACCCCTGGGGGTCCGCAGGCATGGTTTGAGGGGTCCGCGGGAGATTTTTGAATATTGAATATTGAAGTAGATTTAAGGCTGAAATTTTTAAAAATAAAACACAATAGTTCAGAGATTATCAAAAGCAAGAAACAACACTATCCTTCTCACTGAAATTAGTGGTATTTCACTATATAACTATTCCATTGGTAATTTTTTTAAATTAATACTAAGAGTCCTGTCGTTTTGTAATTGAATTCAATGTTAGAAATAAAAAAATGTATCAAAACAAACAGACTGCTTTCTTTTTCTATCCTATAGCTTTTCGTTTTGAATTAAATATATTTAAAATGTCGGGTATAAAATATTTCCACCTATTCCCTCGTATAAAATGTTTTTGTTAAAATATCAGCTCATAGCTTTTTTCAAATCTAAAATTTATATTTGTCAATATTATAAAACATAGTTAAAAATTATGTCTGTCAATTTTATAAGATAATTTTCGTATATTGGACAATATATTTCGGCTATTCAGCCATCTTCAGG
The DNA here is from genome assembly GCA_964059195.1 of Ectobius pallidus. Taxonomy (NCBI): domain Eukaryota; kingdom Metazoa; phylum Arthropoda; class Insecta; order Blattodea; family Ectobiidae; genus Ectobius; species Ectobius pallidus. Next base: position 108,567,008 of record CAXKWD010000007.1, on the reverse strand, counting down.
TCCTTTTCTTTCACCAGGTGATCTTACTCTGTTGGTTAATCCATTACAACTTATGTAATGGTTAATCCATTACAACTCATGTAATGGATTAACCAACAGAGTAAGATCACCTGGTGAAAGAAAAGGACCTGAAGATGGCTGAATAGCCGAAATAGATTGTCCAATATACGAAAATTATCTTATAAAATTGACAGACATAATTTTTAACTATGTTTTATAATACTGACAAATATAAATTTTAGATTTGACAAAGCTATGAGCTGATATTTTAACAATAACATTTTATACGAGGGAATAGGTGAAAATGTTTTATACACAACATACAAATCCCTCGTAGGAGATAAATAACATGAAATTTATCAACACAAATATTTAAAATGGTTATTACTACAAAATTAGTAAATATAGTAAAGGGTCTTTTTTTAGGGGTCCGCAATGACAACATTAATAATTAAAGGGGTCCTCAAATAAAGGAAGTTTGAGAACCCCTGCTCTAGTCCATATTATGCCCCAAATGAAAATACCATATACATTATACTCACTAGCCATACAGGATCCATACCAAAAGGATATGGCTGCATGCTAAAATCCTTTTCAGGATCCAGCTCTATCTCTTTCATATAAAGCACTTCTCTTGCTGTTACATTCACACTCCATGATGAACCAAAAAGATTCATAGGAATGGAAAAGCATTCATTATATATCAATCCAGTATACATGGAGAACAGGCCCATCAACATTATCAGGTAGCGGCCTTCAAAAAATATGCCAATTATCTGCAAAAAAATAATATTTAAATCGCTACTGGTACTCACTTTATCTTTATTGTTACATTGCTTTGTAAAATAAGACAGCCTGCATGGTCTCATGGTTAGCATCGCTGACTTACAGATCTGCAGGCCCGTGTTTGATCCCTGGTACCTCCTCAGATTTTTCTGAGGTAGGGAGGGTTGGAACGGGGTGCACTCAGCCTCATGATTCAAACTGAGGTGCTACTTGATAGAGAAGTAGTTGCTCTGAACACGGAAACCACTATTAATGGCCATGGGTGTCGCCATGCTAACTACATGCCCCCAAATCCTGCCATCTTCTATAATAAGATGACACACCGGTCAGGTGGTAAGCCTTGTTCCTTCAGGGATGTAGCACCACGGAGTTTAGGAGTTTGTAAAATATTTGTAAATTTTTTTGTAAAATTATGTTCTATTTTGTCTCATCTGTACCACCAACATTTTGCATAAATTAGAGAAATATGACATTTATAGCAAATTTGAGTATGAAATGTTCACACAAGGTACCAGGGATCAAACCCATACTTGTAGATCCACAGTCAACAATGCTGAATAATAGAACAAGCAGATGGTCACTTCTACTATTACGGTACCAGTACTTTAAAAAAATTCTTTATCCATCATCAAAAATATAAGATAAATCTGTCATGTTGGTCCTGATGTCCACCGTTTAATATAGTCAAGAATAACATTAAATTGTTTTCAGTGGATCACGTGTTATTTTTCCTTTCTTCAATCTTCACGATGTTTCAGTCTTATCCTTCAGAACTTCCTCAGGTGATTGTTTATATCATGCCGAGAGGAGTATATTCTTTCAATTGTCCATGTCACAACATCCGCTTCCGTCTTTAAAGGAATGCACGCACATAGAATTAAATAAAAAAGTAGTATACTGTGAATGCTCGTCAATCCACTCCCCAGAGATCTCATACGGAGATTCCTCTATAACATCAATTGGTGGAAGTGGAATGTGTGGAACATGTTTAGCCTTTTTTATTCTCTTGATGACCCCCAAACACTCGTCACCCAGGTCACCGTCAAACCTGCTCAAAATGGTATCTTGGGTACACCCGATATTCCACGCTTTGCACACTTTCCTCCTAATGGCATCGTCTTCGATCTTTAAAATCTTCAAGGTACCCATACGATAATTATCCTCGATCGAGTGTTGGCTAAGACCGGTAGAGGTTTTTCCACATCTAATGTCCCTCGCATGCTCCCGTAGTCTAATTTTAAATGATCTACCTGTTTCTCCAATGTACAATTTATCACAGTCAAAACATGAGATGTTCTCAACTGATGAACATGAGTTCTGGTCAGTCTACGTACTACGGTATAAACCAGGTATGGGCAATCTTTGGAAAGATGCGGGCTAAACTTTAAGATATTTATGAAGTCGCAGGCCGTAGATAATATAGGTAGTTGTGAAAAATAATCATGATATGGTTTTTTATATTTATAAAGTATAATGTTAAAGATACATGAATGAGAACAATATCGAACTGATTAGGCATTTACTTCCAATCAGCATAAATTAATGAGAAGCTTGAGCTTGAACTTGAGAAACAAGATAATCAATGTTGGCATCAATCCCACTAATAAAAAGCGCAGAGTGTTTTCCAAATTTTCATCTGTAAGTCAGGTTCGATACTTTGATTTAGGCCTATTGCAGCATTTTTCTAGCGCTGACCAGAAGGAACACCCTCGTAGTTCAGGCTTTTGTTTCCCCCCTCTCACTCTGAAAATATTTAATTTTTCGAGCGCGATTTTAAAATGTTCCGTGGGCCGGATCTAAAGTTGGGGCGGGCCACATCCGGTCCAAGGGCCGGGCGTTGCCCATATATGGTATAAACAGTCAATCACCTCAGGAAGGTCTGAAGGATAAGACCAAAACGTCCTGAAAACTGAAGAAAGGAAAAATAACATGTAATCCACCGAAAACAATTTAGATTTAATCTTGACTATATAAAAATATAAGAATCACAGTGTTTCTTTATACAACCAAAAGTGATGAAAGTATTAAGTTCTGCTTCAGTGTATAAAAAATAGCATTGTACTCATAATTATAAAAAATATAACAGATAACCTATTATTACAATTTATTGCACTGTAGTAGTTCATACATCCCAGTATCATGAGTTCTCAATAGTCCTACAGTATTTGCAGAACATCAACCCCTTCCCCACAAGTATAAGCAATTGTATTAAGTTAAAGCATTACTGGTAGGCCTATATGCATATATAAACATTTACAATATAGGCTGCACAAAAAAAAAAGAATAGCATTATTACCTCTCCCATTTTCTCCCACTTCACTTGGTTGTCAGTCAAAATAAACGTTATTCCACAAAGAAACATTATAAAGCCATGACCCAAGTCTCCAAACATGACTCCAAATAGAAAGGGGAAAGTTATAATAGTGAAAGGAGCTAGAAAAAAACAAAAGATTTATGTATATATTGCAGTTAATAATTCTATATCATATTCCAAGGCAGTTGCTATCATCAGGCTCAATTAAGTATACTTTAGTAAAATATTATTTATTCAGAAAGAAAATCTTTCAGCTTCCTTCATTAAGAGGCTGCCATTAGACAAAGCATATCTTACAATAGATAATAAGCATGGAAATAAATATATACCAGATACATAAAGGAACATAACAAACAAAACAATAACAAAAATGCAATCAAAATCATAGGATAATCTATTGCTCTTCTAAGGTGCATATAGATGATTTTTCAACACAGCAATTGATCCTCTAATTGCAGTAATGGAGATGTTTGATATAAAGTCTTTATGGAAGCCAAAACGTGCGCAGAAGTCTATGAAGAGGCGAGGAATTGTATTTCTTGCACCTACCATAAGACCAATAACTTCTATTGAAATTAGATTATTTTTTTTCCTTTATAGAAAGAAGTAGTGGGCTCATAGATTCCACATTTCTCCATGTGAACTTCTTCATTATATGGCACTACAATAACGTTACAGCTTCAGAAAGCAATAAACAGGACATTAAAGAGTCACAGTGTACATATGCGAGATGCTATGGATTACATATCACCTCATCGGAGAAGAGATATGCTATGTAGAGATTTGTGAAGTCATTAGACATATGAGTAGACTGCTTTTCAAGTAAAAAATATAATTAATCTAATTATTATTGTTATACTAAAAATTACTTTTTAAATGTCTGCCTACATTTTGCATCTTGCTCATTGGGGCCAGTATATTTTTTTTTGCAAGATAAAATATAGCATTGCGTTTTGTCATTTTGTTATTTTGAAGCCCATTGTACTGGTTCCTTGTACTTAAGTGAACTGAAATCCCCTGTTTCTTCAGAAGTAAATTAAATGCATTCTTAGGAAGCTTATACTTGCAGTTTGTTCACAGTGTTTGCTCCACCAAGATGCCAAAAGTAAGGTATTCTAAAAGTAAATTCATTCATTGAAAAACGTTCTACGTAGTTGAGTTTGTGGTAGAGTTGGAAATGACAGGGGTAGTTCTAAAACTAAGCAAAAAGTATTCCTAAAGTTTTGTTGTTTACAGCCATGGAAATTTAAGTGAAAATAAAGTGAATTAATATATTTTTGAATGTGTATACTGTACTTATTAAAATGAAACGTAAAAAAATCATCTGAAAATGGTAAAAAACTGAAATAAAATTATTTTAATATGTTTAAAAAAACTCAAATAGTTTTGGGCCCTAATAATAAATGTTCATGTAAGCTAAATTACTCTAATCTATCAAGTGCATTTTATGGAAATGAAACACTCACCAGGATTTATTTCACCATATTGAGCATATCCATAAGAATCAATGAGTTGCTGAATTACTTTGGAGTATTTGTTTGTTGTGTTAAATGTTGGAGGATCCCCTCTTATATGCATCTTGATAAGGATTGGTGGAACTGAACCTCTGCCTTGTTCCTGAAAGCAAAAAAACAGCAATTTACCAATAATACAGTGTGTTCCACATAAGAGTTGGCCAATCATGCGGGCTTCTATGTTGTGGCGGCCACAGCACTAACTCCTGAGTGAGCAGGTGAAATATCTACACAAATAAAGCTGCTAATGGCGTAATGATTCAGGTTCTCACAATGAAAATCACATGTGATTTATCTGTCAATGCTGGCATGTGTCATTGAACTGCCGCGACCTTAGCTCAGTGTCTCGATAATGCAGTCAGTATCCATTCAGCTTGTGTCAAGTGTATATGTGTTGTTACAATGCCACAACATAGGCCTACGTATACAATAGAACAAAGGATATTTATGTACAATTCGTATGCGATTACATCTTGCAAGGACGCAAGACGTCGGTTTTTAGCAAAATTCTCCAAGCAGAGAAGCTGTGTGAAAACTTGTAAGTAAACTTCAGGAAACGGGTTTGATTCTAGATAGGAAACGAAGGGCCAAGCGGCATGTACTTACTGAGGAGAAATTAGATGAACTTGGAGAACGATTAGAGCAGGCTCGGGAAGTAATGCACTAAACGTGCGAAATGATCTACCCCTCATTCGCCCCTTCCTTATTCTTTCTATCTGCCATGCGACTAGTCCCAGAACGAACCGGTTTAGTTATCTCTACCTGTAATTGAAAGGCAGTAGTAAGGACGAGAGGGAGGGTAACTTCACACTTCCAGTGCTTTCCTTCCTGTCCCTGGATTAGAGCATTTCCCTCAAAAATCTCGGCCAGCCATTAAAGTTCATTAAAGAAATTTTTGAAGATTGAGTAATTAGTAGGGGTTTGTTGCCCGCACAGTCCCCAGATCTAACAGTATGTGACTTTTATTTATGGGGGAACTTGAAAAATAAAATTTACAGATCAAAACCCCAGGAGGAGGAGAGGAGGACATTTCTAACATCTCATGTGATGAGGTATGTGGTTATTTTCATTGTAATTTTAACTGTAATCATGAGAACCTGAATCATTATGCCGTTAGCGGCTTTATTTGCATAGATATTTCACCAGCTCGGGAGTTAGCGCTTTGGCTGCCGCAACGCAGAAGCTCGCATGATTGGCCAACTCTTACGTGGAATGCACTACATACACCAGGGGCATTATTGGAAATTTCTCGCCCATAGGCTCTCATGTATCTGCCGTCCCTCTAAGTAAATATTACTAACTTATATGCTTGATGAATAATGTAAGTTTTATAATTCATCGATTACAATTATTATGAACTACTCAAGTAATTTCTATTGTCACTCTCAGCTTAAATTGAACATCCCGCCGCTTATATTTTCATGTATTATAGGAAATACTGACTTTGTTTTTGTTGTAAGTTCATAATGAATTGTCTGCAAGGATTTTGGAAACAAACATAACTGAATTGTTATGGATTTTCTTAATAGACAATCGTGATGAATTAAAACAATTCAATTGAATTTGCATTCTTTCAACTTAAAAAAAAAATTGCCATTGGCAAAGAGCTTAGAACTTATGGAGCAGAGGCTATAAGGCACCATTAAACTCAATGGAGTGCATTTGGTATGTTGACCTAAATTTCTTCCTCTTTGGCTTCCTCAGTGAGCTCTTCATTATACCATCATATCCCAAGTAAGAATGATCCTGTTCAAAACAAAGAGGTGTGGCTGCCATAGTCCACATGTGAGAATGCATGTCATCACCATAATAATGGTAGTTTGTTTATTCTCAGTACAACTCACCTGCAGGGTCCTTGTGAACAATGAATCCTTTATGTTTTGTTTGCTAATTGATATACTATAATGATGATGATGCCAGTAAGAGTTTGTTATTTCACATGTAAATGTTGATATTATTGTTGCATGAACTTACGAACACTACTTCTCCCCTAGCAAGCCACACCCTAGTAATGGCGCATGGTAATGACATTAACCAATCACGTTTTGTCACATGATACAAATTTTTTGCGAACTCCCTGTAAGTTCTCCTCCCCTTTGTTTCGAACAGGATCAATCTTACTTGGGATATACTCTAGTACCAAAGAGGTACCAAAGAGGTACCAAAGAGGTGCACCACATTAAGAAGTGAGTGGCAATATTAAACAAATAAAAACAACAACAAAACAACAACAACAAAAAAACAAACAAAACAAAAATAGTTAACTGCTCACAAAAATTTTGAATATGTAGCCTACCTGGGTATGCACTTAGGTTTGCATAATAGAGCAAAACATGAACTTCTAGAGAAAACCCCTTGAATTATGATCTTATTTACTTACTCAATGGCAAAAGACAATTTCTAAGCAAGCTGAAGGAATATTATCCATTTTATGGAACCCAGAGGTTCGTTGCTGTGCTTACATGAGCCCAACCTTCAATCCTACTTTGTGTTAACTTCATCCAAACAACCCTCGCAAATCCTACTTCCCTTAAATCTATTATAATACCATCTTCTCACTTATGTCTAGATCTTCCAAGTGGCCATCTCCATAATCCAAGTGAATAACAATAACAATAACAATAATAATAATAATAATAATAATAATAATAATAATAATAATAATAATAATAATAATCTATATAATAAAAATGAATGTATGTGTGTGTGTCCTTTATGCATTACTACACCATTCATCCGATCGCCATGAAACTTTGGGAAGTTATTGGGTACATTCCCGGGAAGGTTTCTGTCATACTACATTTTTAATTTTAGCATTCGTTCGCGAGTTATGAGTGAAAAACGGCAAGAAAACGTGCATTTTTTACGCTTTCGAAGCATAAGTTTTGAGTTATTCATTTCAGTTGTCAAATCAATTGCAGAAGGCTTTGTCTATTATTGTCATACCTTGGAAATAATATCGTCGCGATCGCTATGGAAGGCAATGGATATCTCAGGTTATTATAAAAGCTATAGATGTCGATAAGGTAATGTTAAACATATTTTATTTGACATGGAATATAGTTTACAGAAAATTCCGGGGAAGTTGCTTAGTTCGGGGTCCTGGCTACAACGTTTTTATATGTAATCGTAATTAAAATATCTTATGTAGGGTCGTTAAATCTGCCTGAAATGTAACGGAATTATAAGTCTGGACAAATGAATATAGAAATCACGGCCTCAGTAGGCTTATTCCATTCTTCACCTATATAAATAAAAACTAATGTACTATGTCTGTCTGTCAAATACATTTACGCACTTTTTTTTTATCGTGAGTTTAATCGTTTTCAATTCTCATAATCTTTCGAATACTGCATTTTTTAAATTTATTTTCTAATCGTGAAATTCACTTCAAAGCCGGATTTATAGCTGTTTCATTAATTAGGCCTATCAAATGTTTAGTTTACACCTATGAATGTTTCGCGTGCAAAGTGTTAATAAATATAATACTTTAATTGTTTTGCTCTTAATTGTTAATCTTTCAATTAATTATCTTGGGAGAAGCCGTGGGGATCTGCTATAAGCTATAATAAGCTGTAGCTTATCTAGCATTTTCTGAGGGAATAGTTTGTGTGTGATAAGTCGTTCTTCCCCATTTCAAATTCTTAATACCTATATAAAGACCTTAAAGACCTAGAGTTTGAAAATCGAAAGTCCTTCATAAGTTATTTTTGCATTAACAAAATACAAAACCCGAGCGACGCCGGGCCTTTTAAGCTAGTAATAATAATAAATCTATACTTAATCTGGCAGAGTTAAGGCCTTAAGGCCTTCTCTTACACTCAACCAGAGACAGAAAAAAAAAAAAGGAACAAACAAATACACTAACACAGTTCTATAAGTAGTAAGAATACACTAGTTATATACATAGGCCTATACAGTTATTAATTGAGTCTATGTTCATAATATTAAACTATTTTAGCAAAATCTGTTACACTAGGAAACGAAGTAACTTAACTTAGACCTACAAAATACAATAAACAATAACAAGCGTTTTATACCCTAAAAAATTAATGTTTTTTGAATAGATAATCGTTTAGCCTAGTTTTGTTTTAAGCAGAATAAAAGTATTTGAACCTAGGTGCAATGATTAAAAAAAAAATATATAAACCCTTCTTCAATATGCTCAATCAGTAAAAACATGCAATTTTTGAGATTTTGATATAACTATCCTTTTGGAAACTGGCTATTAATGAATCATAGTGAGTAAAAATATTCTTTACATTTGTTTTGTGAAGAACATTCGAAACCATCTCAAAATGTGATACCGGGATCCAGCATTCAGCGATCAAGTAATTGGAACTTCTCTCACTATCAAATCGATTGAGTATGTAATAAACGCTTTTCATCTTGAGCACTTTTAACTGCCACATCTTCAAGCTGCGAGCACATCCAATCAGTATCTTACGCCTCAACTCATCTGTTTTTTCAATAGCCTGAAACAAAATGGCAACATTGTTACTTTTAAATAGTGTCATATTACTTTATATACCAGTACCAGTATGATAGTTACTATAGGTAGAAGTATTGAATTCAACCATGAAATACAATTTTGAGTTTTCAGAATTAGCAGATGTTTTGATATCAGTGTTCAAAAATATTATTTTTTCGGAAAAATGTCTGTAAGTGTCTCTGCTTATCTTCTGATTGTAAATAGCAAAGCTCAAAAACAAACAACTCTATTCTCCTTACTTATATGCAGTTGGGAGAATAGACACTGTAGTAATTGAATTATCAAAAGCCTTTGATTTAGTTTCTCAAAAATTTCTGATTCAAAAATTGTGTAATACAAAACTAGATAATTGTGTGATTATGAATGTACAGTCGGTCAAATAAAAAACGTCGGGCGGTATTTGATTAAGTATCACGAACGAGCATATGCGCATGTACAGGAAGACTTAAGGTTAGGTTCACACACGCCTCTTGTCTATCCATGTATTTTCTTGATTATTTAGTCAGTTTTGTTCCAAAACAAACATGTATAGAAGGCTGTGGCTATATGCCTCAAATCCGCCATATTCTTGGTTGCAAATGTTTATAATATTAATAATTAATAGATTCGCGAGGAATATGTTTATTCAAGGAGCATTTTTTAAGATTTTATTTTATAATACCGGTACTTCTAGTGCAAAATCAATAACTTACGCTCAACTTCTGCAACCAATCTTAGCATCGAAATACGCGTCCGGCCAGATCAACGTTTGCTATGAAAACTTCCGGTCGCATTATAGTCAAGTTCCCTCCTCTGAGCTGCTCTTTCATAAATATGGAACCTTCCCGCAGCTTCAGAGACCTAAAAATGCAGGTCAATTACAGCCCTAACTACACTTTCTCTCACGTTAGCATTTGTATGTGGCGATGACACAAAGCAAAATGAATTATGACAATGCATTAAGTTGAATATCGTGTGTTGCGCTTTCCGCGATTTTCATTTTTTCCCTCCTTGTTCATATTTTCCCTCCTGCCGCATGGCCTCATATGTTCCGAAAATGACCTGTATTTTGTGTTTTTATAGGAAACTTGTGAACTAATGCGTCAAAACTTTAATTTTAACAGCATACGAGTCCCGACGTTTTTTATTTGACCGACTGTACAATAGGAGCATAAGAATCTTATGTAGGAGTGATATATATGGTTGCATTTTGTACAATTGTAATTATAAAACAAAGTGTAAAAGTAAACGTTACATTTATTGAACTTTTGGATTGATTTATTTTGTGGTTTAGGTGGAAAACTTATTTATACTAAATAATATTCACGACAAAAGGAAGAAAAATGAAATTTATCAATATTTATCTTTGTTCTTATTTGTGGGTAAGTAGTTTTTGTTTGTATTGATTTTGAATTAAAAAAATAGATCTCTTTGTGAACTTACAATTTGTATATCCTTCATCCGTCCTGCTACAACATTCTTGACAAATGCACGTTCTTCATTACTTTGTGGACAATTATATAGTGTTGAGTTAAAAGCATTGCAAATCTTCATCAGCTTGTCCCTGAGTGACTCTCCTTGGAAGTATATGACAAACACTGATTTATACACAGGAACAGGCTGTAAATTAGAAAAACATATTCAATGTCATAATATTTAGGAAGTTTATACAGTAAAGTAATTATTATATAAAAATAATAATGAGATGGATTGTAACACACTAACTGGAGTCTAGCTGAGGATGAATGAGAATGCCATTCGAAAATGCAGTCCAGGTTAGTGACAATTCTAGTGAAGTTAGTGTGTTACAATCCATCTCGTTATTATTTTTATACATTTTCAATGGTTAATAATAATAACACTTGAATTTCGGGTTCAGTTTGGTTTATTTATTTTTTAATTTCTTTTTAACCTTAATAAATTGTAGAGGAAAAACTTAAATGCAATGCCTGTTCTATTCAACTATTCAAATGTAGGGGAAAGCGTGGAGGGATGGGACATTTTTTACTTTACATTTTTGTGGTTTAATAAGGTAAAAACTAATTGTATTTATGAAAGCTGCTTGGTTTCGGGCTATAAATATATTACAGAAGAATTAACATTTTATTTACCTCGAAAATAAATAACATTTTTTATAACATTACCAAATGTCCCATCCCTCCTACCTGATAGGTGGCATGGGACATTGTTCAAGGAGGTACAGAACAGAGCTTTTTGACCTCAATGTCCATGTAAATAACATTGGAAATCCTCACACAGTTTAAAAATATCTTTTTCAATGCATTTAAAAAGAGCATAACAACAAAAGAGTTATAAAAGGTGACTCAAACAACAAGTCCCTCATAAAAATGTTGAAGAAAGCAAGTTCGACTTCAAAACACAGGAAGTCTTTGAATCTAGTCCTCATATCCAAAAATTGACACATTTCACTATGAAATAGAAGAAAAGCAGCTTAAAACACTTTCAATTTTGTAGGAAATATGGGAGATAACGTTTCTCATTAAAATGATGTCCCTTCCCTCCTGCGTACAAATGTTCCATCCTTCCTGCATTGTAGTTTTCACATGATTTAGCTTGTAACACCTAAACTATCAGAAATATGCCTTGCTTTTATTACATTACTGCATTATTGAAAAGTCAGACTTATTCATCAGTTTAAAAAATATTTATGATAATTTTCCAATTTTAAAAATGACAAGGTTATTTAGAAATTCCGAAAAATTATAATTTATTGACAAAATTAAGGAAGTTCGTTTTCTCTGAAAGTTACAGCATAACATCCACCATCCATTCTAATATGTCAAGACTATTGCTGTCACCAACTTCTGAGACCAATTTGGCAAGAATTTCAAACATAGTTTTTGTATTATATTGAATGTCCCATTCCTCCTGTGTCCCATCCCTCCACACTCTCCCTACTATTTAAAACTAAATCTTTCAGTATTTAAATATCATCTTCAAAACATCTACAAATTTATAAATACAGTGAAACGTATGGTATATGTTTCTGAAGGGTTTTAACAGAGTAATTAGTAATTATAATTAATAAATAACAAGTTAAATATTTCTTTCTTTCTTTCTTTCTTTCTTGTAGTTTAACCTCTCCCTTTTAGGATTTAAGCGACCCAAGCCGCCCGGGCCTTACAGGGCCACGACCTGTCGGGAGAGGGATTATCTTTGGATCACATACATACTTTTTTGACCAGACAAGGACATGGAGGGCCTCCCCGGATGAGTGATCAGCCCAATGCCGGGGCCACCTCCAAGACAACACGAACACATAGGAGGAGACACACCATTCACACACACACTCACTCCAAACAAGGCGAGGATGGGATGAAGATGATAGTGACGGCCAGATGATATCTGGGGACCACAAGGGCCTAAAGTTACCCGACATTTGTCTCAAAGGTGAGGAAAAACCCCAGAAAAAACCCCAGAAAAAACCCCACCTAGGTAACTTGTCCCGACCAGGAATCGAACCCGGGCTCGCTGCGTGAGAGGATTGAACGCATCCCCTGAGCCACAGCGGTGGACAAGTTAAATATGAAAACATTAAAAATTTCAATTATACCTAAAAGTCTTTAAATAGACTAGGATATAGACTATGCTAGAGAGCATAGCGAATACTAATGAATCAATCCAAATTTTGTAAATATGAGTAAACAGCCCATTGGCTTAACAATCTACTATTAGAATCAAAATCTTAACACCTGTCGAGTTACATAGGCAGTGCAGTCAACCAGTAAGAAAATATTGTCAATGAAAATTGTGCAAGAAAAAAGATCAAACAGGAAAACAGGTAAGGTCGAAACATTTTAGACAAATAGGTACTGTCTACCCATCTTAAGATTTCAACTGTGGTACACATAAATATGTATTATTTATACATGTAGATATATGTTCATGAAACCACAGATCATTTTTTCTGTTGAACAATGTTCTGTTAATATTTTAGAAGAAAAATTCCTCTAAAACCATAGGAGATTGATTCCATCTGGCACTGTGAATCAAACTAGCTAACTCAGTTGGGAGAGCACTGGCACAGAAAGCCAGAAGTCATGGGTTCAAATCCTGTGTCAGAGAAATTTCTCTCCTAAGATTATGTTTGTCTTCTTTTAGTAAATACGAGTAATGTGTCAGAGTGATACAAATTTACTTGATTCTGTTTATGAGGATTCGAACACACAAATGAACAGAAAAAAACATATGATTTATACCTTTATTGGACTGATTTTAGCATTTTACCAATGAGGCTGATCTTTCTTTTGTTACCTTCTGTGCTACTGAGAAATTTAGCAAATCAATAAGTCTCCACAACAGATAGATACACACACAAATTTAGCTGCTCAAATTGATGTTAAGATGGTGAAAGCTTGCTTGTAATATTGCATAAAGGAACAACAGCATGCACTAAGGAGTCTCTGTAAGTCTCTGCATACCTCAATGTGATCCACTAGGCCGCCCCTATGGCTGAGTGGTTACACTGCTTGCCTTCCACCGCTGGGACCCGGGATCGAATCTCGGTGGATCAATGTGGAATTTGTGGGGGCAAAATGGGGTAGGGGCAGGTTTTTCTCGGGGTGCTCCTGTTTCCCCTGCCATATATCATTCCACCAGAACTCCATTCGTCATACTATGACCATTGGTTGCAATAAAGAAATTATTATTAATGTGATCCACTAGTTCATTTTTAGAGTACTTATCTTTTTCTCATTAAACTTTTTAAATATAGAGGTGTTAACTTATATTTTTAGGAGAAAATTCCTCTTGACATCGGGATTCGAACCTGCAGCCTTTGATTCGCCATGTCGATGCTCTATCAACTGAGCTAGCTAGAGTTTGATTCATGACACCAAATGGAATCTCTCTCTTATAATCAGTCTTAATAATCAACCTCACCGATAGACATTTACATCATATACAGTATTCTGAGGCACATAATTTAGGGATTTTGCAACTGTGATTTCACTTTTTGTATAGTATCATATAAGATGTAGATAAATATTTATGAAACAACAGAATATTCATCATATATATTTATGAAACTGCAGAATTTACTAAAAAAAAGTCAAGAAAAGTCAAGTAATATATGTTATGTAAATTCTTGGAATTAGCCTACGAGGGCGGTTCGTAAAGTAAGTTCAGATTTATTTATTTATTTATTTTTTTTTTGTTTGTTGCAGAAAACACTTTATTGTAGGGACTTTTATGACACACTAGTGAACAGTACACCCTTTCAGCTATTTTTCAACATAAATTCCGCTAACATTCAAAAAATTTCATACCGCTTCACAAGCTTCGAAATTCCTTCTGCATAAAACTCTGCCGCCTGTGCGTGTAGCCGCCCGTTGATGCTCTCCTTGAGCTCCTCAATCCATTTGAAACCGTTGCGTTCCGACAGTCCAACAAATTTGTGGAAAATGCTCTGAGAGTGGAGATATGGTGAAACGGCGATTCTCTCTGACCACTTCATCCACTTTTGCAACAAGTTCATCATTCACAACGACAGTCGGCCACTTCTTTCTTCATCATGGACGTTAGTGCGTCCGTCACGAATTTCATGACACCACCGTCGAACCACACTGTCACTCATAATGTTCCCGTACACTTCAGTAATCTCATGATGAATTGCTGCTGATGCCATTTGGTTTGCTCACAGAAATCGTATTACTCCACGTACCTCTCTCTTGGCGGGATCTCTTATCACTGCGCACATTTCAAACGCCTGTATTGTTAAGATAAATGGCCGAAAACAGTCTCGCAGATATACTGCCGTGAGCATACTGAACCAAGCTACGGAACGGAACAGTTTGCGATGCTAGCACCACTCATTCGCGTGTCGTGAGAGACCGGAACTTACTTTACGAACTGCCCTCGTATATTTAGGACTCTATAGATAGGCTCAGTATAATTAAATAATATCCTAATATATTTATAAATTGAAAACATAACATATAATAATAAATAAACATAGTAAGAAATGGGAGTGTAAAGCATTATTGGTATTATAATTTTCACTTTTCAAAGGATACATGTACCAAGTGGTTGTTGAATAAAAAATATCTTTTTTTAAAACTTCACTGTAAAATTTACTGTAAACCTAAATCTTACTCAACTTACACTGTCTGGATCATCAAGTTGCTTTTCAATTGCTTTAAAATCTACATACAAATTTCCATGACTGATGCGATACAACATGGTTTGAAATGATTTTATGTTTTTCTGGGGTACTACTCCTGTTAAGATGCTGAAATTAAGAAGAAAAATTAATAATTTAATAAGGAACTATACTTTAAAAATGATAATTTTTCTTTTCATTAAAGATAAAGTTTCAACACTGAAACCATTAGCCAACAGTACAAACTTTCCGCCCGATGCACAATCTACCAGGCAGAACTCTTAGCCCTACTACAAGCACTGCAATGGAGTATAGATAATAACTGCCCTTCTCGCATCCATTGCGACTCTCAAGCAGCACTCCTCGCCATCAACGACAGGTTTAATCGTCATCCCATTGCAACCAACATTCAAAATAAGATCAATGAATGTCCTAAACATATATGCTTAAACTGGGTCAAAGGTCATATCGGAACCACAGGAAACGAAAGAGCAGATCGCCTGGCCAAATGTGCAGCCAACTCAAATATGGAATACTACTACTCTAAGTGCCCTATCTCTTATGTTAAGGAACTACTTAAAAATGACTTGTTAGAACAGTGGAATACAGAATGGCTGAACAGCAACAGTGGACATCTAACAAAGGAGTTATATTTCCCTGCAGTGTATGAGAGATTAAAATGTAAATTCACAACACCTAATTTTGTAACAACTCAATTTTTAACTGGACATGGTAAATTTGGAAATTATCTCGAAAGATTTAGGATAGGTAATAACATTTGTGTATGTGAACCCAACGACCAGACAGTACCACATCTACTACTTGAGTGTCCCGCCTTTGAAGTTCGAAGATTTGAACTCATTAGTCGCAATACAGCTATGTTTGAGGGAACATATTCATGTGAATAAAGGTCCAGAATCAGTGATCATAATTAGGTTTCAACATTACGTTTAGCTGTCTCTACAATACAGCCTAGTTGATAAAATAGTAGCTTCAATGAACTGCACATCAGCATCAAAACAAACCAAGACAACTCAGTAATTTCTGCTTAGCCACCTCTGCAAGTTGTTTGAATAAATAAGAATAAATACTAATTAAAAAATATATAAATGAATTAATAAAGAGTGCTTAAAAAAAATGTATACACACTTTGAACTATCATAGAAAATTTATTTTCCGTTCTACAAGGTTAAATTTCAGGGAGAATTTAATGCTACTATTTCTTCAACAGGTGACAGCAGAATAATTTCAACAATCGTCCAACAATCGTGCCAATAATCATCCAACAATGAAAAGTACCTAACAATGCTTGCTGATTCCAAATTTCCTGTCATTCGTGCATTATACGGTTTTATTACCAACAAGATGGCATCCGGCCGCACTATCATAGGTACGTACGAGCATGTCTGGATCGAAATTTGCCAAGGCAGTGGATAGAATGTAGGGGGTCAATCGAGTTTCCAGCACACTGTCCAGACCTTACACCGCTGGATTTCTTCTTATGGGACACAGTAAAAAATGAGGTGTACAAACGTAAACCACGTAACCTAGACACACTTTGGAATGAGATTCAAGCGGTGTGCGCAGAAATCTTATTGGTATGATGGACGGAATCAGTGGTGACTTGTACTCAGAAATGTATTGATGCTGAAGACCATTTTGAATATTTGAACATTAATCATATTTTCATCAGAAACTCATTAATTTTTCAAATTTGACTTTAAGCTTTCCATTTCCAGAAATTTAACCTTGTAGAATGGAAAATAAATTTTCTATGACACTTCAAAGTGTGTATAAATTTTTTTGAAGCACTCTGTATATTCTGGATTACATTGCTTTATTAATTACCTATTAATCCTTTTGCAACCTGCTACTGAATCATCGCTCAGCTTTCTCTCAAGTGCACTGCGTTACGTCAAGCGCTGTAGATTGGTAAGGAAGGGGGTTTACATCATGCATGATTTCCTCTCATTGACATCCCTGACTTATACTCTGTTGCTTCACTTACCAATAAGTCAACTCATACAATAGATTAAATTTATAACACTAAGCAAATTTCAGGATGAAATGATACTAAGATCTGTATGATGTAAATATAAAGTACTTACTTAATCCTCAAGCCCAATTCATCTCTATACTTTTCATCTCTCATTTGCTGTTCTATCGAGTCATGCATACTTCCAAATTTTGTGCTAGATTTAGGACCGCTGATGAGGCTTGATCTTGTTGTTTGTGTCATAACACTGCTTGATTTATGAAGAAATCTTCCAAGCGTTTCTTCACCCTGTAACATAAAATTCCTCAATTAAAGAGAAATGTTACTAACTAAATAGTTGTATGTATAGGAGTCCATTCTTGATTGCGTTAACAAAGTTTTTATAATACTTGAATTCTGTTGCAAACTAGGATTACAGCAGTTCGGTAACCGTTGATGAAGCACTATAATAGTGTGAAACAGCTGTCTAGATCACTAAAGGTAATTTTAATTTGCAACATCAAGTATTTAAGTATTATAAAAACTTACTAACTAAAGTTCCTCACTAAACAATACTTTAACACAGGGCCTGCCAAACGTTTTGTGTTAAGGGTAAACATACGTAAATAATTTGCAGAGATTCTACGAATAAAGTTCTTTACCTTGTATTGACAAGCTTCCATGCCAGAGTGAACAAATGTTTAAAAATTAATCTTCAAAATAAACATTTTTCTCTGATGTTCTAGTTAAAAACACAACGAACAGAATGTGGCATAAGTCATGGCAATTTTCTTTTCTTTTAATATACCGGTAAATGTAGGATCATCTTCATACTTCCAAATACAGTCAACCCTCAATATAATGCCCCTCTTTACAGTGCCACCCTCGCACTGCCGTCCATCTCTTAATGTTGTTATTACTGTAAGGACCTTTGAGCTGTTAGCTCATAGGGGCATATTAGTGAAATAAATAAATAAATAAATAAATAGATAAATAAAATAGACGAATAACACTGTTAACACTAAAATTTGAGTAGGCTACACTGTTAACACAATTTTTTTAAACAAACTTTCATTTTTCAGTTTCTTGGAATTAGTGTTAACAAAGTTTTACTATAAATTATGATTTTTAAGTTTTTAACTTTAATATTATGGCCAAATTAACTACTTACAAATATATGAGATTGTAAAATTTGAACTTCAAAACATTAAAAAATAGAAGGGTAAAATATAAAGTTTTAAGTCATTACTAAGCAGCTTCATACTTGTGATGAAGATAATCTTCTCTTGACAATTTAGCTCCTGGTGATACCCTTAACAATGAAATTCAAAATTAATAAATTATAAACGAAGATTTCTGGGTTGTATTACAATTACTGTATCAAAAACAATAGTGTGTTGTTTATTCACATCCACTTTGCTTCTTATATCTGCACTTTATAAATAAGTACTTACTGCCTCATCACCAAAGTACACATCTGTAGTCAGTACAACATGTTCCATTTGTGAGAGATCAAGGTAAGTTTTCCTCAAGCCAGCGTACTGCACTGTCACAGTTTGCAGCTCATTTTCCAGTGTGTGTAGAATAGTCTGTCATAGAAGGTAAAATATTAACTATTCATTTCTAATAAATGCACTAATATACCGTATTTTACAGACCATAAGACACATTTTTTTACTTTGAAAACCAAGCCTTGAAAGTTGGTCTGAAGTACATTAATGGTCTGATGGTGTCTAATGGTCTGAAGTACATTAAAAAAATTAAAATTATGGTAAATATTACCGGAATACCGTAGATATAAACAAGGTTTTTAAACGATAAGATTGTTACAAATTTTGGCAGACTGTAGGCCTACTTCTCCGGTCAAGAAAACCACCAATAACGACCGTGGGTGTCGGCATGCTGATCACATGCCCCCCAATCCTGCCATCTGCCTACGGGAGATGACGCAGCGGCCGGGTGGTAGGCCAAGTCCCTCCAGGGATGTAGCGCCACGGAGTTTAGTTTAGTTTTAGTAGGCCTACTTCAGAGCACTTGTCACAATCGTAAAATGAGGGTATACAATGCAAAAAGAAAGGAATGTTGAGTTCTTTTATATGAAAGGAGATGTGTCTGCCGGGTGGTTTAAATAAACAGCCTTGTCCCATTACACTTACCGTATGCTGAATTGAGGATTAGAGGATGTAAAAGTATTTTCAGTCTTTCATGAGAAATCACTTCAGTTGTTAAAATTTACGCATTGCCACCAGTACAGAAGAGATTTTTGTAAAACACAGGTTTTAAGTTAGAAGTGATTTACACTGATTCCATCGTACAAGGTTATAATTAGTTTATTCCCTTTAATATTGTTGGTTTAGAATCACATTAAATTTCTTTTCCTTTAAATTTCCATCCTAAAATCAAGGTGCGTCCGTAAAATACGGTAAATAAGGAAATAGCACAGTGAAGTATTAACATCAGGAACAAATCTGAGTCCAGAATTTTTACATAAACTTCACTTATAAGCATGGGCATACGATGAAATTCTGTTTGGAGAGGGTTCAGTATAATTCTCAGCTCCATGTGCCTGCACGTATTATAATGTAATACAATATTTTTTAACTAAATAGTTGTATTCTGACTTGAGGTCGATAGTACACTATGAAAAATATGTTAGTTATTCAGCACAGTTTTAGGTTCCTGTCCATTTATTGTTTTAAATATAGTCTCTAAATAAAACCTTTCTTTTGAGAAATTATCATAGTACTGTAGGATGTAATACATAGTCTTCTATGGGCTGTAATCCATATGGTTTCTTTACGTGGAACACTGTGAATATCATTGTTTCTGTATTCTTTCTATTGTTTCTTCGTAACTTCGACCAACCAAAAATTTGATTTTTACATATTGAAATTTTGCAGGAAATAAGCTGATATCCATTATACTCCTGAGTTCCAACGATCACACCGCATAGATATCCAGGCCAGCGAATCATTTATAAGAAATTCCGAAGGAAATTTTATTTATCAGTAATGTGCCACTGTTATAAGTAAAAAAATTTCAAAAACCTACCAGTATTAATAAATGATTTAATAACAATAGCCCCATGATTTCCTCTACAGTAGAAGTTGTTTCAGGTAAATTGCTTATTGAGATTAAGTGTGTGTATTGTTATGCTGTAAAACTACCAACACTATGCCTGTTTTGAAATTTGAATCTTAAATATAGTACAAGAGTATTGAATCAATAATGAGAAATTAAAATTCACAAGAGTTATTTTAATAATTTACTTTGGTATATATTTCAAAGGATAACCGCTCCAACAATCATCTGATTCCGACTGGCCACTTGGTGGCACATGGATGAACTTGTTGATCAAAGTCCCTTGGACACCCACTCTGTGTTGTCTAAGTTCAAGGGCTTCTCATGGTTTTTTCAATGAATATTTTCTCCCATACTATGAGTGAAGCCATACGGAATCAGCTGATGATAGACGGTACCCTTTGAAAGATGTACCAGTACTACCTTTCCTCCTTCTATTCTTAACTAGCTTAAAGTAGGCCTACCTGTTGTCAGAGATTTTTTAATTTGCTTCTACTTCCAAAATAATGCTAATGGCAGTAAGGTTAGGAATAGTTATATTGGGTTAATGACATATAGAACTAGGGTTGTGGCAGTTAGATTAGGAACACTGATATTAAGTATTGACCACAACTGACTGCCATCAAGTTTACAACCCTGTTTCTCCACTACATGACCCAATGACTTCCTCTCCATCCACAGCTGAACAGACAATTCACCACTTCAAATCAGCATTTTAGGTTAATTTTGTGTGAACTTCTTAGCGATTTTACATATATACAATACTCCTACAAGAAAAAAGTGCTTATATTTGAATTCTATAGGTTTTGAAAAGCAATATAAAATCAAATGTGGCCATTTTTCATGCTTCCAAAAACAAAATACCACATTCATTTGTATATAAAACCTATGTCCCTTAAATATTTTATAAATTCTCCCTTCTTCTACGAAAATACAAGAGTAGCCTACTAAAATACTACTTACATCAAGCTCAGGGAGTTCTTCAGGCTTCAAAGCAAGAAAAGATTCTTCTAGCTTGGGAATATCTATGTCAGCATTTTCTAATTCCTTCTCAAAGTAACGAAGCCTCCTTTCCATCTCTGAGCACATTCGTATCTTGATCTCAAATACAGGTTCTACAAAATGATCTTCAGGCTTCAACTGAAAAAATCATAAAAATATTAGATAGACTTATAGAAATGATTGTAGCTGTAGTAGGTTTAAGCCAAGAGCAGCAAATTTTGGATTTTAGACCTACATAGCTTGTCCATATCATAAGTCACTGGTCGAACATGATCACTTTATATGAGGGCTGTTCAATAAGTAATGCAATCTTTTGGCTACAAAACCCTACTTTTCAACATAATCTCCGTTCAATGCTACAGCCTTACGCCACCATAATGGGATGGCCTGTATGCCTGCATGGTATCACTCTACTGGTCTATGTCGGAGCCAACGTCTTGCTGCATCAATAACATCCCCATCATCCAAAAAGTGCTTCCCGTGGAGTGCATCCTTCATCGTGCCAAACAGGTGGAAGTCAGAAGGTGTGAGATCCAGGCTGTAGGGTGGATGAGGAAGAACAGTCTACTGAAGTTTTTTGAGCTCCTCTCGAGTGTGCAGACTTGTGTGAGGCCTTGCGTTATCATGGAGAATGAGAAGTTCGTTTGCATTTTTGTGGCGACAAACACACTGAAGTCGTTTCTTCAATTTCCTTAGAGTAGCACAATACTCTTCAGAGTTGATCGTTTCACCATGAGGAAGGACATCGAACAGAATAACCCCTTCAGAGTGCCAGAAGACCGTAGCCATGGCTTTACCAGCTGAGGGTATGGCTTTGAACTTTTTCTTCAAAGGAGAGTTGGTGTGGTGCCACTCCATGGATTGCCGTTTTGTTTCTGGTTCGAAGTGATGAACCCATGTTTCATCGCCTGTGATAATGTTTGACAAGAAATTGTCAACATCAGCCTCATAACGAGCAAGCAATTCTGAAAAGATGAGAGTGGTACCATGCAGTCATACAGGCCCTCCCATTAAGGTGGCGTAATGCTGTAGCATTGAACGGAGATCATGTTTTGTAGCCAAAAGATTGGGGAATAATATGTTGTATTTGAATCCTGAATAAATTCAACCTGCTTTAAGAAAAAAAAAATGTGTTGCATTACTTATTGAACAGCCCTCATATTACTGTTTACACTCAAAGCCAGAATACATTTTTATTTCTTCAAGGGAAGTTTAAACTATATAAATATTGGCACATAATTAGCTATCTAACAACACATGCACACAGAAAGTTATATTATGGTAGACACCCCCATTACTGTTTATAATAGTTACTCAATAATGATGATGTATCTTAAGAGATCAGGGTATTTTGTTGACTAATTAATTATTGAATTGAACTTACATAATGACTGTATATTAAATTATACAGAGTGTTAATGAATAACACCAAAATATTTTACCTGTATATAGAAGGGACATAGACAAGCATCATTTATTAGGAGAATTTTGCTCGCAGACGTAAAATGTGTATGTTACAAGGCATTAAAATCATTACAATTTGGTGCTCATAAGTCAATAATGAAGCGAAGTAAGACTAAAATTTTTGTTTATATTGACTTCATGCCTTCTTAGGGAACGACGAAAACCTGATTCTTAATCGTTCAACAACAACTAGGTCCTAGGCCTACCGGTATATCATAATTTATTGTTTCTATAATCTGCAAATTTTACAGATTAATCACAAAACTGGCCGCCACTGCATTAGTGTTTTATTCATTACTCGACTGTTAACAAAGTTCCTTTGTTTTGCAATTTTTTTCAAATGTGAGAAGTCAGTGGCGGCCATGTCGGAGATTTTATGCTGTAACAGGAAAAATTGAATCTATAGATCAAACATCTCCTAATAAAAGTTGCTTGCCTATGTTCCCTCTATACACAAGTAAAATATTTTGGTGTTATTCATTAACACCCTGTATGTATTTATTCTAACAATGTCCAAAAGACTGATTGTCTCCATGGACGGCATATAAATATTATTATTATTATAATTGCCAATACATTATTATAGGTTTTAGTAAGAAGGGGGGTCCAGTCCAGAGGAAGCCCCCAACTTTGCAAAATAGGAAGGGGGTCCGGGAGCTTTCCCCAAACACCGAAGTACAGGAACTGCAATTGAGTCACTAAGACTACCTTCACCTCTGTCAAGTTTCTTGCACCCTCCTTCTGCATCCCATAAATCATATGTGGACATCCCAGGTGTCTATACAGTTCACGCATATGTAAAGGAAAATCAAATGGGCAGACCATCGAGGGGAGTGTCCCTCTCCTATAATGAAAAGGTAGAAAAGCCAAAATACATATTAGCAAAGGATAATACTATTATTGTCAAAGCGAAAGCTCTCACCTTCAAAGGACTGCTTCTTAGCCTGGCTATAACAATCAATGATGCTGTTGAAACCAAAGCCCAAGCACTGTCACAAACCGAACCTGAGGAAAATATAATACTGGAAGGAGATTTCAACTGCTGAATTGACAAACCAGACCTCAGAAGTAGAAACATACTGGATGCATTCACTCTCATGAATAAGCGAATGTACTACACTTACTTCGCCCAATAGCTCAAGCACAATTCACCTCATACTATACAGATTATCGCACAAGAATTTCCACATAACAAATAAGAAACAATTATGGCCAAAAGCAGGAGCGATCTTCAGGAAACACATACCAATAGCAGCAAGCATATATGTCACTTGTGTGGATACCTGCAGCCAAAAAGGATCAGAAAACAAGAAAACACGGAAACTAACTGGGAAGAAAATCACAGCAGACCCAGAAATAAAAGAAATAAATGACCTGATAGACAAAAGCAACCTGGACAACGTCCAGGAACGAATCATCAACATTACTGACATATCCATTGTACGCTGCACAGCTAGGAAGTTGAAAAAAGAATGCTATGAAGCACAAAGGAAAACACTTAATGAACTACACCTCCTACAATCTGCAAGCACCAAGGAGAACTTCCCCTTCTATGCGGAAGAACGCAGGAGATACAAGCATCTATTAAAGACAACAAGAACAAATTACATACAAAAGAAGCAAGAAGTGCAGCAGAAGAAGCAATAAGAAACCCATTCTGAGCCAAAACGAAGCACTCGATCACACTCCCCAAAGGAATACATAGGCCTTTAGAGGATTGGGAATAACACCTCTCTTACCTGCTTAACTACAAACAAGCTAGCTTGGCTATTACAAGCGCTGCACCCAACCCGCTCAGCCAAATGCCCATCAAGGCAGAAATGTTCGCCCAAGAGGAAGTGAAAGAAGCCATTGCAAGCATGCGTAATGGAAAAGCAAGCGGCTTAGAAGGAATATACCCTGAAAATCTAAAGTAATCAACAGAGGCCCTCCTGGACACATGGATCTCCTTAATAAACAAATGCATAGAAACTGGCACCAAACCAAAAAGATGGAGATAGTCTGAAATCAAAACACTGTACAGTCGGTCAAATAAAAAACGTCGGGCGGTATTTGATTAAGTATCACGAACGAGCATATGCGCATGTACAGGAAGACTTAAGGTTAGGTTCACACACGCCTCTTGTCTATCCATGTATTTCTTGATTATTTAGTCAGTTTTGTTCCAAAACAAACATGTATAGAAGGCTGTGGCTATATGCCTCAAATCCGCCATATTCTTGGTTGCAAATTTTTATAATATTAATAATTAATAGATTCGCGAGGAATATGTTTATTCAAGGAACATTTTTTTAAGATTTCATTTTATAATACCGGTACTTCTAGTGCAAAATCAATAACTTACGCTCAACTTCTGCAACCAATCTTAGCATCGAAATACGCGTCCGGTCAGATCAACGTTTGCTATGAAAACTTCCGGTCGCATTATAGTAAAGTTCCCTCCTCTGAGCTGCTCTTTCATAAATATGGAACCTTCTCGCTGCTTCAGAGACCGAAAAATGGAGGTCAATTACAGCCCTAACTACACTTTCTCTCACGTTAGCATTTGTATGTGGCGATGACACAAAGCAAAATGAGTTCATCAACACAAATTAAGTGCAGCAGAAAAAAATTAAAATCATCAACACAAGTAAAATACTTAGGTGTTATCATTGATCAAAATTGACGGTGGGAAAAACATGTTCAATATCTGTGTCTTAAACTACGGAAAACTATATACGTATAAATTTGTTATATTAAGAAACATTATGCCACAGAGTACTTTAAGACTAATATATCTAAGTTTAGTCCAATCAGTTATACAATATGGAATAATAGGATGGGGTGGGATATGTCAGACTGCACTTCGCCCATTGTCGTTGTTGCAGAAAAGAATAATCAAGATATGTTTAAAAAAATCAATGGACTATCCATCTAAAAATCTAAAAGTTTATATAAAGATTTTGACGTATTGAATATTAAACAATTATACTCCTACACTTTATTAAATTATTTCCATAAACATCATGAAAAGTTCATAACACGAAATCACTACTATAATACAAGGAGGTATAATATCTCTTGTCCTCTTTTCGAACCAAAGTGTGCTACAGAAGTAGGTCTAAGGCATAGTATAAATTTCGGACCAAGGCTGTACAACAATTTTACTAGAAGAAACCCTAATAAGATACCACTAAACAATAAATTGTTTAAAAAAAAGAGTACTCGATTTGATTAAATCTAACTTGTAAATGTACTTTTACCACTTTTTATGTTAATCATTCTCAACTGTAAATTTTTAATTTTTAACATTGGGTATTTTGTTTGTAACTCTGTTATGTTACTGTAATTTATTATATTAATTCTTATTTTTTACCTAAAACTATAATATGTATGTTTTTTTTTTATATATAATTTTCAAAATATAATGTTAGTATGACTGAACTGACCCCGAACACGAGCTATGCTCATGCGGGGCAAATAATACTCTTTTCTAATTGTATAAATTGTGTGTATATTATTTGTATTTGTAATAATTTTGTATCAATTTGTATTTTTTAATTTGTAATAAAAATTTGTAATTTGTAAAAAAAAAAAAAAAAATTATGACAATGCATTAAGTTGAATATCGTGTGTTGCGCTTTCCGCGTTGTTCATTTTTTCCCTCCTGCCGCATGGCCTCATATGTTCCGAAAATGACCTGTATTTTGTGTTTTTTATAGGAAACTTGTGAACTAATGCGTCAAAACTTTAATTTTAACAGCATACGAGTCCCGACGTTTTTTATTTGACAGACTGTACAAAGGCAAAGGAGACACCAGAGATCCAAATTCATACAGGCTTCAAAATCCTCATGACGATACTAAATAAGAGGCTGTCAAAGAGAATAGACCCACCTGAAGAACAATTTGGATTCAGGAAAAGCAAGAGCACACTCCAAGCAGTGAACACGTTGCTAAATGCAATAGAAAACTTGATACAGCAGCCAAAAGGGGAACTTCACTGCATGTTTATAGACTACACCAAAGCCTTCAGCACAAGTTAGTGATAGAGAAACTAGAAGCTATTACAGCACAAGAAAACCCAGAAACCAAATTAATATGCAGCATCCTAGCCTACAATACAGTTACCATCAATGACTCAGTGACCTTTTCCGGAAAAATCAGGCAGACAAATGGAATACTCCAAGGGGACCCAATCAGCTTGTTACTATCAAACATTTCTGTGCTAGAAGTTGCAGGTTCGATTCCAACCCAGATCAATGATGTTAATTATGCGCGCACAAAAATGATAGTCTCTTTCCTGTTATTTCATAACTACAGACAAAATTCTGGCACAGCGGCAACAATCACAGGTCAAGTAGAAGTATCGGCACACCCCCGTCATTCAATTAACTTAATCAAAAAACTGGTCATCAACACCCCTCCCTTTAATAATTTTACATAATACATGAACCATGAAATTACACAGAACTATGCGATGATCCGAGAGCTTGCGTGGTGATTAGCGTTCCGACTATGGATTTGGGTTCGATGCTTGGTACCTTCTCGGTGACCACTAACACATTATGATGCAGTCATATCATAGTAGTTCCACTGTAAATCCAAATTCACAAACAGTGAACATTCCTAGTACTGGTACAGTGCATTTGTACAACAAATGAATTACGGTGATTTTGAAAATAACAGTGAACAAGGGCAGGGCAACTGGCGTGCCCCTGCGGTACGCTACATGCCGCCCTAGGCTGTAACATGGGCGTTAATCTGGACCTGCTACACCCTCTTATGGAACATCTTTACCGTTATGTGTATGTTGATATTCCATTCCTAAAGCATCCACCAAGTAAGTACTCCCATAATAGTGAGAAGATTCACGGATGTTTAGAAAGGAGGAAGTTACTAACTATGAGTTTCCGTTGAATTTCAATGGTTGTTTACCAGTACCCTACTTTAGGCCCGTCCTGGGCATGACTTGTCAATTGTACAATCTATTTTCGGATACCGGTATACTACAGTACCGGTATTTATAGAAAAAACAAGATGGCTGAAAGAAATACAGACCACCATGGATTGGAAAGGGAGGAACTTGATAACAGCCACGCAAGATAGAAGACAGTGGAGATTCATAGTCCATAAAGCAGTGTGAAATAGAGGAAAAACAAACACATCTTAGGGATAGCAAGACCCCTCTCATATTTCTAGAAAATCCTTGTGAATCTCAAGGAGTCCACCTCATCTCATTTCTCACGCAGCGGGCCCGGGTTCGAATCCTGGTGGGGACAAGTTACCTAGGTGGGTTTTTTTCTGGGGTTTTTCCTCACCTGTGAGACAAATGTCAGGTAACTTTAGGCCCTTGTGGTCCGCAGATATCATCTGGCTGTCTTTATCATCTTCATCCCATCCTCGCCTTGTTTGGAGTGTGTGTGAATGGTGTGTCTCGTCTTATGTGTTTGTGTTGTCTAGGAGGTGGCCCCGGCATTGGGCTGATCACTCACCCGGGAGGCCCTCCATGTCCTTGTCTGGTCAAAAAAGTATGTATGTGATCCATAGATAAACCCCTCTCCCGAAGGTCGCGGCCCTGTAAGGCCCGGGCGGCTTGGGTCGCTGAAATCCTAAAAGGGAGAGGTAAAACTAAGGCAAAAAAAGAAAGAATCTCAAGGAGTCGCACGCGTCTCTAAGGAATACTATTTTACTACCGTACCGGTACTTACATTTCTGAACTGTACAGCATCCAATTCCCCGATTTCTGCTAAGCACTCATAAGCTGTTTCATTGCTTAAATACATCTCATAAAGGCTCATTTCTTCACAACGAAAAACACTATCTTTAATGTCAAATTTTCGTTTCAGCCGCGAGTATCTGGAAAATCGTCTTGTTCCTGAAGTCGTTCTCGGACCTTCGCTGACAACAGAAGCTGACGAACCTGCTGAAGTTTCTCGATTCAATGATCCTTTCCTCTTAACCATAGCTGTAAAATCTCTTGTACATTTGTGAACAACTAATTAATACGCGTTAGTTATTACAGTTGTAGCAAACGTGAATCAAAACTTATCTTTCTCCGATTAGGCTCGTGACTCTGCAGTCATGCAATTGCAATAATCTGCAGTCAATGCCTCCTATGGTCGTTCTTTTTTGTTTTTGCTTCTTCCATGGCCGGCTTGGCTTTGCATAAATTGCAGTAAAACAGAAGACGTTAACTATTTTCTTGTACACCTAATATTATCTATATTCATTCTTGTGTCCGACTTTAGCGTTGTGTAGTAAATCTATATTAATAAAAGAAAGTGTCTGTCCTCCGTCTGTCCGCGATGCCCAGCGAAATCTACTCAACGCAGAGATCTGAAATTTTAAACATAGGTGGACTGAAGGGTCGGAAAATGCACCTCGAAGCCGGAATTTTAATTTTCGCTTTCGTTCGTGAGTTATGAGTGAAAAACGGGCAGAAAACGTGTATTTTTTGCAATTTCGAAGCATCAGTTTCAGTAATATATTTCAATGTTAAATCAATTACAGCTGGCTTTGGCTATTTTTGTCATCATACCTCATAGCCTACCTTGGAAATAAAAGCATCGCGATCGCTTGATTAAGTCCATCGTGGACGATTCATTTGTTTAGAGTGTCAAGGCCGGCAGATAGCCTATATGAAATTTTCAACCTACACGTAAGAAGGATATCAACATAGGCTTAATTATGCTCAAACATTGTTCGATTTGAACGAAACTCACTATACAGGGGTTTCCTGAGCCAAGGAACTGGAACCTGAGGTCGCTTTTTCTACCAGGGGACGCTACCTAATCGTGGAATACACTCCACGTGATTTAGGTGTTAATAAATATAATGATTTAACTATTATGCACTTAAGTTATGAAATAATTATCGCGGGGGAAGCCGCGGGCACATGTTATCTTATAATAATAAAAGGACGTGTTTGTCTGTATGTCCGCGATGCCCAGCGAAATCTACTGAACGCAGAGATCTGAAATTTTAAACATAGATGGACTGAAAGGTGGGCGAATGCACCTCGAAGCCGGATTTTTAATTTTAGCTTTCGTTCGCGAGTTATGAGTGAAAAACTGGCAGAAAACGTGATTTTAGCGCTGTCGAAGCATCAGATTTCAGTAATACATTTCAATGTCAAATCAATTGCATTTGGCTTTGGCTATTTTTGTCATACCGTGGAAATAAAAACATCGCGATCGCTTGAATGTTGTAAGCCCACGCTGGTGCATTTGTTTAGAATGTGAAGGCCCGTAGACATACGAAATCTTCAACCTACACGGAAGAGGGATAATCAACATAGGCCTAAATATGATTAAACATTGTTCGATTTGGACGAAACTCACTATACAGGGATTTTCTGGGTCAAGGAACTCTAATCTGAGATCGCTTTTGCCAGGCGACGCTATCTAATTGTGGTAAGTAGTCCACGTGGTTTAGGTGTTAATAAATATAATGTTTTAACTATTATGCTCTTAATTTTTTATTTTTGAAATAATTATCGCGGGCGAAGCCGCGGGCACATGCTAGTAGTTGAATAAAAACACTTTCTTTAACGCACTTTATTTACCTTGGTAAACTTCTGGACGGCCAGAGTTAGCACTCTGCTGATGATGCAGGAACACCACCTGCGAAACGGCCGTCCAGAAGTTTACCAAGGTAAATAAAGTGCGTTAAAGAAAGTGTTTTTATTCAACTAATATTATCTGCCCTACAGGGCACAGGGTGAACGTGAATGAAATTCACTACACTAAGCTGAGCGGTAAACTTTTGCCCACCAGTTATCCTGTTTTGACGTGAAAAGTCTGTAGATTCAGTTTGACAGCCAGGTCAGAATTTACGATGCAACAAAATTATACGGAACTTTTTGCTGCAATAACTATTTGAGTATTGAACCGACAGCAAGTAACCGGCTAAACTTAAACGTAGGGGACAGAAAGTACTTTACCCCCCTCCCAAAGTTGGCGGCTATGCATGAAATATTTTACTTCACGAGGTTATCGCGCCAACTGACGCAGTCTTTGGACATGGCAGAATCGCGAGAAAGACACGCAAAGATAGAGGTCAGTGGCGAAGGGAAGGGGGATCCGGACCCCCTCCGAAATCAAAAGTTAAAATGGCGAAAGAGTAAAACTTACCGCGCACACGTCCCCCTTCCATTCAATACCCACCTGCCCGGCCGCTGCACAACGCCGGTAATAACATTTCACAATTAAAAAAATACCCTTGAACCAAACATATTTCACAATTTAAAAAAAAACGCCGTATATATGACAACAGAACATTTCGCAATTATAAAAAACAAAATATTTAATAATAATTTTTTTTTAAAGTGTGCGTGGAACGACACGCGACAGAAGTGAAACTTGTTTTAATTTTTTGGATTTTTCAATTTTGGATTATTCGACTGTTGGACTTTTTAATATTGGTTTTTGGACTTTTATAATTTTGGATTTTTTAATTTTCGATCGTGGATTTTTTTATTATTAAAGTTTGGATTTTGGATTTTTAAATTTTTTTTATTTTTAAATTTTGGATATTTGGATTTTTATTTTTTAAATTTTGGTTTTTTGAATTAAGGATGTTTGCATTTTTTTAATTTTTTAATTTTGGATTTTTTAAACTTTGGATAAGCCTAATCATTGAGTTGATTGTTTTCTGTGCAGTCCGTTCCATCACAACTCACTAATTTTGTGACTATTTTGAGCGTTACATTAATTTTGTGACAATTTTTTAGCGTTACACAAGCTCTCGATTTACCTCTACCGCGGCTAAGAAAGTTTCAGTTCAAAAAGACCCTGGCACCATACTACCGTCGCTAGTAGTTCAAATGCCGCCGCTAGAACCCCTACTGTCCAGGTGGGTCCCATTAGCGAGTTGGAGTGGGGGATTCGTGCACGGCATGTATTACTTTTTCCCCTCTAAAATTCTATTAAAGTTATTTAAGCTCCATTTTGTCAAATATTTAATCATCTTATTTAATAATAAAATACTGAACTTGTAAATGTATGCCTATTATTTCCACTGTTCCAGGTGTTATTTAACTTTTTTTATAAATAGTAATAAGTATTATAACTTACGTAACGATTCCCTGTGAAAGTTGGCATGTCTTGGAGTAGGTTTACCTATAGTAAACAAGTTTGCTAACTAGTTTTTCAGTGCTAAAATGGTGTAAAATGTGATTTTCGTTAGTACAATTTTGAAATAAATTTCGGGGTGAACCCCCCTGCCCCCGCATTTTCGACCCTCCCCGAAATTATTTTCTGGCTACGCCATTGATAGGGGTATGTATGTGTAGGACCCTGGGAAGGGGAAGAGGTGGGTTAGAGCACCCCTACACATGTAGGTCATAAGTCAAGGCCCATTGCACCAACCCCTGGTAATGGGATGATTGGCATGCCCAAAGCAGATTCTACTGCTAGCCCCCACGGAATGCTCCTACATCCAGAAGGAACCTGAAACTTAACCACCTGCACCATGTCCCTAAAGTCCCTCCATGCTCCCTGTCCCTCAGAGAGAGCCCATAGGGTCGCAGCACACCACTAGCAACCCACATGACCACAAGTCCCAGGGCACAACAAGTGTATTGCAGCAGACGCTGGCCCAAAAGCCAGGAATGGACATGGGATGATGGTGACGGGAGATGAAAGGTGAAGTGGAGAGCATTGGAAAGAGAGGGAGAAAAGTGAGAATCCCCAAGAAAAACCCTCTAAGTCACAGTTTTGTCCACCAAGAACTTCCAGTTTGGACCACTTGCATGCCAGGCCCAGCATGAGCCACCACGATGGCAAAATATAAGGATACTCGGCCACATCTTTATGTAACAGCTGAAAGTTGCAACAATCTATAAAATAAGTGGGAGTGTTTGTCTGTGCGTGATGCCTAGCATCTGCAAAATGCAGAGATCTGAAATTTTAAACATAGCTGGACTGAAGGGTGACCGAATGCACCTCGAAGCTGGATTTTAAATTTTTGCTTTTGTTTTTGAGTTATGAGTGAAAACCTTGCAAAAAGTGATTTTTTTTTTGCCAAGAATCGGTTTTCACTATTATGTTTTAATTGTGAAATTAATTGCAGGAGGCCTAGCTTTTTTCAACATATCGCATGGAATTATTGATCACTTTGATTTTGTAAGCTCACCCTAGTCAATTTATTTGTTTATAATGTTAAGCCATGCAGACATCTGGAAGTTTCAACATGGATGGAAGAGGGATAATGAATGCCAGCCTAAATGGGAAAACATGAAAGATTTGGATGGAACTCACTATTCAGGGGTTCTTAGGCAAAGGATTTCAAATCCAAGGTCGTTTTCCCCAGCGGATGTTCTATAATATTGTGGAATGCACTCCAACTCAGATTTCTAGCTGTTTATATAATTACGAATCATTTAGTTTATGAATGACTTGCATGTGTTAATAATTATGTTTTAATTATTTTGCACTTAGTTAGCTTATAATTTAATTAACCACTGCAGGCGAAGCTGCGGGTGCCTGCTAGTGAGATAATAGAATTGGTTCAACAAATTATTATAAAGCAATATTTCAAAATGATAACGTTTTGGACTCTCATTTGGGAGGTCCCAGGTTCAAATCCCATGGTCAGCCAATTTGACATGGGGTTTTTCATGATTCCCGCAGTTGTAAAGGCAAATGCCAAATTGGATGTTTACGTTCCATTACTGATCCTGAATCATATTCATTGATATTATTATCAATTTATATTTACTGATGCTATAAAAACACACTAGCAATAGAAAATAATTGAGCATCAATAATTCCTACTACCACACACACACAGAACCTGAACTCTTGATAAGACCTCGATGCTCAAAAGTATAAATACAGCTGAATTAAAAGAATATAATTATATATACACTGACCGGCAAAAAAAACCAATCATTTAAAGACATTTTTAAAAAGTAAGTTTGAATAAAAATTATGTAGTAGGCCTAGTGTTTCAAATTCAATTACTGCAATTGTATACGTTTTTAAGATTAAAATTTAATGACACATTTTACACTTAATTCCCCATTTTTCCTCTTGCACCGTGGTGAATGGTGAGTCTAAGGTTGCAGGGGTATAACGGAGGCTGCATCCATCATCAATTAGAGCAACAGCTTTGGCAAAGTCTTCAGGACTGAGAGGCATAACTTCAACTAAACTTACTGACAGAATCACTTCGATGCGAAGGGAGACAGTTTCCGTTCAGTTTGGAAGGAAATGACGCAATACAACAATGAAACACCTAGCAATGTGTACGACAAGCTAGTGCTTATAATCATATTGGAATCAAACATAAAGTAGTAGGAAGTCCTTTTTCCATTGTATGTATACTACAAGCAAAACAAAATTATATTTAATTTTACAATGGATATATTTTATTATTCTTAATACAACGTTTCGGCACTATCCATAAGGCCTTCATCAGGTACAGCAAGAAGAAAAATTCCAACTGATAAATAAACAAACTCGAGAAGTTTCCATGGACATGACTCATGTCAAAACGCCGGATCCACCGCCTTCTGGAATATCCGGAATATCGACGTGAAAACTAGAAGTTCTTCCGAACCTTTTAATCCACTCATCCGGGATGTTATAAGGGGTGTCTAAATTACCGATATCAGGAATCACCCTATTGCGATGGTTTTTTTGTTTTGTTTGGTGATAAAGTGAAGATATGAAGAAAGCAGAAATGCTGTATCTATAGCTAATGATCCATTAAAAATAATAATCCATCCTCACCAACAACAATGTATAAACATCAGATCAAAATTATGTTTAATCTTAAAAGTACAACAAATTTTACAGTGATCGGTTTTTTTTGCCGGTCAGTGTATTACAAAAGAAAATTAGAAGAAGTCACATGGCATGTATAGCATTTGGAGATTTCATGCCCTGGTACTAAAGTTTATCATGGCTTCCATCATCACATCCTTCGACATTAGTCCACAAAAAGCTGTTACGGCCTGATAAAAGGGTTTAACCATAGGTTCCCAATCTCAAATTACTTGCCTAAGATCTCACTAAACAAAGTGCAAATATTTGGTGTTGTTCTTTAACACATTGTACACACTGTATTATATTATGCTGATTTAGTTTAGTGATGTGGTGCATCTAGTCCCCCCCCCCCCATCATTCAATATATATATATATATACTGTAAAGTCTCGGTCACATTACTGCTTTGCCGCAGAGCCATTTTTTGGAAGAATTTTATTCTTAACTGAAAAAGTTTTTTACAGAGCAAACAACTTACAATCTAATAGGAGAAAAAATTGCAGTCATTAATTTCTAGTTACAAGTTATTTAAAATTCAATTGAAATAACTTCTCAAAAACTTAGCAGTAAATAAACACGCAATAACACTACTTAACTAATTCATTACAAACATGTCTACCTTACTTGTTAAAACAATTTTATTATCTAAACACATTTTCTTCAAATTTTGTTAACCATACCTTTTTAATCGTAAAGAAAAAAAAATCCATTTTTTTTTACTAAATCCTAGTTATTTTGTTTTACATAATTTGTTCTATGCTCGATTTATATTCATTATTAGATATTTCCTGTCCATATATGCTTTTTCTCAGTTTTCACTTTCTTTATACTCGAATAAGATTTTCCTCACTATTGCAAAGTGGACATATTCCATTTGGTGTATTACCTTTAAGTTCCTTAACCTACATATACATAATCTTAACCATGCAAACCCTGCTCTTTCATTACAGTTACATGTAAATACATATGTGAATATCACCCAATTTATTCTCTACCTGTCAGTAAAAAGAAAATCTCAAAATATAATGTACTATACCTCTGATACTGTTGTCATTGGTTCCTGGCCATTTTATCCGTTGAAAGCAACGTACTTGACAGACAAGGAACACAAGATGAAAAGTACGCCAACTCCTAAATGAAGAATCATGTTGGAGCTAGACAGCGGCAAGGAAAACTTTCACAATCAGGAAAACTGGATAGGATAGACAAACACCACAGCCAGTAAGCTCCATGACAACTGTCTTTGCCGCTCGAGCCATGGAAAAGAGAAGAACAATTGTTGCAGTAATAAAACTTCCCAGCACAGGAATGGATTCAATTTGGCACATAATGAAATGCAGGTTATTCAGAATGCTGCTGCTAAACTAATACAGTGCTTTCACTGTACGACTTGGCCGGCAATCGCACAGGCCGCTCCACCGTCACAGATAAACCGCATGCGGGGCCAGGCGTGTGACGTATCACGGTACTCCCGGTGAATCGTATATATTTCCGTAAATGTAATCACAATAAAACATGAAAATATAAAATAAAAATACAAACTTACCTTATCACAGGAGATGTTGGAAACGCCGTCCTTCTGCATCATTACATCTACGGCACCTTTTGAGGAAATTGCTATTCACACGCAGTAGTTCTAATGTGTAATTATGTCGTGGCATTTTTAAAACATTTCAAGCAAAACTAAAAACTACTTTAACCATAAAAAAAACACAAACACTGCAAAACTAATTATTCACGTGTGAACGCAATCAGATCACATGCTAGACTTCAGCGGCGAGACGAGGCATCACTTGGGCGCTTGATGCATGAGTCACGGATAGTCGGCCCGCGCAATTGCCGGCCAAGTCATACAGTGAAAGCACTGTATAACTGTTCATATGTTAACCTAACCTATCACTGGAATTCACTGACCAAGAATCATGCTGTCACTATTTATCTTAATGCAGCAAATTTATGACCCTTCCACACCTTTTACAAATCTTCTTTAAAGTCTGATGCCTTTGTTTCTAATAGTTTCCTAAGGTAACTCCTACTAACATTGATTTTGTCATCCTGCATTAGCATTATACTGTCCCATACAAAATAAGAGGTACATCCAGAAAGTAATTTCTCATCACCGATAAAGAAAACAAAAGCATCAATAAGAAATATTTATTGCAATATTTACAGTTTCACTGGCTACTTCTCAACACAGTCACCACTGTTATTGAGGTATTTATCGTAGTGGTGCACCAACAAATGTATGCCCATGTCACAGGATTCTGCCCCTAACGTCTGGAGCCATGAAATCACTGTCATCTGTACATCAGCGATGTGGAAACATTCTCCTGCCAGAAATCACTTTTCATGAGACGGAAGATGTGGAAGTCACTTGGTGCAAGGTTGGAGCTATGGGGTGTATGGTCAAAGATCTTCCATCCAAACTGAAGCAACTGATTCCTTGTGGCGTTGGCTGTATGGGGCCAAGAATTGTAGTGAAAAAGAATAATGCCTCTCGTCAGCAGTTGGCGAGAAACAATATCAGTGCAGCCATTTTCTCCTAGCGCTATTCACAGGGTGTCCACCAAGTAATGCTGAAGAAATTCCCGGCTTATTCCCTGATTTTCATTGATCATTTCAGAAATTCCCGACCAAAATATGAAGTACTTTCTAATAACTGTGTAAGGAAAATTATAGTATTATACATACTTTAAATAAGAAAAACTTTTAGTAACAAAAGTAATTGCAAACAATAATTACTTAGGCTATAACAGATACAAAAATTAGGAACAATAAAATAAATTACATATATTTTCATATAGGCCTGTTATTGTCTAGAAGTCTTTTTGATCACACTTTGCAATTTTTCGAATTTTCCCGGATATTTTAATAAATTCATTGACTTTTCCCGGATTTTCCCAACCATATTAAATTCCCGGCCTTTTCCCGGATTTTCCCGACCAGTGGACACCCTGTATTCAACAACTACTGGCGTCACAAGACTGAAACGGCACTGCAGCATTCCCACATACTCCCCCTGCCATTTGCTAAGTTCAATCGCACGTAGTCAGCAACTTTGTACACTTGGTTCCAATTGGTGCGGCCTGGCTAAGACGGCGATAAAGGAATTCTAAAGCTAGCAGGAAAATTAATTATGGAGAATTCTCACAACCAATGTATGAATAATAACAAAACTCTGCTTGCTGATGAAGTAGTACTTAATTTTATTTGAGGGAATGTGATAATACTGACACAGACAAGCAAAATGCATATGTAATACTGTGATACATGTAACTTAAATGCTTACTTTCTGTAACGATAATGTAATGTCCTTACACGTGAAGCTAACAGTTAATGGATCAGATTTCATAAATATTTCAGAGATATCAATTTTAGAAGATCAACTACCAGAAATGTACTATTACACTGCTCCAAAAGACTTGTTAAACGCAACGGGTTTATAAGATGACATTTGAACATTAATAATTCAACAGAACCTCAATTTGACATTTTTCTGCGAATAGTTTTTTTATTCCATTTTATTTTTTAATTTTAAGAAATGAAACAGAATGTATGGAGATAATGATTTTACTACGTTACTCACTAACGAAGACTGATCAAGGTCATGCTTAAGGAACTGGTTGTTTGTGAAAAAGAGGGAGTGGCAGAAACTTTTCACTACCTATCAGATTACAATGTATTGAAAATTAGTGCTGCTGCCACTTTTATTCTGATACATTTCTGCAAGAAATATTGTACATCCAAAGATTTTTTCCTCCATTAAATGAGGTTTTATATTACAGGGAATAAGGTTGAACCAAATATCAGTTATTGGGGTTTTCAAAAGTTTATGTAAAATGCGGGAAAACAAATCAAGGTTCTGTTAAATGTGTTCTAATGAATAACTTCAAATTAAGATTTGATTACTTTCAAGTACCAGAACTATATGGCAAAGAACAAGTAAAGAAAACATACAAGTAAGAATCAGCTTGAAAAATTTTATGTCATAACCGGGATTTGAACACGGATCCCCGGTTATGACATAAAATTTTTCAAGCTGATTCTTACTTGTATTAATATCCCAGACATGGATTTAATGTCTATTTCCATTCCCTCCACTTAAAGAAAACATGTCTACAACATTATAATTAAAAATTTATCCTTTCAGAAATGGATTCGTCTTTGGAGATACCTTTGTGCTTTCAAAACATACCCCACACACTGGGAACTAGGGCTTGAATGCCACATTTTGCAACACATTGTAAAGCACAGTTTGATGAAGTTATGTGGTTCCATGAATGTTTAGTAAATAAACTGTTAAAACAACCTGATATTATACATGTTCATAGTCTATAGCTTATGTGATGAAAAGGGAATGGTTAATGCAATTTCAACACATTTAAATACCATATTTGTCTAAGTGCAAGATGGCTCTTTCTTACTGTGACTTTGGAATTTAGTGCTTGATTCCTAAACTACTTTATTTACTTACATAACGGCAATAGACCATTCTAAGCAAGCTAAAGGAATATTATCTATTTTATGGAATCCAGAGGTTCTTTGCCGTGCTTCCATGAAACTGCCAATCAACTCTATTTCCAATTTACTGGTCCAAAATTTGTTACTCGTAATAAAAAAGTAGAGATAATATATAACATCGCATTGTTAAAATCTACAAAATGAAAGAAATGTATAACGCTGACACTTCACAAGGTTTCCCAGGTAATTTAATCAAATGGTATTTTTATGTTGATTCTACTTTATAGTAATTGCTTATTACCGTATTTCATTGTGTAATCTTCACCACTGCATAAACGCCACACCTTGATTTTTCAGTCCAAAAATGGTGTATAATCGTTGCAGGGATATTTTTATATGTTTCTTTTTTTCACGATGATCTGGTATTTATAACTGATACACCGCCACTGCAATCTAGAGAACCGTTATCCTCCACCCAATGCATTCAATGTTAAGGAATATGCTGACCACTAGCTTGACACAATAGAAAGGGATAGGGGTGGCGACTCACGTGGAATTGCAGTAACGCCATTCAGGTCAGTTTCAGTTACCCTACAGTTGCATGCTTCAGTAGTATACTGTAGAAAATGGGAAGATATAGGAATTATATTGCGAGTTTTAAGTTGCAAGTAATATATTCATGGGAGAAAATGGAGGAAGCTTTCAGTGAATTAAAAACTTGTACAATACCGAAAGTTTCTCGGGTGGTAAGCCAGGTGTGGAAGTGAGTTTCTCTTGAAGTTTCGAAGGCCCATGCTGCCTCCATTTTCAAGGGCGTTGAAGTGCCGAGTCGTCGTCCAGGCGTAGAATATATACACGTTCGGATTGCGCAGATCCAACCAATCAGGTGTTGGTAACCCCTCCATCAGTCCTTTTATGGGCCAGCCTCTCCCTGCTGTTCATCACCTGTCTGAGGCAGCGTGGGCCTAAGAAACGTCGGGAGAAATTCACTTCCATACCTGGCTGACCACCCAAGAAACTTTCACTCAGATTCTTCGCCAGGAAAACCTACGCTCTTGTACAAGACTGGTGCAAAATAAAATAGCAATCATAGTTAGCAGTGCACATCATTGGGAGTAATTTATTCATGTATAATTCAAAGTTGGAATCACATCTCTCATGAAAAAATCATTGTAAAGAGCTTGAAGAAGACAGAGATTTCCAATGAATGAGATTAGACAGCATGAGGTGTGGATGGCAGAGTTTCGATCTGAAGATAGTAAGGCAACTGGAGGGGAAACAATGCATTAAAGATACGCGATACAGGCTCCAGCTGAGTATCACGGGACAAAGAAGAACATAACAAATTGTTGTGGAAGTACGTACTTAGTATTCCAAGACATCATGTCCAATTTCACAATCATAATATTTGCAGGTAAATACAATAACTTTTTTTTCAGATAAATCATCTTTCCATGAATTGATTTGACGATTGACATAATTTCACTGCACATGCAGTTTAATACTTCTGTAGTGCTCTAGTAGTTTAATAATAGTTTTTTCTTTCGTTGTAAGTTATGTCTACTATATACCTATACATGTTCCACCCTTTCCTCGCCTAATGGTTGCACTGTGTTTTCAAAAGGTGGGAAAAAAAGGCCTAAAAAATCCGATGATTACATGCTGAAATACGGTAATTTGGTATATATATTTTTTCCCCTACTTCACAAATGAATTACACAAAACCATGCTGAAGATTGTATTAATACGGTTTTCCTGCAATAAAATTTATACATGAATTTGTGAATTATGATAAATGCTTGCTGTATCATCAACATTTCTATACACATAAATACGTGACAGCTGCTGCACTATATACATGAAGGAGTATTAACAAACTTATATACACATAAACATAATTATCAGATCTATGTCATGTAATCTAACTACCCACCAAGAGAGAGGATGTAATAGGTTAGTC
Source organism: Ectobius pallidus (assembly GCA_964059195.1). NCBI lineage: Eukaryota > Metazoa > Arthropoda > Insecta > Blattodea > Ectobiidae > Ectobius > Ectobius pallidus. The sequence continues at coordinate 108,526,108 of CAXKWD010000007.1, read as the reverse complement.
ATGTGAGACTACGATAGTATTCTTTCACTTCAGAATATGTGCTTTTCTATATTATTAACTTACAGTAAGAAAGTTATTAGTCTCGTATTTTGACTCTCAGCACCCATACAAGGAGGATACCATTGCCCACACCAGTGAACAAATTTAACTCTCAATCCTTTAGCTGTAAATATAATAAATACAAATTCTACACTTTTATCATTAGATCTTAGTTGAGGATGAAGGCAGAAACACAATTCATGCAACCTCTTCAATCTCCATGTGTCGCATAAGACATAATTTTAACGTTATTGGGAAGCTATGTACATATCCTGTGTGGAACACCCAACACTTTTGTTTTAGTTTCTGGTACGGCCAGCAAAGTGCAATGAAATTTCCTTCGAAGTTTTAAGCTGAAAAAAAGGTTATTGTAGTCACTGTGGTTCTTTATGGGAGAATTCGTGCACAGCTTGGGTCCAAAGGGGTATTTACCTAGTTATCTTCAGTTGAGGGATTTTTAATTTATGTTATTTCACTGGCTTAAAAAATAAAATATGTTTTTGAAAACATCTAATTTTGAAGTAATATTTTGATTGCCATTATCTTGGATCTTCTTAAGATGAAGAAAAACTGGTATCCTGATTTTTAACCCTTAAATTTAAATGATTTTTAATCTATACACTATAGGTTTTTAATCTATAATTTATAAATGCCTTTTAATCTATAGAGAAACAATGCTATCCCAGTCTCATGACAGGAATTTTAAGTACTTGGGAACAACATAGGCAAAGAAGTGGGGAACACCAACACCCAAGTAGATATTCTAGCCTCTCTTCTGTTTATAAAGGTTGATCACAAAATTACACTTTACGCTGCCTGGTTAGGGACATATTACAATAACCTAGTATAGTGATTGTAGAAGAAGAAAACTAAAATTTAAAATTTAACAGGAAAGCGAATCAATGCTCAGTCTTTCTTCATTTACAATTTACACTTCTGTTCAATTTGCTTTCCTAGAAATTAGAAAAATTATCCTTCCCCAAATTTTTAAACTGTAAATACAAATAATACAAAAATTATCCTTCCCCGAATTTTTAAACTGTAAATACAAATAAACTGAAAAGAATTTTACATTCCTGCAGATTTCTGTAATTTCCTCTACAGACCAATATTATGCAGCCATAGGAAAAGACTTTCAAGGGAAAGAATTTTTAAGACAGCATTACTGAATCCTTTATATGAAGCTCTCCATTAATGTAGAAGATGTTAAACAGACTATTAATTAATCCGACGACGAACAAAAGCTTTCTGTTTGTCCATGCTATCAGTAACATAGAACCAACATCATTTTCAAGATCTTTAAGACGCTAAACGTGGGCTAGTAAAAATAAAAAACCAAACTTACAAATGCTAGGTACAATATGAACTATAGTAAACGACTTAGACAGCCTTTCATTTTCTTCCAGAATTTCTCAAATACCTTCTCCATCTCCTAACAGCCAAATCATGTAAAGAAGCACAACTTTGAATAGAAGCAAACATTGTACAATTATTCTGTTAAACATACTTTACACCACTTTAGCAGACAGCTGAGATCTATTAATCTACGTATTACAAATTTTTTTTTGACAAGACTATCTATAAAGGGAAGGATACTTACCTATCAAGGGAAATATGTCATAGGCTTAAAGTTACCAGTAAAAGGTGTTAATTTTAAAGTACTACCATTGATCAACCTCCATACCATTATTCCCCATGTAAACTCTATGCTAAATAACATATAATTCTAATGTACAGATATTATGTAACTAAATTTATTCTTCAGGAGCCTGGGCAGCTGAATCCAGGATAGCTTCAAATGCAAAAGGCTGGAAGTGGTACCCAGCACCTGTGTAGAATTTACTCTGAAATTCCACCCTGGAAACAAAACACAGTAAGTTGCATCAGCATCTACAATAGTAATTCTATTGGTTTAAGTATCCCAGCTCTAGTAATTACTTAAGCATGTGATTCTCAATCTATTTAACCTTTCACCTCAATATCCTGCCCGTGATATTGGTGTATGCTTCTATATCAAAACTCAGCCTTGGGTTTATTTGATAGCTAGCAGTTCTGCTATCCACAAATTAAATAAAATTTATTTCTTACAGTTAATGTAATGAAATGAAATGTCTTCTTCTTCTTCTACTTCATGGATTTAGGCCTTAGGCCTGTTTCCAAATCAAGAGATTGAGTCTCTCCATCTAGCAATTGGTGTCCCACTCTTCTTTTGCCTTTAGGTTGATAACGAAGTAAAATCCGTGGTAATCTATCTGGTGGCATTCTTTCTATATGTTCTAGCCACTTATTTCTTACATGGTTTATTCTGTCTTTTACATTGTATATGTTTAACTCTGTTCTAATTGCCTATTATATTTATTGTCTAAAAGTATGTAGTCTGCTACTGAACGTAAGAATTTCATTTCGGTTGTCTCTATCTTTCTTCTATCTGATCTAGTAAGTGCCCAGTTCTCACAGGCATATGTTAACATGGGTACTGCCATTATTTTGTAGAATTTTATTTGAGTTGTTCTTAATGTTTTATTTTTCAGTGTTCTTATTGTTCCACACATGCTATAGAATCTGTTTAATTTTATATTGATGTTGTTCCTTTGGCAGTAGGATACATTAAATCCCAGGTAATTAAAAATACTATTTATGAAATGAAATGTGATGTGATTAATTTATCATAGGTAATATAACAAGAGGTCTGAAATTTATCTTGAGAGAATCTAAAACTCGGGTTATATTTCTAGACTGTTAAGGTACAAGAGTACAAGTCGAAAAAATTTAAAATGAGATAATGTGTAAAAAAAAGTCTCTCCTGAAAAATAATATGTTTTAACTTATACTCTTTTGCTTTAACAATCTAGATTTATTATGACTATTTAGCAAATACAGTGGAACCTCGATAACACGTTTTTTATGGGACCGAAAAAAATAGACGTCATAAACAGGAAAACGTACTATTGAAAATTTAAAAAAATCGGTGGGAATATCTAGATATGTTTTCTAAGTTGCTCAATACAGCCTAAAGTGCATCCAAATGGCTCACAATTACCCACAGTGACACACAGGAGCTTCTATGCCCAGCCATTAGTTACGAGCACCGGTTACGATAGATTTATATTACATAAATGAATACGTATTTGAAAATATTGATTTGAAAAAATTAAAACTTGCTGAAATTGAAGGAATGTATGAGAGCCATGTTTAATGAAAAACCAGACGAAATTAACAAAAAGCATCCACTTTATTCTGAAAGATCACACTTGAAACAAGTTGCATTGCACAATCTATTAACAAACATAAAATAAGTGGAAGTGTTAATTATTGTGCAAAATTTCACACGTGACAAACATGGTAAACAAAGTCACAGCCACAGACACAAATTGCTAATGGAATGCGATCCAATATCCACATGAGAAGCACTATCTGCTTTTTTGGCCTACATTTCGTCAAGATTCTAATATTTCTCTACACACGTACCATACGAAATTTAGAACATATTTCATTACCTAGAAAACAACAAAATTATCATGATAAAAATGGCGGCTAACAGCTGATGATGGAAAATTTGCGCGAAGTTAAACTCACCAATGAGAAGCAATCAAAATAGAGCAAAGTTTGAGATTTGGACACCAGAGAGTACAAGAATTCTGGCATAGAGGACACCCGATCGGATGCGAGAAACAAGGTTTGTGTTCAGCAACGTGTGGTTGGCAAGCCTAATACGAACGTACTAAGCGTGAAACAAAACGTGTTAAAGAAACATTTAAACATGTAATTATTAAGATTGGGACCGGGACTTCCAAAAATCTACGTACTATGCGGGAAAACGTGGTAATGAGGAACGTGCTAACGAGGTTCCACTGTACTCATGGAATTAAGCATGTAATGAATAATTAAAAGCACGGAAATGAATAAAAGACATCACTATTTGTGTCATTGTAAGCAAGATAGCCTATGGCAAGACTGTATTAAAATATATCAATCATCTCACTACCGACAAAAGTTGTCCTGCATCAGTTGTTTTATTCTTTACATTAACTCCTTGTACCTGGCTACAAATAACAGTGTGTTATTAATACTATTATCTTTATATGAGATTTAAAATGTTTCACCACACACAAAACTATATTATTATTTCCACATCTCACTTTGTTTATATGCAGCTTATATAATTATACCCAATTGTTGTATTCAATGTCCAGGTTTTTTTATCAAAGAAGCTACAGGTATGAAGATGTTTCAGTGTTCAGCCCTTGTGAATTTACGAGGGATGTTCAAAAGTAAGTTTCATCATTTTTTTTTAAAGTGAAGATGGTACAGCAGTTGAAACAAACAATTGCCATAAGAATCCATACCCGTTGCTGGTTCGACAGAAGGAGCATCAGCAGAGGAGGAATGACACATGCGTAGAGCACCAAAGATGAAAGAGTAGCAGCAGACCTGCGTGCCCAAGGTTATTCTCTTGAGTGAAGGTGTTGTGCTCTTGGACAACATTGCAAAACCACACAGAGCAAGGCTCACACAAGATAAGATTCGTTGCTGCAGATGGGAAAGATTAGATCACCCGGCCTACAGCCTCGATCTTGCCCCATCGGACTTGCACCTGTTCCCTGCATTGAAAGCCGCACTCTTGGGACGTCACTACCAAAACAATGCTGAGGTGGAGCAGGCTGAGCAACAATTCCGAGTTTTACCAGAGTGGTTTCTTCAAACTGACTGCACGGTACAATAAATGTCTCAATGTCGGTGGTGACTATGTCAAAAAATAGTGCAACGTGTATAGTTCATGGTGTAATTTTTTTGGCAATAAAGTTTCTGTGTGAAAAAATGATGCAACTTACTTTCGAAATGTCCCTCGTAGATATAAAACAAGTGCACATAAGTGCGATAAAATGAAAGTGAAAAAATTATGATAAACTCACTATGCTATAATTGCTCGGATCAGTGCTTGTGTTACTTTTATATGGTTCAAGAGATGTCTTTTATTCAATTATATTTCATGTGGAAATGCCATTACACTTTTAACTTTAGGCTTTTTAGGCAGAGTATGTGCATTGACTTATTGCAGACTTAAAGAAAATACTCTACCTGTTCAATCAATTTGTATCTAACCATACATGTCTACCTGGTAATGGTTTCTATATCACAGTAATCACTAATGATAATAATTTAACAATACAATAAATACTCACCAATGAAGTCGCAGAGTATGGAGGAAAGCAGACAAGCCCTCCATGAGTACGAGGATAGCAACAGTGAGTGCTGCCCAGATGCCAAACAAGACCCAGAGAGCAACACCACCCACCCAGCCTTCAAACATGAGTCCCATTCGCAGTATCATGTTCCAAAGCACTTCCGATAATTCTGCAACATTAGTTGGCATGGTTTCTTGAATTTTTCATTACCCAGAAGAGCTTTATAAGATATTATCACTTTTATTTTGATTTTGAAGAATAATTACTTTATTCAACTTCCACTACTGAGTGGCTGCCAAAGCGTACAAAAAAAGTTATACAGTAGAACCCCAACTATCTAGATCGCCAATTATCTGGATCAGTTTTACGAAAATTTCCTTCTAATTCTAATTCTAGCTTCACAATTTTATAACCTTATTGAGTTTAAATAGTCGAGGCTTTTGTTATTTAAACATAATTTTAGTTTAAATGTTTGCAATTTTTATTTATACATTATGCTACTGCACTTTCACAATAGTATTTTGCTATGGTATTTTTCAGTTATGACCCAATTATACGGATATCTGCATATCAGGATCATGTCATTCCCCCAATTAGTTACGATATTGGAGTTTTAACGTACATGAAATAATAAGATAATTACGCTAAATCCAATTATACTAACATACCGTGTATATACTCGAATACTCTTTGTGTAATTTTGTAAGTCAGAATTTTCTTATAGTTTGAAGTAATCTTGGTACAAGCGACAGTGTGACAATGATATCCTATGAAATATGTTTAGGTAATTTTCCTATTATTAATGGAGTTAATGTTAACTTTTAAAATTCTTATATTCATTAGAGTGTTTTAAAATTTTACTGTATTAATTGCTTATCACAATTAGATTGGCTATTATGTCAGTTATTAGATAGAGACCATTCCTGGGTGAGAATGTACTCAACATCAACCAATCATAGTCTTGCTCACTCTGAAATCTTTACCAAAATTTCATTACCACTTTATATAAACATAATAATAGCATTAATGAAATGATTTTTATAAAAAAAAACAGGGTGTGTCCTTTATGAGAGGAAAAAAATTTAGTGAAAGAAACTCATATTAAAAGATGTGTCACCATACATATCGATATAGTGGCCACAACTTATTGCACACATGACGATCAATAGTTAGCAACTGCATAAACAGATTAACATTACACTCAGACACTGTAAGTTCTTGTCCAGCGTCTCTGTTACAGTGTCCTTCCATAATTTGGTAACTATCAGCCTAAAACTAGTATAACTTTAATATTTCAGTTGGTTCTTATCCACTGTCCAACACAAGTTTATCAAAACAACAGCTGTCTATTGTTGATGTCCTAAGAATACCGTGATATTAATTAACAATCGTTCAATATACCGCTATTTTGTGCATAAATAAGAAGCAATCACAATTACTGTTTCTATGCATGCTTGTTTAAAAACTTGAATTTAAAAATAATCAGGCCGATCAATCTTACAACTTCAGATATTAAAAATTTGTTCTTAAAACAATTATTAATTCCGTATGTCCTCTTGCATATTTTAACAATTTTGCTTCTGGTTCATCCTCAAACATCAAGACAAAGCTATGAATTTTGAAATCCCCGCCTCCAATGAATTTATCAACAAATTCATCTTAAGAAAAGCAGAGGGCAGTCAAGTAGCAACAGCAACAAGCAGCAGTCAAAATGGAATGAATATGGGAGAAAAAATTTCCCGAAACTAGTCTCCAAATAGAGGACTCAAGTGAAGTAAGTGTCACAAAAATTGACTCAATTCTTATATTACTATACTAGCTTAAAAGACCCGGCGTCGCCCGGGTTTTGTATTTTGTAATTGGAAATTAACTTATGAAGGATTTTCAATTTTAAATTCTAGGTCCTTATATAGGCATTTATAATTTGAAATAGGAAGAACAACTTATTACACTCAAACTATTCCCTCAGAAAACGCTTGATATAGTTTTTTATGGCTCATAGAGGATCTAGAATTTTGCATCCCATCGCTTGTACAGTGCACAGCAAGCCTGGTAGAGGTTTAAATAAGAAGAAACAGAAATTCCTGTAACATAAAATTGTAATATCGAGGCGGGAAATTTCCCACTCTTATGTTACCATAAAGCCGTTTTGGGGATGAAATTAAACAGAAAGCATTATCACTTTCATACTTTTCTCTCCAAAAACCTGCGATATAATATAATAATATACACATTACCATACCTCGTTTTGTTTTCTCTATGTCCAGGGTAGAGAAAGTTATGTGATTCCATTATTTTAGTGGATTTCATTCTGTAATATTTTTTTATAACATGAATTATTTTGATAACTTCTCTTATTTGTCAAAAGTGCATTTCATTTGTTTTTTCCAAGCCCATCTGATACCATTTGGCAACAATATATTCTGTGATTTGGAATTGATAATTCTATGTAAAAAGGAATTAAGTATTTTCAAAAACATTCAATTTTTGGCATTTAGAATCAGAATTTTTCAAAATCCTTTCTTAGTGAGCACCTACATTATGAAACGAAGGTACTGTCAAAATTCCAAGTCTCTACCTGTTATAGTTTAGGCTGTACGTTGATTCCTGTCATTCAGTCAGTCAGTCATTCATTCAGTCAGTCAGGACAAAGCCTTTTATATATATAAAGAGATAGAGATTAGAAAAACTTCACTGTTACTAACTTCCTGTAATAATATAATATTTACAATATATAACTTTGATAAAAAAAATTACAGGTATTATATAAGCCTAAATAATTTTGCCTGATAAAATTGGTCTAGTATTACATATTTCTGAGATTAAAACTCAGCATAGCCCTGCACGATAGATAGAGAAGAGTAGGAAAATGAAAACAGAGTCTGAGAGGAGAGCTCTTTCCCACCCCTGACCTAGAGTATGAGCAGTACCAACCACTACAACATAGAAAATGCAGAAAATTTACTTACGTGCGTGAGCTAGTGACAAGGCCCACAATCGCAAGTAAGATGCTGTATGGGAAACAGATCCCAATACATATTCAATTGTGTGGATGCCCTGATGAATAAATATTTCTCCTATATCCTCCTCTTCTTCCTTGTGGGGTGGCATAGGAGGAGGAATCTGTCCTTGCAATCCTTCAGCATCTCCATTCTCAGAGCCAATAGCATGATTGTGATGATTACTGTTTAACTGGAAAATTCAATTAATATTTCAAATCAGCATCTCACCTTATAAACACAACATCATACTATTCAAGAAACATAATTATGCAGCTAGTGGTAATCCATCTTGTTTTACAGATTCCTTATAATTTATTATGTCAGAGTACAATAATATTATTTTTATTTATTTATAATTGCTTCCCCCATTCAGAGGTTTCCAGAAACAAAACTTATTAAACAAGAAAAAGGACAAAAATTATACAAATAAACTACAGTAAGATAATAAATTAATTTAATAAAATTATTCAATATTACAGTCCCTAGATGTGGAGATTTTTATGGAGTCCTGAATGATGTTAATAGACAACTTCCTTATCTCCTCGTTAGTGAGCCCTAAGTGCTTGCAGAACTAGGCCATAAAGTGGGGAATAGAATCCCATGCAGCAAACATCAATCCATGCACAGTGATTTGGTTTAATTTATATTTCTCAATATAATAAGGCACTAAATAAACTTCCTATAAAATTATGTGCTTAAATATGTACTCTTGAGATATAATCCAATGCATACTACTACCGGTACTTACAGGAACATGCATTTTTTTCTGAGCCCTCATGATGAGGATTGGCTTTGCTAGCAACATCCATGGCACACAGAGCAATGACAACACGACAAGCAGTTTCTGCAGTCCCGCCTGTAGACATAAATCATAATTTACTCATATCACACAGTATCCACTAACCAAAAAAATAAAAAGGGTTAATTATAAACTGACATAGTGGCAGTTCTGCCTTAGTTAACTTGCTAAATGATATAATGTACACAAAGTGCAGTATTATCTGCAGATGAAACACCACCACAATAATCAGAAAATTGCATTAAATCCTATGCTAATCAGGGATATACTCAATAGTGGAATGTATAAGAGAAAATTTCTCTGACAATAAGACTCAAACCTAGGAGCTTTGGCTTTCTGTGTAGATGCTCTACTAATGGAGTTAAAGAGTCTGAGGAATAGTTTATTGTACGAGGGAGAATCAAATGAAAACCACGGTTAATTTTTTTCCACTATTTTACTGCAGGGAAGAATGTTTGCTTGTACATTATTTTTCCACGTAGTCCCCTCCCAGTTCAATGCACTTACGCCATCTGATAGGAAGTGCTTCGATACCGTGTGAGAAAAATTATTTTGGTTGACACTGCAGCCACTCATGCACTGCCGATTGGATGGTCATCAGACTTGAGCTTATACCACCAAGGTGCTCCTTTAATGGACCAAAGATGTGGAAGTCTGATGGTGCCAAAGCAATGGAGATTGCCAGGTTTGCTATTAGACCCCTCAATTTTTCTTTGATATGTTACACCATAAAATAATAATAAGCCAGCTGTATGGTAAGTTTAATAAAAGTTTTCAGGATGGAGTACAACTCAAAATGTGCTACAGCAAACTCCCAATTTTCCATGTTAATTGGGACCATGACAAGCATGGATAATCCAAACTGGGAGCAGTGCAAGATTTTGTAATCCCCGCACTTAATTTCGAATTTCCTGCACTTTGTCACCATATTGTGTATATATGACAAAATTAAGTGTGGGAAATTCAAAATTTGACAAAACGAAATGTTGGAAATTAGAAATGATGTGTGTATAATTTAAAATTAAGTGTGGGAAATTACATTTTCTTGCACGGAAAATGTGCAAACCAGATAATCCGGCCATGAATAATCAGGAGTTTGCTGTATTTGGAATTTAGAATTTCTTTCTCTAGTAGCATATCAACATACCTGTCCACTGTACATGTATGGATCGCACTCCTTAGGTGCTTCGTTTTCCTTGAACAAGACCATATTGATGAAAGTAATGAGGATAGATGGAGCGCAGGCTGGACCTGTCTTAATATCACCAGTACTCGGTCCATACCACACCCATTTGACAAACATAAGAAGCACCATGTATAAGAAAAGGAAGCAGAGGAAAATGATCTGAGGGATAAACTGACAGTAAACGCTCATGCGTTTCTGGAAATACCTGTAATATAAAAGAAAAAAAATCTGATGTGAAACTCTCATAACTTCCTCTGCCCAAATAAATGTTTGCCTCTAGTATAATATATATACGTGTGACATTATCTTCATGTAAATTGGTAAGCGGCCATATTACAAAGAGCACATATTCAGTTGTTTGAACCTGATGCAAAGCTTTATTGTTTACCAGGCAAGACTGAGTTTCTACAAACTGGGGGTGGCTTATAACTACCCTTCAGAGAACTTTTTTTTAAATCCAAATAAAAGCTTTAGCTCTTACTATAAGCACCCCATGTAAAAAATTTAAACAAAATCATTAGAGTTGTTCTCGACAAAATCACAAAAAATAAAATTTTCTTCATGTCGAGTCCCCTTAAAAATAAGAGAAGATTGTCGCCAATCTTCATGTCACATCCTCAGAAGCTACCTAACCCAAATACAAAATGTTGTTTTCATATGATTTTCAGTTCTTTAGCTAGGCTATTGACACACACACATACACAGACATGTTTCTGAAAATAATATTTTTGGATTCTGGGGACCTCAAACATGTTTTTTATTATTTTTTTATTTTAAAAACTCAACTTCGAATCTGGGGGTGAAACACAACACTTCCTCTACCTATAGTACTTATGGTACGGGGAGAGAAAGTAAAAATTATTTAAGATATCCAGTGAAAGAGAAGTTCAATGCTTTGTACTAGTGCCTGTACTATAATTTGCTATGAACTCTATGGTTGTTAAGTGTTCTATCTACAATGGAAAACATTTATTATGGATTTCAATGACAACATAACAATAACCAACATAAAAAATTACTTAAAAAAATAAAAAAGAGCCCAAATTAAGAAATAATTTTTCTGAACAATATAGACTCAAAACTGTGATAAATGAAGGAAGTAGCTCAATCAAAAGGGTACCAGGTAGTATATAGGCTAAAAATGTCTACACTGGTACAAGCAGGAAATGTGCATGCTATAAGAAAATGTGTGAGAGACTGCAAATAAAAAAACTAGTTATTAAAAATTCTTCCTGTATCTCAAGGAAATGCCCCGCTCACCTACTTCTGCAAAAAAATAATGTTTCTTCTTCAACACCTGCACCTCCTACTTTCAATATAAATTACTTCCCTTCAGTGCCGTAACAATTTTCTCTTCCTACAACTCCAATACTTCAGTGGGCCCCGAAGAAAACTCTAAGATCTAGCACTTCTAATAATCTATCTTCTACTAGCTCATCAAATATATCAGACAATCTGATATCTACTCTATGCATAGTCTCCTTTCCTTTATTCAACCCTATATTCCCAAGATCAGATTGTAAACCTGATTCTTAAAATTTTGCTAATTGTAAATTTGATTCACCAATTATTCATTTCTGCAACTTACGTGAAATTCCACATGGAGAGGCAGACACCAAACAACATGTGGAAGACACCAATAATGATGGAGATTTTCATCTTGTAAGCATTCATGAATATGATTTTATTTTCGGCTACCTGAAATGAAAAATGGATTATTAAGTATTATCTAACTGCAAATGCAACTTAACAGAATAAGGTACTCCAAAATGGTAAAAAACAACATATTTTGTTTTTAGCGGAAAAAATTATCTAAATCTTTCTGAACAAAAATATATACACTTTTATAACTTTAGGTAATGTTTTGCCCACTTAAAAATACATTTAAAGGGAATCTGAATCCCTTTAAAATCAGAAATCATTTGAACGGATCAACAAGAATTACATCCACCATACAGAAGGAACCGCCCTGGCAAAGTACAAAAGAAGCTAGGACCAAGAGAAGCCAATGTGAGAGGAAAAGAGAGACATGTAAAAATTTGAAAATGATTACCCTTTATAGCTTTTAACTAATAGCCACATAAAGTAAATACTGTTCAAAAACAGAACAGCCTTGTTCCCTTAATCTGCTGCATGTTAGTTATCAAGATATACACAATCTGAGACCACGTCTCATCTTAAAGCCAAATCGTACCTGCCAAATGGGGTCCAGCCCAATTGGATAAGGATGCTGATAGTAATCTGAACTAGGATTCAGTTGCAGATCTTTGTTCTCATGGACTGTTGAAAAGTTATAATTCAGAGACCAATAGGAGCCAAATATGTTGAGAGACTTCGAGAAAACATCATTATAGATCAAGCCAGTATACATCGAGAAAAGACCCATTAACAGGATGATGTAGCGACCACCGAAGAAAATATTCCAGATCTGAAAAATAATCAATCATATTACTTAAATATCTCATGACTATCACATTCTTGCATCTATACAGAGCTATTCAAAATTATTGTCGGGTTTTAGAAAAATCACTATACTTAGTACAATCAAGATAGGAATATAAACATTTTTACATCAAATTATAAATGTTCAATGTGTGCCCCATTAGCTTCAACACCATAAGGACAACATTTATTACCTCACTGTCAGATTTCTTAGCCTGCAGAGGTTTCTCCCGAAGAACCATCCAACCTCCAAATGCAGCCATGATGAGTCCATGTCCCAAATCACCAAACATAACAGCAAATAAGAATGGGAAAGTAATGATAGTGTATGGAGCTGTAAAAAAAATATAAAAAACATCAAGCATGTCAAATAAAGCTTACTTTGTTATAAACTATTTCTAAGGTGTAATTAAAGTTATAATACGAAGTACTTTCATTTTCATTCCAATCATAAAAATAAATGGAAGTTATACAATGAAGCAACCAGATCTTTTTTTCTGCCTTTGGATGCGGTTAACACAATGGTTTATATTTTTAATCCACTTAAAGACTGACCAGTAAAACTGCCTCAAAGAAATAGTTGTGCTAACAAGTATGAAGTTTAGTGTTAGTTTCAACTCCCTTTATAATTATTTTATTTTAGTTCGTTTTAAGACCATCAAATTATGACTTTTAAAGTACTGAAGGCATTCAATAAGAAAAGTTATCAAGGGTTAAAAACTGTTGGGAAGCCTTGTACAGAATTGAATTTTATGAAAAACTGCATATAAGAAGCTTAAAAATTATTTCAAAGAATAAAATACTAAATTGTTAAAGACACCCATCATATTTGTCAAATAACTCCTACAAAAATCCAACTCATGAAATTCCATGAATCCTTGCAAACACAAGATGATCTACGATTTTCAGATAAAGTGCTCTGGGAAAAGATCTTTGCTTGGAGGAATTATTTTTGCCTCGCAAGTCATTAATTGTAATCCTCTCAATATACTCACCTGGGTTCACTTCTCTGTACGTAGCAACACCATATGCATCAATCAAGACTTGGAAACCATGTGTAAACTTATTAGTGCGGTTGTAGGTTGGAGGGTCCTCGAAAGACTCCATCCGGTTTAAGATAGGTGGAACTGAACTCCCACTTCGTTCCTGAAAGATAATAGTATTTATGCTAAAGAAGGATAACCGGTGGTTATGACAACTTATTATCTACCCTGCAGAAAATTAATGAAAGAAAGTTCTTCCGTCTCATGTACTAGCTACATATCTCCAAGGTCAGAAAATTTTCAGATGTGTTCACATAACATGAATAGGGACCGTATTTTTTTATAACAACGATAAGCACGAAATTTTATAAGGTATATTTAGCTTTTATATGCTTAAAATAGCAATATGGAGCAAATTGAATCCACGAAATATCGCAAAATTTACTTGATTCCGTGAAATGTGTCTATAAGCGCAAAATATGCCTCTTCTATCCGTAAAGTGAGAAATGAGCACGAAAATGTGTCTTAAAATCAAAATATTGTTTTTTGGTGTACTGTATTTTTTATTTCTTAGCAGCATGCTTTTTTTCTACTGTTTCTGTGACTGTCAAAAATTTACAGACATATCAATATTTGTAATTGATTACAAAGATTGCAGAATTTACGCAAAGATTGTCTGTGACCTGGTTTGTACTGCTGAGTACACTCCTTTCCTGCTCTCTCTTTGCCAAGTTAGCGATGCCTATGATCGATTACAGCAGAAGAGTGTAGAATGTTTGTTACTTGTATTAAACAGATTTCGTTTTTTATCCATAGTGGTATGGTTGGCACTTCTGTATGCAAATGGCTACCTGATGGTGTTTAGTAGAAATTACGATAATATTTCTCGTCATTATATTTGAACATTAACTCTAATCATGCCTAAATCGAAAGTTACTTCAGTTCATACAAGGGCAGAAGAATATAAAAATGTAAATAAAGAAGCAAAGTTTATCATCATTAGACTTCGGATTTTAGGTAAAAACCTATTTTAATCCTCAAGTGACATATGGACGAAAACTTTTATATGCATGTTTCATAAGTGACTATGCCTAAAACTGATACTTTTATAGTACCTAAATCAGCCTATTTTTACGTTAGAGCCTAATGTTGCCTTTTTGCTTGTTTTCCTCTAAAGTTCAAAATAAGTTATTTTTTGTTATAAATTCTAGCATTTATTTTAAATTCGTACTAAATTTTTAGCTCGGAATGTGCAGTACGACACATTTATGACGTGGTTAAATAGTATGGAATGTTTCGTCTTCAGTAGAAAAATTCCTTGGAATTCCAAAGAAAATGTAGTGTTTTTCTCCTGACTCCCATATAAAAAAAAAAAAAACTAGGCGCAGGGATTAGGTTTTTATTGTTATGGTAGTAATACAGGCCTTAGTAATAGGTCAATATAATTTTGTGTACCATAGGCCTATATCTGTGTTTTATCATGATTATTGATTAATGGTGACTTCAATAAATGTAATATTTTCCATTGCAATTGAGATATTTCAGAAAATTAGCAACTTGACGATTTTATAAGAGACTATTTTATGATTTTTAGAACATATTTTCCAATTTTTAGAGCCTATTTTAGGTACCTAAAACAGCATTTTTAGCGACCTAAAAGTCCGAAGTCTAATCATCATCATGCGCAATGTTCCCAATGTAGTATAAAGTAATTTATTTCACAAAATACCTACCAAAATAGAAGGAAGTTAACACCGAAATCAGTCATTTTATTTTTCCAATAAATCAGGGCCCTAAACATGAGCTATCTCTTTTGATCAGGCAATAGTTTGACAACTATAACAAATCTACTTACCGTTCCCCTCCGAAGAGCAAGCTGGATAGATTCGAGATCAAGTACAGGCACCCAGCACTCAGCAATCAGGCATTTCTGAGTGACATCCAAGTTGAACAGATTCAGCGTATGGTAAATAGCTTTTATCTTTCTGACTTTTACAAACCAGTTCTTGATGTTCTTTGCAGCAGCAACCAAAACTCTATGTCTATGATCTTGTGTCTGTCCCAGGACCTGCACACCACAAACAACATCCAAACTAGTAAGAGAGGCAGCGAGCAAATCAATGGAGTTGTAGAGGAATTACTTATAAATAACATAATACACTAACAGCCTACTAATGAAAGTTGCTTATAAGCGAGTTGAATGGTTGTTTTGTTGATCATCACATAAGTTCTCCATAACCCATATTACTAATAATAAGGGATGGGTCAATACCAGACCAATACATGATTTTTTCCTCGATACTCGATACAGTCAATATTTCCAGTTTCAATAAATAGGTACATTAAAAATTAAAAGAACTGTGTAATACCAACTAAATTAATTAAGTGTGCATATTTAATGAGAAAAAATTTAATATCATCAGTAGCCTATAACTCTTCTTAAACTCTACATTAAAACTAAAATTAGTTTTTGAAACAGTCCACTTACAAGTTTTTGTTCAAAAATTGCAATGAGGTTTGGACAGTGAGTTTGCTTGTTGGTTGTTATTGAAACATTTGACAGGAAATGAAACAATTAAGAATCTCTTCTGTTTGGATTTTAACAGTCGGAAAGTCTATATTTATGACTAGACAAAAGTCACAGAGTGGTTTTCTCCATTTCAAGGAGAAACAGAAGTGTTTACTATATTTAGTAGACTACTAAAAGCAGAAAGAGATACCGCATTTCTTTAAATTGCAGAATTATCAAAGTATCGAAAAAGCACCGAGCGAGTATTCTGAAGTATCGCTCGATGTCGATACCATGCAAGTATGGAGAGTATCAAGGTATCGAAAGTATCGAGGACCCATCCCTACTAATAATCCCTATATGACTGCCAAGAGTTACACTGAGTTTGAACGTGAAATGTCATCAAACACATCATGCTGAGTATGAAATTTCTCACGCACAGCTGTGAAGGAAGCATGTGACTGCAGAACACCAATGTCGCCATCTATCCGAGCAGTGAACAAACAGTATGTCGTCTGGTTTGAGAAAAACTAGTTTCAGTTTTTTCATTATATTGCTTTCAGAAAGCTGTAATTGTGGGTAATATTATGGAAATATGACCCTCAAACAAGGAACAATGTTTATAATTCCACCAAAACAGCTCAGAATGTTTCCTAAAAATTACCTTAATAACCTCTAAATTAAATCTCAAGACATCTACGAAATGACTGGCTGTTACAGATTATTTACATCAAGCTTAACAAGGGTGTTAGGCTGCGTTAGGATAGATTTAAGGGAAGTAGGATTGGCGAGGGATGATTGGATGAAGTTAGTACAGAATAGGGTTGAATGGCAGGCTTAGGTAAGTGAAGCAATGAACCTTCGGGTTCCATAAAATAGATAATACTCCTTTAGTTTGCTGAGGAATTGTCTATTGCCACTGAGTAAGTAAGAGTTTTAAGTAAGAATACTATTTTACATTATACATGGCACGGATATTCAGTCATAAAGGGTTTATCATAAAGGCAGGTCAATACTTTCGGGAAACATTCCTTGCATTTACATGAACATGGGTCTGAAAATGTTATTTCCTAGCTGTTTCTCTACACCTGCACCACTTAGCAGAATACTCAAAAACAGAATGTGGAAAACAGAAAATCTTATCAAATGGTATGCAAAAACAGAACTGTGGGTAACAGAACATCAAATGAATTGTTAAAAATGTCCTCCATTAGCCCACACACATCCATCAACCCTCCATAGCATGGACTCCCTGTTGCACTAATGTATCCCTGGAGTATCTTGTTTTACCTGGCAGCCTTCCAAAATACGAGCACACAGAGACTCTCTACATCTTGCACCAGTGTGGCACACATAAGAGTTTTTAAATGCTCCCACAGATAAAAATGTAATGGATTCAGATCAGGCAAGTATGGAGGCCAAGGAATTGGTTCACCTCTTCCTATCCATTTATCATGGAACCATCTATTCAGAAACTGAGCAGGATCTCAATCCTGCATGAATTATATGAAGAGGTATGTTTCAATCCATATTAAGTCCACTTTTGTAAATTGTTCAGGAGAGAAGAAAAACTGTTTAAATGTACACTAAGGGATGTAAAAACACTTAGTTTTATGCATTTATTTAATTAAGTTAGACGAAAACAGACTTCACAGGATGATAAAGCATACTCGGAAGTCGAACTATACAAAATCATATAAAACTCATTTTCGTCCGTGGATGGACTTAGTACGGTTTGCAAAGTACCTCTGCATATGTCTCGAACTAAGGGTGGTTACAACCTCCCCACCCCCTTTAACCAGAGATAAAAGTGAATGTTTACTTACTATGCATACTAAGCAACTGCTCTGTTGTGGAATTATTGCCACAGGACAGTTATGCAGGCATTGCAGCTTGTCTATTACACAGTGTCAGCAGAGTTTTAGACAAAGGGCTTTAACCAGGAAATAAGGCATTTTCAGATCCATATTCATGTAACATAATTTCACCCTCTATATGCATGGAATACTTCCCCAATGTTTTGGTCTACTTTTTTGTTACACCCTTTATTATTCTAACTACTGCTAATGGAACTTACAGTATTCAAATCCTCTAAACGTGTCATGACTCCCATAGCCATCTCCCTGCGATCTGCTGGTGCTTCAGGGCAAGGATATAGTGTCGCTCTGAAACCTTCACAGATCTTCTTGACCCTGGTCTTCAGCTGATCGCCTTGGAAGAAGATGATAAAAACAGACTTGTATACATTGTCACCCTGAAAGAAAGTAAAATTTAAAATTACAGTCTATCCTGAAATGTTTACTACTCTTTCTGTAAATGTTAGCCCATTTAAATGTAAGCGAGATTTTTGTCACACTCATTTTAGTTTACAGTGCAAGACCATACTTTTCAAAGAATTTTATTCTGCTATCACTTGAGGAGGCTACTGTAGTTCACATTGATGATACTATGCAATTTAATTGCAAATAGACAAAAGAACTTTGTGATTTAAATGCATGGATTATAAGAGATCTAGAAATTACTGTAAGAGGCATCTGCCATATGGGCATGCAGATTCCAAATGGAACAATTAAAACACAGCACAAATTCATGAATGTTATCCTTACATGCAAATCATTAATAAACAATTAAAACAACTGATAATTAAAAAGATAAAAACCCAGCTTTGAGGAGTATTTCATGAATAAATAGCACTGTCTGGGGAGGAAAAAAACTTCAGATTTGAGTTCCCTAGCCAAAAAAACCCCCACATAAAGAGTTCCGTCCAAATCATTACATGTTTTCTCATTTAGGCCTGCAATCATGATTCCCTTTCTGTCCACCTATGTAAAAAAATGTTTAGATCTCTGCATGTTGTAAAATTTTAAACAAATGAATCAAGTATCTAGCGGGCTAAAAATATTGAAGCAATCAAATTGATGTGTTATGTTGCAAAAACTCGACATTAGTGAAGCTTTTTCTTTCCCGGTATGGCAGCAGAGCAAGGCCATTTGCAATTAATTTTACAGTTGAAATACATTAGCCAAAACTGGTACTTCGATAGTATCTTTGCTTTATTAAAATTAGCTACAGTTTGAAAGAATGAATATAATAAAAAATCATATCATTTATGCATTAAATATTAATACTAGACATATAAATTAGGCAATCATTGATCATAAAAAATTTCATATTAAATTAATACATAAATTCAAAATATTCAAATTTGAAAAACATTTTAATGAAATTCGCTTACGTTAGATGGATCTTCAAGAGGATTCTCAATTTCTGCTTGTCGCAGGAACACGTTGCCACGGCAAGCTCTCCACAGCATGCGTTCGAATGCAGGAATCCTTTCCCGTAATATCACTCCTGCTACAAACCTACATACCACATGATACCACTCAACATAGCACAAAAATAAACAATTCATCACATTTAATACATAAACAACAGCATATGTAAGTGAATATAAATGTTTAAGTAAGGTAATTAAAAAATGAAGTCCAGAAGGAAAATAAAATGCTACCTATAGCATTCATTTCAGATTTGGAGCCAGATCCAATGGTAAATGTCCATTTAGTAAAAGATTTCATTACATATTTACTAAGTAGTTTTATGAATAGAGAGTAATTTAGTGTTTAATCTTTCACAATCATATGCCAGTCAATTTCCTCTTCAGACTTCACAATAAAAGAAAAACCTTTAGTGTTATACTTGAACCATTTTCAGACGGGGGGGGGGGGAATTAAAGAAGCTAAGCTCTTATGACCATTCAGAAATTGTGACTCAAGATTCAGAGCTATTACTAACAACATATATACAACTGAAGTGACAAAGTTAAGTATTTTTTTTATGGCTTTTTGTTGAAATTAGGGAGAAGAATACTGTAATTGGTTTCAATGAGGGAATGTGCAAGTTTACTTTCCTTCTGAATGGTACATATAAGGTAAATTTAAAAACATTATTAAAAAGAGAATCCTGACTTTTGGAAATTCAGCAACAGACATTCCTTTATGACCCTTCATTGCATAACTTATCATTCCATTTCATTCCAATTGAAATAAACAAAATGTCACTAGAAGGATTAACTTACCCATGAAAAGAATGACCAAAATATACTATATCACATTGTTTTCACATTTTTATGTTATACGAAGTATGTACAGAGAAGACAAAACTATTTTTCAGAATTTACTAATACAAATACAAAATATTTTTTTGGCACAAAACTCTGAGAGAACATGTACATTATCTTGAGTTGCTTGTGTAAGAGAGCTTTATAATCAACGATCAGATTCTGACTAATGTCTGAATCAATAGAGTCTGTTTAATACGTCAAAAATTGAATATAACAATATTTATGAGAAGATTTATTTTTCACGGTTTTAATATAAACTAATGCAATGTACATGTAGAGGAAAAAAAAGCGGACCTACTAAAATATCTAAGTTACCGATATGAGCCACTGAGCTTGCCTAGCGGGTTCTAGGCATGAGCAGTGGCTCATATCAGCAACTTAGGTATTTTAGTAGGTCCACTTTTTCTTTCCCTACCTGTACATTACAATCTATTAAAGATTATAAATATTACTTCTGTAGTATGAAACTATATTATTTGCTTATTTTCTAATTGCCATAGAAAATATAATTAATCTTTATTTATTTATTTATTGTAAAAACCTGATAAGCTAACAGATTTTCAGAATGGCATCAGCAATCACCTGCAAAATATCTCCATTAATAAAATATCTAACAGATATTTAATCCAATTAGTTACAAAACACAGACCTATCAGCATTTCTGGTACCTGACACAAATTAGTACAATTTCCATAAGTAAAACGTCACGTACACTCCTATAAAGAATGGGCTTGTTTACTAGTATTCTATGAATGCATAATGCATGAAGTTGTTCTATTTGTAGGTACTGTTTATGTTCAGCAACTAAAGGTGTCCAACGATTAACTTGAAAAAAATAAAATTTAAAATAAAATTTAAAAAAATATATATAAAAAACGGCAGAGACCCAATGCTGTGCCCATTTGTAGCAAGCATGTTACTTCAGAGGAAACATCTCTCAAGACTAGAATCTTGTTTTTCATACAAGACTTATGTTTTAACAATTCTGCAGCTAGGGTATCATCCATTTTATATATTTCTGGGATAAAAAAAAAAATGGTGGCGATGAAAATGTTCACCTCCATTCATTTTCCCTCCTTTTGTCTGATTATGAACATGTAGATTGATTTACACTAACAAAATAATTGTTCAAAGAGCAATATTATCTATTTTAAGTGATTTTTTTGCCTGGGCATTCTAAATTCCACTTTAAGTATCATCCCCACTATGCAGATCAGCACGGTCAAACCATTATTACATTTACAACAAATTAAATGTTTGCCTGCATGAGGCTGGGATGCAGATCTCTTATGGACTATGCTATGCACGTGCTCCCCTATTTTGGAAAATGGAATAGTACATTAATTTATGCTTTAAAAAATTCTTATGTTTTGGGATGTTCCTTGCTAATGCAAAAAATTCCTGAGGTTGAAGATTTGAATGCATATAGATGACTGTGCCAAAAAACAGCAAAAATTTTCCTTAATTCCTTCTTTCTTAAACTAATTTCTTTACCTCATTAGTGCATGAATGTTTCAAATAACACCCCTTTGTAGAAATTAACTATGACTCTGCAGACTATGGATTATAAAACAATTAAAATAAAATAAATAATAGTAGTAATAATAATAATAACAAAACGATAATAATATTAATAATTCAGCTTCAGGTATTGTGGAAAAAGTGAAGGAAAACAACTTTTCTGTTTCAGATTTTATGTACCTAACCACACTCAAATCATAGATAATTCCTAGTACAATGTATAATACCATATATCAGTGTTAAAGAAATACTATTTTTAATTTCCAACCATTTAATATTCTTCGTTGTTTTTTAGTGTTCTCTTCTATCAGCAAATAAACAAGGCTATTCAGTATTATGCAAATAACCTTAAAGAACTGTGATTACTTTTTATTATATTAATAATTTAACTTTTTTTGAAAGAACTGCAGTATCTGTAATTTTTTGGTAAAAAAAAATAAAAATCAATTAAGAGCAAACCTTGTGCAATTTAGTAAACTGAAGTAGTTACAGGAGCGTATCCAAGATTTCTTTTCGGGAGGGGCTGTGATAAGCCTAACACTATTATCACTAGGACTCAGAAGTTGATGATCTAAAAATGCCTGAAAATGACCTTGAATTTATGAAAATATTACTTTAAAAATTGAAAATATGACAATATTTCTAAATACATATTTTAAAAAAAGAATATACAGTAGTATAATACTGTAATATTATGTTTTCTATTATTGTTCTGTTTCCTACATTTATTAATGAATGTCTCATAGCTAAGGAATTACGAGATTGCTTTGTAATGTTGAAAAAGTTCATTCTGAAACAAAATAGGTAAAAATGGAACGAAAGAATGAATTTTTCCTAGAAAATTAGTAGAGAATAAAATGCCGAACCTTTTATGGGTCAAGATGTGCAATTAAATTGTCTACTAATTGTGAAATTAAAGTGCCCTTATGTGCAACATATTAGCATTAGTTAACGTTTCGGGGGGGGGGGGGCTGCAGCCCCCTCAGCCCCCCCTCTTAATACGCCCCTGAGTAGTTATACACAATATATACAGAATGGAAGTAATATAACTGAGTAGATTAAAGAGGGCAGTATATAACATTAAACAAAAAACCTATTTCTGTGATTGACTAAGTCCATGGTTGAAGAGAGAATTAGGTTAGTAATATTTGCAGTATTGCAACAACACACTGCAGATTGCCAACGCAGAGGAAATGATCTGACTCATATAAAACAAATACGCTATGCAACAAAAGAAACGAAAGACTCGTATAAAACAAATACGCTATGCAACGAAAGACACTTGCCCAGACATTTCCATACTTCATGGAGTATGTGCTCCATGTAATAATCTTTGTATTTATTAGCACAACTACCAACTTTATTGTAAAATTGCAACGGGAATTATTTCTTAATATTTTCTCTGTTGGTGTGAAGAAATTAGAACAGTACGGAAAATATTTCATCAATATAAGCATGAGCATGACTCAAGTTTAGAAAAAAATTAAAGAGTGCTTTCACAAAACTAAAAATTGTTAGGATTTTTTTTTACGTAAACAGACAATGTAAATGAACGAATGTCTAAAGAATGTGAATGAATTCATTGCAGTTTTGTATAAATGTTACTCAATTACTTAATGAGAAAACAAAGTACTCACTTGGGCAAAAATGGTATTTGAATTTGTTTTTACTAAAGGAACAAGTTGATAAATTCTTGCACAGTTATACTACTTCCACCCCACTGGAATCCACTCATGCTAGTCAACAAAATAATGTCCCACGTTTTATTTCTAAAGACAGTAAAAACTTCTGTTAATGGGTTAATTGTTATGTTGGTATTATAAATGTAATGTATTTCACTGAATAGTTGTTTGAAAATTAAACTTCCAAAACAAAAGTTAAAAAAAAATATATATATATTTTTCATTAAAAGTATTGAAAATTTAACAGACACCTAGCATGCAGATTATGCATACAACAAAGAGGTGAGAGTAGTTTAGTCGTCTTTGTTCATATTAGTGGCATAGTTACTATCCCGGATCATTATGGAATTTTATAATCACAACCAATGTTCTTATTCTACGTGACACAATCATTTATTTATTTATTTATTTATTTATACATATAGGCTCCTTAGTATTGATAGGTCACTGAAGCCAATTTACTTTCATTATACATATTCCTAAGTCAGGATAACTAAATTGCAATTCACTTCTGGGAGGGAGAAAAATCCCAAGACTCAACTTAGATTGACCTGATCATCTAACAAGGGAACTGTATGGTTGTCATGTCGAAACCTATCCTCAAATTTTACACATAGATTGTTCTTATAGATGGACACATACAAAAAAATTAGCTGCTCGTACTAACTGTAAGTGGGTGGAAACGTTTTCAAAAACAAATTGGTTGACCTTAACACACTTTAGACTTCACTTTTTCCTGTATTCTGCAAGACGATCGTTTTGCAGACTTTTTCTGCATTTTCAACTGCTAGTCAACAGTTGATCGTTTTGCAGACTTTTTCTGCATTTTCAACTGATAGTCAACAGTTGACTAGCAGTTGAAAATGCAGAAAAAGTCTGCAAAACGATAGTCTTGCAGAATACAGGAAAAAGTGAAGTCTAAAGTGTGTTAAGGTCAACCAATTTGTTTTTGAAAACATAGTATAGTGCTTCACTGTTAAAAAGTTCCACCAAGATACTGTTTATTAATTAGGGTGAAAATGTGTTTATTATGTTCCATAAGGTAACAACGGGGGCCACTTGTAGAGCTCGCTTCAGTATCTTCCATTCTGGGTTCACATGATAGTGGGGCCAGGGTGTGCGAGGGAAGGAGCTGCCTTGTCACTTGCAGAATGTGTTTCACTAAATAACTTTTATATAGTTTTTTTCTTATCATTTCCGCATTTTAAAACTATATAATCTGTAGGGAAAAAGGTATTTTATGTTGCGCACGAGTTTTCACTCCCACTCCTATAATTGTGAAATATGATTTTTGGTGCAAAGGTATTTTGTTTTATTATGAAAAATTATTTTGTTGCTTATAGTTGTGACATATTATGTTTGGTGCAAGGGTCTTTTATTATTCAGTGGAAGGAAAACCTGTGGGTGGCATAAATTACAGTTTCGCCAATCTGTACACACACTGAGGGGTTGCCTATGATTGTTAGTGTGTGTAAGTGATGTAGGAGTGTGAGCACTCAATTTGGGTGACATTTGAAGATATTTCCCATGCACAGTGAATCACAATACCAGTGCTTCAATCAACTTATTCTCAATGTTGATATTTATTGTCCAGACAAAAGTTTTTAAGTGTTACAAACTCGGACTAACATACTATGTAATAACTGTACTCGTCATTATAGGCAGAGTAAAAAAATGAACTAATGTAAACAGCACACAAGATTCACTTAGCTAATCCTAAAAATTTAAGCACGAAATTACTTCACGACAACTACCGGAATACAAACATGAGTATCAGAGGAGGATATTATTCATTATTATAATATTATACCCTCTCGGAGAGATAAGGTAACATATAAGTAGGCGTATATCTGACTCGGGATTCGGGAACACTGTGACAGCTGATGCCAAGAGCATGCTAGATAGGGAAGGCCACTATCTACTCCTGCCGACAGCTGAAAGAGGCTACTCAATATTTTGAACTTACGAGATTCGCAATTAATTTTCACCCACTAAAAGTTTATTTGAGGAGGTAGGTTTCAATATGACAACTCGTACAGTTTCCTTGTAAGTATAATTGTATTTATGGGTGCAATGTGATATTGGACAGAGTAACAGTTTGTCTTAGTAGCACCCGTCTGTTAAACCAAATTAGTAAACATACAAATTTTGATCATTTCTTCATTTAGTTATCAGTTGAATCGAAGTTGTATAAAATTCTAAACTTTTGAACTCCAGCTCTGAGTGAATCCTCTGGGATCTGATTGTCACGACTGACTTCATGTTCAGATGTATATACAGTTGACCTGACACGTCAACGTTCTGGCAGAAGTCGCTAACTGCAAAATCTTACTTTTGAGATACAGCTGTTTTAAAGTTAGAATAAACCACTGCATATATGGACTTGGTGAAACCAGAAAAAATTAATTACTTGGAAATAGGTCAGGATATCAATTAGTGAGTTCTACCAGCCTCTAAAGCAGCCTTTCATCAACGTAGTAGAATATTTAACTTAAAATAGCCATTTTTGGATAACGACGATGATATATATATTATATATATATATAAGTTATATATATATACGTAGGCCAGAACAATTGGTGAGTGGCGGCTAGCAGCATCAGAAGACAGTGATCACACATGGTATCCGACCAATGACGAAGACAGACATAACGAAAAGTGTTTAATTGCGTCTCGTCTTTAATATGTTGCTAAAGGGAAGGCCTTTGTCTCTGTTGTGTTAGTATTATTCAATGGCTTCTTGAAGAATGGTCCTGTCTTAAATGTTTGTCTGGTCATAAAGTATCGTACGACCTTTGTCAATAATGTGCTGTGCTACCACAGACTTGTCCAGGTATTATAATCTATTGTACCTCTGATGTTCCTGGATACACCATGGAGGGCAAATATAAAGAACCTGTAAAAGTCTGCGGTAGCCCAGCATAGTCTCAACGAAGGCCATATGATATTCTATGACCAGACTAACAAGGACAGGTTGATTAAAGAAGCAATTGGGAATGAGCCTCATCACTATTAACATAAACAGAGATAAAGACCTTCCTTTTAGCTAAGGGCAGAAACCTGCCATCAACACATTAAAGATGAGATGCACTTAAACAACTTTCTCTATGATATCTGCCTCCACCACTGATCATTGCAATTCAATGCAGTCTTCTGCAATAGCTATTGGCCAGCATTCACTAACTACTCCGACCTATATACATACAAGCAGTGAATGGAAGTAACTGAGTAAAAGTAATCAGGTTACAGTAACAATTCCTTTTTTGGTCCCATTTACTTGTAATTGTTACTTTTTTTAAATGTAATTTATACTTGTAATTTACTTCTGGAAATCAAATTATAATAGTTACATTTCAGTAATCATTAGTAGTAGTATCATTCTCGCTTGCTATATTGTCATCATTAGAGGTAATATTAGCAAAAAGTTACTCAATGTGTATTGGTATTGATGTTTTGTTTGTTCATTAATAATTTGAGACTTGGTAACGTCCCAAGCAGCTTTATCTCTTAATGGCCTGATAGTTTATGGCCTAGGGCCCAAAACAAAAAAAAAGCAAGGAATTTTTAGGTACTCCCATTTTGTAAAGTAATTGTAATTGTAATTGTAATTTTACTAATTACTTTTTGAAAAAGTAATTTGTAATTGTAATCAAGTAAAATGTCTCTCGGGTAATTGTAATTCAGTCCAATTACTTTCTTTTTGTACTTTTCCCATCACTGTATACAGGTACACTTGACTATAGAGTCCGTCAGTCAGTCAGTCAAGGCAATCAGATCCCTGAGGAAGCATTCAGAGCTGGAGTCCAAAAGCTCTGAATTTTAAAACTTTGATTCGGCTGTCATGAAGAAACTAATAATACCTGCTGAAAGAAATTAAAATCATTCAAATTTACAACTTGCTTATTAATACCACCAACCCATAAAAATGTTAGTATGTGTGGAGGTATCCATTTTTAACTCTGACCAATTATTTAATTTATTTTACTAATTTTCATCATGCATTAGCATTCATAAAATACTGATATCTAATATGAACTATTTTGTTATTTTATCTTAAACGTAAGACTTTATTAATGGTTGTTAGTATTGAATAAAACTGTTTTGTGCACAAAAGCATGAGTTAAGCGAATATGAAAGGTTGACAACCTATTTGGTGAGATTACAATGTAATCACAAAGAAACTCAATTTTCCTAGTATCTTTTCATTCTATACTCTGCAATTACTAATAACTAAATGCCATTTTCAAATGTTTCAGATAATAATATTATTGATATATTATTTTTATTTATAATTTATCAAAAATCTAGATAAGCTTAAGCAAATTCATTGACATTATGGCCAATGCTGATACTTGGATACACTGACTTACTGCTAACACTGTACAATATGAAAAATGTCGTTTAGATGAAAATATGTTTCTTGTATATTTTTTGGCCGAAAAAAACGAATCTGTAATTATTTTTTGTTTACCATGCACCATTTTCACAAAAATCCACCAAAATCCACATTTTTGCTTTTTATTAGGTAGATTTTCGAAGAAAAATCTACCTATTGCAATGGATACCACTTTATGATTTTCGAAAAATTCTTTCGTATCTTTACGTTTCATGCTCCCCTAAGTACGAAACCACCGCCCGTTCAAAAAAAAATTTTGTGATATTTATATATATATATATCTTTACACGATAGCGGCCGTAATTTTGAAGATATTTGAACCAAATTTTATTATGTTATTTCTAGGCCCAATAATTCGGACAAGTTCGTTAATGGGCAAAATTGGCCCAAGGGGGTGGTCGGGGGAGGGGGTTGAAATTTTTAAAAATGTATATCTCGGCCCCTATGAAGTATAGAGGGAAACTTTGTTTGAATAAATTAGAGTACTCCCTATGGAGTTTACAGTGACACCAACGATTCGGGGGTTCGAGTGAGGGTGGGGGTGGAGGTGGGGGATGAAAATTCGAAACTTTTGAAACCACGTCTTGTGGGGTATCGTTGAAAAGCTCTTGATGAGTACTCTACAAATCAATAAATAGTTTCTTGATAGCTCTCATATTACGCGAGATTTTAATGTTTGAAAATAATAACACTTAAAAGAATTATTATAATATCATAATTTTGTCTTGTTTAGCGGCTTTGCTAATTTTATTCATTGCTGATCTTGCGCACGGCCTCCCAGAATATTATATCCTATTCTTGTTGTCAAAACAAATGATTGTAGGCTCTTCCTCTTTACCGAATTCAGTTCTTATTACTGCAGGTTTACCATGCCAAGGCTAAAGAAGAAGAGTGCTATGCAGCGACAATAAATTAAACCAAAAGCACTTCAAAATCTACCTCCGCCTGTAGGCCTGCCTAAAGGGATTTTTTACATAAGGTTACTTTGTTACTTTCTCTGTGAATGGGACAGCCGTGACAGAAAAAAATCACTACATCCGTAAACAGTGGCCTCCAAGAAAAAAAAAAGCACTCTGACACCAAAAACATATCACAGAAACTTACTTGTGAATCGACAATGTGTCTTTTTTCCACCATTACATATTAAACTCGGTTTTATGAAAATATATGTAAAGCTCCGGACAGAGAAGGAGTGGCTTTCCTGCATCTCAGGAACAAATTCAAACATTTAAGTGAGGCAAAAGTAAAAGAAGTGCATTTTATTGGCCCACAAATTAAAGCAGTCTTTCATGATGAAGAGTTAGAAAAGAACAAAAACGGTACGTGATGAACCATTTTGGTTTTGATATATGAATCAAGAACCTTTTGTTTATAGAGAAACACGGTTTCAAATAAAGGACAGAAAAGAGTTCAAATTTGTTGTACAGTGTAATCAGAGGTTACCATTTAAAAACAGTACAATCCCCTGGATGAAGACATTAGGTTGAGCTTGAGCTTGAGCTTATGTTGGGTAAACTCAAAGTTATAAATTTTTAAAAGGAGCAACTTGCAGAGAAGAGTCCATGAGCTCCTGCCCTGGGTAATTAAAGCGTACATCTTTGAGACCGTAATCCATTCTAGATTTATTCTTCGTATGAATGATCACCATACAGTTACTCCATGGACTTATTGTTCATATTTAGTAAAATGTGTGTTTCCATTCATCACTGCAATTGATTTGATCCAATTATCAAGTTCTTTCTATTTTGGGCAAGTCTCACATTTGCAGCTAAAATAATTCTAATAATCAGCGTCTTCAAGAAATAGGGATGAATAAAGATTGTCAACCTTTATTAACTGTAGGCCCATTAATTTCAAAACATGACAAACCAAAAGGTGTTAGAAATATTAAAAAGTAAAAATATTTTATACATATTTCATATCATTAATAACTAATATGAGCTGAGAAAAGACTCTGACAACCCTCTTCCTGTGAAACTTCAACCCCTCCACCAGACAGACACTGAAGGATACACTCACTGTTGCTTCCTAGTTGTTGCAAAATTTGTCACATGTTTACCAAATTCAGTAATGCCAATATTCATCAAAAATAAGTATAGGCCTATTCAGTTCAAGATTTAAGAGGGTAGAGTTGCCATATATCATCGATACCATGGACAATCTATGATTTTGTAATGCAAGAATATATCCAGGCCAAAAAGATTTAAGTTCATGATTCTTTTTCAATGTTATAAATTTAGAAAATTTTAGCAAACTTAAATTAACCTATACACTTTACTTTTCAAGTTCCCCATAAATAATAGTCACATACTGTTAGAAGAACTTAAAGACAATATCACAAGAGAAATTAACTTTGTCTCGGAAGCTGAACTTATGAGCGTGAAAGAAAATTGTGTGTTGCGTGGATGCAAGAGGAGGACATTTCTAACATATCTTGTGATGAGGTACGTGGTTATTTTCATTGTAATTCCAACTGTAACTGTGGGAACCTGAATCATTACATTCACCTGATCGCTCGGGAGTTGGAGCTGTGCCTGCCACGATGCAGAAAACCGCGTCATTGGCCAACTCTTGCATGGGACTCACTGTACAAAGTCATTTCAGAAACAGCAGCATTAATATTATGTGGGACTTTATATTTGACAATGGATTAATCATTCTGTTAAGAAAATCAGTCATATATATAAAATCTCTGGCTCTGTCTGTACACAGACACAAAAAGGTAGGGTCGTCTCTTCTTCCAGGTGAGGATGGTTACAATTAGTTTAATGTAATCTTCTGTTTACACTACGTTACAGTTGTACTGTTCAATAGGTCTTCATGCAGCAATCATCAATGGCTATCTAAGAACATATTACGGAAATGTTGTTCCCTTAGGTAGGTATTACCAAAATTAAGACAGAGGTTACTATTTATCTTACTATAAGAGTATATGCTAACTTGGAGACACTATGCTCTATTTCTCTCCAAATTATTATAGATTCTGTGAGATGAAAGCACATTTACGGTTGTTGAAAGTGAATTTAGTATCAGTGAAAAATGACTCACATTTTGAAGATATTTACGGAGGTTTAAATTAGGGCCGTTCTGTTGAACTGAAGTTTCTCTTATTATAACCAATTACTGTGTTGTAGTAGATAATTGGTAAGGTATCAAGCTATTATTCTAGAGGCCTGAGTTTGAAAACTATTGTAGGCAATTTAAAAGATATGTAAGTTTTTACCATACACAATTATCATAATTATTACAATTTGCAGGTGCGCGGGCAAAGAGAGTTAAGTCCACTTCCTCAAAAATTGGGATAAGTCCATAGAGTTATAGATAAAAATGTTCTCTACATTTGTGTTAAGTCCAGTAAGTCATATTCACAAACGTGTGGTAGTTATGGATGTGCCTCATGGATTTATCCATCTCTAAAGCGATGTTGGGTGGGTAAAGTGTGTTAAGTCACTCTAATTCTCAGTAACAAGAAAGTGGACTTAACTCTCTTTGACCGCGCACTCGCGAATTCATGTTATTTTTCTTATAACTTACATTTATTATACTTCACATAATTTACTATAAACTTTAATATTCAATAGACTTGCATGGGTATGTACTGGGGGGGGGGGGGGGGGGGAAGCAGACCAACTTAAATATCTAAGTTGCCGATATGAGCCACTGGGCATGCCTAGCAGCATTCACAGGATAGCAGGGAATGCATTGAAATTTGTTCTACAGCCGATAAATTGCTTGAATGGAGAAATAATTTCACGTAATTTGCATTGCTTGTGAAATCAAACGTTTCTGTTACATCTCTTACATTTCTTTACGTATCACAAGGCTCTGAAATCAGCTACAAGAGTTGGTCCGCTATTTTTCCCCCGACCTGTACATACACTTATGAAGTTTTATTATTATTATTATTATTATTATTATTATTTTTTTTTTTATTTATTCCCCCCCCCCCCCAAGAAAACTACTTCATTTTGTACAAAAATTATACTCCCAGTGTGCTGGATTTAAAACATTAACTTATACTACAAAAGTGGCCTACAATTTTGATTAAGTCTGCCCTTGAACATAAGTAGCAAACACTGTAATGATTGCTTTTATTACTTCTTCCCCAGCAGGTCATCAGACTATCAGGTTTTTTGTCTGTGTTATTCATATCCTTCTTTCTTTATTTCTTCTTATACTCAATTTCTACTTAATAATAAGGGCAACTTTTATTTTTTAAATGTTGAAAAAGGACTTAACACAAAAGAAAAATAACATAAATCGTAATAATCTTAATTTTAAATACAACGAAATCTTCAGATAATTATAATCCAAGAAAACTTTCATTCAGTGGGTTTCGAACCTGGGTCCATAGGATGGTAACACCTATAGGTCACCGCACTATGCCTTAATTGGCTTTCATATAAGGGCCAAATTTTGGTGAACTAAATGGCAATTTAAGTTAAGTGTGAACATAAGGGGAAAAAATGGTTATTAATGCTTTCAAACATATAACACTTTGAAATGTACCTTTCACTTTACCAAAGCTCAATTAACTAGATTGGACACAGAGCATGATGTCTCGTAAGTTAAGGTCTGAAAAATTGTGAATAAACCCATAGTTTAGTTAGCAAACCTACTTAAATTATTATAAAAAAATATACTTCCAATTAGTAACGTCTAAAACTAAACAACTTAGAATATTAACACGAAGCTACAATGAGTGCTAAAAACACCAACAACAATAGGCCTACATAATTACCAAACAATTCTGCAACCTTTAAACATCTGAAATTTTTCTCAAATGGCTTTATGATGAGACCACGGCTTGAAAATTGAGTTCTAAAATATGATCTTCAGGCTAGTCTCTAGGCTTTTCCCCATTATACTTAAAGTTATTATGTTCTGAAGATAACATATTGACTCATGGAGAGCAGTTAATTCATTTAAGAATATCCAATGCTCGTTTTAAAACTCATTCTCTCAATTTTTTGCTTCTAATTCTTTCTTAGCACGCTAGATGCTGTATGTGTATATTTTATCCTAAACCAAGCTACCAAATTGTGTTGCGGTTCTGTGGTTTTTTTTATGTGAAAAACTGAATCTGTTGAATACTATAAACCAGCGTTTCTCAACCTTTTTGAACCCGAGGACCTCTAAAATGTCTAAAAAATTTTACGGACCCCTAATTTTACATCCCATTTTTAAAAGTATGCTATATGTAGGCCTATATTCTTAATATTTGAGGTGTTCATTATAAGTCATTATAACGAAATAAATCTAAATACATTTTTTTATTTCAATGGAAACGCAGTTATTGAATTGGAAGTAAACTACTGACAGTTTAATATTTATTACCAATTTGATAATATAATTAGGAATTATGTTATTACTTTTAATGGGACAGTAGAGCTTGTCGCCTCTTGCAGAGTACCTGGATATCTGGCTCAATATTAGTCAAATTTAGTCGAAGATCAGCAGATACATTAAGTAATCTTAATTATGTATGCAGACCATCTGCACCATCGTTGGGTGGTCCGCGGACCATAGGTTGAGAAACGCTGCTATAAACCATTCATTGCTGAATTGATCATAATATGAATAATTTCTACAGACAGCACAGAAGGAGAGCAAGCTACTAAGAGGGAGAATATTTTACACTTATTTATAACAAAACAAATTTGTTTACGGAAAACAAATTTTGCTATATTTTATGGATATAATTTTCTTAATAGAGATATTTTAAGCATCTATAAAGCTAAATATTACTAAGGAAAGCTGTTTTGTAAAGTTTTGTGCTTATCACTGTTTCCACAAAACTACGGTTTTTAATTATTAACACAATTTCAATGTTTCAATAATATTAAAATTTCAGATATTAAAAAGGTTGCATTCAATTTAACCTTCAACCAGCTACATGTGGTATTTGTTTTCCCAAGAAGAGGGTTAATGTCTTTCCTCAGATAAATATTACATTATACATACCCAAGCTGTACAGGGCCAGTCGGAGTCTGACGAGCGACAGAGTCGTCGCTAATGAGAGCTCGCGTCATAGACTCTGTGGGATTCAGCCCCCCTTCGTGCTACACGAAAACAAACACCACAAAGGAAAAGAAGGAGAGGGAAGGGGAAAACAACACAGTCACAATTAGCAACAGACTGATATCAATAAATAGATTTACATGCAATAGTGGTCCACATGCCATGCCGATGGCTCAGCATACTGAGTACATACAATCCAATATATTATTTTGCAAATTTACATTAGAATCTAATAATGTTTAAGAACAATGCTGGTAATAATGTCACCAGAATACCAAATTTGGTCACCAAGAGAAGTTACAGAAATGCTAATTAAATATTTCTTTTAAGAAAAATTATTTGATGTATGAACAACTATTAACTACAGAGCATCCAGAATTTATAACGAATAACTGAATGTTGTTCTACTCATCCGGTTACAGGCAGAAAAAATCATTAACACTTGAATAACTGAACTCTTTGCTTATCCTGTTTACATTCTTCTACAGGTCAGTGTTATCCCCGTCTTAAGTACAATCCTAGTGTATGTGATAAGCATGCATTTTTCACAGACCCAGCGTATATAATGTAATTCACACAATCCAATACAAATTGTTAGTGTCACAAAAAAGACAGTTTTAAGTGCAAGAATTCATCATTAAGATCTTTCAAATAACTGGAAACATAAAGCAATGAAACAAATCTATTCAAGGCTTATTTAATGCACTTCACAAAACTATGACAGTTTGAAAGTAATGATAGTTGAACACTATGGTCAGTTTCAAAATTATTTACAGTGAATTCTCAATTATTCATGAGCAGATTATCCTGTCTGTGGGTTATTCGTGAATTTCCCCCGTGGTTTGTGTTTATTTCTTAACTAAACTTAAATATAGACTCTTGTGAATCCAGCTTCGAGCACATAATGATCAAGGCATTGTGCGACTAAGAAGAAGAGGATGTATTTACATTTGGCCAACGAGAAAACTGTTTTGCTAGGTGAAAATGTTAAAGTCATTTCATAACAATGTCTGTTAACTGAGCAGTTATTATTGATATTTATAATTATTATAATTTTTTTCATAATTTTGTCATAATTTAAGTTATATTTGTGCCCACTTATTCGTTATTTTACTTAATTTAGCAACTTTCTAGAAACAAACTGACTGAATACATGCATTCTATGGCTTCTTAAAGACATTATATCAAATTTGACCTATTTTCATGTTTCTAAACAAAAGTATCACCTACTAGCAAGCTATCTACTCCTATACAATTCAACAGCCCTAAATAGCGTGCTCAC
The DNA here is from genome assembly GCA_964059195.1 of Ectobius pallidus. NCBI lineage: Eukaryota > Metazoa > Arthropoda > Insecta > Blattodea > Ectobiidae > Ectobius > Ectobius pallidus. The sequence continues at coordinate 108,490,940 of CAXKWD010000007.1, read as the reverse complement.
TCGCTCTCTCACTTCGTGAGATATCGGGTATACTCGGCGATGTTCGTCTCTCGCAGTCTAAACTTTCACGAAGAGTACAAAATTAGGAAAACCGTTTCTTTATTATATAAGGCCTAAGTGAAATGAACACAATGAACAAATATTCTAATTTTATTTTTACTTACAATTTTCATAGCTCTTAACCACAAACATTTTTAATAAACTGCCAGTGTAAATTTCTTAAAAATCCTGGAGTCAATTAATAATGGCGGGCGAAGCTGCGGGCACCAGCTATAATGTATTGATAGTTTAACCCTGGAAGTATCGCGGCCAATAAAAATCCAAACAAACCACTCCTTCCCTTGAAAAATTATATAATTTCCGAAAATTACACTGAATTTATCAAATAAAATTCATATCATATTCATTTGTCAACAAACAGTTGAGAAACGATATGTATTATCCACCGCCGTCTCGAGAATTACACACGAGTAATACAGTCTAGAAGGCAGTGGTATTATCAGTGTTCACAGTTATCTTTGGAACTGCATAATCGAATGTGAGATCGTTTTCAGAGGCGGCGCTTTCTAATCGTGGAATGTACTCTAAAGCCGGAATTTTAGCTGTTTCATTAATTATTAATGGTTTAGTTTATGAATGATTCGCGTGCAAATGTTAATAAATATAATGCTTTAATAATTATTATACTCTTAATTTTTAATTTTTCAATTAATTATCGTGGGCGAAGCCAAGGGCACCTGCTAGTATAATACAAACAAACCTTACACAATATTTTTCAAAATAATAAATTACTTTTCATATATTCTTTCTGCCTCTGTAATCAATATTCATTAACTAGCAATCCATATAAAGAATAAATATATGGTAATCAACCTTTACTTCCTTTTTATAAAAGGGAAGGTATACAATATTAATGTGTTGAAGTGATTAATTGAAGAACTCTTGACGTATTAAATGACTCTTAAGTACAGTCTACGCCAAATTATGGAGAGAAGAAAAAAAATATTAGAAATAATCCTCATGACAGTAATTTAAAGTGTACTCAGCATGCTTGATAAAGAGAAAATTATAATACAGCAGAAGCTCTACTGCATGCATTCTAAGCATGCTACACCGCTGGCATGTGGGCCACGGGTTGGCTTATATACGGCATGAACACGGCTGCTTGCTTGCTGGAGAGAAAAGCTGAAAAGGACAGACAGTACCAAGACAAAGTAAATCAACTCACAATGTGATGATTCTGCACACAGATGACCTATACAGGAATGAATCCTGCAATGCTTCAAAATTCGAAAGTTAGTTGTCTCAGTACATACTCATACACTCATTCATACAATCAAGTTTCATTTTAGTAACGACTTCCTGACATTGTTCAACTGAGAGGGAAAAACACTACACAAGACATACATGTAAAATTCACAATAAATCAAGAGTTTTTGCACATAAGTTTACATAGCAGGTTTCTCATATTGTTTCCAAACAATCAATCTTATCATAGGTAATCCCACGAGAGATGAGTTTATTGATATATTTGCAAGAACAAAGTTAAAGCAAATTTATCTGATGAAACTCGTAATCTCAAGTAGGATTTATTAAGACTATTCCATGAAAAAAAGTAACGGATTTTGTCAATAATTATTTTCATAATTTTGTTATCAATATTCTGTCAGCCGTAAGGCCACGGCACACTAAATGAATGAACAGTCCACAAATCGATCGAGTTCCCAATGCTACTAATAGTGCACATCACAAGATGGAGGGTGTCGTGGTAGTTGCTTACATCAAAACACTATAAAAGCACACGGGGTAGCTTGCACTGGATTGAAATTGTTTTAATCAATGGACATTTATATTATTTAAATTTCCAAACAAGTTATGTTGAATAAAATAATGTGATTTCATTCTGATGACTGGCAGCATGTGTCGTATTAATCATCACGTGTTCAGTAACGAGCTGACGTTTTATCAGATATAATTGCATCCTTGCGATCCAAGGAAAGATATTATAAGATAAATGATCGTGATTGGTCTATATCCAAGGAATTTCTAAACATTATTGGTCAATATCAAACACGCTGCGTATGAGTGAAATAGTCAAATGTAAACAGTCTAAATAGGATATCCTGAAACATTATAGTAGACTTAAAACTTGCCCAGTGGATGTTACTAGTAAAACATTCTCGAAAAAATCACCTGAAATATATCATACCATTGCTGAATTGCCGATTGTTGCAAACATTAAAAAAGTTACACACTTCAAGCTTTCAGAAAGCACTGTTCATTATCCTGAAAGAGGGTAACAATGTGTGTGTCAACAAAACCTTGGAATGAGTATCTTTGATAATAACCTGAGAATGTTTGATTAGTATTAGAAGAGATATACTCCAAAATAAAGACAGAAATACAGCTAATAAAAACAAATGACCTGCAAAATTTTCTAAAGTCTAATCAGGCTTAACAAGTAAGTCAATTGGGCTAAAGCTGTATTTTGTATAAATACCACAGCACCATCATAAATTATATAAAGCATTTTAGCTAGCTCAATACAGCCCTGGAAATAAGCACTTTCTCATTATTTTTACCTAATTTGTGTGCCAGAATAAAGAAGCACAAATTTGTTTATGCAATGTGTATATATATTTATAAATTCATTGGTATGTTCAGCATTTTATACTGCTGTCTATTCTAAATATTTTTTCTCACACCACAATATAGCACCTTACTTCAACACCCTACTGTGTAATTTTCAGGGGACAAAGATTTGGTTGTGAAGGAAAGTCTACTACTGCCAAATTATACCATTGTTACAGGACCAGTATTTAATAAATTGTCACGAAAACAAAATGTTAACAGTTTAAACTTACAGCTTAAAGATGTAATAGATACAAGAACTTCTCTTCTCATCTTCAAGAAAATACCAGTACCATTTTGGATGAACTGCACTGCTTTCTTAATACTTATTTGCTGTGTCTCATAACAGAAGCAAGTGCCAAACAAGAACAAATCATTCTTAAACTGTGAAAACCCTTCACCATCATCGTCAGCTGTGCCTTGTTACATGCTAAATCCATGCAACCTTTTGCTCGTTACATAGTGCTGCTTTGAAGCCTCTATAAAGCAGCATTCTTCATGCAAATAGGACATAAAGGAGTGTTGTTGCTTATTTCCACACAAAAGAAAACCCCTCACCACAATGTTTTTAATAAAAAACATGAGAAGAATGGTTGCAAGTACAAACCCACAGACACCATGAGAAAGAATAAGTTTCTGATGGTGTAAGCGGGCAAGAGCTAAATTGTTATGTCCCTTCACATTTTTAGTATTATACAAGAATTTACTATCACAAAGAAATTTTAAACACAGTTCACTGAGCACGAAGACCTACACGAAAGAACATAAAATGCTTATTTCATTGCAAGATTTCTAATCATGTGTGAGTGCTATTGGTAGGCACATAAACAGGCTTGAAATTTTTAATAACTGTTTTAAAGAGAGAGAAACTGCGTTAGTAAAATACCTCTTAAAAGGAAGATCTACAGTATGTTATTTGCCACTTGAGATCTCGATTAGCCTAAAATTACAAGTTAAATCTCTTACCAATAAGCACTTTCCCTTCATAACTGGCAAAGGTCCAAATTAAAGCATTGAGGCTTTGCTTAAAAGTGAAGTATGATGTAGTTAAAATATGAGAGTCAGCTTCTCAATGGGTGCAGACAACTTATTTAAAGAATGTTAATTCCAATAGTGAAGTTATACAAATATAGATTAAATAATTCTGTAAGTTCTCAGTCTTAAATATTTCGTGTATTTTTTTAACATTATATCCCAAACAACAGCCTACTTCTGACAAATACTGAAACTGAACTACCAGCAAAGGTAAAGGTATTAAAAGCTCTATTCGGAAAAACAAATTTCAATTTTTCTTCCAGCATTAACCATTTTTTTCAGATAGATCAGTCTTTCTGTTCTTACTGTACATACATTTCAAGATGAATTCCATTTACTTCTGAACTTTTAATGATCCAGACAGGGTTTGGTCCCATCTAGTCCTGATTAGTGGGACTCTAAAGCAAAGAACATCGTATGTACCATAATCACAGTGTTTAAAACTTCTGCATTTAGTCATTCCTTAATGGGTGAAAAAGCAAATTATACAAATGAGGCTAATGCAAGAAATTAATGGCTGCATTTGCTACAGAAACAGGTCAGAATTTGAAAACAATTATATCATTATGCTGTTTATGTATATACAGGGTGTTAATGAATAACACCGAAATATTTTACCTGTGTATAGAGGGGACATAGACAAGCAACTTTTATAAGAACATTTTTGCTCTATGACGTAAAATGTGTATGCTACAGGGCATTAAAGTCCTTAAAATTTGGTGCTCATAACTCAATAATTGAGCGAAATAGGGTTAAAATTTTCATTAAATTGACTTCATGCCTTTCTAGAGATCGATAAAAACCTGATTCTTAATAATTCATCAACAGCTATACCATAATTTAGAATTTTCATAATCTGCAAAATTTACTGACTAATCACATGATTGCCCGCCACTGCATTATGTTTTTATTCCTAATTCCAGACCCAACAAAAATGTTTCGTTTATCTTTTTTTCCCTCAGAGTTGTAAGATATCGATCGTCATTTTTACAATTTTCCGGACCACTCCACAATATTCACTGTTCCTTTGTTTCCCATCATTTCAAGTATTAGAAGTCAGTGGCGTGCATATCCTTGGGAGATTTTATGTTATAACAGGAAGAATTGAATCCATAGAGCAAAAATCTCCTAATAAAAGCTGCTTGTCTATGTCCCTTCTATACACAGGTAAAATATTTCGGTGTTATTCATTAACACCCTGTATAAGATATATAAAATCATAAGCATTTACCCTTCTGTTACTGAAGAAGCAGTTGTCCCTGGTCAATGTAGATTCTACTAGTCAGTACCCTAAGCCCTTCTTGCACATTGAGATTATGCATTAGAAAAAATTAGTTGCATGACAAGAACTAAACACACCTTCTATCCTTTGTTGTATCAGGGTTATGAATTAACAGGTAAGAAACCAGTCTTATTAACACATAAAACATGGAAAATACTACCTATCTAGTTTAGTGAACAAGCTTGTGGAAATTTTATCACAATGGAAATGACATTCTACAAGATGTTCCCAACCCTGTTTCTGAATGCCTGCAAAGAGCATAATTGATTATTCGAACTGCCAGATTATAACTTCAAGTTGTTAAAAAAAAATCTTTCACTTTTGCTAATGAATACTCTATAACCTTTATGGCTTTACGGACCTAGTTTGACAGCTATCATGTATATTATTTCTGTTGTCATTATTCCTTTCTGAAAGCAAACATTGTGTAAGCATGTATGAACCGAAAAATTTGTTCACTCTTATTAGAGTATTTTCATGGTGTCGTGTGTTAATTATATTTTGGCTATTAAATAAGATTTGTGAAATTTTCTATTTTGATATACAATATTCAGGCTTTGAAAGAAATCAAAGGTACGATTATAATTACTAGGACTGAGTGGAAAATTTGAACTGATCTGGATATAATCCTATTTTGATATGATCTCAGTTTTCATTGCAATTTTCGATGAGGTTTTGAAAACAATGTTTCAAAAAGAAATCATAGAATGGACATCTGACGATCAATGGAACGTTTCATGCCACACCATACATGTGAGGACCAATGAAACGTCTGCTTAGCATATTGAGATTGAATTGAATATGGTAGTGTTTTCATGACTTTCAATTCCACTTTTTAGGTGTAATGACCATGTTTTCATGATAATTTCAGTACAGTTTCGTTGCATCACATCTTATACAAAAGCAACATTGCATGGTTCATGGCCCATATGGATAGTTAAACCTAACACCTTGTGGATTACAGTAAGTGGATTAAAGATTTTCATAAATTTGCTTCATGTAACTAATCGTAATGTTGATGTCCCATTCATAAAACAGACTCAATTTTCGCATAGATTAAGAGATCTTGACAACAGAAATAATGAGAATAAAGATGTTGTGTACTCATTTTTGAAAACACAGAGAGCTGAATTCCAGTTTTCCTAAGCATTTCTCAAAAAGAGCCAGAGTGCAAAAGTTTTCACTAAATGTAATTAGTTACATAAATTTAATTTAGGCTCCTTCAAATACTGAAAAACAAACTCATAATAACCTACACATAAGTACCCTTCGGAAAAGTTAATTTCCAAAACACTTAAAATCTGAAAGAGTGGGGGGTGTGGTGTATACATTTTCTCGAGAACCCACCTAGGAACTTCCATTAATTTCTCATATGTTTGAATGTCGTTTAAAAACTTATTTTTCAATACCTGTACTCAAAACTACTAATTTTGTCTTCAAATACTTTTACTGTAGTCAGTATTTTATAATCCTCTATTTCATAGATTCTGAGGTCAAAGATAAATAGCAAATTAATATTTATTCATGAATGTTAACAAAAAACTGAACTGAAGATACAAATATAGATAAGAAAGGGCTGTAAGAAAGAATTTCTTACGTCGTATAAACACAAGATACATCTGAAGCAAAACAAAATGACCTAAATTTATTTTATAGTCAGATAAATATTAGATCTTCCTCCTAAGAACATTAGAAAACTAATCAGCATTTTGCTATAGATTTGAAGGGAAATGCAAGACAATATCTTTCTGATAATAGTAGTTACTAGCGTTTATTAAAATGGAACACCAACTTCAACAGTCCTGTAATAGTCTTCATGTAACTACGTTGTTTAATTTTACCAACTTCCACAGCCCTATAATAGTCTTCATGTAATTCTAATGTTCAAGTTTACAAATCCACTAATTAATTACTTTCAAAATACAGTTGAGTTGGTACTTCTATTGAAGTTCAATAAACAGTTCAAGTCTGAGCTATAATAAGTGAAAGTAAGAAATTTACCCCAACTTTAAGGCTTGTCCGCCAGCTCTCAGTCCTTCCTCGCCCAGCAATGTGACCTGCTCTTCCTCCCGACTAGGGTCTGCCATCTGCGGGGATGAGTATGTCGGGTAGCGGTAGCCAATTTCAGCCTGGCAACAACAATAACCATCCCCACCCCTTGCCAATCTGCTCCTTCGCGAGCCGTGCGAGGGGGAAAATAATCATGCGCTAGTGAAAATTTCAAAGCTACACAGGGCATGCGAAAGGGAGGGACATTCTGGTTGACAAATGAAAGATTATTTTACAGCTATTTTCACTGAAAACCAGAAATTTACATCATGCATCATATAAAAGTAAGCTCCCTGTTAACAAAAGAAAATGAAGTAAATAAGATTATTTTTTACAACAACAGTTCTAAAGCACTAACATTTCTAGCTACTTTACAACAACAGTTCTAAAGGACTAAGATTTCTAGCTACATTACAACTACACGGTGATATACACATAACATGCATTAAGCTCATAAAATAATAACGCATATCAAATAAATGGTGCAAAAATACGTTGCACAAACTTTCTCGCATATACGTGTTAAAGGCTAGCACAGAAAAAAATTAAATTAAACAGACAATTAAATTTTATTTATTACATTTTCATAAAACTAAGAAGTATCTAGAACAGAAACCATCAGAGTCGATCTTCATGTTTAATGGTTTTACCGTGAAATAATAATAATAATAATAATAATAATAATAATAATAATAATAATAATAATAATAATAATAATAATAATAATAATAATAATAATAATGAATGACAGTAAAACTGCATATTATTAGTACTACTAGTATTACTACGGGAAAATTAAAATATAAGTCGCACCTTGGGATAAATCGGCCCCACCCAACCCACCCACCAATACAAGGACAGTTGGTCACTCTGCTTCGCTCAGAAACAAAATACATCACACAGTAAATGCAAATGTGAATATCGAATGGACGGAGCTTAAGGGGCGACTTATATTTGAATTTCGCTATACTGAAACTAAAACTAAACTCCGTGGCACTACATTCCTTTAAGGATTTGGTCTACCAACCGACCGGTGTGTCATCTACCACAGGCAGATGGCAGGGTTGGGGCATGTAGTCAGCATGCCGACCCCCACGACCGTTAATGGTGGTTTCCATGACCGGAGCAGCTACTTCTCTATCAAGTAGCTCCTCAATTTGAATCACGCGGAAGTGTACCCCTACCAGACCCCTCAACCTCAGAAAAATCCAAGGATGTACCGGGGATCGAACCCGGACCGACGGATCTGACGCTAACCACAAGACCACGCCGGCGGTCCTACTGCTATTACTACTTAGGTTATATTGCACGCTTTAACTGCATTGTAGGTCATGTAATGTGTTTAGTATGTTTGCGTGAACTATTAGACTATTGTAACAACTCATTCGCGTCATCTGTTTCTATTGTTTAGTGATGTCTTCGTATGTGGCATTCAGTTTAAACGATTATAATATCCAGTGACGTAGCGGCGATGAGTTATGGAAAATAAGCAAGTCCTATAAACCCGGCGTTTGCTTTTGCAAACGAGGTAACCATGAAAAACCCAAGTCAATTTGGGCGGCCACGAGGTTTGATTTGAACTCAGGACCTCTTCCCTGTTAGCCCATAGGCCTACCACATCGCTGTAATTGGTTTAGTGTGTTCAATGCGACTGAGCTAAACTGATTGCATTTCACAACAATAAGTACATTAGGCCTATAGTTTTCTTGTTGCTAGTGGCAACAAAATGCCATTCATATTTTAATTGATATGTATGTTCCGAAATTCGCATTTAAGCTGTACTTATTTCGTTTTTATCTTGATATCTATTAATTGTATAAAGAAATGTTTTAAACAAAAAATGTTCATTTTAATTTTCTCTACAACTTTACTGTGGTAGGTTTTCATGTATCACTTACTGTAATGGATATAATCTAGAAAAACTGAAAATGGATACGAATAAAGTACCCCTTAAGTCATTTTTGCAGAAATACAGATATAGCCATTTTATTACTCATAGATAAGAGTTTACAATTTTAAATTTTCATTAAAATCGTTAGAGCCATTTTTTCAAAAATCAAAAATTTTAAAAAAGTTTTCATGAAAAGTCCCCTTAATATTTCAGTTGTAAAGTTAAATTTCTGGGCGGTTCGACAAAATTTTGAAAAAGTCCTTATTTCAAAAAATGAAGTAAATACAACGAGCCATTTACCCGCTGTGCTTGTCCACGGACAGACGGACAGACGGACAGACGGACAGACGTCATTCCAAAAATACTTTTTTCGGTTTCTAGGCTTCATGAAACGTGCTCTCCCGGTGTTAACTCAACTTCGATTTTTTGTCACGATCACAATACTTTCTCTATACTCCGTATAAGCGAGAAAGTAAAACAGACATATCTAGCAAGGGAAATATAGTGAAAACTCATATTTGTAAATACAGGTTATAATGTGAATCAGATTATTTGTAATAAATCAAGATAAAGAATTCACATTTAAAATTAAATACATGAAGTTTCCTTACGGATTTTTTAAACTTCTTGTTGAAATACACATACAGGATTTCCCCTAAGCAATGATACTATGATAAATCTGTAAATTTTTATATTAATATGATAAATCTGTAAATTCTTATATTAAGTAGAACAATTTTACTAGACATAGGTCTAATTATATCTTTTTACATATTAAGTCTTCTGCATAATTTTAAAGAAATTAATCGCCTTTGCGAGATGGTACTAGCTATATGTTCCTAGCCTATAGTTTTTAATATTAAACAGGTACTTTTTTCATGAATTCATTACGTTAAATTTCCAAATTAAATACATGAGAAACCGATTTATTTAAATACCTATCATTAGGAGCCTGTATAATTATTCTTTTCAATATAAATTTATGTATTTACAATTTCTGAGGGACAACTCCCTTTGCCTCTAAGACACAGAATACAAATATACAACATTTGATACAGGAAATACTTTTCATTGTTTAATAATATTAAATCAACATAGTCATTTTGGGTCATATAAATTGCTTAATAGCAGTACTTGAAACATCTATAAAGCTAAATTTAGCTGAAAAAAAAGCAGTTCTGAAAAACTTCATGATTATTGCTGTTACCAAAAAATATGGTTCCTAACATCAACTGAATCAAATAATGATCAATTGGCCTGCATGAAATATTCAGCAAACTGAAAATTAGAAACTCATATTAGCCATATATATTCAGCTTTAAGTTAAATATTATAACAATATTTTTTATTAATTAAAGACTTCATTCTTAAACAGCAGATGCTGAAGAACAGTGTATTCTTCTGCTCCATAAGAGGGTGGCCCAAATCCCCCCCCCCAAGCCTTTTATTGCCAGCACATCCCTGAATAGTTAGATTTAAAACATTTTAAGAGTGCACTAGCAACTTATATGTAACCTATTGTCAGCATTGAACAGATCAGAGAACTGAAGTGTTAATCTTGTGATAATGAAAACTTAAATTGAAACTCTTCAAGGTACCAAGTAGAGCTTAAGAAGACAAATTGTGCATAAGAAAATTAAACTGTACATGACTGGATATTCCTGTAGCAGGACAGAGATTTATTAGATTGAAAAAGAATCCTTTTTTTATATTCATGATAACATTTTGGTGAGATGTATTCTTCCCTCCTAAATGACAACACCACTGAAAGGGCAGAGGAACAAATGAGGCATTTCTGATGGCAGCAATTGAAAACTAGAGGAAAAAAGTATTCTATCAAGAAGCTTAAGAGCATATTGTTGTGCCAATGACAGCTTATTTAATAGAGGATGAGTAATCTTATATACAGGCATGCAAAGCTATTCAGGGCACTACAAATCTTTAAAAAAATGCATGATCTTTCCTTTATACTTATGCTTCTTCACAAAATCTATGAACATAATATGTAATCTGTAAATGATCTGTATGAAAAGGTTTCTTACTAAAAACTGAGTGGGCTTTATTCTTTGTAAAATGTAATGTTGGAGAGTTAAAAGTGTTGAGATACTATAATCTTGCTTATAAACTCACTGGAACCTATACCTTGAACACAGTTCCTTTTCTTCAATAGTGATGTAATAATTTAATTAATAAATACCCAATAATAATATTTTTAAGACAAAACATCAGTGTACCCATTAAGCTAATACTTATGTAAATAATTTCAAAGTGGGAATGAGTATGAGTGTCAGAAAGTAAAATACCAAGTTTTATCCACTTTTAAAATATGCCACTTGAGATCATTGATATCACAACATGGTTTGCAACAAGTGCTTCAGATATAATTTTTATTTTTCATTTCACTAGTCTATACAGTTTAATCACAAGATTACTTTCAGAAAAAAGTTAAGCAGAGATGGGATCAGAACCCACGAGCTTATGAATTCTACTGCTCAACTAATCTATCATTTATTTCATAATTTTCATTATTATACCTAATATTTTTTCATCAAACTAAATTATTGTACGAAGAGCAGAGAAAGAGTGTAACAGAGAAATAAATTTATTAATTATGGATAAAAACAATGTTTAGTTTCATTAGGTATTATAACACTATAGAAGTCTGGTAAACTAGACAACCGTTTTGCAGATGGTGTTCCTGCATCATGATCAAGTGTTAGTGTCTATGATTTTAACCAGTGCTCAAGTTGGATACAAGAATGGATGGATGATTAAATAAACTGATTTTACTTAGCAGTGAGAAATTTCGGGAAAGAAGGTTTACATTTCCACGAAAAGTGTTTACATCAACACATCCTACTTCAAACAGTAATAATCACTTTTTATTACTTTCACAGATCTTTCATTTATAACACATTGGTAGTTTATTCAAGACGAGGAATAATTTTATCTCATATGAATGAATCTGTTACAGTTAATCTAACTTACTTTCAAAACACTGAAATGAGCATTTTCAATAATGTGTTTACAAGGTGAAATGAAACAAATCCCATGGATTGAATGATGTGTATCAACAGATGTCTACCTTAATAAATAGTACTGTTATTATCACCTTATAAGTAGGGTGGCCAGATCTACCTACACGAAAAAGAGGGCAGAAGGGTGGGAAAATGAGGATATCAGATAAAAAATGACAAGCCTAATGGAAGCTGTGAAGAAATGTATATAATGTATACAGGGTGTTAATAAATAACACCAAAATATTTTACCTGTATATAGAGGGGACTTAGACAAGCAACTTTTATTAGGAGATTTTTGAGCTATGACGTAAAATGTTATTTACGTCTAGAAATAAATTATAATTTGGTGCTCATGACTCAATAATGTAGCGAAATAGGATTAAAATGTTCATTAAATTGACTTCATGCCTTCCTAGTGATCGATAAAAACCTGACTCTTAATCATTCGTCAACAGCTATATCATAATTGAATGTTTCCATAATCTGAAAAATTTACAGACCAATCACATGACTGGCCGCCACTGCATTAGTCTTCTTTTTATTCGTAACTACTGACTACAGTGTTAACAACGAAGTTCCTTTGTTTTGCATTTTTTTCTAATGTTAGAAGTCAGTGGCGGCCATGCCCTGGGAGATTTTATGCTGTAACAGGAAAAATTGAATCCATATACCAAAAATCTCCTAATAAAAGTTGCTTGTCTATGTCCCCTTTATACACAGGTAAAATATTTCGGTGTTATTCATTAACACCCTGTTAATGGAGTTTAGAAACGCCAAAGTATATTAATAATGTTAAAACATGAAATTAAACATTTTTAACAATTTCTCAAATTATAGATATTAAAAGCCAGCGTGCAAAGTTCACAGATATTTATTTCCCTTAGGATGATTTTCCTTGCAGTTCAGGTTTTCTCAATATTTACATATAAACATCTTGACAGGAGTAGGGCATATTCCTTAAAGTTATATTATACCAACAACAGATCTTTAACAGATTCAATTATCAACCTGTTTCATTCATCTGTCCACTGAGATGAAATTAAAGAAATGCTCTCAACATTAGCATTGTGGCCTGGGATACAAACAAAATTAAGCAATTTTTAACAATTCTGAATGGCATGTTTTACAGCTTACGGGATGAAAATAAGAACAATGATTATTGAATGTATATACCGAAAAGAGCCTAGGTTGGGCTACTGTTGAGGCACACCCATTACAAATGTCATGAACAATTACAAAAAAGGACATTTTGAAGGATAGAGGACCAGGACATAAAAAAGAGGGCATGTCCTCGAAAAAGAGGACCTCTGGTCACCCTACCTTATAGGAATGTATCCAGAAGGTCATTGTGTTGTTCAAAGAAACTTATAACCTTGAGGGCAAAAAAACCAGTTCTGTAGCCACTGCATACACTGATATTTTTTTAAATGGAAACACTGTTAGCTATTATTTCTCAAAAGGTCCCACACAAAACTCGTGAAGCACTCTGCATACGAGTATATTAACATTTTCATGACTCATAAAAATGTAAGTCTTCAAACATATATGAAGAAAAAAACACACATTTAATTGAAGGTCATAAAGAAGAGGAAAAATCATGCATTTCTCTGCATCATGCACTACACATGCACATTCCATTTAGTTTTACGCTGCAGTTTTATTACTCATCTTACTGACATGGTAGCTGTAGCACTCTATTCTACTAGCTGAGAATCCCAGCAACTCATTTCACTTCACTTTTACAATAGTCTTGGCGCACATATTGTAGCAACTGTGTTTTTAGAGTATTCATACATTGGTAATAATCTATACTGCATTTTTAAAATTTTCAATTTATGGAAATATAATTAGTGTGTTTTAGTATGTATAGGGCATGAAAAAAGAAATGCTCATCAGTGACAAATGAAATATTTTACTTCAACCTTTAAAAACTGTATTTTTAATCATGTAAATCCCATAAACAGCAAATTTCAAATTATTTGTGTTAACTGGGACTGTGCCATGCACAAATAATTTGAATTTTAAAATTACTACTTTTGCTTCAGGCAAAAAAAATAATAATAATAATAATAAAAAAGTTGGATGTTATAATTATTATTTTAGCTTCAGGCAATGTTGTTATGGGCTACACATATTGGGGTCAATTCAAATCAAAACAACCAATGATGGTCGCTGACAAAATTTATTTATTTATTTATGTTTGTACTACATCCAGAGAGTTGAAAAAAGGTATTCATTGATTTTTTAGATGTTCAGTTTCTTTTTGAGTGGCCATTTTGTATTGGTGCATCAGCCTATTTTGCATTTTACAGAGGTTTGCGTTAAACTCTGCAGCTTCTTTGTTTCTTAAGATATTTGGTTCCAACAAAAACCATGTTAAAGAGCATAAAATTTACAATATTTTCTGTCTAGTATATACAGGCCTACTTAATTGTAAACAAACAAAAATAGGAAAATGTTAACGTTTTCAAAATAAAAATCTTCTCATTTAAAATTAAAAATGTTAAAAGATAAAACAAAGGCTCACATTCAATGTTTTGTTCGGATATAGTGTATAATGTAATTATAGTATATTACTCCCTAAAAAGTTTCAGACCTGAGAGTTAAAACCTTTTTTTAATGGGTCTTCAAATATTGTGATTTTTTAAAATCATGTATTTTCAATCTGAAATCTCTCAGAAGGGCCACACTTTAAAAATCCAAAATTTTCAGAAAACATTCTTTCATTGTGTTATAATAAGTGATTAAAAAGTCATCACTGAGACTTTATTGGTTTTTAGTTAGACATTTTTAAACATAGCTAAATTTTCAGGAAGTGCTACTAAGTGCAGATATTACATTGCTTGTAGTAAAAAATCTAAAAACACACATTATTATTTTTATTTACACACTAGCTTAAAAGGCCCGGCGTCGCTCGGGTTTTGTATTTTGTAAATGCGAAAGTAACTTATGAAGGACTTTCGATTTTCAAACTCGAGGTCTTTAAGGTCTTTATATAGGTATTTAGAATTTAAAATGGGGAAGAACGACTTATCACACACAAACTATTTCCTCAGAAAACGCTAGATAAGCTACAGCTTATTATAGCTTATAGCAGATCCCCGCGGCTTCGCCCACAATAATTAATAGGAAGATTATAAATTAAGAGCAAATAATTAAACTATTATATTTACTAACACTTTGCACACGAAACATTCATAGGTCTAAATTAAACGATTGATAGGCCTAATTAATGAAACAACTGTAAATCCGGCTTTGAAGTGAATTCCACGATTAGAAAGCGCAGCATGGGAAAAATAACCTCAGATTCGAGTTCCCTGGCCTAAAAAAACCCTGCATAATGTTTGTCCATTTAGGGCTATATTCACTATTCTTCTTCCGTCTAGGGTGAAAATTTCATCTGTCTGCGTGCCTTGACATTATAAACAAATGATTCGGCCATGGTGGGCTTACAAAATTCGAACGATCGCGATGCTTTTATTTCCAAGGTATGACGAAAGTAGGCAAAGTCATCTGCAATTGATTTGACAACTGAAAACTGATGTTTTGAAAGCGCAAGAAATGTACGTCTCAATCCCGTTTTCACTCATAACTCGCGAACAAAAGCTAAAATTAAAAATGTAGCATGCCTTTGCGGGAATGTATTCAACAACTTCCCAAAGTTTCATGGCGATCGGATGAATGGCATAGTAATGCATAAAGGATAGACACACATACATTCATTTTTATGTAGGCTATATAGAAGATCTATATAGATTACCCGTCGAGCGTTGCTGCAATCTCAGAAGATTATGAGAATTGAAATCGATTAAACTCACGATGAAAAAAATGCGTGTAAATGTATTTGACAGACAGACATATATTCGTTTTTATTTATATAGATGAAGAATGGAATAAGCCTACTGAGGCCATAGTTTCTATATTCATTTGTCCAGACTTATAATTCCGTTACATTTCAGGCAGATTTAACGACCCTACATAAGGGATTTTACTTATGATTACATATAGAAATGTTGTAGCCTGGACCCCGAACTAAGCAACTTCCCTGGAATTTTCTGTAAACCATCTTTCATAAGAAGCATATTTCACGTTAAATAAATATTTAATATTACCTTATCATCACCTTATCATTAACTTCTCTGGCGTTTATAATAACATGAGATATCCATTGCCTTCCAAAGCAATCGCGATGCTATTGTTCCCAAAGTATGACAAAAATAGACAAAGCCTTCTGCAATTGATTTGACAACTGAAATGAATAACTGATGCTTCGAAAGCGTAAAAAATGCACGTTTTCTTGCCGTTTTTCACTCATAACTCGCGAACGAAGGCTAAAATTAAAAATGTAGTGTGACAGAAACCTTCCCGGGAATGTACCCAACAACTTATCAAAGTATCATGGCGATCGGATGAATGGTGTAGTAATGCATAAAGGACACACACACACACACACACACACACACACACATACATTCATTTTTATATATATAGATTATTAAGTGCCAGAAAGGTACTTTATGAGATTGTGTGGGGGACACAAAATGTCTGTCCATCTGTCTGTCCATGTGTCTGTACGTGCAATAACTCAAATACGCTTTATCGGATTTTCATGAAACTTGGTATACGCATTTACTTGTATAACGTCCATGGGGAAAAAGCCTATTGATATTGGACCAAGTGGGTTGACCGGTACTGGAGTAAAGCCCACTATAGTGCCTATTTTATGGTAATATATTAGAAAGGATTTATCAAATGTAAATCTGTTCTCATGGGAACATATTGTTTTACAGTGTTCATATAAGGCTTTGGAAGTTGAAACACAGCTTTGACAAATAGCATTACCCATATATTCCTTCACATACGCTTATCAGATTAGATCTTTGTTCTTCCGTAAGCCCTGTTAATGAATCGATCTGGAGCTTAACTCAGAAATTGATTAAAAAAATAACTTATTTTCTGCATATCATAATAAATTGCAATTATCACTGATTGAATAAAAGCATTCAGGTGCTTTGTTGCATCAGTTTACCTGATTTTAGTCTTTTACTCTTTACAATCTTAACAAAACAAAAGACAAAGTGGGTTATATATTGTCACTTCGTAGCTGTACATTTTATGCTCTTTAACATGGTTTTTGTTTGAACCAAACATCTTAAAAAACAAAAGCTACAGAGTTTAACGAAAACTTTTGTAAAATGCAAAATAGGCTGACGCACCAATACAAAATGGCCACTCAAAAAGAAAATGAACATCTTAAAAATTAATGAATACTGTTTAACAACTCTGAACATAGTAAAAACATAAATAAAAAAATAAAAAATAAATAAATTTTGTCAGCGACCTTTTCAAATTAAATTGGTTGATTTGATATGGATTGACACATAATCTAATGCAACTTTAATAGGCAGTAAATGCAAATTTGTCATAATGCCCACTATACACAGAGTTTTCATTAACAATAATAGTACATATATATATAAATTTTAGCCCTTTGCATGCTGCTCAAATTAAATGAGTTTGAAAATTACTTATCATTTGAAATATGGAGTAGCCTCACATAGTTGGCAGAGGGGGAAGGAAGTTTCGTGTCTTGCCTACCTTCGCCCAAGCCGTCGGCCACTCATAGAGTTGTTGAAACACAAGGTTCCCATGAAAGCCTATACAGTGGTATAACATTTTACAGATGGGTCCCCCAGCTAAAATATTTTGACCCCCAATTACTTTTTCTTAATGCATACAGAAAATCATTCATATTCAGTATATATGTTCCTAAAAGTATGCTGTTTAAAAAAGCTAATATATATTTACCAGTACTTATTTTTTATCTTGCCAACTACTGTATTTATAACTTCTGTAACTCATAACCAAAATTTACAACTCAACACAATTAAAATTAAATAACATGCATTTCTTTTAAAAAACTTGCAAATAGGAAAGCCTCATAACTTCTATAACGGCTTTTATACCCATCTTCATGTCAAGTTGTTCTGAACAATCGCTTTTGTCTTCTCTACAAATTAAGAGCACCAAGACTCATGGTACCATACTGTTGTAGTAGTTCATAATTATTAATTTCAACTTTAAAAAATATTTTAGCCGTGGATGCAGTGTGGAAGTGTGAGTAATAAAAGAAATACAATCCATAGTTCTGGTAAGGTTGATGCCAGATACGAATTTGTATCAGATTTACAACACGTGTGATTCAAAATACCCGAAAATTCTCCCAGACGTTTGGGTCTCTTCTAGTATTGCAGTGACTGTGTGTAAATTATGCCACAGGGCCTATATGCAATTTGCCTCCGCTTTGTCATAACTACGAGGGGCAATAATATTACAATAAAGAATACCCAGTCCAGGAACACATGCTTGTACTCCAGAAGGTCTTGTTCAAAAACTAGTACCTATTTAAGGTTTAGGATTAGCAAAATAGCAGGTGGCCATTCAATACTTAATGCTTGGTCATTTTTCACTCTGCATATTGATAGCAGACTGTGCAGTGTCTTCCACATCACATCACATCAGAGTGGAAGTGTGGTGGCCAACCAAAGACATCAACCCATTGAAATCAGATAATGAAACTATAACTTTTTAATGTGTCAAATCTTCCCAATTCCAGCTATACAAACATGCACCTTTGCACATGAATGTTAGAAATGCATCCACACATTTCTAGCACTGTTTTTGTTCAATATACGAGGGTTGTCCTTAAAATAAGGTTCCCAAGGAGCTGCAGACGCGAGGAACGCTGTTTTGCGGGGTTTGGCGACACTGGCATGTAGCTTGGCTCCCTCTCTCCCAGCCCCTCCATGGCAAGTTGTCTACGACGCTCATTCTTGGCTTGGCAGCCATTAGAGATGGAGCTCCCACTCGCTTCTCCCGCCAGGTGCGAATTACGCTCTGTGATTAGTTTTTTGCACTGCACCAGTGGATATTCATTCCCAACTGTGTGAAGTCTACGGAGAAACGTGTATGAGCGTACAACACGTGCGTAAAAGGTGCAGAGAATTCAAAGACTGACGTACAGACGTCCATGACGAACAGCGTTCTGGACGGCCATCGGTTTCGGACGAAACGATTGCGAAAGTGGAAGAAGCAATGCTGAAAGATCGAAGGTTGACGGTTCGGGAGCTCTGCGAGATGATCCCTGATGTCAGCAAGTCCTGCATTCACAAAATTTTGACAGACCATTTAGGATATGCCAAGGTTTGTGCAAGGTGGGTCCCGAGAATGCTTACGGAAGACCACAAATGGCAACGTGTTGAAGCGGCCCGCGAATTTCTTCAGGCCTACGAAACCGATGGCCAGACATAGCCCCAAGTGACTACCATCTCTTCCCTGAATTGAAGAAACACCTGGGTGGGACGCATTTCAGAACCGGAGAGGCGCTGAAAGAAGAGGTTTTACGCTACCTTCGCGGCACGGCGCGGCGGAAGAGTTCTACGATTCAGGCATCAAGAAGATGGTACACCGCAAGCAAAAATGCATTGATTGCAACGGCGATTATGTCGAAAAATAGGGGAAAGTCTAAGCTTTCCAAAAATGTATTGTTCAATGCCAATAAACATGTTTTCACTGTGAAAAATCATTGGGAACCTTATTTTACGGACAACCCTCGTAATCAATTAATATTTTGAAAATACATGAACATCTCCTGATCTTGTTCAGTTTTCAGTACCCTGACCTAACTACGTGTGATTTTTATCTGTTGGGTACTTTGAAGAAATGAAAGAAAATATAAAGATAAAAGGATGCAATTTCAGATTATGTAAATGATACATGGGACAGGAAATTTCCTAACAAAAAGATTATGGAAATGTGTGAATGCAAGAAGACAACTTTTCCAACAAACGATAAGATCTATCCTTGTATGTTATTAGTAAGAGCTTTGGATTTATACAAAGCTCACACTACTATTTGTGCAGATATTTATTATATTTTTATATTAAAGTGACAGAGCTAAATTAAAATATTGTCAATAATGTCATTTACTAGACTCAGCTTGGGATGCTATGATACAGAATTTAATTTATAAACTTAAATCTTAAGATAACGACAAAGGAAAAGTCAGATAAGATCAACAATGAAGCTGAGGAACAGAGTTCACACTAGAGAAATAAATGAAGACTGGAATAATAACTGAAAAGTATAGAACTGTTTGGTACAATTCACTACACCACTTCTTCAGCAGTGAATATTGTTTTGTGTTTCTGTTTGTAAAAATATGTCATGAATTCAAAAATTTCCTAGAATTGATTTACCTGAAGGTCTGTTTTTATTTATAAAGCTCCGATAAGAGAAGTTGACAATGTTAAGCTTATCTGTTCCAGGTTAAGCACTTAAGACTCCTGTCAAAAGAGTTGATCTCACACGTCAAACTAGATTTAAATGAGATATGGCAATATCAATAACATGATCAATTTTAAATTGATCCTAAACTAACAAGAAAGCATTAAAATGACTGACATTCTTGTACTTTGTCCTTGGTATAACCAAATATAATGTTTGATAACAAGATAAATACATCATACAGAAATAACTGACTCTCTAAACTTTCTGAATATCACCAATATCCCCAACAAATGCTCTAGTAATATCGTTCCTAAGAAATTTCAAAAGAAACTACATGATGGGGAGTTTTCTATTTGGTGCTTTTGGTCTCAGAAAGGCTTTGGAGCAGAATTTTGCAAGGAATACACACATCTGCAAATTTCTTGATTAAAGACAGTCATCTACTCTTATCTAATGATTGAGGCTAAGCAGTTAACATAACTGCAAGTGCAGTGAGTAACGTTCTTCCCATAGATCTGAAGATAGCAGCTTCTGTAGCAGATAGAAGGAATCACTGTCACATTTATGGGAAACTGCACCTACATGAATTACTAAGGAACTTTCGTCTTCACAAGATAAAATCCCTGTGGAAGAACTTTGTAAAAAAAAACTGTCATGTCTAGGAGGAAGCACATGGCCCCTCATCTAAAGCTGGTACAAGGAGAACTAACATGAAAGTTTACGAGCCAGAAAATATGAGAGATTTACAATTGATCCCACCACTAGAGCTGAACACCGCTTAGGTAAATCTGAAGAAATCTACTAGAAAAATTAAGACCTACAGTCCAGTTATAAGAATAAAATATACAACCAAGAAAAAATAGAAGAAATGATGTTCCAGCTCGAGGCACAATAACATTTTTTTTTTTTTTTGCCAATTTTCGGTCTACCGGTCAAAAGAGGATGTAACAGCTGTAAAAGCTGTAGAACTATTTTAAAAAATAAAATAAACCATTCACAAAAACAAATAATTACAAGTTAACTTACTATATTTTTTGTGCTGAGATATTATAAATATGCAAATATATGCTCCTAATGTGTGTGTGTGTATGTATATATATATATATATATATATATATATATGCCCTACTGTTGAAAATATGCTCAAATTTGCACAACCAAGTCTTTTTTTTTCCAGCTGTGTTTATACTTCTTTCAGCTTCGAGGATATATCAGGAGTTCGGGATCTGTCTCTGTACAGTAGGGTAGACCATGGAACTATTGCTTATCAATTGTTACTATTGTCGGTGTATTTAATGGAAGGAATTTCAACTGATATTAATTTAAATGGATATGATACAGGATGAAATGGTGAGGATGATTCATGGTATGTAAATATCCAACTCTGCATTTGCCTTTACGACTGGGGAAACCATGAAAAAACCCATGTCAAACTGGCCAGCCCCGGGATTTGAACCTGGGACCTCCTGAATGAGAGTCCGAGAATTTACCATCTCAGCCACCATGCTCGGTAATCAAGTCTTACACTGTGACCAACTATATGCATATCCTCACGTCTAAGGGAGAGAAAACATGAAATATGCAAGTTCCGCACCCTAATTATGACAATCTTTTAAAAACCTATTCATAATTAGTTGGCCTCACGACAATTTATTTCTCAATATGCAAATCCACACCCTAATATAAGATTTTTTAAAAACCTATTCACAATCAGTTTTCCTCACCGCAATTTATTTTTCCTAAATTTCTTATGTACAGTAACCATGTTAACTCATCAAATCCTGTTCACCAAAACCAAAATCCTTAGGATCGAATTACTGAGGGATTAGGCCTACTGTGTATAACAAAAAATTAACAAGTTTTTATATCAGTACACAAAATTTCATCAGAGCCGAAAAAAAGAGCTCACTTCACAAATTATTATGAAGAATGATAAATAACATAAATTTCCTTCATAATTATCTTTCAGTGAAGATTCTTCTATTATTGCACATAATTTAAATACCAGAGTACCATAAACTTTTTGTATCACTGAATATTATTATCCATAGAAGAAATCAGGTATCGATAGTTTGCTATATATCAGCGACCTAAATAATAGTTATTATGCTCATAAGGGTTTTCATACAGATAGTGTTGCCCTTAAATTCCTTTACACCAGTTAAATGAGTACAGGTAAAATATTTCAACACATTGCCTGTGTAGCAATTTAAAAATCTAGTTTATAAATAATTCAGCCAAATGTGAATTTTATAAATTGGTAAATACTGGATAGATATGACCTTTCAAGCAATTAGCTATGCCAATTTAAACTGAAACCAAACCTTCAGGTGAAAAATATAACTCTCTTAAAGGATTTCTTTCTATAGATTAAAATTGTTAAAAATATACTTCTGAAGACCAAGACTAAGAACATTAATTTAATATTCAAAACTGAATGTAAGTAACAAAGATTCAGAATATACCAATGTTGGTCTGATTGTATCTGGATACATAAGAAATGGGTAGATTAATTTCACCTTTCAAAATGACAATGCTATCTTATCTTCACCAGGAATCAACTACCTTAAGTCTATATCAGAGAGATTAGTTGCAATTTTTTGTCACTGCTAAAGACACAGGAAGTAAGATAATTAACTTGCCATATCTCATTTAATGAAAATAAAAATAACAACAGCTTTTATCTGCTTTATCAAACTGCTGACCTCCAAGAAGTAGGAACTTCCCAATCACTCAACCATTCATCACAGTTTCAATGACTCACACAAAAAGAGATTCTAATAATGAAGTGATCTCAAGATGACCTATAAAGACGATCCAAGATTTCCAAACTTAAAAGAAAAATAATTAACTTATACAAAAGTACAGAGAGACGTGTCTCAAAGGTTTTGCTGAGAAAATATAATATAAATGCATTTATAACTTTGAAATAATTAAAAACAATATAATAAAATGTTCATGAGAAGGTGGTGTTCAAAATTGAATATCATGGTAAAATTTCTATACTAATTAAACTAGTTGTTGACTGGTTATATGGTTATTTAATAACTGAAATGTACTGCAACTTAGGTCTGTGACCATTGCTGTTGTGTTGGTGCAGGAGTTTTTTTATATGCCTGTAAATCTACAGATACGGGCCCGTCATATTTATGCACACATAAATGCAATCTACCTGGGCCCCAATCGAACCTGTAAGCCCTTGATTACTGGCTGTCATTAATGATATGCATGAATAAGAACCAAAAGAACATCTCACAAATTGCTGTATCCCAAGAAAGGACATGGATTGCCATCAAGAGCTGTAAGTGTGATTTAAAGCTTGAGTGTTGATAGACAACCCACCCATGCAAATGATATCTCTTAACCCAACATAGACCTAGGATGGGCAGGAAGCCTTCCAAGTCACAAGAACCCCCCCAGATGTATCACTGGTAATCCATTAATCGATGGTAATCCATTAATCGATGGCAACCCCATTACAGAATTGCCTGAGAGAGAGATATACCAGGTACAAATCCTGACCTCCAGTTTCATAGTCATAATTCCAACTACTGGATCATGAAGACAGATTGATCTATTCAAATACAATTAAATATTCCACAAAATATAAAAAGAAGAAAATCGTGGTAGGTAAGATATGGAATCTCAAACCATGATATAAAACTTTAAAAAATGGTGAACAATAAAAAAACAAGCTTTTTTTACTTATATTTCTTACATTTCCTCAGCATTATCTACTGAGACATTGTCAGATTTAATACCACAATAGACCACTATTTCAAACTCTTTTCATACAATAATTTTTCTCCCTATATTTTAGTTTGCAGAGCTTTACAGTAAATTTTCTCTGGAAGAAATAGAGCTAAGCATAAAAGGCAAGGGGAGCAGCAACAATGCTACAGCTGTATTGCAACTAAGAGGAGTTTTCAATCTCAGCTTCAGAATGTTACCGTTCCAGTCAACAACAAAACAGTTGTCAAGAATTCAAACTAGGTTTGATTCCTAGGCCTTTCGTGGGATTTTTTTTTTTTTTAATCTCATGGATGTGATGCAATGACACAACATGGTCTGGTTATTATGTCAAGTTTTATGCAAAAAGATCCATGGCAATTACATATTCACAAACTCATCATATTGTTGGGAAAATATAGCCAAGCTTCACAGGATTCCCAGAATCAGAAGTCTGATAAACTTTCTAAAAACTAGGTAGAAATATCAGAACTAAAGTAGGGAGGTTGGTGGCATTGAATATAAAATTAAAATAAGTTTTTTTTAACTTCTCTACTGAAGCAAACTTCCCAATATACAGGGTGTTAATAAATAACACTGAAATATTTTACATGTGTACAGAGGGGACACAGACAAGCAACTTTTATTAGGAGATATTTGCTCTATGAATTCAATTTTTCCTGTTATAGCATAAAATCTCCCAGGGCATGGCTGCCACTGACGTCTAACATTTGAAAAAAATGCAAAACAAAGGAACTTCATTCTTTACACTGTAGTTATGAATGAAAGAACTAATGCAGTGGCAGGCATTCATGTGATTAGTCTGTAAATTTTGTAGATTATGAAAGCTCTAAATTATGATATAGCTGTTGATGAATGAATAAAACTCAGGTTTTTGTCGATCACTAAGAAGGCATAAAGTCAATTTAATGAACATTTTAACCCCATTTCACTTAATTATTGACCTATGAGCACCAAATTGTAATAACATTAATGCCCTGTAGCATACTCATTTTACGTCATAGAGCAAAAATATCCTAATAAAAGTTGTTTGTCTATGTCCCTATACACATGTAAAATATTTCGGTGTTATTCTTTAACACCCTGTATAACTTAATACATAATATTCTATGAACAATGGTAACTTCTGAACCTGTGACAGATAACGTATCATAGTTGCAAGCTTTGTGAATGGTAAAGATGTAAATATAATTCTCATTTACAAGACTAGTGGTTGTATTCAAATTATGGTCCATAGTTGAGAATTCTTTGTTTTTAACCATAGCCTCTGCAACATATGTTTTACATGCCTGAATCGTGGTTATGGTCTGTTCAAATAGTGAGCCATGTCAGAATCAGTGATAAAAGTACAGCAATTGCTTTTATATGGTACTTCGTTCATAATCAAGCAAAAACACTTACATGCACTGACATTAAAAATCAAATGAATTCTAGCACAAATACAAAATAAATTTATCTTTCAAATCTACTGAAAATTTAAAACAAATAATATTTCTTTACCTATTTCTATACATATCTACTGAATCTAGAGTTCTATTTCAGGAAAATGCATGAATATTAGGTTATTTTGCATTCAATTCTAAACACTATTTAATATTTCACTATAAAATCTTTATGCACTAGATTACACAGACTACACAAATCTAATTGATGCTAAAGAAAAATACTTTACATAGACTGATCTAAATTAAAATAGATCTATGAGATTTTGTGGACACTGCAGATGAATAAAATTATCTCTGGATTTTAGTCAGATCAGAAGGGTGTTTCTTTCCAACATTTTGGAATCATGACGAGTTTCCATTTTCAAAGCCTAAATTACTTACCCACTGATTTGTTCATAACCTCTCACTCAAAATGTATCTATCTCTCAACCAATCATGAATAATTTCCATGTCATTTATGCCTAGGACCATGCCTACAGTTATTTCATCTCTAATCTTCCCCTTTTCCCATTATGTTATTCATTATCTTTATACAGACTGCAATTGGATTTTTTATGAACAGGACTCTCAGAATTACTTTATCAAAACCTACCGAACTTACAAAAATTTCACTAAATATTAAAATAATTCATACAAAAATAACAATATGAAGAAAAATAAATTCAAATAACGTTGTTAATATACCATGATTTTAAAGTTAAAAATAATGAACCAATCCAGAGTTCAATATCAAATTGTATTGGAAGTTAACACAGTGAAGTTATCTCTCTCTAGTCATCAGCTGTTGGGCTGGTTGGCAAGTTCTCCATTCTTCATGCTTCTTTGCTTTTTCTTTTAGTTTGTAGTAGGAATCATATCGTATGTCTTCGAAAAATTATGTGATATACTCTTGTCTTGGTCTCCCTCTACGGTTTTTGCCATTTATAAAGCCCTTGATTATTTTCTGTAGCAATCCGATTGAAGTTTTGTAACACAATAATTATGTAATGAGTTGAATTTAACAAAAAACTTCACTTTTGGTATAGTTTACCTGTACTAGTATTGGCGCTTTCGCTACTACTGTCAACAGCTATACTTCAAGTATACTTCAAGTATGCTTCAAGTATAGCTGTTGACCATGGTAGCGAATACTAGTATAGGTAATGATAATTCTTTCACACTAGCCATGTGTACAGGTAAACCATACCAAAAGTGAAGTTTTGTGTTAAATTCAATTCATTACCGGTATACTATTATTAAATCTAGAGTTCATTTGAAAATTATATTGCAGAGATAAGTAAATTATTTTTGCTTGATGATGAACATGTTACTGTCAACTTACTTTAAAATCAGACAGTTTATGACCATCATCTTTACATCCGGAACATCTACATACACAAGACGAACCAATCATACAGATACTTTTAAACTACTCGGGGTTACAACAAATATATGGGAACAACCCACCAATCTCATATTACAACACCAAACACCACAAACCTACAAAATAAAGGAACAAAAACTAGAGGAACAAAACAACCTGAAGATATCCCCAACAACACCATACTTCAAATGTGTTGAGCAAACTTAATCTCTACAAAAGAAACAAGAGGAGTGGCATGGAGTATGCTGTTCTGGTTGTTTGCCAGGCTGATGGTTAGAACAACAATATAAATAATACACTTGCTGCTGAAGAAAGAAGAACTCTGCATGATGAGTAAATGTACAACCCAAGCCACCTCTCATGGTAATAACATCCTAGTTCCTGTAGAATACTGTATTGATGGTACCTGTCAGTTCTGTAATCTTCTATGTGATATGAATATAAATAAGTACACATATTCAAACTCCTATGTTTTAGTACAATGATCTATCTAAGACAAAACTTACAAAATGTTTCTGTTATTGTGTTGAAACTTCCAGAATCTTGTGTTATTTTGGCCATCGACAATAATCAAATGAATTTATAAGTTACAACAACAATGGACAATACACTTCTGAGCGTCACACTTTATAAATACATGAAGGCTACCGACAAGAACAACAGAACGAATTTATAACATATGTGCTTATGACAACTACGCAAAGTGAAAAATCCTTCTAAAGACAGAGAAATGAACCACTGCTATAGAGTGAGAGTCAAATCACATCTATGTATATTAACCACTAAACTGGTTGGCTGGAAAGAAAATACCCTTAGCTGTTTATATTTCTTGGCACTCAACTCATTACATTACTTTTTAAATCAGTAAAGTAGCGAAAGTATACATTGCTATTAGTTGTTGAATTGTTGATTATTTTATTCTTAGTTACAGCTATTCAACTAATACAAGTGTTTTTTTTCTTTCTTTACCCGATTAGAGATGGTATGGACTGGATCTTTATATGGAATCAAGTACCAATAGAAGAAAGACAACCCTAGCCAACCAGTCTGACCAGTTATACATAAAGGTGTGATAAGACAACTGTAATTTGAGAATATACCACAATATCAGTTGTTTAGAGGTGAAAATGTGCAACAATTATACCTGAATCTTACCATCTTATAGAAAAATCCACTACGAAATATGAATCAGTACAATATCTTGTTATTTGTGCTATTTTTGAATTAGCGTGTCTTTAATCTATTACTTTACACCTTAACAAGGACAGGTTAGATTGTGATCCCATCTTATGTAACTAAAGAAAATATGACAGCTCATTCCGGCTGATATTAACCATTGGCTGTAAAAGATTTATTCATAATAAAAGTAAATCCTTTCTTATATTATTAACATAAACTTATTTTTATTCATATCACTAGTAGTACTTGGTTATAAAAATTACTTATTTGGATTACAAAAGAATAGTTCAGTGCTAATATTAATGATTAGCTGTACTAAAATACAACTTAAATGACACCAAGAACTTGGCGATAAGCACTAATTATGTTATGTAATATATTGTAACATTTTATTAATCATTCTTATCATTAAAAATGTTCACAGCAGTTCTGACATGAGGGAATATTGAACTTAGAAACAGCAATA
Organism: Ectobius pallidus; assembly: GCA_964059195.1. Taxonomy (NCBI): domain Eukaryota; kingdom Metazoa; phylum Arthropoda; class Insecta; order Blattodea; family Ectobiidae; genus Ectobius; species Ectobius pallidus. The sequence continues at coordinate 108,462,540 of CAXKWD010000007.1, read as the reverse complement.
AGGATAACTGAACTAGTTAAATATTATATTAACACTTAATGCTTCACTTACGTCGCTGTTTATGGGCAGGACATGTTTCGGGATTCTTATCCCATCTTCGGCTGCTGGTCGACTGGCAATTGGCGATCATGGTTAGTGGTCTTTATGGTTTGTCCAGTGCTGCCCTCTCTTAAAACAAGTCAAGACACGGGCAGAACTGAACACCTGGGAGAAGATTTTCATCACTAAGAACAGCAGCAATGTTATGAATTTTGAAATACCGCCGGTGGATGATGTCATCAAGCTTACAGCCAAGAGAAGAGAGGGCAGCACTGGACAAACCATAAAGACCACTAACTATGATCGCCAATTGCCAGTCGACCAGCAACCGAAGATGGGATAAGAATCCCGAAACATGTCCTGCCCATAAACAGCGACGAAAGTGAAGCATTAAGTGTTAATATAATATTTAACTAGTTCAGTTATTCATGTGCTCCACTGTGTATATTACTTCGTTTTAATTATTATATTAGCAATAAGGATATTTCTATGCATGTATCTATGTATGTATGTATGTGTGTGTATACAGGTATATATACTTATCTGAATAAATAGTCTGTTTAGCCTACTTAAGTTGGTTGATAAAATGATGCCTGATTCATTGACTATCTTCAGTTAGTTACTACTGATGTTAATTAAAAGAACAGCAATAAGGATATTTCTATGTATGTATGTATGTATGTATGTGTGTATACAGGTATATATATACTTATAATCTGAATAAATAGTCTGTTTACTTAAGTTGGTTGATAAAATGGTGTCTGATTCATTGACTATCTTCCATTAGTTACTACTGATGTTAATTAAAATAAGAATACAAGAGCCTACCTTTCTTAATTATATGCATGCCCTGATATAAAAGCAGTCTTAATATTCTAACAAGCCAAAAGCTGTAACAACTGTCATCTCAAGCAATAATGATCTCGATTTTTTAATGAACCATGAGAGAGGCTAATGGTTTGCTAAGGAATCTAAAATTCATAAAAATACTTCATGGGAATTATGTTTTGCAGCCAAAGTTGTGATTTAACTTTACAAGTCAAACTTCAGGTCGACTTACAACATTTTACCTCAGGCCTATACAGCATTTTTACAGATAAGTAGAAATTTGCTACATATTTTCAGTGAAAAGTTTTGGCAGATTTAGCAAATTTGTTATAGTAATTTCAGTATGTTTTTCCATAATTTTATTTAATTTCCTCAACGATTTAATTGCTGTTGACAGGTTTACCTGATAAAACTCGTCAACTAGAGTTGGATTTATTAAGAATATTCCATGAATAAAAATGTGATGGATTATACAAATAATAATTACTTTTGTGCTTTGTTGTATAAAAACCGAACAAACACCTGTGAGATTACGGCATACTATGAATCAACCATCCATGAATCTAATAGAGTTACAATGTAGTGACCAGGGCTACCAATGGTGCATATAAGACAAAGATAACTTCACTCAGGTAAGCTAACAGCAGAACAGAAAAAAAAAAAACCACACCAACTGGCTTGCACTGAATTGAAACTGTGTTTTTAATCAATGTACATTTCTATTATTTCAATTTCCAAACAAGTTATGTTGTATAAAATAATATGTTTTCGTGCTGCTTAATGGCAGCATGTGACGTATTAATCACTGCACACTGACGCTTACGTGTCCAGTAATGAGCAGACGTTTTACCTGATAAAACGGCAAGAATACTGTAAGATAAACGGCTGTGATTGGTCTATATCCGAGGAATTGTTAAACGTTATTGGTCAATTTCGAACATACGGTGTATGAGTGGAATAGTCAGGAAAAAAGCTTTAGCCAACACTAATTTTAATTGATACCGCTTCATTTTAAAAATGCAAATGAACTCTTATTTTCAGTTATATCAACAGGTCGTGAAATTGAATGAAACCTCAACTTTTGCTTTTTATTGTCAAATTTTCCCATTGATGATCAAAGTGCATCTGCTGCTACTTCAAGTTGTAAAATTCGAAAATATCTTCCAATGTAATTCACATAAATTTGTCAATTATTTTAAGATTTTGCTGAAACATGAATAATTACTTGAATGTTTAGCCAAATGTGAGATTTTATGGGTAAAAATGTTTGAATTTCATCTGTTTACCTAGCTACAGAAAAGGAACAATCAGACCATCAAGAACACTTCAAAATTAAGACTTTTAAAAGGAATTCTGGCCCATATGACATGAACTTTGTCACAATACTTTCGTATTTTTAAGAGAAAAAATAGTTTATAACCATAAAACTGTCACACTGCTGAATGAACTGCTGCCTATATCATATTGTTGTCCACAGTTCTGATATGCATATCTTCAGCTTACAGCACTTTTATTACATCATGGCTTTTTCCACACTTTCAGTTTCTGATAATGGAAAGTTCCAAAGTAGGCTTATAACAAAACTTCGTTTAAAAATAATATTTTAGGAAAAAAAATTCCCTGACACCGAGATTCAAACCTGTGACTTACAGCTTTCCATGCCAATGCTAATCCAATTGGGCTGCAAGATGAAATATGTTTGCCTACAGAGAGATTTTTTCAAGTCAAGGAGTAAACTGTTCATTCACCGCTTATACCCTAGATGGTAGCCATATAAGTCATATTTTGACAGGTGAAAAGTGAGCTACGGTAGCAATAGTTTTCTTTTATTCTAGTTATAGAAACTGGACTAAGATAAAGATTTACCACATTTCAGGCAATGTATTTAGCAACATGACTAAGTAAGACATATGGGAGATGTAACTTGTTAAAAGTTGAATGGTTCTATTCTGAAAAAAGAATCTTAATATTTTATTTTGAAATTTTACAAGTCACTGAGTTTTTTACTTTGCAAATGTCTTTTATGAAAGTTCAATGCCTCTTTTCAAAAGTAAAAATATGAAGTGCATGTATTTACAGAAAGAGACACAGAGCTTTGAAGGATGCCAAATCCACCAACAACAAAAAACTGCTAGGCCTTTAAACTGTGCACTAAATGTACAAAAATGTAATATTAAACTACGTAACTCTAAAAATTATTGTGAAATTAATTTCTCAAGAAATAAACAGTTTCCTTAGCAAACCACAGAATTATCGTCATAAACTGCCTAAAAGCTGATGCGTACTTACCTCATCAAAGAACACTTGAGTCTTCCTCAAGATATGTTTCAATTCCGTGAGTTCGAGGAAGTTTCGTTTCAATGCCTCTGCATTTTGGTTCACCTCTCGTAATTCGTTTTCCAGTTTCTCAAAAGTTGCCTGAAAAAAAAGTGCCAGTTATTTATACAGATCTCCTGTAATTTTGTATCAATACAGTAAAGCCTCATTATAACATTCTTGCTTTTGAGGAATAAAAATTGAAGCCCCTGCATAATGAGCCATTATAAAATAAGCTTACTTTAGTTTAAGTTTAAATTAAACCCACTGAAAGAGGCATTTCAATTACTGCAAAGTATTATTTTGCATTTATTAATATCTATCTTTGGTATCAATTATTGATTATTGATTCCAATAATTTAAAATGAAATTCTGTGTTTTGTCATATAGTGATAATTTTCAGACTCAGTAAAGATTTGAGGTGATGCGAAGCAGAGGCCTAGATGCATGCTTCCCAGGTTGCCATTTGATCTGCTTTGTGAGCATTTTAGGTGCTCGTATTTTATTCTAAATTGTGTTTACAGAAATATTTAAGCGCAGGAGTGATCACACCTGTTACTAAAGGTACATTGATGCAAGATGGATGGCATTTCCTGTATCTTTAACTTGCTTACTTTAAGGGTGGTTGTTTTCTGAGCCTACAATCAGAGGTGCGATGGTTTATGTTTTTCTTATTCTAAACTTTTCCCCTTCTTGGAGGCTAGTTCAGGTTAGGAATCTGGGGCTTTGGGGCATAATACAAGAGCTACTAGGGCATAATATAAGAGCTATTAGAAGTGCTGTCCCCCTATTACTGTACCACACCTTGATAAGCAATTTACAAGGAGGCCTAAATGCACACTTTTCTTTTTTCCATGAATATTGCTCAGCTAAATTCTGAGGCAGTTCTAATCTCACTCCTCATTCATCAATCTTCTCAGTTAGCACACATGGTATTTTCTTGGTAGGCCTATTTAATTGACACAGAACCTATTTCCTTACACTTAACTTAATTACAAGTTTAAGTACAGTGCTTTTGTCCAGGACAGGAATTACAGAGATATTATAGGCCTATTATGTGGTTAACTTTTTCACAATTAGCTTTTGTAAAATATGTCTGTACCACGTCTGTATCATAAAGACTTGTGAAAGACTCGCTTACTGAGGAAATTTGTGAAATGGGAGAGAATCATGAGCATCATAATTGAATTTTCATGATTCACAGAAGAGGAATGTTCATTTAGGCCTAAATACAAATTTCTATGATGGTGAAGTGAATGTGTGGTAATAGAGGGACAGCATTTATAATACCTCTTATAATTGTAATTGAAATCAGCACAATTGTTTTTAGGTAAAATTGTTATTTTGCCAGATTAAGCAAACCCACTCCTTCCTTCTACCGGGAAATGAGACCCGAATCGGCCGCTGACGCAGCAAGACTGTGCTGGGAGCAAAGCTCTGAAGTTCGAAGCGAACACTAACAACCACTCTGTATTAACCATTGATGGGTTGTATTTAAGACTAGCCTACGGTACTTCACGATTTTATTTCATTGCTTTAATCTGTTAAATATCTTTTGTAATTTTTATCTCTTGTAATTATGTATGGTAAGTTATCTCTGTATATTTGTTGTACCCAATTCTAAATGCCTTATCCATCACATGAGCATTATGCTCAGGGATTGTAAACATGGTGCAAATAAATAAATAAATAAATACAATAATAAAATAAACATTCACACTACGAGAGCTGGAATGGAATTAAGATTATGTAAAGAAAACACGAAATGACCTCACATCTTATATTCCAATGTTCAGAATTGAAAAACATATTCGATTTCCAATCCTAAATCCATGGAGAATTTACCTAATTTACTTCTAACTCAAGGATTTCTAATGCTGTTTAGCAGTGTAAAATGTATCAACTGGCATAGACAGGTCAAAAGGGCTATACAACAAGAAATTTTCAGGAATATTACAATCAAGCTCCATTTATACTTAAAAACTATAGACTTTCAGGCTTAACTCACTTTAGATAACTTATACACCAGTAGCCTATATTGTGATCTATAGCAAAATTTTTTTTCTGGGTGGGAAACAAACCTGGGTATATGGATGTGTATGCTGATGCCAAGAACATTAGGCTCCCAGACGAGGCACCCAGTCCAACTCCAAATCTTCCTCTAGACCTGTATCGAACCCACTACAATAGCTGTTTACACATCTAGAGTGAAGCGAGGATATGCATAGGATTCAATTGAAATTGGGACTGGCTATGTATGCCCTCTGGGAGCCAAATAGTCTAAGCATCAGCAATGTAAAGCTGAAAACCCAGATTTGATTCCTGCCCAGGACAAATTTCCCTCTATAGATTTCATCCATACTGTTTAATCTTCCTTCACGATTGCTTATATATTAACATAAAAATTCAGCTCTGAAAGGGTTAAATACACTGTGGACGGAAGACGTCTTTATATCAGGTAATTTTTATTGTACTGTTATCAGTTATGACAAGGCTGTGCTGGGCCTAAATTACCGTAAGGCAGTTAGCTTTTCAAAACCAGTTAGATTTCATAAGAAAATGGGGTGCAGCAAACAATTAAAGTAAGCTGTGAGCAGTGATTTAAGATAAAGTTTTTTTCCGACTCACCCTGCTCCCCTTTCCATCGGCCCGGTCGCCTTCCCCGCCAGCCTGCCTGCATGCTCGCTTCCCCTCACCGCCTACCGCGCATCTTCCCCGCTATGGCGCATGCCGGCCACTTGCCGTGTTAAGCCCGCAGCTTGCTCTAATAATTGCAATTACCATTATAAAAAACAAAATAAAATTTAACGAATTATAGAAAATGTAGAACAATTAAAAAAATACCCTTGTACCAAACATCATATTTCACGATCTTTAAACACCGATTTGATATATAAAAAATCGAAATTTACATAATATTTCCCAATTTTTAAAAACGCCGTGTTATGATATAAAACATGACTTAATTGCAATGCAGAAAAATTCCCTTGCACCAACAGTACTCTTTTCGTAACAAACAAAACATTTCAGAATTTGAAAAAGCGATTCTTGCGTTAACACTCGTGAATGCATGAAGTCACCCTTAGTACCTTAAATATATGAAATCTTTCTTCACTGCTCAACTGTCATTCGTGGCGTAGTGGGTTAAGACTCCTAGCTATAACGCTAGGGGTTCCGATAGATAGGTAGGGTGAAGAGGAGGTGAGAGGAAGAGAGGAAAGAGACTGGAAAGAAAGAGAAGAAGAGAATAAAGGAGAAATAATTTATTTTTCCCTTTCAACAGTTCCATACTAGATGCCGCCGCTAGGATCTCCCCACCCAAAACCCCTACTTTCCACGCGGGTCCCGTTAGAGTAGTAGTGGTGGGGGACTCGGGTGAGTCGCAATATATATTTTTCCCAAATTTTTAACTAAAATTTCGTTTTCAAGTATCAGATGAAAAGGATATTCCTTTTTAGTTTGGTACATTGTAGAACATGCTTTGATATTAACTTCTGCATCTTCACTTTACAATAGGCTACTTAATACTCACCTCAAGGTCAATCATTTCACGAGGCTGAGGAGCTTCTGGATTTTCCCCAGTGTCTAGCATAGGAATCCCGTCTTTCTTGATTTCCTTCTCCAGATAACGAAGTTTCCTCTCCATCTCATCGCAGCGACGTACTTCATTAACAAATTTTCTTTGGAAAGCATTCACATCAGGATTCAGCTGTAATTAAATTACACAGTTATTTCTCCATAAAAGGAAATAGCCCCTGTAGACTAAAAGGTTTCTCTTCATTGCAAAATCTCTTAAGGATTTTAGAATATGGTTGGTACCTGTAAGAAAATTTATTAAATCAATGCTTTAGTGAGATATTTTTTCTCCCCTTTCCACTAATTTATTGCAACATGGAATACCCTTTGAATATCATCAGAATTAAGCTTCAAGTTATACAACCAACAGGTTAACACAGTTTTCTAGACTGTTGGGCTGTGCTCTTAAGGCTTTATGAACCCACTGCCTGCTCCTACGCACCTGCCAGCGGGGTAGCAGCCAGGCGGGGAAGTGGGCAGCTGCCCCGTGTTCGAATCCCACTGGGTGCGAAAATTTGTAGGATAGGATTAGGTCTCAAATAGATAGGTCGGGTGAAGGAGGAAGGAAAGAGGAAGAGAAGAGGAGAAAGGAAAAAATGTTCCAAATTTTCAACGCTGCTAAATGAGAAAAATCTACATGACAATGGAGGAACTACTAGCACCCTAAACTCCGCCTTCCCATTCGGGTACCGAAAGTGGGTAGAGTGGGAGGAGCTTAAGGGGGACATGTACTTGTTTTTTCCCCAATGCTCCATATTATGAATAATCAGTAAAAAGAAGGGGGACCCGAAAGTAGTAGGCCTAACAACCTGTCATATGGTTTTAGATCAAGGACTCAGAAGTTATGTAAATACACAAAAACAATTAAGAGCTTATTAAAACAGAGGCGGCGAAAACTTCTGCTATAAATCAAATACTTTCATTAACCCCCCTTTAATCCTAATGACATAAGACTAACCTAGATAGAAATCATACTTACATCTCGAAACTGTACCAGTCCCAGTTCTCCAAGTTCTGATACACATGCATAGGCAGCTTCACTTTGCAGAAAGAGCTGACATAAAGTCATCTCTTCGCTGCGAAATAAATTCCCCATATTTCCGCCTTTCAGTCCCTTCTTTTACTGAATTGACGACAGAACAACCAACAAGTACAGACTTCCGAATGGCGGAGTCAGGTGACTGCAGCAGTGACGTCAGAACATTGATCCGGTAAAAAGTGACATATTTCAGAAACTAGCACAAATTCAGTCTGTGACAGCAGCCACATCGTGACGTCATGCTGCAGCGTACGAAACTGCTCATTTGACAGTAATTTGCTCATTGCTGCCAACATGGCAACTGAAAATGCTAAAATAAAATATTCTATTTTCTTTTAAAAAACACTAACGTTTACACGGTTTAAACGATGGATAGTTCACGGGACCAGACTAATGTTAGCAATGTTAGATTAAGAACGTTCATTTTATTATTAGGTACAATAGATGGCCACTCTCCATTTGTAAAAAACAATGAAGTACACTCGCACTACACCAGACACCGTTCTGATTTTTATTCACAACACCACAGAATCACTCTATTTCATAAAGGAACCTTTTACTCTGTAATTAAATTATATAACAGTCTTCCAAAGCAGCTCAAATTAATCCACCAAAAACCCTCATTCAAAAAATCCCTTAAGGCATATTTGATAGACAATTGCTTTTATTCAGTTGAGGAATACCTTACAAAAAATGCATAGGTACTTTAGATTCATCTTGCAATTATTATAAACAATAATATTTCTTATTATTTTAGCTTAGTCTAGTTTAATTATATGTTGACTTGTCCAATATCAAATTGTACGTTGTACATAGTGATTCTCAGGACCAATAAAGAATTTGAATTTGAATTTGAATTACAGCAGTTCGCATTGTCATTGCCAACATAATGCGGGTCCCGTGAACTCCATTTTTTGCCGTACTTATAACTTTTAACCTAAAACTTGATAGAAACTCTCCATTAGGCTATATAAAAACTCAAACGCAGATACCGTACTAAAGCACAGTGTAACTATTAATTTTTAACATAAAAGATTTCCCAGCCAGGATGCCTAAACACAAAATATACCATGTCAAATTAAATTCGATCTTGATTTAATTACTGGTCAAATTTAAAAATAACTTAAGTAATAACTTATGTAAAATATGTTCAATCGACTTGAATACTGGAGTTGAGTTCAACAACCCAGAAAAGAACCTTGGCATTGGTGGGATGGGATGTCGAGTTGTTTGGTGGTGAGAGCATGCTCTTTTGCTCCGCTCCTTGTGAGGAGGCGCTCCTCAAGAGTCATTCAAAGACCATTTTAGCTCCAAAACTCAAGGAGCATACCCTCCTTACACATCACTCCTCATAGCAACTCACTCTTTTGACTCCCCCTTTCACTGCTCTTTCTTCTCTCATTCTGTCGATTCTCGCTCTCCACCAACACATGCTCCGACTAACTATTTCGAACTGCAAAATAATAGCAGTGTAACAATGCCTGTTCCTCTGATTGGCTATTACCTATATGCCTTTAAGATTTGTTTGCTTTAGATGATATTGCAGTGCACAGCACAATATATTGTATTTATAAATATTTTTATGTATGGGGAGTGCAAATTCGATCTGCTCTTTCTTCTCTCATTCTCGCTCCGCCAACAGATGCAGATGAGTGCATTTAAAAGCCAGCCCCACTGATACAGAAGGTATAGGGTTGGAGAAGATGTTTAGAGGAATGGTAGGAAGAGTCATGAAAGCAAGGAGGCAAAGAGGTGTTTGAATAACTTGTTCTTTTGTAAGGAGTGAGCAGAGAGTTCCTCTAAAGGGAAAGTCACTCATTTGAAACAATTCGCTCAGGAGCAACCCATCTCTACTTGGCAGCTGTCAATACTTGCTACTCACATGACTGCAGTCAGAGGAGGAAGTACGTTAGGCCGGATTACACTAGTCCTCTTCCCTTTCAACAGGGAATCCAACTCAAAGAAATCCATCTGAACACGAATCATCTCTTGCACTCGAAAACTCCAAGTGTAACGTGCTTGTTAGAAGGCCACCCTCACAGTAGGAGTTCCAAAGCACTACTGACCCCCACCACTAGCACCATGCACAGCAAACACAACATGATTCCTCACCGGTTCTTTTCTAGTTTGTAGACCTTTAGCTAGGATAATGACATTTGGATCTGTTGGGTGACCTCTGTATCTACCTTTCATGAACAATATGTACCATAAACTTAAACCTCTGGAACAGCTTGAAAAGGGAACAGCCAGTAAAAACGAAGTATGCTCCGCAACTACTGTACTTGCCACTCCAAGCCACGAAAAACAAAAGAGGAACAATTGTCACAGTAATGAAATTTCCCAGTGCAGGAAGAGATTCAATATTGCACATAAGTAAACTTGTGCTATTCAGTATGCTGCTGCTACACTAATATAACTGTTTCTAACCCAACACAACCTATCACTAGCATACATATCACTTACCAAGAACCTACCTGCCACTACATACCTTAATGCAACAGCTTTGTCACCCTTCCACATCATAGGCTACATAAAACTTTGTTACACTTTGTTATAATTTCGTAAGGTACCGGTAACTCCTACACATAAACGTTGACATTGTGGGACCCCTACCTATGTGCCAAGGCTTCAGGTATCTCCTCATAGCTGTAGATACCGGTAGATACTCTGGATGGATGGAAGCAGTACCAGCAGTAAACCAAACAGCTGATTCTGTTGCACAGGCACTAATAACCATTTCGTTTTATGGATTTGGTATTCCTGGAAGAATAACTACTGACCAAGGCTGACCGTTTGAAAGCCAGTTGTTCTAATCCCTAAGCAAATCAGGGAATCAGGACAACTGCATACCATCAAAAATATAATGGCCTCATCAAACGCAACAACGCACCATGAAATCTGCACTCAAATGCCATCTACTGCTACTACTACTACTACTACTACTACTACTACTACTACTACTACTACTACTACTACTACTACTACTACTACTACTAATAATAATAATAATAATAATAATATTTACCTTGTGAACATTTGTACATGTAATAGGTATCGTCAGGTGTTAAGACAATAGTAAAATAGTAAACTAATTCAAAAAAAGCTATTTACACTTGAAGTGGATAGTTCAAAGAATTCATTGATGGAATATAAAGGTGTTGCTGCTAAGAGCCCCCATGTGCACTTTTTGAACTATGGCCCTCGTCGTGGGTAGACTCATTAGCCCTAGTTTTATTGGACATGCACTCTGTGGTTGTAAGAAGACATAGGTCACTCTGCCGCCGAACTGGTCTATGGCACACCATACCGCCTTCCAGGAGAACTGCTCACTGACCAGCAGTGGCAGCTCGTGTATTGGCACTGTGGAACTGCAGAACCCCCTATTTCCACTTGATATTATCGATAACATTTAATATAATGAGTTATTTTTTCTTTAATTCTTTCTTTATACTTGAACAATATATAATCCTTAAGCTTAATGACAGTAGCCATCCCCCAATTTATTAAAAAGAGAAAATAAAATCTTTGTATGGAACTGTGTGCTTCACAGTTCCAGCGGCGTGGTGTTAACTGTTGTGCGCATGCCCACCTAGCAAGGTGCATGCCGCAGCTGCTTGAGAGAGAGAGAGCACTGTCGTTTCCACAGTGCCGACCGCAGCATATTTGTGGAAGGTAGTGTTTTTTTTTAAATTATTTTTTGTTGCTCCGCGTGTGTTGTGCTTAAAAACCATGTACCATATTCTTGAATGTGATAAAGTGTAGAATTAGGTTATTACCTTGTTTCCAGCTATTCTATTTTATTCATTTTTTCTGTTCTTTTATTTAACAGAAAACTTTAACTATGGCAGATCAAGGAGAAAATTATTGATCTTTTCCGGGAAATTAAAACAAGAAGAATGGATTTCATTTTTAAATGAATAGATCAAGCTTGAACTGTAACAATTTGTACTAGAGTAAGAAAACAATTTTGATTTGGTCTTTTAGGGTTTTATCAAGTTTCTGAATAAATTTTCTTTTTATATATGTATGTTTCCTTTTACACAATTTTAAAACAAAGGCTAAAAATTTTCTGGAGCAGCACCCACACTAATTTTAGCTACGAACCACCACTGCTGACCAGCCTAGAGTAACACAGTCAGATTTTGTGAGACACCTCCAGGAGACAATAAGAGGAATAAAACCCATGGCAAAATAACTGTTTTTGTGACCAAACATCTCGCCGACTGCTCTCATGTTTTCATACACCATGGACCTCCATTATCCTCACTCCAACCTAGGTACGATGGCCCCTATCCAGTAAAGAGTCGAACTGACAAGTTCTTCAATGTAGATATCAGGGGGCTGATAAAGCACACCTCCATGGACTGCCTGAAACGAGCCTTCCTATTGGAAGAAGGTCCCCATACCATTGCTAACCCTTAACAGGAAACCTATGCTGATGGGAATGGACATAAGTTCATCAGGTCAGAATGCAAAGTCCACTTCCCTGCACATTTCTTGGAAACAGTTGCTGTCACTAGGGGTGGAGAGTAGTGTAACTTAACATTTAGACTACTCCCAAAAGTAACTGACATATATAATGGAACTCAGCCTGACAGTATTCTGTTTTTCTTCTTCATATTGGGGGGAGGGGGGAGGAATACGTAATGTGGTGAATAATATCCTGAATTATGGCAACCCTAGACATAGGCAATGTCCATATTAAAATCAATACACATTAAATGTGGTAAACTATCAGAATTCTCTCTCACATGTTATTATAGAAATTAAAACTCTAATATAGGCCTATACATTTTACAAATAGGCCTACTGCTCAACAATCCTTTAAAAAAATTAAAATTTTCACATGAAAAATTAAAGTTTGCTTTTACTTGTAATAATATTTTAACGGCTTTAACTTTTTTCTTCACTTTTATCAATTCACATTGAATTCAGTGTGTAGAAAAGTCATACATCAGATAAATTACTACTGATGCAAAAAAAAGTTTGAAATGGATGTAATTTTTTAATGAAATGTTGAAATTATTTTCACCTTCAAGCTTGTCATAAAATTACTATTCTTTTTACCACTTAGAGACTCCCCGGGACAAAACAGCAACTCAAAATCAGGGACTCTCTCTGGAAATCGAAGATGTCTAGTCAGCCTACTTATGTTAACCAAATACTACCAAGTATCTTTATGGCAACAACTGTTTGCACGCAATTTATAAAGGGTTTTAAATTATTTACAGGATACTGTTCAATTACCAAGTAGGTTGGCCAAGGCTATAATATAAAGGACTCAGGTTCAAATTCCAGGGTTGGTCACACTGAATGTGGAATTTTTGTGCTTGTCCCCCCCCCCCCCCCCAAAAGACTAATGTGAATAATTGTAATTTATTTACTGTCTACCCTAAACGTTCCCTAATACTTTTCTATGTATATTTGTGGTCTTAGGAAGAATATCTCCATCATGCTGATCACTTATCTGAAAGTACCTCCACATTGTGTCTATATGTATGTGATCCACAGATGTGACCTTTCCCCTATGGACACTGGTTAGTAAATCCAACAAAAGAGAAGGTTACACAGCAAAAGAAAGAGCATAATATATTTTGAATTATGAAACCTAAAAATAATCAGATAATAAATTTTTGTAAACTTGGGAATTTTTAGCTTTTCAGTAACAGGATTAATGATGGGATGGTTTCCAAGATGTTAGGAGGACTGGAAGACATTAAAATGAGGTTAGCGTAAATACTGACATCACATGCCTTTAATCGGAACTCGGCATCCATACTCTCACACAAAATAAGGTTTAAATTAAATTTCTGTCACATGCATCCATTCATAAAACCGTTTTTATAAAAAAATAGTAAAACTGCTGTATTCTGGAAAATCTGGGAAGATCTGAAAAATGATGTTCACATAGCAACTGCTCGCAGAATTGCCATTGCAGCTGCACTAAGTGCACCAGCAAGTGGCACTGTTACCACCCATGCAGCGATAATGTTCCTGTGAAGAAACCACAACAGCTGTCATGAATTTTATTATTATACTGTTTTTATGTAGTTTGTACTTAACCAATACTGATAACAATAATACACTTTACGAGTACAGTCAGCCCTCAATGTAATGCCCCTCTTTACAGTGCCACCCTCGCACTGTGCCAATAAATGAAAGTGAACAGATCTTCTCCCATATAAAATACATAAGAAACCTTGTTACTGTGCCAACTCATTTAGTGCCAGTGAATATAAGGCAAGATTTTCACATAATGTAGCTTGCAATTATTATTTTTTCAGTTGCAGAATTCTTTTAAAAATGGATTGAATGTTAGGAAAATTATTAATTATGTACTGTATTTCCAAGAAGTGAGTGTTCTCCTGCCACTAACTGGAAATGTAGTGCGATGGAATAAGGAAGCTATGTTAAGTCGGACAGACAGTCCACGTGAGGGTGGACCAGGTAGAAAGAGCCCTTCATACAATGAGACATTCCAAACATTCAGTCCAGTGTCCATTCACCTGTTAAACACTGCACTATAGTTACTCAGTTACAGTTAATCACTTACATGGACCCACATGAATTTCAATCCGTTTGTGTACTGTAGCACTGGACATATACTGTAATAAATTGAGTTACTGTACAGTATTTTATTTCGTGCTAAGTTCTCTATTTTCCTTTTATTTAATTTTCTTTCATAATACAGTAAAGTAAATAAAAACAGCACTGTATTATGCCGTTTTTATTTTAAAAAACTAAATTTCGTTTTAGTGCCACCCTCGCTTTGTGCCACTAAATGTTAGAGAACTGATGGTGGCACTATATCGAGGGTTGACTATATTTCACAATAGAATTACAAACATAAATAACAAAAGTTGAATAATGCAACTATGAGTAGAACAATTCTTGAATTCACCAGCTGTGTCTGTTTAATGAAAGTAGCTGTGAAGAAACTTTAGCATAACATGAGTGATATCCTGAGAATATCTAATTGACAATAGGATTGCTCACCTGAACAGTTTCCAGTCTACTCCAGATTTGGATGTGCTGGCCCAGCCTACAAATACAACTGAGCCTACTTTACAATGTGTGGTACTGATAGGAAGACCAATTTTTGAAGCCAACAGCACTGTGAATGCTGCACCAATCTCTATTGTAAAACCTCTGAAATCAAGACAGAGAATATTGCAATACTTACTTAATTTATTAATGCGTTAATAAACTCCATGGCGTACATTCCTTGTGGAACAGTCCTACCATTACAAAATGTATGTATGAACATACTTTAGAACTAAGCAAGATGACGAGCCATGGACATTCCCTATGGCGAATAAAGAATAATGAAGGCTAATCTACTATTTGTGTTGTGAAGGTTTCATCTTCTCAAGATTCTTGTGTAGCCTACAGTAGAGTTTTCCTAATTCGAGATGGACAGGACTGAGACTACCTCAAACTATAAGAAAACTTGGACTTAAGAAATTACAAGAAAAAGCCCAAGTAAAAAAAATATTTACTTATGAGAATACTATAGGAGAAAAATTCCTCCGGCACTGGGACTTGAACCCAGGACCTTTGGCTATTCGCGCCAATGCTCTACCAACTGAGCTAAGCCGGAGTCCAACTCCCAGCGCCAGACGGAACCTCTCTCCTATGACTGATTGCCCTAATGGTCTACCTCACAGACAGACAAGCTATGTCATATGCAGTACTGTGAGGCACACTAATTAGTGATTTTTGTGACCGGGCTCCCACTGTTATTGTACAGTTAACATAGATATATAAGCATTCATGAACCACAGAATTATTGTCTCTGTTGGACACTACATGAGAATACTATAGGAGAAAAATTCCTCCGGCACTGGGACTTGAACCCAGGACCTTTGGCTATTCGCGCCAATGGGTTCAAGTCCCAGTGCCGGAGGAATTTTTCTCCTATAGTATTCTCATGTAGTGTCCAACAGAGACAATAATTCTGTGGTTCATGAATGCTTATATATTTACTTATGTTAAATATTATAGCACAGAAGTTTAAACATACATATTGCCTTAAACTAAAAGAAACTGTCAAGTGTCTATTGAAAATAAAAATTACCTACTTTAACCCTGCAGTGCTCGCGCGGCGTCTGACAGACGCCACACCAGATTCATTTCACCATATCTAGAATACCTATGAGGCCATTGTGCTGACCTGCCATCTACCTTTCGGTCAACTAGTCTTAAATAACATATCCAAGCGGCAACGCTCCAGTTATCGCCTAGCAAGAGTGGAGTGACGTTATTGTTGCAAAAATGTAGATGGTGTCTGTGAGACGCCGCGCGAGCTTTACTGTTACAAGGTAAGTTACTGGTTTAAAACAAATTTCTTGCAGAAACTAGTGATCATAAACCTAAAATACCAATATTTTATTATGGAAATTATTTATCTTTAGGCTTGGCAATGAGTGGGAAGGAGGAGAAATATCATAATCTTTCTAATCCAAATGATTGGAAGATAGTGCAAAGTTGCTAGAAGAAGAAGAAAGAACTTGATTGCGATAGTGCTCCTAAAGAAGACATTGCGGAGTCTAGAAGTGAGTCTATGGACACTGAACAAGAAGCAGATGATGATAATGATTATAGTGAATGTGATAGGCCTAAATATTTCGTAGGGCGGGACAAAGTTTCTAAAGTTGTTATACCTACCTACACAGTCTTAGGACAATAATATTTTAAAATTATTTAAAAATGGTTACATGCCTAACAACATTGTTTTATTGTTAATTAATTAAAGTCATAATGTGCTAACAGTGATTTGTGTCCAATATGATTAGTTAAATGCTCATTTTCAATAAATTAACTTAATACACATATTTTTAACTAAGCAATGTATGCAAAACATATTCAATAATATTAAATAAACTATGACAACCCTCAATAAACAAAATGAAAACTCAAAACAACATAAAACAATAGAAACAACGTAAAAAACGAACGGCGTCTCTCAGACGCCACGCGAGCTTCTATGTCCTAAAATAGCGCGCGAGCACTGCAGGGTTAAAGATTGTAAGGCCTATTTCAGTAGTGATGAAAACAGAAACATATATTCCATTACATTTCAAAAAATTGTCAATTGCCTTCTGTGGTAAATAAAAACTTTCGAGTTAAACAAAAACACACTACAGTCAGTTATAGTGCCAAAATCAATCATTATTTGCATGTGAGGTTTTACCAGAAATATAGATCTGTTTTTCTGAGAATTTCACCTAAAAACAGCTAATTTCAAATATACAATGTCTCTCTTCTCCTCTCTTCTTCACATTCTAGTCATGGTTGTATAAGGCATTCGCACACTGAAAACTGATGATTTTTAAATTTTTAATTAACTGTTAATTCAGAATTTTCAGCTCAGATTTATGAGAATATTGAACTATCGAGACTCAAAATTCTGAGACTTTACTGTACACTGTAGTATACAGTGTCTTAAACTTATGGCGTAATGTGCAAATCATGGTCCAAAAATTCACCTTTTCAAATTTTGTATGGTGTAATATTCCATTTGAGTTTTCAGTTTTGTTTGTACAGTAAATATATAATTCCAAGTTCAGTAAGCCAGTAAGCCACTTTACCAGCATATAGTGGGTGATAAAAGACTGGAGTCACACAAAACCTTTGCCACATCGGCCACATGCCCCCAATCCTACAATCTGCCTACAGTAGATGAGGCAGCGGTCAGATGGCAGATCTAGTCTGTCTAAAGGATGTAGCGCCATGGAGTTTAGTTTTTAAATATGTTATTCCTAGTTCACATTTTCCAATCAAGGTTAAATTTTGCAAACTGTAACCATCATCATTGTCTACTTTTAACTTTTTTTATTATGTATGTACATATGTCCATACAAGTGTGTGTGTGTGTTGTATGTAGTGTATACTGCAGAAATTAATATTTCATTTAAGAATGAAAAAAGTCAACTTACGTGGATGCTGTGATTTTGGTGAGATCTTCTCCTACTGTCTTTATTACACGCCGGCCCCATAACCACAAACCAATGGAGATACCAACACCACCATATAACAGAATGTACAAAGGTGTCTCAGCTTTCTGTTGTACAGAACCTTCAGAAAAAATCAGCCACAAAGCTATGAGTGGACCAATGGCATTGCTAGAAATAAAAATAAAAAATACACATTTTAAAGAAATACAATATTCATCAGCTAAGAAAACCAATCAGTGGCGGCTCGTCTGTAGGCACTGTGGAACTGCAGCAACCTCTATTTCCAATTGATATTATCGATAACATTTAATATAATCAGTAATTTTTTCTTTAATTGTTTCTTTATACTTGTACAATATATAATCCTTAAGCTTAATGCCAGTAGCCATCCCCCAGTTTATTAAAAAGATAAAAGAAAATTTTTGTATGGAACTGTGCAATGCGCACTGTTGTGTGCATGCAGTAGGAAGGTGCACGCCATGGCCAGCATGCCGGCTGCGAGGGAGAGAGAACACTGTCGCTTTTACAGTGCCGACCCTGGCATATTGGTGGAAGGTAGTGTTTTTATTTATTTTATTTTATTTTTTATTTTCTATTTTTTGCTCCGCATATGTTGTGCTCAAAAACCATATACCATATTCTTGAATGTGATGAAATGTAGAATTAGATTATTATCTTGTTTCCAGCTATTCTATTTGATTCATTTTTTCGGTTCTTTTATTTAACAGAAAACTTTAACCATGGCAGAACAAGGAGAAAATTATTGATCTTTTCGTGGAAATTAAAACAAGAAGAATGGATTTCATTTTTAAATGAATAGAACAAGCTTGAACTGTAACAATTTAGATTAAAGTAAGTAACAATTTTTTATTTTGTTCTTTTAGGGTTTTATCAATTTCTGGATAAATTTTCTTTTTATATATGTATGTTTCCTTTTACACAATTTTAAAACAAAGTCTAAAAATTTTCTGAAGCAGCACCCCGACTATTTTTAGCTATGAGCCGCCACTCAAACCAGTGTAATATCACTATGAAAATAACACAGTGAAGTGTTAGCATCTGTAAGAAAATCAGACATGTTAATAGAGCTGGCTAACAGCAGTGATGGGAAAATCCCATTCAGAAGACTATGGAAGCACTCGAAGTAACTTTATCCACAGTAATATATTTTATTTTTCAATGTAGTGTCTTGCAGTATATGTCATGCAGTAAAATATATAAGAGACACTCATAAAAATGGTGTCATGCAATGAATAGTTAAACACGGAGTGCTAGTATTTGGTGTGGATATATGGAGAACATGATGTACACAACCAAATTCATTACCAGGGATATCCAAAAAATATACTGGTACCAGTAATAACTAGTATTGTACCGGTATATGACTTCATAACACACCTGACATCATTTCCGCCATGTGCAAATGACGCAAATGTGGCTGTAAGGATCTGCAGGAAAGAAAAGAGCTTTGCAACTTCTGGAGGGTCTTCAGAGTCGTCTTGTTTAACGTCTTTGTTATCGGGTGTAGGCTCTGTTGTGGTATCTTCGGGTGATGGATCTGCAATCAGAAATAGTAATTTTTTAACTTCATAGGAGTTATGAAAAGTGGCAGGTATAAAAAATGGTGAACAAATAGAGTACCAGTATATAGGTTTTACATATTTTATTAGTGCTACTTTAGTTCAACATAAAGTGTAGCTACTTACTGAAAGCAGGATTATCCTGTCCAACTGTTCCATTGGTTACTGTCAATTCCTATAAAAAATAAGAACATAGTATTGCTTCCAGAATAATACATTATAAAAAATAAAATTACTAATTCAGAAATGGAATTTTTGTTTGTTTTTGTTAGGGAAATGAGCAAAGATTTTCTTACTTTTACTTCAACCATGCAGTCATATACATCAGTATTCTACATTACGTTATGTATGAGGCGCAACCATAAAGTAATTTTCCAAGGGGCCATTTACAGAAACTAAACACAATTTCATGGAAATATTTATTGCAACAGATACAGCAAGTGTTCAGCTATTTTTCAACACATTTACCACCGGAATTGAGACATCTGTCATACCATGGGACCAACTTTTGTATCCCTGTGTCATAGAAGTCTGCCGCCTGGGATCGCAACCACTGTTTGACAACCATCTCCACTCTCTTTCATTCTCTGACATTTCTTGAGGTGTAGGAAAAGAAGGAAATCACTGGGAGCGGGATCCGGGCTGTAGGGTAATTGTTTAAAGACCTCCCAAAGTATCCTGCAGAAGTTCGAATGGGAGATGTTTAAACACCTCCCAGAAAGTCTCCTGCAGAAGTTCGACTGGGAGATGTTTAAACACCTCAAAAACAGACAAAGAATGACAGAGAGGAGGGAATGGTTGTCACACAGTGGTTCAAATTCTTGGCGGCAGACTTCTACAACAAAGGCATTCAAAAGTTGGTCCCATGGTAAGACAAATGTCTCAATTCTGGTCGTGAATGTGTTGAAAAATAGCTGATCGCTTGCTGTATCTATTGCAATAAATATTTTCATGAAATTGTGTTTAGTTTCTGTAAACGGCCCCTGGGAAAGTTACTTTATGGACGCGCTTCGTATATACACAGACACTCCTCATAATGGAAGGAATTTTATGAATCAATTGAATAACGACAAAATATTGATAAATTCAACTCTTGTTTATGGGCACTCTCAGATATGGGTACGAACAGCTGTTTGAAAGTTTAGAAGTTTAATATACCTCCTGACTTTGGACAGAAATGTTACAACAATGGAAAATATAGTTTTGCAGACTGTACAGAAATGTAATACAAAAATTCCTTAATATGAAAGAAGGCAATAAGGGTCTCGTACCTCCTCCTAAATGCTGTACCATTAGCTGGTGCAGGTGGATAAACAAAGTCATAAATAAAGACTTTGTGGAATTTTGCACAGTGAAGCAACTATAATAAATTTAATTTACTATATGAGTTGACATAACCACACTTTAATGCTTCACTTACCATATATTACTAAAATATGGTAAGTGAAGCATTAAAGAATGTTTATGTCAACTCATATAGTAAATTAAAGTCATAAAACTTTGCTTGATGGGTCTAAGGCTTGAATGACTATGAAATTGTATCATATTAGGTTAGTAAGTTAAAGATTAATTTTTTTCTCACTTCACTCTTTCATCAGTTGTTCTGTCTCAAGAGACAATTCATATAAACTTAGGTCTGACAAAATTTCAATCGTTGAATTAATTATTTTACTTTAAACGAAAACTTTGAAGTAATTATTTTACTTTATATAAATGATATTAGAATAGCTCACCTTGCCATTTTTCAGATTCTCATTGATTTTGCCATTAAGTTCGCAGTTTCCATTTGGTTGAGTTATTTCAATATTTTCACTCATCTTGAGAGTCTGTATCTGATTGCCTGATTCACTGTTCTCTATGAATACTGCATCATTTTTCTTTACTCCATTCAAGGAAAGAGTACCATCTTCTGCAAAATATAACATTCTTGATATTCCACTAAAAGTACTGTAAATACATTCTTAAAAATCATTGACTTTTCAGTGGCAAATATAAACAGTCTATTAAGCAATACGCAGGGAACAGCACCATTTGAAAAAATGAATTCAACAATAATACCAAAAATATGGTCATTTAAGTTGTCGTTTCCTTATCTATAGTGATACTTACAAGTAGGCCTAAGCTAGAAAGGAAAGTTAAAATACACAAAAATCAAACTACGGTAGAATGTCAGTAATATAATGTAAGTCATCCAAACTGTCAATTATCCAAACTTGATTTTAAGTTTTCTGGATCCTTGTGATGTAACTGTATAACTCATGCTGTATGAAGGAAAATGGTATGTGCCAATCCCTGCCGACTCTTTGAGCGCTGATACAACAATTGTCAGAAGAAAGAAAGAGAGCGTCAATTTCTTGCAACTATACCTGGGAGGTGCATGACTGCTCAACAATATTACTTATCATTCAAAACCACATATCTCAACTACCACATGTCATAAAAACATGGTTTTTGTACAGCTGGCATCAGGAGCATTTCTTCTTCCTCATGGTACACTTGAAATGTTTGGTTTGCCTATAGTCTCTTGCCATGCAATTGAAAAATGCACAACTCAATGCTTCTGATAAGTGTGGAGTTACCTGAACTGGGCAATGTTGCCTTGCTATCATTCGCTGGTTGCACAGGTGGGTTCTGCTAAAGCCCCTCCTGAATTTTCTTCATACAGCATGAGCCGTATGCAGAATGATCGTAAAATTAATAATTAAAATTAATATATTATCATAAAAACAGATCTAAATTTATTTCCTACAGTCATTGTCACAATACAAGAAGAAACGCCATTTTTCGTTTCGCTGAATCTAAATGTAAGACGACCAAGGGGCAATTACATGGTCAAAACTATGGTTTGAAATTGTATAACAATTTTATTGCCGAATACCCTGAATATGTAAATTACAATCTTAAACATTTTAAGAGGAAAATAAAAAAAGTTATTAGATAATATTAATAACACACTTCAATTTTGTTTGGTCTTTCAATGTTTCAGTCCAATTTATTCCATTTTTTGTTGTAAATGCTATTTTTAACCACTGGTTAATGTTAAAAAATTATTTTTATTTACATGTACTCATAAATTTAGAACTTTTTCGTGTATAGTATACTGTGCAGTGATATGTAATTATATTTATATTAATCTACTATATCCCCTAAACACGAGCGTTGCTCATATAGGGGAATGTTTGGTTTTAGTTGTTTTTACTTGTATTAAATATGTAATAATGATAATGATAAAATGGATATACATTTTGAAAAAAAAAATTACATTAATGAACTTTATTACAGTACAGGGCTGGTACTATTACTGATTTCATTTAGAACCTCATACCCTTGAACATAAAAACTGTCTTAATTATTAAAATTTACTATCTACATTTACATTGGATAAAACTTATTACATTATATTATACATAGGTATAACAAATACTATGTAAGTAACATTGCATAAAACTTACTACACTATTATTATATCTAGTTATAATATATACTGACTATGTACGAAACCTATGTATAATATAATGAAATAAGTTTTATGTAATGTAAAGGTAGATTGTAAATTTTATTAATTAAGGAAGTTTTTATGTATGAGGGTACAAGGTTGTATTTGAAAACAATAATAATATTTACATCTTTACAGAGAAGCTACAATCGTAACGTAAATTGAATAGTTGAGAGTCAGCACACATACGCCAATTACCTATTTATACTGCATCAATAATTATTACAGCACTACATTCAACATGACTTGGAGTTTGGCATTAAAGTATATTAGAATTGCAATGAACTGAAGAAAGCTATCTGTGTAGTGAATTTATGTGTGGGTGGTAGCAACTTATTCTGATGGAAGGGTTGTAGATTCCTATATGGTATACAGCTCCGATCTCTGGCTACTGCCTCCTGCGTCTCCCTTTACTGGTGCTTTCAAGTTATATATGCCAGTGATAAGTGAATGTTTTTTAATGGTTAAGGCCTTTTATTGTATCTAAACTTTCAGCAAAATTACCATTTTGTATTTGTTGTTGCAGTGGATTTCAAAGTGAAGCGACAGTCTGTTGTCTGAGGAAGTAAGAAGTATAGCTGAGTTCCATTTAGGAAAGAAAGGTAGTTTGAAAATGGTATAGGACAAAGTAAGTAATTATTTGCATTAAAGTATGTAGCTGTTTTGTTATTCATTTCTATTATTATACTTATTTTCCAAATTTTAATTTGTTATTTGATAACACGAAAAGCTGAGATTAATGTTGAAAAAAGCATGGCGCCCTTTCAATCCAGCATCCAAATTGAATATTTCAAAAATAAAACAGATGTGATGCAGAAGACAATATATGGTGAATAAATTATTAAGTGTCAGAATGGTACTTTCTAAGATTGTATGATGAAGGGAAAAATGTCTGTCCATCTGTCTGTCTATCTGTCCGTGTGTCTATATGCACGATAACATTGAATAATCTGTATCGGATTTTCCTTGAAACTTTGTATACGCATTTATAACGTCCATAGGAAGAAGCCTATTGATTTTGGACCACATCAGTTGTCTGGTACCGGAGTTATGCCCAATTTAGCACCTGTTTTATGGTAATATAGTAGATAGAATGTATCAAATGCAAATCAGTTCTCATGGCAACTTATTGTTTTCGAGTGTTCATATATGGCTTTGGAAGGTGCAATACAGTTAGCTTTGACAAATAACACTACCCACAAATAACTTCACATATGCTTATCAAACTTTAGACCTTTGTTCTTCAGTAATCTCTGCTTAATGAATCGATCTGGAACTTAACTCATAAATCAATTATAAAAATAACTTATTTTCTGCATATCATAATTGCAAATATTACTGATTAAACAAAAACACTCTGGCACTTTGTTACATCAGTTTACCTGATTATTATTCATATTAATATATTCCTAATGTTGTGTTAGTAATGCAATTACTATCTACCTTGTTTAACAGTAATGTTAGTGTGATGTTAACTGTAATGTTAACTGTGTTAGAAGGGTTGTGTTACTAGTTGTCCAAATGTATGGTTTTATCTTTTACTGTTTTTACATTTACAATAACTCTAACTCTACACTATTTAGAAAGTTTCTAAAATTATGACTTTTATGTTATCATATTACATATTTCTTTGACTAAATCTACATCAATATGTTTCTATTAACAAAGTCAAACTCTTTAAATCTAAGTTGTTAACGCAACTGATAAATACCTTTTCGGAAAACTCTGAAAAGGTCTTGTTTACTTATGCCCAATATTGTATTTAACACTGTATTCTCATGCTAGTAACTCGTATCTTCAAAATTTATCTTTCTGCTCTAAATCTGAAGCAGCCATATAGTTACCTTGTGTTTTTGTAACGCCAGATGTTTCCTCTTGAAGTTCTGCAACACAGTAATCAGTACATATTTTGTTAAATCCTAGAAGGCTTAGAAATGGTAATTACAGTATAGTATCAAGTAAGTTAAAATACAAGGTGGGGCAGAATGGACTCCCTGATTTGGCGGGTGAATTGTGAAAAAACAGTTCAAGATAAATGAGAATTATTTTTATTTGCGAAAAGTACAGATTACGCCATTTTTATTGCTCAAGTTTTAAAGATAATATCATCCAAGTGGCGACCTTGGCAGGCGATGCACATATTGAGCCGTTCAATAAAGTTTTCACCCACTCTTGCCAGCATATCTTGTGGAATTCCTGTGATTGCATCATCAATTGCCTCTTTCAGAACTTCCAGGGTTCGAGGTCGAACTTTATAAACTGCAGCTTTCAGGTAGCCCCATAGGAAAAAATCACAGGGGCTCAAATCCGGGGAGCAAGGGGGCCACGGAACATCCCCTCGTAAGGAGATCAGGCGGCCGGGAAACATTTCTTGCAAAACTTCGCGTGAACGACGGGCAGTATGGGCCGTGGCTCCATCCTGTTGAAACCAGAAATCTTCTGTGTCATATTCCCTGCCAAACTCTTCCATTCTGGGGCGTAAAAAGTTCTCTAGCATGTCACAATAGCGCACTGAATTCACAGTCACAGTTGAGCCATCTTCTTCAAAAAATTTAGGCCCAATTATGCCTATCGAGGACATAGCGCACCAAACAGTCACTTTAGGGCTGTGAAGTGGTCTTTGGTGCAATTCACGAGGATTTTCAGTTGCCCAGTACCGAAAATTTTGCTTGTTTACTGTACTGTTAAGGTGAAAATGCGCTTCGTCACTTGTCCACACAATAGCACCAGGAGGTATAGTCGTTAGTATTGCATTACAAGCATCTCTACGATTCACCCAGCGTTGTGGGCCCAATTCTTGGGCAATCATGATCTTGTAGGGATGTAACTGAAGGTCTGTGTGTAAAATCCGCCTTATCGTTCTGGACGATATTCCAAGGGCAACGGCGTGTTTCCGCGCAGAACGTGTTGGAGATTTTGCTTCGATATTTTGAGGAGTTCTCACACTTTTAGGTCGTCCAGCTGGTTTTTTAGGAACTGCAGATCCCGTCGTCTTCACATTACTGATCCATTTCCGGATAGTTTTAGAGTCAGGAACACAGTCCTTACGATTTAAATTGAACTGCCTGCGAAAGGCTCTCTGCGTCGCCACAACACTTTCCCCGTTTTTAAAAAAGGTCTCCACAACAAAGCCCCGTTGCTCACCTGTCCACCGCATAGTGACTACTGAAAACTGCACTGTCACTCCAACCTAATGGCACTTGTCCCACCCCCCTACCTGCTCTGGAGCGCCTACAGTGAATTTCCGAAACTAGGGAGTCCATTCTGCCCCACCTTGTATATATATATTATTTATTTATTTAATCTTCCCATAGTTATGGGTTGCCTACACAGACAAAGAGTACCAGAAAAGAAAAACAAAAAGGTAATTGAACATAGAACATTGAAAAGAAAGAAAGAAGTTCCTCAATACAGACGAATTTTAAAATCTGCAGATCCCAGTTCTTTTAAATTATTGATAAGATTAACTTTATTGTCATAACGTAAAGAATTGATAATGCTGGTTGTAACTTACCCAAAACTTTTTTCCTCATGTAAGGCACAACAGCAAATTGCACTACCAGACTAATAATGCCACCAATACCCAGACTGATGAGCAGTGCTCCCCACCATGGAATGCGGTCAAAGTAAAGTACTGGAAAAATTACAGTAATTAATTATTCATATCCCTTAACGATTTCTTCATCTACCTTAAATTTTTGTAACCTGTTTCTTACATTGTGTGAAGTTAACTTTGTCCCAGAGAGGAGAGTATGAAGATATAAATCACAATCCTTTAAGCTACCAGTTTGTTTACGGAGATCTTCATTGGCAAATATAATTTGTTAAATGCAATCAACAGACTTAGTTGTAGTTCTGGTTTCTTCACTGAGTGAATGGCTTGTTGATTACTACCGGTATTACCCACAGAAATTAATAGAAAAAAGATTTTGACAGTATTATTTTTTTTACAAGAAGATTGTGAACTGCAGGGTTCCTGAAAACTTTTAAACAGTATGCACCAAAATATACAGTACTGAAGAAATATACAGTATTGGAGCTGTTACTTATTAATGTGTTCTTTGAACTGATAGGAACACACAATGCTCATGCAACAATACGCTGAGGAAAGGACTTGCACATGAGAGCTGCGTGAAATCCAGTACTGTATATTTTGGCTCATACTGTACTATTTCAAGCTTATAATGTTGTTATAGGAATAGCAGTGATGTTTACCATCAATATTGGCCGCATCAAACTGTAGCTTAAAAGAGTACACAAAGACTCACCAAACAAATGTTAACTTTAACATAGTGGAGTAATTGTATTACAATACACCCCAACGCAACAGAATCTTGAGCATGAATGAGATGATCTGGATTCAACGCCTTGGTATCTTCTTGGATTCTTCCAAGGTAGAAGAGACTGACTTCGGTAAAACTCAGTACCAGCATCATGTGAACAATTGGGGATTTTTAAATAAAAAATCTGAAGAAAAATAGTCACATGACTTTCTCTACCAATTTACAATTTACTTGCTTCAAATTCTGGCACCAGTAGTAAGTGGGAGTGTGCAATCAGTTGTTGTCTCCACTCCAGAATAACCATGTTGTTCACAAGTGTGGACTTTTTTTTGTGTAAGAGACTGCTGATTTACAATCGCACTTTAGAAATTTGTAATATATGTTTATTGTGAAAATTAAACAAATTGCGCAGTCATTTTTGAGGAAACTGAAAAAAAAATTCAAGCAAACTAGCACAGAAGTTAAGTCACATCATAGAAGACAATATGCAACAAAACCTTGTTTTGATATATTTCTTTCTCATTAGAAGAAAATGGAAAAAATCTTTCAAATCCTGGTCCACTTGCAAAAGGGGTTCTGCTCTAGGTGAGCAATCTTTGTGCAGAAAAAATGTGTTACACATACTATTGGCATGAGAAGACCCGATAAAAAGGAGAAGGAGAATGTGGGGTGGTAGAAGACGACTCACCCCAGGAAAGAGCACAGATGAAGCAGCTGATGATGGTAACAGCATTTCATTTCATTTCTCCTCTTCTAAACCCGTGAAAAAATTCATGATGAGCTTTATAAAATGTGGGATTCCAATACACCACAGGGAAGGTGACACAGGTGGCAATGGAGATGGCCTCAAGGTCAAGGTCAAGAGGGGCAAAGAATAGAATCTGGTGGAGGAAGGTCATGGAGAGCCTATGCTCCACTCAGAGCGGAGAGAATTAATTAACAGGATTTAACATTCAGTTGGGTCTAGCACGTATACTTCACTTTTTGTATAAATACCTGAACTAGTTTTGAAGACCATCGTCATTCATAATCTTCTAAATTAGTTCAGGTATTTATACAAAAAGTGAAGACCATCGTCATTCATAATCTTCTAAATTAGTTCAGGTATTTATACAAAAAGTGAAGTATACTGTACGTGCTAGACCCAACTCAATATTATATCCTGTATAATATAGCTTCACTGTGTAAACTTGCAATATATTTTTGAAAGAATTAATTTAAGTTCTTTCTCAAGCTTTGTGATTTATGGATAAATAAACATAAATACAGACACATTCACATTTGCACATGCTCACAAATAATCAATCTCTCTCTCTTGCTTGCACGCATACACACACACGCAGTGTTCAAAGTGAGAAAAAAGCAGAGGTGGTATGCTTCTCAACAGTTTTGTAAAGCATTCCTGGTTTTAAGAAGATGCTTCAAAACATTTTTACAATACTGAAATCATATATTTTATGATATGCAATTTACTTCTATAATTTCACCTGGTAGACCTATTGAAACATAATTTATCATCTGAAGTCTTTAAAAGTTCCCAGATATTGGCTCCATTCCTGGAGGTGCAGCATATTGTGTTTTCTTTTTCATGCTTCTGTTTTATCTGCACTCCGGTGACCCTGGCCTATCCACAACTTAAATATTTCTCTGACTTGAATTTATTTATGGGAAGTATTATCAGCTTCAAGAAGAGCAGGTTGATTACTGTTAGTATCTGAAGTTGATTTCTTGAAGGAGAAAGAACAGTGTTCATTCCGCTAAATGCTCTTTCACATTCTGCAGTTGATATAATTAGTCCTAGAAATTAATATGCTGGTAAGGCTCGTCTCCCAGCATGCACAGCACTCAAGAGTAATCCATTCAAAAAATTCTAGTGCTACTAGTGTCAAAACACCAAAAAAAAAATCTAAAAATTTGGTCAGTTTGGCTAATTATTAGCCAAAAATATATTATGATAATAATAAAAGGTAAAGCGATCCCTGTACGGGCCATGTAGACTCATAGGGTTTCCAGAAGGTTAAGGCTCCCAAATTGTGACATACAGCACATGAAGGTGGCAAGGTTGTCAGCCCTACACACAGGCCAAAAAACAACTGCAGGGACTGTATGCCACTAATCATTTTTATCAGTACTGGTATTGCATACTGGTACATACCAGCTTACTTCAAACACTGCACATACATACTGAGCTTTCTGAAATTATTCATCAGAAATATAGACCCTGAATGAATTAAAAAAAAAAAGAATAGTAATATAGAAGGAAATAATCTCTTAATACTTACATGATGGTCCATCATGGACAATGGAGAAGACGTTGACAAAAATGGTGACTCCATAGAATATAGGAAGTGCACGTAAGCCTGGCACTATTGGTTTGGGTGTCAATAAGATTAATTTTCGGATGAGAACAAACAGCACCACTGATATTAAACCAGACATGACTGGAGAAATAAACCACGAACCCACTGGAACACAAACAATTCAACATTAAGGGATGAAAATTATAAGTCATACATGTAACCACTCTGTGGAATACAGAACTTACCTATAGTTCCAAGTGTAACCCAATTAAGACCTTTGTCACCACGGCTCACAAGAGAGAACCCAATTGTGGCACCAACAATGCTGTGTGTGGCGGAAACTGGAAGCCCCAGGAAAGTCGCTCCAAGCAGAAGAATTGCACTGCCAACTGGAGACAACAAATATTCCCCAATCAGGGTAACACAATATTCCCATAATTAGATCTAGCAAAACTCTTAAAACGTTACCCTTTGCTGCACTGATGATCTATGTTACACCATCACTATTTCTAGTATCATTAAGGTAGTATATTTTGCCTTGAGAACTATTTATTTACATTATAAAATGATGCATATATTGCACCATTATATGCACTTATATGGTACAAAACATTATGAAAGGCTCATTCAACAAATATTGCAACAAATATGGAAAATGCTATGTCTGAATGAGATCTTGAGACAAATCCACTTAAAACAGTTGATATCAAGATGGCTTCTTAAACAAAAATGTCTTGAGATAATGTCTTTTCAATACTTCTTAATGTCTTGAGATAATGTCTTTTCAATACTTCTTAATGTCTTTTCGATGCTTCTTAAACAAAAATGTCTTGAGATAATGTCTTTTCAATACTGTACAAAATAATAGTGTCATACGTGCTTTTAACGTTATTTATTTGACTGTAATAAATAAAAAATATTAGTATACGTTTGGCAGAACCAAAATGAGAGAAGCAAAAATCAAACAAGAAAAGTACAACAATTTGAGCAACAGGTTCCAAATATAATTTTCATTTCCCTCACTCAAAGTAATTTTATCTAATGGGTTTGATGATTGCCCCTCTTTTGAGTGCCCGGAATCCTAGAATTAACTAGGTAGTGGTGCTCTTAGATAAAAAGTGGACAGCCAGACTGAAATACCACAAAAAATTTGCTGGAAATAGAATTGGATAAAAAAGAAAATTTCTTACTGGCAACTATTATTCTTTACAATTGTATAGCAAGATGAAAATACTACAAAACATTAACTGGGTAGTGGTGGTGTTGGATTAAAAAATAACTTTTCTTTACAGTTACTTCTGCTCTCCGTGATTATATATTGCACCTTTTCTACCTTAGGCTTTGAACACCACAAAATGTTAAAATACTATGTAATACAAGACATCTACTGTACAATGAAAACAAAAAATCCCATTTGAAAAGTTGTGAACTTTCAGGTGAAAAACCTGAGGAAGGCCTGGAGGTCAGGCTGAAACGTAGTGACTGTTCAAAGGTAAATTTTATCCACTGTATTACCAAAGTTTTAATAACAGTTTTGAATCAATTTATATACATAATGAATGTCTTATCTATATAAATATCATTTTGCTATGATTTTTAATTTTTTTGTTATGCTGTTCTTGATCACACAACCTTTTCTCGGGAAGGAAGGGTGCTTCAGTACACTCTAAATGCGAGCATCAGGTTAAACAAGCATTATTCTTGGGTGAACAACTACCATGTGCTCATGCACATCAACGATAGCATCGAAGTTTAGTATGGTTTAAAACTAATAGCAGCACACACTTCCAGACTTTAAACAAACTTCCCAAGGTCATGTTTGTTATTTATGGTAGTGATTTTTCAACAATAAATATAAGCTGTTAGTAGGAGCTATCTAATGATTTCTGTAGCTCCTAATAATACCTAGGTACATACAGTAAATTAGTAAATATGGATCATTTGTTTATCTCATGTATGGGATTGCACATAGGGTATACATATTCTGTTAGCTTACAGAGCTGTAAGCCAATTTAAGTTCATATAACCTGTTATCTTGAAACTGCTAATAGAAGTGTATTCTAATTATGTGTTAGGGAATATACAAAGTATGTAGCAATATAATCACATTCCTGTTTTCACAAAATAAGATTACAGGCATAATTCATCTATGTATATGGTATATAAAATGACATGTCTTCATGGATTTATTCACAATGGAGGCGAAACAGCTGAAGCTATAATTATGAGATTTAGTAAGTGGTTTCATTTCATAATGTAGAGACTCAGTAAGAAGGTTCCCCCCCCCCTCTCTTCAAAATTCTTGTTACAGCACTTTTTCATTTGTGACTTTTGTTATGTTAGTGCAGTTAAAACCACGGATCCATGGGCTTGGATGTTTTTAATATAAAATTGTCTTCGAAGAGATTGTTTTGAATCTGGCAGTCATAATTTTTCAGGTTATTTTGCAAACCCTTAAAGGTAAAAGATAAAGTGATCCCCAGTGATCCCCATGGAGACCCATAGGGTTTCCAGGAGGTTGTGGCTCCCAGATTGAGACATCAGCACAGGGAAGTGGTAAGGTTGTCAGCCATATGCACTGGCCACTTTTTACCACAGGAATACTCCTGGTACTCATTTCTGTTAGAGGATGAGTCAACCCCAGGGCCATAGTGCCACCAGAAGGATTAGGCCAATGGAAAAATCCACCAACCTCATTGGGATCAAACCCGTGACCTTCCGATTTGTAGCACAGTGCCTCAACCACTATGCTACGGCGTACCCTAAATCCTTTAAGATCTGTTTAAATAACAACTTTTAAATGGAGTATTAATTTCTACAACTTGTTTCTAGTAGGACCTAATTTAGATGCATAGAAACATAGTTGAGATCCATCATGACAGTTTATGTTTATATCGTTTTAACCAGAAAGAAAAAAGAATATCATTGGATTCCAGAATGTTGAACTCATTATTATGTGATTGTGTCAATCACATAGGATTCTGTAGTGGTTGGATGATGAACCATTTCTATGAATGCAAGTGGATAAAAACAAGAAGTTATTATATGATAGATGAATTTTTAGCAAATTTTAAAAATTAATTCAAAATCTATACAATCTCATAAAATTATCCATAACCAACAAATTATTTATTGATGATGCCCTAGAATTTTTTCTAATTTTTTTCATTTTCAGGTACTGGCATATGTTTTTACGTATGTTAATATTATGTATGTGTGTGTGTGTGAGAGAGGAGGACATGTATTGTACATTGACGTGTCCTATATCATATGTATTGATCAATGGATGAATAAAATTTTATACTATACTATACTGTACTAAGAGGCTAACAGACAGCTAGTTGGTCTTGCAACTCTAGTGGTTGTTGATTCAATAATAATTATTATCATTCTATCCCTAAATTATTTACAGTTTTATTTATTACACTAAAACCAATAAAAAAAAACTTACTGAGAGAGGCAAACATGCCCAGCATTAATTCTTTTTCATCGCCTTCGTAAACATCTACCTGCAGAATTCCTTTCCGCATGGTATCTGATACCTTATATCCTGAAACAAAAGAATTTTCAACTTAAATCTCATTGCTGCTATTCATTTACAATATTAACTTTATGTTAGATAAAAACCTTCAGTCTTTCTATAGCAACTAGACTGATACCTTGTTTTATGAGTGAATACTACAGGTTATGAGAGAAAAATATTTGCTAAAACTGATTAATAAATATTTGACAGATGAGTACAATCATACATTGAGATACAAGAGTGGTAAAGTGCATCATTGGAGAATCGAGGAATAGTTCGAAAAGATGAGCCGAAGGTGAGTCTTTATAAATTTCTGAGACACATTATTGCACATTATTACTTCCTCTGCCCACACCATGGGCACTATAGATATAGGAAGTATTGTGTTCAACCCCCAAATTTAAACTTGAATTTTTAACTTAAATACATGTTTTGAGGTCCCCTGAATCCAAAAATACTATTTTCAGAAACATGTCTGTGTGTATGTCTGTGAACAGTCTAGTTTCAGAACGGAAAATTGTATGAAAACAAAATTTTGTATTTGGGTTAGGTACCTTTTGGGGATGTGACATGAAGATTGGCAATGGCTTTCTCTTATTTTTACGGGACTTTATGTTAAGAAAATTTAGTTTTTGCAATTTTCTCAAAAACGTCTCTAATAATTTTGTTTAAATTTTGTACATGGGGTACGTAAACTAACAGCTAAAACTTTAATTTGAATTTTTTTTTCCAAAAAAGTTCTCTGAAGGGTAGTTATATTATTATTATTATTATTATTATTATTGAATTTCTAGTAAAGAAAATAGAACCCTATTGTACATTAGCATATTAGGGTTATAGTTTAACAATTATAGTTTATTAAAAATGCGGTGTATGAATGTTAGAAAATTAGAATAACAACATTGTTTTTTAAATATATGAAACAGAGGTTTTGCCAGTTCATTGTCACAAAAGGGTAGTTATAAGCCACCTACTGTTTGTAGAAACGCAGCCTTGCCTGGTGAACACTAAAGCTTTGCATCAGGTTGAAACAACTAAATAGGCACTCTTTGCAATACAGCATCTCATTCTATATCAGAATGTGAAGTGAGAAAAATGTAACTTTATCGCCATGCCTAGAGTAAAGATTAATAAGATTTTATCTGGGTTATGTATCCTTCGAGGATGCAATACAATGTTTAACGACATTCTCTTCATTTTTATAACCGATTTCCAATAAGAGAATGTCATGCACAATATATTATACTAGGAGGCAAACTTTTATTTGGGCAGAATTGTGAATTTCATATAAGATTTTTTGTCTATGATGCTGATTTAGCAAATAATAAAAGTGAAAATAATTTATCACCAACAATAGCTGTTTTGAAGCTGCAAGTGTATCAACTTAAAAAAATAATACCGGTAATATTTTAATCTTGGTGGCTTTTGAAACTTTGATTACTTATGTGCAGGCACAAGTAGCCACATTGTAACTTAGCTGCTAGAAATTAAATTGTGAAATCAATAAAACAATTATACTTTAATCTCTCTGCTGTTACAATAAATAATATTATCAAAATGCATAGATACTCACCTATGAGTATAGCTCCCAGGATTTCAAAAACTGTTGCCAAATAGCATGCCTGTCTCACTGTCAACACTTTTGATCCCACGGAGGTACCAAAAGAGTTGGCTACATCATTGGCTCCAATTCCAAATGCCAAGACGAATGCCATTAAAAAGCCAACAATGACAATCCATAGCACCTCATTTGCAAATGGTTCTATCATGGTGCCTGGCTTTTATATCACAACTACTGGAATGTATTAATAATATCACAATGACACTTCTAAATGTTGACAATACTTTTTTCAGGTACAATTTCACAGTTAAGTTTAATGTCTAAGGTACTTTTTTTAATGAAAAACAAAATAAGCTCCAGTTTTTATTGCTGTCTGGTATGAATTGATTTTCGACTAGAGTTGGATTGCTTTTGCTATGGAATGTATGGCTATTTGTCCTCTGAGTATTAATCTTCTCAAATCTCCATCCTGAAATGTAATAAGAATAAGCAATACAGTAAAGAAAATTTAGTCCACTTTGCAGACTAACCCTCACTTCATGTCTTGGATCTTTTAGGCCCCATGCCTCTTTAATTACATGGCGTGTTTTTAAAATAAGTACCGATAATTTAAACAAATAACAGAACATTATTTTCCAAATTCTTTATTATCATTATTATTATTCATTACCTTACACCTTACACTACTTCTCCATATAGTCACCGTCGTTATTCAGGCACTTGTCATAATGGGAAACCAGTTTTTGTACGCCTTCGTCAAAGAATGATGCCCCCTGTGATGAAAGCCAAGTCTGCACTTCTTGTTTCACATCATCATCTTCATTGAAATCTTTTTCATCAAGGAATTTCTTCAGATGAAGAAACATATGTTTTCTTCCACAGCTTGCATGAAATTATCCGTGATCATAGATGGTCAGCTGCTCCGTGGCACATTATGCACATTTTCATGACCTTCGTTAAACTCTCTAACCCACTTCCTCACCATTCCATCACTCATTATTGTTTCCCCATGAACCTCACACAATTAGCGATAAATGTTTGCTGGTGTAACAATAACAAACTGACAATCGGTCACAGCTGCGCCGGTTTCCTAATGAATGAAGGAAGTGATTGCGCGTGCTCAAACTTGCGACTGCAACACTGTAGCAGAAAAATATTTAAACGGTACTTACTTTAAAAATACGCCTCGTACACAGAAACAATTTTTATTGTTGACATATGCTTCTCATCTTCCAGATACGCTTTTGCAGACATTTTACTTTAATTGGGTAACATATTCATAGTTATATGTCGCTTGGCAGTAAACTGACATGTATTTAAGTTATTATAAAAAACAAGAAAACTGGCAATTAATGACTCAACAACACCAACATTTATGCGAGCATTGTTTTAACAAAGTCACATGTCACTTAAAGTAGTAATAATGCTTCTTTTTAATAAAGAACCATTATTAGGGTCATGTCTTGTTGCAACAGTTACCTTGCCTGCACGGCTGCCGTAGATTCAATGTGTAAATGACAAAGTTGGTTGCATTGGTTGATAATACTGTATTGTAATTTCTATGGGATTTATTTAAAAAGGTATTTTGACCATAATGTTTGGTAACATAAAATTAAAAATAAATAAATAACTGCATATAAATTTATGTGTTCCCCCTAGAAAACTTCAGCACTAGATGGATTAATTATATACAAATTAAATTAAAACTACAGCTTCTATATAGTTAAACATAACAGTTTTCTACAAAACTCTGAGAGAACTGTCTGACTTACATGGATCTTCAAACTGTGTTGAAGATAAACAACAAACTTCTAGAAAAAACAGTATTCCCTAGTGATACCAATGTTAAACCGAAACATATGTATGATCTACATTCTGAACTACAGAACACGAGCATGAGTTTGACTTTCCAGGACCTATCCCAGTTTTTACAAATTATAGGCTACTGATCTGTTGTCAGGATATGGTTGAAGTACTTTCTAAACCTCATAATAGCTGGGCCAACCCAAAATAATTATTTGGCAACACCACTGCAGTAAGGTTGATTTTTCTTATCTTATTCTATGCGTGATTTTTGTCCCTAGTGACAACAAAATTGTAAGTTAATATCTCCTCATTGCCGAATGTTAACAGCTAATGCTATAACCAGTGGCATAGGGAAGGGAGTGTCCAGGGGGTAAAGAACCCCCCTCCCCAAAATCAAAACCTAAATTTTTATTTGTTATTTAACCTACATATTGTCAAATATTTAATTGTTTTATTTAATAATAAAATACTGAATTTGTAAATGTAGGCCTATTATTTCCACTGTTCACTGTGTTATTTAACTTTTCTTATAAATAATAATAAGTATTATAACTTAGTTAACGATTTCTTATTTAAGTTGGCATGACTTAGAGAATAGGGGAAAAAGGTATTTTATGCCATGCATGAGTTTTCACTCCCATTCCTATAATTTCTAAAATATGATTTTTGGTGCAAGGGTATTTTTTTTATTTATTTATGAAATATTATTTTGTTGTTTATAGTTGTGACATATTATGTTTGGTGCAAGGTTCTTTTATTATTCAGTAGAAGAAAAATCTGTGCACGGCATAAATTACCGTTTCGCCGAGTATAGTAAACAAATCTGCTAACTAGTTTTTCAGTGGTAAAATAGCGTAAAATGTGATTTTCATTGGGTCAATTTTTGAAAATTTTACCCCCAACCCCCCAGTACTTTGGATCCTCCCTAAAATTATTTTCTGGCTACGCCACTGGCTATAACATGAGAAAAGAGCAGAGAAAACACATACTTACATGACAATGCAGAGTCCTGACTGAGACACATGGAGAAATACCTTGACAAGCAATCACTCAATCCGATCATCTGCAACACAAACAGAGGTTAATTGAGTCAAGTACTTCAATAAAATGAAACCATGCCATGCTGATTATGTTGCACATTTCAAAATCTGAAACAGAATAGGTATGTAACTTGATGCAGGTATGACTAATGTCTAATTCACACGACACTTTACTAAGTGTTCAAGAGATAAGCAAGGCAGATTCACAGAATTGCCGTAATGTTTAAGCATGTATCATGTGTCAAGTTTGTTTCTGTACTGTGTTACCATTACAGCAAGGTATTTTATGTAGTATTATCAGGCAAAATATGGTGCATATTTATGCAATATGATTTAGTAAAATATGTAAAAATGTAGTATCCAAAAAGTATTTATTAAATATGTAGGCTAACATAATAAATGCAAAAAAAAATGTATGTTTTAAGCCAATGAATTAATTAACACTTAAGATTTAACTGTAAAATAATAAATAAGTAATATGTAAATTAAGTTTTACGTAATGTTTTATGTGCAATAGATTTAAAAAATATAGGATTTCCAAGTAAGCTAGTGCTTGTCGCTGGGAATTGAGTTAGCAATACTGTATTTAAACATTTATCCTTAAAAAAAAAAAAAAAAAAATTTTTAATTATTTACAATATTCTATTCTTTAACACTTTATTTGACAAGTTAACATGTATCTTATGAAGTTATGGAAATCCATTGGCCAGGTTTGAACCTGTCCGACCAGTGTTCATATAGCACACATCTTCGAAACTAGTTGTTTGAAATGGATAAAACTCCTTTGGGTTAAATGGATAATAATATGCATAATGGATAAAACTGCTCAAATTATAAAACTTGGATGAATTTTTAATTTCATATTTAATTTTATATAGTTAATTATTGGTTGTATTGTGCCATTGCATTAAGTCAAGTGACGAAAAGTAGAAAGGTTGGGCCCCCTACAAAGTTGAATTTTGCCCTCCTAACAAAGCAATTCATAATCAAGCATATGGGTTCAGTAATATGATTTTTTACAGCATGAAATATTGAATTTGATAGGCTGACAAGAGATATTTTTTTGCCTGTTATTAATATTGTTATTGTTCTTATTATTATATTTTTGAAATAAGAACAGTTGGGGTACAGTGTATCATCAGTAATTTTCTCATGCATTGGATAGCTAATTCATTATGATAAACTCTACCATTCAGTCTCAATTATTATTCTTATACATTTTAAGAAAACCGTATATACATGTACAATGCTTACAAGAAGTGCTAACGAGCTTTGCAATTGCATAATGAGGCAGTTAAACCTTCAAAACAAAGTGATAAATAAGCATTTAAATGGACCATTAAATACTATACATGGTTGTACTGAAAGCTATTCTTTTGGTATGCTAAAACTATTCTATTCTAGATAGAGAGAAAATTATCATAATGATTATACCTGCCCTGTATAAGCGTTACCAGAAGATACAGCCTATCAAACTCAGTCTACATAGGACAGTATTTTATATAATTATCTTACATTTCTTCATATTGGGCATAATACTAAAAAATACGAGGTATTGGGCAATAAGTCATTTCTTTTGAAAATGAGGGACCATATAACAATTCTGAAATATACAAATGAAAGGGCAGGGTATGGGATGTAAGTATAATGCAGATTATGGATACTAGATTTAGGATAGTGAAGAAAACAGACACCCATAAACATCCATACGTGACTGCATCATGCCACTCTAATTTTATTGTAGTACTTGGAAGCATGAAAGGATTATTCCCCAAAGCTTCCATCTGCTTTTTGTGGTATTCTCTGGCATTTCTCCCTCGGATAGTGACTATTTTTACGTAAGAATGGCGTTCACACCTTGTCATATCCATCCTGCACGGCAGCTGACTCATAACTAAATTACCATCGCTTCTATTCAAATAACTGTACATCACAATGCTACCAAATGATGTGTCCATATCCTAGAGATGTCACACTCTACTGAGACATACAACAACTCATGGTACCATCACCTTACTTTAAATTTGCATTAGGCATATAACAAACTTGTAAAGTGTTTAGGCTTACATGTTTTTAATAGCAATGTTAGTGCTTTGTATTTAAGTATTAAGTACTTTATCTATAATATGTATTTGTGTTATGTAATTGTCATGCTGACCACGAGCCCCCCAACCCTGCCGTCTGCCTATGGTAGATGACGCAGCGGTCTGGGGGTAGGTCTTGTCCCTTCTGGGATGTTAGCGCCACGGATTTTTTTTTTTAAGTTATGTAATTGTAATGTAGCTTTTCGACTGGTAGAGCGGAAGAGAAGGCCAAATGGCCTTAGCTCTGAGAGAATAAATAAAAAGAGAGAAAGAAAAGCTAACTTATGCTTCATCCCTCGTAAAATCTAAAATAAATAATTTCACTATCGCAATCATATCTTTCCTTAGAAAAAATAATTTTAAAAAATTCGCGGAGCACTACTTTGCCGCATCCATAGGCGTACCGAGGGGGGGGGGGGTTTAGGGGTTTGAACCCCCCCCCCCCCCATTGATTAAAAAAAGGAAAATTATATCATTTTTTAAAGTCTGCCCATAAATTAATTAATACAAGTATAAAGCGTGGGAAGCTTAAAACTCGTTATTTTGCGTCTTAATTTGTAACATTTTCCAGGGGTGAGCCCCCGGAAGCTTAAAATTTGTTATTTTGCATCTTAATTTTTAAAATTTCCCGGGGGAGGGTCCCCGGAAGCTTAAAACTCGTTATTTTGCATCTTAATTTTTAAAATTTTCCGGGGGAATCCCCGGAAGCTTAAAACTTGTTATTTTGCATCTTAATTTTTAAAATTTTCCGGGGGGGGGGGAACCCCGGAAGCTTAAAACTCGTTGTTTTGCATCTTAATTTTTAAAATTTTCCGGGGGACCCCGGAAGCTTAAAACTTGTTATTTTGCATCTTAATTTTTAAAATTTTCCGGGGAAGGGCCCCCGGAAGCTTAAAACTCGTTGTTTTGCATCTTAATTTTTTAAATTTTCTGGGGGAGGGCCCCCGGACCCCCCTTTCCCTAGGGGGTATGGAATACCCCCTAGACCTCGCGGATGTTATAACCCCCCCCCCCATATGGTCGGCCTGGTTACGCCTATGCCGCATCTAGCGTTGCCACCTGTCCCGAATTTGGCGGGACATCCCGCATTTTAAGAACATTTTCTGCGTCCCGAATTATGCCTAAGAGGGACGCATTATATATATTTTTTATTATTTTGCTAGCCTTTCCTTTTCTAATGATAGTGTTACTGTTACACAGCCTATTCAGTTTTGGCTTTGTAACGAATGTATACCATATTTCTCTAATTAATAAATTGTTCCATGTACAAATTTAGGTATGAAGATCGGCGATATGCATATATTCGATAAGTGTCCCTCCTTAGCCTTACCAAAAGGTGGCAACCCTAGCCGCATCAGCATTTAGTAATTCGAAGTCTTGATTTTGTAACTGTTTTATTGCATTGGGTCTACTTACGGGAAAATACCATTCACAATAAAACACCACTGTTTCACTTTCGCGTGGTATAGTTTATAAGTGATCGTCACAACAAAATATGTACACACTCCTCGTCAACATCGCGATAAGCTCTGTTTAGCAGGAAGAAGTCTTTCTGAACGTTGTGAGATGTAAAACAATCACATCTCTGCGCAATTGCTTCACACCGACTTATCGCTTACCTTATCGCGCAGATTTTATTGCTTATAAATTAGAACAATAGTAGAACTACGTGGTCTCCTACGCAGAGGCTAATGAACCGTTTCTAATCACTCTTACATATTGTATATGGTATTTATATGGGGACGTTCAAAAAAGAAATATTTGCATAAGATAAAAATTCTTCAAAATAGGGCTGTAAGAAATCTTTTAGGCTGTCATTACTTAACACCAGTCAAAGTATTATATGAGCAATCAGGAATTCTTCCATTAGAATTAATCATAAAATATAGTGCTGCAATCTTTATATATAAAGTAGTAAACAGACATGTTCATAATAACATTGTATTGCGTTTTCTTGAAAATGTGCATTCTTAAGGCACGAGAAACAAATCAAATATTTTCGTTACGCATTCTCAATTGGTTACTTATGGACTAAGGGGATTGAAAAATTATCTTGCAAATCTTTTTAATGAAATTCCACAGGAAATAAGATCTGTAAAAAATTTAAATAATTTCAAAAAAAAGTTGAAGATTTTTCTATTAAATGATTAAGTGAACAATATCTCTATTATACTTACTGTATTTGTGTAAACAATTGTAACAATTTTATTATAATAACTTTGAAGTTTGTCATCCTTTGTAATACTGTCCCTTAATGTGAGCAATTGGCTCGTTGGGACCTTTTGTTAAATAAATAATTAAAATAAATAAATCTCCTTAGAGCTGGGATACAAATTCGAGAGATGTCCGTCTAAACTGCATCCGGTATTGAGAGGAGTAAAGTAAAGTGTCCCCTATTACAGGCCATGGAGGCCCAGAGGTTGAGGCTCCCAGATTTTTAGACATCGGCACATGAAGGTGGTAAGGTTGTCAGCCTTACGCACCGGCCGCCTTTACCCCCAGGATTGCTCCTGGTACTCATTTCTGTTAGAGGCTGAGTCGATCCGAGGGCCACAGTGACACCAGAAGGATTAGGCCAATTGAAAAACTCCAACGACCTCATCGGGGATCGAACCCGCGACCTTCCGGTTTGTAGCGCAGCGATTGAGAGGAATAACACATCGAAATATAACATATTTCGTTAAGGTTTTTGATAATACTTTAGGAGAAAAATTCCTCGAACACTGAAATTCGAACCCTTGACCTTCGGCTACTTACTAAGCTGGCCAAGGTTCGATTCACAACGCCAGATGGGGTCTCTCTCCAATAACTGAATACCCTTAATGGTCTATCTCGTAGAAGAGATTTACGTAATATACAGTATTGTGAGGCACACTAATTTAGTGATTTTGTGACCGGGTTTATATTGTGTTGTAAATTTTTAAGATGTAGATATTTTTTTCGTGAAACCACAGAATATGGTCTCTGTTGAACATTACATGAAGAAAGATATTCCATGTGGCGCAGGCAATCGAACTCAGCTCAATTTGTAGACTATCGGCACGGAAAGACGAATGTCATGGTTCGGGTCCCAGTGTCAGGTGATTTTTATCATATAATATTTTTTTATCATATAATATTCAACAGAAACAATATTCTGTGGATTCACTAGGCCTAAGAACGGCATTGAAAATGTATGAAAAGTGCATCCGTCATTCTTTATACATCCGATTAATAGAAACATACACCTCAGAAAAATGCTAATTGTTATAATAATTATTGTTTATTTATTATTTCAATAATATTATTCCTATTGTTAATAGAGCGATGCAAAAAGTTTTCAATTTTATCTTCTTGTAGAGCTTTGCATTAAATTTCCTACACTAAATTTCGTAACGGGCGGGCATCGAATGAGGATTTTCAGCTGTCTGTACTGAGTCTTTAGGAATCTATAATTCTACAGGAATAAGTATATCTAGAATCTACTTCTAGAGGAATGTGTATCTAGAATATACTTCTAGAGGAATAGTTCTTGGAAAGGCAAAGACTCACCATCGGCTTGTCTTTTCGTAATCTTCCTCCATTCTCCAATGAAGCAATTCATTATGTATTAAGAATTTCGAATTGATATATGAGCAGCAATCAGAATTTTATACGGAGATCAAAACAATAATCAAAGCTGCGTGAAGCTATCGAATTCAGAATTCGAATTCAAATTTGCCGATCTAATTGAAATGACCAGTAAATGAAGGAAATGAAATCTGAACATCCACTTCCTGACCAGGTTTCCTAAAGCCGGGCGCAAGCTGATCAACTGGGGGCAGGGGGGCGCAACTGTTGTTAAGGCACGTTGTAATTGAAGTTACTAAAAATCTTAAACTTTTATTAGATTTTCTTCAAATTTAAAACTGTGATTGGACTTGCAACGGAATCAAACATGTATAGTTATTTTAATTTTACTTTAATTTAAATCTAATTTTACTTTAATTTAAATCTAATTTTACTTTAATTTAAATTTAAAGTATTAAATACACACAAATACCTAAACTTACAATCTCAGTGTAGTCCCTAACGAGCAAAAGTTCGTGATCAGAATTAGTTCCAGAAGCAAATAATTAGGCCTACATTGGAAAGACACATTAAGACAGTTTCGGAGACGTAAATATAAAATCAAAGTAAACAGACGAAACACAATACAAAATTAAACATATGGAGGAATAATTTAATACTTCAGTTAACAAGCAAATACTGAGTATACAGGACTGAGAAAAAAACTGTACAAAAAGAAATCAAAGTAAAAATCAAAATGAGAAGGCACAGAGAAGTTCATAGGTTAAATACTAAATATATAATATCGTTATAAAGTTTTCAATGTTTAACTTAAAGAATTCTGGGCGAGACTTAGAAAAGGAATAATATACAGTCGTGTAGAAAATTATTGCTATGTTTGGAGCTTCCAGTGATAAACTACGTTGGTTGTGATAAGGTTGAATTTTTAATAGGTTTCGTCTTGTAATGTACTTCTTCAGCTGCAAAATGTACGATTTTTATGAAAGTATTTTAATAAAGTTTTTTAATTTTACAAGATACGGTGAAATTTTTAAGCTTCACACTTTTTTAAAACCCTTGTACAGTCGAACTTGATTATTTCGATATTTAAAATTCGACACTGTGAATACTTTTAACTTTTAACATGGTCCTTTGACAGCCCTATACAAAAACTTAAAGTTTTCTAATTTTAAATAGTGATTAATTCTTTTCTTTTTTCTGGCCCCTTCAGCTTTGAATTATCCAGGTTCGACTGTATTAAAAATAATTCTTGTATTCTTGTACTCAGAATTGAATAACTTTGAAAAAGAAACAATAT
The DNA here is from genome assembly GCA_964059195.1 of Ectobius pallidus. Taxonomy (NCBI): domain Eukaryota; kingdom Metazoa; phylum Arthropoda; class Insecta; order Blattodea; family Ectobiidae; genus Ectobius; species Ectobius pallidus. The sequence goes on along the minus strand of CAXKWD010000007.1, from coordinate 108,418,267 downwards.
TAACTCGCAACGTCATTTTCTTCTGTATTTTTTTGTGTCTAAGAGTTAAGATTTTGAGATTAAAATTGGATGGATAATCACCTAATTGAGCAGCATTTTACATAAGTTAAATGCAGAAAAATTTAAACCGGAAAATAGGAGTTTCAAGATAACAAAAGTCGCGTCAACCCCGAAGAATTGGCAGGTATTGGATCTTATCTGCCAGACGTTATACGCACTTTCTTTCTGGATATGAAGAAGGACATTTCCAGAAGACCCTCCGAGATGCACTAAATAAAAATATTAAAAGAAGCAAAGAACTCCATGCATTCGAGTGGCAGAGAAACAAATAAGAGTGTGAAGTTGCTGCAGCTCTACTTACCATGACAGTAGTAGTGAGAATGTGGAGAGTATGGACTGATCCGCTGTTGTTCCTGAAACAAGAGAACTTACCGTTAACATTCAATTCGCTAACAAGCACAACTGTCGATATAATGAGGCCACAATGCTTCATATAAACTACTACTATGGCGAACTGTTAAGGGACTTACGCAGTGATGGAAAGTAATTGAGTAAAATTAATCGGATTACAGTAACAATTCCTTTTTTGGTCCCATTTACTTGTAATCAATACTTTAAAAAAAATGTAATTTCTACTTGTAATTTACTTCTGGAAATAAAATTGTAATTGTTACAATTTAGTAGTCGTTAGTATTAGTATCATTCTCGCTTCCTATATCATCATTAATGTTTTTGCAACTAATATCTAAATTAGAGTTAATATTAACAAAAAGTTAGTGTTTCCGAAAATATTCTCATTTATATGTTTTTTTGTTCGTTCATTAATCATTTGGGCTTGTGCCCAAAACAAACCAAAAACAGAATTGTTAGGTACTGCATTTTGTAAAGTAAGTGTACATGTAATTGTAATTTTACTGATTACTTTTTGAGAAAGTAATTTGTAATTGTAATTAAGTAAAATGTCTCTCAGGTAATAGTAATTCAGCCCAATTACTTTCTTTTTGTACTTTTCCCATCACTGGACTTACGAATATAGCTTCAAGGGATAACAGAGAAGAAACATACTTTGATGATTCCGTTAGAAAATTGTCCTTTCTCTCTCTATTTTTATTTTATTTTTTTATTTCTCTATTTTTGGAGAAGTAAATCAGTTTATATGTATTTAGTAGCACTGAGTATATGTCTGACCGCCGGCATGGTCTTGTGGTTAGCGTTGCTGACTACAGATCCGTCGGACCGGGTTCGATCCCCGGTACCTCCTCGGAATTTTCTGAGGTAGGGAGGTCTGGCAGGGGTGCACTCAACCTCGTGATTCCAATTGAGGAGCTACTTGATAACGGCTCCGGGTGAAAACCACCATTAACGGCTCTGGGTGTCGGCATGCTGACCACATGCCCCCAATCCTGCCATCTGCCTGTGGTAGATGACGCAGCGGTCGGGTGGTAGGCCAAGTCCCTCCAGTGACGTAGCGCCACGGAGTTTAGTTTAGACTATATGTCTACTATATGTGAAAATCAGAAAAATCCGGGGATCGAACCAGAATCAGACAGCTGAAAAGATCATTCTTGCGGACACAGATCAACAAAACAATCAGTATGGACGCTATATAATTTAAAAATAGTTTGGCCAACATTTGCAATTCAAAAGTGGATACAAATCTTAGTTCGTTCAGAATTATATAATGTTCGAAAATGTACCACCATACCTTATGTATAGGTATGTGAGAAAATATTTCATTATCAGTAATGTCACTCATGTCCATTGATATTCGAAATACGATAAACTTGTCAACACCACTCAAACACACTGAGCATATAACTCGATAGTAGAAAAAACGCTGTGTGTGTAAATGTGCATATGCTCACGTGGACCACTACTTCAAAGCGACGGTAAAATATCCGTCGGGCTCCAGTGCACCAGGTGGCTGCAAAGCTACCGCCGACTGAAATTTTATCGATTTTTTTTTTTTCGCCCAGGGTGTAAGTCTAATTTACTTCAATGTACTACTGTCTTTGAGCGGCGACGGTAAATTCTCCGCGACGGAAAAAAAAAGCTGTGTATGTAACGGACCTTAGGTCCTACACACCTTGGGACCTAGTACAATAAATATATCATAAAACTACCTGGCCCCAAAACTGCATTGTTTTATTATTAACAGTCCGTATTTTTAAATTGCATACTTTTTCTTTATTTTTAAAAGTAAAGCGAAATGATTCCTATGCAGGCCGTGAAGACCTTAGGGTTCCAGGAGTTTGAGGCCTCCAAATTTTTAGTCATACGGCATGTGAAGATGGTAAGGTTGCCTAAAGCACCAACCATCTTTACTCTCAATATTGCTTCTCGTACTGACAATTTAATATATCGTACATTTGTTTCAAATCTCAAGATGTTGAAAATCATCTTGGTGTTTCCTATTTTATATGTGTGTGTGTGTGTGTGTGTGTGTGTGAATTTCCCACAATACTACAGATTTGTAAGGCAAGTAAATGAAAGAAATTAAGCTACTTTACAGCTATTAGGGTTCCAGGAAGTCAGGCTTCCAGATTTTTTGAAATTTGGCATTTCAAGGCAATAAGGTTGTCAAGCCTCACGCACCGGCCGCATTTACCCCCAGGGTTGCTCCTGGTACTCATTTCTGTTAGAGATTTAGTTGACCCTATGACCATACGTCCACCAAAAGGATGTCAATTGAAAAATCCGAACGATCTCATCGGGGATAGAACCCAGGGCCTTCAGGTCTGTAGCCCAGTGACTCTACCAACTGCGCACAAGGTATATTGCTCGCCATGCAAGACGTAATGCCGCAGATTGAGAAAACGATGACTGGCTTATAACTACCCTTCAGATAATTTTTACGAAAACATTATTAATTCTTAGTATAAGCCCTATGTGTACCACATCTAAACAAAATCGTTACAGCATTTTCTGACAAAACCCAGAAATGGATTTTTTCATGTAAAGTTGCAGTAAAAGGAAGAGAAGACAGTCATCGATCTTCGTATCACATACCCAAAAGTCAACTAAAAACTAAACTCCGTGGCGCTACATCCCTGAAGGGACTAGGCCTACCATTCGACCACTGCGAAAAGTCAACATATCTAACCTAAGTTGTAATATTAGTTGTAATAGTGCCTTAAGTTGTAATATTCAAAGCTTTGAACACAAAATACTACAGTTTTAATACCTAAATAGAAATAAAAAAACTATTTTATATGTATAACTATTAAAAACTTTGACTATTGTATTTTAATGCTGCTCATGTTACTGTATAAATACATGTACATATAATTAACGATTAAACAACAAGCATATAAAAAAACAGATTCCTTGTCAACACCCATTCACTTCAATATCTAATTAGTACTAGTGCATAAGGTGGAAATATTATCTTATAATAAAACTAAATACAATATTATGTTATTATACGATTTCTCACTTGAGCATGTTTTATAAAAACGCACATAGACTATGCACATAAATATGTTTCTGAAATTTTAATTTTTGAATTCAGGGATGTTAAAACATGTAGGATGTATTAATGATGAAAATTTAACTTAAAATTTCAGGGTTAATGCTACTGAATATACGCATACAGTAGGCATATCTGCGTAATTAATTGTTCCAAATAGCTGTGCAGGTCCACTTGCAGGTTATGCATGACCGTACAGTATATATCCACGTTGCTACGAAGACTGGATTTGTTTTGGCGATTGTTACACATTCCAAACACTTAACCTGTTTTCAACAGAACTAAAACCACCAGCCCCGTCCATGACTATAAGGTGTTCCTGCCATTATTAAATAAGAATATTAAAGTTCAGCACAACCAATGAACAGGTTGTTTCGATAATTACCTCTCTCTAATGTTTGAATTGTATCGAATAAATTTTTAAATGTTTACTGTGCCCCTTTAAGTTCGGCATTCACCCTAAGGGGTATGCGTGCTTCAGTGTGAGAATCACTTGTGTAAAACTTTAGAGCAGGGGTTCTCAAACTTCCTTTATTCGAGGACCCCTTTAATTATTAATGATGTCATTGCGGACCCCTAAAAAGTGATCCTTTACTATTTTTACTAATTTTGTAGTATTAACCATTTGAAATATATTTAATTCAAAACGAAAAGCTATAGGATAGAAAAAGAAAGCAGTTTTGATACATGCTTTTAATTTCTAACATTGAATTCAATTGCAAAACGACAGGACTCTTAGTATTAATTATAAAAATCCCTTTAGGCAAGCCTACAGGCGGAGGTAGACTTCGAAGTGCTTTTGGTTTAATTTATTGTCGCTGCATAGCACTCTTCTTCTTTAGCCTTGGCATGGCAAACCTGCAGTAAAGAGGAAGAGCCTACAATCAATTGTTTTGACAACAATAATAGGATATAATATTCTGGGAGGCCGTGCGCAAGATCAGCAATGAATAAAATTAGCAAAGCCGCTAAACAAGACAAAATTATTATATTATAATAATTCTTTAAAGTGTTATTATTTTCAAACATTAAAATCTCGCGTCATATGAGAGCTATCAAGAAACTATTTATTGATTTGCAGAGTACTCATCAAGAGCTTTTCAACGATACCCCACAAGACGTGGTTTCAAAAGTTTCGAATTTTCATCCCCCACCCCCACCCCCACCCTCACTCGAACCCCCGAATCGTTGGTGTCACTGTGAACTCCATAGGGAGTACTCTAATTTATTCAAACAAAGTTTCCCTCTATACTCCATAGGGGCCGAGATATACATTTTTAAAAATTTCAACCCCCTCCCCCGACCACCCCCTTGGGCCAATTTTGCTCATTAACGAACTTGTCCGAACTATTGGGCCTAGAAATAACATATTAAAATTTGGTTCAAATATCTTCAAAATTACGGCCGCTATCGTGTAAAGATATATATATATATAAATATCACAAATTTTTTTTTTGAACGGGCGGTGGTTTCGTACTTAGGGGAGCATGAAACGTAAAGATATGAAAGAATTTTTCGAAAATCATAAAGTGGTATCCATTGCTTTTCTTCGAAAATCTACCTAAAAAAATTACCAATGGAACAGTTTTTCCACTAATTTCAGTGAGAAGGATTTCTTTTTAAATTTTTTTTTTTTTTTTTTATTATTATTTTTTTTTTTTTTACAATCTCTGAAATGTTGGGTTTTATTTTTGAAAGTTTCAGGCTTAAATCTACTGCAATATTCAAAAATCTCCCGCGGACCCCTCAAACCATGCCTCCCAGGGGTCCGCGGACCACACTTTGAGAACCCCTGCTTTAGAGCATGTCTTCAACCCGCGGCCCGCCCAGATGTTTAATTTAGCCCTTGGAGATTGTTGCATTAGTATCCCCTACCACTTTCAAAGTATGTTTCAAAAGTTGCTGAACTAAACATTATATTCAGTAGTGGGATTCATATTTCAGATCCGTCGAAAAATCAGTTAGTATGTTGTCTACTCCCTTCAGTGTGACTATTATTCAAAACTGAAATGGTACATCACAGATAAAACCAGAATACAGTGAACGCCGCTTAATGTAATCTCGGATAATGTTATCACTTTTATAAAGTCCCGTGCGGATTAATACTCATACAGTGAAAAAATGCTATTTATTGTGATCAAAGATTCAGTTTATGTTATCACATTTTCCGTTTTGCGGCTTTATTTCCAAGTATTGTAGGTCATTCAGTTTTTATGAAGGATTTCGTTTCTAACACAACTTATTGTGTTGTAGTGTTCCCAGCTCATGGGACGACCTGTTCGAGGGGGTGGCATCCCTTAAGTTTCTCTTTTAAGCAATAAAACATGCTTCACTCCTCAGTTTAACTGTCGCTTTTGACTTTTGAAGGTCACAGTGATGACCTGCAGTGATGGTTAGTGTAAAATAAAAAGACTTGAACAGACAGGCGTTAGGTGTTTTGCTAAGCGGTGTTTATCACAGGTCAGTAAACTCCCAAAAAATACTATGGGTATGAAATATTGGTTAATGGACTCCAAAAGGAAAATATAAACAATAAAAACCTTTTTTGATTGCGAAAATAGTTGTTTTCAGGCTATTGTGAGTGGCTGAATGATTCACAGTTAGGTATTATCTTATTATGTATGAATAATAGCTTTTAATTCTGTTTTTGTAGTGCATTTCTGATGTATGAATAAATATCCTTCAATTAATTATTTCGGCTACTGTTATCAATCGGTTAATATTATCAGATAAGCTGAGTCCCGAAGTAATCACACTGTATAAACAAACTGTGGCGCTGGCATAAGATTTGTGTGGACATCATAAGTTCTTTTTGCGAGAATGCAATTTTATGTTTATATTTTATGGGCGAATTGTCTGTATTAGTTTGTATGCAAAATATTTTCAATAGATGGGTATGTAAGGGCTTAAACAACGATCCTACTCCCTCAAACCTTCCTGTACGAGTATCTTAAATGTAGCCCTAGAGTAGCAAAAGACTGAACCAAGCTTCAGAGGAAGTAAGAAGTACGTATCTTTAGATCAGAAGTAGAGAGCGCTAGCCACTCACGAGTTACAACATTGCAATTATTATGAAGTAGCAAAACCGCGAGCCGGGTCGCGGTAGGTCAAGGATAAACTCTCATGTAACAAGACAAGTTCTGTAGTGACCGAGGTTCTGATGCGGTTCGGGAGAAAGTGGAATGGAATTCCCCGGTATTCTAGTCCTGCAGACCACGGAGCCGTTTGCTATCTGTGTTGCTCGAACTCATTCGGGTCATTGTTCCCTTCGCTCTTCTACACCAAAGAATCGTGTTCGCGATTCTTCGTGGTTTGAGAAGCCGCATAGATGCAGACTTTTAAAAATCAAGGGCTTTTGCTCTTATAAATAATTTCTTAAATCTCGTAATTTAAACATAATTTTTGCACCATGAGGTCAACGCAAGCATTTTAATACTTCTGCTACAACATGGAAGCCTTCGGATTCGAAATGGTGTCTTTTTTAAGTGACCTGTTGCACCCTTTGCCCGTAAAATGGTGTGTTCAACGATTTTGATATTTGGGGAGGACAAATAACGGGTAAAACAATATAGTTGATAATTATATTTTCTTACTTTTATACATCACCAGATTTGTATGGATGGCTCAAATTGGTTTATTTATATGTGAGGTTCAAACCCCCCTTAAGTACTATATAATGTCATGTTGAAAATCAGAGTTAAGTTCAAAAACCCCTCCACCCCACTGCTTTAAAATTCAGAAACACCTCTACTTTTGAATGGCGTTTAGGGGGTTTTGAATCTAGAGGATTCAATGATTCTTACAACTATATGTTAATACTCGCTTCGCTCATTGGGAGCTCTGACCCCAAACCCCCGCTGAGGTTCTTGGGAAAGGTTTTTTAAACGATCTATGGGAGATAGAGTGTGTGTATTTAGTCTGCTGTATTGGCTGTTACCTTTCAGAGCCCTATGTGAACACTGTTTGATAATGTCGTTGCCATGGAAACCGTTGCCTTTTTCAGGGGTTTTTAGGGCTAAAAATAAAAAATAAAACTGTTTGGAATTTTCCTGTGGTTTTGCAGCCCAAAAGCTATATGTGTACCAAATTTCAAGTTTCTAGCCATCTGGAAGTGGGCAGACATTAATGTCAGTCAGTCAGTCAGCCATGTGGCTTTATATTATAGGGATGAAGTAAAAGAAACTCTATAGACATATGAAGACTATTTAGTGTCATATTGGCTGGTCTGGGGATTTGAACGCGCGGAAACCGCATTGTCCATATCACACAATAGGAAACTGGCAAGTACTTAACTTGTAAAACGAATTGCAGAGCTGACAATCGACTATTTATACCCCGCCCCATATGTCACGACCGACAACGATAAGAGAAGTCATGACTTTTGAGTACGTTTTACTATCTCCAGCTTTTCCTCTATCATCGGACTCGTCCGTGTTCATTTTTAGCCTACCTTACCTTCAGCTACTCTCAGTCCCGATTGTCTTTGACGTGAGTTATCAACTCAACAGTATGCTGGGAATGTTAAGGCACAGAAAGTAAAAATAAAAACATGAAGGGAACACATTCACATAATATCCTCTGGTTACACAACGATGGGTATTTCATTTTCTTGCTTCTCAAGTGATCACATTGAGGGTGTGCCAAATTGTTCGAGAAGTGTCTTAAACGTTACAATTATAGAAGAGATAGCTAGCTTATAACTAACCTTCTACGATGAAACGAGGATTCCGGTTTTTACTGATATTAAAATTTGTATTAATATTAAAATTCGAATTTCAGGAACAAAAGCTACGGTAGGAGTGAGGTTGTAGAGTATTTTTTTCCTTCCTAGTACTGGAGAAACGCGTGTGAGAAGGGCATTCAGAGGTTGGAAATGAATTCAGAGAGAGAGGCCATCTTCCCCTCCCGCCAGTCACGACAGCGCGATGTGACTCCCCTGAAGACAGGCATACGAATGAAACATCATCCCTTCAAATGACAATATTTCGATATAGACTCCTCCAAGCTACTGCGCATTTCTCTGAACAGGGCCAGGTAGAAAAAAATGTCATTGTACCACGTCTGTATACATGCTAAGGCATAACACAAGAATTGTCCGATGCAAAGATACCTCTTCTATCGTTATCTTATAATTTATATGTTAAATTCAGGGTTCTATTTTGGGACCTATCCGTCGAAGCAGAAAGCTGATTTTTACTTCCTCTACCCACTACAGGTGGAAATAGTATTGTATTCAACCCCGAAATTCGATGTCGCGTTTTCTGCGTTTGATTCCCCTGAATTCAAATCGAATCGAGAACGAAAAATCTAATTAAAATATATATTTGGGTTAGATATCTTTTGGGAGTGCGGTGTGAAAATTGACGATGATTTGCTCCTACTTACGAGACACAAGTTTAGTTACAAAAAGTGTTTCGTAGAACTGCTTTGAAGGGTGTTTAGAAGTCAGCCACATACCATAGACCAGAGTTTCTCAAACTATGGTCCACGAGGATGGTGCAGATGGTCCGCAGACAATTCAAAAATATCATAAAGCAAGTGGAAAGTAAAGAAGTAAAACTCCGGTTTTAATATTTTTCTAATTCAATAACTGTGTTTCCGTCAAATTAAAAAAAATGTATTTAGATTTATTTCGTTATAATGACCTATAATTAATACCCCAAATATTAAGAATATAGGCCTACATATAGCCTACTTTTAAAATGGGATTAAAATTAAGGGTCCGTAAATTCTTTTTAGACATTTTAGAGGTCCTTGGGTTCTTAAAGATTGAGAAACCTGCCATAGACTATTGCACAAACTAATACCAATAACTTTTGCACAATCTGTGCGCACTTCTTATTATTTATTATTATAAAGGCTTTTACTCTTAAATGTGGACAATAGAACTTACTTCACATTCCGATATAGAATATAACAATTAATAGGCCTGCAGAAAACTATCTTGGTGGCTGGGAAGGACACTAAGCTGCTTTGCAATAATTAACTTAAAAATATTGTTGTAAAAGAGTATTTCTAAAATAACTTCATTAATTGTAATGAGTGACTTTTAACATTCCATAGATAGAAAATTTGTCAGGATCAAAGAAAGAGTATTGCTAAATGCGGGTTTATCGCGTTATACAGATCTTTTCTATACAGAGGTTTGACGATTATCAAAATTGACTTTCCCTCGCATTACATGAAACTAGTCCGAGCGCTTCTCTTCTTATTCGGTTCTTTCATTTAACTCGATGGGTAGTAAAATGTGCCTCGCATGTAAATGAGACATCCTGACCTGGGAAAGACATGAAGCGTGAGCATGAGGATGTCTGGGGGGAAATCCCACCTGTCAAACCTGATCTACCACCGAGGTGGAGCAGGTCATGAAATCCTGCGGTCCCAGCAATGCCAACTTAACATTGTTATTCACTGACTTGCAAACGATATGCAACATTTTTCTGCAAGCGTAATGCAGTACAGTCAAACCTCTGTATAACGAAGATCTATATAACGTATAACACTATTTTCGTCTGAAATTCTGGTCACCCTAAAGGTTGTTCAACATTACGCAGAAGTCGTTTTTACCCCCAGAATTGTTTCCGTTACTCATTTCTGTTTTGAAGTTGACAACAGTGTCATAATACCAAGAGAAGAATTTATTATACTAGTTGAAAAACATCAAAGATATCAGTACAGATCGAACTCACGGCCTTTCAGTTTATTAGTCTCAGCTAGCTGCACCCCTTTAACATTAATTCGTAAGATTCTCAATTACATTAAAAAAAAAAAAAAACTTTTTCTGTAAATTATTTTAATAGCCCTACTGTTTAATGCAGTACTATACCATTTTTAAATCAGCTATCTATAATTAATTTATGATCATGACTTACATAGAGGCTGGTAATAAGGAGAAAAATGCATATAAAATGAGAGTTAGAGAGAATTAGTTTTCTCTTATTTATTCAAGTGTTCTGAATATGCGACACCGATCTTCTCCATCGTTAAACTTCACAACTTTGCATGAAGTGAGGTTGAGAAAGTGTGTTATCCGCTAGAATGACTATCAATTTTATTCGCGTATTAACACAAATTGGGGCACTTTCTACCTTATTGTATCAATATGTGTCACCGACAGCAAGATGTTAGTCAGATCTCACATAGCATTTTTTCTAAATGTATAAAAAATGATGACCTACCATTAAATGTGCGAGACTAAATTTCTTACTCAAGTACAAATCCATGCCTGACGGCAAAGAAAACAGTTCACACAGTGATTAGGCTCATACTTCATTTTCAAATACTTTGTTCTGTAAATTTTACATGCATTTTTCAGTGTGTCCAACTGAAAATTTTTAAAATAAAGGACAGACACACCGAGTGAAAAGGGGGGTGTGGGGGGGGGGGCGAAGCTAAATACAACACATTATACTAATTTACAGCTAATAAGAATGTGGTACTGTTTGGAGTTTGTTTTTATCACTGCTTTCATCTGTAGCAACTGAAAACGGACCTTGAATAAGAGTCTGAACAAACTGAAAATCTGCAGAGTTCTTTGGAGGAAAAGTTCAGCTTCAATTAAAGTTTTTTTTAACGTATTATCTATTAAATAAAGGAAATGTGGCCTCCTCTTCACCCTTCATAGCCATTCCGTTCCTCTCACAGTTTTAATCCTTTACTTTCTATTTTTATTTTATTTTCTACATTTATAATTGATTGTACACATTATACAATAACATAAGAATACAAAACTCAGCTAAAACTCGCTGAAAAAAAGGACAGCACTAAAAAAAATGACAATTTCAGGACTTTTTTAATAGTCACCATTTTAAAGGACAGTCCTATAAAAAAGGACTGTTGAACACACTGATTTTAAATTTTTTTTGCCAGGTATTCTCCGTTATTAAGTGCCAGAATGGTACTTTATGAGATTGTGTGGTGGCCGGAAAAATGTCTGTACGTCTGTCTGTTTGAACGTGTGTCTGTACGCGCGATAACTCAAATACGCTTTGTCGGATTTCCATTAAACTTGGCATACGCATTTATAACTCCCATGTGTAGAAGCCTATTGATATTGGACCAAATCGGTTGACCGGTACCAGAGCAATGCCCAATTTAGCGCCTATTTTATGGCAATAGAAAGAATTTGGTAATAGAATTTATCAAATGTAAATCAGTTCTCATAGCAACATATTACTTTACAGTGTTCATATACGGCTTTGGAACTTGCAACAGAGGTAGCTTTGACAAATGACACTGCCCACATATTCCTGCTTAATGAATCGACCTTGAGCTTAACTCGGAAATTGATTACAAAAATAACTTACTTTCTGCATATCATAATTGCAATTACCACTGATTAAACAAAAGCATTCTGGCACTTTGTTACATCAGTTTACCTGATTTTATTTTGTTATAAATTAAAGGCAAACCATTGTATCCTTTGGGTAAATTATGCATTTAAGGTAAGATTAGTGAAAATATAAACTGCAGTGTTTGTTAATGATGTCTGAATTTCTGACAGTGGATTTAGATATATTTTCTGCTGGAGGTTCTTTTAATTATTTTACTGGTTTGATTAAAATAAAATACACCGACTGCATTTTCAACCTGTTCTGGAGTTGAGAATATCCCCATAAAGGGATTACCTGAACTCAATATCAACTCCATGTATCTACCAATATAACTTAAGTGTGATTACAACGCTGTAGTCTTTCTTTCCATCTTTCTTTCTTTCTCTCTCTCTCTCTCTCTCTCTCTCTCTCTCTCTCTCTCTCGAATCCTATGCCCCCATGTTGGGGCGAAGGGCCTCCAAGTGGAGGTTTCTGTTTACCGATGTGAATTTTGTTACGCTTATTTTCCTAGAGAGGGCAGAGGGACAGGTGGTAAGCCCATCGCCCCTTTACCCCCCTCCGGAAACTAAGGTATTACTTGGACGTGAAAGGGCCGAGGAATTTTGTCCAGAGGCTCTAATTTAGGCTTGGAGTTCTTTTTACGTGCCGTAAATCTACGACATGGGCAGGATTTTTACGTCCTGAAAAACCCATCGACTGCGGCCGGGTTTGATCCCGCGACCTTCGGATCTGGAGGCGGGCACACTAAGAACGCTATAGTAATGATTATGAACTAAAAAAGAGCTTCGGTATCTAAAATGTTATAACGACAACCCCAAATACTGTTTTGGCCACATTATGACTACCTCTTCCCACACCATCGTTTTTCTACACAAGAATACAATAACATTTTTCCATATTCAGAAAATATGTACAAATTATTTGCCGGGTAACTACTTTCAGGCTAAAACTGCCGGTATTTATAACCGTTGCTATTTGTGAAGTGAAGCAATTAAGGAGGTCAATACATTCTCCTCTCACTACGCAACTCAAAGTGATTCTGCAATTTCCACGGCTGTTTATTCCAAGAGGACAAGTGTTTCTTGGAATTGGGGCGTTAAGAAACGTTATCTATCACGTTATTGAGCTGCTGTTATTAATTACAGTTCTAATGGGTGAGTGAAATGTGAGAACAGCAGTTCTAGGGAAAGAAAGCCTTATAACATGGCCAGCTCTGCACTTCACTTTTCGACATTCAAGCGTTATCCTGAGCACGCAACCGTTGTTATATATAAAACCGCGTTCTACAAATTCATATCTTTTTTAATTTTAGACGACACTTCTTACTTTACCCTCTCCAGTTCTAGGGTCGTTTATACGGCCCACACCACCCGGATCTTAAAGGACCGCGACCTGACGAACACATAGTACGACACACCAGTCACTCATGAAGAACCAGGAGCGGATGGGATGAAGATGATAATGGCGACCAGATGATATCCGAGGATTACAAGGGTTTAAAGTTACCCGGGTGAGGGAAACCCCCGGAAAAACCTCGAGGTAACTTGTCCCGACCAGAAATCGAATCCGGACCCTCTGCGTGGGAGGAACGAATACTATTCACTACGCCACAGCGAAATAATTTTTTTTAAACAATTAATTGCTTCTTTTGGCATTACAATAGTATATCACATTATAACACTTTATAAGTTAATTTAAAAATCTTAGAAACAGTTGAAGCAAAAAATGATTCACAAACACACATAAGTCACCGTCTGAATTTTTAAAATGAAATACTTCACAAAAATTCACTATGTAGCCTATGTTCTCGACTTATTGAAACTATTAAATACTGCCATGGGCAATAGGCATGCGCTGCTACCCAAAATATTACCATATCTTAATTTTTTCGAACCTAATCGAGGTTCAATGCTTTTAACGCGTCAAAGTCACTTTTAATCAACTTACGTGTCTTTAAGACAACATTCCATAGTACACTACATTAAATCACAGTATTCAATTACGGCGATTAGAATATTAACCGTGCCATAAAACTACTCAAGCGTTACTTTCGTTATTTTTCAGTCATTGTACCAGAAATTGTAATAAAACTGATATTTTTCACTGTAGAATAGAGAAGATGAAAAATACATGACTCAAGGGAGTAGATTTGAAAATTTATTATCAATCGAAACTAGTAAACTAACTATACATTCATGAAGATTAATATTAAATAACACTTTAAAGAAAATCCTCTTTACTACATGTGTTTTTACTGAGATTAAAAAAAACTGTTATCCCATGATAACCGTATGTAAAAGAGGCATAACCATGTAATTTTTCTTGCAAATCATTTTCATTGTCCATGGCATAAATTAAAATTAATAAAATCAGGTAAACTGATATAACAAAGTGTCAGATGCTTTTGTTAAATCAGTGATAACTGTAATTTTGATATGCAGAAAAAAAGTTATTTTTGTAATCTATCTCAGAGTTAAGCTCCAGATCCATTCATTAAGCAAGGCTTGCGGAAGAACAAATGTCTAAAGTATGATACTTAACCTTAAATCATACTTGTATACACTGATATATGAAATTTAAAAAATATGTCAATATTTCATAATATGCACTGGCAAAAACCTCCGCTTAATGTTCGTAGGCTAATTATTTCACTCATTTCAACTTGATCAACGAAATAAACAGACATCTGGCTAGTTTGATAAGCATTATGAAGAAATATGTGGGTAGTGTTATATGTGGGTATTGCAACTTTCAAATCCGTATATGAACTGTGTAAAAAAAAAATGTTGTCATGTGAACTGATTTGCATTGATAAATTCTTTCTAATATATTACCATAAAATAGGCACTAAATTGGGCATTACTCCGGTACTGGTCAATCGATTTGGTCCAATATCGATAGGCTTCTTCCCATGGATATTATAAATGCGTATACCAAGTTTCATGAAAATCCGATAAAGCGTATTTGAGTTATCGCGCATACAAACACACGGACATACAGACGGAAAGTCATTTTCCAGTCCCCCAGTGGCGTTCCAACAGTGAAGGGGGCCTGGGACGCTAATCAACATGGGGCCTATCCAGTATTCACAATTCACACAGTCAACACAAATATAAGTTAGTAAGCTTCATAATTCACTATATTTCTTGGACCCGAATAAATTATTTCAACAGTGGATAACTTTTTTTTTTTCATTCATTTGGAATTCACACGTTTATTATATGCATTAGGTAACTTTACGTTTTTACGTAAGATTTTTTTAGGTGAATAAACTGATTTCTAAAAAAAGGCAAAATAATGAATAAGATTGATTAAAAACAGCACAAAAAAGGGTATAAAATCCCTAAAATTGCAATTTCCCCCAAATCAGCAAATATGCAATACAATGCACCAACAAATGTGCATAATTTAGCTCCTTTTTTGAAACATATTATATCTAACTGAGCAATGTATTGGCCTTAGCAGAAATAAAAGATTCAAACGCAATGAAATCTTAGCCCTGATTATTACAGGGGGCCTATTGTTTAATAGACAACTGTTCATTCACCCAAACTGAAACTCATCACTGGTCTGATAAAATTTACTAAATGAAATTTTGGGGCCTCGTCCCCACCTTGGTACGCCACTGCTGGAACTGAAAAATTACTTTAAGCTCTAGTTTATTTCCCATCCGCAGTGTAAAAATCGAGTCTACCAACCTACACACCAAGAACATTCGAAATTACGAATCAAATATAAAAGGAAATCTTAATCAATGCAATTCAAAGCCAATGTTATATAGGGCAAGGCATTTAATGACCATAAAATAGTGAAAAATGCTAAATAACAAATGCATCTATGACCTAAAATAGTGAAAAAAGACCCAAAATTTAACAAAAATGGCCAATAAATTTAACATTATTAGTTATAATTTTTTTTAACGTAAGGAATTACTAAAAACAATTTGTGACAGTGCGATATATATGAACTTAGGCCTACATTATAAAACACACTTATTTTGTTACTACAGAAGTGAAAAAATTTATACTACTAGGACACCCTTAGCGAAAAATAAATTCTTTCTGAGCTGGCATTCCCATTAAATTTCCCCTAGCAAATATTTGCCATTTAAAAAGAAACAAAAAAATCTTTATTGCCACAATACAAACTGTTTACAATAAACCGTAAATAAAACGAACTATGAACACTTGGCGGAGATTCTCAAATAAAAACCATCGTCTGTTGTCTGAAAGTATCGATGGAAAAACTCCTATCTACCTCCACTGAAAAACCTAAATGCGGAAATGACCTAAAAATGCCGAAAATGACCGAAAAGTTGCCCAAAAATGACCTATCTCTTGAAAATGACGAAAAATGCAAAATAAAGCAAAAACAAATTGCCCTTATTTAATCAATTATTTCATGATACACATTTATATACAATCGAGCTATCTTTTAACCTTCATATAAAAAAGATGCAAAATCATCAAATGCCTTGCCCTTCACTTATAAGAATTAATACGGCATTTTGATCAACAATAAACTCTGCAAACTACATGAACAGTATTACACTGAACTTGAGATGCTGGTAGAATCATTGCGCATGCCTATGATATCATCCCCTAAATTTAAATTCACAATAAATTCTCACACGTGGCTCACAACAATGTACGTACCTTGCAGCTTGACGGGGCGGGCTCACCTGTCAAGAAGATATGGCGGAGTACATCTTATATGAGGCGCAGCTCCCCCTCTGAAGTTGGCATGGGGAGGGGGAAACGTGGAGCCCACGTGCTATTGCTTATTCTAGGATTAGCAGAAACTTCCATATAAATTCACAAGTCAAAAAAGAAAATTCACCAGTCTAGATCTAGATCGTGAACTTACGTCGTCATGCTTCTGTGCAGAAATCGAGACGAATGTTAATTTGAACAACAAATAGGCCTATTATGGACTTAACCAAAGCAATGGTAAACTGTAGACGATGACACAATGTTTGCGGAAATTAACGGAAGTAATGCATTGACGTCTATACTATTTTGCCGGAAATAATAAGCGCAATAGACACTTAAATTTCCACTTAACATGGGAAATTATATATATCCGCAACTGTAAGTAACTGTATTAAAATCTAAAAGCCTTTCAAGATATAAGATTTCATTATTTGTTAGCGTGAAAAAAACGCAAAAGTCACTCACAATGAGTTTAAACTTTATAATGGGAACTTCGAATTCACTCAGATGTATCCAACATTAACCATATCTATGGCTAAATCTGGAAAGGGTTGATTTGCTATTTGGAGCGAGAGGAACAATTTTGAAATTCTGTGTTACCTTTGTCCAGCGTTTCGGTATACAGCCATTCCACGGAAAGAGCCTGAAGAGTCCAGACCGTAACAACTTTTAATATTCATTTAAAATACATGTCATCATTGAAAAATTATGAAATTAATTTTGAGTACTAGTCTACTGAAGAACTAATTCTCAAAATTAATTTCAAAATTTTTCAATGATGACATGTATTTTAAATTAATATTAAAAGTTGTTACGGTCTGGACACTTCAGGTTCACTTTCCGTGGAACGTCTGTATACTATCTTCAAGCACGCTACAAGAATTAGCCGTTATTATTCCAACTTTCCCCAAATTGTGCACAGCCATTTATATTCTCAAATTTAATATAAATAAAAAAAAGACCATTAAAGATAGTTCCCTCAAAAATTATAATTTAAAAAAATAGAAAAATGAAGTAAAAATATCATTACAATTAAAAAAACAGTTCTTAGAATTAATGATATTAAGCTATGTCCTTTAATTAAGGAAGTTATCCCCTAAGGATTTTCCTCTTAGACAATTGAAACATTCCAATGAAAAGATCGGAAATCGAACCGACATATGAAGCTACATGTAACGCAGTGCGTCATTCAAAAGTACCGGTAAGACCTATTATAAAATAAAATCAAGACTGTATAATGAAAATAACAATGGACTTAATATACTAGTGATTTAATAACGTACTAATTCTAAAAGAAAACTCATTTGAGATGACCGAGATGATAATGTCGCGGACTCAAATTTGAGTGGTCGCAGGTTCGAATCCCGTGGCTGGTGTCTTCCTCACTAGCCTGTACTGTTTTGTGTTGTCCAAGAGAGAGGACATGCTGTGCTGATTCCACGGGAGTGGGCATAATCTAGGGTTGTCCAACCTAAAATGTAGCTTTAAAAAAACGGATAAATAAATAAAGAGTTAAATAAAAAAATTGAGTTCATTTAATTTAATTTCAATTTCAGGACCTTATACTGGAATATGCATAGTTCGTTTCTGTCGCCAAAATTTAAAGCTAGATTTCTACTTCTTGTAGCGTTAATAAAAAAGATAAATAAAGAGTTAAATAAAAAACTGAGTTCATTTAAATTAATTTCAATTTCAAGACCTTATAATGGAATATGCATAGTTCGTCTTTGACACCAAAATTTAAAGCTAGATTTCTGCATGAAGGCTGACACTTTCTTGAAAGTTGAGAGGTGAAAATTTCGCGGATAGGCTAAATGCAAAGTCTATAATATTTTAGACTTTTAAAGAACGTGAGAAACTCGTATTCGTCGTAACACTGGATTTCAGCCAAGAACTATCCGGATCAAATTTAGAACATGCATAATCGCAATTTGTATTCATAGCTGTTTTCTTGTTTGTGAAGTACCGCGTTCCTTCACCATGCACAAATGACGATACTGAACGAATGCCACACCCGCTACGTACATACATAAAAAAAAATATATATATACATACTTATTTACTTACTCAATGACAATAGACAATTCCTCAGTAAGCTAAAGGAATATTATATATTTAATGGAACCCGAAGGTTCATTGCCGCGCTTATCTGAGCCCGCCATTCAACCCTATTCTGTGCTAACCCCATTCAATCATTCCTCGCATATCCTACTTCCATTAAATCCATCCTAATATTGTCCTCCCACCTACGTCTAGGTCTTCCAAGTGGTCTTTTCCCTTTGGGTCTCCCAGTCAATACTTTTGAGATGTGTCTTTCCTCCCCCATGAGAGCTACATGTCCAGCCTATCTCATCCTCCGTGATTTAATTACCCTTACTATATTAGGTAATATTATATAGTATTTTAACTGTATTCCAAAGCTCAAGGATAACTGGAGTTAACTGTGTTACACTTAGGAAAGAAAGTAAAATTAATGCCTCATTTCTTTATATTGTAATCAAAATCTCTAGGCAGTAACTTACGCATACATCATTTTTACGGTAGCCTAGGTTAAGACTTTTCTGAATATAAATTGAATTCCGTTACCTATGGTAAAGATTGCGCCTGACGCTCTCGGATGACTCCATCAATTAGTTCTAGAACTCGTCCCATCTATTCATTTATTGGTACGAATGTGCCATTGACTTAACGCTGTTGATTAACTCGCAAAACTCTTCGAGCCTGCGGATCTCAGCTTGGCATTGTCTTAATTTCATATTGCTCAATTTGTATCATGAGATAAGTTAATACGCTTACACAGTAATGTGATTACAGGATTTGTATATCTGAGATAGGCCTATAAGCCTTATACACTTTGTGTTTAATGTAAATAACAATCAATCTGCGCTAATAGGACACGTGAATTGTGTTGTAATTTCAATCGTTTTCTTTTAATAGAACTTACATGATTTTTGGAACTGCACATCAGTTGGTTTATATAAGAAAAAACAACCATTAATTTTAATTTTATAATTTGATTTCTACTTTACTTACCCTTAGATTTGAAAATTAAAAAGAAAAATAATTTCATTTATATTTTGAGCAATGCGAATTGGTTTGCAAATTGTACGGTTTTAACAAGAATATTTTTTTATTTTTAGTTCTGTTCTACGGAAGGGTAAAGTGACAAACCAAGCAATTTGTTCACAATTTAAAAAAAAATGAATTGCTTACCGGTATATAAATACAGCGCAAAATACCAACAAACTATAGACGAATCTTTGTTTAAAATAAGCAACCGGTGTAGGCAACGTAGATGTTTCTTTATTCAAAAAGAAATGTGCACTTTTCGTCCTCAACATTTTCCCACGTAACATCTTCAGGAACGTATTTTGCCTTTTTTCCCTCACAAAAACGGGGTTTTCTTTCTCTAAGTAGAAAGCGTTTTCCTCTCATGTTTCGGGAAATTGCAGGACTAGAAGGTATTTTGCTGATTGGATAACATAAGCGTTTTTAATAGTCATGATGAACAGGAGTTAGTTACTTGAAGCTTACATGTTCCATTTGTTAACTGAATAAATAATTGATTAAATAATTATCTTTTATCCAATTAACCGGATAACAATTATCCATACAACTGGATGATCTCATTTAACCGATAATCCAATTAATTCCCGCCAAAATATAGTTCAGTTGATGGCAAGTACAACCTGTATCATCGCATCCAGGACAAGAAGGTTGTTGAAAACATTTCGTAATAATTCCAAACACAGAGATATGAGCGCATAAACTCGAAGAATAAGAATTAACTATGATCTTATTAATTTTCCGCCAATGGACCTTAAAAAACATAACTACAGAATAATATCCAATTAACTATATGTTCAAATAACAGTTAACTGCTTTATTTTCTCTGCAATTAATTGTCCGTACAGTTAACCGTTAACCAGTTATTCCTTCCAGCTCTGGTATACAGCCCTCAACGCCTGGATGCGACTTTGTACTCATTTGATGGACTCTGGTCTGTATAATGAACTGGCCATGGTTTCAACTTCCTGAATTATAGTACCGGTACCAGAAAAATGTATTTCTTCTATCTATCTTTACTTTAGTTTTCACCTCTCCCTTTTTGTGACATTTAAGCGACCTACTCCGCCCGGGCCTCACAGGGCCGTGAACTGTCGGGCCTCTATGAGTGATCAGCCCAATGCCGGGGCCACCTCCGAAAGAACACGAACACATAGGACAAGACACACCATTCACATACACACTCACTCCGAAAAAGGCGATGGGTTGAAGATGATAATGACGGCCAGATGATATCCGGGAACCACAAGGGCCTAAAGTTACCCGACATTTGTCTCACAGGTGAGGAAAAGCTCCGGAAAAAACACCGCGTAAGTAAATTGTCCCGACCAGGATTCGAACTCGGGCCCGCGAGGAGAGGAGGGGAGAGGAGCGAACGCATCCCCTACGTCACAGCAGTGGACAAAAAATGTATTTCTTATTGGGCATAATATAATCTTTCTTAGTTCAAATCTTTTATTATTATTGCATTCTTAATATTATTTTGTGTCCGTCTCCGTGGGTGAGTCGGTAGCGCGCCTGCCTTCCACTCCGGCGGCCCGGGTTCGATTCCCGGCCGGGTCGGGGATTTTTCAGTAGTAAAAAATCCCTTTCCCGGGTTCAGTACTGGGTGTTTGTCAGAAGGTTAAGATAATGCACATTGTGCGCGATTCCTTAATTATATATTATATATATTATTTTGTGTTACTGGTATCAGTGTGTATTTTTTACAAATAAATAGGTCTACTGTAATTGTGTAAATGCCTGGTATGTTTATAATAAATAAATAATCAAGAATCTACTAGTGACTGTTTCACTATTAACTTCCTACACGTTTTAGCACTATCCACCTTCCAGGTTTGCAAGACAAATGATGGGCTACTAGAAATTAATTACCTGTGGTTAGCTCGATTATGCAATGCCGGCCTATAACGTAGTTCAATACAAACTGAAGAAGGCTCTTTGCGTTAATCCTATTTGATGGCCGATATGATCAATATCTCTCTGATTATACAAGCCCTTTGAACAAGCAACAAAAGCAACACTGAAAATATTCATACAGTACACTGATCCTAGGCCGACAAAGAAGGATCATTAATTTCTGGATAATAGGGACCAAAGTTGATCAACTCGAGAAAGGATCATCAGAAGACAGCATCAAACCGAGGCCCCGCGAGGGCTGCTGAGAAATACTGCTTAATACTATCTTGTTCCGGTATCTTATCTTATCGGCTCAGGGGCTGAGCCCTGACGGGCTCGCGCACGTAGGCCTCATAGGCGGGCCCATTGTACACCCCCTAGGAAACGAATGATGTGCATGCCCTAAGGCCCCCCTGTCAACAGACTCCACCACCAGCCCCCACGGAGCTCCCCTACATCCAGCTAAGACCAGGTACCACTCCACGTGCACCGTACCCAGGGTCCCTCCTACAAGAGCCCCATAGGCGCGGCACACCATGACGTGCGCCACTAACCCAGGGTCCCTCTGAGAGCCCCAAAGGTACGGGACACCACCAGCAACTCTTGACCACAAGCAACGGGGCAGGACGGGGGAGGCCCGCAGCAGAGTCTGCAGCAGGAGCTGACCCGAAAACCAGTAAAGGGGAACGGGATGATAATGAGGGGGGAAAGGAAGTTGAAGTGGAGAGTGTTGGTGGAATGAATGAAGGGGGAAACGGGAGGATCCCCGAGAAAAACCCCCAAAGGTCACGGCTTTGTCCACCACAAATGACACGCCCGCCGGCCCCTTGTTCCGGTATGGTATAATATCCTGCCTTATTCTTTATAATACTTTTCATTTATATTGAGTACAAAAGCATTTGGTAAAATTTCATTTTACGTCTTCGGCCCTGAATGTATTTTCGTATCTTAAAAAGTACAGTAAAACTCAAATTACCGGAACTCCAACTATCCGGATCACTTTGAGGCCGTATTCAAGTGGATCGATTAATTACTTGCGAAAAAAGCAAAACCTTTAGCCGACAAAATCAACAGTTTATCAGCAAAACAACTGACTCTGACCGATATGTTCAAGATGTGACTCTTTATGTAAGTAGAGTACTGCCCAATTTACTTTTTAAGAAATGACCTTTTATTCGTTTATCCGGATATTTGATTATACGGATCGGGTCCCAATTAATCCGATTAATTGGACTTTTACAGTAATTCTACTGCTATACTATACTACTGTTAATTCTTTCTTTCTTCTTTCTTTTTCGTAGTTTTACCTCTCCCTTTTAGGATTTAAGCGACCCAAGCCGCCCGGGCCTTACAGGGCCGCGACCTGTCGGGAGAGGGATTACCTTTGGATCACATACATACTTTTTTGACCAGACAAGGACATGGAGGGCCTCCCCGGATGAGTGATCAGCCCAATGCCGGGGCCACCTCCGAGACAACACGAACACATAGGACGATACACACCATTCACGCACACACTCACTCAGAACAAGGCGAGGCTTGAGGATGAAGATGATAATGACGGCCAGATGATATCCGGGGACCACAAGGGCCTAAAGTTACCTGACATTTGTCTCATAGGTGAGGGAAAACCCCGGAAAAAACCTCACCTAGGTAACTTGTCCCGACCAGGAATCGAACCCGGAACCGCTGCGTGAGAGGATTGGACGCATCCTCTGAGCCACAGCGGTGGACATACTACTGTTAATAATAATAATAATAATAATAATAATAATAATAATAATAATAATAATAATAATAATGACTTTTAAAAGGATGTTGCTTACATCCGACATTGTTCAAAATATATATTGATATGGCTCTTCAAAACTGGACTAGGAAATGTCGATATATGGGAATTCAAATTCATCCAGATTACTACCTGCATAATCTACTTTTCGCGGATGATGAAGTAATAATTACTGAGGATATAGATGATGCGTCATATATAATCAGAAATTTGGTAGAAGAGTACAGGATATGGGGAATAGAAATAAATTTCAATAAAACTGAATATTTGACAATGGATTTGGAAGAAAAGTTAATATGTAATACTGAAGAAATTGCACATGTTGAATATTTTAAATATCTAGGGTCTGTTATACAAAAGGATGCAACAACAAATTTAGAGATTCAAAGAAGAGTAACGGATGGGAAGAGAATTATAGGATTGCTAAATTCAATCTTAATGGAGTAAACATATTTTACATAGAACTAAAAAATTAATATATCAGGCATTATTCTAAAGTACAACATTATATGGCGCTGAAACTTGGACCATAAGTGACAACAAGCAAACAAATTAATGGTATTAGAAATGGATTTTTGGAGGCGTTCAGCAAGAAAATCCAGGAAAGAAAAAATTCGGAATAATAGAATAAGGGAAATAATGCAAGCTGAAAATAATATTTTGGAAATTGTAGAAGAAAGAAATGGTACGGACTTGTACTCAGAATGACAGAGGAAAGAATACCCAAGAAAATTGAGGATTGGAAAGCAGAAGGAAAAAGAAGAAGAGGGAAGCCCAAAGAGTGCTGGATGGATGGGGGTGAAAAGGAGTATGGCGAGAAAAGGATTAAGTGAAGAAGATGCTATGGACAGGGACTTATGGAGGCAAAAGATTGTTGTGGGATGAAGGAAAACCATTGCATTGTGGAATATTCCTTAATAAAAAAAATAAATAAAAAAAATAATAGTAATAATAACAATAATATAACCTAGTATCACGTGTGTTGAGGGGAAGTACAAAGCAAGTGCAGGTAGGTATTATCGGTACGTGGTTAATGTCACTGACGTAATCCAGGTGTGGCAATCATTTATGCGTTCTTGTATGCCATCAACTCTCGCATTTTCCTCATATACCAGAATCAGTATGGTGTTTTTACTGCGACTGATCCAAACTCAGCGACGTAATAAGATGTCTGTCAGTAAAGTGTTCCCTATACAGGCCATGGAGGCCCAGAGGGTTCCAAGGAGGTTGAGGCTCCCAGATTTTCGACATTCGGAAATACTTCTTATTGAGCTGGAATGGTATTGTACAGCACTGCTAAGATAAATCGTGTTTGCCTTCAAGTGAGCATCATTGTTCTTATCCTTGCAGTACTTAATGTGGAGGTACAGATGAGAATCTGGAGCTTGACCTAGATACCATTTAAAATGATAGAACCCGAATAAAGAGGTGGATTCTACTGATGTTCATACGAGATAAATTTAAAGAGAGGAAGATATAGTAGTTGCTTCCGAAATATAAGTTTCGACTGTCATAACTAGGGCCGGATTTGAAGGTTTTAACCCTCTTTTTCCCCAGCTACCTAATTAGAACATTTTAACGTACTTTTCCGTTTCATGACCCTTGCTTCCGAATATATGAATCTTATAGAACCTAAAAAGGGCTAAATCCGACTGAAGGGCCTAAAAGGAGCCAAGGAGGACTTCTGCTGAAAAACATGGGACTAAAGAGGATTTTGCTAAAAAAAAAACCATGGGCTAAAGAGGTCATTTGCAGAAAAACACGAATTTTAAATAGATTTTCTAATAAGTAAAAGAAAATAAATATGTGAATTTGTGCATTTTAAGAGAAGACATAATAAAAAATAAATTTATTGTCTTTGTAACTCGAAAATGTTCCGCCTCGCCGTCGCAGGAAATGAAACTTGAGCCGTCTGCATTACTTTGATTTCTGCAACTAATCCATTGTCGTTTCAACTTTAAAATAACAAGTTGCAACCAACGACAGAGAAGTATATTAAAGGAATAAATTCGTGACCCTTGAGTCTACTTATTTTTGTAGATTGGAAGTGAATTGATTGGTGTATTGAATAATTGTATCATTAAAGAGTAAATATCTCAATTGTTTATGCTATTTTTCGAGTGCCGATATAAGGAATAGTTACTTGTTTATAAAAAAAAAGAAAGAAAGGAAAAAAGTAGAATAACTGTGTCAAAAATTATAATACAATTTTCGGTATTAATATTAGTGTTCACTATATTTTATTAAGACGGTAAAATAGTTTGTTTAAAGCCTAACAAGGGCTAATTCATGATAATAAAAGCTAAAATACCTTTTATGAAAGCCTAAAAAACCGGGCCCTAGTGATAACTATTGCAAGTAGTTTAACTACTATCCTAAATTGTAATGATGTTAATCTACGTTACAATATTTCAATATCTCTAAATGATCGTGCATTGTTATTTTAATACAAATTACTTAATAACAACAAAATAGATTACCGTATATTAGTCTAATATTCTCGATGAAATAATTTTATACATTTATTACATATTTTTCTCATCCCAAAAGCAAATACAGAAGTACACTTTAAAAAAGATAGAAAATGGGATGTCACTTATGTGTTTCCTTTGGTCGTGGTAAAGTGGCTTTTGTCGTGACTAAGGTTAAGTTCTTGTACTTATCGGAGTTCACAGTTTTCCAAGGTGATGGTAAATATGGATTAGCGTTAAAACATAGGCCTACAGAATTATTGAGCAAAATATCGCGAGACTGATAATTTCAAGACAACTCTGACAATCACTTTGACAACGCTAATTTAATAGGGCTTCAAGTCATGTAGAAGTTAGTGTTTTCAGGAGTCCACTATAGGTATAAAACATTAAATCCTATAACTCTTATGATTTACTAGAACATGTTTAATATCATAAATGTCATAAGTAGGGGTGGATGTTTCTTTTTTCCTTTTCAGATTAGAACAATCCCCTCTGACATAAATAATATACATTATAAGTTATACAAAAGCAGAATCATGGATTTTATGTTACATTTTTTGCATTTCCCCTGATTTGAATTGATAAATCATTATTTCATGCTATTCTTCATTTTTAGGAATTTTTGTAATCTTTTTATGATCATTTTAGATGTACAATACAAAATTTTAGAATACTTTTCACAGCCAAACGAAGCGACCAGCAATAGTTATATAAATAAGTGCCACTTTTACAGGAAACAAAACTAATCCTGTCTTTGTTCTTCAATACAGAATAAAATTAAATAACGAAAACTTCTCATTAGTATATCAATAAATTATATTACATTATATTGTTATATTAATTGTGGGCTTTAAGATTTTATTCTAATAATTTATTTGAGGAACATTTGTTTAGGTATAAATGTTTTGAGCTTTAAAGGGATTTAAAAATAAAACTAAAGATTAAAAAAAAACTTTTAGTTTTACCCTTTAATCTATTTTTTGATTAATTTTAGGTCATTTTCCCATAAACATAAGGGAATTTTATCGATCATTTTAAAGTGATTTTTAGTTCATCAACATCTACCACCTGAATAAGCTATGTAAACACTTAAAAGGCTTGGGACCCCTATTGTAATTTATAACTTTCTATATCATCGGTATATTCTGGCGAGTTACTACATTTGACTGTATGAAGAGCTACTTCTCTTAAAAGCAAAAAACCATGAATCTGTTTCTCTACACTGGAACTGATGTGTGGTAGTGTAGCATAGGAAAACAAGTTATTCTTCCGCCAAGCTTCGCTGCGCCTTAACCCCCCCCCCCCCCCGCTCGAAATACTGTTATTAATCCTGTCCTTCACAACTTGCTTTGGCGATCCCACTCCACAATAGAGAAACTCACGTGATGAATTAAATTATCAGACAACATGAATTTAATAGGACCACCGGCCACCCGCTCTAACTTTTTTCATTTTTTCTTTTTCCAGTCTTACAGTGTGTTAATGAATAACGCCGAAATATTTTATCTGTGTATAGAGGGGACATAGGCAAGCAACTTTTATTAGGAGATTTTTGCTCTATGACGTAAAATGTCAATGCTACAGGTCATTAAAATCATTACAATTTGGTGCTCATAAGTCAATAATGAAGCAAAACAGCGTTCAAATTGACTCCATGCCTTCTTAGTGATCGATAAAAACACGATTCTTAATCATTCATCAACAGCTATATCATAATTTAGTG
Organism: Ectobius pallidus; assembly: GCA_964059195.1. Classification (NCBI taxonomy): domain Eukaryota; kingdom Metazoa; phylum Arthropoda; class Insecta; order Blattodea; family Ectobiidae; genus Ectobius; species Ectobius pallidus. The sequence continues at coordinate 108,390,802 of CAXKWD010000007.1, read as the reverse complement.
TTTTCATAATCTGCAAAATTTACAGACTAATCACATGACTGGCCGCCACTGCATTCGTTTTATTCATAACTCCAATGTTAGCAACGAGGTTCCTTTGTTTCGTATATTTTAAAATGTTAGAAGTCAGTGGCGGCCATGACCTGGGAGATTTTGTACTGTAACAGGAAAAAATGAATCCATAGAGCAAAAGTCTCCTAATAAAAGTTGCTTGTCTATGTCCCCTCTATACACAGGTAACATATTTCGGTGTTTTTTTTACAACCTGTATATTATTTGTAACTTGGAACTGAAAACATCTTTCAATGTATTTCCAACATAGGCCTACTGAAAGTGATACTGGCGATCAGGGTGCGAAATAATTTCAAAATGGTGGAAGTCCGAACTACAAGTAGGCCTATGTGTAGAGTTACCACATTGCTGAAGATCTGGTGGTTATTCTACATTACTGTATTTATGTTCTTTAGGTATTATTGCTTATATTTTCGTAGAAATACACACAGAATAAATGAACAATGCTCTATTTTCGGTAATATAACATGTATTGAACGTTGTGTTTATTGTTTTATAATAAAATAATTCTCCTCACAGAAAATTTTGGAGGGCGGAAGTTTTTAGATAAAATGCCGGTGAATGGGAACCTCCCATCCCTCCGCGATTTCACACCTTGCTGACGATACTGTAGGCCTATTTTCAGTAACCTAACCAAATCCTATCCACTCTTTGCACGCAGCATAGAGCCTCTTAGTAATGTTTGATGCCTAAAAAGTAAATACATATTTCGGAATAATAAACATTACTATCAAGTTGTTAGTTATATACATAATTTAAATATGCGATACTCTCAATTTATTGTAGTAAATTCTTGACAACACCTTGAAAGTTTATAATTTGCTAAAAATGTATCCTTTCCGCAGGGCCTCTAACACACGAGGTCCACAGGGAATGCCTGCAAGGTATTCCAGCATTGTTCTTCGTTCTTCATAGCTTTCGTACAGCCAGCAGAACTCAAGGTTGTTCTTTAGGTTATAAGTAGGGTTCGGATGTTTATGACATGTCATATTTTTATCCTGACCTCCATTCTCGCTTCAAACACAAATTAAACATGAATTGCACATTTGTTATCCTAATCGGACCGTTTTTATTTTGCATTTAAAGTCATATTTTGGTCATTTTCTTGGTCTTGGTCATATTTGTAATTTAAAGTCATATTTCACTTATAAATTCGGTAAAATTATGCGATATGTGCACTAAATTGTCGACAATTTTTTTTTCCCCCCGAGAAAGAGTCATGGATATTTGACTGGTTTTGCTGTAATTGAAATGTGGAGGTTAAGGACATATTAAGGATTTTGGGTCATATTTAGTCATTTTAAGGTCATATTTGCAGTCATATTTTCCACTTTTTTAGGTTATAAACATCCGAACCCTAGTTATAAGTTAACATTAACGCTTCGGACTTAGAGGGGCACGGTATTTTGACAGCTCAGTATTTGGAAGTAGGGGTCTCGCCCCCCAATATTCAAAACTTTAATACCATATGTATTGACTTCTTAAACAAGAACGAACTTAGGAGGAATGTGTTTGCCAACAAAAATGAAAGAAAACAGTTCCAGATTTATGTATTTATTCATCTATTTATTAGCACGTTTATGTTTTGTTTGTTCGTAGGCCATTGGCTAGCTGCTAAGTGCCACTATATTATAATTCTTGCCCCCCCCCCCCTCAAGAATATTTTCAAGCATTGAATATGCTACATTGAATATGTTGGTCTACTGTATTCAATTTGGCATAAGTTATTTGTCATTCAGGCATATAGGTAAGCTTGAAATTACAGAAAAAGCATGTAACAGAATTAAACGAACCGTATCATATCATACATTACTTTTATTTGTGCGGATTGTATTCTAAAGTATTCTTTGAATTTTAATGACGCAACTGCACCTTGCATCACTTCCAGGAACCTCTGCCCACAAGCTATAGGAAACTACTATTCATTCTTAACCCGTCTAGTCAGACCAGATTCACGTGATATGGATTTCCCAGTATACTCAGTGTTTACAAACATTCTCTTTATTTTCATACTCCACACTTCGTATTATAAATGTTATGAAACGCTATCAATAAATTAAAAAATGCTACAATGGCGTTTCGATCGCTTATTATTTACTAGATATTTCGTTATATAGCGTGTCCCAGAAAAACTCAGTGTGAGCCCTGTAATTCAGGGGATGTTGAATCTGTTTGTAATCGTGAAGTGCGAAGGAAAATGTGATAATTAGGGGGCGGATTTCTATGACATGTCATATTTTTCCCCTTTGCATTATTTCGTGTTTCCAACTAATTTAAACCCGATTCCAAGCATCCTGGTGAAAATGGAACGGCTTTTATTGTGCATATAACTGCATATTTGGGAAATTTTCAACTATTGAAGCATATTTAGTGTGAATATGCATATTTAGGTCATATTTTTGTCATATTTGTGTGCATATTAAATAAATTTTGAAGTTTCATATCATATTTTGTAAATTTTGCATTATAATGATACTTTTTTGAGAATTTAAAGATATTTTAAATAACTAACACTATATTTTAATAAAATGTATTGGAATTAAAATTTAAAAAATATACACAATGTGTAAGTGGTAAAGTCATATTATTTTAAAAATTATTGGTAATATTTTAATGTTTTTTAGGTCATAGATGCATGCATATATCCTATCTTTTAGGTCATAGAAATCCGCCCCTAGTGATAATAATTATTTAGCTCGGATCTAATTATCACGCTGATATTTCCTTCTGTTAAGTCGGATTGGGAAGGGAACCACAATGAGAATTTTTAATTTTCTACCCGTACGATAGATATTTCCGTACTATGTTCGCCCCTGAAATTCAATGTCAAGCTTATAATTATGTTAATACATGTTTTGGGACTCTTGAGTCCAACTTTTTTTTAACTTCTCCTTCTTCCTCCCTCCCTCTCTGTGCGGCGCGTCTGGTTGTGAAAACAACATGTCTCGAAAACGAAAAATAGTTCTTCCATCTGAAAAACACTGTAATAAAAGAAGTGTCTCTGACAGACCTGAAAGGTTCCCTCTCTATACTCAGGAATCACTTATATTTCTGATTTGTATATATTTGTCTTCTAGTTTTTTTTTCTTGTTGTTTCATAAGTTTATTGATATAGGCCTAAGTAGTTAATATGAGTTTTTCTTAATGTGTATTGTAAATGCTTGTAAACACTTCTTTGTGGTGTAAATGATCTTCTTTCTATTACGCTTTGTCTTAGGGCAACCCTTAACTGAGGGAAGCTGAATGTAATTAAATAACATTAAAATATACAGTACATTAACGAAATTTTATATTTGGTTGTTATTTCTCGAAATGGCTCTAACGAATTTGTTTAATTTTGTACACTAACTGCGGATAGAGAGCTGGCCAGCTAGGAAGACATTTGAGTATGCCTGCGCCCTTGGTACCGTGCAATGCAATGGTAGGCTTCCCTTCCACTCACTCTCCTCCTCGCCGGTGGAGGACGTCTTCCTAGCTGGACCGCTATCTAACAAGACCTTTTGATTTTTCTTCCCCTGAGTTTCACCTCCCCAGTTGAAGGAAAGTCGCGTGCGAGGAGGGAGTTTCTACAGACCTACATATCTTTTGGACCACACAGGACATGGAGGGCCTCCCCGTATGAGTGCTCAGCCCAATGTCGGGCCACCTTCGAAACAACATGAACAAACAGGCCTAGGACAAGACACACTAGTCCCACAAACATTTATTCCGAACAAGGCACGGATGAGATGGTGATTATGATGGTCAGATGATATCCAGGGCCCATATTTACCCAAAATTCGTCTCAGAGATGAGGAAAACCCCGGAAAACCACCACCTGAGAAACTCCTCCAGAGCAGGAACTGAACCCGCTGCATGAAGATCCCTATGCCACAGCGGTGAATGTATACAAAGACCTAAAACTAATATTTGAAACATTTTTCATAGAAATTCCCTGAAGGAAAGATATAAAAGCTCATCATTTCAACAAACTCAGGAACATACTGGAAAGCTCCGCTTAAAATTAAGCCATACTTCTTTAAGACTGGAGAATATCCATTTTTGATTGACTATAAAAAATGTTTGTAACTTAAATACTTTTAATGTCTAAAGTTAATGTTGCCTACCCTGATATTCAGCTTGGAAATGAGATACCGGTAGTAAGCAGTCCTCAAAAAAATAATAAACTACACAATGCTAATGAATTTGAAATTTAAAAAGGTTTTGCCATAAATCAGTGGTGGAACAATCGTGCACTTAGAACAATACTACCTAATAAATATTAGAAATTTTGTTTACATTCTAGTGCTAGTAGTACATATGTAGTCAAATCAAAAATAAAATTATCTTCAGTGGATCACATTTATTTTTAAAACAACCTTTGCGACTTTTTGACCCGAACCACTGGGTCTTCCTCAGGTGACTGAAACGTCGTGAAGGTAAGATAATTTTATTTTTGATCTGACTACATATACGTTGCATGGTGGAAATAAGGACCAAAAATGACAAGTTCAGTGCCCTTCTCGTTCGGATAAATTTACAGAGATGATGAAGCACGAATGCTAGTTGGCTTGGCTTGATGAACTAACAAATGGTTATGCATATTTTAAAACTAGGGTGCATAAGTATATTCCCTAAAAATCATAGAAATATGCATGCAAATATGCCCTAAAGTTAGAAAAACATGCAAAATGTTCAATTTAAAAAATTCATTTCCTAATGTCCCATTTGCATGAAATTTTTTCTGTATGGTCAGATGAGAAAATCTATGATTATCATAAAAATACATTTGTGTGATGAATCTTGTGTAAGTTTCTATAATTTCGCATTAGAACACTCAAAACACAGAACTCACAGAAATATAAAAGAAAGACTGGTCCAGATACAGGATGCAGTGAACTATAAATATGATTTTTCCTAAGAAACTTCAATAAAGCTAGACTTAGGCGTGGATTTAATGAGATAAAAATATTTTTTTAACATATTTGTGAGGTTATCACATATATTTTTAGAGTATGTTTGACAGAGACTGTAGTGACGGTGGTATACAATCTTGTAGTTTTAAGTTAAGATCTGTTCACTTTATTGGATTAAATTAAAATTTAATTATTAAATAGAATATTTATAACATTTACCGGCACTTAATTATGGTTCTGTTTTCTCGATAATTTGGCACAACACACATGAGTGTCCCATTTTCATTTTTAAACATGGTAACCCTTTGATAAGGTGATTTTTATAGATTCCTTTTCTTGTGTGTAGAGCATTATGACACCAAATGTAACTTGTGTGAACAACTATTCACTTCTATTCTATACTATCTTTTCTAGATTTTACATCAATGAATTAACATGCAATAAATTAAAATCAAGAGTTCATTACCTGCGCATTTTATCATAATTCAGTTTTGTTTGTGACGTGCCAATATTCATCCATCTACAGATAAGATAGAATATCTTGGTTGTAAAAAGTAAGATGACAATTAAAGAGATTGCTATAATCCAAGTGTATTATAATATGAGCTTATGGAAAATGGGAAGCTTCATCTCAAGGTCATGCGAACTGCATGAGAAAGTGAGGATTTGTGCAATGAGCCAAAACATTTGGATAAAGCATACAAAATTGTAAGAACAAGAAAAATCTTATGATACTCGTTGTTTGTCGCAATATGAAAGTAAACAATTTTCTCATGCAATATTTGTTGAAGCAGTACATTTCTGGGAAATAATGCTTTATGTCCTTCACTTACCTCTGAAGAAAAAATTATTAAAATACATCTACTCTTGATCTTTTAAATCTAGTATAAAATAAGGATTTATATCACAAATAGTTTTTATGATTGGTTAAAAATGACATTTCTGTACTTTTACTAAAAACTTAAACCTCCAGCTAATCTCTAACTTAAGTTGATTAGTAGTCTTATGTTGTTTAACTTTAAATTTAATGCTTAGCAACCACTGATGCTACAATGACATAAGCTATATCATTACATTTTGTTAAATGTTGTCGCATTCTGTTTCAAATTATAATATGACTTAAAATAATTTTTGTCAGCTCATATTTCATCGGTATATTTCTGGTTCAACTGTCTTGTACTAATGTAATTTAATTCACATCTAACAAATATAATTTATTACATTCTTGCTGAATGGTCAGCTGATATGTTTAGTTTGAATATTTTGTATCTCACTCAATAACTTTAGTTATTTTATACATAAACTTGTAGATTACCACTGGTATTACTTATATGGCGTCGAAAGAATAAATATAAATATAAATACATCTTTATAGCCTTGTGATTAGCATTGCTGACTACAGATCTGACAGCCCAGGTTCGATCCTTGGTACCTCCTCGGATTTTTCTGAGGTAGAGAGGTCTGGAATGGGGTGCATTCAGCCTCTTGATTCAAATTGAGAGCTACTTGACAGAAAAGTAGCTGCTCTAGTCATAGAAACCACCATTAACGGCCGTGGGTGTCGACATACTGACCACATGGTAAGTCTAGCCCCTTCAGGGATGTAGCGCCATGGAGTTTAGTTATGAACCACAAGAAGATATATACACAACTTCCCCTTCCCTGTGGACTAATGGTCAATAATACTGCCAAGCTGACATCTGTAAACAAATAGGCTATCTAATCTCTATATATATAAGAGGCTTTGTCCTGACTGACTGACTGACTGACAGGAATCAACGTAGAGCCTAAACTATAACAGGTAGAGCCTAAACTATAACAGGTAGAGCCTTGGAATTTTGACAGTACCTTCGTTTCCTAATGTAGGTGCTCACTAAGAAAGGATTTTGAAAAATTCTGGTTTTAATTGCCAAAAATTAAATGTTTTTGAAAATACTTAACCCCTTTTTACACAGAATTATCAAAACAAATTCACAGAACATTTTGTTGCCAGTTGTATCAGGTGGGTTTGGATTAAATGAAATGGATGTTTGACAAATTAGAGAAGGTATCATTATAATTCATATTATCTATATTAATAAAAGGAATTGTCCTCGATGTCCAGCAAAATCTACTGAACGCAGAGATCTGAAATTTTAAACATAGGTGGGCTGAAGGGTCGGAAAATGCACCTCGAAGCCGGAATTTTAATTTTAGTTTTCGTTCGTGAGTTATGAGTGAAAAACGGACAAAAAACGAGCATTTTGTGCGTTTTCAAAACATAAGTTTTCAGTTATACATTTCAATGTCAAATCAATTACAGTTCGCTTTGGCTATTTTGGTCATACCTTGAAAATAAAACTTTCGCGATTGCTTGAATGTTGTAAGCCCTAAATATGGTCAAATGTTGTTTTATTTGGACGAATCTCACTATACAGAGGTTTTCTGGGCCAAGAAACTTGAATCTGAGGTCGCTTTTACCAGACGATGCTATCTAATCGTGGTATGTAGTCCACGTAATTTAGGTGTTAATAAATATAATGATTTTACTATTATGCTCTTAATTTTTAATTTTTGAAATAATTATCGCGGGCGAAGCCGCGGGCACATGATAATTCAGTATATGCACATAACCAGCAAGACTTAAAAGTTATGGATGATTTATCTTCTGCAATTATTATCCTTAACCACCTCAATGGTACAGAGGTTAGCATTGCAGAATATGGATCTAGAGGTGGTTTAATCCCTGGTACATCCTGAGATTACTGTGAGGTAGAAAGGTCTGAAACGATTTGCATTCAAGCTTTGTGAGGGCAATTCCTTGAATAAAAAATCTGATGTGAAATTCACATAACTTCCTCTGCCCAAATAAAAGTTAGTCTCTTAGTATAATATATAATGTATGACATTCTCTTTGTGTAAATTGGTTGTAAAAATGAAGAGAATGTTGTTACCACATCACATCTTATCCCCAAAGGATACATAAATCAAATAAAATCTGATTAATGTACTCTCGTAACTTTCTTTACTTTAAGCATGGCCATTACATTTTCTCACTTCACATTCTGATACAGAACAAGAGGCATATTGCCAAGAGCACATATTCAGAGTGGATGGCTTATAACTACTCTTCAGATAATTTTTTTTTTTCAAAAAAATGTTTCAAATAAGAGTTTTAGCTCCTAGTATAAATGGCCCATGTGCAAAACTTAAAAGAAAATCGTTAGAGTCGTTTTCTAGAAATTGCAAAAAACGAAAATTTCTTCATGTAAAGTCCCCTAAAAAATAAGAGAAACTTATCACCAAACTTCATGTCACATCTTCAGGAGGTACCTGACCCAAATACAAGATTTTGTTTTCATATGATTTTCCATTCTGGAGCTAGGCTTTTCAAAGACATCCACACAGACACACAGACATGTTTCTGAAAACAGTATTTTTGGATTTAGGGGGCCTCAAAACATGTATTTATGCTAAAAACTCAACTTAGAATTTGGGGATCGAAAACAGTACTTTCTCCACCTATAGTACCTATGGGTTCGGGCAGAAGAAGTAAAAAGTAGCTGATCCTAAACCATAAGCAGCCGTTAGGAGTCTGAATGCTAACTACATGGCCCCCAATCTACCAATGAAGACATGAGACATAGGAATAGGACACAGCAGTTGGATGGTAAGATCTGACCCTATAAGAGATATGGTGGAATTTACTCTTAGTATTGGTTATGTAACTTTTAAAGTTGGAAGTTGGCATGTGTGGACACAATGTGTCAGATAAAAATTGATATAGTAAGAAACTTAAGTGGTAGGTGTGTCTTGTTTAGATCTATCTTTTTAGAAGGTTTTAAACACAGAAATAAGAGTACATAGATGAACTTAAAAGCTTCAGAAATATTCAAGTTAATCTGTTGAAAGAATTTTTCTCACTTATCTGTGCTGGGATACCAACAGTAATTATATTTTTAAAAGTTTTTAGATTTCTGTAGAGTAATGTAAATTTAGGACTGACAAGTAAAATGGGGAGATTAACATGAACATTAACATTTACCTCTACATGGGAGAAAAAAGTGACAAAATAAAAAAGTGCATAATATTATTAGGCATACATATCACAAAAATTAACCCAATCTAATTTCAGTTCAAAAACCTATCGCAGAAGGCACTCTAATGACCCACTTGTGTAATTATATTAGAGTACACACTGTAGTTACATTACAGTCTGATCAGAATTATTAAAGTGGGAAAATTAATTTTAGCACATAGGTTGTTGGACAATTCCAGTTTTCTCCATTATTAATAATAATAATAAATTAGTATTGCGCACAATGTGCATTGTGAGTTGTGTGCCGTTCCAATAGATAGTTTGCCAGGATGTTGGATGTCGCTCATGGCCTTGTAAGCTGCATTTACTCTGACGGTCCATTATTATTGTGTATCCTGAAGATACTTGAGAAGATGTTAGTACCGGTAACGATTGACAGCCTATACATTTTTTTCTGGTAGGGCTTATCCACAGAATTGAAAACAACTAGGAGCACTGAGAAATGTTAATGTATAAAAATATGAATATGTTATTTTCAGGTATATGCCACATTTCTCGTGTCCTGCCCATTGCATATTAAATTTCCTGTTTAAATTATTCATTTAGTTATTAATTTGGCCTCTACATAATTGTCTTGAGAGGGGCATTATTTCTATTAATTATATTTGTTGACAACTGTCAACAGTTTAAGCCTCAGAAATCAGCAAAGACTATTCTACCTGCAAAAGAAACCAATTAAGAGATTTTGTACAATCTATAGTTTGCTATAGTTTGTAGGTTTAAAAATGACTGTACATTATTGTCACAAAAGCTGAGGACTCAATCTAAACTGAGTCCATAGTGGACTCACAATGAATAACTTGTAATCAGTGCGTTCTTTTTTAAAGCAAACCTGTAAAACGGTTTACAACCGCTGCAGACAAAAAAGAATGGCAAAGTCGATCAGCTGAGAGCTTGCTCAATGAAACCGGCACTGTGTACTGCCCTCCAACATGGTTAACACACGTGCAAATAACAGTTATACGGAGATGGAAATAATAATTATTGTACAATATGATGTACAGGTCAAATCAAATGGTACTAACTGTGCTGAAGAAGGCGTTCGTACTCTGAAATTTGAATAATGATGTTAAAGTCATCAAGGAAATTTTCAATGAATACCTACTCCGCCATGACAGTTCGTACAGCAAAACCTTGCAGCAGTCGAAGTAAACTGGGGGTAAAGCGAAAGTGCAGCAATGGTAAAGCGCTTTAGCTTCGCTTTAAAAAAGAATGCACTGAATGCAAGAACAGATACTGAACTGCAGAAGTCTTCCTGGATTTACCAAATCGAATATCATTCAAATTATTACACAGAAGGCAGACCTGATTTATTATTACTTACTAGCAGGTGCTCGCGGTTTCGCACATGATAATTAATCAAAGATTAAAAAATCCCTTTAGGCAGGCCTACAGGCGGAAGTAGATATCGAAGTGCTTTTGGTTTAATTTATTGTCGCTGCATAGCACTCTTCTTCTTTAGCCTTGGCATGGCAAACCTGCAGTAAAGAGGAAGAGCCTACAATCAATTGTTTTGACAACAATAATAGGATATAATATTCTGGGAGGCCGTGCGCAAGATCAGCAATGAATAAAATTAGCAAAGCCGCTAAACAAGACAAAATTATGATATAATAATTCTTTCAAGTGTTATTATTTTCAAACATTAAAATCTCGCGTCATATGAGAGCTATCAAGAAACTATTTATTGATTTGTAGAGTACTCATCAAGAGCTTTTCAACGATACCCCACAAGACGTGGTTTCAAAAGTTTCGAATTTTCATCCCCCACCCCCACCCCCACCCCCACCCTCACTCGAACCCCCGAATCGTTGGTGTCACTGTGAACTCCATAGGGAGTACTCTAATTTATTCAAACAAAGTTTCCCTCTATACTTCATAGGGGCCGAGATATACATTTTTAAAAATTTCAACCCCCTCCCCCGACCACCCCCTTGGGCCAATTTTGCTCATTAACGAACTTGTCCGAACTATTGGGCCTAGAAATAACATTAAAATTTGGTTCAAATATCTTCAAAATTACGGCCGCTATCGTGTAAAGATATATATATATATATATATATATATATATATATATATATATATATATATATATATATAAATATAGGCTATATATAAATATCACAAAATTTTTTTTTGAACGGGCGGTGGTTTCGTACTTAGGGGAGCATGAAACGCAAAGATATGAAAGAATTTTTCGAAAATCATAAAGTGGTATCCATTGCAATAGGTAGATTTTTCTTCGAAAATCTACCTAAAATTAAGAGCAACATAATTAAAACATTATTTTATTAACACTTACGCACAAATCATTCAAAAACTAAATGATTATAATGAAACAGCTAAAAATCCAGCTTTGGAGTTCATTCCACGATTAGAAAGCACCGCTTGATAAAAACAACCTCAGATTCGAGTTCCCTGGCCCAGAAAACCCCTGCATAGTGAGTTCTGACCAAATCAACCAATGTTTGCCCATTTAGGCCTATATTCATTATCCCTCTTCTGTCTAGGTTGAACATTTCAGATGTCTGCGTGCCTTGACATTATAAACAAACGAATCGATAAGGGTGAGCTCACAGAATCGAAATGATCAATAATTCCATGCAACATATTGAAAATATTAGGATGCTTTTATTTCCAAGTTATGACTTCAAAAGGCAATGGACTCAGTTTAGATTGCTTTAACAGCGAAAAAATCATGTTTTCTGCCAGATTTTCACTTGTAACTCTCAAATGAAAGCGAAAATAAAAAATCTGGCTTCGAGGTGCATTCGGCCCCCCTTCAGTCCATCTATGTTTAAAATTTCAGATCTCTGCACGCAGTAGATTTCACTGGGCATCATGTACAGATAAGAAAGACAGACAAATGCTTCCTCTTATTATTATAGACTAAGGTTTATCACATACATATTGATTACTAAAAATAACAAGAGCCCGTGAGCCCATCATAGGCAACGGCTGCCCATGAAAAGATACCGGTAATTAAAAAATAAAATATAACCTACCTTCTAACAAAGTGTATACATTTCATTTGATCTAATTGCTAACATATGAATCATCTCTGTGATTCATACAGAACACCTTAGATCGATTGCTAAAACAGGGTCTAGATTGCAGTTCGAAGCAACAATTTTCATACTGTGGCTGAGTTTTGAATCTCTGTGTGATTTCTAAAAGGAAGACCAAGCACGATCTAGATAGAAACCAAAGTCTCTTGCTTTACAACTGGCAATATAGGAAATATAATCGATATATCTTAGGTTATATCGATACACTGCTGCAAAAACAAAAGACTATGAAGATTCTGTTTGTTCAAACCATGAATTTGTTGTGAAGTTAACATTATATTCATTAATATTTAATGGGAATAAGCAAAAAAGGTTTCTCTAGGAATTAATTATACAATGTAAACATAGATCTAAAAGTTTGTTGTTTAAGAAAATTATTCACATCGGAACACAAAATACGAGGTGTGTCCATAAAGTATGTTTCCCTGGGGTTGTTTACAGAAACAAAACACAATTTCGTGGATATATATATATATGTGCGTGTGTGTGTATATGTGTATATATCAATCTTGAATACCTGCAGCTGAGGTTTTAAACCTGCCACAGCTGCATGGTTTTGGTTTAGAGCTGAGGCTCAGAAAATGAGAGTAACTTTGCTTTATCAATCGTAACATCGTTTTAATCTCTGACCGAGGATGAAAGCTTGTTTTCCCTTGAATTTATACAAATATAATATAGCTTGTTTAATTAATTATTAAGTATTTGTAGGGATATCAACACTTAACTACATTCTTTAAGGATGAAGATTCTTAAGAGAACAAAGTAAAACCGTATATAGGTGTAGTCAAGATAAGAGATTATATCTTGATCCAGCTGTAAAACTAGGTATGATGTGAGGGGGTTAGTTATAAACTTATAATCCAAACATATAGCATAATCACTGTTAGATAGTCTGTTAAATACCAAAGCAGATAGTGAGAAAATTAGTCTTTATATGTAGCTGATGCTTGACTTTCATTCAGGATTCATCATTTTTTTGAAGCAGATAATGGATGAGGTAAAGTAAACAGGTGACAAGCAGCTGAGGATGGCAACAAAAGCCCTTGAAACATGTACTACCACAAAGTTGGTGAGTGAAGCGTAAGTGTTTTAGTTCAACTCATATTATAATTATTTTATTATAGTTGCTCCACTGTTTAAGTTACATCAATTTAATGGTAAAGTAAACTTATTTAATTGTAGGGCTGAACACATTCCAGTGAACATTCTAGAATATGCGCTTTTTACCTTCTTTTAAATCCAGTGGATGACAAACTTCTCCTCTCTCGCAATGTTTCAACCCTTACCACCAGGTCTTCATCAGGTTAATACTGAATAACATCAAGATGCTGTGTTGTATTTATGGGTTCCTTCCACTTATAGATTTCGCTGCTGTGCTTCTGGCGTTGGTTCGATAACCCTGTTAAATTTCCTTTACCCATGGACAGTGGAGGGCAGTCTACATATGAAATTCCCAAGGAATGGATATCCAAGCACCACAGAAACACCACATTTCTTTTTAACAACAGTAACCATCCCTTTAAACAAGACGGTAGGGGGGTTATCGAACCAACACCCGGAGCACAGCAGCGGCATCTATAAGCGGAAGAAACCCATAAATACAACACGGCACCTTGATGTTATTCAGTATTCACCTAATGAAGACCTGGTGGTACAGGTTGAAACGTTGTGAGAGAGGAGAAGTTTGTCATCCACTGGATTTAAAAGAAGGTAAAAAGCGCATATTCTGATAACATACGCAGTGGAAAGGATTTGGATCTTATCTCCAACAGCGAACATTCGATCATAGTAAAGAAAAACATAAAACAGCACAAAACAATTATACACGATACAAACATTTACAAGGTTCGAGCATATCGTATGCTACATGTATGATTCTCTCACTTACTGAAGCTCTATCCACAATGTGAAGTTGGCAGCTGCAGTTGTTAATTTGGAAGCAGCACCTGAGCTGTCCACAATAGGCAGCCAGTAACAAAAATGTAAAGGAACTGATTTATAATGCACTAGCTTAAAAGACCCAATGTTGTGTATTTTGCTTGTAATCAAAATTAAATTATGAAGAACGTTCAAATTTTCAAACTCTAGATCCTTATATAGGTATTCAGAGTTTTAAAAAGAAAGAACAACTTATAACATTCAAATTGTTCCCTCAGAAAACACTAGATTCAGCTTTTTATTGCTTATACACGACTTACAATTTTGTACCCCATTGCTTCTAAACCTATACCTAGTAGGGGCTGAAATAAGAAGAAATAGAAATTATGGTAACATCAAATTTTACGGGATATTTTATTTCCCACTCTCATGTTCTCAAACAACCTTTTTGAGACTGAAATCAAGACTAAAATCAATTTCAAATTTTCCTCCCCAAGGACTTAATAATTTACTGTGCACATAGCAGTAAAAATACGATCATAATAAAACTCAAGCATGCCTGCCATTGCTTGTGCAATCACGCAGCACATTTTATTACCTATTATCATTAAAATCTGTGGAATGAATAAGATATGTCCCCTCTTCTTAAGAGCTGATGGTCAATTTATATACACTTTAAGCTCCACTTACGTCATACTGAAGTGGTGCTTAAAGTGTATATAAGTTGACCATCAGCTCTTAAGATTCGTTAGTTTCACTGTCTATATCACTTCCCGCGTTTATCGTTTTATTATGTCCCCTCTTGTTCAAATTTCTCATTTCTAATCATTAGCTACCAGTGATTTACTGCATCTAATTTTCTACAGTGTTGTATGCATTTCTTGTTGCAGACTTACCTTTCACTCTTTCTTTTCTTTGGACCAATAATACTACAATTTCACCTCTCCTTAAATTAGAGGCTTACTTGTTATTTTCTCATCTCAAAGACAGTATCAATAAATGCGACAATCACAAACTTTACCAATTTTGCTGGCTTTGGTCGTACATAAAGAAAACCGTCCAGTTCCTATATACAGACTAGAAGAAAATGAAGTTCATCTTCTGTCTTATCATGCTGTTAAGATGTACTTTAAAGGAGTAGTGTTTGTATTCAAAATCAGCAGAAAGACTTAAAATTGAACAAGGAAAACATGAAAAGCTGTAACTTACCTTACTATCATCAAAAACGCCAGTTCTTGCATCCACATCCTGACACGCAGCGCTCTATGCGAAGCTAATGGCAGCAATCAAACTCGATCCTAAACGTGAAACAGAAAACGGACACCGTATATGCTCATACTGAAGTGGAGTCACAAATTTACAAGTACAATGGCATCACTTGGCAACTGCAGGAACAGGTACTAAGAGATGCTCTTACGATTCCACTTCTCAATGTGAGAGAAGTGAGCTCGCTGCAACACTGAAAATAAAAACTTCTAGCAATCTATTAAAAACAGAAAAACAAACCTTTCTCAGCAAGCTAGAAAAAAACTACATTGCATTTAATAATGTGCAAACATAATAATGACTAATAAGGAAATAAATTTTTGCAGTTTAATATTTTTATTTTTCATTTTATGAAAGCACAAGAGTCATGTTTAAAATGCAACCATTCTGGTTAACTAGCACCTACAAAACCAGGATTTCTGTGTTCCTGCTTTCCATTCCTGAACTCCCGAGTGGACAAAGAGGAGTTGACTGAGCCAAATCAGTCAATAATCGCCTGAAATTCATAATAGATTAAACACAAACACATATGGTTATACTGTATAGATTTGGCAATTAAACACTTTACAACCTTAATCCAAACCCAAATTTAGCATGCTACAAATATTTTAGAAGAATTATTAATCCAGAGATCTGAAACACAACAATAACAGCACTTTTATTCTTATTTCAGTAATTAGAAACTGGGGTTATTTTATGAAATTCACACATTTTAACACTTAAATCTACAGAGTTGAAGACTTTAGAGAATCTGACACACTAAGACACCTGTCAACTGGGGCTCTTCTACTGGTGAGTTTTCTCCATTTTCCTAAGCCTTTTCCATCTTCAGATGTGTGCAAATGGGCCTGGATACCTGAAATTCTATATCATGACCTTTTCATACAAAATATTTTGTAGCTGATTATTAGGTATTTAAAGTTCTTGGACCAAAGTTTATTTACCTGTTACAAATCCTACAATTCCATTATTTTATAAACTTCTTGTAGTTTATCATACTCTAGGAGGAGACAATACATACCAGAAAATACACTCTCTTACAGTTTCATAAACTACAAACAAGTTTAATTTCTTGCACCACATTTTCATCTTGTACGTTAATTGACGACAGAATAAGAAATGTGTTTTTGGTTTAACAATTAGTGGCATATCTAACTTGTAGACCAAAGCCTTACCAACTGACTACAGTCTTATTTCCTGTAAGTACAGTAGTCAAGAGATAAAATACCATCCAACTAGTCAGAGTAAGATGTTATCACCCGAAGACTGCAGCCACTGCTGATTTTCACGACTAGATTACACTGTTCGCTGTAACTCAAAATTCTTCTCACTACATTGGATGGTCCAAGCATTGCTCAATATTGCTTGGAAAAATAAGACTTCCTTCAGAGCAAGCATAGCAGTCTCAAGTGCTCTACTCAGGAGTTAATAAATTGTAGCAAATAATGTGAATTTATGTTTGAAATTGTCTAGATCATAGCTAAACTCCTTATTAGTAGAAACTGTGGACAGAAATCCAAAATTATTAAGTGGAAATCTTTCATGGAATGTTATAGTCAGTTTTCTGGTAGTATTTTCATTCAATAGGGATCTTTCTTACATCCTTGTGATGACAAGCAATGAATTCAAATGCAAATAACAGTATTATAAACTTGGCCCGGAACAATGAAATACCAAAATTTCATTCACTAAAACAGACAAATTGCTCGACTCATTAAATATATTATGATTTATATTTAAGAGTTTTAAAATTTGTCCATTTATGTAAATTCATGGAATTAGGAAAGGCTGGAGCAATGAAAATGTTCCATTATTATTACACATTTTATTCCGGGAATGGGGAGACCAATTGACATATTTAAAATACTGTTAACAATGAACATCTCCCACAGAGTAGTAAGGCCAATTGCTTCAACATTTTGTAAAAAAAAATCAACCTTTCTTAAGCTCTAACAAAGAAATCCTTGTTTAAGTACTCGTTTACATCTCCACCTTAGAAACCGAGTCTTTTTTGTTTGTAACACTTAACAAATCGCTAAGTAGTGAAGTCGAGCATACATTTACAATGACAATACAATAAAACCAGCGCATCATGCTTTTCTTACTTATTTTAACTACTCCCGATAGGTTAGAAAGAGAAGAATAAAAAATATATTTTGTTTTCTCCTCACGTACCTAGCATCAAGTCGCTCAAATTCACACATTCTTAGCCAGTAGACTCGGTCCAAACTATGCCACTACAAAGTACATACATATCATATGTTAAGTTAAAATAAACAGTCTGCCCACAAAGTTTTATCTCCTATGTTCAAGTAAGCATTCTATTTAATTAACAGTTGAGACCATAAAGCTATAAAATGAAGATTTATTACTAATACTTAACAGAATGTTAGATGATTTATGTATAGCGTAGAGCTTTATCACTGGTACTCACTACTAAATTGCGGTATTTTGTTACCTGTTGGAGCGCTTTCAACCGCATGGAGCGGCCATCTTCAGCAACTGACAAGCGCTCCAACAGGTAACAAAATACCGCAATTTAGTAGTGAGTACCAGTGATAAAGCTCTACGCTATACATAAATCATTAAGATTATCGCTACAGAATGGACAAAACTCAAGAATGTTAGAATAAAAATTATGTCACACACAATGAGAAGCTGAAAATGACTTAACTGCAGTATCATTCCACAAAATTTATATAAAAAATTCATCTTGGAGAACATTCATTACTTAACTAATATTCACTGCTCACTATAACTGGTTTTCGATAGGATCTCCCTATCATCATCAGCTACGTCCAACTGCCACACTTCCGTCTTGTACCACCTGGTGACACTGTTGTGGTTTCATGAGTTTCCCAATTAGGCCTAACTCGTTATCCCCTGGGATGTCAAAATTCTGGAGGATATTTTTATGTTTCTTTATGTAGATCTTCTTAAATACAGACAACTGAATTGGATGATGCAGATTTTTAAGCAGAGCCGCTTCCTTTACCACTTTGTGATCAGAATTCCATACATGCTATTATTAAATAATGTGATGCTACTGCAGACTTTTCAATTTCCCCCTGTCTAACATTTCTGAAATGATCTTTCTATCTCGTATTGAGGTTCCTTTTTGTTTTACCTATGGATACATTGTAGCAATCATTAAACGTTATTTTGTAAATGTTTGATTTTTGTCCTGGAGGAATTTTGTCTTTCAATTCTGACCCTCCAGGACAAAAATTAAGCATTTACAAAATAACGTGTAATGATTGTGACAATGTATACATAGGTAAAACAAAAAGGAACCTTAATACGAGATGGAAAGAGTATTTCAGAAATATTAGACAGGGGAAATTGGAAAGTCCGCAGTAGCAACACATGTATGGAATTCTGATCACAATGTGGGAATGGAAGCAGCTCTGCTTAAAAATCTGCATCATCCAATTCAGTTGACCATATGGGAGAAGATCTACATACATAAACATAGATATAACCTCCAGAATTTCGACATCCCAGGGGAGAACGAGTTAGGCATAATTGGGAAACTTGCGAAACCACAACAGCGTCACCAGGTGGTACAAGACTGAAGTGTGGCAGTTGGACGTAGCTGACGATGATAGGGAGGTCCTATCGAAAACTGGTTACTAGTAAGTAATGAATATTAATGAAGTAGTGAGTATGTTTAAATATTGTTCCACTTCATTGTGTCTTCCTATTCCAAGTGAATTTAATTAATGCACTTCATCAATTTGTTCTTACAATACTAAAAGCACGAAGTCTCCTGAAAAGCTTGAAACCCACAAGCACAGAGTTACAAGTTATGTGATTACTACAATATAGTAGACATCTCTTTACAGGAAATTCTGATGCAATAGAAAACTATGACTTATTAATATGCTGCTCAACAGAATTAAATTTTGTTTATATATCTTTGAAAATATGTGGAATATATAGTATGAAGCATAACTTGAGAGTTAATTAAAAATGATTCATCTAACGGTTTTCCATTTAAAGTAGGCCTATATATTGTTATTGCATAAAATATGAAAGCCTTTATTTTCTAAGGTGGGGGTTCACAAAGAGGATTCTCGTTTTTAACAAAAATAATTCTCAAAAATATCCCTTCCTTGACAAAGTGAAGTACTGAATGCTAAGAATATTTTTTCATTAAACACAGGACTTCTGTATTTAAAAAATGATGGAACATAAACAGCGAAGCAACTATAATAGAATAATTATAATTTGAGTTGAACTTAGATACTTATGCTTCACTTACCAACGTTTTGGTAGAACATGTTTCAAGGACCCTTGTCCAAATGACAAATCTTGCTTTTGAAGGTCATGATGTAGTCTATCCCTGGTGGGGGTTTTAGGAACTTCTTGATGAGGTCCTCATCCTCTGGTATTTCGAAATTCATGAGATTACTATCAAATTTCTTTATGTAGATCCTCTCCCAGATGTCCAGTTCTTTTGGTTAAAATCAGTAAGCAAACCAAAAGAACTGGACATCTGGGAGAGGATCTACATAAAGAAATTTGATAGTAATCTCACGAACTTCGAAATACCAGAGGATGAGGACCTCATCAAGAAGTTCTTAAAACCACCACCAGGGATACATCACGACCTTCAAAAGCAAGATTAGTCAGTTGGACAAGTAGCCGAGGATAGGAACAAGGGTCCTTGAAACATGTTCTACCAAAAAGATGGTAAGTGAAGCATAAGTGTCTAAGTTCAACTCAAATTATAATTAGTCTACAGGACATCTGTATAACATGGTAAAAATGTGAAGCAACTTAAGCACCAGTTAGTGAATTACTTCTGCTTTCTCTTTAGCTCTGCCTTTATGAACATATATGATCGATCACATCTACAAAATTTGCTGCTTGAACTGAATAATAAAAATAAATATGCAGACAAATATACATAGAAGATATTACACTGTGGGCAAACTGTGCCATACCAGATGATATACAGCTATTTTACTGTATTATCATCCAACATTCAATATGAGCAACTAATGATTTAATTTGTTGGAAGTTAAGGACTTAACGTTTACACAAAATTGTAATTTTCTGATCTATATACACCATTGTACAACAAACAACACTCTTGTCATATTGCTATACGTAATTTAAAATACTGTTTAAACTTGTAGCAATTAAAGATCCTTTAATAATGCAAACACCATATCTGGTTACTATACAAAGTTTACTTTCCAAGCCTTCTCACACAAACAATATAGCTGAGAATATGAGAAGGTTGTGAAAAGTATAGATGATAATAGTGTTATTTCCCTTTAATTTTCATAAAAATCATTCTCTATGAACTTCAAATTACCTATTTAAAAAATGATGGAACATAAACAGTGAAGCAACTATAATAGAATAATTCACGGGTGTGCGGGCAAAGAGAGTTAAGTCCACCATCCTAAAATATTAAGATACAACTACAGAGTTACAGATAAAAATGTTCTCTACATTTGTGTTAAGTCCAGTAAGTCATATTAAAAAATGTACGGTAGTAATGGATGTGTGCCTCATGGGTTTATCCATCTCTAAAGCGATGTTGGGTGGGTAAAGTGTGTTAAGTCACTCTAATTCTCAGTAACAAGAAAATGGACTTAACCAGGGTGTCCACCAAGTAATGCTGAAGAAATTCCCGGCTTATTCCATGATTTTCATTGATCATTTCAGAAATTCCCGACCAAAATATGAAGCACTTTCTAATAACTGTGTAAGAAAAATTATAGGATTATACATACTTTAAATAAGAAAAACTTTTAGTAACAAAAGTAATTGCAAACAACAATTACTTAGGCTTTAACAGATACAAAAATTAGGAACAATAAAATAAATTAAATATACTTTCACATAGGCCTATTATTGTCTAGAAGTCTTTTTGATCCCACTATGCAATTTTTCGAATTTTTCCGGATATTTTAACAAATTTATTGACTTTTCCCGGATTTTCCCGACCATACGAAATTCTGGGGTTTTTCCTGAATTCCTGGATTTTCCCGACCAGTGGACACCTTGTTAACTCTCTTTGCCCGAGCACCCGCGAATTATAATTTGAGTTGAACTTAGACATTTATACTTCACTTGCCAACTTTTTGGTAGAACATGTTTCAAAGACCCTTCTCCCCATCCTCGGCTACTCGGCTAATCCTTGAAACATGTAAGTGAAGCATAAGTGTCTATGAAAATGTATTTACATTTTACAGTAGTCACTATCTGTTAAGAACTTCTGCAATGTCTAGTTTTAGTTTGGCTGAGTTCAGACTGCTTGAAAGCAGATGACTTCAGAAATTCATACTTTTCACCAAGTTGAGTATTAGGTAAATTCTGAATAATTTTTATTGGGGCTAATGCCACTTGTAATTCTTTAACTGCTTATTTCTATTAAGTACTCTATTGCCTTCAATTTATTTTAATAACCAGATTTGGTGCCTGCAGTTTATTTTGCTAACTTATTTATAAACTGCTTAAAAAGAAACCTGGAAACAACCAAGAATTATAATTAAACATCACTACAAATTAATAGGAATCCAAATTTTGGACGAAATAACCATTGTGCGCAATCTGTATTAAAAATAAATTTACAAAATTAACAAAAAGTTCTCATATGCTCTAAAATGCATATTTTGCAAAGCAAATATCCTATCATCCTTAAAAAAGATAATATTAATTAATAATAATAATTATAATTATAATTATAATAAGTTCGCCTTCACTAAAAATGTTCTGGCATAATAGAACGATGTCACATATGGCTAACTCCGAGACACAAAAACACTTAAACAGTTTCATAGTGAAAATGGATGTGTCAGTCCTTGTTAACACTCGTCAACAATAAAAAAGTAGAACAACAAAATAACAAAGAGCACTGGAGAATCAATGTCTCTTGCATACTGTTCTTTTTTTGGTATAATACTCCTTGGTGGGGACCACATGGGGATCTCTTGTTGTCTGCAATGACCAACAGTTATTCTATTTGAGATACAAACACTGACATATGTATAACTTTTTCGGAAAAAGGTGAAGTAATAATTTTTCATTTTTCGTCTCTTCCCTTAATTATACATCGCTTTGTGAGCACAATTAACTGAAACAAATCACTTTTGCACATTTTTTCCTGTAGCTTTACAAGATATCAAGGCAGACAACAAAGTCCTTACAAAAGTGGTCATTTTATAGCAGCTGTATGAGAAAACGAACAAACAACCATCTTCAGGAGGGGGCAATTCCTTAACAAAGCTCTGGCTTTCTTGAAGGACGTTCCCCTGCTTACTCAACACTCTGATAAAAAAAATATGTATCAGGGATATGAGAAATGAGATACAAAAAATAAATTAGAAACCAGCTGCTTCGTAGCATAAAGCTTAAGCTGAGAGCTAAACTAGTTGTAAGTTCAATATTAATATTAGATGGAAATCTACAGTGAAGTGTTGATATCTGTAGCAACATTGAGATGGAAATATGCACACTAAACTTCACTAAAAGGTATATTTACCCAGGATGATCATTTCAATGGGTAAATATACCTTTTAGTGAAGTTTAGTATGTATATTTCCGATCTCAATCTTGCTACAGATAGTTGTAAGTTATATCAGAGCAGAGAAACTATTTGGAATACTGCAAGCAAACCTGCAGGGCATTCAGGAACAACAATAGATTGTTGAGAAGTGGTGAACTAATAACGGAACTGTACGGGTTGTCATGTCGAAACCTACCTTCAAATTTTGCATATTCATAGGTTTTCATTACAGATAGAAACAGGCAAAATATTAGCTACTCATATGAACTGTAAGTAGGTTTAAATGCTGGGTTCACGTGATAGCAGAGCGTGCAATAAAGGAGGGGAGGAGCTATCCTGTTACATTGAATATGTCTCACTAGATAATTTTTAGATAATTATTTCTTATCACTTCCGCATTTTGAAACTATATAATCTGTATAGACATTGAAGGGTGAGTTATGATTGTAGGTGTTATAGAAGTGCTTGTTTTTTTCGCCATGCGCAGCAAATCTAGCGCTGCTGCAATAATGTGACAGCCGACTCACCATCGAGCTGCGCTCAGGGCAGAGAAGATTCAAACCCCTCCCGCTAACAGCTGTGTGAGGCTACTCAATATTTCGAATTTCCAAATTCGTAATTAATTTTCACCCACTAACACCCACTATATGAGCAGCTAATTTTTGGCATGTGTCTGTCTGTAATGAACCTACTGATGTGCTAAATTTGAGGGTAGGTTTAGACATGACAACTCGTACGGTTCCCGTGTAAGTGGGATAACTATCTGGTCTATACACTTACACATTTACACCACCTGATAAACAAAAATAGACAAAAATAACTTAATTATCTCAGAACATGTTTTTCTAGCTCTTGCTCCACTCAACTAGTTGAGATCAGCCGAGGATGATATGTGTTTTATGTAGCCTACAGACTTTAACTAATTATCTAATCAGCATTAATTGAACCTACATAGCCTGGAAAATTAACAAAAGCTAACTATTCTCCTTCAACAGAGAATACACTTATAGGAATAAGTACTAACATTCTTAGAAAACAAAATCCAAGAAACCTTTCTATAATCTTCTTTAAGCTTTTGTCTAATGACAGTAAACGAAATCACCCACCCCCACATACATTTGAATCATATGAATCTAAGGAATATTAATTACGGTATAAAAACCAAATTCAATAGAAACAACGCATTTCTCTGCAAGTCCCTCAACTGATGCCAGCCTGGGTACTGAAGTAAGTAGGGCATTGGTTTTCTGTTTTCAAGATAGTGGATTCGATCCCACCCCAGGTCAATGGCATTTATGTGTGTATAAATGTGACAGGCTCATGTCTGCAGATTTACTGGCATGTAAAAGAACTCCTGTGGGACAGGATTCTGGGAGACCTGAGATTTATTCTGTGTTGAGAATGCATAATGGTTTCTCCAGCTTCCAACCAGGTGAGTAGGATTAATTCCAAGCTTTCAGCAGCTATCTCCACTGCCAAAAGCTCAGAATCGATTCTCCTACTAATCCAGTTGGAAGCCCGAGAAACAATTATACATTATACAAAATTCCAGAACAATGGCGATGGTCACAGGCCTAAGTTGCAGAACTATACTGTCAATAAATAACTATAGAACCAATCAATCTTCAACTGTAGAGAATCACAAAGCAATTACTGATTAGGTTATGGTAGGTTAGGATGTTTATACTTGTAACTTCTGTTGGTTACTGGAATTCTTGAAGTAACACATGAAGTAAAATCAATTCCATTTCTAACTTCAGTCAAGTCATTAATATTTGAGCTTGTGAAATGAGACTGAAATAATTATATAGTAGTAGATTTCTCTAATAGAAAATAAAGACAAATTCTCATGACACAATAAAGATAATGGGAATATTCCACCTTCTTCGTAACAGTAAGTACATTTTGTTATGACTCGAAAGAAAGATGAACATTATAAAAGTAAGATTCCTGGCCCTATTTAACCAAGCATATATAAAAAAATAAGAGATTCTTTCCATTAATTCTGTATTCAGGGTAGCTGTGGAGAAAGCATAGATAAGATGAGCAATGCCAAGCCTTGCTAGAGCAGCTGATTTCTTACCCGAAGTTCACTTTGTCATATCCCTCATACTTATTATTTACCTCGATTCATTTTTTCGGCAGACCACAAATAGCACAGGACAGCTGATCAAGAAATGGACAACATACGATGGAAGTTGGTACAATTGACACAGTTTTAATGTCGAGCATTTTTTCAATGGTGCTTATCTCGGTCGGCTTGAATCAGCAGTATTAGTTTCTAGTACCCCTCCCTTTCCCATTCATCACAACTACAAACTGTTACCTTGGAAACTGGTTCAGATCGCCACAGCTTTGAGAATCACCATCATAAGGGCACTAAGTCCTGCTGCTATCGGAACTGTCACCACCCATGCAAAGATTATGTTCCTGCAACCAAAGAATAAATATTCTCAATATTAATATAAGATGGAAATCTACAGTGAAGTGTTGACATCTGTAGGAAGATTGAGATCGGAAATATACACACCAAACTTCACTAAAAGGTATATTTACCCAGGATGATCATTTCAAGGGGTCTTCCCACCATCATCAGCTGATTCCGACTGGTCCTCTAGTGGCGGGTGAATGAACTTGTCCATCAAAGTTCCATGTATGCCAACTGAAGTGTCAAAGTTTAAGAGATTTTTTCAGTTCTTTTTAATGAATATTTTTTCTCAAACTATAAAAAAAAGAACAGAAAAATCTCTTAAACTTTGACACTTCAGTTGGCATACATGGAACTTTGATCGACAAGTTCATTCACCCGCCACTAGAGGTCCAGTCGGAATCAGCTGATGATGTTGGGAAGACCCACTGAAATGATCATCCTGGGTAAATATACCTTTTAGTGAAGTTTAGTGTGTATATTTCCAATCTCAATCTTGCTACAAATAAATATTCTTTTTCATGAAAGTTAAGGACTAAGCTTCTTTCTTCAAAATATTGATAATTTAATGTGAAATTCAATAATATTAAAGTGTTTCAAAACATAAATTTAACTCTTGTGCAATGTCAGTATTCAGGTCATGCTTTTGTGGTTTAGAATTCACTGTTTTAACAAAAGTTTATGAATAATTCCATGAAAACTACAAAATACATTAAGACATAAGTTTTCATCCTTTTAAGTGCCATAGCCCTTCAAATATAGGTTGTCATTCAGAAATCCGGTAAACCTCCAGACCTGAGAAATGCCGGATTTAAAAAAAAAAAATGCCACACTAAACTTTTATCATACACTGTTGAAGAGCCAATTTATTTTGTTTCACAAATGGTTCACAAAGACATGCTGATGCTGATAATGCTGATAATGATCAACTATAACTATCTGAGGATGAATGAGATACTCATCGAAACAGCAGTCCAGGTTAGTGTCAATTTTAGTGTAGTTAGGGTGTCACATTCCATCTAATTATTATTTTTATATAATAATTACTTCACTGTATAAACTTCAAATAGTATGATGTCTATTATATGAATTGACTTATATACATTTCTTTGCTTCACTTAATATTATTTTGGGATCCTCATCCTATTTTCAAATCCACTGTCAAATATACGAGTTGACAGTATATTTGAAAATGGAGATGAGGACCCCCGAAAAGCAACATACCAAAATAATAATAAGTGAATCAAAGCAGGATGTATAACATTAATGACAGTGACGACTATTTTGTGAACATTGTGTCATAGAATATTTCAATGACAACAAAATTTCATAATTTTAGATTTTAATGAACATAGTATAATTAATGAATTAAGAAATGGTGTTTTTAAACAAACTTGACTGGTGTAAACCTATGAAGAAATAATACAAATTTGTATATACTTTTAGATTAATGTAATTGGTATATGTGTATTTTTTAGTATTTTAATGTTTTATCATACTGAATATCTGGAACAAACTTAATATATATTTTATAAAATTCCCAATTGTTTTATATAAATGTTTTAGGGGACACTTGTATAACATAATTGACAGAACAATTTAATTTGGTTCACAATGTAATTGCACTATTGAAACATATAAATCTTGTTTTCAGTCACTATTTCCTCATCTAGTTTTTGATAGTGGTTTATAGGCGGATTTTTTACTAAATACATTATTTTAAGTATGTATAAGTCAACTCATGTATTAGATTAAATTTATTACATTCGCTTCACTTTGTAAATTCCATACTATCAATATTGAAAATAGACTCGAAATCTATGGCAGAAATTTGAACTGGACTTTTTATGGCTGGATTTTTTTAAATTTCAACCAGTACTTCTTTTCTTTTGGGGGACTCCACAAAATATTTGCACAATGAAGAGCATTTAGTCTATTATCTGATTCTGGTCAGTGGTTTTAGAAAGACTTCAGTTCAAGTACCATTAAGATATCACATCAAGAAACGATCATTCAAAAATGTACATGTGGAACGTATTTTCCTGTAGCCTTGTTATCTTAGAGCTGTGTTCACCAATACCAATAATCTATTTTATTCAGTTTTGTGACTGTAAAACTGAGATATAGTTCATAAATGCTTTTCTTCACCAGCTCCAGTAACTACGTGTACTGTTACCATCCACATTATTGCTTTTACTGGCGAAAGGTCGATTAACTGAGTTCAAAGCTTCATCAAGATGGTGCATAAATTGTAACATCTGGTCCAAACGAGAGATGATAACAGTGACAGAAATATGCAGCAGAACAAGAATGATAAAATAAGATTCCTGCTGTGGTTTTATGGAAAATTATACGTAATATAAATTTATGATTATCATTCCATGAAATAAATAATTGATGTAATGCACATTTATGGTTTTTGTGTTGCACCAACTCACATGAATTTATAAATAACACACCAAGGTTTGACTAAATGAATAAGGAAAACATTGTGAAGTGTCTATATTATATAGGCCCATTAAACTTTAAAATATTCTACTTCACACACCTGTTGTAAGTAAAAACTTACCAAATTAGAACTTACATTTTAATAGGTTTCCCATCATCATCAGCTGATCTCAACTGACAAAGTCCTCTAGGTTGTAAATGTTTTAAAGCTTAATATATAACACCAAGGTTATTTCATTTTGTTAATTGCAACGGACAGGGCATTTTATATTAGTTAAGTATTAAACTGACTGACTTTTTCCTGTAACCTCTATGGTGGGGCATAGGGCTTCAAAGTGGAGGTTTCGTTACCTATACTAATTTTGTTACGTTTAGTTTCTGACAGAGGGCAGAGGGACAGGTGGTAAGCCCATCGCCTCTCAAGTATTAGACTAGGACCAATAAAATTCAGAGGATATTTTCAATATAAATATGAGCGAGTAATTATTGTAACTCAATATGGATTTTTAGCAAACATTGGCAGTGCTGGAAATTAACAGTAAGATGCATGCCATTTTAGTCATTTTTTGCCACTGTTTTGCATAACTCCTGCTAGACAAGATTGGGTTCTCTTATGGGGATTTTAAGGGTTAGATAAGACATGAGCAAAATCTGAGCTTTTGAAAATCAAGGTAATAAATGATGTGGTGAAACCCAAAAGATTTACCATCCGAGATAATGGAATGATCTGAATTTTCAATATCCAAGATAATGAGAAATTTTATCCATGTTTGTGAACACAGTCCTCAACAGTTAATTTAGCTGCTTCCATTGTAATTATAATGCAGAGTGTATAATTCAATATATAACTATAATAAACTCTCATTACTGTACCTGAAGAGTTTCCAGTCTACTCCTTGCTTGGACGAATTTGCCCACCCCACAAAGACGACAGAGCCGACTTTGCAGTGTGTGGTGCTGATAGGGATGCCAATCTTGGAAGCAAGCAGCACAGTAAATGCAGCACCTATTTCTATCGTGAACCCTCTGCAACACAGAAATATAATTACTTACTCACAACATTGTGAATTAGCAATGTCCATTGTAATAGTTTTACAAACATTTAAAGTATAGGGTGATTAAACTGTTTGAAAAGCCTATCATATTTCTGTTATGCCAAGATGTTGATACCAGAAGATCATATGGCAATTGTTGCTGCATACAAAACGTACAGGGAGATGAAAGATATGTTCAAACAAGAGTCCAGGAAATCAACTCCAGAACAAAGAAATATCCAATTATAGGTTAAAAACTAATGAACATGGGTCGGTAGAGAAGTGCACATGTCAGCACCTAAACCAATGAGAAAGTGGAACACATCCTTGAAATTAGATATCATAGTCCTTGTACATCACCCCACCATTTTAAGTTGTGAATTTGGGATACCACAATTGGATGTGAATTATCCTCAGCTTTCATTTAATTGTCCAGAACCTGAAAACATTATGTTTTCTTTTTCAAGGCATAGTGCAACACTTACTAGACAGTAGACTGTGTTCACAACTTATGTGTGAGGATTATGCTCTTTAGCTTCATTGATATTTTCCACATTCTCATTGCATGTTATGTTAGTCAATCTGTGTACTTGTCATCCATTACATATCCTGGATGCATAAATTTATTCACTACAGTACGAAAGGTTTAAATTGGCGTGATTTCTATGTACGTACTGTCCTTGTCTAACGTGTGTCAATACTCCTTGTTTTCAAAGTTATTAAGAAATTTCAGACCAGTTTGCACCCCCGCCCTGGTTGACAGTGGTCGCACACCAATTCATGTTTCAGCGGCAACTAGGCTTTGACTGAATATGCTGTGAATTCTGTGTACTATGTGAAGTTGTGCATGTCTTTACTGCCACTGCAGGTGAATGCAGAACGGAGGAAGTGGCAATTATACCTGAAATGCAGTAACGGGGAGTAGTGAATACTTGCCTGCGCCTTTCACAATGTAATCATCAGGGCAACCTGCTTTGTTATGTAGATGTTGTTTTATTTAAAATAAATAATTAGAAGACATTACCAATTTTAAACAATAGTATAGCATCTACACAACAGAAACGTGGTATCTTTTACCTCTCCTGTGGAAATGTGGAGTTCCCCACCAGGAATTGAACCTGGGACTGTGTATACCATAGGTACAAGCGATAGCGATGAGCTAACCAAAGACCTCCAAAAGACCAAGGTATTAATAAAATAAAAGTTAAGCTAAAGGTATTACATCTTTATGTTATGCCATATATTTGAGAGAAATTTCCCAGAGTTCAAATGAACCATTTTGTTTCTTTAAAATATGTATATTATATTTTGCTAGTACAAGTTTGTTATTGGTGCCATATAAACCACATTGGCATTTTTGTTTTAAAATACCAATACCAGTCTTACCTCCAGATGAGTTATATGAGGACCAATTTTATTTTGCAAGTACAAAAGTTGTACACAATATCTCAAGGACAGCCATAAATTAATACTAATTTAGTCCATTTTACATAGAAATAGATAAACCTTCATATAAGAGTAATTTCCTAAAAGTTACAGCAAGTTTCAATTTTCAATAGATTTAAAAGACCCTTTTAATTAACATAAAAATAGTTTTCAAAGGCTGTAATGCAATATTTAATACTACTTATAATTATGAAAAATTACTCATAAACGATAGTGGAAAAGTATACATAGGACAAACTGGACGCTCTCTGGATGCCAGAAGAAAAGAACATATAAGACACCTGAAACATAACAACACTGACTTCTCCGCCATAGCATCTCATTTGGACGAAACGGGTCACAAAATACTTTTCGATAACATAGCTCTTCTTAAAAATGAAAACAGAAAATTCCCTAGACTTGTCACAGAAGCAATAGAAATCATTAAACATCCCCATAACATAAACAGGGAAGATGGTTATAAGATTAGTGACATCTGGCGTGAAACAATAACACTGACGTCATGACAACTGCGACTGTTTACTAATCACAGGCACTTATTTTCTTGCAATTCTTTCTCAGAAGAAGGACACGATATGTTGTCCGAAACGTCAGAAGACACCATAAACACGACGCGGCCTAACCCGGACATCAATTACAATAATTTTAATTACTCATAAACGATGTTTACTTTAACAATATAATTCTTTCTTATTTATTATTCTTTTCAAACGGAAACCATAAGAAGATAACTTACTTATCACTTAATAATGTCTGCTAATCTAATGAATAGCTGCACTTACCAAATAAGAGTATCAAAATTTACCTTTGAATAAATTCTTATATGGGTATATCTTAGCAGTAAATAAAATATTTTCCATCTAAGATTTCAAATGATGCAACGAGTGAAAAATTCAGCAGAAGTAGATTTTGGAAAGATTCTGGCTGAAGCATCATTCAAATATTATACCAAACATATAACTGAAAGCCAGAATCACAAATCTGTAGAATGAATACTTACGTAGAAGCTGTAATTTTGGTGAGATCCTCTCCTATTGTCTGTATGACTCGACGTCCCCAAAGCCAAAGGCCTATAGAAATGCCTACACCTCCATACATTAATATGTACAGAGGTGTTTCCGACTGCTGCTGTACAGATCCCTCCTTGAAGATAAGCCACAGGGCTATCAATGGACCAATTGCATTGCTGAAATTAAAAGACCTCATTTAACATACATGAATTTTAATCTTGTACAGCACTAATTTATATGATTTAATTTAGCTGGCATTATTAAGGCCGTAAGGTTGACAGTCCACTCAACCAGCCTAGAATTACAGTAAATATAAAATCATGAGCACAAAAATAAATAAAAAATTGTAATAATACAGTTAATTTCGATACTAAGTCTAAATATCACTATTTCTGGCATTAAGATTAACAATACTTGAGTCAACCATTGTTACAATTAGTAACCTTGTTACAATTAGTAACAAAAATATTTAATTATTTAGATTTTTCCTGCAATACCTGCAGGCTGCCATAGATTATAGAACCCAACAACAATGGATATATGTATGCAACATAAAACATAGACTAAATAAATACTTAATTTTTAAAAATGGATAAATCATTCACAACAGAAAACATTAAAATTAAAACAAGAAGTTTTGGTCCGCACATATGGTTGCAAAAAATGGTGATAAACCCTTTCAGTACCACAAGTGATATAACTGCAAGGATGGTTTTGTGAAGGCCAAAATTTTTTGAGAACGTCTAACAGTAGTTTTTTGGGATGCTACCACATGCTGTAATCTTTAATTCTGTTAGTGTGATGGATGTTAGATGGTATTTATACTTAACAGTAGGTTCATAAATGCATCTTTTCACACATTCACTTCTTACAGTTGGTCTTCAGGATACTGAGGGTAAAGATTAATTTTGATTAATTATAATAATAAAAAAAATACTTGAGAGTCATCAATTTGTTTATCTGTAGCTCTTTTCTGGAATGTTATGAATGCAATAATGCATATTAAAGTAAAGTAAAGTGATCCCTATACAGGCCATGGAGGCCCAGAGGGTTCCAGGAGGTTGAGGCTCCCAGATTTTGGACATTCGGCATGTGAAGGTGGTAAGGTTGTCAGCCTTACGCACCGGCTGCCTTTACCCCCAGGATTGCTCCTGGTACTCATTTATGTTAGAGGCTGAGTCGACCCCAGGGCCATAGTGCCACCAGAAGGATTAGGCCAATTGAAAAGATCCAACGACCTCATCGGGAATCGAACCCGCGACCTTCCAGTTTGTAACGCAGCGCCTCAACCACTACGCTACAGCGTACCCCTAATAATGCATATTAGTAGGCCCAAAGTGCACAATATTAGGACAAAATTTTAACAATTCATAGTACTTCAGCACAAATAATATAATTTAGTACTGAATTATATGTACCAGTTAGGAGGAAGACAGGTTATTGTTGGCATATGAGCTCATCAAGCCCACAATATTTTTCTTTACAGTCTACAGAAAGGTTATCAAATTAAAATATTGTTAATCTCAATTTTTGGAATAGATTTCCTAACACACATAATACCTTAGACCTGGGCCAGAAATGAACTTGTAAATTTTGGAACAAAAAAACCCGTGCCTGATTGTTCCACCCAGGACAATGAAGATGTAAGTATTTCTCATGCTTTACTTTACCTTACATCATTACCACCATGAGCAAATGACCCAAATGTGGCAGTCAGGATCTGAAGAAAGGAAAAGAGTTTGGCAACTTCAGGTGGATCTTCTTTATCCACTTCTTCAATCTTGGAGGCCGCTGCTTCAGGATCAAACTTGTCATCTGTTGTTCTCTCTTTTATCAGAGGCACAGCACTGCTATTAGGTGACAGCCCTGTAGAGCACATGTAATTTTAAAATACACAGCACAGTGGGTTGATATTTTAGGCGTATGGGCTATAAAGTCCCTCTAATTAAGTTCCATTAAATTAAACTGATACAATTCAATTCCTTTTTTCTTTACTAATGTTAACCTGTTGTGTGCGCATTATTAAGAATCTATGAATACCGTAAATTGTCATATGCGTCATATGTCTTATGTGTTATTAGCTTGTGGATATTTAGGCCCCTACCCTATAGTAAAGTTTCCTCAATTTGTGCACTTTTGAAACATTTATGACAGAAAAAGAAAATGACAAAATTATATTTATAGGAACAAATATAATATATTTATATTTCTCTATAACTACTTGCTTTCAAGACTAAAAATTATTATATATCAGCACAATAGGTCCACTAGGAACAGCCCATAAAAATTGCATAAAAAATAAGGGCAACAGTGCATTTTCTACAGAAAGGTTTTACTATCAGAGAAAATGTTCTTCCATTTCTAAAGTCCAATCTCTTCCCCCATCTACCATCTTCTGCCATACATGTGGAAAGTGTCAAACTCTATCAGCATGTCCACCTCTGCTAATGTCTTGAAGTAACTGCCCTACAGCATTGATAATGACATCTTATGTGACATAACATCTCCCTTGAAGTATTGCTTTCATTTTTAATAAGATATCACAGTCACAAGCTCATAATGGGTTATGTCAGATGTTCCAGAATCTCTCATTGACATCAGTGAAGGAGCATGTGTGATTACGATCTCTTCAAAAAAATGAAAGCAGTTCTGTAGGGCAGTCTCTGCTGGAGTTTGAGGCACTGATGGGATACGAGGCCCGCCACACATGTGGCAGAAGGTAGTAGGCAGGAGAGGAGATTATATTTAAGAATTTAAGTAAATTTTACAGTGAAGTCTTTTTTAATAAAATATAGGGTAAGGTGGTACATTTTCGAACACTTAACAAATATTCTTATTTTATGAACACAATAAACATAAGACAAGTTCAACTGTATTGTATTCACAAAGTTGGCAATGTAGTTGACCCTTCACAAAAATATCAAAGTCATACAGCTGCAATATTGGTCATGGCAATCGATCTTTCATTTCCAGAATATCGTTCGAAAATGTACCGCAGTAGGTACAATTCTAAACACCAGTGGGTACTATTTCGAACAGTGGCATTTTCAACGAACAAAGTGCTTTCTTCCAAATATTATTTTCTGTTATTAATATTTATCAGTAATATGAGCGTAATAATGATGTGTCACGTTTTAAATAGGCAGATGGCCGGATTGGGGCATGTGGTCAGCATGCCGACTCCTACGACAGTTATTGATGGCTTACTGAACCGGAGCCGCTACTTCTTTATGAATTAGCTCTTTTGTTGGTGTCAAGAGGCTGAATGCACCCCGTTCCAGATCACCCTACCTCAGAAAAATCCGAGGAGGTACCGGTGATCGAACCCAGACTTGAGGGTCCGTAGTCAGGAACCACTAGACCATTATGACGGTCTGTTATAACATCAAGAGCAATAATAAAAATACTTAACAGCTGCATGCTATTGTGTATTGCATAAATGCTGAGATGAAATAACATTACAGAGGAAGTCTTAGTTTATAGCTCTTCGTTGAAATAATACCACTGTTGAGAGATATATGAATACCACCCTTTTATATTTGACTTGCACAGTTAATAATAATAAACATGCAGAATGCTGTGACAGCAAAACAGCTTTTCCATGCAAGTCTTAAGCAAGCAATCGCGGGTTAAAGTACTGTTCGAAATTGTACCTAAAATTTGTTCGAATTTGTACCTCGAGCTAGTTTTTGTAAATTACTACATTGTTGAAATTCCGCTCACGAATGCCCATTGTTGTGGCAATGACTTACGTATTAAAGACTACGCTATTTGTTGGTATGAGTTAAAAATTGGTCCTCAAAAATATATTCCAGTAACACAACGTGGAATTATAAGCAATTTTATAACGTGCCATTTTTCAAGCATGGCGTTCTTACCTTCGGTTGGAAAATAATTTTTTATGGCCGAATGAGACAACTCGGAACATCATTCTCGCGGATATAGATCAACAAAACAATCAGTATGGACGCTATATTTTTAAAAAGAGGTTGGCTAACATTTGAAACCCCAAAATGGATAAAAATCTTAGTCCGTTCAGAATTGTACCATGTTCGAAACTGTACCACCTTACCCTACTGTTACCGTTATGCATATCCAATTAGAATTTTCATTGAACTTTTTAAGTTTTATCTGAAGAATACATTATAATTTTACTCTTCAGAAAAAACGACGATGTATCTGCCTACTTTTGCTGTTAAG
Organism: Ectobius pallidus; assembly: GCA_964059195.1. Taxonomy (NCBI): domain Eukaryota; kingdom Metazoa; phylum Arthropoda; class Insecta; order Blattodea; family Ectobiidae; genus Ectobius; species Ectobius pallidus. The sequence continues at coordinate 108,355,457 of CAXKWD010000007.1, read as the reverse complement.
GATTTGTTTACTACAATCTTATTGGTAAGCATTACCTAACTCCAGATTTTAATTAAAGAATTAATAATTATGTGCACTATGAAGATCTTTTTATATCAAAAAGGCCAGCAAAGCAATTGTTCTAATGAGTTTGAAAGACATGCAAATCATTTTGTTTGTGCTAGAGGGAGAGAGAGAACAAGAGAAATGTTATGCACAGGAATTCTGCTTGTGGTGATACACAAAAGGCACTTTTAATACAATATTTTATTACACAATGTGTTGCATTTCTTTCTATCTGAATAAATATTGTTTATACCAGATTAAGAAAAACTAAACAAAAGAGAATACTAAAAACAAAGCCTGAAACTGTTACTACATTTTCATGTGAATTCAAATTGATCTATATACTTTCTGTACTAAATATGATCCCTGTTGTCATGCAATGTTTGATATGGCAATGCAACAGTGTTTCTGGGAGTACCTACAGAGTGTGCTGGCTGCACACCGAGGACCAACAAAATATGCCTTGCAATCGATCTGATCCCACTTTCATGAGGAATTCAATACGGGAAGCATATTCAGACTGATTTGAATTATAAGTTGATAAAACTATTATTAAAACTTTAGTACAGTGGATAAAATTACCTTGAACAGTCACTACGTTTCAGCCTGACCTCCAGGCCTTCCTCAGGTGAAATGAAGTCACCTGAGGAAGGCCTGGAGGTCAGGCTGAAACGTAGTGACTGTTCAAGGTAATTTTATCCACTGTACTAAAGTTTTAATAATAGTTTTATCGACTTATATCCATAAGCAGTGGAAAGAGTTGGACCTGGGTTTGAATTACCTAGTATGTTGATTTGAATTCTCCATGAAAACACAGTATAAGTAGAATTAAGGCTTCAAACATCTGGCTGCATGTCATGTTTTACTGAAGTTTACGTTTCAGCAAAAGAAACAGTTGTTGGAAAGTACACATTCAATAAACAGTCTGGTCTCCTCAGATTACACTACAAATATTACAACATACAATCAAGTTTCGTGACTAAAAATTGTAATGTAATTTGTTAGAACTTACCAAACACTGGTGTTACTTGTCCGCTTCCTGGCCGTAGTGGGTCAACAAGCAGGTGTTTTTGTGGGACTTGCTCCTTTACTTGCAACATACCATTACCCGATACAGATGTTACAGCATCAACTGGCAACACGGCATCTTGCTGCTGAACATTAAAGGTTTAAACTTTAAAAATCTATTCAAACTTAAGGTAAACAAAACTACATGATCACAATGATTTAATAACACTCTTCAATAAAGACTTTAATTTAATCTTGTGACAATAAGTATTAGTTGAAGGATTAAATTTTACCCTGTTCCCTGGTTGTTTTTTATAACACATTTTATTTCCCTAGCAATAATTAACGGGATTTTATTTCACAAGCTATTTGCATTTACAGTCATCACTGGTCAACTGGGCGGTGGTGGTGACATCAGTGATGATCGGCAGTCAGTGAATGACTGACAATGGATACAAATAGTTTCCCAAATATGTCCTGTCAATTAATGTAAGTGATATAAAATGTGTTACCAAAAAACCGATTCATTATCTGATATAAGTTATCACTAATCTCAACTACCTTCCAGCTTAATGCATTTCATGTTCCCTCATAAAATAAAATAAAATAATAAAAATGGGAGGCATCTAGCTTGCTTGATATCTGATATTCTTACACCAGTTTTCACTCTTGTAAGATCTGAAAAAATTCAAGTAACTGATCCAATTATATTGAGATGAATATGGATGGATTCAGATCATGTGATTGCAAGAATGCATACAACACCAAAATGGACACTTAAACTACAAATTTTTAAAAATATGAACATAGAATTCTGAATTAAACTAAAATACTCTAGAGAGTTATTTTGTTTATATGGCACTTAAGCTATTAAAGATATTAATATTCAATGGTAGGCCTACATCCTGGTGCAAACCATCATTACAAATACTCAGGTTCTGAAAAAGAACCAAATTATTTTATGTAAATCACAATTCTTTGTACACCCTTCGATTTAAAAAAAAAAAAAAAAAAATGACCAGGCTTTTGAAACACGAATTTAAGTTCTGTTCGTCAGAACACTAGATACACAAGATTAAAATCAGCGTAATGAGGATAAAACCAGTAAGATCCAAGAAAATGTTCGTACATCGCTGAACAATGGTTTCAACTACATGTGTATCATAGCTTGTGTCATAACTCTAAAGACCCAGGTTCTCGTCTGCCTTAGTATGTATATATAGTTCTTATTTGAAGTTTTTTTTTTATTGTTCTCTCTTTGGAAACTAACAATTAATAATTAATGTGCATACAATTTTGGATTAGTACAAAATTGAAATTAATTAATAAATAAAAAAAATAAAAAACCTTCAAACAGAAGCTCTGTTTTTTGATCTCCTGCCATTGCCATAAGGAGTAGGTATTGATTACCAAAAACAATAATAAGAATAATACTAATAATAATGATAAAAATAACAATAATATAGGAAAATAATGATAAAGACAAAACCAATGCATTTCAGATATGCACTCTAAAACACTGCTGTTACGTATTGTTTAAATACAAGAGAAAGGATTTTTATTACGTATCTAACTTGCCCCTTGCAAATATTAAACTTTGAGTTAAATATTTCATAATACTGATTTTACCAGTATACAAGAAAAGTGAGAGAGAAAAAAAACATTGTACAGAGATTCAAACTGGAAACATTCTTAATACAAGAACACAACACTACCACCTATGCTATGTAGGAGAGACAACTTCTTTTAAGAAGCACTAGTTTTCAGTTATCATTTAGCAGTGGTAGTAGAACATTCAAAACATTCACGACAGAACAAATTCTGTATGTATGGGTGTCCATTCCTGATTGCATTAACAAAGTTTTTATAATACTTAAACACTTGACGTTGCAAACTAGTAGCAGTTTGGAAACTGCTGATGATGCACTAAAATAGTGTGAAACGACCATCTGGATCACCAGAGGTATTCCTAGTTTGCAACGTCAAGTGTTTAAGTATTATATAATAATAAATAAAATAAAATAAAAACAAATTTATTTTATGCATACCATGGTCTGACAAATGCATCCGAAGTCTTTTGCATTTTGCCTAGAATCTGGAGCCTGGTCATTTTTTTTTCTCTCATTTCTCTATTGCCGTACTTTAAAAAGAAATAGAATAAATCACCTTATTTGCGTTGAGGGCTGTCTCAGCAAGTAGGTAACCATTTGATTTGGTCGTGGAACCATTTGTTTGTGGAGCAGGGAAGCAGTAAGTCTGAGCAGGGCTTTTGTTGGCCCCATTGGTGGTGATGGGAGGGAACTGCACCATTTCATTGTTGTCAGCAAGCGCCAGCACTTGCTTCTCGAGCTCGCTTGTCTCTGTGATGATAGGCAATGCTTTCTTCATATCTTCTGTTGAGATTGCTCGTGATGCTTTGGGGCTAGGGTCCCTTGAAGACTCTGTATTGTTGTAATCAATTCATTAATAAATGGGTTCAACATGAAATTTATAAGCATGCTCACTCTCTTCAATATATTGAGACTGGGATAATTAATATAATTTCAAAATTATGTGTCAAGTTTGCTAAAATATAAATTTCACAGCTATCTACAGAGTGAAAGTTATCTTCCATGTTACAGATCTTATAAATTACATAATCTTTTTCATCCCAAAATCAAATAATGATTCCTAAAATTCCTCCTCTTTATAATATTCTCTGTCTATATAATAAATTACACGAAATGGACAATAGACATACCATTTAACATGAACAAAATGTTTTAAAAGTATAACTTGAGTGTACTAAAAATGACCATATTTAAAAATGTAGTAAAATTATACACACTGATAATTTTAAAAAAGGATGTAGCATAATTCTATGCACTGATTGATTAAATTTGTAAGTTCTACAAAAGGTAATTGAAATATGCTCCTTGTCGTTTCTTTAAATTTAAATCTTTTCTTTTTACATATTCTTTTGTAACCACTTGTTCCTCTTATTACAAACTTTTTATATTGTATGTGATTTTAGTATTGGTAGGCTATTTAGTATTAGTATCATAAGAATATTGTACCAGGTATTGTGAGAGAACATTATAATTGGGTAATTTGCCTGTTATGTTAATAACAAACAAATAAGTAACTGTGCAGATTAAAGGGGGCATTAGATAACTAAAAAACTAAAAACTAAAAACTAAATTCCATGGCGCTACATCCTTCAAGGGACTCGGTCTACAGCAGCATCATCTACCACAGGCAGATGGCAGGATTAGGGGCATGTGGTGAGCATGCCAACACCCATGGCCGTTAATAGTGGTTTCCATAACTGGAGCTGCTATTTCTCAATCAAGTAGCTTCTCAATTTGAATTACGAGGCTGAGTGCACCCTGTTCCACCGTTTCAGACCTCCCTACCTCAGAAAAATCTGAGGTACTGGACTGACAGATCTGTAGCCAGCGACACTAACCACAAGACCATGCCAGCGGTCACAGTAGATAACATCAAAAGAAAATAAAATACAAGGAGCTATATTGTGTGTTTTGTGATTACGTCTATGCTTTATGAGATAGTGAATAATCTCCACAGAATGGCAACATTGTTTAGCCAGATCACTCTTTTGGTATGAAAACAAACCTACTGCAAGACGAAAACATCTGTCTTGATGTTAACCTATGTCGTCTTGTTGTCTATGCATTAATCACTTTAATTTGTTTGAAATTACCAACTTTATTGAAAAAACGCAAAGGGAAAAATTGATTCTTTATTCTTTCCTCTGATGTTGTTAAAAAAAATGAGAGAAGTAAGAATAATACTTATCAAGTAAATCAAGGTTCATTTTTTGCTTTTTTACTGAAGGAAAAAGCTGTTAAAATCTGCGCAGTTATAAACTTTCACCCTGTTTAGTAAGGAACAATACAGAATGTCACAATAATTATTTAAAAAAAAAAAATTAAACTTTATTTTAGATTCTAAGCCTAGTTTCTCTACATAAGAATGTTCATTCTTGTGTCAGTTATTAGAATAAAACACACTGCCAATATAAATGTAGAGAAGTCTGACAACAATAAAAGAAGTTTCAAGTTTAAAAATTTCAAAGAACTAAATAATATACCAGTAACATATAAATTAATTAATACTAGTATGCTAGGAAATTAAGCAGATCAGAAATTAGATAAAAATATGATGGTGAAATACCAAATAACACTAATCAGTATAATTTTATTTAAGTACCGGTATAATACTAAATACAAAAAGCCATTTACCTAATTTACTAATTGTTTTAAGAAACCAGTGCTAGAAGAATGTGTAACAGCATAACTTTACTGTGGCACTATAAGCAATATAACTATATAATCCTTTTAATAGAAACTGTTAATTAAAAAACTAAAAGAAACTAATGCTATAAGCTTTAACCTTCATAGTGAATTCTAAAAATGTTTCAATTTGCTTTCATGAGTGAGCAGAAAACCATACTGTGAACAACAAAGATTAAGATGGCAATAGTAACTTCCACACTGATTGTTAATTTTTTGGTAACATCAAATATGGTTTTCTTATGATGACTAAATAACTAAAGAAAGCCCAGAGGCAAAGAGTTAACATAGAGACTACTGATGCGGCTACTGGGCAGTGGTAATGAGCAGTGTAGCCAACATATACGTGCAAAGCATGCAACTGCAGGGTGAGCAATGATTCAGCTCGTCACTGTATGCAAGTCACAAGGGCTCAATTCAGAACTTCTCCCTGGGAACTTACCCCATAATTTGTTTTAATTACATCTCAAAGACATAGGAGAAGGCAGAACAGGCATTTTCTCTTTATTACCAGTGCTAAAAAGTCCTAATTTCTGTGAACTATAGTATATGTTTTCCAACGTTACTTACAGTAGAATTATGCATAAGCAAAGAGTGAATGTCAGTAAATCTATACGTAACTTACTGAGATGGATATACAATGTATAAAAATTCTTCTACCTACTAAACAGCTTATAATATTACTTATCTTTTATGATATTTAATTTTAATTATAGAGAACATTAATATTTAAAAAGTACCCCATATTAGCTCTAAATAAAACCTCTTTGGAGAAATGAATTCAAATTATTATGGCTTACCTAACTCCCAAATCCTCTTTATTCAAGAGTCTCTAGTTGTGAAATGGAGCGATGGATGTATCACAATGCAACAATATAATCCAGGGCACAAAATCCCTTGATTGATAGGGTCTATCATTTCTCATTGCGAACATTTTAGCTGGAAGACAGCAGAATTTGGGGGCTGAATGTCAGCATGCCAACTCCTAAAGCTATTAATGACAGTCTTCTCGACCAGACTACATTTTTCTAAGCCTTTCAGCGCTGAATTTATACACTGATAATATGGCAGACAGCTTTGAGTTTGAAATTGATCAAGAAAATTTCAGTAGAAATCTTTATATTTTAATCTTAAAGCAATACTCTAGGATTGGCAATGCAGGATTTAGCTTAGAGTTTACAAATCATTAATTTAATGTCAATTTACAATTAATATTTTATATTAAATTCTAGTACAGTTTTAAAAGAATATTTTGAATTGCAAGAAATGTACCCCAAATATTTTTAAGTAACTTTACATTCCCTTGATTAACTTACAGAAACCCATAGCTTCATGTAACAAACAAAAACCCAAAATTACAGAATATTACAAAAAATAATAATATACTCAAGGACAAATGCATTAATGCGGGTATTATGAGCACTGCGTAAATAAAAGATTGCCTGTTCACAATTTTTCAGTATCATTAACTCCTTTGGCCCTTATTTTATTTAATTTTTTACAGTAACGATATTAATAATTATTTCTAGAGATTTTAAAATTAAGATTTAAAATCAGAATTATCACCCACCTGTAAGATGCACCAACATAAGAGTTAAATTTTTAATGTTAAGTAAAGATAAATTAAAATTATATTGTATGTTAGTTAAATACATTTTCTTTAAGTTAGTTTAAGTTTTAACCTTTCAAAATTTGAGACACCTGAAAATATTTTGCTGCCTTAGGATATAAGCGTACCATATCCAAAATCAGTTATTTTGAGACAAGTGTTACAGTTTCATTTGTTAAAGAAGTCAGTTCATTCACCAGTATTTCGCTGTTAGATTACTCTGATTAGAATCCATTAAAGAAAAAGTGGTATATAACACTACAAAGAGTATTTCAGTTGCGTCATTGAAGTAATAGGAAAGTGAGATAGAATATTGCATAGAATATATTAGCTTTATTCCCAAGGTCAATATTCATGTACTGTCAGTACCACGATGCATAAGCACATTATTATTTTTGCTGTGCGATGTATGCACACAATGTCATTTTTCAGTGTACTCACAATGTGCGCAGGTGTCATGATACATGTCAGTACAAGACTTTGGGAACACACCTATTATTTTCAGTTTAACAGACTTCAAAAGTAATCAAAGAATGTGTATCTTTACGTTTTAAGTGAAGTTCTCACATATGCCTTATTTTAAAACAGTACTATAAATCTATAATTTTTCAGTTCACAAGATTAACCATTTAATACAAAAGATGTAGTCATATGTTACAATATAGGATAATTTTCCTTTGAGAATCCCACAAAATCTACCGTATAGTAATTTAAAATATTCAGTGGCTTTATACTGGTATTGCCAATGTTAAATAATATTTCTGTAGATAACTATAATAGGAGGAGGAAATCCCTACAGGATAGCTGCTTTAAATTAAGGGTGCCAATTGGATACAGCCAAATAAAAGAAAAATCTAAAAACTACATTTTTTTTTAAGTTGAGATTGTTTTTGCAAGGTATTTCTCAAATTTATTTCCAAAGAAAAGTATTAGGATATTTTACATTTTTACTTTCATTTTGAAAAACATTCAGATGTTAAGATCCAGCTATTGTGGGTTGATGGCATAATTAAATATTTTGGACCTACAGTTTAATGAGGAAGTTGAACACAAAGGACCACCCATATGCTTCATATAACATGAACTGTCACTGCATGAACTGCTTAAACCAGTGATCAGCTTGGAAGTGACGGGAGAGCTTTTCTTGAATGTATTAAATCTATTACGGAACAAGTAAATACTATATATTATTGTTTCTCGGGCTTTCAACCGGGTGAGTTGGAGGTTTGGTTCCAAGCTTTTGGCAGCATCTTTGCTGCCATCTTCTGGGAGAAGTGAGCTGGATTGGGAAATATCTGCTTTATAAATAGGAAAAGACTGGATATGATAGAATGGATGGAGGGCCAATAGGAAAATTAGAAAATGGAATTATTACATGGAGAGCTGTGATTGGTCGGAAAGGAAAAATCAAATCTAATGATGTTGTGGGATGTAACACTTCGTTTTCAGTAATATTTCTCTCAGAACTAACTTAATGAGTATGATACGCTTACATCCTAGATGAGGCAACATATGAGAGATATTTAAGATTACCTGTCGAATCACCAAATGAAAAACTGACTCCTCTCCCTCTTTGCTTTCTGATCAGCTCTGTAACACATAAGTCAGCATGGAGTAGTACTTGTGTTGGGTGCCCTGGGCGTGTTGTGATTGTGCGCATGTGACAGCACACAACATACACATACAATGAGGGCTGACACAGATCTTTTCAAAATCTTACACATACTGGAAATGGCATGTCAATTTCAATTATACAGTACTTCCTATTCCGTATTTTTTTTAAATCTTTAAAATATGATAAAAAATTATTAAAAATGAGAAAATAACCAATTTAAAAATAACTGAATGCAGTTTTGAATATAAACAAAAGAAAATAATGAAAAAGTGTCAAAAGTAGACAGTAAAAACTGTCATTAGCATTTAACCATAAGAAATCTATTTCATGACACAGATGCCCAATGATTGGAGTATCAGACTATTAAGATTTGAAAACTTCTGGGCTGTTAGGCCATGGTCCAAGGTTGCTGGGACTTGACGTTACATGGCAGGCACCCGCTACTATGGCAGGCAGCTTCTGAGGATGCTTACAGAAGAGAAAAGCGTTATTCGCCCACTTATGTGTTCATTTAAAGAACAAAAGTCTATGTTACATCTTATGGCATAGCCCTGTTCCACAGACAACAATCATCTTCATTGTCATTTTTCTCAAATCCAGGAAATGTAACATACACGTTTGTTTGTGCATAAGACTCAACTATTTTGTTAATGCTTGAACTGTATTGGGTTTTGATTTTATTATACTTACTTTTTATCTTTATTGATGCAATATAATTGCATATTTTATTTTAACACCCTTGAAGTCACTAAAACGTAGGCCTAAGCTGTCAATCTTATAATAAAGATTTAGGTGTGAAAAATCTATTTGCGTTGGAAGCATATATAAAACAGAACTGACATGCCCTTTCCCAGTTTCTGAATAAATGTTCAGACTATAAGCAATGTTTCTATGAAATAAAGAGAATAAAATCTTGCAAAGAATCTTGCCAGCACCAATAACAACCCTTACCATGAAAAGCTGGGAGTGAACCTAGAAACAACTTCAGCTTTTGTTAACTACATAGGCCTATTCTTGCGAGATAAATGAAGCTTGTACATTCTTTGGCTTGATATCAAAACAATTAATAATCATAACTAATAATGTGACTAGAATTGCCAACAAAGATTTAAATTCTTCTTTTGTGCAAGTTTACTTGACTGCCAACAGAGCAATAGACTCAGTTTCCAAAAGCAAGCAGGACATAGGCACACTCCCTGTCATACATCACTTCAAACTCAGTTGTCATGCATGTGTCGAGGGGATGGATGGGGTTGTCTTCACAGCCCAGCTAAGGAGTTCAGTGCTACAAAGCACAAGGTCTACTGCATGACCATCATTCTACTGTACATAGTTCTTGAAACAACCATCAGCATTATTTTTTCCTTCAGATAAAGTGTGGCAAATACAATGAAAATCATAATGCAAACTAAAGCATGAGGTATAAACATACATGAGTTTAATCTGTCCAAAATGGTATGTAAGATTTGTCTAAGCTTTACAATGGTGTAAGCTGAAATAACCTGATTTATGGCTACGAACCTGAAGGGAAAAGACAACGTGGAAGACCTAGACGAAGGTGGGAGGACAACATTAGGATAGATTCAAGGGAAGTAGGATTTGCGATGGATGGTTGGAGGGAGTTAGCACAAAATAGGGGTGAATGGAGGGCTCAGGTAGGTGCGGCAATGAACCTCTGGGTACCAACAAATAGATAATATTCCTTTAGCTTGCTTAGGAACTGTCTATTGCCATTGAGTATTGAGTTGAGGATTGATTTATGAGTAGGTCTAATGTACTCCTAAGATCCAATAGAGAAATAAAGTTCTAATTTTTTACCAATAACTTATAAATAATTTATTGATTAGATAATTTTCTCATGTGAGAATGTGAATCATATTAAAAAATAATAATATTAAAGTAAAACATTATTTTTCCACAGTTTATAGTAATTACAAGGGGATGATACATCAGATCTTGTTGACACCTGACTAAAACTTTGAAGCTAAATATGTCATTAGTTGGAAAATACTATTAAAAAAATCATCTACTGATTCCAACTGCAAGATCGTTAAATGCATGATGCAATATCAGGAAAAAAGTGTCGTTTAGTGATCCCCAGTCAATGCTCACTCCAACCAGATGAGATGTGGTCTAGAGTTAAGCATAAGATTTTGTATGTGACAAGTGCAAGCAGGTTGACGCATATGATTAGGCCCCACTACTGTCATAGTTTAATTTCCAAACCTTGGTTAAAATGTGCACCAACTAGTTAAATAGTAAATTTTAAAATATTCATTAAAGGTGAAAGAGAACTGGATAGTGTCAATAGACTAGGGTGGACTTGCACTGATACTACTTCCCAAAAATATTATGTTTTATGATTTCACTTGAAGCAACACTAATGTTTTTCAGAAAAATTATTTGTGAAAGACTGTTTTTGTTGGTTGTTTCAGGATATTAAGGAAACCCCGAAGCTGTGAACTGAAGTCAGTGTTAACCTTGTGCAAATTAATAACTCACCAACAATTCTCTTCTTCTGGTATGGGACCATAATAAATTGTACAGAGAGCCAGGCTATTAACCCTATCCCTAAGCTGATCACCACGGCTCCCCACATTGGAATGTAGTCAAAATACAGCACTGCAACAACAAATCATAGATGTAAACTTGGCTCATAACACTGCACTTAATTTAAACAACATATTATAGTTGACATTTGATTCTATGCTTTAACTTCTTTTTCCATCAATTTGTAATTTATTACTTTGAATTCAAAAGTTATTACTGTAGATTAGTGGTCTTCAGCCCTTTTTTAACTAAAGGGCCATTTTCTTTTTGGTAAAAAACAAGTAAGGCCACAGAAATTGATATTATTCAGCACTCAGATAATGGTGGTTAAAAATACTTTAAGCCTACTACCTGCCAGTGACTAAGGGTTCTACAGAAAAATAGAGAATTCTTGGGGAATTCATTGAAGCTTTGAATTCTTGGAATCCTTACACAATTAATGTGAATCAAATTCTGGCTTCGATTTATCCAAATTAAACTTAAAAATTTGAATGAACTGTAATTTTTTAACATACATTTACAGAGGAATTTCAAGGGGAATGAATATAATATTTCAAATTACGCAACGTTGAATTAATGAAATTCTACTGTGTATATATAGATACATCAGTTATATTAAAAAAAAAAAAAAAAAAAAAAAAAAAAAAAAAAAAAAAAAGTGTTTCCTAATATAGGCCATGGAGGCCCAGAGGGTTCCAGGAGATTAAGGCTCCCAGATTTTTAGACAATCGGCCTTATGCACTGGCTGCCTTTACCCCTCGGATTGCTTCTGGTACTCATTTCTGTCAAAGGCTGAGTCAACCCATAGTGCCACCAGAAGTATTATACCAATTGAAAAACTCCAAAGACCTCATCGGGAATCGAACACGTGACCTTCCGGTTTGTAGCGCAGCGCCTCAACCACTACGCTACAGCATACCCCATAGACATACCAGTGCTGAAGTTAATTTGAAATCATTTTAACCAAATTAAGATTCTAATGGTAACTGTCCAAATTGTGATATTATAAGTAATTATTATAAATTCTAGAACCAAACTTCCTGCCACAGTTGAAAGCAGTACAACCTTATATGTGTAAGTATACTACTTATATATTCACAATGTTTTAGCTTTACTGAATAGCATTAATGCTATATGCTTATACTCACATTTTGGTCCATTATGGACAATGGAGAAGACATTGATGCATATCGTGATCCCATAGAAATAAGGGAGTGCTCTTAGGCCTGGCACCAGGGGCTGTGGAGTGAGCAGGATGAAGCGACGAATCAGCTTAAACAATACCACTGACATAACGCCAGACAACACCGGTGAGATGAACCATGAACCCACTGAAATAAACAAGACACTAATTATTAACTACACATAATTTACTCAAAGCATGAAGTTTATAAAAAGTAGTAATGAAGTATAAATATACAGGGTGTTAATAAATAACACCAAAATATTTTACCTGCATATAGAGGGGACTTAGACAAGCAACTTTTATTAGGAGATTTTTGCTCTATGACATAAAATGTGTATGCTACAGGGCATTGAAGTAATTATAATTTGGTGCTCATAAATCAATAATTACGCGAAATAGGGTTAAAATGTTCATTAAATTGACTTCATGCCTTCCTAGTGATCGAAAAAACCTGACTCTTAAACAATCGTCAATAGCTATATCATAATTTAGTCTTTCCATAATCTGCAAAATTTACAGACTAATCACATGACTGGTCGCCACTGCATTAGTCTTTTATTTATTCATAACTACTGACTACAGTGTTAACAACGAAGTTCCTTTGTTTTGCATTTTTTCTAAAATTAGAAGTCAGTGGCGGCCATGCCCTGGGAGATTTTATGCTGTAGCAGGAAAAATTGAATCCAGGAAAGGTACATCTTTCTGTTAGAAGCTGAGTCAATCCCAGGGCAGATTAAAAAGATACCTTCAAACTCATAAGTAATCAAACCTGTGACCTTCTGGTTTGTATCACAGTGTTTAATCAACCCCGCCTGGCATACCCCGACTAAATGCATGTACTATAACCTAAAGTCATTTGGAAAATTCCTCTCACATTTCTTCTGAAACTTAGGCTAGCTATGAATAAGGCTTATGACAAAAAAAATGCACACTCTTGCAAAGCAGCCATTTATTCTGTCAGAATGAGAAAACTACAAGATCCAAGCTTGGGTAGGGAAAATTATGTGAGTGCTTGATATGAGAATTTTCAGGTAGATTTACTGTCTTGTATTTGATTGATTGATTTGTCCCCTTAAGGGTGGAAGGCGGGTTGGGACGACCCTAAGCACTTCGGCCTTGTGGCCCATTGTGCCATCCTCCGGGAATTGAATGATGTGCAAGCCCAACGGCCCCTCGACAACAGACCCCACCGCGAGCCCCCACGGAACTCCCCTACATCCAACAGATACCTCTACCATGCCACGTGTGCCACTGCCTCGGTACCTCTTACAGAGCCCCCAGGTTGGCAGCACACCAGCCAGCAACTTCAGGACCACAATCCACGGGGAGGACGGGAGAGGCCCACAGCAGGTGCTGGGGCGAGGGTAAACCGGAAACCGGGAAAGGAAACGGGATGATTATGAGGGGGAGTTTTGAAGATGAAATGGAGAGTGTTGGTGGAATGAGAGGGAGAAACGGGAGGATCCCCGAGAAAAACCCCCAAAGGTCACGGCTTCGTCCACCACGAATGACACGCCCGCCAGGCCCGGGGTTTGAACCCGGGACCGCTAGCATGCCAGGACCACGCGCTAAGCATGAGCCACCGTGACGGCACTGTCTTGTATTACACACATGGGAAAAAAAAAAATTTGGCCATATTACACAGAAGCTATGGAGTTAAATATAATTACTACAGCATTCATTTATTTAACTACAAAATTTACAGAACCCAGTGAACTGTTTCTGAAATGATGGACGCGATATTAATGATGTAGATGTAGAAGTCTGGAAATTGTGATGCAGAGTAATGATCTCCCTCACAGCTGTCACCATTACCACAACATTTCAAATCGAAGTTCACAAGGGAACTACTGGACATTATGCTTTCAAAGTTTGTTCAAAGTTTCAGATTGTTTGTTACTAGTAAATTTTTGTTATAGCCTTAAGATAATTGCAGTGGTGTAACTAGACCACTTGGGCCCCCTCCCCCCAGCAAAAGCTACCAAACACGGCTATCTTTAACTTCTTTTTCTATGGGTAGCTTTTTTGTCTTTCAGTTTGTCTCCATGAGCTAATCTATACGAAAAAATAATAGACAGAATAAGGGAGTGAACTCATGCAGTATTTAATGTACTTATTTATTATTATATTAGTTCAATAATATTAAGTTAACTGATTAGAAAAAATATAAATGTGTGCATAATTAAAAGTAATGAAATGGAAAAAAAAAAAAGGTTATGTTTACATATGACAAAGTTAATGAAATTTTAAGGTAACAACAACAGTTTTAATTTATTTGGAGAGTCAGAAAATAAATTAGCAAAATTTGGATAATATTAATTCAGAATATGTAATAGTCACGTTTAAAATTGTCTCTTTATAGCTTTTACATTAGAAAATTGTCTAATTATTGTCTCATGAAAGTTTATTTTCAAAGCCAAATTGTTCTCGATGTATAACATTGCTAGTCCATTTAGTCTGATTTGGCTCTGTTGAGTGCAAATATTTTTTTTTATTAATTTCAGTTTTGAAAAACTCCTTTCACAAGTTTCAAGTGAAATTTAATTAGTTAAAAACAACTTTTCTCCTGATTTCTGTGTTGAATCAAAAGGGCCTTGTTTATTTTGGAAAAATTCACTGCCTCATTTTACAAAATCAGGTGGAACACTAATTTTTATATTAGGGTGGGGCATCAATGGGGGCCCCATAGTAAGTGGGGCCCAGGGCGGACCGCCCCCACTGCCCCACCCTAGGAGCATCACTGGATAATTGTAGTAGGTATTATTATTTTTCCTCCTTTAAACTAATGTATGTATGTCACCCCTCACATGAGCAATGTATATATTATATATTATAATATATTATTATATACATTATATATAAAGTATTAAATCGAGGTCCACGAGGGAAATACTAGACACAGATCTTTAAAATAAGCTTTTGTTAGAAATACACATCATCTTTCATAGCATAACTCACAAGAGAAATACAGCATTTCCAATTGTACGAGGGAAAGACCAGATATTACCATTTCAGATCAAAGCTCACGGTAAAAGCATTAAGACATTAGCATTTAAAATAAAAGCTACAGAGGGAAATGCTTGTGATTTAAATCAAAACCCAAGAGGGAAAACCAGATATTAATGTTTCAGGTCGAAGCTAAAATCAAAGTTCACTACCGATTTGCTTCCCTTGAAATCAGAATTCCATTTAGACTGTTATAAAAACAGCAGAAGTAGAAGATGAGAGAAATGCCAGTTTTATGTACATAGATGATATTGTATGAATTACGAAGTACTCATGGTTTAGCTGACAACTGCAAGTGAAATTTGATGTGACTGACAGGCTACCTATGGATCTCATACTCATATTCCCCATAGGGTTAATTTCAGTGGCGGACGCAGAATTTTTTTCGGGGGGAGGGGGATTTGAATAAGTAGAAAGAATACTAAAAAAATAATTAACTTACATATATAATTAGTTTATAAAACTGGTCACTTACATTGCATATATAGCCTTTTTTCAAATTTAGGGGGGATATATCCCCCAATTCCCCCCCGTGTCCGCTACTGGTTTATTTGCTCGGAATATTGACCAGAACGGTGGACTCTGCGGACCAGAACCTATAAGCAGGAGGTGCTTATCGTCCACTTGGAAATAAGGACCAGTGAGGAATGTAGAGGACTGTGGTTAGAGTAGCTGACTACAGATCTGTCTGCCCTGGTTCGATCCCCGGTACAGCTGTCGTTTTATATCTGTGCCTCTCGCCGACCGTTGGAATTTTGTTACAAGGAGCAAGTAGTCCGTGTATTCCAATACAAAAGATATCCAGTTCCCTTTCTAGTCATTGCTTGTCCGAGCTCAAATCTGCTGCCCGTTGTAAATTTAAGACATGTTTTTGTGCACGCTAGTAGAATCTCTTCTCCTACCAGGAAATAGTCATTTGACAGACCGGCAGAGATATAATACGATGTCTGTACCTCCTCTGATTTTTCTGAGGTAGG
Source organism: Ectobius pallidus (assembly GCA_964059195.1). Lineage (NCBI taxonomy): Eukaryota > Metazoa > Arthropoda > Insecta > Blattodea > Ectobiidae > Ectobius > Ectobius pallidus. The sequence continues at coordinate 108,339,166 of CAXKWD010000007.1, read as the reverse complement.
TAGGTCTGGAACGAGGTGCATTCACCCTCATGATTCAAATTGAGCTACTTGATAGAAAAGTAGCGGCTTCGTTCATGGAAACCACCATTAACGGCCGTGAGTGTCTGCAGGCTGACCACATGCCCCCTAATCTTGCCATCTGCGTACGGTAGATAACGCAGCAGTTGGATGGTAGGCCTAGTCCCTTCGGGGATGTAGCACCACGGAAAGATAGAGAGAGGGGAGGGGGAGGGGGAAAGGGAGAGGGAGAGAGGAATGTAGAGTGGTTTTGTGAGTGATATTAATTATGTCTCATGATAATGAAGAGTACTTTCAGATCATCTCATTCTGAAAGAGAGTCAGTATAATAGCTCAGACTTGGCTGTAATACTATTGCGATGTCCTTGGCACTCCTTCTGTTGATCCTTAAATCCTTCTCACTAATATTTTTTATTCCGGAAAGTCAGATATTATTTGAAAAAAATTATATCTATATAATACCTGCATTATCAACTAGGGCATAGGGATTACTTACAAACATTAGACTTTAAACAAACGGAATGCTCCTGTGCAATGTGGTTGGCACCATGTCAGGCCATTCCCTATAATGACAGCACTAATCAAGTTAAGGAATAGAAGCAGGAACAATGGGAGGAAATTAAATTCCAATCCAGTACTGTATTTACCTCAACTAACGAGGAAAACGTGTAAAAGCACAATCAGATTGACCGGTCTTGAGATACGAGTACACGATTTCACGAATACGATTGTGCAATGCTACCACCTGTGCCATCTTTCCCAGTTTTAAGAATTTAAAAATATATATAATCTTATTTTTACTTTATATAGTTCCTGAGTCAGTAGTCATGCTAAAATTAACGTGAACCATCAAAAAACTGTCAACTTAATGCAAAGATCTAGTTTTCTTGTAACTTTTACATTACCCACTACTCTTAAGAATATATACGTAAGTTAGATTAGATTAATTCCAGTGTCATTCAATCACGTCCTGTTCAAACAAGTAGCCATATTAATACCATTTAAGGTGATTATAATTCCAATAATGGTAATTTGAAAGTGTTGTTTGTTTGAAATTCATCTTTACCCAGTATAGGTTGGGACGGTGGGTGAACCTAAGATTCTTGGTAAAACTAGAAATGTATAATTTATTCCAACTTTATCCACTGCTTTTGGATAATTTGCACTTTACCCAGGTAAAGCTTAAGCTAAAGCTAGGTTTACCCAATTTCAAGCTCTACCCGTAGCATATATAAAACTAAACTAAACTCCGTGGCGCTACATCCCTGGAGAGACTTGGCCCACCACCCGACCGCTGCGTCATCTCCCGTAGGCAGATGGCAGGATTGGGGGGCATGTGGTCAGCATGCCGACACCCACGGCCGTTATTGGTGGTTTTCTTGACCGCCGTAGCATATATACAGAGTGTTAATGAACAACACCGCAATATTTTCCCTGCATATAGAGAGGACATAGACAAACAGCTTTTATTAGGAGATTTATGCTCTCTGAAAAATTACGTACCATTTAAAAAGAAAGAAAAAAATTCTTTACTGCTAAAGACAAGCTTCTATTGTGTTTACAATAAACCTGAATTAAAATTTACTATGAACACTTGGCGGAGATTCTCAAATAAAAACGATTGTCTTTTGTCTGAAAGTAACGATTTGTACATGGAAAAGCTCCTCTCTACCTCCACTGAAACATAAACTGAAAGTGCCGAAAATGACCTAAAATTGCCAAAAAAGACCTATCTCTTGAAAATGACGAAAAATTTAAAGTAAAGCATTAAAATGAAAACCGAATTCCCCTTATTCAATCAATTAATTCACTATATATATATATTCGAGCTGTCTTTTAACCTTCTTATAAAAAAAGATCAAAATCATTAAATGCCTTGCCCTAGTAATTACATAACCACATAATGAGAGCTTACATCTCGACCTTTTCTTCGTCCAAGAAGAAGTCAATATTACACGCGAACGTGAATGTTTCCATTCATATGCTACTAATACAAGCACAGAAACTTATGTATGCACGGGCGAAAAGCACGTCATGATAATAATAAAACAGCTTGTGTCATGTGAAAAGAAGTGATTGGTGCAGTGGGCGACAACTGTTTGCCACTGCGTTTTATGGATGTTAAATGCAAGAAATTTGGCTTCAATCGAAATGGACAGAAAGGATTGCGTGATCGAGACCCGTTTGCGTGATACTAAACCAGAGCGGTCGATCTGGCGCAGGGGTGTGTAAAATCACTGCTTTAACTTCTCGCCGAAAACTAAGCAAGTAATCCAGACCGTGTCGTAGTAAACTGTATTTATGGTGTTTTTAAAACTGATTTCGTTTAATTTCCGGATAAGATTATATCATTTCAAATACGCGATTTATTTATATTAATGATCCCTTACTCTTCGGAAAGAACGTAACCTGAGGGTGTTCAAAAACAGGGTGCTAAAGGAAAATATTCTGACCTAATACAGATGAAAACGGGGACGAGAGAAAACTGCATAATGACGAACTTCATAACCTGTACTCTTCTCCGAAAATAGTAAGGATAATTAAATCACGGAGGATGAATTGGGCAGGATATCTTGCGTGCTTGGGAGGAAAAACATATCTAAAAAATACCGACTAGGAGATCCGATGGGAAAAAGCTACCTGGAAGACCTAGAAGTAGGTGGAAGAACAATATTAGAATAGACTGAAGGGAGGCAGGCTTGGCGAGGGATGGTTGAGTGGAGTTAACTCAGATAGGGTTGAATGGCGGGCTCATGTAAGCCCGGCAATTAACCTCCGGGTTCCATAAAATAGATAATATTTCTTTGGTTTGCTTAGGAATATTGTTTATTGTCATGGAGTGAGTAAATAAGTAAGTAATAACTAGGTAGGATATAACAAGCGTTTCCTAACATGTCAGCTGAAATCTGTGACATCTATTTGAAATAATAATATTAACAACGATCATAATAATAACAAACGATACTTCTCACACAGAGGTTTTCCTTCCGATCATACAATTCTATGGCATAAGCCTAATAAGTACACTCAATTATCATCTTTCTATTTTTCTTCGATTCCGATTTTCCGCATCTTCTCATGATAGGCCAAATTTCTGCACTGAACAGTAGACCTTGTCTTTCCATGTAGTTAATGGGCATCCTGTTTTTCATCATTCCTGAATGATCTCTGGAATCCAATATAATAATGATAATAATAATAACTAAATGACGACGATGATAATAATTTATAATAGGCATTTTTAATTATTTAAATGTTAATTAATAGCATTCATTATTCATTTATTTTACAATGTTGTCAGTTATATTATAAGTCTAATAATTATAATTATTTGGAATTGACTACAAAAATGGAAAGATATACTTAAACTTTATAATACTATCTTCATTTTAAATTTTTATCTCCTTCTGAAAATGCTATTGGTCACTGGGACTGTAATCATTCCATAATTAATACAACAGTAAATACAGGCTAATAAAGATATTGTTGCAATTTATTACTGCACAGTTCTAACGGCATTGACACTGCTGATTATTACTAAATAATATAATTCTGAATCTATATCTTACAGTGATATGACCTGTAATATTGCAAGTTGTGTAGTCTATTAAAACAATGTAAGGGAGATTTTACTTTAAATTATGAAATCATAGTGACAAAGATCTTAACCAAGCCAAACAGCTTTAAATTTTCGCTTCCACGTTCGAGGATCTGCAAGTAAGTACTGGAAAAGTGAAAAATGCTCTCAGGAAGTTGTCTGAATTCGCCATATGGCTTCCTACGCATACAAGTCTATAAAAGACAACATTTAATGATCCAGTAATAAATTAGTCACAACCTTCCGTTACTTCATTAATCTCTTGATGCGTAGTTTACAAGAAGCCAGGATCGTTTAAATTTCATATTCTGTTATAAAAATGAACACTTATATTTCACGAACTTCTCCCTGGATAAAGATTGACCATAGGCCTAATGGAATGAGTGTGCAACTACGTTTTTTTTTATTGAACTCCCCCTGTACAGAAAACGGACGGAAAAAATTATATACATTAGTCTTTTTCTATTACATTTTTATAACATGAGAAGTATTTTTAGAATAAATAAATAAACCTATTTTTAAAACACTCTACCGAAAAGAACTTTGCTTTGGATACTTCTGGGAACTGTGGAGGTATTTATGAACTTTAAAATTTAATCGGCATGATCACAGGACCATTAGTAAGCTATAGTCAACATATTCAGCATTATACGCCTATTTCTGATGTTACGTATGCACCTATTGGTTTCCTCTAAAAAGACCCTGATTTATTTATACTGTATTATACTAATAGTCTAGTCAATGAAGGGTTTGTAGACAGACCTTTCGATCGTAAACATTTTATATAAGGGATGACCCTTCGGTGTGAGCTAACTCCATAGCGTAGCAAAATGTGAGACGTTTTTTATTTCATCATATCTCATGAATGGCAAAAATACAATACAAAATTACAATACAAATTACAAAATTAAAGCTTATTAAATTTCCTACAAGTTTGTATTTATACATTGTTTCTCTATCTCTAACCGTTTAAGAAATATTCGCTGCAATTTTTTTTTCTGGAAAAGTTTTTGTACCACGTTTTCCGGCGAACTTTGTCTCCTAATGCCTAAAGCATTGGGTTTAGGGCAAACCCTTTCAGAATGAATGCTTTACGCATTAAATTTTCTAAAAAACGGACAATCATTTTTTATTTTTTCACAAATAGATCAAAAGTTTTAGGCATTTTAAAAAATACACAATAATGGAGAAAGCGTTACCTAATCACAGACATTGCATGAAATAGCGAGGATGAGTCATGATAAGTAAACATGCAAATCGGCATTTGCCTATACGACTGAGGAAACCATTTTTAAAAATGTCAAACTAACCAGACACGGGATTTGAACCTGAGATCTCATAAATGCGAGTCCAAGACATTACCGTCTCAGACACCTCGCACACAAAATTCATGAACGGTTCGACACCAATCCTTTCTATTCAGTTAATGAGTTTTTATATAAGGATATTATTGTATTATGTCCTTACTTTTTTACGTAAATCTTGATAATTCTAGTATTTTGGTTTAGGACATTGTTAAAAACAAACTGATGCTATAGGATTCCCACATCTTGATTTTTTAAATTAGTTCTCTAAACGTCCCTTCTAGCAAAGAAATTGTCAGCCAAACACGAAACACTTTGCCAATGTGGCACACTGAAATTCAAGTGGTATAGAAATCGACCTGTGCATAAAATGTTTCTAGCAAATTCTGAATCAACTATTTGTAGACAAAACTAGAGGTGGATCCCAAACGGTCAGGATGCAAATTGCGAAGCACTTCCTCCGTAATTTGCACTTCCTGATTGTCTGATTGCAGAGGTCAGACTGACAATGCCAGACAATAAAAAAATATTCATGCAGAGGACTTCGCTAATGCTACAATACATAGACTGTTACAGTACATATTGCAACCTGTATGACTCAAAACTTGCTAATTAAAAATACGCATTTTTCTCCCATTAGTAGATACAGTCATCGTTTTTTAACATAGGTTTAATTTATACTGATTCTTGTAACTGGTGATCTACTTAGATATGAACACAATCTATTGGAGACAGATAGAAAGAATTGTAAGCACTTGACAGAAAAAATTACAAATAAAATCAGGTAAACTGATGTAACAAAGTGGCAGAATGCTTTTGTTTAATCAGTGATGATAATAATTATATGCATAAAATAAGTTATTTTTTTAATCGATTTCCGGGTTAAGCTCTAGATCGATTCATTAAGCAGAGCTTACGGAATAACAAAGGTCTAGTTCGAGAAGCCTTTGTGAAGGAATATGTGGGTAGTGTTATTTGTCATAGCTAACTGTATTGCAACTTCCAATTCCGTATGTGAACACTGCAAAACAATGTGTTGCCATGAGAACTGAAAAATGGAATTTCTTAATGCATTCAGTAACACCTAGAGCTAGTCATCCCTTTGTGAATGACTTTGGTAAGGCAACAAACTCCCAGATAAAAGACACTCAGTCCCGGTGTGCATGTGTTCATAACACCTGGCCAGCTCCTCCCATTTCGGAAGGGAAATAAAATTGTTATAGATAATGTAGGGCCCAACGAGAGGTCCGGAATTTATCGTGAGAGAATCCGGACCACGAGTTATTTTTATTATGACTATTTAGCGAATACTCACAGAATGAAGCATGTATTGAATAATTAAAATCGAGAAAATGAATTAAAATGAAGCATGTATTGAATAAACAAAATCGAGAAAATGAATTAAAATGAAGCATGTATTAAATAATTAAAATCGAGAAAATTAATTAAAATGAAGCATGTATTGAATAATTAAAATCGAGAAAATGAATTAAAATGAAACATGTATTGAATAATTAAAATCGAGAAAATGAATTAAAATGAAGCATGTATTGAATAAACAAAATCGAGAAAATTAATTAAAATGAAGCATGTATTGAATAATTAAAATCGAGAAAATTAATTAAAATGAAAGCATGTATTGAATAATTAAAATTGAGAAAATGAATTAAAATGAAGCATGTATTGAATAATTAAAATCGAGAAAATGAATTAAAATGAAGCATGTAAATGAATTAAACACACTGCTATTTGTGTCATTGTAAGCGAGATAGCCTAGCCTATGGCAGAACAATTTATATATTATAATAACAGCATTTATTTTTTAGATTAACCTCTGTGGTAGACCTATAGCTAATAATATCGTATTAATAATACTGTACTCATTAGGCTACTATACGAGATTTGAAATGCGTCTTGACCACAAATACAGTATAGGCTACTTACTTACTTACTTACTTACTTATTCAATGGCAATAGACAATTCCTAAGCAAGCTAAAGGAATATTATCTATTTTATGGAACCCGAAGGTTCATTGCCGCGCTTACCTGAGTCCGCCATTCAACCCTATTCTGTGCTAACTCCATCCAATCATCCCCCACAAATCTTACTTCCCATAAATCTGTTCTAAGATTGTCCTCCCACCTACGTCTAGGTCTTCCACGTGGTCTCCCAGTCAATACTTTTGAGATATGTCTTTCCTCCCCCATGCGTACAAGTCCAGCCCATTTCATCCTTCGCGATTTAATTACCCTTACTATCTCCGGTGAAGCGTAGGCCTACAGGTCCTGAAGCTCGTCGTTAGGCCTATGCAATTTTCTCCAGTCCCCATTTTCATCCCTCTTGGGCACAAATTATTTTTCTAAGCACCCTATTTTCAAACACTCTCAGACTATGTTCTTCCTGATCAGTTAGCGGCCATGTCTCACATCCATATAATACAACCGGCAGGATAATAGTCTTATAAATCATAATTTTATATATACTTTTTTGGGGGGGTTTCACATGCAGCTTATAAATACCCAATAACTGTGTTCATGATTATTTTTTAACCAAAGAAGCTACAAGTACGAAGATGTTTTACTATTTAGTCTGTGTGAATTTACGTAAGAAACAAGTGTACGTAGGTGCGATAAAATAAGTGATGATAAAACGGTAAAATTACGATGATACATACTTGCGATTGGTTGAAAATTCCACACATTTTTGTACAGGATTGGTCACTGATTCGTGATCTAAATAGTCATAGAAATAATCCCGTACCCTACGTACCTGGCAGCTCTTTCGTAGTTGAAGGGTCAACCCCCTAACTATAAACATTGAAGGAATGAAGGGACTAAAAAATCAATGTAGTTAGAGAGGTCTCAAGTCAGATTACGTAGGATGTAAGCCGCATATTAACAGAACATATCAGAAGAATATTATAGGAGAAAAATTCCTCTGACACTGGGATTTGAACCCAGGATTTCATTAATTAGTGTGCCTCACAGTACTGCATATGATATAACTTGTCTGTCAGTGAGGTAGACCATTAAGGGCAATCAGTCATAGGAGAGAGGTTCCATCTGGCGCTGTGAAATGAACTCTGGCTTAGCTCAGTTGATAGAGCACTGGCACGGATAGCCAAAAGGTCCTGGGTTCAAATCCCAGTGTCAGATGAATTTTTTTTTTTATAATATTATCATGTAATGTCCAACAGAGACAATCATCTGTGGCAGGGATAGCCAAAAGGTCCTGAGTTCAAATCCCAGTGTCAGATGAAATCTTTTCCTATAATATTCTCATGTAATGTCCAACAGAGACAATCCTCTGTGGCAGGGATAGTCAAAAGTCCTGGGTTCAAATCCCAGTGTCAGATGAATTTTTTCCCTATAATATTCTCATGTAATGTCCAACAGAGACATGTGGTTCATGAATGCACATAAGACCATATCAGATTTAAGCGAACAAAACCTGATCAAACACGGTTTTTGAACTAGATAATGGCAGACGGACTAGACATACTTATGGTCTGACCAACTGTATTCTCTACAGCTCATAAAACACACATTCCTCTTGTTGTGTGTTGACTTGCATAAAGATGACCAGATACGAGCTTTATCGTGCATTGTATAACATAATAATCCTACAAGTGTCATGATTATAATCTCGTTGCAGGGCACAGCTATCAAAACGAAGTACTGTACTTATTTTGGTTGCACATTTATAACTACATTAGCTTTAAATTCAGCAAAGCATGCAAACCGAAGTTAGCCAAACCATGACTTCATGCTTCCTGTTCTAAGGAATTGGGGATGCAGCTGGTCAATAGGTGTTTTTCGTTAATTTTCCGACACAAAATGTTTCTCTTCCAATCCTGAGATTATTTTATAGTTACCAATACCTCCAGTTAAGGACGAATATATATATATATAAAACTTCAAAGATGAGGAGGAAATCTCAATAACTTTTTCTGAAGATAACTGTGGTTATTGGAGTGGCTTAGCTTTTTTGTAGGCTCACGAATTCACTGCGTTGTCCAATAATTCGGATAGTGAAAGCTTACTTTTCCAGTCATGCGAGACTAATAGGGTGTAGTTCCATGCACAACAATAGACCAAAATGTTTTCATTTTAATATACTTTCATACTTAATATTTAATTAATATAATATCATGCAACATAATACAATATAATATAATAAATTAATATAATTAACTGTTAGCGTAATTTTTGGCTAAGAATAGTTACTAATTTGTCATGCTGAGATTCTTTAATATCTGTTTAAAATTTTATACGCCTACTAATTTGGTACTTTTGTTAAATCTGCGAAACTAAATACTGATTTATTTATACAGCATTCAAATCAAAACTATTTAAGAAGACAATAAAACGCATTGGAATTACGGAAAAATGCTAATTCTTGTGAACAAGTCGAACAATGTACATAAAAAATTAGAGCGATTCTTGAGCAAAATTGTTATAAACGTGTTTCAAACCAGATATAAACACCTTACAAACAGCTTATTAATATTATTATTATTTATTTTTTAATTTCCGGTAGGCTAATACCTTACGAATAACAAGATGGTTCATGGCTTGGACATTTTATCGCCATAATTCGTGGTATTATAGGTTACTTTTTCACAACTTACCAATAATTCTTAAAATTTCCTTTCAATTAAAATATATGAATTTGCTTAATGATTTCGTTTAAATCTCTATATTATATCCCAAGTAAGAATGATCCTGTTCAAAACAAAGAGGCGTGTCTGTCATAGTCCGCACGTGAGAACGCATGTCATCACCGTGATAATGGTAGTTTGTTTATTCTCAGTACAACTCACTTTCACTCTATCTTCAACAAATAAACATGAGAGGAAAATACAAGTACGGAGAGAGGAGTAAGATATGCGTGGGTGTCCCGCAGGGTCGTCGTGAACAATGAATTCTTTATGTTTTGCTTGCTAATTGATATACTATAATGATGCCAGTGAGAGTTTGTTATTTCACGTGTAAATGTTGATATTATTGTTGCATAAACTTACGAACACTACTTCTCCACTAGCAAGACACACCCTGGTAATGGCGCATGCTAATGTCACGTTTTGTCACATGATGCGAATTTTCCGCGAACTCTCTGTGAGTTCTCCTCCCATTTGTTTTGAACAGGAGCAAACTTACTTGAGATATACTATAGTATGTATAGCTGAAGGTTGATAATGACTGGGTTGACTGTTATAACATTATAACATTGAGTAATGCTACTTTGGCCAGTAATCGTGGCGTGTGCCTGAAATTTCTACTGCAGGAAGACTCCTTCTACATGCCTGTAAAATACAGACATGGGACTGCCGCATTAAAGCGCAGCTAAATCCCATCGACCTGGACCGGGACCGAACCCGCGGACTTTGGAACAGACAGCCAGCCCCTAACTAATTTGCTTGTTGAGATTACAGGAAGTGCGGGCGCAACTCAGACGGATGCCGTGGTCATCCCTAACACGAGACGGATTGTGACCTTAATTATGTATGTGTCGCTATTGGGTCATGGTGTATTTTGACGAGTTACTTGGAGGGGGCATTCTTCGCATTGGCTCCATGCCCCGGCGCCGCGACCAATCGCATGCAATGACGTAATGAGAGATGAGCGACCCCAGCACGAGCCAATCACGTGCCCATCCACAACAGACAGGGCTGTACAACATTCACTAACGTAAGACGAAATTGTCCAACACCAATGAGAAAACACGCATATACAGCGAACCGCAAAGTGTATGGTATTTTCCAAAACATGAAGATCTTTATAGATTTTTTTTTAAAGAGATTTACAGCAACTAAGATATTAATTTTTTTAATGCCATTCAGTTAATTTTTCAAATAATGAAAAAGTTTATTGTGCAAGGAGCAATTTTAATGTGAGGAATTGTTTTAAAAGCTTTGGAATTTTTCCTCTGTTAAAGTGTCCAAGTGCTTACAAGTACACTTCAATGTGTTTTAAACAATGAACGATCATTATTTTTCTTAAAATTAAAAAACAGCTAGATCACGTGAAGAACAAATGCCAGCAGATTCTAATCTGGATTATTTTTAATTTTCACAATGTCACGGTTTTACCCCATTTTCCCTGGGTCAATAAACATGCTATTTTTCAACTACAATACAACCTCTCTAATCCGGACCCCGCTTGTCCCGACATTCAGTTAATCCGGACGGACGAAAAATCAATACATTTTTATTTTAATCACACAGATATTTTGTTTGGTTAATCCTACATTACCTTGTAGGTTAAACATTTAGGTCTAAGTATACAGTAGTAATAAAACTGAAATTAAGTTTCAGAAAAAGTTATATTCATGAAAAGAAACATCGAGTTCTAGTTTTACCTATTTAAAAGTTGTATTTGCAGTACGTGCATTTTAAGGCAAATTTGTTTAATCCGGACTTTCGGTGATCCGGTCAGGTTCCGGTCCCAACTAGTCCGGATTAGCGGGGCTCTACTGTACATAATGTGAGAGGAAGAAACTGAATTTACATATCTTGCCAGCATTAAAAGTGACAAGAAAATACGAAGGACTTTTATCAACAATCCTGTGTGACTGGCCCATTGCGTTTCGGTTGAATACACGTGATATTTCCAAGTAACGATTTCCGGCGACGCGTCCTAATTTGTGGCCATATTATCTTCTGAATGGTATGGGAGTGATGAGTGAAAGACGATAACATTCATTCATATGCAACGTACAACCCAACGCTATCAGCTGGGTTGGGCCGGGCCAGCCGATTCATGAATGAGCGATGAACTCCGGTACAAGGATAGTAGGATACATCGCCTTACAATTGTCACTCGTCGACCCTGAAGCTGATCCAGCCTCTTTGCACTATGCAAAGACGAAGGACGCCAAATTGCAACCAGGCCAGGAGCAAGAACGGCGTTAACTGGGAAGTTTTATGTTCCAAATGATAATTTGGGGAACATTGTAGTCCCAAAATTTTCTCAGAGTATAGGCCTACTTCTAGGTTTCGGGGAAATTTTAGTGAAAGTCATGTATTGGATTCTTGGACTGCGTATAAGCAGTTAATACGAGACTATTTCATTTAGACAAAAAAGCTAAATGTTTATTATTATTACTATATTTAATGTTATATAGTGAACGATAGGTTAGCTAGCAAGTGTCCATGAGGAGTTGCCGGTGAGTTAGAATTTCTTAGGCTGATTTATTTTCGATTTCCTTAAACCATCAGGACAAACTTTTAAATGAAAAAACAGAACCATGGTCTTAGTTCCTGGTTGGGACTGCTACGATGCTTGTGTTTAGAAAATTTCTCGAGAGAAGTAACAGCTAAAATTTAAATAGGCCTACTGTAATAATTTAAAAAAAAATGTATTACATCTAACTATAAGGTAAAAACTCTTACAGGGTACCTGTAGAAAACTGAATGGGAGATTATTATTATTATTATTATTATTATTATTATTATTATTATTATTATTGTCGGCTGCGGTGGTCTAGCGGTAGCGTGTCCGCCTCTAGATCCGAAGGTCGCGGGATCAAACCCGGTTTTTTTTTTTCAGGACGTAAAAATCCTGGACACGGAGTCCTCCGGGAGGGACTTTAAGCTGGGGGGCAAGTGTCGTAGATTTAGGCACGCAAAAGAACTCCAAGCCTAAATTCGAGCCTCTGGACAAAATTTCTCGGCAATTTCACGTCCTAGTAATACCTTAGTTTCCGGAGGGGGGTTGGGAGGCGATGGCCTTACCACCAGTTCCTCTGCCCTCTCTAGGGAAATAAGCGTAACAAAATTCACATAGGTAAAATGAACTCAGTCTCCATGGAGACTGGGGGCGGAGAAAGGGCGCATTCCGTACATAATCCGGGTAAAAATAATAATAATAATAATTATTATTATTATGATTATTATGATGATTATTATTATTATTATTATTATTATTATTATTATTATTATTATTATTATTATTATTGTCTTTTAATGCACTAAATTCTTTCGAATAGTTTACACAAAGCTTTTTGGTAAATATTGCGGTGATCGGTGTAAGGGTAAAACTATTACACCTGCGGTTCTACACATAAAATTGAACTGAGGGAGCAGGCTTAATTAAGTGGTAGAGATTGTGACCCCATTGCGTCTGACTGAAGTATTGCCTTATTCTCGTGTGTTATTGAGTGGGATACGACATACTATCACTCATTGGGTGATACGAGAGACAAATCCTTACATGCTCGACCCTGTTAAGGAAACAAAGGAAATGCTGTATTCACTGGAAACGCTTTTATACACCGAATAGGCTGTTATTGTCTACTTATTTCTTCCCTTTACTGTTTCCTCTCAAACAGATAAGTTACTTTTCCTTTTTTGGATATGCAGTAACAAATAAACCACAACTATCAACATTATAGGCTAGATGTTTTGGTCTGAAATTAAAATTCTTTTTATAACTTATCTGTTAATTTTTGTTGCCACCATTAGCTCAATTAATTAACGTAGGTTAAAATCGCAATCAGTTCACAATTGCTCGTGCATGCGTATTGTAAAACATAAGTCACCTTACATATAAGATATAAAAAACTAATAAAACTTTTAAAATATAATTATAAAAACCTCTCTTGTGTCGACATGTTTTCGGACTCATAGTCCATCTTCAGGTCTGTGGAGATCAAGTTCCTTGTCCTGTTTCTATTTCGGCGGATGTTTCGGATAAATTTGCAGACTTAAGCTCAATCGAAAAATGAAACTTATTGAAGAATTATCTGTTAATACTGACTGGCTACATAAAACGAAAGGCTAATGATTTAGGTATCTCGATTTTGCAATGTTTTAATTTAAAAAAAACATAATTTTGACGAGCAAAATCATGTACACTGAACCTCTAGAAGTAAATTTCAATTGCAGCTATCCTATTTAATCCTTTCAGAGCTGAATTTATATAATTATTAATATAAGAAATGATAAAGTGAATTCATTAGTGGGCTCTTAAGTTTGATATCGATGAAAAAGATTTTAGACAATTATGGTTTCTATGAATGGCAACTCTACCACGTGAATAATAATCCTCACATTTTACGTAGAGTATTATGCTGTTAAACCCATATTTTGACTTTTATATAATTTTTTAGAAGATGCAAATATACATCAGTAGCAGTGAAAGCATAAAAGGATTCTAAAATAGCTTAACACAGGCTAAGCAAGTATTTGTTCAATGAGTATGGACTAAGTTTTAGCAACTCGAAGTGCAATAATTTCTAGGTATACCACTATTATTTCCCTAAGGATCACTCTTTTATAAAGCCATAAAAGAAAAAACTCCAAGTTTTAAAGACCTGGGTTTTTAATTCTGCAATAAAAGTTACTTCTCCAATTTACAGTTCATTATAGGCTCGCCTATTCAAACTTCTTCAGTTTTGCTAACCCCCTGGGGAAGAATAAAACTAGCACTCAGGTAAGATTGCAATCGTAAAACTTACCTATGGTTGCCAGGGTTGACCAATGAAGGCCTTGAGTACCACGGCAGACCAACGAGAAGCCGACAGTAGCGCCAACAATACTGTGAGTGCCGGAAATTGGAAGCTTGAAGAATGTGGCGACCATGAGCCATACTGCACTCCCAGCTGCAATAAAACAAGTTGATTTATGCTTATTAAATAATATTAATATTTCATCAGTATTTGCCTATTGAATTGTACACAGTACTCACACAAAGAGGCGAGGCACCCCAGCATCAATTCTCGCTCTTCTCCTTCATATAGGCTCACGTCCAGGATACCTTTCCGCATCGTGTCTGATACCTTATAACCTGAAAGCAAACCCAAAGTATTTTGTGAAACTCATAGCACATATTTAATTATTTACATCTATAGGCCTATAAGTAGCAGTTCTGTGAATAGCAGACCTCACGTCAAAAAAATCTGTGTGTTGGTTAAGTTCTTGAAACGTTATGCTTACGAGCTATTTATACATTTTATCAATTTTTAATGCGATATCTTTACGTGTTTTTAACTTTACTTTCGTTTAAATAAAATAAATATGATACTAGTTGCTCAGCTAAGATATATTTTGTGATTTTCCGTCTAGGCCTTTCAGTGCCTTTACACCAACTTCAGGGCATCTTTTGCTGGCTTGGAGTTCCAATAATTAAAATAAAAACTGCATTTCGTCACATTTATAAAATAAGGTAAAATTTATAAAATCTCATAAAAGCACTGTCACTGAACTGTCTTCTTTGGCCTCCTCGCCGCGTGTCGTTTTTATTTTAATTATTGGAACTCCAAGCCAGCAAAAGATGCCCTGAAGATGGTGTAATGGCACCGAAAGGCCTAGGCGGCAAATCACAAAATATATCTTATATGAGAAACTGGTATCATATTTATTTTATTTCATTGATGGAGCTTAACCGTATTGAACATGTACATTAATATTTCAATTATTT
This sequence comes from Ectobius pallidus, assembly GCA_964059195.1. Lineage (NCBI taxonomy): Eukaryota > Metazoa > Arthropoda > Insecta > Blattodea > Ectobiidae > Ectobius > Ectobius pallidus. Next base: position 108,323,824 of record CAXKWD010000007.1, on the reverse strand, counting down.
TCATTTTCCTATTAAGCTTATTTGTTTTTAACTTATAATTTCCACCAATGCTCAGTAATTAAAACAGCAGGAACTTAACCTACTTTATAAAACATGACATATCCTATTATATTTAACATACATAAGTAGCACAAGCCGCTAGTCCAGTAACATAAAAACTTGTACAAACAATGGGTCAGTCATAACTATTACTAAAAACTTCTTAAATTGTTAAAAATGTCTTTATGGTCAATATAATAAAGTATTGTACTAAAATAAAGATGTACAAGACTTTATTATATTGACTTTAAGCACGTTTTTAACAACGAATAAGTTCAAGACATTCATGTAAAATTTAAACACTTTTTGAACGAGATAGAGGAAAAGGAGGACAAGAAAAGGGGAGTGTGAATGTAAGGGAGGGAGGCAAAGAGAAAGATGCGCAGATAGAAGCAAGGAGATTTATTAAAAGTTTTTACTATCTTATACTTGATTTCGATTTAAAATTGCTTTAAATAGAATCAGTCATCAGATGTTCAAATGGAATCCATCATCAGCCTGTCTCATGCGCCAGATTTGTTTTACGACTGTCTTTTGCTACAAACTGCCATCTTGTTATTGGGGGCAATAATTTAGGATTAGATAATAAAATGCTACAGGCAGGGAGCCAAAGTAAACCTTTCTGGAGTAAGAAACTACATTAAATTAAAATCGTGTCAGTATTTTTATGTTATAAATTGGATTAACAGTGACGGAATTAAATGGGGGGGGGGTTAAAGCCAAAGTGGTGTAAGTAATGTTTTATGCATTTAGAGAAACAGAAGGTTTTGTTAGATGCATTATAATAATCTCTCCTAATATTGTCCTCCCACCAACATATATAGTGTATGAAAATAACAGGACTTACACGACTCTTCCTGCTAACAGATCTATAGGCCTACCGCAACATAATATTGCAATACTTAGGTTAAAAATTTAAAAAAAAACATGACTTACACCACTTTGGTTTTGACGCCCTCAAATGATAAATGATACGCAGAGCAATCCAAAAGCATAATAAATTAATAAGCATAAAAAAAGCATAACGGGACTTTAGACTTGTGGTTGCTATCCAGGTCATGATTTTAGGGGTCTAAGAGTCGAGATAAAATTAATTTTATAACCACAATAAAGCATAATTTTGAAAAATAAAGCAAATCCACAATATGTAATAAGCAGGGCCCGGATTCTAACGACAAGTCATCTTTTTATTCATGCTTCATAGTCATTGTCAACTTGTCACGGCCTCTAGATTACAGAAATGCATTTTTATTAGGTCATTTTTGTCATTTTATGCCATTTTATATTTTTAGGACATTTATTTCAATTTTACGTCATTATTTTGTCATTTTCGTGTAATTTGCTTCCACATTTAGTCATTTTCATGCATTTACATTGAGCATATTAACGTTTTTAAGTAAATTAATTAATAGGTTACTATAATGCAACATTTTGTAGGATCTACTTTAAAATCAATTCTCTTAGTTTTCTTCTCAGATGCTCCAAAAGTTTTTAGACCTACAACATCCTTTCTACATTTACACTTTTTGCAATTTTGTATAAATCAGTCTATAACTTTGTGTGTACAATAATAATTTCTATAAATAAAATATAAGTTTATAATATTATAATATATAATTAATATATATAATTATTAAGTCATTTTCTTTAAAATTTAGGTCATTTTTCAAACAATTTTAGGTCATCAGAATCCGGGCCTTGGTAATAAATTATAAAGCATAATTCTTGGAGGATTAACTGCCTATTTAAAATGTTACAACAGATTCAATGAAAAAAAATTTAAACATCCCCATCGTGTACGTAAGTACAGCCAGTGCACAACCTGAATCATAGCAGTTCACATGTACATCGTAACCAGGCCGACCATATGGGGGGGGGTTATAACATCCGTGGGGTCTGGGGGGTATGGAATAGGCTACTCCCCAGGGAGAGGGGGGTCCGGGAGTCCTCCCCCGGAAAATTTTAAAAAGACCCCCGGAAAATTTTAAAAATTAAGACGCAAAATAACGAGTTTTAAGCTTCCCACGCCTTATACTTGTATAGAGTAATTTATGGGCAGACTTAAAAAAATTATACAATTTTCCTTTTTTTAATCAATGGCGGGGGGGGGGGGTTCAAACCCCCAACCCCTCGGTACGCCTATGCACATGTATCGAGCATCAATATCCGAAAACTGATGTAAATGTAATTCAAAGGGATCGTGAATTTCCCACAGATTATTCTGTGGCTGAAATGGGGAAATTTTATATACCTTATGGTCAGAGTGCATTAATTTTGAAAAGAAGTCCTTTGTGCAAAAGCAAGTGGGGAAGATTTAAACATAGATCTCGGACATGGTTCAACTTCAGGCGGTCCTAGCATCATACGTACCAGTACCATACTTCATGAAGGCCTATGGTAGCGTATGGAAGGTTCAAAGAATAGCATGAAAGAAATGGTCAAAACAGTCACCTAAAACTTACAATTAAGCAACCTAAAGAGTATGGTTACAGAAGTTGAGAGTGATATAATAAGTAGACTTGCATTATTTAGCATTGTTCTCTTATTGTACTGTGTTCTTGCATAATTTAATATTATTTTTTGTAAAACAAACTTACTTTACTGTCACAAAAATATTTCAGACACTGAAGAATGAAAGAAATAATTTTTTTTAATAAATCATAATGCTGATAAGATTGCTATTGAAGTGGTATTGTTTGGTTTATACAGTTAATTAATCGAATCGACCTATGCTATCGACTCTTAATACGAGATCACAGCAAGATCTAGATACCGCCACTATTTTATTTGTAATATGAATAACATTAATATTATGAATATTATTAATTAATAATAATATTAATATTATTCTTAATATGAGTACCATACAACTTGTAAGGCTATACAGGAACATCTTTCCATTGAGGAAATTAACATTTACCAAAGAATACTGGTAAAAATCAATCAAACATGATCTATTCGATTTTATACTGTAGTGTAGGCCTATTAGCTAATATTTTTGTTCTTGGTAGGGTAACTTACTAGTGATGTAGAAGGGATCTCTTGGACAATATTTAAAATCCTTCGACACATGAAAGTCGTATTCTTCTAAAAAAATCATAGGTAATTTAAAAATCCTTTCAAATGGATTTACAATTATTTTATAATGTTAAATTTTAATATTTTGTTTCCCATGTTGTCAATAATGATCTTCAAGATTAAAAGTGTTAAAATTTTAATAGGGATAAGCCCTATTGCTTTTAGCTACATTCATGTAGGCCTATGCGTGAAAGGATTAAATTTACTAAAATAGATGCAGACCGACACCCAAACTCTTTTATGTCACGTGGGGAAGCAAGGAAATAATATACTTAACGGCAATAGACGACTCTTAAGCAAGCTAAAGGAATATTATCTATTTTATGGAAACCCGACATCCATTGCCATGCTTATATGAGCCTGTCATTCAACCCTATTCTGTGCTAACTCCATCGAACCCTCCGTCGCAAATCCTACTTCCCTTAAATATATTATAATATTGTCCTCCCTCCTACGTCTAAGTCTCCCAAGTGGTCTTTTCCCTTCGAGTTTCCCAGTTAATATTTTTAAGATAGGCCATGTCTTTCTTCTCCATGCACATCTTCCGTGAGTTAATTATCCTCATTATATTCGACCATAGGCCTTACTCCGCCCCCAAGAACTTTCCGGCGCTTGTGGTCTATTGCTCTATTTTTCGCTCTTGTGTACTTTAAAGCTTGTGGGTAATGTGTTTTGAACCAGGTGTTTGATTCAGCACTAATAGAACTGTGTGACTCTGTGTTTTGTCATCTCTGTTTACACCCCTGATTTACTAGAGATTATTCCAGTGGGAACTCAGCGAGAGTGTGCCCGATTGGAGCAATTACGTGCGAGCGACGCCATATTTATTAACAGCTTCGTTACTCACTCACCCCACAACACTATTTTTATTATTACTATTATAAAATTCTCTCAATCAAGTAATTCTGAAAACCATCCAATTAATTTATCAATGATAGAAATTTAGCAAACTTACTATGACGCGGGATATTATTGCATCAATATCCAATCCCGCTTAGAATATGAATTACGTATCATAGAATAATCGTTCTTTATTGGCTCATAAGCAAGCGTGGTGGAGTTAACTTGGAATATTCTATTATAGCAAGGCGTAGAAAAGTAGCCTTAGAATAAGATGGCCATATTTTTATGAATAAAAATCGGGATATGTATTCATATCACAGGTCAATTGGCTTGACTAACTGACCGGAACAAGTGCTTTATTTCCCAGAATTCATTTATTACGTTTTCATGGAGAATTCAAATCCTGTAGATCTGGTTACGATTTTATTCCGATACGTTCCCCGTTTTCATGCAATTTTCGATACAGTAATGAAATAATGTTTCCGAGAGAAGCTACAGAATGTGCTAGCCTCACATCCAGCGACCATGATATTTTTCGCGCTAACGCGCTAACCAATGAAACGTCCGCTTAGCGTATTGAGATCGAATTGAATCCAGCTACTGTTTGCATGGCGGTGAATACGATCTCATATGTCGACTAAAGGGTTTGGTTTATAAATTGAATTTATTATGTAGTTTGTTAACAATTGAAGAAGTTTGAAGAAGTAATGATTCAGTGCTAAAGTTCTTTATTTGCCTTTTATTTAATTTTTATTTCATAATACAGTACAGTAAATTATTACAGCACTGTATTATGTTATTTTTAATTTAAAAACCAAGTTTCGTTTTAGTGCCATCCTCGCTTTGTGCCACTATATGTTAGAGTACGGATGATGGCACTATATCGAGGGTTGACTGTACATCGTGTTCATAATATTGTTTAATCTTGAAAAAGTTGAGGTAGGGAAACTGCGGAAGCTATGCTCGTACGTAATGGAACGTTCAAAACCAATTTAAATAAGTTCCCTAAACAGGCCATGTAGGTCATTCGGATTCCAGGATGTGGAAGTTCCCATTTTTTAAAAAAACAGAAGGTGAAGGTGGTAAGGTTAAAAGTCTTACGTACCGGCCGTTAACAGAAATAGCATTCATAATGAATTAAGCAATTTTCCAAGTTTTTGTTGACAGTAATGACTGTCAAAATTCAGTATTTCCTGCCGGATATGTAGGCTATGATCTAATGGATTCATTTGGTAATTTTTACAATTATTTATGGTTTCCTGTAATGCTAGGGTATTCAAATTTCTTGTCGAAGCTGCTGTATACAGCAGATAATTACTGCCATCTACATGCAGGAAAAGAATTATGGCGATATTAACAGAACCAGATGAAATATTTCCTTTTCAAATCTATTCATATGAAATAGATTACAGTTAATGAGTATGTTAATAATGATATGCCTTGTAATGACACTATCATACTTAGTTGTTTACGTCACAAGGTCTACAAGCGTGCCCTTGACCCGTAAACTGAGTTTCGCCCGCAACAAGCATATTCGCTATGCAGTGTTCTTGAAGTTCAATTAGCTATTCGCGTTAGTACGTTTTTAAATTGATAGAGAAAAACATTGGGAAACAAATTTACAAGTTATGTAATTAATAAATGTAAATATACGATTAACCCATAAACAAAGAATAGGCATTAGAAGCATTACCTTGGATTTGTTCGCTCATATCTGTCGAATAGATACCAACATAGACCAACAATGTAAAACTAGAGATTGGAATTCCGCAAGGGACTGTATTAGGCCCTCTAATATTTAGCATATATACAAGTGATTTATTACTTTTAAACACTGACAATTCGAAAGGTACCGGTAATAGATATTCATAAGCTGCTTACACTCTTGTTATAATCTCTGGAAGTTATTGGAAGTAAGTTTACAATTCATCAAATACAGGAATAAACATTATAAAAACGTTGAATAATAACTTCTTCTTCTTCTTCTATAAATACCGCTAAAATTACCTTCATACCTTTTTTAAATAGGTTTGGAATGCAATCGAAAAAGATTCTTATAAAATATTTATTTACCATGATAATTGTTCAGAACTCAATCTCCGTAAATGTCCAAATTTTAAACAATCAACCCAAGTAAAATATAGATGAAAATATACGTTGGGATATTCACTTTCATTTATTGAGCTCAAAATTATGAAAAAGTACATTAATGTGTTCAAGTAAGACATTTTACGCCAAACACAGCAATAAGATCAATATATTTAGATGTAGTTCCGTCAATTTTGCAATACGAGATTACAGGATGCGGAAGAATAACACGAATTTCACTTCTTCCGTTGATATTATTACAAAAAAGAATAAAACAAATATGTTTAAAGAAAATATCGATTGCCCGACTCATCGTATACGCAAGGAATTTAACGGAACGAAAATATAACAAATTTATCAAAAATTGTATCACAAAACATCTAAACAAAACTACGAAACAATGATCACGGTTTTGCAACACGAAAACGAATAATTACTAGCCCACTATTATCAACATGAATGTAAAACTGACACATATCTAACGCATAGCTCTAATTCTGGCCAGAGATTGTTTAAAAGCTTCATTAAAACAAAACCCAAATTTACCATCATTAAATAATAAAATATTTGAAAGAACAACACATTAATTATTATAAATTCATAAGATACTCTACTAACTTGTAAAAGTGTTAAAAATATAATATTGTAGGCCTACATAATTTCAAAAGTTTAAATAGTTATATATATATATATATAAATAGGCTATATATATATATGTTTAAATAAGTGTTTTTCATTAATGACACTCCCAGCCACAAGCAGCAGCTTACTCGGAAGCGTATCATGTAAAATTGTAAATTTTAAATGTAAAATGTAAATTATAATAATAAATTTAAAAACTAGCATCTTAAAAAGTGCCAACTTTAAAACTACCTGTACGAGGCGTGATTGTTTCAACACCAGCGTACGAGTAGGAAGCTAGTCTATCTCCAAGTCCTACAGATGGTATCAACATTAAATTGTACCTTTCAGAAGGTTGCACTGATCCGCTCAATTTTAGGAATGTGGGAAGAGAGGGAATGGAGCCTGAAAGTTAGGCTACCCACTATAATTGTAGAAGTGTTAAATTATTTGTTATGGCTATTTAATGACGGCTATGTACTGGTATTCAAGGCCTGAAACCATTACCAATGTGCCGAAGTTTTGTCTCGTAGGAAATAGCTGAAACTAATACCGAGGAACTGGTAGGCTACACATATTAGGGTACTTCGATCAATCAAATGAATCTACCTATTGCCTAGATATTCGACCTCCAAATATTCATACGGCTGTCATTTCGGAGTTAGGGCAAGGAATATGGCGTATTATGGAACAGTGAAATCTTTCATGTTACTTAGAGAGAGAGAAAAAAGTTTGGTTAAAAAAAGAAACATGTTATAGAAATATGTAAAAAAAAAAGTGTTTGTGTGTGTACGCTCGCGCAGGTTTATTTTACCTTCAATATAAGGCAATGAATAAAAAATAAAGAAAAAGACCACATGAAAAGAGAGAGAGAGAGATAGAGAGAGAGATAGAGAGAGAGAGAGAGAGAGAGAGAGAGAGAGAGAGAGAGAGAGAGAGTGGACACATGTATGGAAGAGAATCGACAATGTGGGGGTAGTTTAATAAAAATATGCACATGGTTCTCGAAAATTTGCTTATGATATGTTATTAGCTTGGGAGGATTGGTTTGCAGATTATCGTGATAGAAATTGCACAATCTGGAGATGAACCGTGAATCTGAAGGTTAAACCTTAACCGCGTGTGACCTTGCTGCCTGAAGCACATGTCCAGTGATTACTGTTTAATTTGTTTATTTATCGTTCACCTCTATCTTCTAGGGGCGCCGGTGAGTCGGACGTGGCTTCAGAGGGATTCTGATTGGGAAGGTCGTGCCTTTTGAATCTTATCAATCCAGCATAAACATCGGGAAAGAGTCACAAAAATTTCCACTAACATGTTTAATAATAAATAGATCAACGAAATGGAAAAGAACCTGCGTGGAACGAAGCTGTGGTTGCTGCAGCAAACAACAACGTAGTTCTGCTGAAGTTGTTTTCTAAAGTCTGGTCGTTCTAAGAAGGGAACCTGAAGGAAACAAAAACCAGTACATCTGTCTCACTCTAGCTCATTACTCGTATGACTTAAGAGTGAGACAGACATACTGGTTTTTTGTTTACTTCAGGTTCCTTTCTTAGCTATCTCGGGTATAGCTTGTGGTCCTTTAATAAATTAGACTGTAGTCTATTCATAAATTTAATGTTTATCCCAAATTAATAAGCAAATTAAATTTTAAACATAACATGTACTCTTCACGGGGTATAGTCTGTCTGTCTGGAACCCTATAGACCCCTATGTTGGGGCGAAGAGTCCTCCAAGTGGAGGTTTCTCTTACCTATATGAATTTTGTTACGCTTATTTTTCCGAGAGAGGGCAGAGGGACAGGTGGTAAGCCCATCGCCTCTCAACCCCCCTGAGAAAACTAAGGTATTACTTGGACGTGAAAGGGCCGAGAAATTTTGACCAGAGGCTCTAATTTAGGCTTGGAGTTCTTTTACGTGCCGTAAAGCTAAGACACGGGCCACCCCAGCTTAAAGTCCGTGCCCAGGATTTTTACGTCCTGAAAACCCCATTGACCGCGGGCGGGTTCACGGGGTATAGTAAGGGTAATTAAATCAAGGATGAAATGGGCTGGGCATGTTGCACGCATGGAGGAGGAAAGCCATACCTCAAAAGTGTTGAATGGGAGACCCAAAGGGAAAAGACCACTTGGAAGACTTAGACGTAGGTGGGAGGGCAATATTAGGATAGATTTAAGGGAAGTAGGATTTGCGAGGGATGGCTGGAGTGTGCTAAAGAGCTTGGGTGTGAGGCTTGCAAATGAATTAAGTGTTATGGAAAGTAAGTAATGACTCACCTATGAGGACGGCTCCTGCAATCTCGAACACCGTGGCCAAACAGCAAGCCTGCTTCACGGTGAGCACTTTGGAGCCGACGGAAGTGCCGAAGGAGTTGGCCACATCGTTAGCGCCTATGCCAAACGCCAGGACGAAGGCCATGAGGAATCCGACGATGATGAGCCAGAGCACGTCAGGTGCGTAGGGCTCCATCGTCGCCATCATGGTGGAGGCCAGCTCCGTCGTAAAGTAGTCCATGGTGGTAGTGCTCATATTGACGTCATTATTACAACTAGTATCACAGTAACTGTTCCTGAGCTAACCAACAAGCGCTGATTTTATTGTTTACAAAAATAAATTACAACACCATAAATTACTATTTGGCCGCATACTTTTATCTGAAAATACCGACAGCCGCGACTTTCGAAAATTGTCTTCCCTTAAATTTCTAATTTCCAAATAAATTTAGGCCTTTGGAATCTCTTAACAATTCACAAATCTCTTTGTCGCCCCGTTCCCGTAAAAATGTTATAACATTAACAACTCTTCTCCTGGAATCTTGTTGTCCTTCAGTTGCTGATTTTGTTTTCAACAATTGCAAGCTTCTATCCTTGTCTTCCCCCTCTATCCCTTTTTTGTTTCAAAAACAGAAAACAAAAAAGGGAGTCGAGATTTTGGCTGTTTCAGTGGTTTCTTTGTTAACAACGTCCCGGAATATCAATACATGGAGGCCTCCTTGAATGGAGAACCAGGTGACTTTTTGTTTCAACAACTTCTGGCCGATGGCGAATTCATCCTGTAACAAAAGAAATAAAAAAAACTTATATTGGTATGTGCACATAAAAACTGAAAAAAAGAACAGTAGGCCTATGCTATATTCGGCAAATTTCAAACAAGTGTAGGCCTAACTGTAGGCTTTTGTTACGCCAAAAGCAAAATACCAGGAACAGAATGGGGAAAGAATAATATAAAATATAAATATGATAATGGGTAAACAAAAAATTAAAGAAAATGCTACCACATACTCAGCACTCAGAAAAAATTGAAACATCAGAAGCAGATTATAAAATTCATACGATATAATTATACGGATTCATGCAGATCTGTGGTGACAAACTTCGATTATGACTTTTAACAAACTCATTCTGTGTAATAAAATGCTGAGGAACTAACTATTGGGCACAACTTCACCATGCATATTAATTCCATTTCTTGAAATGAATATTTCGTTTAACAAATCTGATGTGTTAAAACTTACATAACTTTGTCTACCTTGGGTACGGAGAATACATGTCACTGTTATGCCAAAACCACGAATGTGCAGAAATTCAGATTTTGACTTCAGTGCATTGCTGGAATCTGTTTACATTAATCTTTGTTCTGTAGGAACCCAGAACGTTCTATTTTATTTCCGTGGTGAGTAATAGTTTATTCCATTTCTATTAAAGTACAAGTTCTGTTTTATTTTTAATGCTACAATAATAAATGTGACCCATTCGTGATTATTTAATGTTTGCACATTCGTGGTTCTGGCATAACAGTGACGTCAAGCTTTCTCGCTTCACATTTTTTACAGATAGAGGCCATTTTGAAAGAAGTGCGTATAAGATGACTATCCTCCAGAGAATTTTCAAATAAACTTTTTAAATCTTAGTGTCAACACCTTTTGTACAAAATTTAAAGAAAACCGCTAGAGCAGTTTTTGAGAAAAATAAAATTTTCTTCATGTAAAATGTTGGTAAAAGTAAGAGAAGCTCATCACCAATCACAGTGTCACATCCCAAAATATTATCTAATGAAAATCCAAATTCAAAACTTTTATACGACTTCTCGTACTTGTGTTACTACTGTCCACATATAGACACGTGCATAGCCACATTTCTCAAAATTGTACTTTTAGATTCTGGGAACCTCAAAACGTGTATTGATGCTGTATTTTTCAGGACCAAAACACAAGTGAAGAAAGAGCATTGTTGGATTATAATGGCTACTTTGAATTTCCTGATGCAACTCTTTATATCATTATGGCTGTATACACACATGTATGTAACCGTAACGCTTAAATGGACTTCCTAAGATAAAGACTTAATTTCTGCATTCATTTTTTCAAAAAGGTATCCTTTAAAGCTAAACATTATCTTCAATATACTCTACCAGATTTTCTGGGAATAAATCAAATATGGAATTAGATTTTCTTTTTTTCAGATATAAATTTTAAAATTAAACACCAAAAATATGTTTAGTGCAAACAATTTTTAAAATAATACTTAGATCTCTTCATCTCTCTCTTCAGAATTCATGCTGAAAATTTTGGAAATTAACTAAATTAAGGATAAAAATGAGATATTTTTACATTTTTTCCTTACTTCTCTTTGCCAATTGCATGCTTTTGAGGTTCATTAGTGTCAAAAACTAAAGAGATGTCAATCAACCATACTTTAAAATTAAGCGTTATACCGGTAAGTTATACAGGCCTGGGAGGGAAATATGATATATTCAATTCTATTTTTAAATCCAGACACATATCTTAAAAATTAAACCGTAACTCCAATCAAATTAGTACAGTACAAAAAATCTAGATTTCTTCATCTGTGACTTCAGAACTAACATTGGGCGCTGGAAATATCAAATACATTGTATAAAGCCTATAATTTGGAATATTTGGGGAATGAGAAATGTAAAGGAACAATTTGTTAGAAAAACTAAGCTAAAAATAAAAGTTAACATATTTTTTCATTTTTTCTACACGTGCACTTGGCCACTTACATGTCGTTTGAGGACATTAGTGAATCAAGATTTTCAAAAGCAACTGGATTACAGATCTAAAAACTGCGAAGATAAAATTTTTCCCTTTTCATCCGAGATTTTGTAAACATTTCAGTTGTACATTTTCAAGCGAGATTTGTAAAAATGGCAGTTATATATTCCCTTAACGTAAGAAGCTACTTTAATAGGCTATACGCAAAAAAAAAATATTGTTACTAAAGTCTAAAATCTGTAGAATAAGAACATGCAATTAAAGTTTTAACTTAGCAATCTTTGAGTTCCAATTACCATTTTATATACCTGTGTTCACCCTTCGGACCCTTTTGCAAACGTTTAGCAAATCTACCATAACTTCTATAAGTTACTGTTGGTCACAGATATCTGAAATAATTTTTTAAGCGAATTTCCAAGCCTTCTGATGGTATCACTGTCACCCAAGGTTCTGACTAAAGTGCCAAAGTAGACAATTGTAAAGCCTAACTTTAGCATCATTTTTCTCAGTTTTACATTTTTCATATTCTGGCGCACTTTATTTAAACCATCCAAAATGTATGAAATTTTGTGAGTGCAGGATTTTGCAGTGAGGTTCATACAACTTCAGAAAATTCATAAAAATTAGACTACTTTTTTAAAATTATATAAGCATATAATACCTCTTAACGTAATATAAACAATAATAGTTATTATAAGAGATAATACTTGTACAAAGGAGCCTTGAAAATTTCATATCAATATCTAATGTGCACCTAAGCTTATGAATTAACACTGTCGAGAAACGCAGTACCTTCTCACCTTAATCTGTCAATAAAACAGCAGGGAAAAATAATCACAGACTCAATAAGTATTTATCAAAAGGAGGGAGATGTGATCTTACCCAAACAAGTGAATGTGAGATCTGTGTTCTAGATGTCGCTAATTTGATTGAGGAGCTCTGCCTGTGCTCCCGCTGTAACTATGGCCGTTGCTAAGAAACGGACTGGCTGTCCGATATGGCGCTATACCTGGACGTGCATTCGCTCAATGTAATCATCTGAAACACAAAAGGTAGATAATTATTCATAAGTGTTATACAGCACATGAATTTTAATATTTATTATCATATAAATGATCTCAGGCGAAGAACTAGAATAATTACTTCTGGAGCGGTAAATATGAAAAGAATAAAAGTAGCAAAAATCCCCGCATCAATCCAGAAAGATCTCTTGGGGGAGGGAGTTGTAAAAGTTCAGATATATAAAGATTTAAAAAAAGACTAGAAGTATAAATATTTGTAAATATAAACATAATTTATAGTCTACGTGACACAATAAAAAATCACTGAAACGTAGAAATAAATAACGTATTTTTGTTGTTATATTCAAAGTAATTTTTCAGAAATTGACTAAAATAGGCCTACTATGCCACTTTGGCTCCTAAGCCTAAACATCGTACCTAAGAGACATGTGTGGAAGAGTCCGGATTTGTTTGTAATTATATAGGCATATTCCTCTCTTTCGTGTATCTATGTGAGAACTCAAAATGCCGTCGAAATAGCACAATTTTAATGCTACATATTTGGGCATGTTTCGCACAATATTACATACTTAAAAGATAATTATAGACTATAATTTTACATAAAATAGCATTCGAGCCAAATTAAACGAATTGTAATTAGCAATATTTGAGCACAATAAATTATAGGATAATAATGTAGTATTTACGGATTGTTAAACTCAATCAAACCATGGCAATTCAGTTCATAATGGGATCAGTTAGGCAAGACTTGTGCGTATAAATTATACATGTAGGTTATTTACTTTTTTAAGAAAACATCTCTAAAAATCAACTAAGAACTAAGCTCTGCCGCAGGGGCAGTGGGCCTCATCCGACTGTTGCGAACTATCTCCGTCTTTCGACTTCATTTTTAGATGGTAGGATTGAGGGTCATGTGGTCAGAATGTAACAAATCTATTTATCGAATAGATCCTCAGTTGTCTTCATGAGGCATCAGTACAGCTGTACCAGACCTACCTACCTCACAAAAATACAATGTACCGGGATCAATAGGCAGTATCGCTAATCATTAAACCTAACAGGTTACCTTTTATCTCTCTTTGCAATATTGTATGCATTTTTAATCCTTTCAAAGCTGAATTTTTATTTTAATACAAGCATTTATGAAGTAAATTCACTAGGGGGTTATAAGTTTTGGTATCAACTAGGAAAAGATCATTCGAATAATTGGTTTCCATAAATGACAATTTTAATACGTTAAGTAGGGCAAACGTGCCTAATTTCGCAGTACCCCCGATTTCGCAGTATATCCTTATTTTATTTACCGCAAAATCAGGAACAGTAATGGAAAAATAATTAAAAAAAAATGTATAAAATAGAAGAGATGAATAAGATGAAATATTTCCACTACTGTTCCCAATTTTGCAATAAATAAAATAAAAAGATACTGCAAAATTAGGGGTACTGCGAAATTAGGCATGTTTGCTATATCTTATTTTAAGATAAAGTATTAATGTACTAAAGCTTTTATGAAATTTTTGCGGGACGCACATGTAAGTCAATAGCAGTTAAAAGGTTAATAGTATTATGTAAAAATCAGTACTCTACTAACAGCTAACACACTGTAGTTCCTGTCGTGCTTTCTTGAGATTGTGTTGCTGGGAGAACTCTACAGGTGCCACCTTCCACTCTATAAAATCGCTCACACTTCATTTGAACGGAAGAAAGTTTCTATGAACATTTTTCAAAACAGCTGGGTACAATTTGAAGAACTAAAAGTTTACAAACTGTCTTTTCTATGTCTGTTGTCTACATGTTACGAGCTACAACTAAAGGGATGTTTACAGCTTACAGGTGGTCCTTGAGGCTACCACGGGACCTTAATGCACTGTGCCTATATATAACAGCAGTATGCAGCAAGTAGTGCCAGTGGACAAGAATTGCATTCCGAGTCAAGCTAATGAGTTCTGCATCTTTCATCAGTACTTTGTAAGTATTAGATATGCAACAAGGCATTCGTGTGTATACAACTCTCCATACGTCAATAGCAAAGCTGCCAACCTTGATGGCACCAAGAGGCCTCATTTTATATCCCTAGGGCACATGACACAGTGCACATGACAAAGCAAATACACAGTATCAACAATTTTCTTTTTTGGTCTTGGACTCGCATTCGGGAGGCCCCAGGTTCAAATCCCGTGACCGGTCAATTTGACAAGTGATTTTTCGTGGTTTCCCTTGTCGTAAAGGCAAATGTCAAATTGGATACTTACTTACCATGACTCAACCTCATTATTTCATCCTGTATCGTATCCATTGAAATTAATATCAGTTGAAATTTTCTGACGCCATTAACACACCAACAATAAAAAAAAAATAGTTGAGCATATATAGCTGCATGGCCTACTGGTATACACACAATCCTGAACTCCTGATATGGCTCATTGCTAAAAGGGGTATAAATAAAGTTGAATTTAAAAAATAAGTTTGTACTCTTAAACAGAACATACGTCGCTTTCTTACTAAACTAAACTCCGTGCCGCTACATCCCTGGAGGGACTTGGCCTACCACCCGACCGCTGCGTCATCTCCCGTAGGCAGATGGCAGGATTGGGGGGCATGTGGTCAGCATGCCGACACCCACGGCCGTTAATGGTGGTTTTCTTGACCGGAGCCGCTACTTCTCTATCAAGTAGCTCCTCAATTTGAATCACGAGGCTGAGTGCACCCCTACCAGACCTCCCTACCTCAGAAAATTCCGAGGAGGTACCGGGGATCGAACCCGGGCCGACGGATCTGTAGTCAGCGACGCCAACCACAAGACCACGCCGGCGGACCGCTTTCTTACTAACTTGTGATTAATTGCTTCGATTTTTTTATACTTAATTTTCATTTTCGAATTAAATTTGGATCACATTAATGTTAAGCCAATGTTACATTATAGGCATATAGGATAATAAATTAACAACTAATCGCCCACATTATATTAAGGATTATTATAATATTATTAAACAGTATGCTGTCTAGCAAATAAATACACATAATTAACTTTACACACGAAGGTCTGGTCATTTATTAAAAAAAATCAGAAAAAAATATGTACATTTTCTTTTACAAGGGTTGGAACTTTAATAGTGGTAACACATCTGTAACATCAAGGTGAATTACAGGGAGTTCCAATCTTTTTTGTTGGATGTTGGTTGGATATTCAGCATATTATTATTATTATTATTATTATTATTATTATTATTATATTATTATATTATTATTATTATTACTTCAGAGCAAATATGAGCTTTCTAGCACTATGAATGCCTTCACAGTAACCAGAAGGAATTGAACTGCCTCTATCAACCGGTCTAAAATAAATTTGGATTTGACAGAAAATCAATGATACGAGTAATTCAATACCTTAAAATTATTCTTGATTCCCAATAATATGCAAAACATAACGAAATGTTTCAAGATTGGTTGTCACTTGTTCTTCTCTTCCGGCGAAGGTTCAATCATGTGTTACACTCAATCATTCATCACAATGAGTAAAATTTTTTAACCAGTCTTGAAACAGTTCATTATGTTATTGCTAGACCTGGGATTTTAGGCTCCAAAAAAAATAATTTTAGGCACCTAAAATAGGCTTTTAAAACAGGTAAATAGGTTTTTATAAGAGAAAATATGCACTTAAAATATGCTTTAAAAATGTGTAAGTAGACCGAAAATAGACTTTAAAATACTACAATATGCTCTTCAACTGTAACGCAATCTTTTTTACTGTAAAAAAGTAATATACTTATTCTCAAAAGAAATAATTGCAAAATTAAGACAGAATTAAAAGTACATTTATCAAAAACAGTTTTGGATCATATGAAAAATTGACACAGTATGTACCTTCTTAGTATATACTATATCGTATAGCCTACCTGCTACTTGTTGGTTTGAGCAATCAGTCAGCATCCCTTTGGCGACAATTGTTTGGGAAAATCTAGTTTCTGTGATAAACCCACCCTCTGCTGTTCTGCTCTTCATTCAGGGAGGTCCATTAAATGATTGTAAAAGTTACAGAAGTTGAATTTTGTTTTAAATGTTCAAAATAGGCATTTTAGGCACTAAAATAATAAAAATAGACACCAAAGTTCCAAATAGGCATTTTAGGGCACTATAAAACTCTATAAATATAAGTGATTTATCATGAAATGTCAACATATTTAGAATTTTTCATGTTATTTCATAAGGAACAAAATAGGCATTTGCCTTAAAATCCCAGGTCTAGTTATTGCATATTATTGTGAATCAAGAATAATTTTAAGGTACTGAATTATTTTAAATCATTGGCTTTCTGTCAGATCCAAAATTCACTTTAGACCTGTTTGATAGAGCCAGCTCAATTTTCCCTGGTTACTGTGAAGGCATTCGTACTGACAGAAGGCTATTTGCTCTGAACTATGCTCGATTTCCAACCATCATTCAACAAAAGCAATTTGAACTTCCTGTAATTCATCTTGATTTTATATGTATTGCCACTATTAAATTTCCAACCCTCGTGTCTCACAGCAATTAACCACAAATTAAACAAAATAGCTTAGTAAGAATGCAGATTTTTAAAAACTCGATACTCTATATGCCAAATTTCCACGTGTGGGATCCTCACATTGCACAGGATAAAATAGAGACCTTTAAGTAACCGGAAGGTGGACAGTGTTGCTCTAGAAATTGTAAGACCATTTCAACTCTAATCCATTTTTTTTTAAATTAATAGACACGACAAATGAACAGGGTTGGAAAAAAACATTTTTTTAAAAAGAACATAAAAAACTTTTTTTTGTTTAAAACACTTTTTTTTTTGTTTAAAACGTTTTTTATGTGAACAACACTGTTGGTTGTTTTAAACGTGTTTTTTTTAACTTTTTCATGTTTACAACAATGTTGTTTGTTTAAAAAAGTTTAAATTGTTCATTTTGTTTAAAACAACCATTTTAATGTATAGGGCCTATTATATACATATACATACATATATATATATATATATATATATATATATATATATATATATAAAACGTTTTAAACAAACTTAAAAAAAACACAAGCACTTGTTTTAAACGTTTTGTTTTAAACATTCCAACCCTGCAAATGAAACAAATCTTCACACTTCGCGCACTTGAGTTATCTAACACCTGGTTTCTTATTCGTTGGAGGGCGAAATAATTTAGCAATGTAATTAATTATAGTGATTTGGAATCGCATTATAAAACTTTGAATACTTGTATCACACGAGACTAAGATCTGTCATTTACCAGGAAAGTCGATGATCTTAAACTTCCAAATTGATATAGATGGCAGTATCGCAATATTCATGACCCCAACACGTTACAGGTTGAGAGTTTACTGAAATGCCAAAGGTGAAGCGGTCGCCGGTTGTCATGGTTACCGCATCACGTGTGCCAGCATCTCCAACCTTCACTTTGTTTAGCTTCATTATGTAGCGGATGTGATAACATTTATCATTTTTTGTTTATTTTATTGGCCCTTCTTCAAGTTCTATTACGTCGATATCCAATAATGTCGGTGAATGACTGAGAAGTAAGAAAGTATTCCCGAAGTTGCCTAATTTTCTCATTCAATTGTCGTGGGTGGCGCAGTTATTATGGTAACTGGCTTTCTGTGCCTACGATAGAGGGTTCGATCCCGGCTTACGTCCATGGCATATACGAGGGATGGGGCATAAGAAATGGTAACCATTCTTTCCTTAGAAAATGTGGGACCATTTTTAAATTTTGAAATATACTCGTACAAATGTAGGATAGTGAAGGAAACATACACCCATAAACATCCATACACGACTGCATCGTGCCACTCTAATGTATTGTGGTAGTTGAGAGCATGAAAGCACACATACCCACTCCATGATCCTTTTAAAGTTCGGTACGGATGGGCATTATTCCCCAAAGCTCCATCAACTCCTTGTGGCGTTCCCTGCCATTTCTTCCTCGGATAGTGACTATTTCGACGCGTGAATGTTCACATCTTGTCATATCCAATCTGTACGGCGGCTGACTCACAACTAAATTACCATCGCCTCAATTCGTATAACCGTACAGACGGCGACTTTAGTAAAGTACAAGGATTATTTTATGGGGTCTGCATAGCTCCACCCTTAACCACTGTAATCCAATCAAATGACTCATCCTTCACTTCTCAGTAGAGCCTTCACCTTCCAAGGCCTCGTTACATGATCAGAAACTGGCAGTATGCGGTAAGTTGCAGTACACTTCCGTCGTTAAAGAACCATAAAATTAGCAAACCGTAATTCATTCCACAGGAACTGAGCAAGATTCGATACAGGTCTATGGTACCTTCTGATAGCACGTGTGAATCCCTTTAATTTTTAACTTTTTGAAGTTAACATATTGTACGGTATGAATATAGCCTATATTTAAAAAATATCTTACTCCCAATTTTTAGTTTATATTTTCGCTTAAGAAAGTAGGGACAATAGGCCAGAAATCATATTCAGAACAGAACGAACAGTTCTGAAGGACAAATCCTTTGATTTGGGCAGGAACTGGACCAGCGATTGCTGATTGACGTTTCAACGTAACAAGACTAATGTATGTTCATCCATGGACTACCAGTACCGACTGTCTGAATTGAAATGAACTTCGGAACTGCTCCAGTTGGCGTCTAAATTAAGAAGACAACAGAGACGCCTGTACCAAACTCAGTTAAGAGTTAACCGAAGGTCTAAGAACACTGGCAGTTTCCCAAAAGGGTCACCGAATCAGCCATTACATGCGACCTACTTTTTAAAGCAAGAAGAACTCTGGATACATGACAGTCTTCGAAATTTGGAATAGGTCAAGGAATAGTAGTAAGTAGAAAGGAAAAGTAGAAAGAAAGGAAAAATGAAAAGTGGGCTTTAATGATTTCTGACGATGAATTTTCCTCCATTTGAAGTAAGAAACTGATAGTGAAATTGAAAGTGAAAGCTAATTAGAACTTCCCAATTAGGATAAAAATTATTACAGAGGACTGCCTTTGATCTAAGTGAAGTTGGTATCTTATCAATACTGAAAAGGAACAATGGCGTCAACGGGGAACGCACAGATAAAAGCATCCGGCTGAAACATGCCTGCCAACTTTACCTCAAGCAGGTAATAATTTCATTGTGCAAACGAAAGAAATCTATTGGTTAAAAAAAACTGGAATGTTGACTAATTCTGAAACCCTTAAACCTTGGACAGCGTAATTGATTGATTTGTATTTGACTATCTAGAGTGGGTCCCGTTATCCTGCACTTGCACCTTCCACAATAGTAAATCTTGTATAAAATCTGCAAAGATGTATTGTTCGCCACGCAAGACATACAGCCTGAGTTTATGCAAACATTGGCTTATAGCTACCCTTCACAGAATATTTTAAGAAATGCTTCAAATAAAAGTTTAGATCTTAGTATAAGCACCTCATGCACAAAATTTAAACGAAACCTTTAAAGACGGTTTCGAGAAAATTCAGAAAACTGACATTTTCTTCGGGTAAACCGGTAATAAAAGTAAGAGAAAGTCGTCTCTAATCTTCGTGTTATTTCCCAAAAAGATACTAACCGAAAATACAATTTTGTTTTATAAGATTTTTCGTTCTAGAGCTAGGGTCTAAACTGTTCACAGACACACTGACATATTTTCTGAAATTCTTATTTCATAACTGGATTCAAAGCACTTCAAATTTCGATTAATCGAGTCTCAGATAACCGGGCTTCATGCGATTAATATGTATGAACGCGTAGGCCTACTACATGTGTTTGTGAAATAATACTTTTAAAAGCTAGATCTAGTATTTTATTAATTTAACTGTGTTTATACTCCTTTTAGCTGAGAGATCATATCAGGAGTTCGGGATGAGTGTCTATACATTAGGATAGGCCATGGAGCTATTGTTTGTCAATTGTTTCTATTGTTAGTGTATTTTTATGGAGTAAATTTCAACTAATATTAATTTAAATGGATATGATACACGATGAAATGGTGAGGGTGATCCATGGTATGTAAATATCCAATTAGGCATTTGCCTTTGCGACTGGGGAACCATAAAAAAGACACATCAAATTGGCCGGCCACGGATTTGAACCTGGGACCTCCCGAATGCGAGTATAGTAAGTGAATTGTAGGCCATAACTTGAACACCATAAATTGCAATAAATAGGCCTGCCATTTTTACAGATAAATGAAATAAAATGATAACTAAAAAAATGTTCTGGCTACAAATATAATTAGGAAGTATGCTATTACTCTAATGTAATAAGTGTTAACACTAATAACTTGCGTAATTTAGCATTAAAAGTTAAAAAAAATATTTCCCAAACACTTGTTTGGAGATTGTGACATCATTGTTCATTTTAAAAGTGGAGAAAAGAGCAATACATAGAAAAAGGATACAAAGTCAGTAAACTGGGGCTCGTTTGGGTTAGACTTGGTGCTTGGCGATTGATTAAGATCACTGGTGAAAACGGGATGAGAATTTGTCCCACATGTATGGGGGAAGAATCATGGTTTCATATTTTGGCGAATTGTAGAGGTTTGGAAAAGTGGAGGGAAAAATTTCTACCAATATCTTTTATGGAATCAAATAGGGAGCAACGAATATGTTTGGAATTACTGACGGACAAAAATGTAGAGGAAAGCATTGGGATGTTTTAATGAAGGCGAGACAACTCAGGTGTGAGAAAGGGGCAAATTGGGGAGCGGGTGTGGAGGGTGAGGTTTGTTTGTGTTATTTTGTATTTTATTTAATTAATTATTTGTTCTATAGACTACATATTTATTGTGTGTTCTGAATAAGCATGTACGGTCCATGCGGACCCTCGCGATTGCTTGCATTTGATTATGTAAAATAGTGTATTGCGACACAAGGGCGGAAAGGCACGTTTACGGGTCGAGGAAACAGATTGAAAACCCGAGGCGCAGCCGAGGGTTTTTAAGTTTTCGAGACCCGTAAATGCCTTTACGGTCCGTGTGTTGCATGCTATTTTTTGCACGACGGTTACTTATATCAATTTAATTATATTAATTGTGATATTACCTGAAAATATTATGTAAATACAGACTTGAAGAATGGTGCTTATTTCAGAAAGGGATTCGCATTTGTTATTGTTTATGGCAACCGAATATTTATAAAGCTGGGAGGCCTTGGTCATTTCTGCTCGCAAATAAGCATTTGCGGGCGGTAAAGTAACTTTCCGCCCGTCGCCCCTAGCAACAATTCACTTTCCGCCCGTCGCCCCTAGCAACAAGATTGCGTGTGGTAATGTCAAGTTACGAGCCATGTAAACAACTGTCGTAAGAAACACTTACTAGCTAAGGAGTGCAAAAAGTAAATTAATGTAATAAACACTTAGGCCTACACTACCACTACCACACTATTATAATTGAATGGTGCAATATACATAATAGCCGAGCAAGAATATTCAGCGATTCACAAGCCGCGCTTCTCTCTATCAAAAACAAATATAATCTACACAACATTGCAGTCAACATCAGAAGTCAACTACGTAAATCCGAACACATATGCCTTACCTGGATACGAGGCCACTCCGGCACTGAAGGCAACGAGAGAGCAGACGAACTCGCCAAAACAGCTGCACAATCAACGGCAGCCCCATCATACACCCTATGTCCAATCTCTCACCTCAAAATGAAACTTCGAGAAGAGGGTATCCACAGATGGAACAACATATGGAAATCAACCACTTGCGGAAGGACTATCAAAGAACTCTTTTTTCCCAATGTTTCTGACCGTCTAAAAAGTACAATCATGAAACCAAACTTTATTCTGACACAATTTCTATCCGGCCACGGAAAATTTGGCGAGTACTTCCTAAAATTTAATATCAAGACAGACAGCAATATATACGAGTGCATATGTGGTGACCGTCTTCAGAATGCCAAACATCTGATGTTCACTTGCCCAGTTTTTCAAACAAAAAGATTAGATCTTGAACTACATTTAGACAAGTGCAGTGCAAATTTTCAATTTCCGCTTAACGGAGAAATTTTCACTAGGAAATGTTGTTACTTGTCATTCACAGCTTTTTTAGAATATGTGTTTAAGAGACTATGAATGTATCTTCCTGAACTTTAGATCTATACAGGAAACCTCAATTGACTAAATATAGCCCTGACATACTTATTGTAAACTAGGGCTCACTCAATGGAGATTAAATAATAATAATAATAATAATGAGTAGGGTTGACTGTTAAGCAGTTGCTAAGTGATCCGGATCTACACTTAAACTTCAACATGAGAAAGGTAAAAAAGATTATGGATTTCGTTCTCAAAGTTTAGAATATAATAGCTATCAGTGAAATGATGGTTTGTGAATTTAATACTGTTTTAATTCTAAATTAACAGGAAAAGAAGTAATGTGTATATATGACGCAAAAGAACCGAAGGACCTAGGAGAAAGATTGAAAAATAAAATCCCAGCCACGGTAATCTGGAATCAATTAACCCCAGGTAGGCCTTTTACTGTAATCATCGCCGGCGTGCCGGAATATTGGGACGAAGGAGTTCCTTTACGTGCTTAAAAAACAATATACACGGGACAAACATACACACATAAATGGCATAGACAGTGAACGGCATCGAACCCGCGAACTCAGGAACAAAATATTTTAATGACTAATCCATTCAAGCTGATGTTACTAGCTATAGAATATTTCATGGTTGATACAATATTATGGCAAGTATTTGATATTAATATTCAATATAAAAAATCACAAAACTTTCATTTTCAAGAACTTGCCTACTTAGAGAAACAACATCGGAAAAAAAACTAAGAAACATCTGATAGCCTAACTAGCGAATTTTTGGCAATGTTTCACAAGAATGGATATATCTGCCAAGTCACGCGTACATACGAATACGATAAAGCTTGGAAGTTATCGCAGATATCTTTATTTGCATAATACATACTCAGTAATTGAATGACAATACTTCTGATTGAAAATGTGCGAAATCGTTCTAATAACGATTAATATTGGCTTTACAATCTTGAGTAGGACAGTTATGCTATGAAGTTTTAATAAATATGCCTTATTATGATGTTAATATAATATTATAAATATAACATTATAAATATAACATATATATATATATATATATATATATATATATATATATATATACATACATACATACATACATACACATAACTGAAGTAAGGGGTTTTAACATGAGAATAGCACACATTATTTATATGTTCCTCATACTTTGCACTATATAGTTTTGAAAATTACTGAAGCGGCGAAAAATTTTTCTGTTATCAACTTTGCAGTGGTGGAGAGGAAGCTCTCGAATTCTTTAATAATAATTCCTTTATTGCAACCAATGGTCATATTACGAAGAATGGAACAATGCTAGAATGAAATATGGCAGGGGAAACAGGAGAACCCCCAAGAAAACCTCCCCTACCCCATTTTGTCCACCACAAATTCCACAAGGATCCAGCGAGATTCGAACCCGGGTCTCAGCGGTGGAAGACGAGCGGTGTAACCACTCAGCCATGGGGACGGTTCTCGAATTCTTTAAATCACATGGATAATTAATGGCAATTTAGTGTTTATATTCGCAATACCGGTACGAAAAGAGCTGACCAAATAACGTAGAATAGAATAACAGTGTAGTCCTCACCATCGTTGGCAAAATTAGGCCTATTAAAATATAAGACTCTACAAAATATCTAAATTTAAACAGTAAAGTGATCCCTACACAGATCGACCGTACAGACCCGTAGAATTCCAGATGGTTGAGGCTCCCAGATTCTTATATGTTTTAGGCAAGGTTGTCAGTCTTGCGGACGATTTGCCCCTACGATTTGCTCCTAGTACCCATTTCTGTTGGAGGCTTAGTCGATCCTAGGGTCATAGTACCACTAGAAGGATTAGGCCAATGAAAAATTCCATTTACCTAATCGAAAATTGAACATGTGACCTTTCCACTTTGTAGCAGTGCCTCAAAAAACTACATCAAGGCGTAGCCTACCATAAATTTAAATAGTAGCCAGAGATATTGTTAACTGTAATAAAAATTATGTGCAAGAATGACCATTAATTGCGAATTATGCTTCGTGCTTTGATTTTTTGTAAATAGCTTTATAACTCATTCAAAAACAGACTTCAGATCTATGGTAGTAAAATTGCATTTAAGGATACTAGCTGCAGGTCTAATATGACATTACGCTCTTAACGCTTTATGGTAACCTTAATAACTATTTTCTTTCTTTCTTTCTTTCTTTCTTTCTTTGCCTTAGTTTTACCTCTCTCTTTTAGGGACATTTTAAGCGACCCAAGCCACCCGGACTTAATAACCTAATAAAATAACTCTGCCTTGTCAATATAAAGGTTGCAAAATGTTAAAAATCAAATATAATTCGACCAACTTGTGGTCATCTTCATTGAATAATTAAAAGAAATTTATATCATAGCCATGTCAAACCAATACAGAGTGTCCCAATAAAATGTATACACTCTTTAAATGACAATAACACTAACAATTATTATAATACAGAAAAGTTTCAAAAATCAAAATAATGTGAACAAATGTAGAAACCAGCCAATTATTGAAAGTGTTCAAATTGTTGGCCATTGTGGCCCGTGCACAGCTGATAACGCTGTTATCCAAAACGTTCCTAATAATTTCAATTGGTATTTCGGCACATTCTCTTTCAATGGCTGCTGTCAACTCATTGACTGTAGCTGGTTTTGTGGTGTAAACATTGTGTTTAACATGCCCCCACAGAAAAAAAAATCCACGGGGTCAAATCCGGTGAACTCCATTCTAAACCGTCTTTGCACTTCACTTATGTTCTCAATCTTCCAGTAGGACTTTAGAATGAATTTTC
The DNA here is from genome assembly GCA_964059195.1 of Ectobius pallidus. Taxonomy (NCBI): domain Eukaryota; kingdom Metazoa; phylum Arthropoda; class Insecta; order Blattodea; family Ectobiidae; genus Ectobius; species Ectobius pallidus. The sequence continues at coordinate 108,298,249 of CAXKWD010000007.1, read as the reverse complement.
TTTCCTCAAAGTTTAGTCTGACTCCAGCCATTATTTTAAGAAGTCACAACTGAAAAAAGATCAATAAGTGTAGTTGTTATGAACTGTAAAAGAGTGTACACATTTTATTGGGACACTCTGTAGGCCTATATTACTGTATGCGATTATGCAGCTCATCAAGCTTCAGTTTACTTATAGCCAACATAGCTGCATAACCGCATATCATATTGGTTTGACGTAGTTAGATTTTAATTTTTTAAATTATTAACTTATATGTTGGTCGAAAAATATTTGATTTATAACTCTTTACAACCTTCAGATTGGCAAGACGGAGATACCGCATTTTAAAATCATATAATTCAATATGGCTCTATTTTACCAACATTAATAACTCTGTGGACGTGAAAAAATATAAGCAGTAGACCTACATTTGCAAGAATTGTAACATTTCTGTATGCAATATTACACATCCAATGTTATCTTCAGTTGCTACACGACTTAACTACTGTACATCTGAACATTTAGATGAGAAATGACTACTTAAGCTAATCGAGAGAGCTGATGATAGAACAAGTTTTAATTTGTTGTGATTTGTATAATCATCATGGGTCGGAAAGGCTGCAGTTTGCTGGCCTTGAATATCTCGTAATCCACATCTAATTACCATACTGCCATGTCTTGGCAAGATTACACAGGCAGTATAGGTCGTCAGCCCCTCGTGTCGACTGTCTTTACCTCGGGAACTCATGATGTAACCTCAAGTGGTTATTTCAGGGTCATATAACAGAAACTATGTTAATAAATTCTAAGAACATCCGCTGACTATAAGAACAAAAGAATAATTGATATTTTTCGATGCAACTGTTTCAATTTTACTACTGCATATCTAATAATATTTGAGCTGGTGTTTCCGTGTAGACCTTATTCTCCCTCCTCCGATCATGAGCAATGCTTATTCGGAGGCAATAATTATTTAATAAATTATACGCTCCGAGCTAATCCTGCTATTGGCGGGAGGCCTTTGCATTATTTATTATATTTTTACATTGATTAATATTGATTCAGCTGGTATTTTTTTCTTATTATTATGGATAGGCTATGTTTTGTTACATGTATTCCTTGTGCTTTGTTTTTAAAATTTTTATCGTAGGCCTATATGTGGTCACATAAATACAAATTACAAAAATGTGAGATTTATATTGTGAGCAACCGGAAAAAAGGCATAGCTGAAATAAATTTTTTTAGCAATATAATACATCATCTGTCGTCGATAGCTTCGATTTTTTTTAGCCCGATCTACTTGATTCATTTGTTTACAACTCTCAGAGATCTGATTTTTTAAAATGCATAAGTGGACAGAAGGGGATGATGAATGCACGAGAAAACATTTAATGATTTAGATGAAACTCATTGTGCGGGTTTTTGAAGTGAAACTTCTTTAGCCGCAGTAGGGGTAAATCGAGAGCTTGTGTAACGCTAAAAAATGGTCACGAAATTAATGTAACGCTGAAAATCATCACGAAATTAGTGCGGTGTGACGGAACGGACTGCACAGAAAACAATCAACTCAATGATCAGGCTTATCCAAAGTTTAAAAAATCGAAAAATTCAAAATTAAAAAATAAAAAATTTAAAAAAACCAAAGTAAAAAAATCGAAAATCCAAAATTTAAAAATTCAAAGATTCAAAATTTTAAAAATACAAAATTAAAAAATCCAAAATTCCAAAATTCAAAACTCCAAAATTTAAAAGTCCAAAAATCCAAAATTTAAAAAATTAAAATCCAAAATTAAAACATTCAAATATCTAAAATTTAAAAATGAAAAAATTCAAAAAATCAACAAATAAAAAATTTTAAAAATTACAAAATGAAAAATAAAAAATACAAAATTTAGGTCTAATAATAATAAAATTAAAAAATAGAAAATTAATAAATCCAAAATACAAAATTTAAAAAGTTCAAAAACCCAATATTAAAAAGTCCAACAATCCAAAATTTAAAAAATCAAATAATCCAAAATTGAAAAATCCAAAAATTAAAACAAGTTTCACTTCTGTCGCGTGGCGTTCCAAGCACACTTTTTGGGGGGGGAGGGGGATGGGGGAGTTAGGGCACTCCACTCTGATGTTTTTTCCCCTCCGGGCGGCGCACTTTAATCGTAAAACGCACCTCGAAGCCGGGTTTTTAGCTTTTTAATTATCAATCAGTCGTTTAATTTCGAACGTATTCTCATATGGCAGCACAAGATTAATTTTATCATTTATATTTTTCACGTAAAACAATATAATTAAGAATTTTATCTAATTCAGGCAATTTATGTAAAAACGATGCCAGTGTTAATAAATATAATGTTAAAATTATTTTTCTGTCAAATAAATAATTTGAATTAAACATCTAGCACTTGAGTACATAATCCCGGGCGAAGCTGCGAGCACCTGACGTATTATAATGTCCAGCTGAATCTGTATCACGTGACATTACTTGTAAGTCCATCACATAATACTTCCACGACATGCACTACACTGCACACACCTGATAAGATACCACGCTAGTAAGTACTGTATAGTTAAGCACTCCGTATGACGGCCTCGTGTTGCAAGAAACCACGTGTCTGGAGTTGAGTCACTTTTCCACAGTGAGACCTTAATTAGCCCAGGCTTGTGGACGACAAAGACAAATGCGATGAACACGTAGAGAACAAGCCAGAACTCTGTTAGATGTCTAAATAATAGGTCCACGTGAATCACTATCCATTAACTTCACTTTCTGCAAGGTATCGGTAAAGCCAAAACCTCTGTTACAGTATTTAATCAGAGTTGGCTAGGACTGAGACTGTCTCAAATATAAAAAAAGTCGGCCTTAAATATTACATGAAAAAATTTACTTATGTTAAATGTTATATAGTACAGTAGTTTAGAAAACAAAAACATGTAGATTGACTTAAATAAATTGTGAAGAATACCTATTTGTTGAAAAAAACTACTTAATTTAAACTTGTATAGCCTATTTCAGTAATACAGTTTATAAAGTAATAAAGTTTTTAGGTCAATTTCCCATTCATTAGAACATCTTAAAGACAATATCACAAGATAAATTAACTATATCTCGGAAGCTGAACTTATGCTCATGAAATAACATTTTCTAAAATGGTGCTAGTGTTGTGTGGATGCAAGAGGAGGGCATTTCCAACATATCTTGTGATGAGGTAATTGGTTATTTTCATTGTCATTTTAACTTTAATTGTGAGAATCTGAATCATTACACCGTTAGCGGCTTTATTTGCGTAGACATTTCACCCGATCGAGCTGTGGTCGCAGCGACGCAGAAACCCGCACGATTAGCCAACTCTTACGTGAAACACACTGTACAAAACACACATTTCATTACTTCTTAAAAACTGAAACTAGAATGGATAAGTGATCTCACAACAATCAACACTTCATTCAATAATGTTCAGACTTCAGAGTTCACATTTCGTTCACTATGTCGGTGTATTTTAGGCTGTAGCATTTAATTTATTATTACTTATTAGTTCCTGGAGAAGGGGTAAGAAAAGATTTTATGGATCGTAATTTTCGCTAGGTTAAATCAAACTATTATTATTACAATCGATTATAGCACCAAATAGATTGCTGATTCATATACGAGTCTTCGTTAAGAACACAGAGCTGTTACTTTATTAATATTTCACATCTAAAGAAAACATTTATCGAAAATACGAGATCTCTCTTAACCTCTTCACATCCTCTCACAAACCCAGCCTCGTATAAGGAATTCGAGTGCAGAAAACTAACGATTTGTAATTAATTTTAAATGTTAATTTAAATTATTCAATTCGCAATTAAGGGAATATCGAGCTATCGAGACTTGAAATATCGAGCCATTTCATAATTACGGGTGGGACATTCTAGCATAATATGAAAACTATTTTTCTGTATTACATATCATAAATAATAAACTACAATTGGTTCTTCACATTCTGTAAAATTTAAAATGCCGTCTTCACCACACTTTATTTTATTTTAAACTAGCTTAAAAGGCCCGGCTTCGCTCGGGTTTTGTATTTTGTAAATGCGAAAATAACTTAAGAAGGACTTTCGATTTTCAAACTCGAGGTCTTTAAGGTCTTTATATAGGTATTTAGAATTGGAAATGGGGAAGAACGACTTATCACACACAAACTATTTCCTCAGAAAACGCTAGATAGGCTACAGCTTATTATAGCTTATAGCAGATCCCCGCGGCTTCGCCCACAATAATTAATAGGAAGATTATAAATTAAGAGCAAAATAATTAAACTATTATATTTACTAACACTTTGCACACGAAACATTCATAGGTCTAAACTAAACGATTGATAGGCCTAATTAATGAAACAACTGTAAATCCGGCTTTGAAGTAAATTCCACGATTAGAAAGCGCAGCATGGGAAAAATAACCTCAGATTCGAGTTCCCTGGCCTAAAAAAAACCCTGCATAATGTTTGTCCATTTAGGGCTATATTCAATATTCTTCTTCCGTCTAGGGTGAAAATTTCATCTGTCTGCGTGCCTTGACATTATAAACAAATGATTCGGCCATGGTGGGCTTACAAAATTCGAACGATCGCGATGCTTTTATTTCCAAGGTACAGTATGACGAAAGTAGGCAAAGTCATCTGCAATTGATTTGACAACTGAAAACTGATGTTTCGAAAGCGCAAGAAATGTACGTCTCAATCCCGTTTTCACTCATAACTCGCGAACGAAAGCTAAAATTAAAAATGTAGCATGCCTTTGCGGGAATGTATTCAACAACTTCCCAAAGTTTCATGGTGATCGGATGAATGGTATAGTAATCCATAAAGGACAGACCACATACATTCATTTTTATGTAGGCTATATAGAAGATCTATATAGATTATCCGTCAAGCGTTACTGCAATCTCAGAAGGTAATGAGAATTGAAATCGATTAAACTCACGATGAAAAAAAAATGTGTGTAAATGTATTTGACAGACAGACATATATTCGTTTTTATTTATATATATGAAGAATGGAATAAGCCTACTGAGGCCATAGTTTCTATATTCATTTGTCCAGACTTATAATTCCGTTACATTTCAGGCAGATTTAACGACCCTACATAAGGGATTTTAATTATGATTACATATAGAAATGATGTAGCCTGGACCCCGAACTAACCAACTTCCCCGGAATTTTCTGTAAACCATCTTTCATAAGAAGCATATTCCATGTTAAATACATGTTTAACATTACCTTATCAAATTCTCTAGCTTTTACATAACATGAGATTTATCCATTGCCTTCCATATAAACAGACTTTGTTTATTGATTGATTGATTGATATACTTTATTGATCATAAAGCAAAAATTGCTATGGATCATGTCAACACTTATAATTAAAAGTTATACAACAACAGACCTAGTTGTTACCTCAACTCTACTCAGAGTCCCAATTTTTCTGTAAACCATCTTTCATAAGAAGAATATTCCACGTTAAATAAATATTTAATATTACCTTATCATCACCTTATCATTAACTTCTCTGGCGTTTATACGAGTAATAACATGAGATATCCATTGCCTTCCAAAGCGATCGCGATGCTATTGTTTCCAAAGTATGACAAAAATAGACAAAGCCTTCTGCAATTGAGTTGACAACTGAAATGAATAACTAAAAATTGATGCTTCGAAAGCGTAAAAAATGCACGTTTTCTTGCCGTTTTTCACTCATAACTCGCGAACGAAAGCTAAAATTAAAAATGTAGTGTGACAGAAACCTTCCCGGGAATGTACCCAACAACTTCCCCAAGTTTCATGGCGATCGGATGAATGGTGTAGTAATGCATAAAGGACACACACACACACACACATACATTCATTTATATATATATAGATTTGTTTTTAAAAACCTATTCGGGTGGGACATAATTTGGACAATGATTTTTATGATGCACAAAAACAGTTCGTTTGCTGTCCTGCTATTACTGTTAGGGTCTTGATGTTGTTATTAATGAAGAAATGAGGGATTAAATACAAATTATAAACTGTTTCCAGATTGCCAGGACATTTATTTAACTCATCAATAATAATTTAGTAAAACTAGGCTATCAACGTTACGGGTGGGACAAAAAGTCGTTGTTTGTTATTTTGCACAGTAATTAACCACCTATTTTTTGAAGTTAATCTTATACCAAATTGTGCTGTCTTAAGATGTATATTTTGTCAAATCAAAATGGACAAAGCTGATTACTCTTGACTGCATGGTATTAAAGAGTGCTAAAATCATGCTAAAAATATAAAAAAAAAGTAACTACAATGCAATAAATAAGTAAATTGACAGATTTTACACATGAAACAACTTTAAATACACTTACTTCCTCAATATTCAGTGAACTTTAGGTTTTAAACTTATATTTGACCATCCAAATACAATAGTTTTAATAATAACTCTCTTTGAGGGAAAAATTCCCATATTTTATGAAATGGCTGTGTTTTCAAACTCGATTCAAGAAAAGTTCTGAGATTAATTCTGATAGTGTGATATAATACATCGTTACGGTTTGCTTACGTAAAACAGCACCACCACGAAGAGCAAGCACTTTTTCTAGGTTCTTATAAATATTATAAAATATAGCTGTTATACAATAAAATCGCCGTTTGATATGGATCACAACTCACCATGTGGGTGTGTAAGCAGAGGTGACTTGTCGACATTGTAGATTACAGAGCACAACAGTTGAACACGTTGCAGGTCTAGCTAACACTATTGCTCAGAAGCACATTGAAATAAGCGCCGGCCGGCAACACTAATATAACACAATGCGAGGGGCGGGGACAGTGACGTTTCGGCCATGTGATCTCATAACTACGTCACATTATGACGTAACTATGTACAATATCTTAATCATCATTTACTTATCCTGGCGCCACAGGAGAATTATGTGATTACTAATTTTTCTACTTTAATATAGGTGTGGTACATAATTTATTTTCTTTCTTTCTTTCTTTCTTTCTTTCTTTTTTGAAGGAGTTATGATTACTTGTAAAAAAAGGATATGGAATTTCATACTCCATGTACCGCTATTTTACATAGTGTTAATGAATAACACCGAAATATTTTACCTGTGTATAGAGGGGGCATAGACAAGCAACTTTTATTAAGAGTTTTTGCTCTATGACGTAAAATGTGTATGCTACAGGGTGTTAAAGACATTACAATTTGGGGCTCATAAATCAATAATGAAGCAAAATAGGGTTAACATTTTCATTAAATTAACTTCATGCCATCTTACTGATCCATAAAAACTGATTCATAATCATTCATCAACAGCTATAATTTAGAGTTTTCATAATCTGCAAAATTTACAGACTAATCACATGACTGGCCTCCACTGCATTAGTTCTCTTTTTCATAATTACAGTATAACAACGGAGTTAGATGTCGGTAGCGGCCATGACCTGAGAGATTTTATGCTGTAACAGGAAAACTTGAATCCTCAGAGCAAAAATCTACTAAGTTAATAAAAGTTGCTTGTCTTATGTCCCCTCTATACACAGGTAAAATAATTCGGTGTTATTCATTAACACCCTGTATTAATTATTTTAATATAGCCAAACACATACTAGGGCACAAGTGGAGGATTGACATGCATACCTTATAACTACTATTCGTTGGTTCAAACCTGGATGAGAGTTTACTTTCCGGACTGTACGAGGATTGATTCCGGGTTCAGTGTATTAATTGTATTTATTTATTTATTTATATTACAAGACTTTTTACACCCTAAAGTTTAGTGTACATCTCTACGAGCTTCAGATCAATCATTCAAGTTAAATTAGTTCAAATGCAGTTATAATTGAAATCATTAGTGTATAAGTTAATGTAGGCATAAATAAACAAATCTATTTTATATCCTTGTATTCACATTTTGTTTTAGTGCCAGTTTATTAAATATTTTATAAATTTAAAAAAAAAACTGAAAATCACAAATAAAACATGGATTTTTTCCATAAATTTATACAAAATATACCTATTTTTTAGAGTAAAAGGACCTTGTTGTGCAGTATACTCGTACACAGGACCAACAAAAAAGTGTTGCGATTGACCTTCTAAATAATCATAATAATAAATAATATAAGCTCTTTTATAATTTGTGAATTCATGTATTTAGAAAGTTGTAAGTATAATTAATATAATTATATATTTGTTTAATTTCATAATTGTAACTGTATTTTGTTTTGTTTCAACAGGACTACGCATTGCCAGTGGACAACCTCTCAATTGATGGAAGAGTAACATACATTATATATTCTAAATGGGATTTCATATAAATAACAATTCACATATTAATTTTAAATATGTGCACCTCAAAATGTATATGTAAATAATGAAATATTTAGTATTAGCCCTTAAATGCGCGAGACTCAGTTTGTCACGGAATTTGTTAAGCCGTGCAAAGAAAACAGGTAACATAATGGTTAGAATCATAGTTTATTTATTGTGCCCTATTCTGTAAATTTTACACGAATTTCAGTTTTTCCGTTTAAGACAAACTAATGCACATTATATATTATGTAATACCGTATATTATATACCGGTATTCTATAATATTAATTATGTTATATTATATTATATACATACTATATAAGTTGAGAGGCGATGGGCTTACCACCTGTCCCTCTGCCCTCTCTCGGAAAATAAGCGTAACAAAATTCACATAAGTAACAGAAACCTCCACCTGGAGGCCCTTCGCCCCAACATAGGGGATATAGGAAGCCAGATACAGATATAAGTTACTATATTAATATATTACATTGTAAAATTATAGTCTATTAATATATTACATATTATATTGAATTATATTAATATTATATTACACATTGTATTAGTAATATATTAATTATATTAATACTATATTTAAAGGTAGGTTATTAAACTGAAAATCTATTAGATAATATACTGAATTACGTTTGATAATTTATATGTAACAAATTCATGTAAAACACTTCTGTGTAACGAAAATAAAACATATTACTTTAACCGCTGGAAGTGTATTTTCTTTTCACCGAGGCTCAGTTAAATCGGTGATACACAAAGCACGGTGTCTCCTTGTAGATGAAGTGTTACGAGATATATGAGTAACTTCATAATGTGACAAATATTACTTTGTTACTGATACATACACATACCTATAACCTGTCTGTGTTAGATTATGGTTAACACATGCAAATACTTTTGTAAGTAGACTGTGTGCAATGTGTCGAGTCAGTAGCAGGAATATAAAAATAAATTGGCAACACAGTACAGGGTTCACGACCTGATTAACACTTCAAAGTAATTCCATTATACAACACCTTCCGAGAATTATGACGGTGCAGAAGAGGAAATAAGTCTTCCTCCAGAATTAAAATAAGCATTACAGCTTTTACAGTTCATAGTTTAGAAGCCTATTACTTTGAGTTTCATTGCTTGGTCTACAATTGTCTTGGTTTCCTACCAATATCTAAGATAACTCTTTTGGCTACAGTATTTGTCTTAAATTTTAAATAAAACTATGGAAAACAAATTTAAATAACTATGTTAACTGTTTTCTATGCAGTCCGGCATAACTTAAAGTGTGCGAATTTGAGCATGGATTTTTAAGTGTTAAATAAGTCTCAGTGACCTTCTCATCAACTTGGATTGAACGTGGGAATAGTGAACCCTGTCTACTTTCAGCAAACGCGGTATTGAAGACACACCTGCAACACTGAAAAATGATTATTAAATATTCCGTTTTCCTTTTTAATTTCACTGGAATTAGTAGCCTGCTGTTTGTGAATGTATTTATTCCATATCGAGTTTAGTATTTTACTTATTTTTAGCAATGTGCCCTTCCTTTTTCATATCGAAACTGCACATAAAAGTCCTAACCCTTATCATAGGTATTAAATTAGGATGTGGATTTTATCAATAAACTCGCGAGTAATGAATTATCTTGAGAGAAACAGGACCTCGACTATTACAGATAAAAGTAAACGCAATAAGCCTCCATCACTGGAAGACGGGCGAAAATAACCCGCAAAAAATGTATGTGTGCTTGCGTTCTAAAGATAAAATTGCGGATCAATACCGTCGAGTTTGTAATGAGCTGAAGATCGTTGCCCTGACGTATTCGAAACTCTGGATGAATTTATACTAAGGCTAGAGTGCAGGGAGGGGCAAATTTCTATGGGAGTGGGCCAAATGACGAAAGGGCCGAAAAAGTTTATTGAAGTGCTGAAATGGCGCAATTTTTAGAACTATTTTGTCATATATATAAGTACAAGATGAGTGGAACTGTGACTTTACTTCCGATAGCTTTTCATAGTCCGGTTGCAACAGGAAGGAGATGGGCCTCAGGAGTGAATTCAAAAGTCGCCGAGTCAGTCGGTTTCTGATACAACTTTTTCGAAGCTTCAACGAATTAAACCCTTGCTGATGCACATATGAAAATAGCAAATATGGCGGTAACATTCTGGGCAAGAGAAGTCAAAATCTGTAAACATGATTTCGGTGAGGACTTATAGAATTTAAGTTTCGGACGTTAAGAACCAACAATTTTAAGTTACTTTGGAACTCAATTAATTTGTGCTGAATGACCGGTTTTACTGTTTGCAGTGCACAGTAAATGGAATAATGAAAACATCCAAGGCTTGTTCAATGCTAAAAGTCTTTTAAGTTCTGTTAACATTCGTCTTGCAATTGAAGAAAAAACAATCGAGTAAGAAATATGTTTTTCTTCTTCTTTCTTGTCGTGGACCGAATTTTAATTGCCCGACGGTCGCTCTGGCCCGCGGGCCGTACTTTGCCCTTCACTGCTATAGTGTATACTACCAGGATATAAACCTGAGTCCCGCGTCATCTAGCGTGCAAAGCGCTGAAGTATCGAATACGAGAGTACGGTAAAGATAAGAGAGCAAGGACACATGATAAGCACTTCCTTAACATTATATGACGCAACTTATCTTTTGCACTGTAACACCTGGGTTTTCCTTATAACACGCAGTGTGTGAATGAATGTCACAGACTATTAACTTATTCCAGTCTTGTGTGAAAACAGTTCGACAATTCACCCTCAGACATTCTTTTTTCATCACTTCTAATGCTGATCAGCAGCAAAAAAATTGTGAATGACTACTGACGCTAGAAAGAAGACATAGTCAGGCAATTAACATAGGAAAACTTCTAATTGAATGGTTAAAGCTATTGGCACAAAACATTCGTGTTTCTGGCAAGAGTGACTGGCAATATTTACAGCAAATACCAATGTACAGGTAAGGGAAAAAAAAGCGGACCGACTAAAATATTTAAGTTGCCGATATGAGCCACTGCGCATTCCTAGCGGCATTCACAGGATAGCAGGGAATGTATTGAAATTTGTTCTAGTGTCGACTGTTGACTTATTTCTCGTAATTTGCATTGCTTGTGAAGACAAACGTTTCCGTTACATCTCTTACATTTATTTACGTATCACAAGGCTCTGAAATCAGCTACAAGAGTCGGTCCGCTTTTTTTCCCCCTACCTGTACATGAAATCGGTACTGATGTATTAACAATAAATTATGCCTTCTTAAATTAGATTTTATTTTCCCTAGTTAGCTATTTTAAAACATTTATTTATACTGTACATAGGCTGGATAAAAATAAAAGGCAACGCATCTATTATAATACCATAATTAATTACAGGAAGTTAAAATCGCTTTTGTCACATGTTGGCAGGATATCCATCATACTTCAGATCAAATTGAACCCTCTATCACTAAGAACGCCTTCACAGTATCAAGAAGAAATTGAGCTGGCCTCCCTGAATTGAATTTTGGAACTGAAATAAGGTTGTTGATTAAAAAATCAAGGTGGCTTAGTGATCCTTGACTCACAATAATCTGCAATAGCCCTACTACAATAAAAGTTTCAAGATTGATAATTTTTTTTTCTCGTGATGAATACTTGAATGTGACACCTGACTGAACCTCTGCCAGATGGAAAACAAAGAGCAAGTGACAGGCTTTGGCCCAACTTGCTCTGTTTCTGTATGGAAATGCAAATTCTTCAAAAGCCTCTGTAAGTCAAGAATCTTCCCAGCCGTAGGAATTATCTATCAGTATCTCTGTTACAACATCTGAAAGTCACTTTAGGGTGGCTGTTGGGGCTACCTCATTTTCTTCTGATTACTTTGAAAGCATTCGTAGTGATAGAGGGCTCCAATTTGCTCTGAAGTATGCTGGATATCCAAGCAACATAAGAAAAAAGTTATTTAAACATCCTGTAATTAACCGAAATTTTAAATGTGTTGCCACTATTTCTTGTCCAGCCTATGCAATTTCATTCCTGAGAGTGTCAAGAAGTACAGGTTGATTAAAAACAAGGTTTAAGTTGTCGTTAGGCTACTCATACCCAATGATTCCTTTTCTGTTTGAAAAGGATAACTTAAGTTACTCATTTGCCACTAAGTTGCTTTTACATCTTGTCGTAGGCCTACAACTTCATACAACGCGTGATATTTCCGGTCGCCAGATCGCCATTGGAGACAAGAATTCTGAGATGGGTGACAAAGTTTTGATTTTGAAAAACAGCTGTCATGTTTACCTTTGTTATTTTAATTTCTGCAACAAAATAAAATTTAACAGTAAATACTGCCACAGGCAGACACGTTCAACATGAACACTGTCTGACTGCACATTCGTATTTGGTGGAACGCTTTCGGAACTATCCGGAAACTGAAATGCTTTCGGAAATGCCGATATAAATTGAATTTCCCACGTGAGTTCTTTTGGGTCCTTTATTTTAACTAGAATCGAGTTCTGGCTCCTCTAGTCACATACATTTTAGTCTGTTGGCTCTTGTTTGTTACAGCCATTAAAGATTACAATCAGTTGAAATACTTCCAAAATATTTAGTTTGTTTTAATCATTCGTTACAACTTAGTTGGTGCCATGCAAAAAATTGAAAGTAATATCCTGCATTTTGTTAATGGGAGATAATTCAATTAGTACGTGTTTTATTAAGTGCCAGAATGGTGCTTTCTGAAATGGTATGGTGGACGGGAAAATGTCTGTCCATCTGTCTGTCTGTGTGTTTGTACGCGCGATAGTTCGAATGTGCTTTATCAGAACATATGTAACTTGGTATACGCATTTATAACGTCCATGGGACAAAGCCTAATGATTTTGGACGAAATCGGTTGACCGGTACCGCAGTGACGCCCGATTAGTGGCCTAATTTCTGAAAACATTACACTGAATTGATCAAATGCGATTCAGTTCTCATGACAACAATACTATTTGCAGTGTTCACATTGGCTTTTGGAAGTTGCAACTTACTAAGCTTTGACAAGAATTAGACATGCTAGCGATAAGAATGATCCCACTTCTTCCTTCGCACATGCTTATCAAACTTTCTTAAGAAAGTGTGGTCTAAAACTCAATAGTTTATTAAATATGGCCTACTAACTCCATCTGGCAGTTTGTTACAGCACTTTACCTGATCTTATTTATTTATTTATTTATTTATTTATACACAATTAAAAGAGTTATATGCTGTATTATTTTATAACTTATGTAAACAACAAATAGTGAATGTGTAGTTCTTCGTAACTCCCAAATGGCTGTAATGCTATTCTTATGTAACATTAATAGCTACTACAATTCTTGGTTTGGCTACTGCCTTCGGACTTGAAATTTCTGGCCCTGATGTATTACACCCTGCTATCCTGTTTACGGGAAGAAATCATACCATAGATGAGGCCACACAACGTACATAGTAAGTTGAGTGAAGATTTTGATCAAGATCTCGAAAATGGAGAAACGTTAATTCACTCTAAAGTCGCCCTTTAAAATTTGTTTTACTTACCTCCTATACCATTTTGATTAGAATATAATCGTTATCAAAACTGTTTGCAATATGAATTTTGATCTCTTCAGCGAAAAGCGTAACATCACAAAATGTAACCTCGTTTCTTTCACCCACTGTACTGAGTCACTCGAAAACCATAATATGAGCGGGTGTAGAACTATGGAAACTATCAACAATACTTCTTACCCTCTTAGCCTGCCAAAGCCAAACTGACATAAAAGTGACTAAAACTGAAATAGCAAAGGGTGTTAAACGGGTAAAATATCTGGATGAAAATGTCTTATGGAAGAATTCTTAAAATAAGCTTACTTTATAAAATACGATCTACAACAACCTATAAAAGTTGCCTGCATTCCGACTGAAAACTCCAAACTTTTCCTATTAAGCTGTATTTTACGAAAAATACGAATAGACAAAATAGTTTCACACGAGTTTTTAAAACAACCAGCATCTGTGGATCAGGCAATTAGGCATTGGCATTCTGATCCAAAGTTCCCGGGTTGGACCCCGGCACAGGTTGAAGGGAATTATGGAGTTTAAATACGATGATTTGCTGCGATTTATATACTTACGAAAGAAGTCACGTGGGACAAAATTCCAGTACACCGGCGATGGATAAATGCCTAAGTAAAAATACACAACAGTCGTTAAATAACTAAGTTTAAACTAAACTTTACATATGGCCATGAATTTCTTGTGATGGGAAGGTGTGATTAAAAAGTACATGTGACTGTAGGTTTTAATTTAAACAAATTCAGCATGATATGAAGATGAAAGAAAATCAAGTTCAACCATACGAGAAGTCTGAAGAGGAACAACTTAAAGCAATCTGCTTAACAACATCACTGTTATGCACCTCTCATGCATTTTTATAATGTCATGAACAGCTCTGAGTTATCAGAATAGAAATAACTGTTGCGAAGAGCTTCTGAAAACCAGCACAAACTCATTTCCAGAGCCTTTTCAATGGAAAAGAAAAGAAACGTAGTTTCTTGCGATTACCACACAATTCAATCAGTTTTCTTTTAGCTGTCACCAACTTGTTTCTATCCTCTTTCAAGCAGGCCTAGTTCTTAGTTGAAGCTAAATGAAGATACTGTAGCTAGAAATCTCATTGTTTCGCTTAAAAGCCCCGAACCTCCTTTCGATGTAGGTTGTTTGTAAGATGTGCTGAGGTTTCGGAAACCAGAAAGGGTCAGAGCAACATCATACCTAGCGTTTTCTTCCGCTGTTATCACCCCTGGTCCATTCCCCGCACAATATTAGATAGGACTCAACAGATATAATTAGAAAGTAACATTTATCTCACTCGGCCTTATTTAAGTAATTCCTTTAAGTGGAGATTTGATTACCATATTTGCATACTCTCTCTCTCTCTTCTCTCTCTCTCTCTCTCTCTCTCTCTCTCTCTATATATATATATATATATACATATATACCCAGGTATATACACATATATACACACACTATTTAAATATATATACACACACTATATAAATATATATGACCGCCGGCGTGGTCTTGTGGTTAGCGTCGCTGACTACAGATCCGTCGGCCCGGGTGCGATTCCCGGTACCTCGGATTTTTCTGAGGTAGGGAGGTCTGGTAGGGGTGCACTCAGCCTCGTGATTCAAAATTAAGGAGCTACTTGATAGAGAAGTAGCGGCTCCGGTCAAGAAAACCACCATTAATGGCCGTGGGTGTCGGCATGCTGACCACATGCCCCCCAATCCTGCCATCTGCCTACGGGAGATGACGCAGCGGTCGGGTGGTAGGCCAAGTCCCTCCAGGGATGTAGCGCCACGGAGTTTAGTTTTAGTATAAATATATATATATACACTATATAAATATATACACACTATATAAATATATATATATATAATTATTTCAGCCTTTCACATACTGATAATATGGCATCGTCAATATAATAAATTCATATAATAACATTATTAAATTCCTGAATGTTATATATGGGGTTGTTTACTAATGCTGTCCTGAACTTCCTCTTAAATATTTCATACTGTAAGTTTCTGATACTGATTGAGAGACTGTTATAAAGCTTCAATGAAGTAAATTCGAAACTATTCTGTGTTAAAGCATACTTACATTTGTTTATATAGACATTAGAATTATTTCGCGTTGCATGACCATGTTACGGTATCACATGTATTAAAGTTACTTATATAAAGGAGGGATGCCAGGATGTACACTGACGGTAATGTAAGTAAACTTGACTGAATAAAAAAAAGCTATTAACAATGAGTCCTAGATGAAGCTCCAAAGATTAATCTGATTGCTCTCTTTTATACATATACATAGAAATAACTGTTGCAAAGAGCTCCTGAAAACCAGCACAAACTCATTTTAAGAGCCTTTTCAATGGGAAAGAAAAGAAACGTAGTTTCTTGCGATTACCACGCAATTCAATCACATTTCTTTTAGCTGTCACCAACTTGTTTCTATCCTCTTTCAAGCAACCCTAGTTTTTAGTTGAAGCTATCATAGTTGCAATTTTCTACTTTAACGAACCTCATCCGCCACTGCTTTGCGGCTCACGGAATCTTCTACAAACTATATAGATCGCCAAGAATATATATTACTTTAATTTGTTCCGTACATCGACCTTCTGTGTACACATCTAAATATAAATATTTGTGGGCGTTGCAAGTTCAATGTACGGTACTCCATTCCAATTTACATGAGGTTTTCATTTTATTTTGGTGTGTTTACTTAAACATGAGGATTTGGTAAAGGGATAATGATGGTTCAAATACAAAGGAAAGAATACTAAGGAGAATGATGTGAAGGGTTACGACACATTTTCTCTAACAGAACCCCAGACATTTAATTTATATCTTAAGTCATCTCGAAGTCATATAGGCCTACATGAAGAAATAACTCAGCGATCAAATTTGTTCCCGAATTCTATTCTATTTAGAGAAAGGTGACGTAAACGTAACATTAGAATGGAGGTTATAAAAGAAATAAGTTTGGGGTACATATATTTACACTTTCTCTTTCGAAAAAATTCACAAAAAAGTCAACATTGAACAACAAAAGGGGTGTAAAAAAAGTAGACTATAACATTTATATCATTTATTAAAATTAATGGGCATTATCTATTTTTTCTTAGAAGACTAATAAGATTTCAATAGAACTACGTTATACAATGAATACGATTCAAAGCATAAAATTTACCTCTCGGAGCATAACTGCCTTTAAAGACAGTCCAGTATGTCAACAGTTTTCAAGGAATTCAAGCCGGGGCCATAAGAAGTGAGGAAGACAATGAAACGGGCATTGTTAGAATGTAGGTTAACTAAACTAATATAAACTCCATGGCGCTACATCCCTGAAGGCAGCAAGCCTACCCGAACGCTGAGATATATACCATAGGAAGATGGCAAGATTGGGGAGCATGTAGTTGGCATGCCGATACCCTCAGTCGTTAATTATGGTTTCTTTGACCGAAGCCAATTCTCCATCAAGTAGCTCCTCAGTTGGTATCATGAAGCTGAGTGCACCCCGTTCCAAACCTCCCTACTTAAAAAATCCGAGGATGTACCGGGGATCAAACCCGGGCCTACGGATCCGTAGCCAGCATCAATAACTACGAGATCACGCAAGCGGTCCAGGCTAAAAGGCTAGAGCCATTATAATTATTGTTTATATGTATTGAAGAGTTTTTTACCCTTCTATAATGATTCTTTGGTAGAAGCTCGGTGAACAGTACTTAGAATTTTCTATTTAGCGCGCATACTCACACTTAATAGGGCCCAGCCTGCAAGAATTTGTTTAGACTAAATGCAGTACAAATACGTCGGAGAAGTTGCCCTGCACGCAAGGGTATGGATGAACATTCCATTGACTCAGAGTGATTGAGAAGGAACCCTTTCCAATAGGCCTATATATATAACCACGAGATGACGCAAGCGGTCCAGACTAAATTTAGTTCCTTATCTTTCCAATATATGTATATGAGACCTGAATTAAATTATTTTGGAATGAAAATCGAACCAATAAAGTAAATGCTAGGTGTATATAAAATTAATAGAATGCTATATAGGAACTTCTAATTGATGGAATGATATGGCAGTCTACCTGTTCACAATATTGCACATTCATTTCACCCTAAATGGGAGACAACCAGGGCTATCTAAAAAAAATGCATTTA
The DNA here is from genome assembly GCA_964059195.1 of Ectobius pallidus. Lineage (NCBI taxonomy): Eukaryota > Metazoa > Arthropoda > Insecta > Blattodea > Ectobiidae > Ectobius > Ectobius pallidus. The sequence continues at coordinate 108,280,218 of CAXKWD010000007.1, read as the reverse complement.
ACCTTTTCAAAGCTGAATCTATACTTCGATACAAGCAATCATCAAGTGAAATCATCAGTGAGCTTTAAGTTTTAAACTACTGAAGAATATTTCAGTAAAATTGCTGGTTTCCACAAATGACAATCGTAACACGAAGATAAAAATCCTCATATTTTGCATAAGGTATTGATTACTCAATTAACCTTCTATTTTAGCTTTTATGCAATTTATTGAGGTAAAGAACTTATACGTCAGCAGAAATGAAAAGGTTAACAGAATACCATGGCTTGTGGAAACACAGGAGCTGTGGGGATATAGAGCGTAGGCTACTGTATACCCCCCATCCCCCCCCCCGTGGGAATTTCCGACACATATATTTTTTTGCTGGTATTCCCATCTAGTTTCAGTTTTCAGTTGTTTGCCCCTTATCAATTACAGCATTTACCCGGAAACCCCGGAAATCCGGAGAAAATGAGTTTGTTTTAATTTTTCTTTGTTCTTTGCTCCTAATATGCCCAGGGAATTTCTGGTTCACATATTTTTTGTTGGTATTACCATCTAGATTAAGTCTTCAGTTGTTTGCCCCTTATCAATTACAGCATTTACCCGGAAACCCCGGAAAACTACGGAAATCTGGAGAAAATGAGTTTGATTTAATTTTTCTTTGTTCTTTGCTCCTAATATGCCCAGGGAATTTCTGACTCACATATTTTTTGTTGGTATTGTCATCTAGTTTAAGTTTTCAGTTGATTGCCCCTTACAAATTACAACATATCCCCGGAAAACCCGAAAAACCACTTTTATACGGAGAAAATGACAATGTTTTATTTTTTAAATCTTTGTTCTTTGCTTCTAATATTCAAAGGGAATTTCTGAATCATATGTTCTTTTGTTGGTATTGCCATCCAGATTAAGGTTTCAGTTGTTTGCCCCTTATCAATTACAGCAAATCCCCAGAAAACTCCGAAAACCATGGAAGCCCGGAGAAAATGACTTTGTTTTAATTTTTTAAATCTTAGTTTTTTACTTCTAGTATTCAAAGGGAATTAGTGACTAATATGCTTTGTGTTGGTATTGCCATGTAGATTAAGTTTCAGTTGTTTGCCCCTTATCAATTGCAGCAAATCCCCAGAAAACTCCGAAAACCACGGAAGCTCGGAGAAAATGACTTCGTTTTAATTTTTTAAATCTTAGTTCTTTGCTCCTAGTATTCAAAGGGAATTGGTGACTCATATGGTTTTGTGTTGGTATTGCCATGTAGATTAAGGTTTCAGTTGTTTGCCCCTAATTAATTACAGCATATCCCCGGAAAACTCCGGAAACCTAAAAAATCCGAAGAAAATGAGTACGTTTTAATTTTTTTAAAACCTTTGTTCTTTGATCCTAATATTCCCAGGGAACTTCTGACTTACATTATTTTTGTTGGCAATGTAATCTAGATTAAGTTTCAGCTGTTTGCCCATTATCAAGTACAACATATCCCCGTAAAACCCGGAAAACCACGGAAATCCACAGAATTTCTAGAACTCGGAACTTGTGATCTACGGTCACTGAAACCGTTATTGCGAAGTAATTCTTCTGCTTCAAGTGTGTCCCTTGCAGGTTCAAAAGGGTGAGTATATGGACTACAAGATATCTGCCATAATTGTGATGGTCACATGCAAAGAAAAGGGGAATCATATCTTCTAAACATGCCAAGTGTAAGTCAAAGTTGTTTTCTTTAGTTGCTCGCTGAAATCTCAAAATCAATGACACTTTGTCCATATTACCATTCAAAAATTGTGCTGTTTTACCGAATGTCCCTTCTCTAACTTCAGTCAAGAAAGTTTGGTAGTGACTGTGGAAGGTTTGGTAAGATAATTAATTAGCATTCACAGATGTCAAATTAGAATATGAAGTGTGTTCTGTCAGGTTTCCAATCGCCTTCATTCCTTCATCATCAGGATTTTTTCCAGTATTCTTTGTCATGCTGTAATTGGTAAGGGGAAAACAACTGAAACCTTAAACTATATGGCAATAGCAACAAAAATTATGTGATTCAGAAATTCCCTGGGAATATTAGTATCAAAGAGCAAATATTTTTAAAAAATTAAAACAATCTCATTTTCTGCGGATTTTCATGGTTTTCAGGGTTTACGTGGATATGCTGTAATTGATAAGGGGAAAACAACTTAAACCTTAAACTAGATGGCAATACCAACAAAAAAACATATGAGTCAGAAATTCCCTGGGAATATTAGGAGCAAAGAACAAAGATTTTAAAGAAATTTTTAAAAAGTCAATTCCTCCGGATTTCCGTGGTTTTCGGAGTTTTCTGGAGATATGCTTTAATTCATAAGGGGCAAACAACTGAAACCTTAATCTAGATGGCAATACCAACAAAAAAACATACAAATCAGAAATTCTCTTTGAATATTAGGAGCAAAGAACAAAGATTTAAAAAATAATACATAGTAATTTTCTCCGTATATACGTGGTTTTCCGGGGTTTCCGGGGATATGCTGTAATTGGTAAGGGGCAAAAAACTGGAACCTTAATCTATATGGGAATACCAACACAAAAACATATGGTTCACCAATTCCCTTTGAATACTAGGAGCAAAGAACTAAGATTTTTTAAAAATAAAACGAAGTCCCTTTCTCCGGATTTCCGTGGTTTTCGGCGTTTTCCGGGGATATACTGTAATTGATAAGGGGCAAACAACTGAAACCTTAATCTAGATGGTAATGCCAACAAAAAAACATGTAAGTCAGAAATTCCCTATGAATATTAGGTGCAAAGAACAAAGATTTAAAAAGTAAAACATAGTAATTTTCTCCGTATATACGTGGTTTTCCGGGCTTTCCGGGGATATGTTGTAATTTGTAAGGAGCAAACAACTGGAACATTAAACTAGATGCCAATACCAACAAAAATGTGTGAGTCAGAAATTCCCTGGGAATATTAGGAGCAAAGAACAATGACAAATTAAAACAAATTCATTTTCTACGAATTTCCGGGGTTTTCCGGGGTTTCCGGCTAAATGCTGTAATTGATAAGGGGCAAACAACTAAAATCTTAAACTAGATGACAATACCAACAAAAAAATATATGTGTCGGAAATTCCCACGGGGGGGGGGAGGGTTTCATATTGGCAGCCCATGGTCTAATACCCATTCAGAAAACGAAAATCACATTTAAGTTTAATAATTCATGTAGAAAGTACTTCTTCGTTACAACAAATTACATAATTCATTGAAAATCATAATCTCTCTGTTCATAGTCTGTTTAATGAATAATTACTGCATTATTAAAAAATCTACCACTTTTCTTGAGGATTAATAAAATCTTAACACGTTATGCCATAAAAGGGTAGAATTTTTGCGAATTATGTTTTCATTGCAAATGCCTGCCTACGAATTTAATTTCCAGTGAACTCATTTGCTACTTCATCCAACTCTAAATGCAGACTTTTCCTCTGTGGTAATGAATAATTGCTACTTATTTATTCGCTGTTGACCCATTGCAGTATATGATTTAAGTCTACGTAGAGAGAATGATCACTCAGCAGTAGAGGTAGCAAAGAACTAGTACTGTAAGAACTTACTTACTTGCTCAATGGCAATAGATAATTCCTCGGCAAGTTAAAGGAATATGATCAATTTTATGGAACCCGAAAGTTCATTGCCGCGCTTACCTGAGCCCGCCATTCAACCCTATTCTGCGCTAACTCCATCCAACCATCCCTCCCAAATCTTACTTCCCTTAAATCTGTCCTAATATTGTCCTCCCACCTACGTCTAGGTCTTCCAAGTGGTATTTTCCTTTCGGATCTTTCATTCAATACGGTACTTTTGAGATATGTCTTTCCTCCCCCATGCGTGCAACATGTCCAACCCATTTTATCTTCAGTGATTTAATTACCCTTACTACATCCGGTGACGAGTACAGGTTATGAAGCTCATCGTTATGCAGTTTTCACCAGTCCCCATTTTCATCTCTTTTAGGCCCAAATATTTTTCTAACAATAAGCACCCTGTTTTCGAACACTTTGTAAGAACTAGTCGCATGAATTATATAGTAACATGTCAAGAAGAAAATATTCTTCCCGAAAGAACTGGGAATTAGGCCTGTGTAAGATATAAACAAACACTGTTGGGAGTACCGAGCACCCCAATAATAATTTTGGGGTTGCTGAACATGCAGAGCACCCTGGCGCCTATGTGTGGAATGCATATTTACCTCGGACTAATGGGCGGAGCCACAGCGAAAACAAACTCAACACAATCGTCAGAACACAATAGCAGAGAAGTTGCCAGTTAATCGTAGGAAAAGAAGGGTCAATTAGGAATGGTTCCTTGTGAGAATACCATACTCGCACTGATTCAGCTTATACGACAGCAATGCAGAGATCTGCTGCTGTGACGAATGTAGCAGTTAAGCGCCAGTTGCAATAAACGGGACAGGACCCAAACATCTTCCAACCATAACGCCATAAAACAAGTATGCAGAACCCGTCTTGATTCAGTTCCAACATACTTTGTATTAACATGTATCCAATACTAAAACCGTATCCTCTTCCACACAGTAGTTAGTTGCACGCGTATTTTCTGCACTGGATGCCTGGGTTCGATTTAGGCCTATTGAAATTATTATTTTTTTTTTAATTTGTATCTTAGGACTGGATATAAAAGAGGTACAGCCTACAATCATTAGTTTGTGCGACAAAAGTACCTGCGTTAAATTCTACACCTTTCAAGTGCTTTACCCCGACAGTGCACATCACTGTTGATTCGTCTGACAGATTGGGATGTTAAAATTTTGTCTTCTGTATAACATGGCCAGCCGAAGATGAGCCTAATTTAAATAAAAAAAACACACTCCTGTCATGGATCTCATTTGAATGTGTATAAGAAAAATGAATACAATATTTTAGAAACCAAAAAAATCTTATATTAAAGGTGTTTCTCATTTCTATTCAACGGTCAAAATATCCATAATGTCCGAAATCCGAAAGATCTTACGAAATAAGCTGGAGAGAAAAATTTACAGTTATTTTCAGCAAAGTCCCAAGATCAAGCTGTGTTCTTGATTAGGCTACTTCTTAGAAAAATACATCTACATAAGACTGTGCCTTACATTTAAATATTGTACTTAAGGATTTAGGTTTAGCAGGTTTGCCATCTATATTCAATGACAAACGCAGTTCACATAAACGACCAGTCTATCGAAACGTAAAGTATAGGCCTACTCCTTATGTCTCAAGGACAGATATAAAAAATCTTAGGTGAAACTCATATAACTTCCTCTGCTAAATAAAAATTAGTCTCTTAGTAGGCCTATAGTGTATTATGTCTGGCATTCTCTTCTTTGTAAATTGGTTGTAAAAATGAAGAGAATGTCGCATCCCCGAAGGAAACATAACCCAAATAAAATCTGACTAATACACTCTCGTAACTTTCTTCACTTTAAGCATGGCCAATACATTTTTATAATTTCACATTCTGATATAGAATAAAAGGCCATATTGCAAAGAGCGCGTATTTAGAGTGGGTGGCTTAAACTACTTTTCAGATAATTTTTTTCGAAAAAATGTTTCAAATAAAAGTTTTAGCTTTTAGTGTAAGCCCCATGTATAAAAATTAAACAAAATGGTTAGAGCTGTTTTCGACAAAATTGCGACAAACGAAATTTTCTTCAAGTAAAGTCCCCTTAAAAAATAAAATAAAGTCGTCACCAATCTTCGTGTCACATCCCCAGAAGGCACCTAACCTAAATATAAACTTTTATTTTCATACGATTTTCCGTTACAAGAGGCCGTATTGCAAAGAGCACGTATTCAGAGTAGATGGCTTTATAACAGCCCTTCAGAGATTTTTTCAAAAAAAGTTTTGAATAAAAGTTTTAGCTCTTGGTATGAGCACTCCATGTACAAATTTTAAAGAAAATTGTTAAAGCCGTTTTCGAGGAAATCACTAAAACAAAATTTCATTAATGCAGTCCCCTTAAAAATAATACCAGAAAGACGTCGCCAATCTTCGTGTCACGTCCTCAGAAGTTACCTATCGTAAATACAAAATTTTGTTTTCATACGAGAAGTACAAGGAACTACAAAACATGGAAAAAATAAAATAATTAAGAATTAATTTCACATGGCTTTCCCTAATGAGAATTAATGGGAATCTCCCCGCCTAAAAATGATAAATATTTTTTGTCTGCAACTTGCACAATAAGATTCCACTTTTCATCCTACATAAATCTGCCGTGCCTGTAATGTTTGCTTCCTTAGGCTAGTTGTTGGAAGGTAGGCAGGCATCGGTACCAGAAAAACAACCAAGCAATACATGACAAAGAAGGACGAAGCACAAAGACAGTCAGACAGACAAATAGGCTTGACACACACGTGTTGTGGTCCAGGCGCCGGATCAGCTGAGCGATGGCGATATCGCATGCGACCAGTAAACTGATCGATATAAGTAAACGCTCTATATTTAGCTTCCTTAACCCTATCCTGCAATTACTGTGCAGGGTTGGGTAGCAACAAACAAACAAGATACTGGTATTATAAAACGGATACATTACTGTATACCGGTACCTTTTCAACTTCAAGTTGAGACCAAACAATTTAAAAATGAGACCAAACAATTTACAAATGAGACCAAAGAATTTAAAAATGAGACCAAACAATTTAAAAATAGACCAAACAATTTAAAAATGAGATCAAACAATTTACAAATGAGACCAAACAATTTCAAATGGAAACCAAACAATTTAAAAATGAGACCAAACAATTTACAAACGAGACAAAACAATTTCAAATGGAGACCAAACAATTTCAAACGGAGACCAAACAATTTAAAAATGAGACCAAACAATTTGAAATGGAGACCAAACAATTTCAAATGGAGACCAAACAATTTACAAATGAGATCAAACAATTTCAAATGGAAACCAAACAATTTAAAAATGAGATCAAACAATTTAAAATGGAGACCAAACAATTTCAAATGGAGACCAAACAATTTCAAATGGAGACCAAACAATTTCAAATGGAGACCAAACAATTTAAAAATAGACCAAACAATTTCAAATGGAGACCAAACAATTTTAAAACGAGACCAAACAATTTCAAATGGAGACCGAACAATTTACAAACGAGACCAAACAATTTCAAATGGAAACCAAACAATTTAAAATGGAGACCAAACAACTTCAAATGAAGATCAAACAATTCCAAAATGACACCAAACAATTTCAAATGGAGACCAAACAATTTGAAATACAGGCCAAACACGAATGTTAACTAACATCCCCAGACAAGCTAAGAATATCGTTATTCCAACACATAACAAATTTGTATCCTTGGGAATATTACAGTACCAGTACGGTAATGAAACTGTAACAGCTGCAAAACCGACATTTTTATAAACATGTTATACTTCATGAAAAGAGAAAACAAATTAACTGAAATTTCTGCCTCCAAGTGGGGGAGCTTTTACACTTTTCTTATTGGATATTCTAGTGGAAGTGTTCTGTTGTTAGAAACAATAAAAACGGTCTACTATCAGTGTTCTCTTTCTCTTCAAATGCATAATATTATTACGGAGAATAAACATCATGTACGAGGGAGAATCAAATAAAAATAGCAATTTTTTTCTCACTATTTTACTGCAGGAAGAATGTTTACTTGTACATTATTTTTCTACATAGTCCCCTCCCAGCTCAATGCACTTACCCTATCCGATAGAAAGTGCTTCGATATCGGGTGAGAAAAATTATTTTGGTTGACGCTGTAGCCACTGCACTTGTGCACCGCCAATTGGACGTCATTATCAGACTTGAACTTCTGCCATCCAAGGTGCTGCTTTAATGGAGCAAATATGTGGAAATCAGATGGTGCCAAATCTGGCGAGTATGGCGGATGTGGGAGGCACTTGAAGCATATGTCGTCGATGGTTTTCATGGTTACACCAGCAGCATGAGGACGGGAGTCATCATGTTGAAGCAAAACACTGCACTCAGCAATCCCCTTCGCTTTGGCACCATCTGATTTCCATATATCTTTGGTCAATTAAAGGAGCAACTTGGAGGGCAGAAATTCAAGTCTTACGAAGACGTCCAATCGGCGGTGCACGAATGGCAACAACGTCAACCAAAATAGTTTTTCTCTCGCGGTATCGGATTACTTCTTATCCGATGGCGGAAGCTCACTGAACTGGGAGGGGATAATACAGAAAATTAATGTACAAGCAAACAGTCTTCCTGCAGTAAAATAGTGAGAAAAAATTAGCTGCTGTTTTTATCTGATTCTTCCTCGTACCAAAACAAAAATTATAAAATGTGATTAACTGCATCATGATAGCTGAACATTGTGTAATAAAACTTGTACTAATTATTACAATGTTGCATTTAAAGACTCCAAGTTCTGATACCACAAAGTGGAGAGAAACAACTTCGTATAATATTAGTAGATATGGATTCAAAGATAGATGTGAGACATTTTCGTGTCAAATAAAACCAGAAAACATGCCGCGCAGATGCTTCTCAATGACCTAGTTCCAAAACATGGACAGAATGGATAGAAATATTAACAGAACTATCTGGCGGTATGCAGATGAAACATGTTCTGAAGTAGATAAACAGGTATCAACTATAAGAGGAAAAACAGTCACAATAGCACACTGAATAACAAAGAGAGTTTAGAACTTTTTCTATGCAGGATTAAGAAACTCTTCTTCATACTTACAAGAGGATAATAAAAGATGAAAGAGTGGAGAAGATGAATAGAACCAATGTTATTTTCGCATTACAGAAATGTACAGGTAGGGGAAAAAAGCGGACCGACTAAAATATCTAAGTTGCCGATATGAGCCACTGCGCATGCCTAGCGGCATTCACAGGATAGCAGGGAAGGTATTGAAATTTGTTCTGGTGTCGACTGTTGACTTAGTCCATTCGAACACCATTAGAAAATAAGCCGTTAATTCTAGAGTGATAGGGGGAAAAAGCGAATAAGTCAAAATAGCAGAGTTTCAGGAAAGACAAAAAACAATTGATTTCCACAGCATTGTTATAATATTTAGATCAGCCCACTCAGATATTTCTACTTAGCATAAGATACAGTATAACAATATCTAGTAGACTGAACTAAATATTGTTATAGGGCTGTGGAAATAAATTGTATTTTGTCTCCTAAAACTTTTAAAGGATCCTCAGGCGGCAACCCTCTAATACAGTATCTCAACCCCACCCCTGACCAAACCCTCCATGAACACCTCCATAAACATCTTGGGGTTGAAAAGCCGAAATGGAAGGAAGGGAAATGTTGCGCTAAGCATAAGATGCGCATTGTTGCCACAGTTTAAAAGCCTTGCAGCTGATTTCCACAAATCTGGAGAAACAACACAAGTGACATTGCAACAAGGCATTTGTTTAGGGGTGGGTAGACCCTAATAATCTTTTCCAGATGAGGGAAGTGGTCCGACTTAAAAGCGTTTAGGGGTGGGTAGACCCTAATAATCTTTTCCAGATGAGGGAAGTGGTCAGATTTAAAAGCGTTCCGCTCGCTTTGTAGCCGACTGGGGTTCGTTTGGGCGCGATGACTATATTTTGACTTATTCGCTTTTTCCCTATCACTCTAGAATTTGTCGGTGTGTTTTCAGACAGAAAAATGCACAGATAACAGATGTGTATCAACTGAAATCAGCTACAAGAGTCCCCCTAGCTGTACATATTCCATGACTGTCCATATGTAAAACTAGATAAGAAAAGCTCGTTTTTAAAATCCTTAAGTATGTAAAATTTAGAGAAATTACTTAAATGGATAGCGGGTTGTGGGCTTAAATGCGCGATAAAACATAAAACTGTCATTCGTGGACTATTTAGAAGCTTGGCTTCATTATAAATAAAGGTAATTCATGTCTAGTCCAGTTCATTCTAGGTTACATTTCTATTCTAAATTCCTTGGTAAGCAAACTAAATTTCGGCAATCGTCTCTATGAGTGAGGATAAGCCAGAAATCTCACGTTCTGGCCTCCCAAGGAATTTCAACCTTTAACCACGGCGGAAACGGGGTACGCCGTAGCGTAGTGGTTGAGGCGCTGCGCTACAAACCGAAAGGTCGCGGGTTCGATTCCCTATGAGTTCGTTGGAGTTTTTCAATTGGCCTAATCCTTCTGGTGGCACTATGGCCCTGGGGTCGACTCAGCCTCTAACAGAAATGTCCAAATGTCCAAAATCTGGGAGCCTCAACCTCCTGGAACCCTCTGGGCCTTCATGGCCTGTTTAGGGATCACTTTACTTTTACTTTAACCACGGCCCAAAAGGGAACGGAAATTTTAAAATATACATAAAATTTCGAATCCTATAGAACTGAAAACAGCATTGAAATTTTATGGAATTCTGCCTAAGATTCCCACATTTTAATATAGATCTGTTTGGAAGTTACTACTAATTAATTCGCAATGTCAGAACCATTAGCAATTTTTTAACCTTATGTTATAAACACTGTTAGGTTTTCTAGGTGCAATTTCCATCTGGAAAAAAGGGAAAAGGTGCTAAAAGTATAGCGAAATAGGGGACAAAAGGTGCTATTTAACTCGTTAAGTACAAACTTACATTCACGAACAGCAGATTACTGACTAATTCCAGTGAAATTTAAAAAATTGAATATTTAGTAATTATTTTAATTGTCGCAGGTACTGTAGGTACTACAGTCCCGAGTTCCTGAAAGTTCACTATTTCCACGATGAAAAGTTAATTGAAAGTTACTTAAGATTTAAGATATTTGGACGAAAGCAAGATAATTATGGAATAGAAAAGCGATTAAACTAAAAAATTATAGGCTATAAATGATGAAATGCGCTGCAGAAGATTATCAAACAGCTGTAGTAAAATAAAATAAATAAATAAAAAAAGAGGGACTATGGACACGGTGGAGGGGAAAAAGGGGAAATGCTCTAAAAAGGGGAACATATGCTAGAAATTTGCCTCCGTTCTCAACTAGAGTCAACGTTTCACGTTGTTATTTCTTTTACAGGATCTCTAATTTACCCTACGAAAGAAAAAAAAAACACAAAAAAAAAGGTGCGCACCTAAAATCCTAACCCTGGTTATAAACATAAGTTGCGTAGGACAGGATACCGGTAGTGCAGGAGGAATATCCTGTCAAGCTTGGTATACAGTATATATTTACCGTATGCTATATCGAAGGTGAAATAAAAGTCTATTTTGGTAGTCGTAAGAGTTGAGCCGGGAAGACAGCTGTGAAGAAATGCGTAGGATTGTCCCCGGAAGGAGAATCTCAAAGCAAGGGATAAAGCAAAGCGCGAGTGGGATAATGCGGTCAAGTTCAGTGCCGAGTGACTGACGTCACCAATTCGATTCCCGAGCCACACAGGCGACACCAGATTCACTCGTTAGTTGCCATGGATACTTTGACGCCTCCAACTTTCGGGGAAAAAAAAAGAAGAAAAGAAAAAAAAAGTCTGTCCAGGTAATTGATCGGTTGTGTACTATTATTTTTTGTATTAGCAGTAAACGTGAAGTGTCAGAAAGCAGCTTCTTTTAACTATACCTAACTTTATAGATGCTCAAAAATTAAACAGCAAATTAAATACACAAAATACCGCGAAATTTGTTGAATGGTGCGAAATGTGTAAACAAGCGCAAAATATGCCCCCTACGTGAAGAACATTGCTATTTGATTCCTTTTTCTTAGTAGCGTGCTATCCTTTTCCGCTATTTCTATGACTGCGTGCACTTACAGATAGTTTTGATCGATTACACCAAATATTGAAGAAGGTATTCAGGCATGACTCTGCGGTAATTTTACGATAATTTTAGTTGAATGTCTTACCTTTATAACTGAATTTATATAATTAAAGCAGTAAAACTTATCAATGTCAAATGTAGCGAAAAAACTTATTTTCTGAAATATCTGACAAAATAAAATAAAATTAACATCGAAATTAGTCAAATTATTTAAAAAAAAAACCTTCTACTGAACGGATATCTAAATAAAATAGATGACCGTGTTCCTTTAATTTCGGGAATAAGGAATCTTAATAATATTCTTACAATTATGTAAAAGTTTCAGATTTTTTTAGATTATGGATCGCAACGATGACGAATACAGTGAGATTTAGGATACTTATTAATAAATAATCAACAGTCAAGTACTAATAACTGAGATGACAATCAGGTGACTAAAATCACTAAAATGTAAAAAAGTAAAAATTCACCAATAATAATCATGTTGGGTTGATGTGATACTCATGTTACATGACCATATGAATGAATATCAGTAACAAGAATTTCAAAGAGTATCTGCTGCACTGTACTAGTTCAACCGGGATGCATAAAAAAGAGGGGTGAACAAAATTTTAGAATTTTGGAAACAAATTACAAAGACAAAGCTCCCTAGCAAACTAAATTTGGTATGACACAATAAAGTATTGACAGCAAAAGAAAATAATTTTAGGGCTTGAGACGACACTATGGCTCGCCATTTAAAAAAATAAATAAAAATAAAAAACCATCTACGCTACAGGAATGCTGCAGAAGAATCAAAATAGAACCATGCATCTAGAATAATAATCCAATCACACAGGGAAACAGAGTAAGAGATTATCTTTCGGTATGAAAAGCAGAAAAGGGAATTCTAGAAGGGCAAACAGGGATAAAATATAATCAAGTTCAAGATCACCTCCTTATTCCCTCAATAAGTCAACTTAGGATTATCAACTTAGGATTATTATTAGGGATGGGTCCTCGATACTTTCGATACCTCGATACTCTCGATACTTGCATGGTATCAGCATCGAACGATACTCCAGAAACCTAGCTCGATACTTTTTCGATACTTTTGTAATTCTGCAATTAAGTGAGAATGCTAGTATTTTTAACAAAACTTGTAAGTGCACTGTTTAAAAAAACTAATTTTAATTTTAATGTAGTTTAAAAATAATTATAGGCTACTATTGATATTAAATTTTGTCTCATTAAATATGCACACTTAATTAATTTAGTTGGTATTACACAGTTTTCTCAAATTGTAATGTTTAATGTACCTATTTATTGAAACTGGAAATGTTCAAGGTATCGAGTATCGAAGTATCGAGTATCGAGGATAAAATCATGTATCGGTATCGAGTATCGAGAAAATCTGGTATCGACCCATCCCTAATTATTATCATTCTCAGGCAATCCTAAGTTGACTTATTGAGGGAATAAGGTGGTGATATTTAACTTTATTATATAAATTTGCCCTCAAAGGACCAATATGAAATTAATTAATTTAGGGGGTAAAATGTCTAACAGCCGTATCATGAACGTGCACTAATGCATAGTGAGAAAAGAATGCTTAAACCAGTAAAATTTTCTTTTCATAGTTTAAAATTATATTAAGTAACTGTGCTATACAATTAAAGTGTTATGACTTATGAAATAATTACGATTCATGTGGAATGTAGGCACATTAACTGTGTTGATTCTAACAAGAATAAACAGAAAGAATGGGCAATATATAAAGATGAAAAGCGAGGAGATTAACGGGAAGCTGAAAGAGACTAATGACTGAATGAATAAAGACGGCATTACAGAGCAGAATGTTTGTTAGTAAGCGGATATAAACTGCCTTATTTGAAACATACAGTGTAATCGCATGGGCTAATTCCTATTCCACTGTAGTTATACCAACCGTACTTTCCTACCGCTTATCTAAAGACTACTTACTCGGGTCCTTTTGCTCTTTTCAACTACATTACATGAACTCGTCGGGGTTTCCAGGATTCAGCTTGTCTGTAGAAATTAAGAGGTACGCCGTGGCGTAGTGGTTGAGGCGCTGCACTACAAACCGGGAGGTCGCGGGTTTGAATCCCGATGAGGTCGTTGAAATTTTCCAAATGGCCTAATCCTTCTGGTGGCACTATGGCCCTGGGGTCAACTCAGCCTCTAACAAAAATGAGCAACAGGAGCAATCATGGGGGTAAAGGCGGCCGGTGAGTAAGGCTGACAACCTTACCACCTTCATGTTCCGAATGCCCAAAATCCTGGAGCCTCAACCTCCGAGGCCTGTATAAGGATAATTTTATCTTTTATCTTTTACGGAGGATTTGCATAGCCTAATTCGGTATATGAGAATACTGAACTTTGTAATTAATAATATGTAATTAATAATACGTAATTAATAATAAAAAATAAAAAATAAAAAACAATAATAATAAAAAAAATAATAATAGTAATAAATTTATTAAGTTACTACAAATTAAATACAAATAAGATTTCAAATGTAAATTCTAACGCCATCCGAAAAAGCAAAGCTTGTGCTTGGAGAGATTCGCATGACTTTAGGCCTACTATTTGTTGTTATTATTATTATTAATAAACAAAAGAACATTATTTTATTCATCGAATTGGCAGGGAAAGATATATTTTGTATTTCGTAAGAGTTCTGAACTCTTGAAAAAAGTATGTAGGCCTAATTACTAATTAGACTCGGGAATACTAATAAACGTTAGTCAATCAGCTTTTTTCAAGGTTAGATAGAACATTCCATTCCTGGATCAAAAAACGGAAGTTATTTGAATTGGAAGGCTGTGATACATAGGAAACCGATCAGTCACGGCCCGCTGGATGTAAATGTGATGTCTGCCCACTGACCCATGATGTGTATACTGGACTACCACAATGCTAACAGCTTGTCCAAGAGCTCAGTTGTAAATACAGACATGGAATAAATTGTTATAATGGATGTCTGCTATATTTTCAAGAATTCACATCGACAGACCACCAAATAGAAACTTCAGATCACAGTGTGTCATTCTTTCTCACTTTGTTTTTTGTTTCTCCTCTTTCTCCACTCTGACGTTCTGAGTCTACACCCGAGCACGAGCAGTTTGCTCATTCGGGTGTATTTATAAATAAATATTTTTTTCTTTTCTTTCTTTTTCTTTTCTTAAAAAGTATTGTACTTTAATTTTTAAATTTTTAAATGTTTTTTTGTTTATTTGTGTATTTTTGTATTTGTATTTGTACATAAGTTTGTAAATGTAATTTAAATAAATAAAAAAATAAAAAATAAAAAATAAAATAATAATAATAATAATAATAATAATAATAATAAACATAGATCTCTTTAAAATGTTGATCACACAATATGAAGATAAGACTTCCAATAAATGTATGTAGACTTATTCGACAGTGTGGACCATCTCTTTTTAGTCACAGGCAAGATTTTTTTTTTTTTTTTTTTATCGAGGGTAAATATTACATTTTATTTTCGCACTGAACAGTTTCTCCTCGTGTCCTCAGCAAAAGAAGTTTCATGATTTTCATAGGAGTACCGGTGTCTTAACTGTCATTATAGGCAATTTGCACACAACTGTTTCCGTTCGACCATAATTTGTCTGAATGTTTAAATTTTGATTTTAAATTCACTCAAACAGACGAGCCCGCCATGACCTTCGCATCAAGATGGTTGACGTAGTTCAAGTCTTCCACGACATATGGTATCTCACTGCGTCAGTTCAATCGAAGCTTCCTTTTGCTGTTTTCTTCAAACCAACGGAGTTTTACAGCACGAAACTAATTCATTTTAGTACGATATTAAAATTAACACGAACAGAATTGATGTAATTTTAAATACATGCTATATATTACGCAGATTTCAGCTATTACTTTCAAGATCTTTAGATCGTTCCGTGTTCGACAATAATCGATACCACACCGATATCGAAATAAGAGACAGTGCTATATCACACATAATAACAATAACAAAAAACTGCATTTTTGTTTCATAAAATATAAAGTAAAGTAATTCTAATGCCGGTAAGGAGCCATACAGAAGGCACAGTAAGTACAGTCCACATAGTATTTAGAGCCAATAACCTGCAGCTTATGGATTGAAGAAATAAGTTGAGGATTTATTTAGCACTTTAAAATGCAGATACTTAAATTCGGCGATCGAAGTCATAATGTAACATAATTAACTTATACGGAATTATTTTCATTAATGTAAAGAAACCATCATGTAAGACACTATCGTAACTTCTGAAGGCTTCATGCAGAAAGGGCGTTTTGTCAGTGTATTTCTCGATCACAGGATTTTTTTTAAACGATGGGAAGAGAAGTTCTTAATGACTCGAGATTGCAGTGTTACGTGAACCGGAGGCAATCAGTGCTGCCAACCTATCGATTGCACAAACATACTTCCGCTTCCGTGTTTAACAATCAGCAAAAGTTAAAAAATAAAAGATAATGAAAAACCTAAAAAGCCCCAGATCGCCCACAGCTGAACTAAAAAAAAAATCACTTCATATTTTCAGTCAAGTCATGTTCATTATACGTCTAGAAGTGTCTTTTATCATTACTTTAAATGCTGACTAATGCAAAAATGCGAGAAAGAAGAAGTTGCATAATAAAAATACTGCTTGAGTGGAATCTCTCTTTCAGACCTGGGTTCGATCTCCAGAACCTGCTCGGATTTTTCTTTGGTAGGAGGGTTTGGAAAAGGCTGCACTCGGCCTCGTGATTATAAACCAAGCCTTTTATGTACACTAAAAACAAGGGCATAGATGTAGAGTGGGTGCCACTTTTTAAAGACTCTTTTTCCAAGAACTTCCACTATCTGCTGCTACCCTAATCCTCTTCG
Organism: Ectobius pallidus; assembly: GCA_964059195.1. Taxonomy (NCBI): domain Eukaryota; kingdom Metazoa; phylum Arthropoda; class Insecta; order Blattodea; family Ectobiidae; genus Ectobius; species Ectobius pallidus. The sequence continues at coordinate 108,263,609 of CAXKWD010000007.1, read as the reverse complement.
ACCTGTCAAACAGTGAACTAAAAGGTAAATAGGCGCATTCACTCTTGTCTGCAGTCCAGTACAATGTTGCCAAATACGTACCACAGAACTTACTTGACTTAAGAAGTAGTGAATGACAGCGGCAATACTGGGGAAATCCACACGATTACCAGAGCACCTGTTCTTTGTCGGTGTCGAAGTCTGTGCAGATTTTCGGATTAGGGAACAATGCTATTATATTCTTTTGTAGAAAGACGATGGTTTGGGACGAGGCCTTCTTAAAATGGCACCAACTGTACTCTTGGTGGATGAGTCTCACCAGGCACTAATTTAATAACCCTCAGACCAACGGCATGGAATCCTCGGGGCAGTAAATAAATAATCTGGCATTCGCCTTTACGAGTAGGGAAACCGCCCAAGCCCATCACTCAGGCTGTCCGGTCCCAGGATTTTAACTCACACCTCCCGAATGCTGACTTTCGACGTGTTAAAAAGTATTCAATTGTCTATCAAAATGATATACGTATCGATCAATAGCAACAAAGACTAGCTTATGAAACATTGCTTCAATTTTTTTTGGCTTCACAGTACTTCTTTCATCCAACTTTAATAACTTCTTACTTTTCTTTTCCTTCCAAAATTAAATCAGATCTGAGTAGAAATAAGTCATATATCTGCTTCTATGATTAATTCTTATGTTTTTGTATACCAATTTGTTCAGTTCTGAATTTAGCCTTGCACAATTCTGTTCGACTTCATAATATATCAGGAATTAAAGTTATGAACAATTTATACGCATAGACGAAAATTATATACATCAAACTACGTGTACGCAAGTGTGACATGCACATACGTGAATACGTGAATATTACTTCCCTGTCTGCTCAGTCATTTTTTTATTACAATTACAATTATTTATTATTATTATTTTTTTTTATAATTATTACAAATTACAAAAATACAAATTATTACAAATACAAATATAAATAATATAAACACAATTAGTACAATTTCAAAAGGGTATTATTTGCCCCGCATGAGCATAGCTCGTGTTCGGGGTCAGTTCAGTCATACTAAAATTATATTTTGAACATTATATCAAAAACATACATATTACAGTTTTAGGCAAAAAATAAAAATAAATAAGATTGCTCATATGAAATAAATACATGAATAAAGATACGAAAAAATAAATGACAATAACATAACAGAAATACAAACAAAATACCTCGTGTTAAAATTTACAGTTGAGAATGAATAATGGGAAAAAAAGTGAGTAAAAGTACCATTACAAGTTAGTTTTAATCAATTCGAGTACTTGCTTTTTAAACAATTTATTGTTTAGTGGTATCAGATTGGGGTTTCTTTTAGTAAAGTTGTTGTATTGCCTTGGTCCGAAATTTATACTATGCCTTAGACCTACTTCTGTAGCACACTTTGGTTCGAAAAGAGGACGAGAGATATTATACCTCCTTGTATTATAGCATAGGCGTAACCAGGCCGACCATATGGGGGGGGTTATAACATCCGTGGGGTCTGGGGGTATGGAATACCCCCCAGGGAGAGGGGGGTCCGGGGGTCCTCCCCCGGAAATTTTTAAAAATTAAGATGCAAAATAATGAGTTTTAAGCTTCCGGGGGTCCTCCCCCGGAAAATGTTAAAAATTAAGACTCAAAATAACGAGTTTTAAGCTTCCCACGCTTTATACTTGTATTAAGTAATTTATGGGCAGACTTTAAAAAATTATACAATTTTCCTTTTTTTAATCAATGGGGGGGGGGTTCAAACCCCCAAACCCCCCCCCCCCCTCGGTACGCCTATGTATTATAGTAGTGAATTCGTGTTATGAATTTTTCATGATGTTTATGGAAATAATTTAATAAAGTGTAGAAGTGTAATTGTTTAATATTCAATACGTCAAAATCTTTATATAATTTTTTAGATGGATAGTCGATTGATTTTTTTTAACATACGAGTATCTTGATTGTTCTTTTCTGCAACAACGAAATATTTATGAATGTAAAGTATTGATTAATGGAAAGTTCGACTCTTCTAAGTTTTATAATTGCGTTTAATTAGATAAGAATGCCTTATCTAATCAGATCCTTTCGATAAGCTATGATGCGAGGCGACGTTCACTTCTGAGAGCGATCGCAATAGCGATGTCAATCAATCTGATCGAATATCACAAAATCCAATTAACGAGATAAGTAGGCTTACGTCATTTGTGTTACTGTCACAGTCGTATAAATGCAGTCGTTTCAAGTTATGGTTAACAATAATGCACGGTTTTCCTTCTTGGTTTCCGTTAAAACTGTTTTTATCTTGCCTCCTTGGTTTCCGTATCAGCATAGGTCTAACCGTTCTTAATAATGTGTTGATAAATTTCATATTGTTTTCTCCTACAAGGGATTTGTATGTAGTGTATAAAGTAATTCCATCTATTCCCTCGTATAAAATATTCTTGTTAAAATATCAGCTCATAGCTTTGTCATATCTAAAATTTATACTTGTCAATATTATAAAACATAACTAAAAACTATAGCTGTCAGTTTTATAAGGCAACTTTCGTATTTTGTGGATAATATATTTCGGCTATTCCGCCATCTTCAGTGCCTTTTTTCTTTTTCCAGACGATCTTATTCTGTTCGTTTGACGCCTTCTATCAAATACACAAGAATCTGAAGTTTATTTGAAGTAACTGCATGTATGATTCTTTTCTCTAGGGATTCAGTGTCCATTGTCTAGTGCGTGGCTATAATAGAATCCTATATATTTTATAATGACAGAACGGTTCTAAGTAATGGCAAGTAAAGTGGACAGACCTAGTGTACTTTCTTGTACTTTTTAATTATGGTACACAGCCCAACAAGAAAGAACTTTATGTTTGGTGTCTCAAATGTTTTACCGGATTTTGGTTATACTTAGTGTGTTTATTCCAAATATATAAACAGTTTATCTCTACCAGCTCTACTTTTATACAGATTTTATTCGTGAACTGTTAGTCTAGTGAAACAAAATCTTGCTTGATAATATAGCTAGTGAAGATTCTTGGCCAAACTTTGGACACGTAGGACGAAAACTGTAAGAAGTACAGAAAAACTAAAAGCTAGAGTATTTTTTGGCCCTCAAATTGACAGTTTATGAGTCATAAACGACCGTACAATATGTGAAATCATCAATTTACTGAAAGACCCCATGTTATATTGTTAATGCAATGTTAATGTAGCCTAATGTTAGTGTGTTGCTTTTTTCTCCACATGATTTAAAAGCCAAAAATAGGCACTGTTTTTTTATTTATATCAAACGTAAAAGGGATAATATGCATAATGGTAATACCATACCTTAGAAAACCAAAGCTGATAGGGCAAAACTAATGCCACATTTGGCATCAGCGACCTAAATATACCCAAGAAGAAATATAAATTCTAAGGCACCAAAATGGCTGTTGGTCTGTGTTATAATCCACTTAGCGATTAAGCGTCATGTAGGACATTCCAAAAATAAGATTACAACTTTTTAATACCAGTTTCTTATAATATCACTACGCAGTTTTATTTGTTTAAAACAGTAAATCAAATGAAGTTTTCTCTAATTTGGTAGCAACAATTATTTTTCATTGAGAGAAAACTGGCTACACTGTAACTGGATACTGGATACACGGGAAAAGTATTTTTTGGTAAAATTGAAGTTGTGTCTGTTATGTTTGCGTGTGTGAATGAGAGAGAGAGAGAGAGAGAGAGAGAGAGAGAGAGAGAGAGAGAGAGAGAGAGAGAGAGAGAGAGAGAAAAGGGAGAAAAGAGAGAGAAATAGAAAGAGACCAGCTTTTGTGGGTCACGCTTTCAGAAACACTATTTTACAGCCAGTTAATTTTAACGGCAATATAATGAGTACCCGTATTTTATGACAGTAACAAACAAGATGGCATCACTTCATTTACCTGGACATTTATAACACAGTCACCTTGTAATTTATTCCTACAAATAGTTCGCATGTTTCGCAATTAATAGTAGAGGTAATCTTAGAAATGACTTTCAGTGGACTTCTCGTATGAAATGTTATGCCAACTGGATGCACATATCGCAATTTGGAACTCTAACTAGCTCATAATTACCTCCTAGATAAGAAGATATTATTGAAGACTATTGAAAAAACATTCGTTTAACTCGAGACTCATAAAGTGACTAAATAAAAACACTACTCACAACTAAGCATACATAAGGACATCTCCCTAGTACGGATGTAGTGTAATTGAATGTAGAAATCAAAGAGATCAAGTTGTGTGATTTTTCTAAGTTTTACAATAAAAATAATGTTTTATGTGTAATTACTTTTAGTATATAGGCTATTTTTTTTTCTAAGAATTAGTTTGCTTGGCGTTGTGCCATTTGAATTACCCATCTGTTCCTTTTTTTTTTTTTGTTTTGTTTTCAAAATAATGTCAAGTGACAATATCCACATAGCTTCAGTATAGAATTTATAGAGAAATTTACACATGTGAATACAAGAAAATATTGAAATATGTAAATTTATGTAACATCAAAAGAATATGTAATATAGCCTACTTAAAAATATGTAAAAAATATGTAAAATGAAATTCAATTACAGTAACCCTAACATAGTGGTTTGTGAAGATATCTCTTTTCCCAGCATCTAAATAGCAAGGAACAAAATATGTAATTACATAGAAATCCCAGCTCTACCCATAAGCATTCGTCTGTCAGACTACATTTTGAAAACAGTCCTTACTTTTATACTACTCGTGCTATAAACTTGAAATCTGACACACTTTACAGGAACAGAAATTAAAATTTTACATTTCCGTTAGATATCTAAATTTGTTTATGAAATATTAATTAATTTGATTTTTTTAAATAAAAATTTAAGAATACCGCCAAGAAATATTAAAGTATGGCTTTCTTTTAATGATTTTATTACTTTGCTTTTCAAAAATACTAAAAGATTTTTAGCAAATTTAAACTTACTATTTAGAAAAAAATATATTTTACACAGCATAATAAAGTTTGAAAAAAATTGACTGTGATAATAATAAATTTTTCAAACAACAACAATCTTTACAAAAAATCTGACTCGTAATTTTGTTTCACACACTGTGAAGTAGAAGTGAAAAAAAAAATTCAAAGCGATTCCTCTATTTTTGTGGGAGAAGACAGATCGTGAATTCGACCAAACAACATGAAAATTGAAAATGAAAAAAACAAGTAGTTAAAATTTGCATGCACTAGCAGTTTGAAGCGCACGGTAGCCTCCTTTAAATATGGCGTAACATCTTTCCACGCTCCCAAACAGCATAAAATGTTACAGATTTACACTTTAAGATATGTCATCCCTTGAGCCTCCGTCAATTTGTACATGCATTACTTTTATTTTATTCGAACTGTATTTTAAATGGCTCATTATGCCATAACAGCTCACGAGTACTTCAAAGAAATGTTACGTCTTGGCATTGGCTCAAATATTGCATAATACTGCACAACGTTTCATATGACTCAAGAAGCAAACGTTGCAGTCTACAATCGTAGTTACAGCTGATTCAGTCCAATTCTTTCGTTGGTTAAAATACGTCAGAAAGACACAGGTCTTATGCACTGTATGGCTATATGAACACTAAAATTCTGTCGACTGTTCTTGTAAGCATAATGAACATGCTGTAACAGATTTATATATATATATATATATATATATATATATATATATATATATATATATATATATATATATATATATATATATATATATATACTAGCTTAAAAGACCTGGCGTCGCCCGGGTTTTGTATTTTGTAATCGGAAATTAGCTTATGAAGGATTTTCAATTTTAAATTCTAGGTCCTTATATAGGCATTTATAATTTGAAATAGGAAGAACGACTTATTACACTCAAACTATTCCCTCAGAAAACGCTTGATATAGTTTTTTATGGCTCATAGAGGATCTAGAATGTTGCATCCCATCGCTTGTACAGTGCACAGCAAGCCTGGTAGAGGTTTAAATAAGAAGAAACAGAAATTCCTGTAACATAAAATTGTAATATCGAGGCGGGAAATTTCCCACTCTTATGTTACCATAAAGCATTATCACTTTCATACTTTTCTCTCCAAAAACCTGCGATATAATATAATAATATACACATTACCATACCTCGTTTTTTTTCTCTATGTTCAGGGTAGAGAAAGTTATGTGATTCCATTATTTTAGTGGATTTCATTCTGTAATATTTATTTATAACATGAATTATTTTGATAACTTCTCTTATTTGTCAAAAGTGCATTTCATTTGTTTTTTCCAAGCCCACCTGATACCATTTGGCAACAATATATTCTGTGATTTGGAATTGATAATTCTATGTAAAAAGGGATTAAGTAATTTCAAAAACATTTAATTTTTGGCATTTAGAATCAGAATTTTTCAAAATCCTTTCTTAGTGAGCACCTACATTATGAAACGAAGGTACTGTCAAAATTCCAAGTCTCTACCTGTTATAGTTTAGGCTGTACGTTGATTCCTGTCATTCAGTCAATCAGTCAGTCAGTCATTCATTCAGTCAGTCAGGACAAAGCCTTTTATATATATAGAGATTAGGATGTCCATTCGTCCCGTTTTTCCCGAGACAGTCTCGTTTTTTGATAAAATGTCCAGCTGTCCCGAAAGTTTTATTGAGGGACACCCAAATGTCCCGCTTTCTTGTGATTGTGATTTGCCAGTGTGTTTAATGCTATATTAATAAAAGTTAAAATAGTGAAGGTTTTACTCATTGTCAAAACATACTTTAATGGAGTAACGTGTGCTAAGATGAATTATAACAAAAAACGCACTTCTTGATAGAATACAATAAAGTGAAATGTAAAATGACAATGAGGCATCTATTTCTGTGGGATAAATTATGTACACTAGTCTGCAGAAGAAATTTAAGAAGCCATTTGGGATAATTTATGTAAATTGTTAATAGGCCTATTCCCTAAATTTTGTGAATTAAATTTTTGTCTCCTCTTTTCCTTAACTGTCCCAGGTTTTTTTTAAATTAAAATGTCCCGTTTTTATATAAACATTATATGGACACCCTAATATATACATATATAGAGCCTGTATAATTATTTTCATCATCATTACAGGCCTGTTGTAATTAGACTGTTATCAAACTCTACATTTAAGAGTTGACAAAGGAAGCCTCTATATATTTATACAGTATTATTATTGTTGTTACTGTTGTTATTATTATTATATAATTTTATTAATCCAGGTTTCGACAGCCCATGGAAAGCAAAAAGTTGGCAGCTGAATACTAAGCTCACTCCACAAACGCCCTCGCAAGTCAAAACCACAATAGAATGCTGTGTGGTCAGTAGGCAAAACTCTAAGCAGCTGTTACAGCACCCACAGACAAGTTATTAGCTTTCTGTAGTCCCCGCCTATCCATGATAATAAATTAATAACTGTCCCGATTCTGTAGCAAAGTACTGTCACACAACGAATGAAGTCCTGAAAATATTCTTTCACTAAACCAGAATCAATGCACAGCCAGTTTATCTTCGACCCACCACAAGCCTATGGCGACAGTCATCTGTTCTGTATTGTAATGTAATGCTTTATTTCGCTACCAACTCGACTGTTTAATGCTTAATTTATCGGTTTCTAAGAAAATTTCTGTCACCACTGAGAAACAGATTCACTTATAGAAGCGATCAGTCTCTACCATAAAAATCTATCCATCTCTATTCTTACGTTAAACTCAAGCGCTAACGAAGACTGTAAGTTCAGAACATTACGAATAATTAATTTTCTACTGTTAGAGATAGAAGACGACTTTTCTTATTATTATTCTAATGGGGATTATGCTAAAAATTCGATGTCCATTCTTCATCCGTTTTCCCAGATCTCTCCTTTCAACTGGAATATTTATCTCAAAGCAAGCAATAGCATCCTATTCTCCGACATCCAAAAATCACATTAACTTTTATCGTTTGCTTTAATTTTGTTTAGAAGAAGTGCTACTGGTAGTTTTGTCTTCTTTCATTTTATAGGGCCTACCACATCTTGCAGCATACATAGAATTGCTACGAGTTTTCTTTAATTATTTTAATGAGTGCCAGCAATTAAACAGCAAGATGAAATAAATTGAATTCAAGCACCAAAAAATAAGAATGTAGAAAACTCTTCTTTCCAAAACATGGATAATGTAGGTGTTCTGGGTTCCTTCGGTTTCTTTTATGTGCAGAGAGCACATGCATCCTGTTGAATTCTAAGATTGCAATGGGGGCGGCAGAAGAACTGGCAAATCTACAATGGTCCTTTAAAGATCCGATAAACCGCTTCAGTATTTAGTTGCTCTTAATATTCCCAGCCTACCCCATATGCGATCGCCCTAATTTCCACTGCAAGTGGGGCGAGTTCTCAACACCTGTGCTGGGAGGCAGCCAAAAAAGGTTATGCACAGAGTGCACCGTGCCACCTGGTTCTGACTTTACTCTTCATTACATCAACATTTCCAGAAAAGAAACTTGAATCAATTATTGCGACTGAACCATGACTTCTAACAAATTTTATTCACATAAATATCTGAACCCTTTAGTCTCCGTGTTTAAAGAGAAATGAAGTGAGAGGAAAGAAACAAGAAGGGTGAATGATAGAAAGAGAAAGGGAAAAGAAGATAAAGAAAAATGAGGTAAGCATGGAGCCTTCGAGGAAGGTATAACCATTAATTTGCGCAAAACAGCCTACCACCCGACCGCTGCGTCATCTACCATAGGCAAATGGCAGGATTGGGGGCATGTGGTCAGCATGCCGACATCTACGGCCGTTAATGGTGGATTCCATGACCGGAGATCCAAATATAAACCCTCTCCAAACAGGGTGGCATGGACCACATAAACGCCACTACGATGGGAGAGGCAAAACCAAGGTAAAGAACGAATACTCGTATAAGGATATGAAAACAGAACGATCTCTGTTTTTCGTTTACCACAGGATTAATTTCGCGGAGAAATGAGGCCTGCTGTGTACAAAAAGACTATTCAATTATTTACATTTAATCCATTACTGCGATATTACTGAAAAAGAACAATTTACACGCTAAAGTTTACCTTCCACAACTGAATTAATAAATTCTGTGGCTTGGTTCTAAAAGGGTCAATGTCATAAAACTTGCTTTTGAGATAACTGACTTTGAAGCCTTTATGGAAGTAACATTTTTTGCTGAGGAGTTCCGACACTGATCTCTAAGGTTTCTGTATTAGGCTATGTCTATTATAATAGCATCAGACATCGGCACTTATTATAGTACGAAAGATAAAGACTATCCGAGCTCAATAATGCATAGATCTCATTTTTGAAAGAAATTGACATTGGCCCTTTTAGGACCAAGCCACAGTTATAACCTGTGTTTAATTATTTCTTGCATAGTTAAAATGGAGCAAAAACGGCATAAAGGAATTACAAGTAGGTGTGTAGGCTAGTCTCTGCTCACTTGTAAATACTGATAAGGAACTTGCAATAAAGTAGAAACTCCACGGGGTGATTCAATGATATCATATAATCAAGTTTTATTTATACAGGAAGTTCTGCGTAGGCCTATTGCATCACATTTCTCTACGAATGTGATGGTTTTACAATCAATTGTTCTCGTATCTCCTCTTAATGGCTCCATTCAAGCACGACGTTGTAAACGTCATCCTGTCGGTAAATAGAGCCGTCAACTGTGATTCCGACGCTTACCTGTGATACTACAGTACGTGTAAATGAATTAAGATACTTTTAGCAATAGGTCTCCTACATGAGGGAAACTTTACTCAGTCACAATGAGCACTACTACGCCAGCAATTCATATAGTTATTTAAACCACAGCAAGAAATTTCAAGCCGGAAGGCAATAGCCAAACCAAGAAATTTAGTCATTATTTTAACAGATAGTACACAGGTACTACATACGGTTATATCATACTTTCATAAAATTTCAATCCTCTTCCAACTCCAATATCTCGAAAACAGTTTCTAACTTAAAACCTACAAGGACATATTTATGCAGAATTTTACGAGGAATATTTTTTGTTATAACTTTATAGTTTCTTTTTACAAATTTTAAATGTTTAATTCTATTTTCTTAATTGTTTCATTTTACTACACCCCTACGAATGTTTCCCCAAAGTTTCAAAGCTTTATAAATTCATCTCCCCATTTTCTGTTTTTAAATACTAATTTGTCTGGACTAATTACAAAAAGAAATAAAATCAGGTAAACTGATGTAACAAAGTGCCAGTATGTTTTTGTTTAAACAGTTATGACTGCAATTATGATATGCAGAATATGTTTTTTTTTTTAAATTGATTTCCAAGTTAAGCTCCAGATTTATTCATTAAGCAGGGCTTACGGAAGAACAAAGGTCTAGTTTTTTTTTAATGAGATTAAAATCTTCCAGCATCACCTGAACTGTACAGATATGTGATATCATGACAATCGCACACTCACATAAAAATGTCAAAAAAAATTCAAATTGGCCGGTTTCGGGTTTTGAACCATGGACTCCAGAATGTGAGGCAAAAGCGTTACCATCTCGGCCACCGGGGTCATTTTAACGGTCTAGTTGGATAAGCGCTTGTAAATCGATAGTGTTTTTTGTCATAGCTACCTGTATTTTAATTTCCAAGGCCTTATAAGATAACAGTAAAACAATAGGCAGTGTTGTCAAGATAATTGATTTTCATTTTTTTTTTATAAATTCTTTCGAATACATATATTACCATAAAATAGGCACTAAATTGAGCATTACTCCGAAACAGGTCAACCGATTTTATCTATTATAAATAGACGTCTTCCCATGGACATTATAAATGCGTATACGAAGTTTCATAAATATACGATAAAGTGTATTTGAGTTATTGCGCCTTTAAAGTAGACATTAAATTGGGGTTTACTCCGGTACCGGTCAACAGATTAGGTTCAAATTCAATAGGGCACTTCTCATGAACGTCATAAATGAGTATACCAAGTTTCATGGAAATCCGATACAGCGTATTTCTAATAGAAAGGCTCCATAATCTATTAAAATAGGCACTAAATTGGGCATTACACCGGTACCGGTGAACCGATTTGGTTCAATATCAATAGGGTTCTTCCCATGGACATTATAAACGTGTATACCAAGTTTCATTAAAATTCGACAAAGCGTATTTGAGTTATCGCGCGTACAGACACACGGACGGACGGACGGACGGACAGACAGACGGACAGACATTTTTCGTCCCCACACACAATCTCATAAAGTACCATACTGGCACTTAATAAACCATACTATCTATAATGCTATAGAGAATGGACAGCCTCCGATGCCGTAAATTCTATATTCCAGGATTGTTGAGGGAAATGATACACAACACATGTTAGAATCTACATTTGTGAAGATTCTGTACTGTAATTTTTAGTAATAAATGTATTACTTGTTAAAACAGTCTGCCTTCTTTAAATAATTGCCGTTCCATAGCAATCATGGCGTTTGATTGTCATTCAGATGGTTATAGCTATTCCCCCCCCCCCCCACACTTTACCCGCGTATATATCTTAGTACAGAGGTCCCTCACTGGAGACCAGATCTACAGATTTTATGAGAAATATGGAAGACCATAAAATTGTTAATTGACATTGGGGGTGTATAAACTGTGCGCCGCGGTTAACCCCGACTTTTAAACGGAATAAAAGTAAGATACATAGAGTGCGGTAAAAAGCTTTGTAAACAACGCCAAGGAGATCTGTAGGTTGCGCCAGAAGTAATAGGTAGGCCTACGATAAACAAAATCGAGGGAGTACTACTATACCCTCAGTATGGACCAATGAATATTCCACGAATGCAAAGAAACGACTGATGTATTAGAGTTATTTCATGCAAAATATAACAACATGTTTCACCACGATTCTCTTAAAATTTTTCTTTTCTTGTATGTACTTGAATTCCAAACAAGCGCATGCATAAAAGTAAGAAGTATTCAACGAGGAATACCGGTAAGAGGAGCAGCTAAGATTAGGTTCTGTGGGTAGGCCATGTAACTACCGCTTTGCAAGTTTTTTATTGTTGATATGTTAGGTCTTCTGTAAGTTTCAAAGTTAATATTCAAAGTTGATTATTAAAATATGGTGTTAAAATCATGTTGGCTGTACCGACGAGCTCGATCAATATAATAATAAAACCTTAACCTTAGCCTTTTTAATTGTTTAGCTTTTCGGTCTCTTTTTGTATGTAATTCTGAAAAATAGGATGCCCTGATGATGGTTTTATGAGACCGAAAGATCTAGGCTAAATAAATAAAAAGGATTGAGATTAAGGTATTATATAATTATTTCATTAAGATATAGGATGAAATAGTGGCAACAAATCATGGTAAGTAAATATCCAATTCGGCATTTGCCTTGACGACTGAGGAAACCCTGAAAAAACCCCAGGGTAAACTTGGCCGGCCACGGGATTTGAAGCCGGGATCTCACAAGACGCAAGACGCAATCGTCTCAGTCATCTCGCTCAGTTGACCCATTCATGTAGGTATTCACAAACACAGATAAGAAACTGGGAGCAAAGTCAACTGTTCTTGGAGTAGCTTTCTTTTGGGAGGAAGTTATAAAACTGAAGACTTCCTTGTTTTAAATAGCTCTTCAAGTTGTCTTCAGCTATCTTGCTGACCAAATGGGTTCCATCTGCAGTTCAGGGTGAACTTTGTTCTTAAACTCCTTATCTCATTCGAAACTGCATTCAAGCCTTGGTGTGGAAACTATATCTTCAGGCTGCCAAAAATTTTAATTGCAAACAAGAGTATCAACTCTTAATCATATTCATACTGCAATGTCTGTCAACGTTTCAAATTTAGCTTTCTCGTTACGAAGTCTCATCAATTTATCGCCAAGCTAAGGGCCTGATTAAACGCTCGCTAGCCGGGTGTGGCCCACGTTCCGTGTTTTGAAGAGTCCTATCTTAAAATATATCACACATTTTTTGTATGTCAAAGCCGATGTATATGAGCATTCCTTTAGGGCTAACCAAAATTCTTAATTCCACCAGTCCTGTATTACCATACCATATCAAATAAGCAATCTTAAAAATCCAGCCGGGAAATAAAGACGATAAACAATAAGTTATTAACTGGCATAACATATTCAGCGTGAAGGTGACATACGGGTTACGAAGTATAATATGTGGCTTGGTTCTACAAGGGCCAATGTCCGTTTCTTGGAAAAATGAGCTCTATGCATTATTGAGGTCGGCTAGTCTTTCGTATAATAAAAGTGCCAATGTATGGTGCTATTAATAGACATAATACAGAAACTTTAGAGGCCAATGTCGGAAATTCTCGGCAAAAAATGTTACTTTTAAAAGGCTTCAAAGTCAGTTATCTCAAAAGCAAGTTTCATGAGATTGGCCCTTTTAGAACCAAGCCACATAATTAATGGAACGAAACAGGTGGGAAGGTAAACAGCTGCTGCATCTTGCAATCTCTTTCGATCTACCCACTTCTGGTTTAAGAGCCATGACCCGTACAACATTCTTCTAAGCAGGATTAATAAATACTTCAGTGTAAAACTTAAAACTTAACTCCGTGACGCTAACATCCCAGAAGGGAAAAGGCCTAACACCCGACCGCTGCGTCAACTACCAGAGGCAGATGGCAGGAATGGGAGGCATGTGGTCAGTATGCCGACACCCACGGCCGTTAATGTTGGTTTCAATGACCCAGAGCCGCTACTTCTCTATCAAGTAGCCCCTCAATTTGAATCACGAGGCTAAGTGCACCCCTACCAGACCTCCCTACCTCAGAAAAATCCGAGGAGGTACCGAGAATCGAAACCGGGCCGACGGATCTGTGGTCAGCGACGCTAACTACAAGACCACGCCGGTGGTCAAATACTTCAGTGTAACTTAACTATATTAAAATTAACACAGCACCCCTCCAATGTATCACCAATAAGAAAGAAAATACAATTCTCCTTTTAGAGTGGACTCTCTACAACTTTTTTTTCCACGAAACTATCACTAATTCAGGTTCTGTGAGTAAGTAATACTAAGACATCTTTCTTGTTCAACGAAATCCGTTGAGGACTGATCTTGTGGAAGACCTCGTTTGGATTTTAAAGTGAGTCCAGCATGAAGTTCTGGAACTAAAACGCCACCCTTCTTCCTGCACAAAATAGCGTAGGATTCCAAAATAAATAGGCCTATGTCACTTTCTTAACAACAAATATATTCAAGCTATGGTTTGTATGGCCGGATGGGCATTTTCCGAGTTATGGGCATATGTTTCTTCCCGATTATGGGGAAATTCTTCAGTGGATACTCCTTATGTTTGTGCTTTGTCAAAAACATTTAAACCATCTAGTTTATGGACCAAATTTCCAATGCTGAAACAGTTAACCTATTTGTTATTTTCAATTGTAAATAGACCTGATTAATAGATACACGATAATAGTAGATAATGGTAGTGAAAATGGACGAACTGGATATTTGTACGAAAGGTAAGAGAACGGAAGTGACATCTATCCGGCGATATCCTCAATAACAGGGTAACTTGTATTTCTTTATACGGGCTATCACCTTTTCTAACAGCTCAGCCCGTAAAATGGAACTTTACATAGATGGAGAGAGTTCTGTTAAACAACATTTACGATTCAAAATAAAATAACGAGCTTTGCTTTCGATAAAATTATATAATACTTTAATGACCTAGCCTAAATTTTCGGTTGTAAGTATAACAAAGGAATGTTTTAATTCGGATTTTAACTTATAACCAAAAAAGTCAAAACAGAAAACTCCAAAAATGTCAAAGATTATTTTTAAATGTCAAAAGGAAGAATCTACAGTGTATCTTATCTTATCGGCTCAGGGGCTGAGCCCTGACGGGCTCGCGCACGTAGGCCTCATAGGCGGGCCCATTGTACACCCCTAGGAAACGAATGATGTGCATGCCCTAAGGCCCCCCTGTCAACAGACTCCACCACCAGCCCCCACGGAGCTCCCCTACATCCAGCTAAGACCAGGTACCACTCCACGTGCACCGTACCCAGGGTCCCTCCTACAAGAGCCCCATAGGCGCGGCACACCATGACGTGCGCCACTAACCCAGGGTCCCTCTGAGAGCCCCAAAGGTACGGGACACCACCAGCTACTCTTGACCACAAGCAACGGGGCAGGACGGGGGAGGCCCGCAGCAGAGCCTGCAGCAGGAGCTAGCCCGAAAACCAGTAAAGGGGAACGGGATGATAATGAGGGGGGAAAGGAAGTTGAAGTGGAGAGTGTTGGTGGAATGAATGAAGGGGGAAACGGGAGGATCCCCGAGAAAAACCCCCAAAGGTCACGGCTTTGTCCACCACAAATGACACGCCCGCCGGCCCCGAGATTTGAACTCGGGACCGCTAGCATGCCAGGCCCACGCGCTAAGCATGAGCCACCGTGACGGCATCTACAGTGTAAGGCCTATTTATTTTTAACAATGCAAAGATATTTATATTTGTAATTATTTCGTTAACCACCAATCACTTTGCTGTAGTATTTAAATTAGCAATAGTAGGGGCCTATATTACCAGTCATAATTTTTAGTAATTTATAACTGCAATGTACTGCAATTAGCATGCCCAAGTTAATATGGTATAATTTTAGATTATGTTGTTCATTTAAAATAATGCAATCATTTGTTAAAATCTTATACTGTAGTAGTAGAAAGTATTTAAAAGCTTTGGCTTCGTATCTCACCAGCCACAGAATTTGTGTCAAACTTTCTAACATCTTCTCTAATAATGATGAGATTAATTTGGGTGTCCCTCAGAGCTTGAAGCCATTCAATAATATTGTCATTGTAATACGTTAATATAGTACGACTAGAACAAGAATAAACATAATTAAAAGAAGAAAAAACATAATTGGTAGACTCTGTCCGAGTCTGGGATGTAGCGCCATGGAGATTAGATTTTAAATCATATGAACAGCAACTTCAGTCAGTATGTGTGGAATAATGTTTATAAACACGAGAATTAACCTTGGTAGCACTGACTAGGGCAACAACTGATGCTAAATTTAGTTCCCACAGTCCCCTCCCGCTTCATTTCTACGCCTGAGAGCTTCATTCAAACCACGCATTAATCAGACCGTCATTAACCTAATTTTCTTCAACATTACGGCGTATATATTCATTTTAAATCAGGTGTATAAATTTGTTTTTATATGACTCCTTCATTATCACCACCATCAGAAATATACCAATCATCGGCATTAACGTGAATAATAAGTTCAGCCCAGATTATGCGTGAATTGGCTATAATATATCAGCGTTAGAACAAAATTTGCTGTACACTCAAATAAAAGAGCACTCCTCAAAGCACACAACCAAGAAACTGAAATTAAAAAAAAAACTCTTGAAAAGCTATTTCTTAAAATATTGCTAGGACAAAGATTCCGCTACGAAACTGACTAAGAACAGACTACAGCAGTTAATAATGAAAAGAGACGTATAGGCCTATATGAATATTTCAAAAACAAATACTATCTGAAAAATAATCTAAAAGTCATGGGTTTAATGATTGGCGAAAGGAGTACAATAACAAAATTCTTTTTTACATTCTTGTAAATTTTTCTCATTGCTAAAGATATGTAACTTGAAGATGCATTATTGTCACTTAAGGGCTCGAGAGAAATTTTGAGGAACCACCCATATAACGACACAAATTAAGCTAAACTTTTCTTTTATGCTTGAAGAGTTTTTATTTATTTATTTATTTAATTTTGTAAATTTAATTACCTGAACGTTCATGTAATTTTGTACTGGAAAAACATTGTACTGTACTGTACTAGTATTCTTTGAACCTTAAAAGGCAGTCTGCGTTGGGCAAAAAGACAAGAACTAGGAATAGCCACCCGGAAATACAGAACTCTCAGGTATTTTGATAATTTTAAAAAAAGTAATGTAATCGTATAAGAATTCAGTTTTGTATAATCAGAACATAGATAAACTAGGGTTATGAAACCCTAGTATTGAGTATTTTCATGCTTCAAAAACCCAGCACACACACTCCTATGGTCAAAGGGAAATAGAAACATTACAGTTTAACGTGTGGTAGAAGAGGGCAGTTAGCGATTTCCTACCAGGCGAGCAACGCAAATGCCCCTGGTCATTAGAGCACCTTTGATGCGAGTGTTGAGTTCAAAGAGCTATGAACAGCTCACCGAGGACACTTTACAGAACGGACCAGAAAGCCTTACAGTTGTTTCACTATCTGTTTCACAAGTGTGATCTGATTTTTTAAAACAATCAATACCAAACCGTGTTCTATATCCTTAATCTATGTTTCAGAAATGTTATTAACCTATTTTATCCTTTCTTTACTTTTACAGGGAAATTACGGCAAACAACTTAAATCAAAAGCAAAGAAAATGGATACGAAACGGCACTGACAGTATAAAAATGTGGAGCTGGTGAGCAGGGTATGTCTAGGAACTTTTAACACTCCATCACCTAACGCCAACAAATTGATCGCATAAGAAGTAAATTTCATAAAACAGGTTCGGTGGTTATTTTGCCGAAATCTAGTAGTCAAAAGATTTCTATGACCGAAGGAAAATCATATGTAATGCGCTTAACAGTTATGAACGTGCAAAGAAATCTACACTACATGCTTCCGTCAAACTAACAATACAACGTTGGTTCGGAAAAGGGGCAGCATCGAATGTCCACCATGTTCACCGGACCTAACACAATGTATTTATTTGGGACGGGTCGTAAAAAGTTTACGAGGGAACACAGAGTAGATAAATTAAAAGAGTACATCTAACAAAGTATACTGTTATACTGTCAATATATCACGAGGATGTAGCTACTTAAAACTCACTCAGATCTCAAACCCTAATCTTAACTCACTCAAATCATACACCAAAATCGCTCAATCAGTGAATCAGTCATTCACTCACTCATTCTTTCACGGCTTCCACATTAATTCTGGTATGGAAGATATCTAAATTCTGCTTAATTCTAGGTTCATTCCAACAATAGAATTTCAGATAGAACCACGAGGACGTAAATTTTTTCGACGATAAGACTATAATGCCGCACAGTTTTCCTGAGGATGTATAGTACTCTAAATTCCGGTAACCCCATCTATGCGGCCATGCCCATGCACCACAGAAAAACTGTAACTTAAATACAGAGGCCCTTTTTAAGTTTACGATATGTTACAGAACCCACAAAAAATATCCCGGGGCCATGCAGAACTCTGCCGTATTCGAATCGTTAATTTAACTTTTAAATATAGCTTATTCCAAAATCCACTATTCAACTATAAGGCCTAACATACCAAAATTACCACACTTCAAAGTATTAAAAGTAAAAGTTGTACGGAGATCTATAAAATGGTAAAGACTGACAATGAAAATACACTAATTCTAACATCCATATGGAGGGATAAGGAAACAGTATTATTTTCGCATATTATATTCCGGCGTGCCGGAATTTTGTCCCGAAGGAGCACATTTACTTGCCATCGATCTAGGCAGGGACGAAACTGGTGAACTTGGAACAGCCGGGCCTTCCTTACTGCTCCACTCTCGGCGAAGTACACATTTTAAATATGCAAAAGAATGAATTAACAAGAAGCGTATTTTTCTGAATGTAGTGCAGATTTAGGCGTAATTAGTAGTTTGGAGACAAGCAAATCAATATATTATATTACAGTGTACCCAAGCTATCATCTTTTACCACCATAACCAGCACCAAATGTAAGGCCTATTAACTCTAAAATGTGGAAACGTCTGCCCGAGCGACTCAGATCGGAGATGTTCATTAAAGTTTGTGTCGCAGACAACCCGAGAAGACAAGTGACAGGCGTCAGCAAACTCTTACATTGGGGACACAGTCATGGGTTATATGTAACCTTCTACGCTGACAACCGAAAAATAAGACAAGACAGGGGTATCACAAATATACAATTACATTACCGAAACATGAAATGTACAAAATCTGCAATGAAATGTCATCAAAACTGGCAACTCATAATGCCATTTAATTGAGTTTCTAATTCACAGTTGTCACCAAAATTTAAAAATGGTGTCTTAATTTCCTTTCATAACCAAGCAAGAAAACGTAACACAAGACAATCCAACTTTAAATATTTTTATTGCTGAGATCCTGATTCCATAAAACATAGGCTGAACCTAAATTGGCCTAATTGTGTAAGTTAAACCTTCCATAATCAATTCTGAAATTCAGGTGGCTAAGAAGCTCCAGTGGACAGCCATTTAGTTTCGTTCTGTAGCTTAACTGAGAGTTGAACTACCAGATAGTTTTTGTCGGGTTGTCGTAGTACGCAATTCTTAGCCCAACTTTCAGATAGGCTAAGTTCCATGTCTGAGTGATAAATATTTTATCGGGAGGTAGTTGTACAGGCCTACTTACAGGGTTATATTTTCAGAATTATTTATCGTGTTTCTTTAAAACATGGCTTTGGCTTACATCCTTTCATATACTGTACTAGCAGGTGCCCGCGGCTTCGCACGCGATTATTTACTCAACTGCGGGATGTTTTGTTTAAATAATGTATTTAACAGAAAAATAATTAAAATATATTTATTAACATTGACATCGTTTTTACATAAATTGTAGGAATTGCATATTTTTTTCTGATAATTAGTATTAGCAATCTGATGCGGATTGGGATTTTTTCCCAAAAATGTTTTCTTAGCCGATTTTAATTGCTGTTTGCGTATTGCACTACTATACCTCGCACGTAATATCCTATATATATATATAAATTACCATGCCTCGTATTGTTTTCTCTATGTCCAGGGTAAAGAAAGTTATGTGACTGCATTATTTTCGTGGATATTGATAGTTCTCTAATTTGCCAAATTCTAGTCTCATTTTTTCCAAGCCCATCTGAGACCCACTGGCAACAATATGTTTTAATGTCAAATGTGATATGGATTCGATAATTCTGTGTAAAAAGGGATTAAGTATTCTCAAAAACATTTTATTTTTGTCATTTAAAATGAAAATTTTTCAAAATCCTTTCTCAGTGAGCACCTACATTATGAAACGAAGGTACTGTCAAAATTTCAAGTCTCTACCTATTTTAGTTTAGGCTCTACGTTGATTCCTGTCAGTCAGTCAGTCAGTCAGGACAAAGCCTCTTATATATATATATATATATATATATATATAGAGAGAGAGAGAGAGAGAGAGAGAGAGAGAGAGAGAGAGAGAGAGATTCATGTATGGCTGCCGAACGCGCCAGAGATTAAGGCATTCACTTGCTAGAATAGACTGTACTGCACGAGCTATGGATATCAATCCTTCTGGGAATTTAATTTCGTTGTATATTGGTATTGACATTGAGCTGCTGTTTCTAGGAACACTCGACAGTCGCTATGACAACTGAGAAACTCGTGTTCTTACACAAAGAATGTGTTGAGATTAATGTAATTAGATCTTAAGCACACCATCGTTCCTACGTCTTCTACAGAATTCCATGATTTATTTCAGTACGACATGCAAGATTATAAAGCGCCAGAATGGTACTTTATAAGTAGACTTCGGACTTTTAGGTCGCTAAAAATGCTGTTTTAGGTACCTAAAATAGGCTCTAAAAATTGGAAAAAGGTTCTAAAAATCGTAAAATAGCCTCTTATAAAATCGTTAAGTTGCCAATTTTCAGAAATATCTCAATTGCAATACATAATATATTATTTATTGAAGTCAACATTAATCAATAATCATGATAAAACACAGATAAAGGCCTATGGTACACAGAATTATATAGACCTATTACTAGGGCCTGTATTAATACCATAACAATGAAAACCTAATCCCTGCGCCCAGAAGCTACGCACGCTAGCATATTCAACCCCTTGTATCCCTCAGTAATCCAGAGAACTTTTTTTTTTACTGGATGTGGAAGTCGGGAGAAAAACAACACATTTTCTTGGAAATTCCAAGGAACTTTTCTACTGAAGACGAAACATTCCTTACTATAACAACGTCATAAATGTGTCATGTAGACCTACTGCACATTCCGAGCTAAAAATTTAGTACGAACTGAAAATAAATGCTAGAATTTATAAAAACAAATAACTTATTTTGAACTTTAGAGGAAAAACAATCAAAAAGGCAATATTAGGCTCTAACGTAAAAATAGGTTGTTTTAGGTCCTATAAATGTATCAGTTTTAGGCATAGTCACTTATGAAACATGCATATACAAGTTTTCGTCCATATGTCACTTAAAGAATTAAAATAGGTTTTTACCTAAAATCCGAAGTCTATTTATAAGTTTGTGAGGAGGACGGGAAAGTGTCTGTCCGTCCGTCCGTGCGTCTGTACGTGCGATAACTCAAATATACTTTACCGGATTTTCATGAAACTTGGTATTCGTATTTACAACAACCATGGGAAGAAGCCTATTGATGTTGAACCAAATCAGTTGACAGATACCGAAGTAAAGCCCAATTTAGTGCCTATTTTACGGATGTAGCGTCATGGAGTTTAGTCTAGTTACTTCTCTGCTTGTAGAATTACGCTCAATATGGATAGGATCTATGTTCTTTGAATTGTTCCTGGTGCTGGTAATATATGATATTTTCCCGGGCTACTAACCAGGTGGTGAATTGGATTAATTCCGACATTTCGAAGCCAAACTGAGGCTTCATTGTCAAGGAGAAATGAAGCCTCAGTTTGGCTTCGAAACGTCGGAATTAATCCAATGAGAAATGAAGCCTCAGTTTGGCTTCGAAACGTCGGAATTAATCCAATTCACCACCTGGTTAGTAGCCCGGGAAAATATCATATAGGATCTATGTTGATTGACTTTCTAGCAAAAGTGCATGAACAACCGGTTAATGAAGATGTATCGGTATATTTCCCTGACAACACACGGGTGACCCAATCATTCATTGTAAGAGGCACTGTTTATTGTTTGTTCAGATTAGGGAATGTACCTGTATTCGCGACAGTTTCCCATTGCGTTGTGCGAAATGATGCGAAAGTTGTTAGAATAATTCTGTGGCTTGGTTCTAAAAGGGCCAATGTCATAAAACTTGAGATAACTGACTTCGAAGCCTTTATACAAGTAACATTTTTTGCTGAGAACTTCCGACATTGACTTCTAAGGTTTCTGTATTATGTCTATGAATAGCAACAGACGCATGTACTTTTTAATATACGAAAGATAAAGACTATCCGAGCTCAATAATGCATAAATATCATTTTTGCAAGAAAATGACATTGACCAAACTATTAGCCTATCCGAAATTTGTCACACAAAAAAAAAAATAGCTCTCGATTACATAATTTGGTTAGAAAAGGAACTCACACCCTATGTTTTCTTGTGTTAGATTTGCTAAGGCAAGCCACAGAGCTAGCCCTGCCAATAAGCCAACGAGTTTGCTTTTATTATCAACATATCGTCTAATATAACGACGGTCTTAGAATGCATAATCCTGCTAACTTGAAAAAAACAATCCTCATGTAAACGTGAGTTCTGGAACTTCAAGGATACGTATCCCATTTCTGTTCAAGTGGACGCTGGACTAATAGGTGGTAAATCTCTACTAGGGCCCAAATGAAATGTCTAACACAAAAATAATATTTCATAATAAAAAAATACCCTTGCACCAAAAAACATATTTCACAATTATAGGAGTGGGAGTGAAAAACTCGTGCGCGGCATAAAATACCTTTTTCCCAATTTTAGTAATCGGTGTGAACAAACGAAATCTCTTCTCATTACGTTCAAAAGAGACTACATCTCAGAACAAGCTACAGCAATATGATTACAAAACAGCCTCTGTGTTTAGAATACGTAACACGTATGCTAGAACACACATGTTTATGATCGATTAGCTTGTCAAAGGGGATAATTATGGATAATATGCTGACAGTCATCTGTCAATCCGTGTCAAAAGGACTTATCAACCCTCACTAATGTATTCCCGTGTTATCTCTGGAACAGTTTAGTAAGTTCATTAATAGTAATAACAAATAATAATAATAACAAATCATAATTGCCATATTAATAATAAAGAAAATAATAAGTTTAGTATAGATTACTATTTTTTCTTGAAAAACCCTTAATTGAAAAACTAAATGTACTAAGCAGGTTCATAAAATAGGCTATCCCAACTTAAAAATAGCTATAGTTAAAGTGGGCCTAAGTCATACATTATAGGCCTACTTCGTTTAATTTTCACTTTGTTTTATGATTTATTTTATTGACCTAGGAAATCTAAAGCGATGGCCAAAGCAATTATTTATTTAGTCAATAATTAATACGTAGGTGTACACCGTAGCGTAGTGGTCGAGGCGCTGCGCTACAAACCGGAAAGTCACGGGTTCGATTCCCGATGAGGTCGTTGGAGTTTTTCAATTGGCCTAATCCTTCTGGTGTCACTATGGCCCTGGGATCGACTAAGCCTCTAACAGAAATGATTACCAGGAGCAATCCTAGGGGTAAAGGCGGCCGGTGCGTAAGGCTGACAACCTTACCACCTTCATGTGCCGAATGTCCAAAATCTGGAAGCCTCAACCTCCTGGAACCCTCTGGGCCTCCATGGCCTGTATAGGGATCACTTTACTTTTTAATACTTAATATGTCTGATGTGGTAAGGAGAATCTAACATCAATAAGATTCAGTAAGATTCCTAGATCTTCGGTAAGATCCTAGGTTAAATACCTTGTTGAATATTTTGATGGTACATGCCGTTTCTCTCGTCACCCCCAAAACTTCAATAATCAGCATAACAAGTACAGGAATATGTGAGAAAGTTTGTGCAAGATATTTTTTACCATTATTTGTTTCTTTTGTGACTGTTTACGACAATTTTCTTGCCAAGGTGTGAAATGCGAAAGTTTCGCTTGGGTTTACTAGCCCTTCAGTGTTAACGCATAGTAGGTATGGAGAGAACATATCAAACGAAAACCACTCAAGCAGCTAAATGTAATGTGAGGGAAGCTGACGCCGGACCTGTTAGCCACGATAACGAAATCCGGTGTGAAAAAGAACGTTCATTTTTCATAACAAAAAGAAACCTGCAATCACTTCTTTAAAATACAACCCTTATTGAAGGATTATATATACAGTTCAAGCCATTATACGTCATGTGGATTATTTAGAATTATTCAGGATGTTTAATTATGGACAAGATAATTTGTTTCTGTACCAATTAGCAAAATGTATGCTATATTCTCAACAAATGCATTGGAATTTTCATATGCAGCAACACTTATAACAGCCCTTTGTCTCCAGTGACGTACTGAGAGAGTTCAGAATATGATCATATCTTTTTTTCCTGGAGTTATTTTTTTCCTTCAATGATCTGATATCAGGTGCTGCAATGAAAATTAATATTTATTATTATTATTAATCCAGTATACATGATTAGACATTCATTATTTCAACTTTCTCAGATTTACATGGAAAAAGTTAATAAAAATAGACTTAGAACCAATTCGATGGGGGAAAGGGCAGCAAAGTAGGGAAACGCGCGAATTAAATATCCTTACCGTACTGTATTTTGATCAACATAAACTTAACTGTTACAAGTATTTCACATCTACTGTAGCTTATTATTATGCTTGGAATGGTTTTAAATTTTATGAGTAATGTAGCTGAGTAACCGAATTTTCTTCCCCCCTCTCCCGATCTGAAAAATATTTCCTCGCCGAGGATTAATTTAAAAAAAACACTGGTTGAGTGTTGCTTGCTTTTCTCAGCAGAAACTCGGGATTGAATCTGGGTGGATCCATATAAATTTGTGAGGGCAAAATGGGGTCAAGGCTGGTTTTCTCGGGATTCTTCCGTTTCTTTTGTCTTATATCACTCCACTGTTGCTCCATTGATCATACTATGACCACTAGTTCCATTAATACGTCGGAAGGGAGGATTTGTTACACTTAAAACACACACGTTAATTTACTAGGATACACAAAAGACCAAACGTGTTGCACGATAACGGGAGATAGCTTACTGTAACCTGCGAAAAGAACTCTTTCAAGTTAGTACAGCATTGCCATGCCTTAGCAAAGACAGAAATCAATTTTATTAAAAAAATAATTTCGAAAATATATTTAAGAAACATTACAGTGAAAGTTGCAATTAATAAAAATGTATTAAGGTTTGTTGGTTGGTTTGTTTTATGGTTATTTAACGATACGGTGTACAGTAAAATTATTTTGACCCGACACTACTCAGACAGATGGTCAATAGCCTATACGGGTCTATTATTGATATACTGTAATTTTAAGATGTGATTCTCTTTAAGACTGACATAGGAATAAGCCATCACCACTTCAAATGACAATATTTTGATAATAGACTTGTCCAAGTTACTGAGCATTTATTTGAGCAGTGTTAGGTCTAAAAACGTTACTGTACTGCAACTTATGTTCGTGACTGTCGCCATGTGCCCGAATTTCGTCCCGCAGGAGTTCTTTTATATTCATATACACCTACAGATAAGACCTATTTCATTCATGCACACATAAATGCAAATGATCTGGGCCGGGTTCCAACTCGCGTCTTTGGGCACAGAAAACCATCGCCATGCTGACTGCGCCACCAAGGCTGACAATTTTTTTTTCCAACAATACAGGCTGTACTCACACTGCAACTGGTTACTGAATATATACTCCTAAAATTTAATGTTCACTATCTCTCTTCTTTTTTTTAATACTGTAGCAGGTCTCATCTCAAGATTAGACACATTTCATGTAATTAATCTGTTACCCCACCTCTGGCAAAGTTTTTTGGAATATGTACAATTTTCTCATCACAATAATTTCATAATTCCGAAATTATACAGTGCCAAGAACAAAATTGATCATCTTATAATCCAAGTAAAATTCAAATTGAAAAGGTCGGATATAGGATGTAGTATTTTTTCCATGGTGTGAAGTATCTACTGCCAGTCTATTATGAGAAGTATTTTAAGTGAATGCATTACACTGCCAAGAATAACCCACGATGTAATTGTTGACAGATGACTATCATGGAAACGGAAACAGTCTTACATAAGATTTTATATAAAAACGAAGAAAGATTGCCTATTAGAATCAGTGCTATTACACAATCGTCAGAAATATCTCCGAGTCAGGTGATTAATGTCGAATTAGCTCAAGATGTGATTTGTTGATGAGCGAGTAAGAGATGACTAATCTGAAATATCTGGAATAGCTAAACTTCTGTAGTGTTGTTCAACACCGTTTAATATGAATTCTAGTTTGTTTTAAATTTAATGATTACAGCAGGTCATACCACGATATGTTTTATATATTATGACTATCACATAGAAGAATTTAACGAAGAAATTAAATATAAAAATTTAACTCACATTATGCACTGCTGTAACGGCTTACCTGCAACAAATACATAAATAAATTAATATTAATATTAATAATAATAATAATAATAATAATAATAATAATAATAATAATAATAATAATAATAATAATAATAATACAAAAGAACAAGTTACAAAGCACAGGCCTATTTCTGAGATAACATATCAAATGCCAGGACAAAATAAAATATAAATGACAAATGTATTAACTGCAAAAACGTTAATTGCATGATTACTATTTTGTAAACCTAATATCCACAACCGTCAGTACTTAGTCTTCTTTCGTATTTTCTTCCAGTAGGGAATTTTTCGTTGCCATGTAGGACCAATTGCTTAAACTACCGATAAATTTATTTCAAAAGAGAATAATCAACATTTGTTTAAAAAAGCTAATCGACAACAATTTTACACTCTTAATCCAAGGCTATGAAAATCAAACAGCTTTATAAGATTGCATTATTACCTGATTATCATAAAACCGATCGAAATTTGTCCTTCAAACATTGTGAAAATACAAGATCGAACACCATGTTCTGTTTTGAGTAAACAAACTATATAAAAGACTACTTCTGGGCTATTACATGGTCTAAATTATGGTATGAAGCTTTATAATACTCTTAATGCAGAAAATCCTAAATTCATAAAATAGCCATAGTGTTAACCAATTTAAGATAATTAAAGAACTATTTAATATTAATAAGCGAATCTTATAATGTTGGCTTTCCATTGTTCCATCTTAATTTATTTCAGTGACAGTAACATTTTGTGATCGGGAATGGCTTTTCATCATAAGCTAATCGATTTTCCTCATGTCTGGAAATTTCCCATTTATTGTGATTACTAGGGCAAGGCATTTGATGATTTTGCATCTTTTTTATATGAAGGTTAAAAGATAGCTCCAATGTATATAAATGTATATCATTAAATAATTAATTAAATAAGGACAATTTGTTTTTGCATTATTTTTCTTTATTTTGCATATTTCGTCATTTTTCAACAGATAGGTCATTTTTTGGCAATTTTTAGGTCATTTTCGGCATTTTTAGGTCATTTTCATCATTTTATGTCATTTTTGGCATTTTAGGTAATTTTCGGCATTTTAGCAATAAATATTTTTTCTGTCTTTTTAAATGGCACATAATTTCTTGGGGCAATTTGATGGGCATGCCAGTTCAGAAAGAATTTATTTTTCACTAAGGGTGTCCAAGTACTGTAGTATAAATTTACTGATTTCTTTAGTAACAAAATAAGTGTGTTTTATATTGTAAATTCATATATAAAACATTGTCATAAACTGTATTTAGCAATTCACTACTTCAGAAAAAACTAATTATAAGTAATAATGGTAAATTTATAGGTCATTATTTTAATATTTCGGGTCATTTTTTCACTATCTTTAGGTCATAAATGCATTTTTTATTTTGCATTTTTTTACTATTTTATGGTCATTAAATGCCTTGCCCTAGTGATTACATAGTATTATTCCCGCATGGAAACGTTAATCTAGTGGTTGTTTGGCAGAAGTTTACTAATATCGCGAAAGATTTACAACACAGAAGAGACACTGTAAGCCTACTACTAATGTAACATGGGATATTAATTCGCCATCAAATTTCATTACGGAAAATAAAAGACCTGAATTTTTTTTCCTAAACAACACACTTTCTAGCAATAATGTTTCATATATCATTCGAAGAGTTACATATCCTCGAGGGGTCATTCACTGATTTTCTGTTCCGTTCCTAAGTTCGCGGGTTCGACTCAGTTAACGACGATGGCATATGCGTAAATGCGACCAATCCATGTGTGGATATATGGTTGGAATGGCGTCCTGTTCACTTCGCGGACGGGTGTATAGGGCCTACGAGTAGAGTTTTTATTACCAAACACTAATTTAGTTACGCTTATTTTACTATAGAGGACAGAGGAACAGGTGGTAAGCCCATCGCCTCGATGACCAGCTAAAAACTAAGGTATTACTTGAAGTTCGGAAAGTCGCGGGTTCGATTCCCGATGAGGTCGTTGGAGTTTTTCAATTGGCCTAATCCTTCTGGTGGGACTATGGCCCTGGGGTCGACTCAGCCTCTAACAGAAATGAGTACCAGGAGCAATCCTGAGGGTAAAGGCGGCCGGTGCGTAAGGCTGACAACCTTACCACATTCATGTGCCGAATGTCCACCATCTGGGAGCCTAAACCTCCTGGAACCCTCTGAGCCTCCACGGCCTGTATAGGGACCACTTTATTTTTACAATTACTTGAACTTGAAAGGACCGCGAAATTTGTTCAGAGGCTCTAATTAAGGCTTCGAGCAGACCGCTTTAACGGGCAGTAAATTTACAATGGACCCACAGGTTATAGGCTCCCCGAAGGACTTCGTGCCGAGGATTTTTTCATTCTGAAGTTCCCTGGCATGTAAAATATCGCCTGCAGGACATATTTCGACACGCCGGAGACGGTTACAAGCCGAAATAGCAGTACACGATGGTAGTTAAATAATTATCTAGTAAAAAGCTAAATTTCGTTATATGTCATGAACGAACAGCCAACGTCACCTGTTAACAAAACCTATTGTGAGATTATATTGCCATAGCAACCGGAAAAAAAGAGCGTTGAATGACTTGGACGAAACTCACTATGCGGACTAAGGAACTCTAATCTGAGGTCGTTTTCCCCCGGACATCGCACTTTAATCGCGAAATGTACATCGAAACCTAGATTTTTGAAGTGAAACTTCTTTAGCCGCGTTACGAACAAAATCGTCACGAAATTAGTGGGGCTGTGACGGAACGGACTGCACAGAAAACAATCAACTCAATGATAGGCTTATTCAAAATTTAAAAATCAAAATATCCAAAATTTCTGTCTGTCTCTAATCCTATGCCCCCATGTTGGAGCGAAGGGCCTCCAAGTGAAGGTTTCTGTACCTATGTGAATTTTTGTTACCCTCATTTTCCTAGAGGGGGCATAGGGACAGGTGGTAAGCCCATCGTCTCTCAACCCCTCCGGAAACTAAGATATTACTTGGACGTGAAAGGGCCGAGAAATTTTGTCCAGAGGCTCGAATTTAGGCTTGGAGTATCCAAAATTTAAAAAATCTAAAAATCCTAAATTAGGAAATCAAAAAATTAAAAAACATTACGGGAGGTATCAGACATTGAGTGGCTAGTGGCGTGGTCAGCCCTTCACCATTATAAAAAACCCAAAATTTTAAAAATTAAAAAATTCAAAATTTAAAAACTAAAAAATCCAAAATTAAAAAAATCAGAAATTAAAATAAAAAATTCAAAATTTAAAAAATCAAAAAATCCAAAAAAAAATCCAAAAAATAAAAAATTCAAAGATCCAAAATTTAAAAAATCCAAAATTCCAAAATTAATAAAATTAAAAGATAAAAAATTTAAAAGATCCCAAAATAAAAAAATCCAAAGATTAAAACAAGTTGCACTTCTGTCGCGTGGCGTTCCACGCACACTTTTTTTTTTAGTTTTTTTAACTATCAGTTGTTTTAATTGTTTATGCATGATTTGGGTAAGGTTCATGAGTCTTTTGTACGTTTTAATCGTTTCATTTCGAATCTTTAGGCTCATAGAACGAAAGCATAAGATTCGTTTTATTATTATATTTGTTACGTAAAAAACAATGTAACTAAGAATAAAATTATGTAATTCATGTAATTTATGTAAAAATTATGTAAGTGTTAATAAACGTAATGTTATAATTATTTTTCTGTTAAATTATTTAAATAAAATTTCCAGCAGTTGAGTAAATAATCTCGGGCACATGCTTGTCTAATATAACATTTTAACTCTTTTTTTTTCCGTGTATATCCAACACTATCTATTAACAAGACCGTAATCAAAGGAATTAATTGAAGATGGCCTTACTCGGTTGCCAATACTTAACTCATTTGTTTATAACATCACGACGACACGCAGAGAAATGATTGCTTTACACAGGTAGACAGAAGGGGATAATGAAATCACGCCTAAATGGGAAAAATTTGAATTATTTGGACGAAGCTCATTATGCGGGTGTTTTTTGCCAGGGAACTCGAATCTTAGGTCGTTATTTCCCCGGGTTATGCACTTAATCGTGAATTGCACTCCGAAGCGGGTTTTTAGCTTTATAATTATCATTAGTTTTAATTGTTTATGCATGATTTGCGGTAAGATTCATGAATCTGTGGTCCGTTTTAATCGTTTCATTTCGAATCTCTATGCCCTAATGGCACCATAAGGTTAGTTTTATGCACTGAATTAAAATAGTTTTTTAAACGCACTCGGTAAACTTCTGGACGGCCGTTTCGGAGGTGGTGCCCATGCACTTTCAGCAGTGTCAACTCAATATCGTTTTATTCTTTTAATTATTTAGCCTACATTTACTACGTAAAACACTATAATTAGGAATAAAATTATGCAATTGTCCACCGCTGTGGCTCAGGGGATGCGTTCGATCCTCTCACGCAGCGGGCCCGGGTTCGAATCCTGGTCGGGACAAGTTATCTAGGTGAGACAAATGTCGGGTAACTTTAGGCCCTTGTGGTCCTCAGATCTCATCTGGCCGTCATTATCATTTTCATCCCATCCTCACCTTGTTTGGAGTGAGTGTGTGTGTGTGTGAATGGTGTGTCTCGTGCTGTGTGTTCGTCTTGGTCTCCAAGGTGGCCAGCATTGAGCTGATCACTCATCCGGGGAGGCCCTCCACGTCCTTGTCTGGTCAAAAGGTATGTATGTGATCCACAGATAATCCCTCTCCTGACAGGACGCGGCCCTGTAAGGCCCGGGCGGCTTGGGTCACTTAAATCCTAAAAGGGAGAGGTAAAACTAAGACAAAGAAAGAAAGAAAGAAACATTCATGCAATTTATGTAAAACGATATCAGTGTTGAGAAATATAATGTTAATTATTTTTTATTGAAATGAAACATCTAGCAGTTGAGTAGGCTAAATAATCGCGGGCGAAGCCGCGGGCACCTGCTAGTCTTAAAATATAGCATTGTTTTCATGTAAGAATATTCGAAGTAGTCTATATCTGAAAACACTGAATTTACTACGCACGTATATATTTGCAAAACTAAAACTCTGGGTGATGAGGACTGCTGTTTTCACCTTAAAAATGATATTTTGTCGGATACAGTACTCCCAACAGGATGTTTTAAATGTATTTTTAAGAATTATTATTTGCTTGCAACTTCCGTTAAAATCTACAAAAGGCTATATTCTGTCTGCTTGGCTCTTCACACAGAATTCAAAAAAGAACTTCTTCCCACCTTCACGCCTACGTGAAATGCGAACTGTTATTTCGCCCATTGAAGAAGAAGTCTTTGAGGGATATTGCGTCCATCAAAAATCACATAAAAGCGGCTTTCAGCAGAGGAAAATAAGTTTCCATAGATACGTCAACAACACAGGAAATATAAGTTGGCATTGAAATAGCTAAATAATGCGTTCAACTTTTTTGTTTTTTCTGTATTCATTACTGTGCAATGAAAAGTACAAAGAGCTTTTCATATTTTTATTTGCGAAAGGCCAGATAGGCCTATAGCAAGCAGCTTACTGGACATAGAGGTATAGTATACCGCCCCCTCATACAAGGTCATGTTGATACGTCAGAACATGGGCAAGGCATTTAATGACCACTGACGGCCACTGACTTCTAACATTTAAAAAAATGCAAAACAAAGGAACTTTGTTTTAACACTGGAGCTATGAATAAAATAACTAATGCAGTGGCGAGCAGTCATGTGATTAGTCTGTAAATTTTGCAGATTACGAAAACTCTAAATTATGATATAGCTGTTGATGAATGATTCAGATTCAGGTTTTTAACGATCACTAAGAAGGCATGAAGTCATTTTAATGAAAATTTTAGCCATATTACGCTTCATTATTGACTTATGAGCACCAAATTGTAATGACTTTAATGTACTGTAGCATACACATTTTACGACATAGAGCAAAAATCTCCTCATAAAAGTTGCTCGTCTATGTTCACTCCATACATGGGTAAAATATTTCGGTGTTATTCATTAACACCCATCCAAATAATAGTTTATGTTTTATCTCCTCTGAAGTTAACTTACTCTTCAGTTAACCGTTATCCAGTTTTTTGCCCCAGCTCTACTAGAAAAGTGTCAAAATAGCAAGATCCATGATTAGGATAAAGAAAGTCATGTGGATTTTTCACATCAGATTTTTAAACTCACTATTCACTTCTTTTATCACCGGTTTCGCGAAATACCTATGGGTAAATTGGGAAAAAATAAATTTAAGTCGCACCTTGGATGAATGTTCCCACCCACCGCTCCCTCGCGATGCACTTTCTTTCAAACCACTTCTTCTGTCCTTATATTACGTAGAAACAAGTGATTGGACGTTGGTAAGTGACGTCATAACGGTAAACAAAAGTTGACAGGCTTACTAACCTCTGGAAGATATAATATGCCACATTTTCGAAACCTACAAACAGTGTATCGTACATTATTCGAAAATGCAAGGGCGCTTCGCTTCGGCTGCCGCCTCCGCTCGCGCACTTAACTATGTGGGTAGTGTTATGCATTATTTAGACTATGTCAAGAGGTGATTGTGGTCTGATCGGGAGTGCCGAGTAAGCTAGAGGGTTGTCATTTTGGTGAAAGGGTTGGTAGCTGGTATTTGGTACGATCGGGAGTTTGGATAGAAGGAACGATCGGGAGGGCCGAGATAACAAGCGTGTGGTCGCCAATAGCAACGCATTGTTCGGAGCGTAAGGGGCGACTTAATCTTATCTTTCGCCGGTAAGTTATCCAATGGACAGAATTTACGCAAGAATAACATCATACAAACACAAATAATTTAAAGATAGTAATCACGTACACTTGTGGCTAGTTTCTAGATAAATGTCCTCCGGGTAAATCTGAAAATTATAGAAAAAATGTTCCTAGAAACTCTGGCTACATCTTTCCAAGGATAAATCGTCGGGTTAATTGATCCTTTCATGGATGGCTGGATAAAATGTAACCTCTTGTAGGATCAATAATAATTTAAACAATGAGAATCAAAGCCTTCTGAATTAAATTAACTGTACAACTCCAAGGCCTTGCTCATTATATCATTGTGGGTGAAATGGAACTAATTTGCCCATGGATAATTTATAATACCAATAGGTATTTCGCGAGTTTATAGAAACCGGGCATTAAAGGCGCAAAAATGTAAGAGATGGTCTATTGTCTTTTACGGCTAATGGTACCCTGAAGGCTATAATGGTAATATAGTTTATAGCACACAATTCTCTCATTGAAAATTCCAGCAGACGAATTCACTGAAACTAATATGTAGTTAATAGCACGTTTTATCGGTATTTGTTAAGTTTCTTGAGGAAATGCGCGATTGTGTGGCAATCACAGGGGTAGCAATCAAAATGCATCTCCAGGCGGGCATTAATCAATACCATAGCAGTAACTGTGTCACTCGTCACATGTCCACCCAATTACAATTCATATCTATCCCACTGGTCCGCATATCGGTGCATTACAAATACTATTGTTATCAATCATGATATAGTCTCCCATACTGTTTAAACTAGAACAGGACCTACTGTAAAAAATCTGATGTGAAAGTCACATAACTTCCTCTGCCCAAATAAAAGTTAGCAGTATTCACATATCCTTGTACAGAATCGCAAGACACAATTTTACGCTAATTATCCTATAAATACCTCTTCTTTCAATGATGCGACTAAAAGCGCAGTCTATATAACAAACTTAAAAAAAAAACAAATGACTGCAGACGTTTATTGAACTTTCTGCCGTAAAATATAATTTCCGAAATTTATCGAATATTTCCCTCAGATACATCTTTACTCTATGCATGGCCAACAACACATCTTTCTCACTTCACATTCTTATATAAAATAAGAGGCCGTGAAAGAGCGCGAATTCAGTTGTTCATCACGTAAGACAAACTTTCTACAAACAGTGGGTGAACAGTGGGTGCCTTGTAACTACCCTCAGAGAATTTTCTCGAAACAATGTTTCAAATAAAAGTTTTAGCTCTTAGTATAAGCAACCTATGTGCAAAATTTAAAGAAAATCGTTAGAGCCGTTTTCGAGAAAATCGCGAAAAACGAAAATTTCTTCATGTAAAGTCCCCTTAAAAATAAGAGAAAATAGTCGCCAATCTTATCCTCACATCTTCAGAAGGTACCTGACCAAAATACGAAATTTTGTTTTCATACGATTTTCCGTTTTGGAGCTAGCTTGTTCACAGATATTTTCCACACAGACACACACACAGACACACAGACATGTTTCCAAAAATGGTATTTTTGGATTCAGGGGGCCTTGAAACGTGTATATATGCTAAAAACTCAACTTCGAATTTTGGGGTCGAAAACAATACTTCCTCTACCTATAGTACCTATGGTACGGGCAGAGGAAGTAAAAATTAGGTCATCTCTTTTAAGAGGGTATAGGCTCTAAATCATTTTCCAATTTCTTATCTTCCAAGACATGGTTGAATCTTTTCTTATAGATTAACTGCGTTGGGACTTATGACCATAAAAATACAATGTAGAATATTTAAAAAAATAATTTTCATAATAGGCCTATTTCAATTTAAAATAATTATAAGCATTTTTAAACGTGGTTTTTTAGGTAGACTTAGGACTGGAATAATAACGACTGTTTTAAATAATTTTGTCAGCTTTTATTTAACATTCACGTAATTTCAGCATTGTTCATTTGAAAATGTGATTTTTATATTGTGTTATGGTAATGTTAATGTTTTAAAAATTGTATTTAATGTTTTAAAAATTGAATATCTAGGTCATTATACAATGTCCATGGGAATAACTCCGAAAGAAGGCAGTTTTCATAATAATAATAAAGGTCCTGACAATTCACAGTCGAACATTTTCAGCGATAATATTTTGTCCTGAACAGGGAACTGAATCCTCTTAGAGTAAATTCAATAACCGGTTCAGGAATATTTTTCATGTAATACAATGTGAAATTCATCAATGATGTAATAGTATATTGCGATACTAGTTCCGTAAGCGGTGCATACGGATCGAGGAAAGAGTTTTTTTCAATTTCCGAGATCCGTTACGCTCTTACGGAACGATTATTGCATGCTATTTTTTGCACGATGATTAATTATATCAATTTAATTATATTAATTGAGATATTAGCTGGAAATATTATGTATATACACTATTGAAGATGGATGTTATATTTCAGAAAGTGATTCGCATGTGTTGGTTCTTATGGGGACGGAATATTTGTAAATAAGTATTGTTGACCGAGTCGCCATATTATCTTATCCCAGGCAGTTGTATAATAACCTAGGATTCTGATATGATACTGGAGGAATTTCGGTAGAGATAGCAGGACCTTCGAAGTCTGTAGAAATAAGTAGTTTGGATCTAAACACCGTGAGCGGGGACGGAGGAACTGCCTTAAATAACTGAACAAATTGTACTATTACGATAAATATATAAAAATAAAGGCGTTTATTGTGATGATTTTACTTACGGCACTAGTGCTTTTTGTAATTTTTTCAGCATTAAGATTTCTTTTCTTTTCATAGCAAACAGACTGCGTGTGGGAATGTCAAGTTACGATCCACGGCAACAATATTCGTAAGTACCACTAATTAGTTACATCGTGCAAAAAAACTAAAACATATTATTAATTTTGCGGGGCATTTTCTGAGTTATCACTTCTACTCGCCTGAACCATAAGTGACCAGGCCACCTGTGGCACGAAAGACTCTTCGAAAACAAGCCTACTGGCGTAAACGAAATGGAAGAAACCCGAAAAACCTCTGAGGAGATCGTCAGCATAGGAACTAGCCATTGTGCACGGGGGCAGATCGATGATGCAGGGGAGGCTGGCTTGCGGGCGGTTAGGGTTCGATCAATACCGGAGCTGTGATCCGGACCAGACCAAACCCGGAGTCGCTTGTGCCATTCCACGTGTCTGCCCCCCTATAGTTATATTTCCAAAAAGGCCTTCACCGGGGAACAAATAAAACTAGGTCAACACCAATAAGGTGCTGGTTTTCGGGTCGTACCAATGAAGAAAAATAGGAGCTCGAAATATTTTCGGCTTCTCCTACTTTGCCTTCAATTGCACCACACTTACAAGCATCGTATCAAAAAATGTTTTTAGCCGTTATAGTAAATAATTCATTTTAAAGCAGAAAGAAGTATTTTCCTCCTAGAATTCTGTCTCTTCAAAGTTCAAAGAATTCAGGAACTCCCAACGAGAGAAAACAAAATAAGAATTCTACACATGCTAACTGCCTAAGAAGGAAATGGCCAAGTCTTCATAATGGGGAAAAATGAAGATTCAGGGCCTAGCTTGGAATCTCCAAATTTTCTCTGCAATCAGCCATTATGTAATTCCACCCATCACGACTTTCCATGAGAGTCGAATAATCTTTTCAACGAATATTTTAGCTGTTTATAAATTTAAAAATGTTCAAGTAGAATATTTAAGTGAAGGCCTATACTCCTTTAAAGAGAATTGTCCTCTATTTTAAAAAAGTTATTCATTGCTACAGCAGTAGTAAACAATGAATACTATGAAAATCTCTTTGATTTGAGCTTGGCCAGTGCATTTTCAAGTTGCGCACCATAAACAAAAATCAGTCTCATCATGATCACACAACCACGAACTTAAAAGTTACATTCCACTAGGCATGGTTTGCTTCTGAACTGTTAAAGCTATTGAAATTATCTTCCAGGAGCTCATCTAGACATTACAGCCACTTAAACGAAAGGTTTCCGGACTCCATCCCCAGTAGGCTTGTTCTCGAAGAGTCTTTCGTGCCACAGGTGGCCTGGTCACTTACGGTTAAGGCAAGTAGAAGTGATAACTCAGAAAATGCCCCGCAAAATTAATATGTTTTAGCTTTTACATCACTGATGAATTTCGCATTGTATTACACGAAAAATATTCCTGAACCGGTTATTGAATTTACTCTAAGAGGATTCAGTTCCCTGTTCAGGACAAAATATTCTCTGAAAGTATGTTGTCTGCATTGCTGATTGGTATGCTGAAAGAATTGTGCTTTTTAATCTTAAGCGCCTATTCTGTGAAGTGGAGAACGCCAAGAAATGCCGACACACTGTTGGGAAGTTCTCTCATAACCACAAAGAGATACTCGGCAAAGATAACATGTGACTCCAGCGCTCCACTTCCGCCTGCTCATACTATCCCGCCTCACAGTGATGCTGGAGAAGTGGCGGCGCCTTGACCTTGTTTCGGACAGTCAAGAGTTCGAGTCCAAATAGGAGCAGCCTGACTTGTGAATCGTGGGATCAGATAAAGGAGCAAATAGAATTAAGAGAAGACTCAAAACTGGGGCGATAAAAATCTCGGTGAGGAGAGGAAAATCTCGGTGGCTGATTCCGTAATGTTGCGGACTCATAATCCAGGAGCTGGCTAACATGATTTATAGTTGTTTTTTTTTTTCAGTACGATCAGCCCGACTTATTTTTTAACTCCTCTTTCATTCAGGGCCGGATTTCATAGTATGGCGCCTATAGGCTAAAGTCCATAGTTCATATTTGCTTAATACATTTGTTTTATACAACAAAAGGATAGAGTTTATTGGTGTTTTCATCTTTTTTTAAACGTAAAGTTCATTTAGTTTAGATAAAACTACTATTTTAATCGTTTACATAATAAATTATATAATCAAATTAGTTACCTATTTTTTTTTACTTCTTATAAGATTCGTTAAAAATGAAATGGGTTTCGAAATTAATTAATTAATTAATCTGTTCTTGGAGATCAGTGATCACTACTTTAAACACATTTTTATATTTTAATGCTAATGACTATTTTTTCCGTAATTGAAGAACTGTGTTCAATTTGAATTAAGTTGTCCTACACGGTGAAATGAAATTACACAAAATGTAGTTAATTACTGGTTTATTTGTTGAAAAATATACAAACTTCTCTAAAACGACTCTCCCCATGTAATTCGATTGGAAAATATTATTAACGTCTGAAATACTTCATTTTAACTTTTGAATAAATTGCCAAACTGCCCCCCTGAAAATATGCCGCTCTAGGCTGCAGCCTACTTAGCCTATTTAGAAATACGGCCCTGCTTTCATTCATCATTTTTCATGCCTTTCCACTATCTTTTCTCTCTTTTTTTACCCAAAAAATGTCGAGAACTCCACACGACAATCCGGTCACTCATGGTAGGCTACATATTATTTGGAAATACAAAATACCAGAAACAAAATGGGCGTAAAAAATCTTAAATTTTCTCAGGGGGTTCGTTTTGAAGGCAAAGGTTCCCTAACGCGTCATAGCACAAGTGGTAACGACCGAAGGCTAGTTTTAGGTCTAAACAATCCACGCCCTCAGCCGGGTATGAACTGTGGGTCGAAGAAGAATGCAAACCACTCGATTATCAAGACAGTTTTTACACTCAGTATAAAATTTAATTTAAAAACCCTCTCGTTTATAGGTCTGCCACACCCATAACACCAGAGTTAATTACAATAATGCAACGCAACATCGCTATAAAAATAGGCGTGACAACTCGCGTAGTTCCCTTAACAGTTGCAGTTGGAATTTATTGAGCTAGGTTTTAATTGCATTAAAATCACAAGCAGCCTGGATTAACGAGGATGGCTGATAAACTGGACACCAATTCACAAAGCTCTCGAGCACTTAATTGGAAGGATTAATTCAATACAATTGTCAGTCATGACAGGATGGACCGGTCAAGTGAATGCCACTTCGTGTAAGTTCTCTTCATACCAGTAGATAAATCGCATTGTTGCATTCAGAGTACAGGCAGATAGTAACAAGGGAAGGACATGAACCTGATGATAGAAATCTAATTCGAACTCCTTGTCAGATAATTAAACCAATGAACGAAGTACTTTTACTTTACTGTAATGGTACTTTTACTCACTTTATTTTCCATTATTCATTCTCAATTGTAAATTTTTAAATTTTTAACATGAGGTATTTTGTATGTATCCCTGTTATGATATTGTAATTTATTTTTTCTATCATTATTCATATATTTATTTCTTTACCTAAACCTATAATATGTTTGTTTTTTATATAATGTTCAAAATATAATTTTAGTATGACTGAACTGACCCCGAACACGAGCTATGCTCAAGCAGGGTAAATAATACTCTCTTGTAATTGTAATAATTGTGTTAAAATGATTTATATTTGTATTTGTAATAATTTTGTATTTTTTTTTTTTGTAATTTGTAATTATTATAAAATTTTGTAATAATAAATTTTGAATAAATAAAAATGTTTTTTACAATAAAATATTAATAACAAGTTAACAGATATTTCGTATTTTAATTTGATCTAATCTACAATGTGTATCAATGTTAAAGCGATAACGTCCGACGATATCCGGTTCATGCATTTCTAGCGAATAGCTTCCCCTTGATTGAATGAAAGAATGATAAGACAGAAGCAGGTGGATCGAGGGCAAAACCCCAGAGAAATTATCTGGAACTGGAATCTGAGAAATATAAAAGAATTTCCTGTTTAATGGACTGTTAAATACTAGTTATATGGGCGTGATACGTATTATTGACAGAGATGACAATAATACCATTATATTGTCAATGACTAAGAATTACATTCTTATTGGCTGAAAGAAAATAAACACACATCGAGAATAACTTAAATGAAGATTTAACGAAGGGCCCAGGTAAACATTACATGGACCTAGAATTAACTGAAAGTAACATTTTCTCTATGCCATTTTCGAGAAAAAGAGACCCTTACATTTTGCAATAATAAAAAGTAAATAAAATAAAACAGATACATTTTATTACGGTAATTTTTTGAAATTTTATTTATTTCGAATTTTGAAAGAAACTGTGGGTATATATCAAATATCTTAAGTCCTGAAGGAAAGTAATTGTCTTCAAGTAAACAAATGTCAGTAAATACATTCCAAATTGGTGTGTTAAATTGCGATCTGTAAACAATATATATAAGGTAAAGGTCAAGTGATCCATATACAGGCCATGAAGGCCCAGAGGGTTCCAGGAGGTTGAGGCTCCCAGATTTTGGACATTCGGCACATGAAAGTGGTAAGGTTGTCAGCCTTATGAACCTGCCGCCTTTACCCCCAGGATTGCTCCTCAGTTCTGTTAGAGACTTAGTCGACCCCAGGGCCATAGTGCCACCAAAAGGATTAGGCCAACTGAAAAATCTCAAGTACCTCATCGGGAATCGAACCCGCGACCTTCCGGTTTGTATTGCAGCCACTACGCTACGGCGTACCCCTCCCCCCACACAAATATATATTTAGGCTATATATATTCTGGAATAAATGTTTTATTTTAAAAAGTGTAAGATAGCGAACAAATTTAATGGCTCTTCAGACAGAAAGTGCTGGGTCCGAAGCAAATACTTCGGCAGAAAACAGCAACAAAGACAATTTGATTTGAGCGGAATTCGAAACCAGGGCTCTCCGTACTGAGTCAAGAAATGACTACAGATTTGTAAGAAAGTTAGTAAAATATAGGAAACCGTGCAATGTGCAATTAGGGGAGGAGAGTTCTTAGATCCTATAAGAGTAAAATCGTAAATTCAGAGAGTTGGAAGTTCTAATTCCACAATAAATACAGAATGCGAGTAAGGAATGATGAAGCGTGGGATACTTTATGCAGTTCCCTCAACAGATGGAGACTCAATTGAAAGAGCTAAAGTTTTAATTCCACTGCAAACACAGAAAGTCTGGATCAATACAGTAGATCTGACGTGGGATGGGTAGATTTTGCACACTGACCCAACATATTTCCGCTGCCTCATAACTTTCGTGCGGGCACTTTCAACTCTTGTGGGATGCCATAAAACTTGCTGGAGTAAAAAATATTACCTCCGAAAGGGAAATTTAGTAGGCTTTAAAAAGTAATTGATAATAAAGAGAGTCTCTGTTCTGGAAATCAGAAACAAACATTTGGATCACGCTATGTTGAATTTATCAGATCTTTGCGCTATTTCGTGGAACAGCTCGAAGGTCGACTTCGTCTATTCTGGCAACAAATGAGTCTAGACAAGATATATGTACTTCATTACAAAAAAATGCAAAAAAGTAGTGATCGATTTCCACATTCCTAATACTCTAAAATCCCAGTACGTCTTATTCATTTTCCCTTCTCAGACGGTAATATTTTACCCCTGTCATTTCAATGGACTTACTAAGAACAGTATTACGGTCAAAATACATATGAATTAATTAATTGATTATTAGTTTACAATTACTTCCAAAATCTTTTTTTTTTTTCATTAAGACGCTACCCGAATGAACACATGCACGTAGTCGGGGGCAGTACAGAAAAAAATACAAATATGTCAAATAAACAGAATCAATCACAATAATTTACAATATTTCCTTTTTAAATAAATAAACATGAAAAATAAATGTTTGTAACATAAACTTACATTTTTTCAAAAATTTAGAATTGTTCATATGAATTAAGTTCATTCAGGGTTATTTAACAATGGAATTACCGGCAAATAATGTAGGACCAAAACTATAGCTTTTAGACCTGCATAAAACGTGTAAGTTCAAATAAAGGATTAATTGTTTGATTTCGTCTTGTATCGTCTATAAGTTATATATTTTTCTTTCCTTTTTAGCATAAACAAGATAAACCAAACAGAGTTAAGGTCTAATGGATTTCACACCTCCCGGGTATTAATCTAATACTCTGTGTAGTTAAGAGATTTAGGCCTAATAATTTCGCTGACTATATTAATTATTAATATAATGCATTAACTATAAGTGCAGTCTGTGTTATAAAAGACAGAAGCGGTATAAATGAAATGGAAGAAGCCCATAAAGAAAAGTCGACATTACATAACAAGAATCTAAGAAAAATACACCACCATCGCACTTCAGTTTACTTGATGTAAGTAATGTTGGAGAATGGGATTGTATACATGGTTTGAAGGAAACACTTCAATTATATATAAAAGTTGGATTTCAGTGCTTTCATTTGAACACTTTTATGCTCCGCTTCCCATCGCTTAAAAGCCTTTCTTTTCAAAGCGGCAGAAACTCTCTTTATTGTGAACATTTCCATGCATGCAGGCTATTGTTATGG
The DNA here is from genome assembly GCA_964059195.1 of Ectobius pallidus. Taxonomy (NCBI): domain Eukaryota; kingdom Metazoa; phylum Arthropoda; class Insecta; order Blattodea; family Ectobiidae; genus Ectobius; species Ectobius pallidus. Next base: position 108,221,168 of record CAXKWD010000007.1, on the reverse strand, counting down.
CAACCGAGTGGCAATTGTTTTAACTGCTTTGAATAGGTAAGCAATTTCATTCTAAAGGTAAGTGCATGGATAGGGCATCGCTAAACATTTCAAGCAGTATCACAAAAAGATTAATTTATTCGGTAATGGAATTAACCCAGTGAGATGACAGCAGCTATACATAATGTGGAAGTGATAACACTAATGAAACAAAAAAGTATCACTAATGAATAAGTTACAGAAATCTGTTTTTAAAATATCTATAAGTTTATGTTGGAACTGGATGTCGTTCAATTTCCATCTTTAAGCTCGGACAGCAGTCAATAACTACCATTGCGTAGGTGTGCAACTGCTAAAAATTATACATTTTCGAGCTTCTTCTATACAAGAAATCTTATGTGAAACTCACGTAAGTTCCTCTGTCCATTATTATGTATGTATTTATCTTAATCTAATATCATTACATCACATCGCATCCCCGAAGGATACATACCCCAAATAAAATCTGATTAATGCACTCATGGAACTTTCATTACTTTAGCATGGCCAATACATATTTCTCACTTCACATTCTACATTCTGATGTAGAACAAGAGGCCGTATTGCAAACAGCACGTATTCAAAGAGTGTGGTTTTTAACTACACTTCAGATTTTTTTTTTCGTTTAAGAAAAATGTTGCAAATTTAAGTTTTGGCTCTTAGTATAAGCACCCCGTATACAAAATTTAAACAAAATTGTTTGAGCCATTTTCGAGAAAATCGGGACAGATTAAATTTTCTTAGTGTAAAGTTCCCTTAAAAATAAAAGAGTCGCCAATCTTCGTATCACATCCTCAGAAGGTACTTAGCCCAAATACAATTTTTTTCATACGATTTTCTGTTCTGGACACACACACAGACACGCAGACAAACAGACATGATTCCGAAAATAGTATTTTTGGATTCAGGAGACCTTGAATCGTATATTTGGCTCATTCTCCAGAAATGGGGAGTTTCAGCTTATAATTTTTTTTTCTCAAATACGAGTATCTGTAACTTTGTTTTTTTATTTTAGACAAATGTGTAGAATGAAACTAATTACCTTACCTTAATAGCCGAGCTCAATATTAATTTTATCATTTCTTAATTAGCTCTTGAATTAGGTGTAGGAAACCGTTATAATTTTTCCATGTAGTAGCCCCCTCCCCCCAAAAAACTGGTAATATTTTCACATTAGGCAACCAATAAAGGAAATATGAGTTTTCTGTAAGCAAAAAAAAAAGTTATAATAATAACAATAATATAATAATAATAAAAGTTATAATATTAATAATAACTTAATAATAATAATAATTGAATTTCTAGTTAAAGCTTGCATACGGCTAGAAGTGTTAAGTTAGGAAATCAATACTTTGTTTACACAAGCAAATCAACATTACATATGATTGGCTGAAGGATTTTTAAGAATTAGTCTAACAATATAAATTTTATAAATGACATGGAGTTGATGATGAATAAGTGAGACACAACTGAAATTCTTATTACATCAGCTATAAAAGTTTATAGAGACTCAGCATTTGGATTCTTTCACAAGAGGAAACAACATGGCTGACACTCTTCTGGGTGTGTTTCTCCTGACATTCAGAGATACCAATATATGATTAAATACTAAATTTCCCCTACCATGGAGTTGACATAAAACTGGGTTTCATATTTCCGGCAAAAAATTCCAGTTTTATAAGTTTCCAATAATGCATGTATTTAAATAATTATAGTATAGGCTTTAGGGGAAAAATTACATTAAGAAAACTAAATATTCTAATTGAAAATATATTTCGAAGGTCTGAATTTAAAGTAAAGTAAAGTAACTCAGAAATATAATTCTTATCAACGGAGAGATACAAAATAACTAGGAGACTTTTAAAGCGTAAAAAGTTAGTTACCATGAGAATGAAACAGCCTAATAATATTCATAATTACACTTAATATTTGCCAGTTTCATAAAATTCCGCGTTTTTGGAGAACAAGCTATTTATATTAAAAACTCAACTTCGAATTTGGGGATCGGAAACAGTGCATCCTCTACCCCTATAGTATGGGCACAGGAAGTAAAAATATTATTCTCCTCTAATCATAAGTATTTTTACTTCATTTTGTGGAATATTATGAGCTTTATCCCGAATGATCGTAGGGTCATCGTTCGCCGCGAGACCGTTTTAATCAACACTTTTAAAAATGATATGCACTAATACCTCCTGGAGACATGGATATTTTTCTGCGCCCTTGTGCATTTGGAGTGATTCGTGTATAGTGTATCTAACAGGCTTATTAATAGTTCGAACAGAGGACTAAGGAGTAGATTTCTCTGATATTTTAGTGATGAAGCTACGACAACTGAGGAATTGAAATAGCCTATCAAAAAAGTCAAATGCCGGTTAAAAAAAAGTTTGCATTCATACATGCCATGAATAGCCTATATCAAAACAGTCAAACAGCATAGGCCTATCACATCTAAGCATTTCCAATGTGACATATATTACAGGTCTTTGTAATATCATTGAGGCAACCTTTAAAATGTTATACCAGGAATTACATGAAATTGATGAATAAATGCTATTTAACACATTCACGTGAATTCATACACATCAAACACAATTCTCCGAATGAGCAAAGCTCGTGCTCGGGCGGTTTAGTAATGAACATCAAACATAAACACATATGAAACCATATAGTAAATAACAAATATTTGGCAGCTTGCCATATCATATCCACATGTGTGTGTACTGAAATGCACTACTTCATTTCAAAGGAATGCAATAACCATTATTTAATACTGAGGACCATGATTTATTGGTGAAATAAAACGTCCGATTTTTGGTGTTAACTTTCTTCTATTTCGGTGGATATTTTGCAAAATAAGTTATTTTATAGACTACTAGCATGTGCCCGCGGCTTCGCCCGCGATAATTATTTGAAAAATTAAAAATTAAGAGCATAATAGTTAAATCATTATATTTATTAACACCTAAATCACGCGGACTACATACCACGATTAGATAACGTAGCTTGGTAAAAGCGACCTCAGATTCGAGTTCCCTGGCCCAGAAAACCCCTGCATAGTGAGTTTCCTCCAAATCGAACAATGTTTGACCATATTTAGGCCTATACTGATTATCCCTCTTCCGTGTAGGTGGAAAATTTCATATGTCTACGGGACCTTGACATTCTAAACAAATGAATCGTCAAGAATGGACTTACAAAATCAAGCGATCGCCCGCGATAATTATTTCAAAAATTAAAAATTAAGAGCATAATAGTTAAATCATTGTATTTATTAACACCTAAATCACGTGAATTACATACCACGATTAGATAGCGTCGCCTGATAAAAGCGACCTCAGATTCGAGGTCCTTGGCCCAGAAAACCTCTGTATAGTGAGTTTCGTCCAAATCGAACAATGTTTGACCATATTTAGGCCTATAATGATCATCCCTCCTATAATAATAATAATAATAATAATAATAATAATAATAATAATAATCCTCTTCGGTGCACGTTGAAAATTTCATATGTCTGCGTGCCTTGACATTATAAACAAATGAATCGACCAGCGTGAGCTACAACATTCAAGCGATCGTGAAAGTTTTATTTGCAAGGTATGACAAAAATAGCCAAAGCCAACTGTAATTGATTTGACATTGAAATGTATAACTGAAACTGATGCTTCAAAAACTCAAAAAATGCACCTTTTTTGCCCGTTTTTCACTCATAACTCACGAACAAAAGCGAAAATAAAAATTCCGGCTTCGAGGTGCATTTTCCGAACCTTCAGTCCACCTATGTTTAAAATTTCAGATCTCTGCGTTGAGTAGATTTCGATGGGCATCGCGGACAGACAGAAGGAAGACAGACACTTCCTTTTATTAATATAGACGACATGACATTGAAAAAAGTTTTCTTGTTTATTTACATTAATACTCAGTTCTCAAATATAGCGATCAGAAGCACAATCAAATAATAATAATAATAATAATAATAATAATAATAATACTATTATTATAAAACATAATTAGAGTATGCTTTATGGAGGGATTTATTTTTTTTTAATTCTATCTGAGATATTTCGATTTTCATTTTGACCTAAGTTCTGTCATTTGTATCACTCTGTCCATGAGGAATCCTCTAATAAAAGGGGTTTTGTTAGTAAAATAATAGCCATTTTGGAATAGAAGCATGACATGTAGAATCTGTTGAGTACCGCATACCAATACTGCTGTTATCGATCATATAGGCCTATAACTTCTCGGCAGTCACAGGGACAGAAAAAAAAACTTGTTACGAAGAAAATGGAAAGAAATTGCAAATGCTGACAATTACAATTTTGAATCATGCTTTCGTACACATTTCTCAATACTGTAAATACTGTTGGTAAAAAAAATATCTACGGTAACATATCTCAAGTGGGAATTGATAGATTTTGTCGGGAATGAAATCTTAAGAATAGCCTATTTTGCCTTTTTTTCAGTCCCACCTATCCTATGGAATACGTATATGGGGGCATTCTGTTGCAGTTAATGATATTTTAATAATCCAGAAAAAAAAATTTTGGAAGAACGATAACTAGAAGTAGGCACCTTGAACAATGTAAGCCCCTTTTTATCAAGCTTAAATATCTTGACGGTGATTAATCTTTATATCTATATCTTATTTTCTTAATTTTCCTTTCCTAATTGTAATATTACTGTTTATAATAATATTAAAATTTTACTGGTCCTTAATCGATTTTGCTTAGTTCTTCCGAATCTAATTTATTTACAAATCTTATAAAGCTTGTTTTACGTCTTTTAAATAATGTTTCTTTACTTATTGGCCATGGCAGCCCACTTCTTGCAACACTTGTCTTAAATGGTTGTCGCTGTGTTTTTAATTTAGGACACTCAAAAATCAAGTGGTCCACTGTTTGGTCATCTAACCAACACACGCATTTGGCACTTCCAATTATTTTGAACCGATGAAAGTATCTTTGCCCTCGTAAGTACAGAAGTCGGTCACCCCTGGTATAGACTAGGCCTATACAGAATATTATAAAAAAAGAAGAATTGTTAACGGAATTAGTATTTCCTTCTAGGATGTAAGAATATTGTGTAATTTACAAGATCTATAATGTGGAACGTTCATCTCAAGTAATCATTCAATGAAAGAATTTAACACTACCAACTATAAACGCTCACTACATAATGGAAACGAACTTTTTAACAGAATGGCTGGAAAAGTACCAAAGAATGACACTTTGACTTCCGTATCTCATATCTCCAGACTAGGCCTTTTAATGAAGGTGTCCTTGTAGAACCCCCACATTCCTAAAGCACCCTTCGTCTGTTTTCTTGATGAGGGTCGACCACAGGTAAGGAGCAGATCCTGGCACATTTGAATGTTTATCTCAGGTCTCTGTCTATTCCCCTGTCAAGTCATTCAAAGATAAGACAAAAAGTTCAGAATGAACAGGTATAGATTTTTTATTTTACTTGACAGGCTTGAAGTTGCATCATTTGGTGCTTAAGGTGGTCAAATGCATTTAACAGTTCCAAAATTTAATGTTATCGATGGTAATGCAATTCAAAAATGTCCATAGTTTTATAGCCTTTAAACAATATTTCCAGCATTATTTTAGGATTTCTTTAAAATTTGTTTATAATAAATTAATTTTTGTAACTTATACTGAAATACGGTATTGGACACACCAGCTCCCACATTTGTGCCCTAATTGTACGAAATATTGTAGAAACAACCTGCGATCTGTAAGGACTTTAACCTACTACTTTTATTTAAATATATTAAAGGTAACAGTTTCAAAACAGGATATACTTTTTAACTTTGTGTAAATCCAGACTAGTTACATTGTTAAACAGTTATTTAAAATGACACTTTTAAGCTATTTAGTTCATGTTGCTGGGGAAACGCAACAATTTTTTTAATTTTAAGAAAAGAACTTGCAAATGTCTTTATTTGTTCAGAAATTATCATTGTTTGAAATACACAAAATGTTATGACAATCATTATTACCAAAGCTAGGATTCATATGTATTTTTTAGTAATAAAAATGGCTAAATATGTACATACATATGGGCTAAAATCCCCGAAATATGGAGTAAAATATGGACTGTTTTAAATGGCGCAAAATCATATAAAGAACACCTATTTTTTTCTTAAACATGAAAGCCACAGAAAAGAATAGAATACATGCGACACGAGAACTTAAAGGAGTCACAAATCATGAAGATAACATTTTACATACATAAGGAGGATTTTTTAGCTATTGTTACAATTTGGGGCCCACACCGGTTCAAGAATACTGAAATTACAAATACTGTATTTCAATTTAATAATACGGAAATCAGTGAGAAGGAAGGCTTCAAGATATCCCGGGCCTTCAGAAGCTCATTAGCCTATGTCATGAAGCGTCAGGCTAAGAATTTGTGTTGGAGAATTCAAGATGCCCATTGCGAGATCAACTAGGCCTAGATTCCAAACTAAAGTTATTATATTTGCAACGTTGGAAGTATTAAGCGCCACTTGACCTATGCACAGCTTCGTCATTGATTACCTTCTTATTGACAATCGTGATTGATATAGCAAATTAAAAGCACAACTCCCAACACAAAATGTCATCTCAAACGAATAAATCCTTATTACAACACTTGAATGACGTACCTGCATGTCATTAATTTAAAAACATTACGTTCGTTCCACGTATTGTATTGGTGGTTATTAAAAGCTAATATTACACGTCTCTTTTTTTTTCTTCAATTAAATTGCAGAGGATCTAAATCCATAAATATAACATAAGCGCACTTTAGATTATTTATGAATAGGGCTCGAATGTTTATGACTTTAAAAAGTGGAAAATATGACTGTAAATATGACCTTAAAATGACTAAATATGACCTTAAAAATGACTAAATATGACATTAAAATGACTAAATATGACCTTAAAAATGACAAAATATGACCCAAAATTCCTAAATATCTCTTCATAAAAGAACGTATTATCTAAAAATAAATCTTCCAATTTAAAACTTTTATGACACTAAATTATTACATCACATTTATTCCATCAGATAAGTAAACTTTAAATAATTTCACAGTTTATTTTATTTTTATTTATTTATATTTATACAAAACAAAACAAGACCACCCGAATGAGCATGCGCTCGTGCTCGGGCACAGTTCAGCCATTTACATTACAAAATACAAATTACAAATACATAAAGAAAATATAATATTAAATCAATACCTAAAAAATAATAATAAAAAAGAAAGAACAGAATAGTAAAAAGAAAAAAGGAAAAGTAGTAAGAACAAAAATTGAAACCCTGAGTTATTACAAATAAAATCGTTCCTTAATTGTCTACTAAGTACAGAGTGAAGTAACTTTTGAACTATGAAATAAGATTTTTGATAAACTTATGGAGTTTTTTGTTGTTCATATGTACTATTTCTGGATGTGACCTAATTATAGAGTTATAGAGTCTTGTACCATAATAAATGCTATGTTTAGAGCCAGAAGAGGTGAAGTATTTTGGTTCTATTAAAGGCAATGTTTTATTTCTTCTAGTATTGTAGTTATGAGGATCCGATACATGTACGTTGCGGTATTTTTGAAAGTATTTTAAAAGTGTGAGCTTATAAATTTGTTCTGCAGTCATCACATTAAATTCAGGAAATATCAATTCTGTTGGATATTCTATAGGCTTTTTTAAACAAATTTTTATAATTCTCTTCTGTATTAGAATCAAAGGAGTCAATACAGATGAGCCACTTCCCCCCCCCCCAGCCAACGATACCATATTGGAGGACAGATTGTCCACCCAATGATACCATATTGGAGGACAGATTGTCCATCCATCATGGTAGAAAGTTCCAAACATAAAAATGGCATAAAATACTTTTTAAAAACTGTTGAAATAATACTCATTTGGTCAGTTGAAGAATTTAATACCGGCATATTGCCATGGTAGCTCAATGGTAGAGCAGCTGCACGGAGAGCCGTTCAATTCCCGGCTACGGCATTGAATTTTTCTGTCTGACTCTACCTTTCCAGAATAATACTAGTTCATTTGCAAATTTGCAGCCTTTTTAAATGTTACTATGGAAAATATGTATATTGCATTCTGTTACTTGGCAATGGTTTTATTAAAATTCGGAACATTGGACATGACTTTAATGAACGTTTCATAGATTTGGCACACGCAATTATCAGCGCTTCCTGATCAAGTAAAATTCATTCGCTATCACTAACACACCGAAAAATAAGGAAATAGTTGATATCTTTTGACGCATAATCATGCTATATTATATGCTATATGCGTGATTAAAACAGGTTTGGAAAATGTAGGCAAGAATCGGAAATGATTGTCTCATTGAATCAGATGTATCAGGTATAATGTGAGGCCATAATAAGAAGTGTAAAATACAGTAGAATAGAAGTTGTTTGTTAAAAGTTGTGATAAAATTAATTACGACTTGGAATATTTTCACGGGATTCAACAGAGACACTTTCTATAATTTTTTGTCATAAAAAACCCCTGCAGCAATATTTCCATCATAGTGTTAGTTTTTTATGCTAAAAACTCTCTACTTATGCAAATGTTTCACAGGAGGTCCTTCCAGACAAAAGAAGTACCTCAAGAGTTCCAAGAATCCTTAGAGGTTTGGAAACGCTGTACTAGACAGTGTACACTGTACATGTTCTGAAGTACTTCAACGACAAGCTCATGACTAATTTTACGCGCGGCGACTTTGATGTGTGTTTGACAGCACGGAATTGACATCACTCTCCTGTCTACGTATGAAATGCGCTGTTGTGAAGAGAAAGGTCAATTTCGCGAGTTGGGAGTGTGAAACCGAAGATTCGCAGTTTCGCAAGGGCAGTAACTTCTCGTATGGCGCTTTTAGACCCCATTATACTTCAGATTTATGATCTTTTAACGACACTTTGAGGTTCAGAACGGATATCGTCCGTCGTAATACAAACTCATGAGAAACCGCTTTTACGAATACGTAAAATTCTCTCTGTGTTGCAATTTATGGGCTTTTCCATTGAAAATTTGAATACAATCAGTTTTAACAAATAATCTGAAATCTATAATATAAATGCCGTGAAAATTGTAAGGTAAAGTGATCCCTGTATGGGCCGTGGAGACCCGTAGGGTTCCGAGAAGTTGAGGCTCCCAGATTGAGAGTTCGGCACATCAAGGAGGTACGGTTGTCAACCCTACGCACCGGCCGCTTTTTTTACCCCCAGATATACACGATATTTGGCAATGAAAATATTGTAGATATTAGTTTCAGTGTTAAAAAATAAAACATAATTAATTACAGCACGCCTTATGTAGGGAAGGCCTATATTTTTGGAACTTTGAATCCGCTATATCTCAATTTTCATTTAATCAAAGTTATATTTATTTGTATCACTCTGTTCATGTGACAACCCTCTAACAAGGAAAGTTTTGTTAATTAGCCATTTGCACATACAAGCGTCAACCGACAGTCATAGAAATAGAATAAAAAGAGAGAATGTCACTTAGAGAATGAAAATTAAATTTTAAAAATCTAGTAACTGTTTTTAAAAAATATTTTCGTATATATTTCTTAATATTCGTCCTAGAGGAGCATATTTCATGGTTATTTAGCATATCTGAAATACAATAAATACAATGAATTTCATGATATTTCGTGGATTGCTTAGTAGTAGTATTTTTAGGCATCTATAAAGCTAAATACAGCTAAGGAAAGCTGTTTTGTAAAATTTCGCGTTTATGGCTGTTAACAAATAATACGCCTTCTTTAAGATTTTTCTCAATTTGTTATCAACTGTTCAGCATATTATTGCTAACTTACATCAGACCAGTGGAGAAGTACCAGAGTCTAAAGCAAGAAAATGGAAATGGAAGCTTAGTTTTCGTACGATAGAGACAGGAACGTTTCTCATAACAGTTTTTGCATCCCTTAGATGTTTATAGACTTGGTCACTGTTACAACATAAATAGCATGTTGCTTATTTTGTTCTCAGGACAGAAAACGGGCCTTTATAAAAATTTCATGCGATCAGATAAGAGTAGCGTGATGAATGAGAGCCAGACTGCCCATTGACCCACCAGCAGAGCACCGCTTGTTCCTTTCATCATATTATACAGTTCAATCAAGTCTAGCTGATTGATAGCTATAGGCCTACCTTTTAGTACACGCTCTCTGCACTTCTCTGCCAAAATAGCCACTTAATGTTAAACTCCCACCCTAAAACATTTCTAAAATAATAAAACTTTCCTATCAATAATGAAAAACCAATCTTATATTTTGAAAGATCATACCCTACTCAACCACCATAATTCTCACAATAATTACTATAATTTTTAATATAACTGGCAAACAAATAAAAATAGGGGTAGGAAAAATAATTCAACTTAAAATTGAACCACCTAAAACTACTATAATGAACAATCCAACTGTGCTTTGAATTTTTCCTGGTGCTGGTAATATATGATATTTTCCCGGGCTACTAACCAGGTGGTGAATTGGATTAATTCCGACGTTTCGAAGCCAAACTGAGGCTTCATTGTCAAGGAGACAATGACAATGAAGCCTCAGTTTGGCTTCGAAACGTCGGAATTAATCCAATTCACCACCTGGTTAGTAGCCCGGGAAAATATCATATAACAATCCAACTATTCTCCTTATTATATAAAAATATTCCACACCCATAAATGAAAAAGATATTAAATTAAAATCGCCACATAAAGTATAATAAAATAAACGAAATCTACAACATACAGTTAAACCAGTAGAAAAAAAAAATATATATATGGCTGGGTTTTATTCAAAGGATATTATTTTGGAAATGGTTTCTTTAGGTTATGTGAATATTATTGGTTTTTTAAATTTTATTTTTCTACTGGTTTAACTGTATGTTATAGATTTCGTTTATTTTATTATACTTTATGTGGCGATTTTAATTTAACATCTTTTTCATTTATGGGTGAGGAATATTTTTATATAATAAGGAGAATATTTGGATTGGGCTGTTAATACGCAAAAAATAGAACTTTAGCGGCGTATTTTTAAACAAAATCCAGATGGCAGGGACCAGTCATACCAAATTTAGCAAGGGTTTCAACAAAATAATTTATCTTGAAACAACAAATATAAGCCAACTTTGCCAACATTGTTTCTTTATGTTAATAAGAATGTTCACGGATTTTTTCCTCCGCAGAACACTTGAACACATAACACCAAATGCCAACATCGTGTCATTTTTATCAGAAATGCATGGCACATCTTCGTTCACAAGTAAAACACCGCTTACCCTGCACCAGTCTTTAAATGCAGATATTTTGCTGGCAGCATCTCCATTTCAGCGTTTCACTCTAGGATTGTAATTTCCTCGGGATTATCACTTATATTTTCACAAGCTTTTTCATAAATAAACAAGTGTGCATATATACAGTAGTTGATAGTAACGAGAGCTCAGAAAATGCACCACCATCTGTATCCGCAACTCGTGTTGGTACGGTTCGTAGCGTAAGATTCAGGCGGTTGTGAGAATGTCATCAATGTCATCAATATATTTATACATAGGCTAGGGTATATCAAAATTACTCATTTAATTTTATTTCATACAGTTTACTGTTTTTACTAAAAACTATTGTATGCACCACGTAAACAAAAGTTTTAGCTTACGCCTCGTCCGACGAGAGAGCAGATGAGCTTGCCAAGGCAGCCGCAAATTTATCCAGTGGGTATGAGTATACGAAATGCCCTCTTTCGTATGTTAAGAAAAAATTGAAGGAGGATATGCTAAATAAGTGGAATCTACAGTGGACAAACAGTTATAATGGACAATGGACAAATACAGTGCTTTTTCCAACAGCCAAAGACAGACTAGACTCCAAGAATTACGAACCTAGTTTTATAATGACTCAATTTATGACAGAACATGGCAAATTCAAGTCATATTTTAAACGCTTTAAAATTGATAATTCAAATGATACTTCATGCTCCTGTCTTCACCAGAATCAAACAGTCAACCATCTGTTATTTGAGTGCCCAGTGGTTGAACGACAGAGACACCTCTTAGAACTCCATTTTGATTTTTGCAACATAAGATTCGAACCACCTTTAACACAAATGTTCAAAAAACAGTGTTGTTTCACACAGTTCCAGAAATTTGTCAGTGACATTTTTAAGGTTTTGTAGAGATAAGTGTTACAGATTCATGGCAAAATTATTTCATATTTCTTGTATTGATTCGCAATAACATATTTTAGTATGTATTTTGTTAAACTATAGCCCTAGCATATATTTGTACAGTAGGGCTTTTTCTCGTTGGAGACACAATAATAATAAATACTAACTCGTCCGCTTAAGCCTTGTTTTGAGTAGACCTACTCTATACAAAAATAGCTATTCCAATTTCATCGGAATGGAATTTCTCTCTTCCCTCTTTCTTATTTTCATTTTTATTCTGTCGAACAAATATATGTATGTAGAGAAAGTTTAGTGATCGTGACGAAAATCAAAATCGACATAACACTGGGAGAACATGTGTACGATGCCTAGAAGCCAAAAATAGTATATTGCGGTACTTGTGTGGATGTTTTAACTGAATCGAGGAAGAGTTAGAAATAACGAGAAGACGAGTGTTTTTATATTTAGGATATTCTATTTTTCACTTCACACACACACCATGCCATGGAATGTTTTTTACGGTAAGGGAAAAAGTGAAAATACATAGAAATGCTGTAATTAATTATTACAATCAACTGTTCTCTAGTTGACTTGATTACGCTACAAGCTACGTGAAATGTTTCTATAGTAACAACAAAATATATTTTTTTAATCCAGGAATTTCAAAACTCAGGAGATACACCCATTCTGCAAATAATCTACATTCTACAACCTCCAATAGGCAGATAAAAATTGCATTTACAATAATATTTGCGTATATCTTTCAGGATGTTTAGTGCTATTTAGCATGGCATTTTACTTTCAAATGCGTATTTTATTCTCCGTTCAAGGGCATAAATTTATCCCTAGTGTGTACAGAATGATTGAGTATGTACCAAATAAAAATAAAAATTTAATTCAATATAATTTTTATTTGTGTACTTTAACCAATAGGATAAATATAATATATATTTCTGTAAAGTCGTAAAAAATTCTGTATATTTCAAAATTGATTAGTACAGGCCAGCGTTTCTCAACCCATGGTCCGCGGACGTTATAAGGACCTATAAGTAACTCCGTGGCGCTACATCCCTGGAGGGACTTGGCCTACCACCCGACCGCTGCATCATCTCCCGTAGGCAGATGGCAGTATTGGGGGGCATGTGGTCAGCATGCCGACACCCACGGCCGTTAATGGTGGCTTTCTTGACCGGAGCCGCTACTTCTCTATCAAGTAGCTCCTCAATTTTGAATCACGAGGCTGAGTGCACCCCTACCAGACCTCCCTAAAACTAAACTCCGTGGCGCTACATCCCTGGAGGGACTTGGCCTACCACCCGACCGCTGCGTCATCTCCCGTAGGCAGATGGCAGGATTGGGGGGCATGTGGTCAGCATGCCGACACCCACGGCCGTTATTGGTGGTTTTCTTGACCGGAGCCGCTACTTCTCTATCAAGTAGCTCCTCAATTTGGAATCACGAGGCTGAGTGCACCCCTACCAGACCTCCCTACCTCAGAAAAATCCGAGGAGGTACCGGGAATCGAACCCGGGCCGACGGATCTGTAGTCAGCGACGCTAACCACAAGACCACGCCGGCGGACATAAGTAATACCCCAAATATTAAGAATATAAGCCTTCTTTTAAAAATGATAAATAAAATTAGGGGTCCGTAAAATTTTTTATAGACATTTTAGAGGTCCTCGGGTTCAAAAAGGTTGAGAAACGCTGGTATAGGCTATTTCAAGTGTTTTTTCATCTTCTGGTATGTAGATATGTTTGTTTAGTTTTTGTTATAATTACAATTATAATAATTACAATATAATTATTATTATAAACAGATCTTCTATGTACAGTACGGCTGGTAAACAGTAATATTGTTAAATAACAATAGTCACTTTATTTAGTTCAAACATGCAATGGGTTTATACTATAATAATTACTTTCGCAGCTCAATAGCTAAGAGATGTCCACTTTAAAGTAATCGTTATTAATGTCTGAATCATTAGTTTAATTTCGAGTGGAATGCGAGCACTACAAATTGGACAGCTTACGCCATTTAGATATAATTGGTGAAGTCGTGACCTAATGATAAAGCTCGTAAGCACAAAAAATGAATGGCTTGCGCAAACAATGTTCATGAATGCTGACGATTGTATTCTATAATCATGCAATAAAGAGATAAATGCATGCAGTGTGAGGAGAGGGGAGGAGAACATTATGTTACATTCTTCGCGACCGTTTTCAGAATAAACTATGTACCGTATTGATGAGAATTCAATTTCAGCCATTTGATAATTACGGGTGGGACATTCTAGCAAATTATGAAAACTATTTTTGTTTATTACCATGGCCTGGATTCTAATGACATGTCATCTTTTTATTGATGCTGCATAGACATTGCCAACTTTTAGATAAATCCTAATCATGGCCTCTAGATTATAGAAATGCATTTTTATTAGGTCATTTTTTGTCATTTTATGCAATTTTATATTTTTAGGGCTTTTATTTCAATTTTAGGTCATTATTTTGCCATTTTCGTGACATTTGCTTTCTTATTTAGTCATTTTCATGTATTTACATTGAGTGCATTAACTTTTTCTTTCGTCGCTGGCGGTGCTGTCTTTGAAGTGTTGTTTGTTTAATGCAAGAAGGGAAAATTAGTCGTTAAAGTGTTGACATGTCTCAGTCGGAAATAAGAACCAAAGAAACGCCAAAATTTTGTATTATATGACTATTGTTATTATATTGACTTGGCACCCGAGTCTGCCACCTGCTTGGATTTGAGAGTGCAAACTACTGTTTACCCTCAATAAACAAATTTTTTATAAATATAATATCAGTTTTTAGGTCATTTTTTAATAATTTTAAGTCATTTTCTTTAAAATTCAGGGTAATTTTTCAAACAATTTTAGGTCATCAGAATCCGGGCCCTGTTTATTACATATCATATTCTGGACATTCTGTAAAATTTACTATGTCTTCTCCTCCATACTACATGGAAAGCATTATTTAAAACTGATTTGAAATAATTAAAATATGTTTTTCAAACGCTATTACGGGTGGGACATAATTTGGACAATGATTTTATTGGTGCACAAAAAGAATTCATTTACTGCTCTGCTATCACTGTTAGAGTATTAATTTTGTTATTAATGACGATATGAGGGATTCATTAAAGATTATAAACGGTTTCCAGATTGTCAGAACATTTATTTAACTCGTCAATAATAATTTAATAAAACTATCACTATTACGCGTGGGACAAAACGTCACTGTTAGTTATTTTACATAGTAACTAACCACACTGATCTTGTACCAAATTGTAACTTAAGATAAATATTTTCTCAAATCAAAACAGACATAGCTGATTACCCTTGGGTACTTGGTATTAAAGGGTGTTAAAATCATGCTATAAACGTAAAAAAAAAATAACTGCAACGCAATAAATAAGTAAATCGACAGCTTTTATGCATGAAACAACTTTAAATACCCTTAAAATCCTTAATTCCTTAATTTTTAGTGAATTTTAGGATTTATACTTTTATTTGACCACCCAATTACACTATTATGAATTTTTTAATTTTATAACATCTCTCTTTAAGGAAAAAATTCCCACATTTTATGAAATGGCTGATTTACTAAAACTGTTTGTAGTCTACAACAAATTCAAAGGCACCTAGCACAGATACAGAAAATGTCTGCAATGTTCAATCCCGGTGTGACGGAATAAAAAAAAAATGTATGTTATTTTATTTTGCAAAATTAAAAGGAGAGAAAAATAGTTATTCATGGTCCAAGTGTTGAAAACGAGATTTCATTTTACGAGTAGGTTATGTTTGCGAAATAAAATGATTTTACCACGTGTGTCATATAATATTTCTTGGACAGCCGTTAAAATTTGTTAAATATTAATAATAAAAGTTAGATTTGTTATAATGAATTACGCACTGTGGAATTATTGAATTATTGGAGCGCAACAGCCGTGAGAAATTTCACACTTAAAAAGGCTTAGTGAATTTTTAAAATTTCAATTTTATCAAACACAGTCTATTTAATAATCATATGCAAACGTTTGTAACTTAAAAGAGTAGCCTATGTTTCTATGTAAAGCAATCCAATTTGGTTACCCAGGATGTTATAATTATATACCACTGAGTGGCATTATTTTATCTTTTTATTTAATATCATCTACACTTAAAAGTGATTATTTTACCTTCAACTGGCTACAAAATCCATTCTCGCATAATCTTGTAACTTTCTTGCTTGAGGAGGACCATAAAATTCCTGTCATTAAATCAAAAATATTAGAATGTTCATCTTTCATCCAAATGTGTAAACGATATAATTCTCTATCACTTCAAAATGCTCTTCTGGATTTTGACTTTTCAGTGAATCAGTACATAGGACTTCTTCATAAACTGTTATATGTTCCATATGATTTGGCTTAATTTTTAGATTGTCTTGTTAAATTAATTGTAGTTATTGTAAATTATTTATGTATTTTTTTTCTTTATCCTCGCACATTCGTTCATTTATTGTATTGTATTTTTTTTATAGTGTAAAACATGTATTGGCGAAACTACGCCAACTGTAATTGGGATTTATTCCTGTAGTTGGCAGAATAAAATAAATAAATAAATAAACTGCTCCAGCTGCGCCAGATTTTACAATTCATTCAAATGCTGATTTTGACAGTGCAACACACTGTCAAAACTAATTTTTATAAACAAAATTTGAATGGATAAATGAATGGTAATAAAAACACAGAACTAGTATAGTAAAGAGTTCTGCATAAAAATGCTCTTACTATGGGTCGTATAGTAGGATGAACGATGGCGGTAGGGCAATATAATTCTTCCCTGTATTCTTACCAAATGTTGTATAGCAGTGGTTCTCAAAGTGGGGTCCGCGGACCCCTGGGGATCCGCGATGGTGTTTCGGGGGGTCCGCAGGCGGTTTAAGAAGAAATAGGATATCCCGTAATTTTGAAGTGCTTAACTGTGTTCCCCACTACTTTATCTATGTGAAACAGCATTCTCCCACCTCACGTACTTGAAATCAAAGTTCAGAAATAAACATGAAGTTGAAAGTGACTTAATATTGAAATTATCAGACATTAAACCTAACATTGCAGAGCTAATTAATCAAAAGCAGCTTCACTGTTCACATTAAGTAGTAAACTCTGTTTGTTACCATTGCTATTGTTATTTTGCCTATTGAATTTAATACATTTGAATCAAAGTATTTTAGTTTTTTATTTCAAAACCCAGAGGGGGTCCGCGAAATTTTAATTTTTTTCAAGGGGTCCTAGGACTGAAAAGTTAGGGAACCACTGTTGTATATCAATAGTCGAAGCTTTGCCAAGTATGAAATATCTCTTGTATTAAAGCCAAAAACAGGCAATGTACATTTTTTAATTTTTAATTTAATTATTATGATTTTTAAAAAATATATTTAACCAAAATAATTAACCAATTCACTTTAACATTATTATTCTTAATTACAACATTTATCATTGCTGACCTGCTGAAAGGAAGCTGAAGAAAAGAGCAATGAACTCGATAAATGCATAATCGACATTTATTGTATCTGAAAACTGCTATCACATCAGTTCAAATTATTGCAATCTGGTCAAATGGAAAACTGACTTATTTTTATAAATAAATTGGAATGAATGAATGGCAATAAAAATACTACCGCTAACAGAACCAGTACAGTGAAGAACTCTGCACAGAAAAGGTTTTACTATGGGTCGTATAGTAGGATGAAGGATGACGGTAGGACAATATGATTCTTCCCTGTATTAAAAAAGGGATTTTCCAGCTGACCGAAAAAAACTATATATTACGCGCCTATGAGTACAGGTAGAGAAATTATAACTTGCACTAAAACAATCCATGCAAATCTTAAACTCTGCGTATAGTTCTACATTCAGTATGGAAGTGAGGTGCAAAGCTAGGCAGGGCCACTGAAAGCAAGCACTGGGCCCGGGGCAGAATGTATGATTGGGCCCTCTCTTCAAATATATCAATCTGATTTTACTGATATTTTAAGTATGTTTTGACGTGATTTAACCTTAAATTAATTTTGGTAATATTTCTGCATTAGAAAGTATTAAAAAGGAATATATATATATATATACATCAGAAGGCAACCATTAAGAATAAAAAATAAAGCGACAGGCTTGGGCCCCCTGAGGTTTGGGCCCCGGAGATTTTGCCCCGTCCCCCTCTCCTCAGGCCTGAAGATAGGACCAAAACTACGTTGAAATAAAACAATCTTCAAACATAATTAGGCAAATTACGTCTACATACAAAGCCAGATGCTTTTAAGATGACAAAGCATTTACCTGGCTGACATGAGCGCTCTAATGAGTCTCACGGACGGCAAATTACGCCATTTAATACAGGTTAATGAGAACTGCACAAGTTGACGGGAGTTAAAAACACAGCTGACTCACCGGCAGATTTCCGTGCTTAAGCTGCGTATACATTTGCGCTCCTCTCGCGTTCCGCTCTGTCCGCGTGTCGACACGCGTATCGACACGCGTGTCGACACGCGAACAGTTCGTTGAAATTATCCATAGGAAAGCGACGAACATACCGCGAACCACCAGCAATGATTTTTCAACCACCACGCATATACTAGCAATCATGTCTTCATATCATATCAAATCATATCACAGCCCATCAACATGACAATTACCCTAATATAGTAATAGGGCCCACAACATCTTTATATTAAAATTTAACTCAATAATAATAATGAAATTAATAACAATAATAATAATGATATTACTATTGTTATTATTGTTGATATTATTATTATTATTATTATTATTATTATTATTACATATCTCAAAAGTATTGACTGGGAGACCCGAAGAGAAAAGACCACGCAGAAGGCCTAGACATAAGTGGGAGGACAATCTTAAAATGGATTTAAGGGAAGAAGGGTTAGCACAAAATAGGGTTGAATGGCGGACTCAGGCAAGCGGGGCAATGAACCATCGGGTTCCATAAGATAGATAATATTCCATTAGCTTGCTGAGGAATTGTCTATTGTCATTGAGTGAGTGAGTAAGTAAGTAAGTAAGTAAGTAAGTAAGAAAGATTATTATTATTATTATCAGGGCCCGGATTCTAATGACATATCTTTTTATTGATGCTGCATAGGCATTGCCAACTTGTAGATAAATGCTAATCATGGACTCTAGATTATAGAAATACATTTTTATTAGGTCATTTTTTTGTCATTTTATGCAATTTTATATTTTTATGGCATTTATTTCAATTTTAAGTCATTATTTTGTCATTTTCGTGTCATTTGCTTCCTTATTTAGTCATTTTCATGCATTTACATTTAGTGTATTCACTTTTTTCGTCGCTAGCGATTCTCTCTTTGAAGTATTGTTTGTTTAATGCAAGAAGGAAAAGTGTTGTCATGTCTCAGTCGGAAATGAGAATCAAAGAACGCCAAAATTTTGTATTATATTACTAATGTTTTGGCTTGGCTCTGCTTGGATTTGAGAGTAAACACTACTGTTTACCCTCAATAAACAGTAATATAATCCGGCAGACCGCAAAAGGAAATGTCGAAGTTTGACTGGCCAGTAAAACTGCCTGAGTGCCACTATAAATTTCCGTGAGAAAAGAACATTCACACCATTATAGTTATTTACAGTTTTTACAATTATGTAAACATTAGTCTAAAACTTTGTGTGTACAATAATAATTTTTTATAAATAAAATATCAGTTTTAGGTCATTTTTTTTATAATTATTAAATCATTTTCTTTAAAATTTAGGGTCATTTTATAGGTCATTTTTCAAGCAATATTAGGTCATCAGAATCCGGGACCTGATTATTATTATTGAACCTTGTGATTAACAAATGTATGCTTGAGCGGAGCGCAGGAGGAAAATGACACGCGTGTCGACACACGGACAGAGCGCAACACGTCCCAATATGAAAACGGAAATCCTTTGTGTTCGCCGAAAAAACCGACAGGAGACGGATCGCGGCGAACTGTCTGCGTGTCGACACGCGTGTCGTCACACGAACACCTCAAATGCCGTCCCAATCTGCGCTCTGTACGCGTGTCGACACGCGTACAGAGCGCAAATGTATACGCACCCTTATATTGCGAACTCACATTCTGTTAACTAGCCTGTCAATTAAGCGTTTTTATAACACATGCCTTGAAGAAAACATGCACGGCATCGGACAACATCCTGCCTGTCTATGGAAATGCCATAAATGGCGAGCACAAACAGTACGAGGAAGTCTAAGCACGGTGCACAGAAATAATCCGATTTGCAGAATACTCAGGGGTAGCCTAACTAGAACTAAAGCGCAACTCCAACTATCCGGATTAATTGGGAATGGATAATAAATATCCGGATAATTGGGTAAATCATGAAAAAGAGTAAATCTATCTTCTATCTTTACCTGAGTTTCACCTCTCCCTTTTAGGGACATTTAAGCGACCCAAGCCGCCCCGGGCCTTACAGGGCCGCAACCTGTCGGGAGAGGGATTAATTTTGGATCACATACATACTTTATTCACCAGACATGGACATGGAGGGCCTCCTCGGATGAGTGATCAGCCCAATGCCGAAGTCACCTCCGAGACAACACGAACACATAGGACGTGACACGCCAGCCATTCACACACACAAACACAAATTCCAAACAAGGCGAGGATGGGATGAAGATGATAATGTCGGCCAGATGATATCCGTGGACCACAAGGGCCTAAAGTTACCCGACATTTGTCTCACAGGTGAGGAAAAACCCCGGAAAATCCCCACCTAGGTAACTTGTCCCGACCAGAATTTGAACCCGGGCCCGCTGCGTGAGATGAGCGAACGCATCCCCTACGCCACAGCGGTGGACGAAAAAGAGTAAATTCTTTAAACTAAATTGTTTAGTAATTACAGTACTTAACTTACCTGAAGAGTTGCATTTTCAACATATCGGTTAGAGTCAAACTGTCGATTTTGTTGGCTGTAAGTTTTGATTTTTGGCAATTAATCGGCCCTGAAAGAGGATTTTTCAATTCTCGCTGAAAAAAACTACTTAAAAACTGCCTCAAAACGATCCGGATAGTTTGAGTTCTACTGTATTCATTAGGGTGTGCTAATATAAAACCTAATGAGCAGAGTTGGGAAAAATGTCAACTTTTTCCTCAGCTTTAATTACAACAGTAGGAGGCAATGCTTTTCAATACACTTGCACTAGCAAGTTCTGCTGTTATCTGGATGCCCGCAGAAGAAGTATGTAATAACTAATAAGTAAGCAATTAGTTCATAGCCACTCGCATACGAAAAACGGTGACTGCAAAATACAATTAGGATACAGGCAGCAAAAAATTCTCGAAACAGCAACGTAGTTCTCAATGAAACTGGAGAACAGTTGTATAACTTGAAACACAGTAAAAGTTTTATCACATGTCAGAAGATGCTACAAAACAAAGTCAACTTGTCGACAACTTGTTCGAGTCCGTGGCCGTGGGTCGATACCACACTCATCACTGCATTGCGCTTTTACAGTTTTGAGAAAACAGCTGAGTTTGAGCTTTGAAAACACATTGTCAATGCGCTTTCTAAATCTACCAATATTTTTACATATTTTTTGTTGGAATAAGTTGAGAAGTTACAAAAGAGGTGTCCAATTAAGATCCTACATTTTAAAAATGCATTTTAACGCGTGATCATCACATTCAAAGTATTATCTAAATTAAGAAAGATTTGTCTATTATACAAAAGGAAGCAACAACAAAATCAGAGATCCAAAGAAGAATAACGGATGGGAAGAGAATTGTAGGAATTATAAATTCAATCTTATGGAGTAAAAACATTTTACGTACAACTAAAAAATTAATATATCAAGCATTATTCCAAAGTACAACATTATATGGGACTGAAACTTTGACCATAAGTAGACAACAAATTAATAGCATTAGAAATGGATTTTTAGAGACGTTCAGCAAGAAAATCCAAGAAAGAAAAAACTCGGAATAATAGAATAAGGGAAATAATGCAAATTGAAAACAATATCTTGGAAATTGTAGGAGAAAGACGCTTGAGATGGTATGGACATGTACTCAAAATGACAGAGGATAGAATACCCAAGAAAATTTTGGATTGGAAAGTATAAGGGAAAAGAAGAAGAGGGAAACCAAGAGTGCTGGATGGATGGGGTGAAAAGGAGTAGGCTATGGAGAGAAGAGGGTTAAGTGAAGAAGATGCTATGGACAGGGACTTATGGAGGCAGAAGTTTGTTGTGGGATGAAGGAAAAGTCTGTAAAATGGTTAAAAAGTGATTATCTGTAATAATTTTGTCATTAAACGTTTTAATTTGGAATGTTTATTTTTTAGAAAATATGTTCTTTTATGAGGATATTTAGCCAAGTTTAAGGTCATATTTGTCAGGCGATGGGCTTACCACCTGTCCCTCTGCCCTCTCTCGGAAAATAAGCGTAACAAAATTCAAATAGGTATCAGAAACCTCCAATTGGAGGCCCTTCGCCCCGACACTGGGGATATAGGACGGAGCGAAGGTCATATTTGCAGTCATAGTTTCCACTTTTTAGGTCATCAACATCTGAACCCTACTTATTACTAATAAAAATATATTTATATTATACGCCTAATACATAACATCAGGATGTTTACGTCTGGCAATTTGATAGCTTGCATTTCCATAACAACCAAGTGGAATAACCGAGTTTAAAGTAACGACTTCTCAAACAAAAGCTTGCCGCGTCTGCTGCAGAATGCTAACTCGTTTATCACTTTACAGAGGAAAGACAAGGAGGGAACGAATATTTCAATCTTCAACTGTTCCAGGTTTCTGCATCCCATGACCTACCTTGTTCCAGACGCTTAGAAACAGGGGTAGATCAACATTCGTTCATAAATACAGCAGACCTTTTGTGAGCTTCAATGCTTTTAATTTTTACTGGACAAAATAACTATTATTTTCTCACATGTTTTACTAGTACAGAGAAAGTAGAGTGATCGTGACAAATAGGGTAACAGTATTTAGTTATATTCTAGGATTTTGAACTTTGAGAAAGTTTTCCCAAGTTTTCTAACTTTTTTGAAGTGAAACTTCTTTAGCCGCGGTAGGGGTAAATCGAGAACTTGTGTAACGCTCAAAATCGTCACGAAATTAGTGAGGTGTGACGGAACGGACTGCACAGAAAACAATCAACTCAATGATTAGGATTATCCAAAATTTTAAATCCAAAAATCCAAAAATAAAAAAAAATAAAATCAAGATTTAAAAAATCTAAAAATCCAAAATTAAAAAATCGAAAATCGAAAATTAAAAATCCGAAAATTAAAAAAATACAAAGTTCCAAAATTTAAAAGTCCAAAAATCCAAAATCTAAAAAATAAAAAGTCCAAAATTTAAAAATCCAAATATCGAAAATTTTAAAAAATCAAAAAATACAAAATTAAAATAATTCAAAAATCCTAAATTAAAAAATTAAGAAAACAAAATTAAAAAATACAAAATTCAAAGGTCTAAAATTTAAAAAATACAAAATTCCAAAATTAAACAAATTTAAAGATCAAAAATTTAAAAATCCAAAATTTAAAAAGTCCAAAAACCCAATATTAAAAAGTCCATCAATCCAAAATTGAAAAATCCAATAATCCAAATTTGAAAAATCAAAAAATTAAAACAAGTTTCACTTCCGTCGCGTGGCGTTCCACGCCCATTTTTTTTTACATCATCTGCCCGTACCATAGATAGAGGAAGTATTGTGTTCGACTCGCAAATTCGAAGTTGAGTTTTTAACATAAATTCACTTTCTGAGGTCCCCTGAATAAATACAGTAATACTATTTTCGAAAGCATGTATTTGTGTGCGTCTGTGTGTGTGTGTCTGTGAACAGCCTACCTCTAGAACGGAAAATCGAATGAAAACAAAGTTTTGTATTTGGGTTAGGTACCTTCTGAGGACGTGGACTGGCGATGACTTACTCTATTTTTAAGGGGACTTTGCATGAAGAAAATTTCGTTTTTTGGGATTTTCTCGAAAACGGCTCAAAAGATTTTGTTTAAATTTTGTACATGAGGTGCTTATACTAAGAGCTAAAACTTTTATTTCAAACGTGTGGATCCCATACAAAAGCAGAATGACTTCCAGCTGTTCAGTGATTAGCATTCTGTACTTGTATTTAGTATATACTTCAATTAAGAAATAGCAAAGAAAATAAATAGCCGCAGTATTAGGATATCACAAAGAAGCACATAAACAGTAGACCTACAGATTTTCGGATTCGAGAACAATGATGATGTATTCTTCTGTAGAAAAACGATGGTATGGGAAGAAGTTGTCTTAACGTGAAATCCACTATAAAAACTTATAATAAAACAGGCATCAGAGCTGCATCCTTCCTACAATCTAGACGTATTAACATTTTGAGATCGCTGTGGATCTACAGGAATATTTGGGTTCCTTTTAAGGGATCCTCAGAACCCAAATGTCTCACAGCGGAAGCGTTATTTTGATCCTCGCTTTTATAACTCTGTAATCAGAATGTACCCTGCAGCAGCGGACGCAGAGGGGGGATATATCCCCCCCGAAATTTGTAAAAAGGCTATATATGCACTCTAAGTGCCAGTTTTATAAATTAATTAGGCCTATATAGGTAAGTTAATTATTTTTTTTAGTATTCTTTCTACCTATTCAAATCCCCCCCGAAAAAAATTCTGCGTCCGCCACTGGTACCCTGAGCTCTCAGCATACGCTGTTGCTAAATTTATTACCTGTAGTTTATTGCTAGCTACCTCCTAGGTACTTATGTTTTGTATTTCTATCAAGTCTTTATTTTAAATTTTTTTCATATTTTACATAAGTTATATCATCCTTTTTTGTTTCTCTTTTTTTTCCACTCTGCTCTTC
Organism: Ectobius pallidus; assembly: GCA_964059195.1. Classification (NCBI taxonomy): domain Eukaryota; kingdom Metazoa; phylum Arthropoda; class Insecta; order Blattodea; family Ectobiidae; genus Ectobius; species Ectobius pallidus. The sequence continues at coordinate 108,196,062 of CAXKWD010000007.1, read as the reverse complement.
GTCTCTCCCCTCCTTTTTCACTCTGCTCTCTTTTGGACTTGCACCCGAACACGAGCAACCTTGCTCATTCGGGTGTATTTTCTGAATATCATATTTCTAATATATTATGTAATAAAAATGTGTAAATTTTCGGGTTTAAAATTTAAATGATTGTTTTTGCATCTTTCATATGACATAAATAATTAAATTAAATAAATAAATTACACTGCATTAGCCTGCCCTCTATTTCGTTGCCACACCGGAAATACCTACTGGACCAAAGCTGCTTCAAATTGTTATGATTTTTGCTATGTTCAATTATTGATCTTCTGGAAGAAACATGAAAGTTCAATGGACTCGTGTTACACGCTCTGTAGGGATAATTACATCAGACACTCTTCTACTCAGCCCACAGCGGTTTCTACTTTTTTCCCTTTTCCTCCTTAATTTTCATTACCGCACGCCCCGGGTGATAAAAACAAACTCCCAGTGAGGTTTGGGGCGACCTCAACTCGCATTACCACCGCTGCTACAAACAGTAATGTTTTCTTGTAATACTGAAGCTTGTTCCTTTTTAATGCAAACAAAATCCTCATTAAGAAGGCAGAAATAAGATTAAGTTCTTAGTAAAATAATAATAATAATAATAATAATAATAAAGTATGAGAAAGGAAAAAAAATTCTACGTTAAAGCTTTTTCGTCCATTTCCTGTTCCTGCTATTCATGGGCGTCGGCATGGGGGTGGGGGGCAGATGCTTCCCTGGAATGCCTTATGGCCTCATTAATTTTTCGGTACGCCTACGCTTTGTCTGTCAACCTGAATTTGTTGCAGGGAGAATAAAAGATATAAATATTCTATACTGCGTTTAGCAAGTATACAATTATAACTGCATCATTGTATTTATAATAATCTTTCGCCTAGGCTGTTACTCAGATGATCATGACCTGTTAATTTAAAAACTTTGCAGTCTCGTCGAATTCAGCTGGCATTCAAAATTATGGAAACTATGTGAATATTAATGTATTTAGTTAAGTGAAATGATTTTCAATTGATAATAAAATACTGATACCTGCCTCATAAATGGTACTTGAATTTTTATTAGGCCTAACATCATTGATAATTTAACTCACGGTAAACTTACAGTTGTTTAATTTACTGTTGTAATATCATTATTATTGTTTACAATAGTAGATTAATTCTTAATATTATAGACTACTGTTAGATTAGCCTAGTAAGTAATAAGTACGAATCGTGTTTGGAATTATGTTGAGTTTGCCCCCCTTACTAAAATTCCTGGCGACGCCCCTGATGCTATTACGGGGGGGAATCGAACTTCCAACAGCCAGTGCCGGTAACCTAACTTAGAGTAAGATTACCTCCACAAAGTCTCTGGGTTTTTACGTATATACCTTAGTAGCGAGTCTCACCGCTCGTAGAGTTCCTGGCTAGGGGAGGTAGCTGCACCCTGATTGGCTTTCCCACTCCACGTGTTGTCTGTCTCTGTCTATGCGGCATTATCCCTCCATTCGACTATTACAGTATTTTCTACCATTGGAAACGTGGAGCATGATCTTTACTCTCTGCCTAGCAGTAGGTCACTGATCTTACGCGCAACGAATCCGCGCATCTTGGTAACGAGACGTAACGAGAAGCTCGCTGGCTGGGTTAGTCTTCAAGGCCAGAGACGTTGTGGGAGTAATCCTACTCTACCGCAGTACTTACCACACAGATTATAGGCCTATCAAAGCCTCTACCTTTTTATGCATAATGTATTATTAGTAAAGCAAACATAAGGCATTAAAGGCGTAATAGAATTTTACAGCTATTCCAATCTTATCTTTGATTGTGAGAGTCAAGTGCCTTGTAGCCTGTATGCAATTTTTATAAGCATAATAAAGCATAATGCTTGAAGTTTTATTTCAGAACTCCGTAATTTAATAAAGAACAATTTATTTGAATAGTTAAAATTAAAGTATTTTCTCTCATTGTTATCCTGTTTAATATTGCTGTCATCTAGTGAACCGAAGAAAAGCGTTTACGGCATAAGCTACTTTAAACAAGGAAATGCTTTTTTCCTGTTTAAAACATCGTTTGAATGTTGAAATAAATTGGAATGATACTTCCTTCACACTGGCCGTGTGTAGGTGGAAAGGTGATAGTCCAGTCATTTGGTAGTTTTACCTGGAAAGTTTTCCGGGAGTTTTGAAAATTTGTGATTTTATAGATTTCGACGTGCTCTTTTCGAATTTTCACTTTGCTACCTCGTATCTTTGCCGCTCGCGCCGCCATATTGGAAAAATGGCGCCCAAAAACAGTTTTTTCACAATATCTCCTTTCCGACTCATTGTACGATGAAAATAGTTATGTAATATATTAAACTAGAGAAAATTTCCTATAATTTATGTAGTAACGATTTGTTTTGTAAAATGAATAGTTTCAGCGTACGAGCGCCGCGAAGTCTACGCGAAGTCTACGCGAAGTCTACGCGTTTTGGCCAAAGCCACGGAAGATGCGGATACGCCACTACCTGCATCATTTTGCGGTAAAGCATTTAATGAGCGATTTTAACTAAATAAGGTCTCCTGATTTAAAAAATGTCATTATTTTTGTTGTTTCACATCTAGTTTTCGTGTTTGCTGTTATGGCGGACGCAATTTTAAGGTCTGTGTAGACTTTTTGGGGGGCTTATAGTAGCTAAACGGTAAGTCGTATAAAAAAAACCTGTTGCAGAAGCAGTAACGGATTTTTAGAGATCTACAAGTTTGGTCTTAAGACTTTTTGACGTATCTTCATCGGTTATCCCTTAGATTGAGTTAATTTTTTTTATTTTAGATAAATTCTGTATATTTTTCTCAAATTATGTAATATTGGCACACATGGTATGAAAGACAGAATCATACAATTTGGTAGGAATTTGGGCACATACAACAGTCATAAGCGTGCTAAATTTGGTGTTTCTAGCTGCCCCATAAGTATAGAAAAACTTGTGGATAGCCGTGACATCATTCACATCTACGACAGTCTAATCTTCTACTTATTAACATTGATGTTTATTCACTTCCAGATGAGCTAGAAACTTGAAATTTGGCAAACTTATAGATTTTAGATTTATTAAAATACACGTTCAAAATCGTTCAGCTCGATCAATGTAATAAGGTAAATAAGATACCATTTGCTCAACTAAAATATATTTTATAGATATTAGCGTATAACCAATGGAAAAATTCCCAAAAGTTCAAATCTTTAATATTTCCCCCCTCCAAACAAACTTAGATTTTTTTGTCACTGATCATTTGTACGGCATCATATGATTTGGCAAAAATAAATTTATTTGTCCTGCACTCACAAAAAATACTGGAATACATACGTCTTGGACTGTTTGAAAATATTATTTGATTTTTCCCCGAAAAATATTATCAAAATTATCCTAATTTTTAAGTATTTTTTATCCTGTAAGCTAGTCTAAGCAATAACTTATATCTCTCGTTGTGAAGTACCTATTGCAAGAAAACATGACGTGTTACATAGAAACGGTCAACGGATTCATGTTCAGTGACCCAAAATTGGTTAAGATCACCTATCACACCACTTACCGCAAAGGAAAAAGTTTCCAAATTCAGCACCAAAGCTGCACACAGTTATTTTATTATACAAAATGTCAAAATAATATTTTTCACAAATGTCAATTAACCAGATGTGATAGAGAAAAACGAAATGCATTTTCGAATTTAGCACAGTGAATTTAATCAAACTCACCTATTTTCATTTTTACCGCAGAAATTTTCGTCTTTTTTCTAGGCTGATATAATTAATACGGAATCAGCATTTCATCTACATTTGATTCCGTTAGTTGTCGGCGAAGATGTAGATCTTCTTATTCTTTTGACGGCTCTATCTACGCGTTCAAACATAGCCTATATAATCTCAAACCAGGAATAGGAAAAATTTCGCAACGAATATATTCAATTCCATACCACTGCTGAACCTGGTGATAGGTTTGGAACTAATGTTGTCGTGCTACTGCTTCCGTCGGTGGCAGCGATGCAATTTTAAATTTATTTTCATATGCTGATTTTGTGAAGCATGTAGGCCTATATCTATAGTTGTTTAACGACACACTTTTCACTGCACTGTAACCATAGAATGCAAGGAAGAAGCTTCAGCAATGATCCTTGGATCTGCATTTTGGTTTTTGAATACCTGGACAAGCTCGTTTAGTTCCGTTATTTTTTAAATACATTAGAACATTTTATTTTTCTTTGTTTAAAGAGTGTTGATGTTGTATCACAGCCACTGAAGGCGTGCAGAAATAATATTATGTTATCTGCGGCTGTTTTATTTTTGTTGAATATAATATATTCGTTGCGAAATTTTCCCTTTTTCTGGTTTGAGAATATATATATATATATGTGTGTGTATGTGTCTCTGAACGCGTAGATAGAGCCGTCAAAAGAATAAGATCTACATCTTTGCCGACAACTATTACGGAATCAAATGAAGATGAAGTGTTGATTGCCGTATTGACTGTTATTAGCGTATCCGCATCTTCCGTGGCTTTGGCCAATACGCGTGTCGGAGTAGAATTTACGGCGCTCGTACGCTGAAACTATCCATTAAAAAAAAAATTCGTTGTGACATAAATTATACGAAATTTTCTCTAGTTTAATTTATTACATAACTATTTTCATCGTAAAATGAGTCGTAAAGGAGATATTGTGAAAAAACTGTTTTTGCGCGCCATTTTTCCAATATGGCGGCGCGAGCGGCAAAGATACGAGGTAGCAAAGTGAAAATTCGAAAAGAGCACATCGAAATCTATAAAATCACCAATTTTCAAAACTCCCGGAAAACATTCCAGGTAACCCCCTTTTTGAGCACCAAATGACTGGACTATGAAGTCAGACTGAAAAATTCAATACCATAGCCGGAAAATACATTGTTTTTGTCTAAAATCCTCTCTATGAATGAATAAATCTCAAACCATACCTCTCTTTAATATTAATACAGTGAACTAAATTTGTGGTGAACTAAATGTAGCCTACTAATTTTCACACAAAAAAATCCGTTAAAATTGGTTAGGCTATTGCGTTAATTCATGTACAGAAGATTACCAAAATAATGCACGATTTAAAAATAACTGTGAAGAAAAGCATAATAATGCATACTTTATAAAAAAAATCCCTTTAGGCAGGCCTACAGGCTGAGGTAGATTTCGAAGTGCTTTTGGTTTAATTTATTTCTTCTTCATTAGCCTTGGCATGACAAACCCGCAATAATAACTGCAATAAGAGAAAAGAGCCCTTTTTCAAACATTCAAATCTCGCCTTATATGAGAACTATCAAGAAACTAGTTATTGATTTGGAAAGTACTCATCAAGAGCTTTTAACGATACCCCACAAGACGTAGTTTCAAAAATTTCGAATTTCCATCCCCCCACCCCCCCCACCACTCGTACCCCCAAAACCCCCGAATCGTTGGTGTCACTGTGAACTCCATAGGGAGTACTGTAATTTATTCAAACAAAGTTTCCCTCTATACTTCATAGGGGCCGAAATATAAATGTTTTAAAATTTCAACCCCCTTCCCCGACCACCCCCTTGGGCCAATTTTGCTCATTAACGAACTTGTCCGAACTATTGGGCCTAGAAATAACATAATAAAATTTGGTTCAAATATCTTCAAAATTACGGCCGCTAGCGTGTAAAGATATATATATATCACAATTTTTTTTTTTTTTTGAACAGGCGGTGGTTTCGTAGTTAGGGAGGCATGAAACGTAAAGATATGAAAGAATTTTTCGAAAATCATGACATGGTATCCATTGCAATAGGTAGATTTTTCTTCAAAAACTACCTAAAAATGAAAAGCATAATTTACTACTGTATAAAGCATAAATCTGGTTGTCCTGATTATTGCTATAGACAAGAAAGATAATCATATTTGCCAGATTAAGTTTACAATTTCAATCTTACCTGTCTTTACTTCTCTTTTATTTCTTAATATTCCCTCACTAAGATTAAAATACTAGTTACTAGTTTTTAACTTGTAACTTGTAACAGCTGTAATAACTAATAAGCGATTAATTATTTTCACATAAGTATTATTTTTAATATCCGCTAATTGCTATCATAGTCTTCATCTCGTCTTTTCAAACTCTCCCTCGATTCTCCAATGATGCATTTACCACCTATATAGCGATATTTGTGGGCCACAACAGAATATATCGTTATAGAGGTTTATTGAGGGACTATGATTCACTATAGCACACAATATGAATAATTAATCAATTTCGTGGTATATAGGCCTATTGTAATATTATATCAGCTGTCTACTCCACATCATTGTCTTCCTAAATGAACCCGACATCTTTGGAATGACTGAAGATGATGTACCTATTACATCGAAATGCATCTCAACGAAACAACACATAAGCAACTACAAACTGAAGCTAATTAGGAAATTTCAGCCTCAAGACTGCCTACTACTTTGAACGAACAAGAAAACAACACGGATATTAGCCTATTTTCGTAAATTTCAATTTTACTTCTGGACACACTTCTACGAACAAAATATAGGCCTACTAATTAATAAATATTACGCAGCATTCCACTATCTTGTGTTTTTAAAAAGCTGACACGCATAACTATATGCTATTGTTTTAATTTAGTGAACTAACAGCATAAAGTGCTTATTCAGCAGCATATTGCGTCTATACTAAACATAAACAATTGTACGCAAAGCGACAAGCATATCTAATTCAAGCTTATATACTCACAGAAGTGAATGTATTTATTATTATCAAACAATTAATTCAATTTTAAGCATAATAATTTTAACTTTTAAATATCACAAATTTTGTTATACCGTAAGGTAATAAAATACAATTATTGAGTACTGGAAATAATAACTGAGCTCACTATTATTTTCAAAATAGTCTTAAGTTGGGCACAAAAATTGCTATCATAGATACAATTATATTTTAACTACCAATTCTAACAGATAATGTAATAAAATTATCATTCAAAAGTGTGTTTTTCAATTCAATAGTTATATTTCCTGATTGCTTCATTTAGTGGTATATTAGGCGGATATTCTATACGTTTTATTAACATATTATGAAGACTGCATGTGATCTATAGGATACTTGAAAGGACAGACGTGCAACGGGGTAAATTATTAAATACACTAATTTTGTTTCTACTGACTTCCATTGAGTGGTAAACATAGCTACTTTACACTCGCACACTGAAAAATTACTATTCAAACTGGTTTAACATCACGGATCACGAGAAGTTTTGAGCCTAGGCATATGCCAGAAATTTAAAATTCGTAGAAGGTGAGAAGAAGAAAAAAACAGCAAATTTACGACATACATAAAGCTAAGCTAAATCCAATTATCCGATAGGGTGTTTTAACCGATAGGTGTGCATATTGAACTAGCGCCTTGAACCCACTGTACGTTTCTGCACACGTAGCCTACTAAATATTCATATTTTCCACTCTTTACTGAACCTTTCTCTTTTGGAAAGAAATGATGTAGTCGTTATCAGGCCCTCAGAAAACAATACTGATTCCTGGGAAGACACTAATTTGATGCCAGCTACCACCCACATGTATAAACTACTGATTTGCAATAACAATCGAACCTAAAAATATTGAAATAAAAGGGTGTTTCTGAAATAGCTTCATTGTTGCAGTGAGTTATAATTAACAATAGTAAGACAGGGAGTTTGGGAGTACTAAAGAAGAATATTGCTAAATGAACTCGCCGTGTCATAGTAATGGCATGACAAAGCTCCCGAAGGGGCCTCCGTTTGCCCTTCCATTAACCCTTATGTTTAACGCAATGTTATGAAACAGAGCGTGGCTACTTAACCCCAATTCAGTGCCACGGCATCACGTGTTCAACGCAAGTTTTGGTCTTGGGCGATGTGGTCAGCATAACTGAGTTTCTATGTATAAACTGAAATAACATAGAAACATTCTGAAGATCCATGGATAAACAGCACATCACATGTTATTGCTGGAGATCTGAAGATCTGTAGGGTAACCGTATTTTTAAAATTAATGAAAAAAAAAGGACGCTCGGGCGCGTCGATAAAACAGAACCCATAATTAGGTAAAAGTTATAAATATCCTATTTAACAATTAAATTTGAATATAACCAATAAAGTGAACAATTCTAAACTTGAAACTACAACATCGCTACAGTCATTGTTAAACATATCCTAAAAACATATGCGGAACCTTAGAAGTACAGTGAACACCGCTTAATGTAATCGCGGATGTTATCAATCGGGTAATGTTATCACTTTTCTGAAGTCCCATACGGATTAATACTAATACATTGAAAAAATGCTGTTTATTGTGATCAAAGATTCGTTTTATGTTATCACATTTTCCTTTTTGCTGCTTTATTTCCAGGTACTGTACGCCATTCAAAATTTCGTTTTTAAGCGTTTCGTTTCTAACTCAACTGTATTGTATTGTATTTGGAAGTAGCAGTATCGTTGCTATCTCACAGGACGATCAGTTCGAGGGGGTGGCATTGCTAACTTTCTCTTTCAAGCAATGAAACATATTTCACCCCACAGTTAAGCTACAGCTTTTGATTTATGAAGATAACAGTGTTGACATGCAGTGATGGCTTGTGTATAATTAAAAGATTTGAACAGGTAGGCGTTAGATGTTCTGCTAAGCGGTGTTCACCACAGATCAGAACAGACTTCCAAAAATCTTAACTCGTAATTGAGTACGGAGTATTGGTTAATGGAGTCCTACAGGAAAGTCAAGTCAATTCAATTAAATCTTTTTTACTGGTTGAAAAAACAGTTGCTTGCAGTCTGTTACTATATTATGAATGGTTCAATGATTCACAGTTTGCCTACGTATTATTTTATGAATAAATATTTTTAAAAAAAAATTTTGTAGTGTATTATGTTTAAGTTAGGGGGCGGATTTCTATGACATGCCATATTTTTCCCCTTTGCATTATTTCAGGTTTCCGACTAATTTTAACCCGATTCCAAGCATCCTGGTAAAAATGGAACGGCTTTTATTGTGCATATAACTGCATATTTAGGAAATGTTCAACTATTGTAGCATATTTAGTATGAATATGCAAATTTAGGTAATATTTTTGACATATTTGTGTGCATATTAAATAAATTTTGAAGTTTTATACCATATTTTGTAAATTTTACATTATGATACTTTTTGAGAATTTACAGATATTTTAAATAATTAACACTATATTTTAATTAGGGATGGGTCGATACCAGATTTTCTCGATACTCGATACCGATACATGATTTTTTCCTCGATACTCGATACTTCGATACTCGATACCGTCAACATTTCCAGTTTCAATAAATAGGTACATTAAAAATTAAAACTTTAGAGAACTGTGTAATAGTAACTAAATTAATTAAGTCTGCATATTTAATGAGACAAAATTTAATATCATCAGTAGCCGATAATTATTTTTAAACTCTACATTAAAAGTAGTTCGATTTTGAAACAGTCCACTTACAAGTTTTTGTTAAAAAAATACTAGCATTCTCACTTAATTGCAGAATTACAAAAGTATCGAAAAAGTATCGAGCGAGTTTTCTGAAGTATCGTTCGATGCCGATACCATGCAAGTATCGAGAGTATCGAGGTATCGAAAGTATCGAGGACCCATCCCTAATTTTAATAAAATGTATTGTAATGAAACTTTAAAAAAATATACACAATGTGTAAGTGGTAAAGTCATGTTTTAAATTTTATTGGTCATATTTTAATGTTTTTTAGGTCATAAATGCATGCATATATCCTATTTTTTACGTCATAGAAGTCCGCCCCCTAATTGTTATATATGGATGAATAACCTTCATTTAATTCCTTTGGCTATTGCTATCAATTGGTTAATATTAGGCCTATCAGATTTTCTTCATCCCGAAGTTATCACAATAAGCGGCGTGCATTGCATATTCCAAAAAAAACGTTTATCTGATTAAATCCTTGCCCTTAGTCTTAGCTTAATTCAAGCTTCTTATGAAAACAAATTACTGAAGTGAGCGTGCCCACAAAACTGTACACAGAAAACATTCATGAAAACGTAACATTAGGAAATTAATTTAAAAAAGGGACATTTTGGGCCCCGTTCAAGTTTTTTTCGGGACTACGGGACAGTCAATAAGAAGGGACAATCCCGTTAAAACAGGACGTATGTCACCCTACCTACTGCTCCTCAATCACGTACCATATTGTAGAAGACTTTAATGAACGATGTGGACCACTTCTGGAAGTGAACTCTAAAAAATGTGTTATTCTTTACAGAAGAATTTAGGAACATTTTTGTTTTTAAAGTGTGAATTCAGCAACGAAATCATATGTAATAATGGATTTTCCAGCAAATGAGTAATCTCATACAAAATAATAATTAATACTAAAATCATCCCCACTTTCAGCCCCCACCAAGATCATGATCGATTGGAATGCTGCTGCAGTTAGTGGGGTCAAATATCCACGTGGACTGATTAGAATTCGCTTTCCTAGCAATTAATGTAACTTTTTAAAAGCCACAGCTGTTAGATTTCTAGTTATCCATAACGTTGCTGGATCCATTAAAAAACTAGTAAACTCGAGGGCTCCGGCGTGGGCGATGGAGGGCCAAAAAAACATGACCACACCCACTGCCGTTAATGACTGTTTTCATTGTTTCATAATTAAATAGCTCCTCGGTTTGAATGATTATCGTATTTATTTTAAATCATCATTCTTGGGCAGAAAAAGCGTCCATCCCTTCAAGTTTTACATTTTTTCATTTCCATCTGCCAACATCTCTTTTGCAAGCTACAAAGCGAATTCTACGTGAGCCAGTAACTATTCCTGCACTGCATGTAGACTCTCATGTATTTTTAGATTCTGAATCAAAATGCAATGTACCAACTTCTCATAATGAAACTACATTCAGTCATAATAAGTTGTATTAATGGCGAGATTAGCAACAACATTGAAAATGAACTTGAAGAAAATATGAACATATTATTTTTCCTCAAGAGCCGATCAATATTATGTATTTAAAAAAAAATAAAAAAAGGCTCTGGAGATGATCTAATACCCAATAGTGTATTAAAAACCTTACTAAGAAATACGGATGGGTCCTCGATACTTTCGATACCTCGATACTCTCGATACTTGCATGGTATCGGCAACGAACGATACTTCAGAAAACTCGCTCGATACTTTTTCGATACTTTTGTAATTCTGCAATTAAGTGAGAATGCTAGTATTATTTTAACAAAAATTGTAAGTGGACTATTTAAAAAACTAATTTTAGTTTTAAGGTAGAGTTTAAAAATAATTATATGCTACTGATGATATTAAATTTTGTCTCATTAAATATGCAGACTTAATTAATTTAGTTGGTGTTACACAGTTCTCTCAAATTTTAATTTTTAATGTACCTATTTATTGAAACTGGAAATGTTGAAGGTATCGAGTATCGAGGAAAAAATCATGTATCAGTATCGAGTATCGAGAAAATCTGGTATCGACCCATCCCTACTAAGAAAACATCTGTATATTTCACTTCAATTTACAATGCTTCAATAAAGATTGGATATGGTATTTCCCTCGGATGTGGAAACCTACTAGCGTAGGCCTATTTTTATAAAATAAATTTAACCGGCCATAGGCCAAATTCCCTGTACTCGTTTTTACTTTGTTTTCTGTTTCTTATGCCCGAGGCGGGACTCGAACCCGCATGTATTAGCTAGCGCGGCTACGGAGACAGACGCGTAATCAGATCAATTAAGTAGTAATCTTTGTTTCGCAAACTTCTCCTACCGCATTTAAGACGACCATCCCTTTACCTTCGGTAAAAAAACTGTTACGTCACTGGCAGCAACATTAACACTCTCCCAAGAGCTCCGTGTCGTAAGAGGAGGCCTTTGCGTTGATTTGATCACACACATCAGGGAGTCCCTCCTTATCCTGATTGGCTGTCGACAAGGGCGCCCATATGATATTTTCTAGTGGGGCAATTTTTATTAATCAATTAATTTTTCTTCTCTTTAACTTCTTGGGCCACTTTGTAACATAATATTAATAATATAATAAGTGCAACAATGACGTAACCAGAAAATAATTGCGGGGAGGGTCGAAAGTGCCGGGGGGTCGGGGGTCCATCCCCAGAAAATGTTTAAATATTGAGCTAATGAAAATCACATTTTATGCTATTTTAGCACAGAAAAACTAGTTAAGAAATTTGTTTACCATACTCTTAAGACATGCCAATGTAAATAAGAAATCATTAGGCCTGCCTAAGTGGGGGGTACACCCCCGGAAATTTTTTAAATACTGAAATAATGAAAATCACATATTACGCTATTTTAGCACTCAAAAACTAATTAGGAAATTTGTTTACCATACTCTAAGACATACCAATGTAAACAACAAATTGTTACTTAAGTCGGGTGTCCACCCGCGGGAAAATTTTAAATATGGAACCAATGAAAATCACATTTTACGCTATTTAGCACTCAAAAACTAGTTAGGTTGGCAGTTTTTAATTTTAGCATATAAAACGCTAATTTTGCAACAATTTTCACCCCTCCCCCCTAGAAAATTCATAAAACGCTAATATTCCCCCCCCCCCAGAAATTTCAATGACGCAGCCTGTGTCTTAACCCCCCCCCCCCCTGTGGGCACCCCTGCTGTCTAAATATAATTATGTCATCCATAGAGTTGATTCCTCGGGTCTTCTTCGACACTCTGCACAAAGTTTGATCGACGTTGCGGCGAGGATTACGCTGCACGTAGATTGTTTCTCAGCACTCTGATTGGCGGCTATGATCATTCGGCTTATTTCGATTGCGTCGCACAATTATGACTAGAGCTCAGACAAATAATACCAAAATAAGAAATCAAGTTATCTATGTCGCGACTCTCACAGCAACCGATCCGAGTGGGGGTTTTCCTCACTCATTAGGTGAATACCGGATCGGAGAGACGACTCCCTTTCCTCGTTCCAGCGGCCAGCCACTAAAATTATGTTTAAACAGCAAAATGGCTAGTGAGCTATTGTTGACATATAGCTACCGGTATCCAATTCGCCGAGCGTAACAGGGAGCCAATTGCCTTACGACTGCTCCACCTAGGCAGAATTCTGATAGGGCAATAACGCTAATTTTATAATTGGGGGGGGGGGGGGGTTACAATCACATCTAAATTTTAATATCCAGAACAGTCTAAAAGCTACCTCTAGCATAATTTCAAATAAATGGAACTGTATAAACCGGTAAACATTTTAATTCCGTTATGTAAATAGCCTGCAACTATACTGCTACAGTGTTGGTATCTTACCAAAATATTTCGAAAACAGAACTGAATGTACTTGAAACAATGAATATTTACATCAACTCTCTAAACAAATCATATTGTCTATAATACAGAATTATTATGGGAATAAGGAACGTGCCTGCATCGATCTAGGCCTATACTCCGTAAAGAAACAAACTACGCTTGTATAGTCTGGTTATTCATTGCATGGCCAGGCGGCTTCCTTTCGTTAAGAGGAAAAGTTTGCCGACAGCTCAACCTATGTTCTTTATTTTTACCGCACCAATCAGCTAGTTACCCCAGCCAATCAAAATCTAAGAATGTCCTGCGACAGATATGATAGCTACTCGTCAACTCCACGTGGAGTGAAACGCGGGGTTGCAAGATCTAGTTACAGTAAGTAACAACACTTGTGAATTGATTAAAGTGAGGGAAGAACTGAGGTCAGTGATAATAAGGAGAGAATATTGCAACGTTGCTTTTGTTTTGGAAAGCGGAAACCAAGCCCGATATAGTCAGATCAATTAACATAAAGAAACACCGACTTAATGGTTTATCTCTTTGAAGCCGCCTGACCATCCAATGAATAACTGGACTATACATAACTTGACATCTTATGACTACCGTTGGGAAAGTCGGGAGAAACCACAAACACATCTCCATTGATAGAAACCGAAAATATCACCTAACATTTAGAAGGAAGTATCTCGAATACGGCAATAGAAAAACATTCCACAAAATTGCAATCATTATACAGCTACAGGTTAATCGTTACAATAAAATACCACGGAGAGTGTTCTGTCTCCTTTCCTACGGCAAATACAGTACAGCATGTACTGGGTACTGGTGCATAATAGTTTTAAGGGTTGGAGTCGAACTTTACACACCCCTGTTGTAACCTACTTCCCTAGTGCCTGGCCTCTCTCCGTTTTTCCTCCAGTGCAATTAAGTTCTAAATCTCTAGTTAGGCACAAATAAAATTCAAGTGCAGGTATATTATTATAAAGATGAACGGGAGGGAACGGGATGTTGACCACCTTTGCAGCCAATATGCTATATCTTGGCGCCAATATTTTGTCAACATTCCATATCGATTTCTAGCTGTCCCCTCCGGATGTGTCAAGAAATTAAATTATCATTAAAATGTGAATTTAAAAAAAAACGCAATCTTAACCCAATAAAACAAAAACTGGTAACATATTAAATGTTGGATCAAGTTGTGAAATATTGATCGAGGGCCTGGAAACACGTGGGGTTAGTTTCGGAAAGAACAGACGATGCGTTCAACAATCAGCATCAACTTCATACACACGCATTTGATGCAAATACTATTTCCATCGATTGACACTTACTAGACGTGTAATGTTTATTCGACTTACCTTTTATAATCGATGTGGGACCGGCAGACGACGATCTAGCACCACAGACACTTTTACACGACGCAAAGCCGCCACCAGATACAGACTGAGATCTCGAACTATATTTAGCTATCGATAGTCCACCTTCCAAGCTCGAAAAGGGCATTCGACTCCTTTGCGAACGATAAAAAAAGAAGAAAGAAAAAAATTAATACTTCCCCTGGCTGCCGGAGAGGGCAGGATCCTGCAGTGGAATTCTCTGACAGCAGAGCACCAATAGTGTTTCGGTGTAAAATATCTTTCTTTATTAGTATCTTTGAACCAAATAATTCTAGAAAATGTGAAAGACAGTGTCATTATAATAGAAAATTATGAGTTTTGTCACTTTATCAGATCATATTAGAACGATTTTTTTTTTACTGAGAATTTTCTACATCAGAACGAATAAATCAATTGTACAACATTTCAAAAGCAAGATACTCCACTCCAACGGAGGTAATGTAGATGTCGTCTGCACCTATAGGTGGGGTGTGAATTCATATTTTCTTTATCTGTCATTGTGAAGTTATTTGTTTTATTACTACGAATTAAGATACAAAAAAGGTAAAAAAATCTTCATAGAGTGTCTGCACTTTTCTTTTATCATTATGTCGATCTATTAGTGTCGTCTTAGAAAAGTAAAATAAAACACTGCCCAGCCTGTTGCTTTTGAGGTTAGATTATGCATCATCACAACAGCAATATTGCCTTTGACCCTTTTTATATCGAAGTTGAATTTGTTTTATTGGCACATGTATTTAAAACTAGTTGCTTGTCTGTAAATAAATAAAAAAAATATTCAGGCTATACTCCTAGAATATCTCATTATTGAGAATGTTGGATAAGACACACGTAATTGAAAATTTTATTTCGGCAGACTTCAATGTATCATTTCCAAAGTCTTCAATTTTATGTTCTTTCCACAGGTAAAAATGATCGAAGCAACAGAACGAGAATTCAATGAGATAGACACTTTAGAAGCCAAGGTGGAAGACTTGGAGAAGCGCATACTTGGGAATGTAAAATCTACAAAAAACCTCAGCCCTGTCATAGATTCTTTCATCACTACAAATGCTTTAATAAACACTGCTCTGGCAGGAAGGGAATCAGCATCTAAATTCTTTCGAAATCTTGGTACACTGGACCAGCTAATGGATCCATCGGCAGAGGATATGGCATCTAATATTAATGCAAAACTTGAAGAAGTTTTTGTACAAGAAACACAAATCCAGGAAAACTTTAAACTTTTGAAAGAGCTACAAGAGCTGCAACCAGTTCTCAATAGTGAACACATCAAGAATGTCCCAAACCTCTCTGGAAAACTGGAAAAACTTACTACATTTCACCTGGAGAAAATAGAGGAAGCTGATAAGATTACAGAAGAAGTAAAGGATCTCTTACAGCAGTATAATTCTGTGATTATGAATGTGACCAAATCATTTGTACATATGGAAGACATAATAACTCAGTGTGAGGGAAAAGCAGTAACCAAGGAAGATAATCAGTCGTTTTATTAACACTCAATAGGCCTGCCTAACTTGTGTTTGAAGGACATTTCCCATGTAGTAGCCTATTTATAAGGTCCCTGGTTACAAAATGGAAGCATACCTGCGAACTTTTAATTGAAACTGTCTTATTGGAAGTGCGTGTAGATTTATTTATTTAACTAAATTCAGCCTAATAAAGAACAATTAATGACATTAAAATTATCCTATAAATTGAGGTGTAAAGGGATGCAGTTCGTGACTTTGCTTTGATAGGATAATTCTTTTGGTTGCTTTAAAAGTATAATTTCAGATACTGCTCATCAGTGTGTCAAGTTCATCATTATTAGGTATTAATTTAGCTCTATAATAGTATTTCTTTTTAATCTTAAAAGTATCCCTGTTCACCCCACTTTAAGGAAGTATTAATCTCTCCATTAACATCATCTTCAAACTGTGGTAAAACTTGCTATGTGTAAAATTTATTATGTATTGTTATTTCATGCAGAAATGAAAATTTAAAAAATGAAAGTACATTTTTCAACTCGGTTGAATGTTCACCTAACTTTTTGTTGAAATGTGAAAGAAAGTTGGACTAAAAAATTGTGTAGATATTAGATAGCTATGTAGATTTTATTGCTAAAAAAACACACTATTTGATGGGAGAAAAGTAGAATTAGGGATTCAGATTTCTTCAAATCCTGACTATACAATACACTATAAACTCCATGGCGCTACATCCCTGAAGGGACAGGGCCTACCACCGACCGCATCTACCATAGGCAGATGGCAGGATTGGGGAGCATGTGGTCAGCATGCAGACACCCACGGCTGTTAATGGTGGTTTCCATGACCACAGCCGCTACTTCTCTATCAAGTAGATCCTCAATTTGAATCACGAGGCTGAGTGCACCCCGTTCCAGACCTTTCTACCTCAGAAAAATCCAAGGAGGTACCGAGGATCGAACCCGGGCAGACGGATCTGTAGTCACCAACGCTAACCACAAGATCACTCCGGCGATCCTACAATACACTATATATGACACAGTGGCGACTCTTGGTTTTTTAGTTGTGTAGGATGGTGTGGAGAGAGCTAATTAACCCATTCACTGCTATTGACGTACATATGCGTCGCCGTAAAAAATTCATAAAGGCTGAGATGTAAATTTAATACAATAATGCTTTATCGTAAAATATGAAAATATTTAACCATGTATGAAAACTGTCGTTTGCGGAAATCAGCTATTCCGCTATATAATAGTTGATATCAAACTTGATATTGCTCCAGGAATACTTATATTGAAATATAAACAGCACTGTAAAGTTTAATAATAACTAGGCCTATAATATATACCAAGAAAAGAAATAAATAAATATTAATAAAAAATATGATCACTCCCCTCTTAGAAAAGAAGCTGTCGAACGTGAGGAAGGACTGTACTGTAAGACGTCCTCAACTTCCTCCATATGAAACTGGCTTCTCACCGCCTTTTCCCTTCCCCCTTCACTTGCCAGAGCTTTAACAACGGCATGGATACACTGAGGACATCCTCTCAAATACCAACCTGCTCAAAACAGAACCGCTAACTTCCTTCCTGAGTGCTCTACAAAAACGCTGTTTTGTCATTTTATTGTTTTAATTTTGACAATGAATGCTAGTAAACATTTATGTAGATGAATTATGAAGTGTAGGATGATCCTCACATCCTATATGGAATAATCGCCACTGATATGACATATAACTTAAATGTGAGTTCAGTCCTGTAACAAATTAAGAGGATAAAACCAGACAATAAGAATTATATAAACCATGCTCATCCACATGTATGCACCAATCTCCTTTTCATTAATCATTAATGACCTCATGCCATCTTACCTACCACAGTAGTTTTCACTATCATTATGAGACCCTATGAGCTGGTGAGGTACCTTATTATAGCACGTTGTGATACACATGCAAGAAAGTGTGTTTTAACAGAATCAAGTAAAAATTAGAAAAACAAGACAATCTCATTTTTTACGTATTTCCAAGATTCTGTTATACACTTCACACGTACATTGCAAATAGTTTTTCTGCGATAAGGAAAAAATTTGCTTGGTAATTCACACAAGTTGTTAATGCTCATTGAGCTTATTCTTATTTTTGTTTGTAAATAAAAATTTGCTCTTCACAACCCTAATAATAATAGTACAATCAAATGGTATTAAGTGATTTTAAGGATATCATTAGAATCAAATAAAATCATTTAGTCATCAGTCTGTTAGCTGAAATATATAATCGTTCTTTTTTCTTGCTTAGCCTGTAATAAAAGTACAGTTCTGCACATTTTTCCAAAGCCAATATATGTTAAGAAAGGTTCTGTTGAACATATAATTAACGGACTTATGGTACATTCCCAACCACAGTTTTTATTCATGTTATGCTTTCATTAGATTCATTTCTACAAATTTGTGTTTAAATCTCAAAAGTTCACAAAGTTCGTGTAAGTGCAACAGTCCAATGTTTGTAAATTTATAGCATGTAAAATAACTCCTGCAGAACATTCTGGCAAGGGTTTTTAAGTGTGTGTACATATATGCAACTTCATTAAGTAAAAGAAAGTCGATGCACAGACTATCCAGAAGAGTGGGGCTGGAGAAGAATGGTCCTGTGTCTACTAGGTTAGGGTGTCCATATAATGTTTACATAAAAACGGGACATTTTAATTTTTTTATTAAACCTGAGACAATTAAGGAAAAAAGGAGACAAAAATTAGGGAATATTTACATTTACCTTTATCTCATGCACACAAATTAACCCAAATGACATCTTAAATTTCTTCTGCAGACTGGTTTAGATAATTCATTCCACAAAAATAGATGCCTCATTGTCATTGTAGCCTACATTTCACTTTTATGTATTCTATCAAGAAATGCGTTTTTTCTTATAATTTATCATAAAAGTCAGCACATATTACTCCCTTAAAGTATGTTTTGACAATGAGCAAGACCTTCCCTGTTGTAACTTTTATTAATGCAGCGTGAAACACACTTTCCAATCACAATCACAAAAAAGCAGGACATTTATGTAGATGTAGATCTAGACATCTCGTTTTGTATATCCTATGTTGAGCGAGGCTCAAGGATTTAGAAAACACAGATCAGAATAAACATTCATGTCCTTAATAAAACTTTCAGGACAGCTGTCCTGGGAAAAAAGGGACGAATGGACACCCTATACTATACCTGAGACAAGCTAAGAAGGAAACCTGAAGTAAACAAAAGCCAGCATGTCTGTCTCACTCTTAAGTCATACGAATAATGTGCTAGAGTGAGACAGATGTACTTCTTTTTGTTTACTTGAGGTTCCCTTCTTAGAACGGCCAGACTTTAGGTTATATTAGCATGTGGCTAAGACCAAAACTCTAGTTTCATTTACAATCCTACAGACATCACGATAAGATATTTCTGTGACAAGATTTCAGATAACGAACCGGATATTGATACTAACCAGCACGCAGGTGAGACATTATGAAATTAAGTGAAGTGAAGCTTCATAGCTCAGATACTAGATATGTCAGCAGCACGTTTCTAGTGTTATATTGACATACATAAAATTTGCATCAAATCACATTCATCACAATCGTGCTGCACATGAGCTGATAGTGCTTTAGAGATCTAGTTAAGGAAATCAATAAGTTAGTTATCGATAAAGGAAATGTTCATATTATCAACTCTCAAGATATCAACAGATGAGATCTTGCCTGGATGTACCAAGTTAAAAATCTACGTAAATGAAATAGAGTATAGCATTTGAAAATAACATTATACAACAAACATAAAACACGCTGTGTGCTGCAGCACATTAAGAGAAACTGCCCGGTATGTATATGTAGGAAAAACAGATCTGAGGTAACAGTTTATGTTTGTAGAGCCAGTTTTGGAATCCTATGTTTGTTATACAGCTTGAGATCATACTCATCAATTTGTCAAACAGTGGGATATTTGCTGGTTTTAAGATGGTTATAAAATTTTCTTGTAATTTCTTTCAAAAGAACATATAAATACTCAAAATTCAAACTTCTTGGAAAGCAACAAATACATGTTAACCCTCTTGGTGCCGAGACCTTTATAAACAGTTTCTACTCTTAAAATGCCACGTATTTCATTGACACAGTTTTGCGAGACAGTAAACCTATTTTTAAACACTTTATAGGGGTACGTTTTGACACTAAGAGAAAACTTTCTTCTTTCTGACAGTTTGTTTCAAGGACAGGTGTTTTCTGAGTATTAGTTAATTGATTTATATCCATATTGCTTGTTAAAATATGAAATTTTGCTGTGTGAAGATTATGGTTTGTGAAGAATTATATGGTATGTCGTGAACACGTTATTGTCACCATGGAAAGTGATAATGTTAGACAGATTATGTGTTGTATAGAAATTCTAATGTAACCGTGGAAATAACTTTTAGATAACTTAAATAGAAATGGAATTTACATGTTGGAATCAAAACTTAGTTCCAAGAAGAATATTAGCTGCTAGTAATATACAAAGGAATTTTTCAACTCACCATGCAACAAAATAAGAGGTAAGCTGGAAATATGAATTAAAATATTCTACATTCAACATCTAACGTTTGACACGTTCCAAATTAATCTTTACTTTTAGCGTCTGATCAGCATATTCTGGGGGTACACTTGTACATTCCCGATAACACAGCAATAACTGCAAAACAGAAAACACAAGGGGGTTAACTCTTTGCAAATAGTTCAACAGATGGCACGCAGGAGCAGGATTTTGATATTTTAACACATTGTTAGAACATTTCTGTAATACCATACCTTAGAACACAAAGATAGTTTGTTTACATACTATAAAATAATCAAAAACATATAATGATAACACAAAGAACAAATTATTTGACTAAAAAAATGTTGCCTGCAGTTTGTTCTGCATACAGTATTAAAGGATATAAAATATGCAAAGTTGGATTTGAATAATTTAAACAACAGTATTTTACCTAATGGCAGTACTTTATGTCACATGTAATAAGCGTATTGTGGTATGGTTAGAAAAAAAATTAAATTTAAGAACTCAGATTATTTGCAAAACTCTATGAGATTCTGTAGTATGTAGGAAATATAGAAAGAACTTATAGATAGATAGTTTTTATTGCAGAACACTTGAGTATATTAAGCTTATTACAATCATCCAAATTGAAAGTGGAAAAGAACAGGAAAAAACCAAACAAACAAATTGGACAGCACAAAAATGTGACTTATTACATCACAACTACGAGGTTGCAAAGTAAAAAATAAAATACTGAACTGAATAGACTTGGCCTTAGAACACCAAATGTAAGTACTAGGGGTGGGATATTCAGTCAACTCCTGAAAAAGAAAAGTGTCTGAAGCAATCCACAGGTTCACAGAAATGGCTGGATGGTTGACAATGCACAAAGAAGACTGTCGACCTTGACCAGGATAGGACCGCAAACTTAGAAAAGAAAGCATTAGTGACCGTTCCACCCAAGACTACAATTTTATGAAAGGCTTTTTGAGGAAATAGGAAAGGGTCCGATGGGAGGATAACTGCCTGCGTGGTCTCATAGTTAGCATTGCTGGCTATGGATCCACAGACCTGGGTTCGATCCCTGGTACTTCCAAAGTTTTTTCTGAGGTAGGGAGGTTTGGAACAGAGTGCACCCAGCCTTGAGATACAAACTGAGGAGCTACTTGATAGACAAGTAGCAGCTGAGGTCATGGAAACCATTATTCACGGCCATGTGTGTTGGCATGCTGACCACATGCACCCCAATCCTGACATCTGCGTATGGTAGATGATGCAGTAGTCAGCTGGTAGGCCTAGCCTCTTCAAGGATGAAGTGCCACGGAGTTTAAGAGTTCAATGGGAGGATAAGAGAAACAAATAAGGACTAACACATGGTTTAATTTATTTCTAAACATACACTATATGTATTAAGTTTATTAAAATATACCTATGATTGGCAATATTATTATATACATGGAATCATTTCTTAGACAAGTATGGCAAAATGCTCATTTACAACAAAAAAAACAAATAATATTGAAACCTAGATATATTCGGTTTAACTCAGCACTTATGTACACTTATTCACTGATCCTTCACCACAATATTTTAGTGAGCATTTCACACCACTTTATTGGCACTCAGTGTACATGCTCACGAAACATAGTTAACTAATAACTATACATCACTCACATACAACCATTTACACTTGTTCTGTGGAAAGAGGAAAGAAGCATAGAATCAAATGTTACTATGTTAATTAATTCATGTCAGTTATGGATAATGCAAAGTTATAATAATTAAAATAAAGTTAAACATTTTAAAATTAGATAAGAGAGAACTGTGGAACTCTGTAATGTAACATAAATCTATGGTGGCTGTTATAAAATTGAAGTCTGGTAGGAGCATGCTGCCTAAATCTAGTATGCTCCCTATGGAGACAGACATCCTCCGCCGTGGTCAAGGATTTTACCTATTTTTATAACCATTCACCTTATACGAAGTAATGAGATGTAAATTGTTATGTAACTCACTAAATAAATAAAAATAGTAGGCAATGACAATTCCTACGCTACTATATGGGTGTGAAAGCTGGGTACCTACGTATACAGGGGACAATTAGCAGAATTCAAAGTTGTGAAATGAGATTTTTGAGGAAAACGAAAGGATGAGAAGATAGAATTAAGAATGAAGTAATAAGAAAGGAATTAGAAGTAGAAGCGGTAAACTCAACAATGGACAGGTACAGAACAAGATGGTTGGAACATATTGGAAGAATGGAGGATACCAGACCGCCAAAATTAGCTTTCCAGTATGCACCTAAAGGAAAGAGAGACATGGGAAGGCCGAGAAAGAGATGGAAGGAGACAATGTGAAGACGGAACAGGCAGTAGCCTAAACCATGAAATAAAGAAGAAGAAGAAGAAAAAGAATAACAATTTTAAAAAAATTAGCCACAATTTATTAGTAGATCTAGCTTAATATACGTCAACATACACACTTAAAACATCTTTTTACTTCATTTTAATTAAGTCTTAAAATAGGCTATGTCATGTAATAAAATTGTCGACCACTATTTTGTTTGCCATATACCATCAAACATCTGATAATTTCACACAATGTTCCACATGTTCTCTCATTTTAAAGTATTTTCAACATTATCTTTCATTGGTGTTAAGAAACGCTTGTATTCTTACTGTAATATCAAAAATATTTATGTGTTTAATTATTTTTTACATTTATTTAAACACCCTGGAGAAAAAATTTCAATTTCTTCTTCTATGCCACCTTAATAATAGTCTTAATACTTCATAAAAATCCTAACTAGAATAAAATTAGACATAACAACTACAGTCAAACATAACATTATTAAGGTAAAAGATTAGTGCAATGTAATCACATACTCTATTATGATCTACATGTCACATAAATCTGATGCAGGAATGTTAGACTCCTGACTAGTGTCTTGCTGAAAGCATTTGGAAGACATTTCCTTCGCATCCACTCATACACAATCATACTAACTTAAAAGCTGCATATTGAAGGGCAATATAGTTCCTATAATGTAAATATTTACATTTTAAAATATGCCCTGTATTCTTGGACTGTTCTCGTGCACACAAAATATACTTTGGCCTCTTGCTCTGTGCTCTGACAACAAGCTACATAAAGCAGGACCAAATTTACTTGTCATTGTAAAAAAAATATTACAGACATTTAACACTCAACTTTTCGGACATAAATACTTGTACCACTAACGCAACAGAATGCCATACTATTAGCCTGGTAAATCATTTGTTGGTATTTTGTAGGCATATTAATATTTGAAAATTTATTATTTAACTTTCCAAATGAACATATCTTTGAAATTCTATTGAAATTTACTGCCTAATCCATATTGGTGCTACCGCAGTGACTTTCTATCCTTGCTTTTTTAGCCTTACAATACAATTTTGCCATCAAATTGTCACAAATTTTAGTAATAATGTTGAAAATTACAAGTGTGAAACTGCCAGTAACTCCTGTAAGTGTTACAAACGATAATATATATCCAGTAAGTATGTTTCTACAATATTGTAGCTTCAGAAAGAAGTTTAATATTTTAATATACCATTATTGGGGGAAAATACAGTGAAATGGATTCTATGTAAATATATATATCCTCCCTATATCACTTCATTTGGTTCAAAACTAGAATAAGTTTTGAAGAGATTACCTTGGAACTTCAATGAAGATGAAAAGAAGACTTCTTGAAACATGTTCTAAGTAGCATACCAAAAACAGTCAGGCAGTGAATTTTTCCTCACTCATTAGAAGTGTTACAGAATTGATGGGAAGACACTTGGCCTTTTATTGTGGCTAGCTTACATTCTACTGCTGTAGTTGTACTGATAATTTTTAAAATTCTGTCATGTATAATTATTCAACAGAATGGTACATTATTACAGACCTGTAAAAAAGTTACAGACTGAACAGACAAAACAAAAATCACTTGCAACATTCTGGATAGCATGTCAGATCCAGTAAGACAACACTGCCATCCACTGAAAATCGCAGAATTGAACTGGATCAATGAAATAACAGAAAAATTAAGTATTTTCAGCTCAAATTATTTAAAGATGATTCTTGTCAACTGAGACCATAACGGAATGCATTCTTGTCTATTTTAGGCAATGATAACGGCTACATTCAACACATTACACAAGCAACACACACTTAGAAATATTCTCCATCACAGTTCATATAAGGCCACTTGGTATATTAAAAACATATAAAAATATAAATGCATTAGATGAACCAACATTTATATTCACACTAACATGGGCAAAGTTAAAAACCTAAATCTTTCTGCAACTGACTATTTTTTCTTTTTTACCAAGCATTTACAAAATTGGGTACGTCATGCAAGAATGACTTTTAATTACTTCTTAGTCTCATAAGTAGTTCCTGATAAATCTAAAGTAAGTTGATAGTTACAGAAAGCAAAAATCTCGGGAGATTGTAAAATTTAAAAGTAAAACTAATTTTAAGACTGTTACCAGTATAAATTTCAGAAACGATGTATGGTTACACCATGATCTTGCACTATAAAGCAAGCTTAATTAAATTTAATATAAAAAAAAAGTTTTGCCCTCTTCCTCTACATTTAGGAGTATTAATCTACACAAAGAAAAACTCTGTGTCTTCTGTCATTCGAGTAAAATAAAATATTTATAATTGATCATTTTGAACTCCTACTGTGTGCTCGTGAATCTGTGATAAAAGCTAACAAAGGCACTTCCAGGAATTCTATAACAGTCTTATAAAATATATAAGTGCACAGCTCCAGTCGTGGACGGATTGTTTTGGGCACATTTTCTTTTTAAGTACTTATCCTGCAGGAGAGCACCAATTTACAAGTGCTATAGAATATTTTACAATATTTACATGTGTCTTCTAATTTCTAGTTCATAAAAAAAATTAAGCCTGAGCAAATACCAATTATCTCAACACACATTTACATATACACATCCACAGTCTGTGTGAGGAAAAGCATCTGAGAGTCCTGCAGGCTGATTATTCATGTGGTCATAAGCCATAGATCTTGAAAAGTTACCTGGACCTCAGCTGATAAACATTTAACCGGTTTTCATTTGTTTGTTGGAACAGTTAGGTGTTATGAATGCCATTCCAATCCACTCTTATCATGAAACAATTTTCAAACAGACTTAGTAGCTTAGAGAATTTAACTAAAATACAAATACGCAATGTTGGCAGCTTTTCTGTTGATTATAAATGTTTATTTTTCATTCAATTGTAAACTGTGATTTTGTGAAAGACTGAGCGTGAAAATGTAAGAAAATCGGATTGGGAGGAAAGTCCTTGGGAATTTTTTATTTGGAAAATTATTTTTGGGTTCAGTTTGGGAAAAATACTACCGTACATTGGGAAACTTATTTTGGGAAAAATGTCCATGAACTCATACTTTTATCTGACAGTCTGTGAGACGGTTATTCTAAAATCACTAAAATAATGAAAAAAATACTGACTGGAAAAATATAAGCATAATATAAATATAAAAACTTCTTCAGCCAAAAGTCATAAAATTTAAAGTTTTCTGAAAAATCTGTTATTCAAAGGTTTAGAGGCCAAGTAGAATGAGTAGAACAAGAGCGTAAGGGCACAAGAAAAAATAGTAAGTGGATGGTTTAACAAGCAGAGAGGTGTGGCAGCTGTCAGTTGAATGGCTCTTTGAAATAAAATATTTTTTACATGTGAATTATTAGAATTACATAAACCAGACATTTTTTTAAAACTACATGACATTTCCTATCAAGAAATGTAAAATTTTTTAAAAATAGTGTAATCCTTATGACACATATATATACTCTTTTTTAAGAACTTACAAACATTTTATAAAAGTGATGTGATGTTTATTTTAGGTAATGCTAAGCTTTCTGCAGATGATACCCTGGAAGCCATATTCTTAAAATTGTAAGTATGAGATAGTGTCATATTTATTATTAAGTCTGCATAGTTTTATTTCTTCTTGAAGCTGCAATTAGGAAGGAATGATGAACAAGATTGCATTGAAAAACTTCTAACTGCCAACTTCTCTTTTTTAAGAACTTACAAACATTTTATAAAAGTGATGTGATGTTTATTTTAGGTAATGCTAAGCTTTCTGCAGATGATACCCTGGAAGCCATATTCTTAAAATTGTAAGTACGAGATAGTGTCTAATTTATTATTAAGTCTGCATAGTTTTATTTCTTCTTGAAGCTGCAATTAGGAAGGCATGATGAATAAGATTTGTATTGAAAAACTTCTAACTGCCACCATATCGGATACTAAATCCGCTTTAATAGAATTAGAAAAATTGGAATGACCACATGAATGACAACCAACCAGAAATAAAAACCCTATTAATTAGAGTTGCCTTCTGTTATTGATGAATGATTCAGGCTCTCACAGTCTCTATAAATCAAGATTTTTAGTTACCTCAAGTCCGGATCATGTATCATGTTTCATTGGACAGACTTGTCTTTGGCTCAACACGAAATGAAACATGACAGGGAAGAGAGACAAATCTTATCAACGCTAAGAATTCTTCTCTTAGTAAGTAAGTAAAGTAGCTTGTTCGCTGATCTCAGATTATACGCTTTCAGTTATGTATTGTGAATTTCCAATCCATAACACATATGTAAGTGGAAAAATCGTTAAAATACCAGTATGATATTAAAGCCAGCCTTAGTAAACACACTTACTCCACAGTTTGCTGGTTGAAACTTAGGCATGACTGATGGAGTTACCGTTTTGTAAAAATCCTGAGAATGACTTCCTTCAGAAGAGAAGTAAAGCCAACTGCCCTATGTCACAGTGATCTGAAAACACTTAAACTCAACACAAGAGTCCTTGAGACAATATTATAGGTTATTTTACTTTAGTTCATTACGTCTAGTCTGAAGCAAGGAGTTAATGCTTGACCTTAGCTACCAGAAATGAAAGAAGTGTAACCAAAGATGAAAGGGCTATTGAATCCATGTCACTCTTCGGTATCTGAAACAATTCTCTCATTCATTTGTCTTGATATTATAAGTTGGAGCATTTACCTGTCTCCTTAGTTTGATTGTTTGATTCATTTGCAAGAATATCTTGAAGGATAATATCCTTCTTGCTGTCATAGCAAATTTCTTTCTGCTTAATTATCTGAAATAGACCTTCATATATTTTCATTCACATGGTTTTAAAGTGAAACAAGATGAGAAGTTGCAGTCCGAGTCTTTTGGAAGGAAGACTGTTATAGATTGCACTTTATTCTGTATTTCACTACTGTGAATTTATTATTCTATATTATCATATTAACCCCAAATGTATAGTATTCAATTTCTTAAACAAATTATCTGTGCCGGACTGCAAAGAAAACAATGAACACAATGATCAGGACAAAGGCTATTTCTTGTACTCTATTCTGTAAACTTATCTGCATTTTAGATTTCTTTTGAGTTATTTTCCATTATTTATTACAAATTTAGGGCAAACTATTGTATTCTATAGGATATATTATGCATTTATAGGTTAAGATGAAATGTCATGTTTTGCTTCCACAAAACATTACTCAAGAAAATCTATAAGGATCTTACTTTTGTCTCTCTTCCCCCTTTTATCTTAAATTATTCTATCAGCGCCGGACATTGAAAGTGGACTTGCGTTCGAATCGGCTGCCAACAGTCTTCTCAACCCAACCCCTTACAGCAGTGATGGAGCTGAAGATGGAAGGATGGTAGCCCCGTCCACAATTGCTGTGGTAACTGAGAACTCCTTGTAGCTCCCATACACCTCCTTCACTCACACACATCAAGGGAGCTCCCTCGTCATTCTGCAACACACATTTCATCATTTTTTAAAATTTAATGAGTCTTCCCCTAAGGAGGCTACCATTACGAGAAAGTATAATGGGAACCAATAAAACATCTGAATTTGTAACAATGAAACATTCGAATACACATAGAAACTGTACGTACAAACACACACAAACGCATATATATATATATTTTTTTTTTTAATTAATTTTAATTTTTTGGCCTTCATAGGACCACTTTAGTCAGGTTTCTGGTTGAGGATTTTCTTTTTTTTTGTCAGCCCAGTACTTCTTCATCCTTTCTGACCGTAATCTTATATATATATATATATTTATATTTATATACATAAATAAACTGATGATAAAGAACATAAATTCAGCTGGTATATAGGTGGTTTCAAAAAATTACTATTGAACCATGAACCAAATATCACAGAGATGGCCATATCTTGGAGACATAATATCCTATTGAGGCTAAAGGAATCCCAGAGCTGGATGAGGTGTTACTTGTCTATTTAAACCATAGGTGAGCAACTGAGGGGAAACGTTTTAGTCCCCCATCTATTCTGTGACGTAAGAAACCTGTTCTTCATGTTCAGTGTCATGTCGAAACTGCTTTATGCTGACATCAAGGGCGACGGTAGTGGGAGAAATTCCCCTACCGCACAGTGACACGATGTGCACCAGTTGCGCACCCATGATTTAAACTGTCTTTAGGCACAGTTCAGCCAATAGTAAGAGCTTGAATTTTGGTGAAATAAAATGACTGATTTTGATGTTAACTTTGTTCTATTTCAGAGGATATTGTGCAAAATAAGTTACTGTATTATTATTAAATTGTATCGGAAGTTAATGCAGTGAAGTTATATAACATAATAATTATATAACATAATACCTGCAGGTAAAATATACCAAAAGTGAAGTTTAATGTTAATTTCAACTCCAGATATAATTGTTATATTGTATTCTTCTTCACATTTATTAATTTTACTTCTTCATTTACATGAATAGTCAAATATAATGGTGGGCAATATAATTAATTATTAAAAGACAACTTCAGATAGCCATTTGAGAAAGAAGTACTAATCACTGTCCATAAAATGTGGAATCTGTTAAACAGCATGTATTTTGGAATCTGTGCTGCAATTGACTAGTACCCAATGGGTACCTAATGGTGAAGTTAGTGTGCGTATTTCCATATTCAATCTTGCTATAATTATTATAGCATGTTGTTACCATAGTTTCGATTACAATATATCTTCTATTGAACAAATACCTGTGTTCACTGCTATGGAAACGAACTATGAATCATAAACAGTAGAAATTTCTTTTAAAATAATTAAATGCAATAGTTTATTAAATATGGAAACAGAACACACAAAGTAAAATGAAAATTACTACCTAGAAAATACAATTTAAATAACAAACAAACAGCAACAAAAGTAATTTACACCCAAAAGAGCAAAATGCTTGGGCTTGGGTGCAGAGCATGGAATATGGAATCTGTTGAATGGCAAACATTTTTCAACCTTTGCAGAAAATGATGGCAAGTACCAACAATTTCTCAGGATACAAAGACAGAAAAAAACAGGAAAGGAGAGGAAATTATTCTCAATTATGATGTATCATATTTTTGTGCACACTTCTCAGTGTACATGTTGGTTACATCCAACTCTTTTTTTCAAGTCTTACAAACAGGTCTGATATAAAAGTTGCTTCGAGACCTGAGAATTGGTTTTGCAGAGCTAGCTTATGTGTGACGACAATCAAACATGTCCATTCTAATATTTATTTCAAACAGTGGTGAATGTTTGTGCACTGTCATTTGTCCACGAATAGCAACTGCATAGGGCTTAAACCTATACATTACATTACGTACTATTAAGGGCCTTGAAAAAGGCACAAATATAGATTTTTTCAAGATGAAATGTAGGCAGTATTTTTCCTTGTGTTTTGAAGGCTAAGTGTGCAAAATTTTGAGATTGGAATAAAACTGTAGATTTGTATATAGGACAAACAGACACACAACTCAACTTGGGAAAATGGTAGTATATGCCACAACCGAGTCCTCCACTCCAACTCTCTAACAGGACTCGCCTGGAAAGTAGGGGTTTTGGGTTGAGAGAAACTTAAAACAGTGGAGACATCTAGCGGTGGTGAAATATTATTTTATAGTGAAATATATATTTTTTTAATAATTGTTTTTTATAATAGTGAAATATTATGCAGGCGTTGGTGCAAGGGTAATTTTTCTTTTAAATGTAAAATATTAAACTGCATTACTGGCGTTGAACAGCAGCCAGCGGGTGGATACAGGCATGTTGGCATGCACTGCGGGGAAATGGGGAAGGCACGCGGGGCAGCGGCCAGGTGGAGAAGGCATGAGAGTAGAAGCCAGGCTGGGAAAGGGGCTGTGCCGATGGAAGAGGGAGCAGGTTGTGCCGCATATACTAACTTGCCCTCAACTTTATATATGCAGGGACATTCTTCCTCAGCGCCTTGCGTAACAGGTGGCTGGGTGTACCACGTCTTGTGCTTCACCGGCCGATACATGGACCCTTTGTGCATCCCTGCATTAACCAGATGTCTTAGAATTTGTACTTACCATGCTCATAGAAGACGCTGAAAATGTTCCCATTTACTGCCACACATACTTCACATCTTCTGACGAAATTATTATCAACTCACACAAATTCTTCCGCACTGATAGACTCTATTTCATACCTTATGCTCATCTAATGTGTGAGGATTGCTTGCATACACTGTTTCTTTTTAGGGTACCCCACAGATAAAAATCGCACACTGTTATGTCTGGGCTACATGGAGGCCACAAGTTCTCCTACCAAAGACGTCTTATGGTACCGCGAAGAATATCATACTCTCGGCATTTTCATGCACAATAAAACACAGTACACAATTAAATATCACACTGAAGAGAGTTACTGAAACACTGAAATATCACAGAGTTACGAACTAGACTTCACAGTACACAGTAAACAGTAAACAGTACACAGTACACAGCATAACATTAGCAATACTCAGATCTGCCAGCCAGATAAACACCGTTGAATAAACACCCCGTGTATTGGCTGGTGCAGCTTGAGTCACGGAATGTTCTGATGCCTGTGCTAAGAGGCACTGTGAAAGAATGTCTCTGTATATAGAAGATTAGATTAGTAAGAAGGAAAAAACAGTACCGGTAGTCTGGTATGAGACAGTCACGTCCTGTTGTTTGTGTCTGAAGTTCTGATAAACCTACCTGTTATATTAGATTTAAATATTAGGGACTCTTCTTAAAAAGAATGTAATTGAAATCTGAACTAATCTTTATTATACTTACATAGCAAGGAGACTTCTCAGCATCAGTAAAGCCAGCACAGATTTCATCATCTGTGATGAAGCCAGCATAATGCTTGGTGCTGTTGCAATCATTCAGGTCAATGGTTGGAACTGGCAAGTAATGCAGATACTGGCTGAAGTTGATTTCTATTCAAACAAGAAACAGTTCTATTTAATACACATTAGGCAAGATACTATGTTAAATATAATATATGATGAAAATAAATTTTATAATAAAACTGTGAATAATGAGAAATGTTAATGGATGACTCCCTCAACACAAGTCATATACTATTCAAATCTTAACATAATGAAGTACTAGGATGCATAAAAATTGTAATGAGTTAGTTTTAAAAACCATAAACAATAATATTCTATACGTTACTAGAGGAATGTTGGGTTTGTTCCTTTTTTAAAATGTGCAAAATATACATTACATTATTAGACAATGGTCTATTTGTCTAAAAGCAAAGAAAAAAGTAAAGTGTTCCCTATTA
The DNA here is from genome assembly GCA_964059195.1 of Ectobius pallidus. Taxonomy (NCBI): domain Eukaryota; kingdom Metazoa; phylum Arthropoda; class Insecta; order Blattodea; family Ectobiidae; genus Ectobius; species Ectobius pallidus. Next base: position 108,163,661 of record CAXKWD010000007.1, on the reverse strand, counting down.
CAGGCCATGCAGGCCCAGAGGGTTCCAGGAGGTTGAGGCTCCCAGATTTTAGATATTCGGCACATGAAGGTGGTAAGGTTGTCAGCCTTATGCACCTGCCGCCTTTACCCCCAGGATTGCTCCTGGTGCTCATTTCTGTTAGAGGCTGAGTCGACCCCAGGGCCATAGTGCCACCAGAAGGATTAGGCCAATTGAAAAACTCCAATGACCTCACTGGGAATCGAACCCACGACCTTCCGGTTTGTAGTGCAGCGCCTCAACCACTACGCTACAGCGTACCCCTCTAAAAGCAAAGTGCCTAGTTAAAAAAAAATATATAAATTTAGAACATCAGCTGAATTTGGTCTAGACCAAAATGTCTAAACTAATAACATTATAAGTACTATGAATAAAAACTTTCATGTCTAAAATTAAATTAAATAAGTAATTCATACCATCAGCTCAACAATCTTTGTTTTGTGCCCTTGCCTTTCGATTCTTTTGAATCATCTTCAAGGCATTTTGCTTTGCCGATGTAGATGTATTGATAATGGCGATAATTATTACTACATCTACATCTGCAGAACAAGATGCCCAGAAGATGATACAAAAGTAAAGAAAGACCTAGCCACAAAATAAAGGTTGTTGAGCTGATGGTATCAATTATAAATTTAATTTAATTTTGTTGAATAATAATTAAAACGAAGTAATATACACAGTGGAGCACATGAATAACTGAACTAGTTAAATATTATATTAACACTTAATGCTTCACTTACGTCGCTGTTTATGAGCAGGACATGTTTCGGGATTCTTATCCCATCTTCAGCTGCTGGTCAAGTTGACCAGCAGCCGAAGATGGGATAAGAATCCCGAAACATGTCCTGCTCATAAACAGCGACGTAAGTGAAGCATTAAGTGTTAATATAATATTTAACTAGTTCAGTTATTAATTTTGTTGATTGAGCTGGAAGCTACAATAGCATGTATTTTAAAATTTCATGTCTAATGCTAAAACGACTAAGACAAAACATCTCATTTCCACTGTCTTCTAAAGAGTTTAAAGGCTTTCTTCATGGTTATTCTTCATAAATGAATTAATGTAATTTGCAACATGCACTGTGTATAGATAATAGAACTTAGAGGGAACACTGATGAGTATCAACTGACTTGAAGTTTTCAAGTTTCTGAGCTTTTGGACTTAAGCTCTGAGTCTATCTTCTGGGATCTGAATGAGAAGAATGACTAGATGTTCAAATATGCCTGTAGATATAGGTTGGAGCAGTTGGTGAGTGCCAGCCAATGGCGGCATCACAAGTCAATCATGTTGGAATTGGCCTGACCAATGGAGGAGGAGGATGTCGTAGAGAACTATGTTTATGTTGGCAAATTCCAACAACATCTACTTATGGTGCTGCCATTGGCTCGCACCTACCAACTTACTCTGGATTATATATATACAGGTATACTTGAACATCTAGTCAGTTCCCAGAAGATAGACTTAGAGCTGGAGTCCGAAAGCTCAGAAATGTTTAAAACTTCGACTCAGATGATAGCCCATGAAGAACTCATCAATAGTATTCACATAGAGAAATTCAAATCTTTCATTTAGTAGGATCATTTTTATAAGTCAAGGATTAAAGGACTATGAAAAAGCAATCTCAATGCTTCTTCAGTGACAAATATAATCTATCAGAACACCATAAAATAATGGAACTTATTATACAGTGAAGCAATATACTATGCTAATTAAGTGAGATGGTTGACATGGTGAAGTCTAAAGTCTTTAAAAGTCAACCATCTCATTTAATTAAAGGAAGGGTAAACTAAAAAAATGCCATTTTTTTATTTTAATCTCATCGCACGGAGCTTTGAATTACGAAACGAATGGTGAACTCATGAACTTCAGCTGCCTAATATTACGCTTTGTACGGGTGAAGTAAAAAGCTCCTGTGACGTCACGACTGACTAACTCGCTGGCAGGACGACAGCTACTGTAATGCTCGTGCGTGTGTTTCTAATACACCACAAAGTCTCATTTGTGTTTGTTGTTGCCTGCAATGTTACCTTCTAAGGACAAATCTCGGTATTCACAAATTAATATCACACGAAAAGAAAATGACAAGGAATTATTGAAAGAATTGCAAGGAAGAAAAGATAATACGGAATGGTGTAAATGTGGGCTGTGTATACATATGAAAACGGGCCACGAAAGTGTGTGTTGTTGGGACTGTGAAGTAATTTTTGAACAGAAGGGGGTTGTAGACTGTATAACACAACATGCCTCATTCGATAGCGTTATTATAAATAAAGATACACTAGTTGCCAGGCGTTATCAGTTAATACTTAGAGCTAATACAGTTAAAAAACAAAATATTTTTCAAGATACCGTACGAATCATCTTTTGCGGTAGTAGAAATGTCTGAAATGCTAAAAGAGCTATCTAAATCTAGAAGAGACATTCAATGAATCTATGAATCTGTGCAAACATTGACATAAGTTTCATTTCCTAGTTCACACTGAACGCCTACGCTGTTAGAAAATGAATTTTCGTCATACATACTAGATTCCACATTCATGATTTGTCCATTCCCGGATACTGATCAATTACTGTTCGAATCTTGCAACAACTCTCTCATTTCCTTCTTCCTCAAGTACGACGATTTTCTTTTCTTCATTGGCGGTGTTTCAGATTTCCCACGCAAAAGAAGTGATGGCACAGCACTTCTTTTTTAAGCAGATTGCGGGGTTTCTCCAGATAACTGTTTTCGTAACTGTACCGAAAGCTCGGTATCATTTTCTTCAAAATGTTGTGAACAAACCGTACTGTATTTAGTAGGAACAAATTTTTCTATTTTTATTTTTATCAGCCATTGCTTATTAACATTCGGGTGACTTATCTCTGTTGGGAAATCGATGGAAAGATATTTTAAGTGTGTTATCATTCTTCGACGATGAGTTTGTACACCCCACAACACAACAATAAACCATTGTTTGAACAGATACTCACTAAAAAACTGTAACAGTAGACAGAATGCTGTGAAATGTCTTTCATTGGGCGAGACTGAGCCAAGCATTCGTCAAGCGTGACGTCACGCGCCCACCGCATTACAATAAACATATTCGTTTTGTGATTAAATGTGAAGGTGTAAAACATTTCTAACAGTGAATATCATCCTAGAATTTGTAGGAAGTTTATATAGTGAAGTTATAATCAAATTGAAACTTGAGATGGAGGTTTAACATACGTAACTTCACTTAATTCAAGCACACAGGTTAGTGCTTGAATTAAGTGAAGTTACGTATGTTAAACCTCCATCTCAAGTTTCAAAGTGAATATCAATTCTTAAAAACATTTTCTTTCAATCCGTATGAAGAAAATGATACTGAATTTTTAGTTTACTTTTCCTTTAACATAATCTATCAGGTTGATCAAGCCTATGTCTACTTCAGAAATTTCTGTCCTTTAACAGGTAAAATGGTAAAAAGGTGGTAAAATGAGTAATTCATTTAAAGTTGCAGGGAAGCGAGGCCTTGTTAGCTTCTGATGCCGTTGCCTGTCCTGAACATTGAATATCTGTTAAGTTTCCCCACTTACTGACTTCTTCTTGTACTGCGGCAGATCTAGGTGGCTGATCACATACCCATCTTTTGATGTTAGTTAATGTTTCTCTTGAATATGTGCTCTATGAATATGATGGCTTATGTGAATACTTGTATTTTTCTTCTAGATTACTTTTTGTGTTGCATAAAGCATTATAATTATCATGCTGAGAGCATTACCAATATAATTTTCACTCACCTTTGCTTTTTAATTTGAAATGGTAATCCTGATTGTAGTTTATTTAAAATATTTTTACCTTTACTTGAAGTAAAAGTGTACTTGACTATACTGAGGATTTCGTTACCAAGGATATGCACTTTAATTGTTGTTAATAACCATGGAAAAATTTTAGTGGCAATCTTATAAATTAGCCTTTTTTTCAAATTAAGACATTTTGTTCTACTAGACATGCAGATAAATCAGACTTTATTTCACTGACTTTAATTATTTTAGAGATTATTTGCTTTTCTTCGACCAAATTTGTATTTTATTTATAATGGGTGTTTTTTTTTTCAGAATAGGACTACACATTTTATAATACTAGACCACTTGGCATTACACTAAACGACATAGAACCTTTTAATGATGCTATGGAAAAGCACACAAATTTATTTTATATTTCTTCAAATATAATAAGTATATTGACTGTGCTATAAACATATGCAATGCTTCCTCTTCTTTGGTTCATTGCTTCTAAGATGTCAGAGCTAATAATACAACATATCAAACCAAGATCCCAATGAATGGGACAAATATTACTATGATGGCCCTTACAGTTCTATGTTCATTAACTGTATGAACACTTTGAAGTTTCTGAATGATCCCCCAACTTGTAAACTTATCCCCTCATTTTGATTTTTGCTTTGATTGCTTTATATGTATGTAGGCTATGTGTATGAATATATATGTATTTTCCCCAATCTTGTGTACTATTTATTTATTGCTTTTAGTGTTAAATTAGTTCTTATTATCTACATCTTTAATTTTGTATTGGCCCTTCAGAAATTGCGCTTATAAATACTATACAAGGACTCGCATGGGGTAATGTTATGCCATTTAAGCTATAATTGCTCGCTTAAATATCAGACTTATTTAAAATATAAACACTTGCTGGAAGAGTTTGCTTGAGAATAGATGAGTTGCTGGGCTCGTCAGAAATAAACTCAATGTATATAATAGGCCCATCTTTCTTGTTCCTGGAAAAAAAATTACCCTCCGTGCGTTCTCAGGAGTTAAGTGTGTATTTAATATGTTTCTGGAACTAATCTCGAGCATGAGTGTTTACTGTTTCGGGTAAACATTTATCTGTAAGTTTGTGCATTTTTGTGCGCTCTTAAAATAAAATAAATAAACAGGTTTTCACTATATGACATTAAAGCAAACAATAATGAATAAAACTGTTACCTCCAGGTGAAGTGTAGCCCCATCCAGCTGTGACACAAAGCTGTCGTTGTTCTATCTCCTTCTCAGGTAAACAGATGGCTCCTACATAGCGTGTGAAAGACAGTGGCTGAATCAACTCGACGAGAGCAATGTCGTTGTTGTACATGAATTGGTTGTATTTCACTTGTGGATAAGGTATAATGGACCTAACCTCTCGGATCTGTGTCTCTGGCTTATCCGTTTCAAACATAGATCCTCCTCCAAATGCCACCCAGCTGTCTGCTGTCAGTGTCTTATCCCTGTTGAAAAGTCAGAATATTGTACTTGAAGTAATATTTTATTTTAAGTACTAGTATGTAAATAATACAAGGTACATCCAGAAAGTAAGTTCCGATCGCATCTAGAGATGGCATGACTAGTCGGACGCACTTGCGCATGCATAGCAGTAGAGAGGGGAGGGGATATGTGGGAATGCTACAGTATAGTTTCAGTCTTATGGCACCAGTAGTTTTTGAACAGCACTAGGAGAAAATGGTTGTCTCCCAGAACTGCATTACATTTTTGCATGACAATGCATGGCCCCATACAGTTAACACCATAAAGAATCAGTTGTTTCAGTTTGGATGGGAGATCTTTGACCATACACACTATAGCCCCTAGCCTCGACCTCACGCCATGTGACTTCCATCTGTTCTGTCTCGTGAAGCGATTTCTGGCAGGAAAAAGTTTCCACAACAATACTGAGGTAAGGACGGTAGTGATTTTATGGCTCCAGATGTTGGCAGCAGAGTCCTATGACACAGTCATTACAATTATTGTTTGTACACTGCTATGATAAATGCCTCAATAATAGTTGCTTCTATGTAGATAAGTAGCTTATGAATCTCTGTAAATATTGCAATAAATAGTTCTTACTTATTGATGATTTTGTTTTTTTTTATCGGCAATCGGAACCTACTTTCTGGATGAACGTCGTAAATAATATTATAATTACTACATAAATGTTGGCGGCACAGTCCTATGATATGGGCACACAAATGTTTGGTGCCGCGGTACGATAAATGCCTTAATAACAGTGGCGACTATGTAGAGAAGTAGCCAGTGTATATCTGCAAATATTGCAATAAATATTTTTTGCTTATTGATGTTTTTGTTTTCTTTATCGGCGATCGGAACTTACTTTTTGGAAGACCCTTGTATAAAGTCTTAAAGATGTGAATGTATATGTGATATCTCATTTGCAACAAACATTCAAACCCTTATATCTTTCTTAGCATACTTTAAATCATAATACCATTGCTGTACAGCATAAACTGACTGACTTTCTCCTGTTAACTCCTACAGTGGGACATGGGGCCTCCAATTGGAAGTTCCAGTACTTAGATTAATTTTATTATGCTTATTTTCTGAGAGAGGATAGAGGGATAGGTGTATACAGTATAGACAGAGGATTAAAATAATAGTCATTCAAAGATCAGTTAGACCACTGTTGCTCCCATACCATACCATAAATTGTTCTGTACTTGTAAATAATATGGTTTTAAAGTGCAGATCAGATACAGAATTAATTTGAATTGAATTTGTAAAGCATACCTCAAGTGCAGGCAATTGTATGATGATAAAAGCCACTTGGGACTGATTATGCTTGCTGTACAGCTTGACTTGTGTCGTGTATGGTAGAGTAATGCGACTGATGGCCACTGTCCATTTGTGGCACCACTTCCACCAACAAGCCGAGCTGTCACTCCATCAGCAAGCCCATGGCTACCACAAGCTGAAAACAAAAACGTTGTAAGTAAAATGTTTATAAGTTGGATTTATTAGTTGTAAAGCCTCTTTAAACTGTATAAGAATATAATCAGTGAAAATTATGTTATTTTTTATTGATTTTAGATGAACACATTTTATATATATATATATATATATATATATATATATATATATATATATATATATATATATATATAGAGTGGTAGTAGTAAACTTCTGCAAATTCACGAGGACAGTATATAACATAAACATAAAACCTTACATCTTAAACTTTCAAACATTCTACTTCACATAATTGTTTTAAGTAAAAACTTGTTAAATTCTAACAATTCCCATCATCATAAACTTTTGTTGTCAGTAGAGATCAGCTCATGATGAGGAGCCCACCAAAACGTACATTCGAATTTGGCAAGTTTTTACTTACAACAATTATGTGCAGTAGAGTGTTTCAAAGTTTAATATACAATATTGGCTCTTCACAATGTCTTCCTGAATAATTAATCAAACATATAACCTATTTTGTGCATCATGATTAAATCTCTTGTTAATAAGATAATTAAGGTTGAAAAGTTCTGTAGAAAAGCAACAGCACACTGTCAGATAGCTCTTCTGGGTGGCTTGTTTGGCATGCGAAACTTTTATTCATACATGAAGGACACACTAAACTCAATAAAGCAATAAAACAAATGGGCCGAAAAGTTGTTGAGAACAGAGTGTGATCTATGGTCGAGGGCTTCGAGGGTGGTGGAGGGGAAAAAAACAGTACATGACCCTTCTATAGGAATACATCTAATAATTAGGGTTCAGAAGTTTATGAAAATCATATTTTTAGGGCCTGTATGACGATCTCCAGATATCGTATTTATCTACCAGATAGAGAACCTATCTGGAAGTTGGCCAAGAATTGCGTATTATGGTCTCCTGACAAAGTCCGTCTGGGAAGACAACTTCCAGATAAGCTAGCAGGAGGGTGGAGTGGCTGACAAAGTACTGACTGCTAGTTAGGGATCTTGGTTGAAACAAGATGGCAGGATGCGAAAGCTTCCTCGCCATCTGATTTTCAGAATTGATGCTGGAAGATTTAATTTACACAAAAATGTCATTTTAGGCTCACATATGAATGAAATAGAATTGCACAAATCGATTAATGCACTTAAAACGATGTGTTATTATGTAATTTAATTGTACAAATACAAATCCGAGCTGCCGCACCTAGCGGAGGTCTACCGAACTACAACAAACACACCTCTTTGCTCAGTTAGCTAAGGACCATTTTACAAATTTTTACTGCGTTCTTGCCGGTAGCAGTTTAGCGGTGGTATTACGAGGCATTTTCCAGTTAAGCTATCTGGAAGTCACGTATCGGGAGGAATTGTCGGCAGGTGGTAATACAAGCCCTTAATAATGTAAACTGTTTGTTAAATGCTCGTGTTAAAATCTGTACAAGACATAAAAGAATTAACAGAAAATTGTGTTTTCATTTTGTATATTGTTGCCTATTTTGATGGTTTTGCAACTGCAGATATTGAAATATCTGTGCATATTTTACTAATTTGTCACATTTTTAATGGCATTTTTCTGACAGATTTTAAATATTGCACATATCTCTGTTAATTCAAACATTACAGCATAATTTTTCTAAGTGAATGTTTTGATAACTGACTGTATAATAATTGACAGGATATAGTTTAATGTTTTTGGAACCATTTGTATAATATTAAGTAATGTCTCACTTTATCAATTTATTATCAATTTCCTAAAATTTGTTGCATTGATGGTTTAAAAATATATATAATTTAGATATTTTTCTGATACTATTTTAAAACTACTTTTAGTTCAGTATCACTTATTAAAATTATTTTGAAAAATTGTGCCAAATTTTAAAACATTTAAAACATTAATCAAATTTAACTTCATGCTATTACATGACATTTATTTATTTTTATTTATTTATTTAAGTGTTTAAGTCCGTTGATCATATTCAATGATATAGGACAATTTGCAGTATAATGTAGTACAAGTATAATAACTATTACATAAATCTTAAATCTTACAATAGATATAATATCTCTATAGGTAAATGTTATATATCTATAGTGTTCTTTGCATATCTACCATATCTACCAAATCTATAGAGTGATTCAGTATTGACATATATTGCACAAATACATTACTCCAACTTATCAATAGTAGTCTTTTGTTTTATAGCTCACTTACATTATATAAGCATCTATCAACAAGGTACTTTTTCAATTTATGTTTGAAAGTTGTATTTTCACAGCTTTCCTTGAGTATGTTAGGCAGTTTGTTGAAAAGTTCCATACCTGCTACATAAGGGTCCTTTTTAATGGACTTTTTATTGTACGAGTCATGGTGAAAGTCATTATTGCATCGTGTGTTATGACTATGTATGTCCCTATTTCTATTGCCTGAAATTTTGTCTACAGCAAGTAGAATTACTTGGTAAATATATAGAGATGGAACTGTTAATATCTTTTCTTTTTTATATACCTCCTTGCATGATTCTCTGTGCCCTAGCCTGAAAACGGTCCTGATGCAGCGTTTCTGAAGGGTTAGTATTCTCTTTAGGTGGACCATTGCTGCTGTTCCCCATAGTTCTATACCATATAGTATCAGTGGATGTACTAGTCCATAGTATACCATTTTCAGAGTTTCACTACCCACATCATCCTATTGTTATGTCATTTACTATCTCAGACTTTTGTTATCATTGGCAAATGGCAGGACTGGGGGGGCAAGTGTTCAGCATGCAGACTCCCATAGCCATATTGCTGGTTTTCTCGACTGAAGACACTATTTCTTTATCAAACAGGTCCTCCGTTGTAGTCATAAGACTGAGTGCACCCTGATCCTTACCACCCTACCTCAATATAATCCATGAAGGTACTGCGTATTGAATGCAGACCTGCTGATTTATAGTAGGTAATGCTAGCCACTACACTATGCAGACGACATTGGTATTTTCATCACTTCTCTTTAAAAATACAATACATAATATTATAGATAATGAAGCTTTCAATTGGTATGAAATATAGTATCTGTCTCTAGCAAAATACTGGTACCAATAAATTATGATTACCTTTTTATAAAGTGAAATCTACTTTTTTCTTTCATTCTGATTCTTAATTGCCTAGTAACAAAAATTATTTTTCTTTTATTGAACTGTGAAAGTTCTGTTACTTATCCATGGTAATGTAATGTATGTACAGTCGGTCAAATAAAAAACTTCGGGACTCGTATGCTGTTAAAATTAAAGTTTTGACGCATTAGTTCACAAGTTTCCTATAAAAACACAAAATACAGGTCATTTTCGGAACATATGAGGCCATGCGGCAGGAGGGAAAATATGAACAAGGAGGGAAAAAATTAAAATCGCGGAAAGCGCAACACACGATATTCAACTTAATGCATTGTCATAATTCATTTTGCTTTGTGTCATCGCCACATACAAATGCTAACGTGAGAGAAAGTGTAGTTAGGGCTGTAATTGACCTGCATTTTTCGGTCTCTGAAGCAGCGAGAAGGTTCCATATTTATGAAAGAGCAGCTCAGAGGAGGGAACTTGACTATAATGTGACCGGAAGTTTTCATAGCAAACGTTGATCTGGCCGGACGCGTATTTCGATGCTAAGATTGGTTGCAGAAGTTGAGCGTAAGTTATTGATTTTGCACTAGAAGTACCGGTATTATAAAATAAAATCTTAAAAAAAATGCTCCTTGAATAAACATATTCCTCGCGAATCTATTAATTATTAATATTATAAAAATTTGCAACCAAGAATATGGCGGATTTGAGGCATATAGCCACAGCCTTCTATACATGTTTGTTTTGGAACAAAACTGACTAAATAATCAAGAAAATACATGGATAGACAAGAGGCGTGTGTGAACCTAACCTTAAGTCTTCCTGTACATGCGCATATGCTCGTTCGTGATACTTAATCAAATACCGCCCGGCGTTTTTTATTTGACCGACTGTACTGTAATTACAAATACATTTATTACAGCACCCCTAAAAATACAATGTACCTATCTTATTGCATAATCTAAAAAAATACAATATGAATGTTTCATAAAACGTCAGGAGGTCCTGATTGCCAACTTCTTTTACCATATCTTGAATGTGATAAGGTTTTTGGAAAAAAGAATCATGGGTAAATTTAAAAGTTTGAGGATGAAGCCCAATCTACACTTGGGAGCAGCTGAAAATTGCAAGCAGACCAGTCCGAATATTGGTCGAGCTGGGTGTTTACTATGAACATTTTTTGAACACTACTAACCATTAGTGCCACCCACATTTCCTCATTTAAAAAAAAAAAAAAAAAAAAAAAAAAAAAAAAAAAAAAAAAAAAAAAAAAAATTGCTTTTAGCTTTTGGCTGTTCCTCACATTTAATCTTGTACAAACACTTCCTGTTGCTTTGACTCCACAATTACAAGATCTGATGATTCAAAGACATAAGATGAAGAACAATTTAGATTAGGACAGAGATGACATTATGTAAGTAGGCTACTATTATTTAAATCTGAAAAAGTGAAAACTCCCTAGGATTTTCTGGTAGAAGTAGGTAAAATTAGGAAATTGTTTAATATCATCTTTGATTAAATTACAGTGAAACCTCAGCAAGACAAACTTCAAGAGGCCATGTATTACACGGGACCGCGTATTAGCAAGAGTGGGTCATTTTTAGATTTAAAAAATTTTAACGTGAATTTTAATATGAATCAAAATAAACATTTGTTGAATCAAATGAAGGATTAAATACAGTAATTATGCTGAGAGGTATTTTATATTCTTTCCTTTCAGAAAAAAGTAAGAACAAGTACACTACAGTACTGTAGTACAATTCCTAAACTTCACGATTTTTCACTATTGTTCTAAGTGTCGAAGAAGGGATTCGTAATGATTCCGCCAACTGTTTCTGATTCATACTGGTGTTTTCATCATGTTTATGGAGAATTTCTAATTCCTCCGATATCGATAAAGCTTTCCGTTTCACTCCTTTCCTCATGATGGCACTAACAAATCACTTCATAATTCTACACAAGATCAAGTCACAATGCGATTTAAAACTGGCAGCAAGGAAGACCGTGGAGGACTGAATCCATGCTATGAATAGTCTTTCAGGTACTCAAGAGTTGCATTCCATTCTATTGAACGTGTGGGCGCTAACAGTAAATGTGCTGCAGGCGCTAACGGTAAATGTAGAAGTCTGGAAAATATTTTCTCAGTATCCTTAAAAGCACAATATTTTCGAATTTTTGGCAGACAAAAGAGTGTACTTAACAGGATTAAAGCATATTAAGAGGCGGATTTTATATAGTTTTATATAGTGATGTCAAGGGACCGTTTGAAAAGAGCATATAATGTGGGATAATGTAACAAACGGGCGTGTATTATCAGGGTTTTACTGTAATTGAGAAAACGTTGTGAAATGTCAATATTAAACAATAAACTATAAAACATTCTATTTCACATAATTGTTGTAAGTAAAAATGTACATTATGATTTGGCAAGTTTTTAATTACAACAATTATGGGAAGTAAAAGTTTTAATAATAATGTCAGTTGGTTCAGTCCTGTTAAGCTCAATCAAGAAAATCGAGTATGGTAAATCAAATGGTGCTAAATAGAGCTTTTACGATATTTTGTAAAGGACAGCAGTATTTGCACTACATAGTTTAATTTCTAACAGTTTTTTACCACATTCTTTTAAAGCTTTTCAATCTTCAGTTCAACTTTAAATCAAGTGTAAAATTCTTGAGAAGAAAAGTACTTACTGAATTCCTGGCATGAGATCTCGACTTCGGTGTCTGACACACAACTTGATTCATTCTCTGAACTGTGTAGGGCTGCAGATAATCTTGGACTGCTTGGAGTGTTTGATTTCAGTGAATATAAGTCCTTTACACCACCACGAACCGGAGGATTTTCAGTGAACACAGCTTTGCTGTAGCCTAGGTTCTGGCAGGCAAGATCACTCCATGTGGAATCCCAGTTGTCCCCACACACAGAATGCCAATCTCCACTGGCAGATCTAAGGCAAAACATTTCACTCCTATTAACTTTCCTTTGACTAACACCACAACAAAAATCACCGCTGTAACTTATTCCACACTATCCATTTTTCCCCTAAAAGTCTCATATTCAATCATTGCTTTTCAATTGAACACTGTTAGGGAATCATTGTTTATTATTTTGTTATTGAAATAATTGCTAAATTATAATTATTTATCAGTCAATCCCTACATTTCCCCACCCATTTTAAGTCATACTGCACAGAAATGAACTTACCAAACTGAAGCTCGAAAATTAAGAACTCCGGTATTTTCAGACTGCTCACACTCATCGAAAGTATCCAAGAAGTTAAATCACAATACTATCACTACATAATTCCATGGGATTCTATTGATCTCACGTCCACATTTGCTTCAGAAACAATACTAACCAAATCATATTTTAAACAACTTATGAAAGGAAGGAAAACAATTTAAAGTGATTACCTCAAGTAATGCTTAATACGAGGGCTATTTCTTTTTCAAGGTTCGATTGGTTTCAAAATGAAAACCACAGTGAAAATCAAAACTGTTTTATTTGAAACATTTAGATACACCTTCCACCTACTTCTCTACATAGGCACCACTCCAATTGAGACATATGTCGTAGCGTGGTACCAATGTAAACATGCCTCGAACAATAGTGTCTCCCGCCAAGTGTAAACTGCATGCTGAAGGGTGCAATGTAGCCAAAATTCATTGATGAATGAGTAATGTGTACAATTCCGGAAGAAGATCATCCGTAGACATTTGCTTCCTTCCCTGGCCGTCTGAATCATGAATGTCTGTACGTCCTGCTTCAAAGTTCCTACACCATTGCTGCACTTTGCTGTCACTCATGAAAATTTAATCATACACATTACTCATTCGTTGATGAATTTCAGCTGCATTGCACCCCTCAGCATGCAGAAATCGAATGACAGCATACACTTCACACTTGGTGGGAGATTATTGTCAGAGGCATATTTAGATTGGGGGGGTCCAAGGGAGTGTGATGCGCAACACATGACCTCATCAAGAGAGATCACCTAGCCTCTCCACTCCAACTCTGCTCTCACCTTTACGTGGTGGACCCTATTAAGTCGAGTAACCCAGATCAAGGTTGTGGTAACCAATCCCTTCGGCGGTCTGGGTCGACAAACTGACGAGAGATGGGGGTCCTTATAGGGCTACTAGGGGTATCCCTTGATCAGGCCTATAAGGATGATGTGAGCTGGCAGCAGGGTTCATATCTGGGTTGGTGGCGGATGAACCTTCAGGTCAACGGCAGCACCAGTTAGGTGACCTACTGCGAAGGGGCAGGAAGAGCTCCTTAGCCATGGAGAAGGCAACTTCCTAGGAGGAGGGACTCCAAAATCAACCCTCTGGTCCTCCAGGTTGGGGGTTGGGCATGTGGCCGACAACCCATCCCATAAAACAGTCTTGTTAGGAACCCAAACATGATGCCTCGGAAGGACTGGATTGAACGGAAAAGACCCTGGCGACCAAAAGAGATTAACGAGATTGTTGTTGCAACCTGGAATGTGAGGACGCTGTATAGATCGGGAGCGCTAAATGAACTGATACAGGAAATGGAAAAATACAAAATTGATATTTGTGCTCTGCAGGAAATCAGATGGCTGGGGGATGGAGTTCTTAACAAGAAAAACTCAATGATTTTGTATAGCTGTAATAAACAATCAAAACATGAGTTTGGAACTGGTTTTTATGTTAGTAAACGCATTGTCGACAATATAATAGATTTCGAACCAATTAATGACAGAATATGTAAGTTAAAGATCAAGTGTAAATTTTATAACATGACAATTGTCTCAGTTCATGCTCCGACTGAAGAAAAAGACGACTTTGTTAAGGATCAATTTTATAAAGTGCTAGAAAATGTTGTTAATTAGATACCAAAGTATGATATGAAGATCATTTTAGGAGATTTTAATGCTAAAATTGGAAAGGAATCATACCTATACCCCAATGTCGGGAAACACAGCTTACATAAGGAGACCAATAAGAATGGATACAGAGTGGTGGACTTCTGCAAGAGTAATGATCTTGCAGTGGAGGGTACATGGTTTGAACACAAAGATAGACATAAGGTAACTTTGCGCTCACCTAATAAAGTAACTGCCAACCAAATTGACCATATACTGGTAGATAGAAGACACTGTAACAACGTAGGCCTACATGACACAAGAAGTGTAAGAGGGGCAAATATTGACTCAGACCATTTTATGGTGCGGGCAAATATACGGATTAAGATCAGCAAACATAGAAAACCAGAAGGAAATGAACTGAATAGATGGGATGTAGGAAAACTCACTGATACAACTGTTAAAGAACAGTATACAAAGGCAGTATCTCAATATTTCCGTGACTCACAGACAGAAGCTGATAAGGACAATAATATAAACCAAACATGGGATAAAATCAAACGCGGAATTAATGAAGCAGCTTCAAATACAATAGGTAAACTAGACAAGAAAGCCAGGAACGAGTGGTTCGACGATGACTGTCAAACAGCACTAACAAGGAAAAACCAAGCTTACAGAAAGAAGATTGAAAGAAACACAAGACAGAATAATGCTGAATATGAAGATTATAGGAGAGAGTGTCACACATTATTTCGAAGGAAAAAGAGAGAAATGTTCAAAAGAAAATTAGATAATATACAAAGACAGTATAATAATAGAGAAACTAAACATTTTTATGCTGAAGTCAATTCTTTAAAGAAAGGGTTTAAACCACACACGTGCATGATAAGAAATAATAATACAGGACAGATTATTACAGACAAAAACGAAGTTCTTGAATATTGGTCTGAATATTACAAGAAACACTTTGAGTGTCACAGGAATGAAGATGTTACAGCAGAAGAATCCCTATTATCTAACATGAATGTAGAGCCTAATGTTGAGCCACCTGATATTACAGATATAGAAATGGCTATCTCTAAACTGAAAAACGGTAAAGCACCAGGCTCTGATCAAATACAGGCAGAACTAATTAAAGGAGGAGGAAGAGAGATGAAAGAAGCTATTCATAGATTGGTACTAAAGATATGGGAGGAAGAGGTAATTCCAGATGAATGGAAAACTGGTCTTATAAGTCCTATTCATAAAAAGGGTGATATAATGCAATGTGAAAATTATAGGGCAATTACGTTGCTGTGTACAGCTTACAAAATATTATCAAATATTCTGTACAATAGACTGTTGCCGTATTATGATGAAATCATAGGTGACTACCAGGCTGGTTTCCGTGGTGGTCGATCAACAACAGAACAAATTTTTATAATGAGACAAATGTTAGAAAAATTCTGGGAACAGAATATTACAACACATCATATTTTTGTGGATTTTAAGACAGCGTATGACAGTGTCTGGAAGGAAGAACTGTGGTACAACATGCGGCACCTGGGATTCCCTAAGAAATTAGTTACTATGTGCAGGTCACTAAGTGGGGCATATGGTGTAGTAAAGATTGGCAAACACTTATCTAAAGAATTTGAAATCCAGCAAGGTCTTAGACAAGGAGATGCCATTGCTCCGATTTTGTTCAATGTAGCTTTGGAAATAGCTATTAGAAAATCGGGGATGCAAATGGAAGGAACGTTGTTTAACAAGTGTAGCCAGCTTCTCGCATATGCGGACGATTTGGTGATCTCTGGAAGAAGAATCTCAGATGTTGAAGAAATGATGCAGGCACTGATAACTCAAACTTCTAAACTTGGACTAGGAATAAATGAAAGTAAGACAAAATTTATGACTGTATCTAGGAATAGTTTCCAAGATGGCCAGAGAATTGCTATGGGGACTTATAGCTTCGACATTGTTAATGAATTTGAATACCTTGGAACATTGCTCACCCATAAAAATGACTTAAAGTCTGAAATAAATAGGAGAATTGGGATTGCAAATAGAGCATATTATGCTCTCCTTCCCCTATTAAAGAGCCAGTCAGTACTCAGATGTACTAAAATTAAAATATACAAAACTTTGATAAGACCTATTGTAATGTATGGTTCGGAAGCCTGGGTGCTTGATGTTGATGTCTGTAACCGATTAAACATTTTTGAAAGGAAAGTACTAAGGAGGATACTGGGGGCAGTCTGTATAGATAACATATGGAGACGTAGAAATAATAAAGAGTTAATGCAACTACTAGGAGATCCTGATATTGTCTCAAACATTAGGCTGAGTCGTTTGAGATGGATCGGACACATCAACAGAATGCCAACTAATAGGAAAGTAAAACAAGTCTTCAGCTCTCAACCTCAAGGCACTAGACTACGAGGGAGACCAAAGAACAGATGGTGGGACTGTGTGTGCCAAGATCTAAAAAGATGTAAAATTAACAACTGGGAACAGGTTTCGAAAGAGAGGGATATCTGGACGAGGCTCATCAAGGAGGCGAAGGTCCTTATTGGGCCGTAGTGCCAATGATGATGATGATATTTATATTGGTACCAAGCTACGACAAATGTCTCAATCAAACTATCTAGAGAAGTAGATGGAAGGTGTATCTAAATATTCCAAATAAAAGAGTTTTCATTTTCACTGTGGTTTTCATTTCATGACCGATCGGACCTAGAAAAAAAATATCCCTCGTATTAAGGGAACACTAAGAAAAATGACATTACCAACTGTACTGTAAAATTGCATTAAATTTGCAATGTTATGGGAAAACTTTACTCTAAAATCCTATTATATTTGAAAAAGTCTCAGAACTGATATGGTATTATTTTTTAAGAAATACTACAATACATTTAAAACAAGCTGGGAGAAATCAAGGGGTCAGCGCAACATTGGTAGAACCCATTGAACAGGCAAAATTATAAATTAATGCCTAAATTAACTTCCTAGTTCCTACATTGTGCAACACCAGAGAAAATGACACAGTTAGAAAGGGTTCAAAACCAAGCCCTAAGACTAATAACAGGCGGAGTGAGGTCCACGCCCATCACAGCAATGCAGATAGTAACAAACAACATCCCTCTACAAGTACAGATAGAAAAACAGAGTATTACCCTTTATGAGAAATTGCGGAGACTTCCTAATGAGGATTACTGGAGATCGTACAAGCATGAAGACCGTAAACTGAAAACCCAGTCTGGATTCCTTCAGGAAATCAGAAAATTAAAGATAAAATACAAATTGGATACTTCTGATAATATAGAGAATCTTCTACACCCTGCTCATCCCTTCTTACTACCAGATATCAAATGTGAAGACAACCTAATAGAACACATTGCTGCTAAACAGGATATGAACTTAAATACACTGAAACTGTTAGCTCTAGAAACTATACATACACGCTACCCAAATCCAGAATGGGTACATATATATACAGATGGGTCGTTACTGGACAAACACAGCAATGCCGGCGCAGGAATCTATAGTGACTTTTTCAAATTCTACATATCACTCGGACCCTTGTCAACACACTATGATGGAGAGGTACAAGCAATAAGCACAGCTCTCCAGCAACTTTTAAACCATATAACTAAATTTAACAAAGTGGTAATCCTCACGGACTCAAAAACTGCATTGCAAGCAATTGCATCACCATACCCAGAAAGCAAAAAAGTAAGAGAAATACATACAACAACAAGAATACTTCAAAGTCTCAAAAAAGACATTGCATTTCAATGGATACCTGCCCACTGTCAAATTATGGGAAATGAAGCTGCTGACTTCCTTGCAAAGAAAGGAACAAACATTAAACAGACTCCATATTGTAGCATAACTTTTAACAATGCTAAGATCTGGACCCAATATAAGATTAATCAAATATGTAAAGAGAAAAATGAAAAAGACAGCCACAAGAAGTCATGGAATTCCTTACTGAGGAATAAATCAGCCATCCCTGATCTACCCAGAAGACAAACAGTTGCTCTTTTCCGCATAACTACAGGTCATGACTGCTTAGCTTCACATCTTCATAGAATCAACATCTATCCTTCACCACAATGTACCCTGTGCAACGATCCAGCTTCAATAATGAATGGAGAACACCTACTGACTTGCCCGGCAATCAAGAAGATTGATGCTGATCTACCAACCCAGCTCACACATTACTATTGGAACGCCCGAAGGAGAATGGAGGAAATCCAAGTTCCTGAGCATTAGTAAACAACAACAACAACAACACATTGTGGATGGGACCAATTGTGCCTTGTAAAGCAGATTTCGAAATAGCTCATTTATTCCCTGAAGCAAAATTCCTCTTACATATATTTTTAATGGTCTTTTAATGTGCTTTTAATGCTTTATACACAATTCTTACTTAGATTTTATAACACACTCCAAATATACCATTGGAAAATATAAACGTAATTTTAATATCAGTGTCACAGTGTGTTGTGTGTTTATTTTTATTATTAGAGGGTATAAAGAGGGAAATACTGTCTAAAATAATCCTCCCTCTGCGGCAAAAATGAAATTTATCAATTCCAAAATTCCTCTTGTTTGAGTGCAACCAAAATTTTGCAAACAAAGATAAAAAACCCAAATGAAGTTAGGGATTATTAATGACCTTCTAAAAAAATTGTATTGCCTATTCAACATTCATTTGATGATGGTTCTTTAACCGAGGAAGAGAGATACAGTACAACTCCAGTCAACCAAACTCTAACTATCCAGATCGCTTTGAAGCCATATTCAAGTGGTTTTTGCAGCAGCGAGCATTGAGAAACCCTCTTTCAGGACCGATTAATTATTTGCAAAAAAGCAAACTTTTAGCCCACAAAATCAACAGTTTATCAATAAGACAATTAACTCTGACTCATATGTCCAAAGTATGACACTTTATGTAAATATAAAAGTAAAGTAAAGTAAAGTGATCCCTATACAGGCCATGGAGACCCAGAGGGTTCCAGGAGGCTGAGGCTCCCAGATTTTGAACATTCGGCACATGAAGGTGGTAAGGTTGTCAGCCTTACGCACCGGCCGCCTTTACCCTCAGGATTGCTCCTGGTACTCATTTCTGTTAGAGGCTGAGTCTACCCCAGGGCCATAGTGCCACCAGAAGGATTAGGCCAATTGAAAAACTCCAACGACCTCATCGGGAATCGAACCCGCGACCTTCCGGTTTGTAGCGCAGCGCCTCAACCACTACTCCACGGCATACCCTCTTATGTAAATATAGTGCTGTAAAATTTAGTTCTTCTTCTTCTTCTTCTTCTTTAAAGGATTAGGCTTTTCCCTGTTCCGATCTCATATCTGGTACAGACCTAAAGGATTATTATTATTATTATTATTATTATTATTATTATTATTTATCTTTTTTTTTTAATACCAGATATTTGATTTTCCAGATCAGGTCCGGTCCTAAATAATCTTGATAACTGGAGTTACTACTGTATACAGTTGTGTATAGTCCCAAATGTCGACTCCCACAAGTCTTAACTACAAAATTATTCATATCAAACAGTAGCTGCTATGAAAGTATGTGTTGCTTAAACAGAACATTCACCTGATCTGAAGTTTCATGGTGTCATTGTCCAGCCGTACACATCCCCACTCATCACTCATGTCAGGACAGTGCTCCACCCCATCACATACATGTGATTTATCCACACATCCTCCTGTGCTACAGCGGAATTGGTCCAGTGGACAATCTGCAATACACAATGCATAAAACTTGTTTTACATGAACCATATATCTTATGGAATGTTACAGTAAAGCTACTGTGTAAATAATCCTTGAGTAGCCTGTGCTCTTGCCTGCACCATCATGCTCTCTTTTCTACCACAAGTTAAACAATGGAGAAGACAACTTACTGCTGCATCAGTCCATGTTCGAACAGTATTTATGTAGGGGGAGAAGGATTGCCACAGAATTCCAAGAATACAATAAACATAAATCACACCATTACCAACATTTAAAAAAAATTGAATTTTACCTTTATTTTGAGAAAAATGCTTTAAAAGGAGCTAGCAATGACAAAAACCATGGTTTTCCCCTTAAAATACCCCCAATAATTGCCCCTAAACAATGAAAAAATCTAAATTTCAGGAATGATAAAACCTATAATATTTAATTTCTTTCTTGATTGCATGAGTTAAGCTTATTTTGAATAGAGCACCACCTTAGTAACATCAGAAAAAAGATGAAAAGTCATTGAAATCCATACCCTAGTTAGTTATTAGCCTTATTTTCTTTCCTTCCCTTGCTGAATTTTTCATATAGAAAATGAAAATTCTGAAGTGGTTTTAAGTATTTTGTATTGTATATTAACCTTTTCACTGCTAACATATTATTCACTGTGCACTGTGCTGAAGTCATTTTCAAATTTGTTTTGTAAACATAAACAGACAAACAATTGCAAATAATTTGTCAATTTCGTCTTATTTTCTTTCCTTCCCTTGCTGAATTTTACATACAGAAAGTGAAAATTCTAAAGTGGTTTTAAGTATTTTGTATTGTATATTAACCTTTTCACTGCTAACATATTATTCACTGTGCACTGTGCTGAATTCATTTTCAAATTTGTTTTGTAAACATAAACGGACAAACAATTGCAAATAATTTGTCAATTTCATCCGAAACAAGAGCACAGCAAGTGTTTTTTCAAGTTTCGACCAACTTATGCAACCCTGGGGCTGTATGTTGGTTCGTATGTATTTCAATTTTTTACTTGAAATACATTGCCTGAAATATTTAGCTACAGATGGCACTTCAACTCAGAGAACATTGAACTGATAGTGTCAGAAGTAGATAACAGATGACTCTATATGTAGACCATGGGCTACCAATATGAAACCCTCCCCCCCCGTAGGAATTTCCGACACATATATTTTTTTGTTGGTATTGTCATCTAGTTTAAGATTTTAGTTGTTTGCCCCTTATCAATTACAGCATTTAGCCGGAAACCCCGGAAAACACCGGAAATCCGGAGAAAATGAATTTGTTTCAATTTTCCATTGTTCTTTGCTCCTAATATTCCCAGGGAATTTCTGACTCAAACATTTTTGTTGGTATTGTCATCTAGTTTAATGTTTCAGTTGTTTGTCCCTTAAAAATTACAACATATCCCCGGAAAACCACGTATATACGGAGAAAATTACTATGTTTTATTTTTTAAATCTTTGTTCTTTAAACCTAATATTCAAAGGGAATTTCTGACTTATATGTTTTTTTGTTGGCATTACTATCTAGATTAAGGTTTCAGTTGTTTGCCCCTTATCAATTACAGCATATCCCCGGAAAACACCGAAAACCACGGAAATCCGGAGAAAGGGACTTCGTGTCAATGTGTCAATCATTGTTCTTTGCTCCTAGTATTCAAAGGGAATTGGTGAACCATATGTTTTTGTGTTGGTATTCCCATATAGATTAAGGTTTCAGTTGTTTGCCCCTTACCAATTACAGCATATCCCAGAAACCCCGGAAAACCATGTATATACGGAGAAAATTACTATGTATTATTTTTTAAATCTTTGTTCTTTGCTCCTAATATTCAAAGGGAATTTCTGATTCGTATGTTTTTTTGTTGGTATTGCCATCTAGATTAAGGTTTCAGTTGTTTGCCCCTTATAAATTATAGCATATCTCCAGAAAACTCCGAAAACCACGGAAATCCGGAGGAATTGACTTTTTAAAAATTTCTTTAAAATCTTTGTTCTTTGCTCCTAATATTCTCTACAGCTTATCCACGTAAACCCTGAAAACCACGAAGATCCGCAGAAAATGAGATTGGTTTAATTTTTTAAAAATCTTTGCTCTTTGATACTAATATTCCCAGGGAATTTCTGAATCACATAATTTTTGTTGCTATTGCCATATAGTTTAAGGTTTCAGTTGTTTTTCCCTTACCAATTACAGCATGACAAAGAATACTGGAAAAAATCCTGATGCTGAAGGGACGAAGGCGATTGAAAACCTGGCAGAACACACTTCATATTCTAATTTTACATCTGTGAATGATAATTTATCTTACCAAACCTTCCACAGTCACTACCAAACTGTCTTGACTGAAGTTAGAGAAGGGACATTCGGTAAAACAGCACAATTTTGGAATGGTAATATGGACAAAGTGTCATTGATTCTGAGATTTCAGCAAGGAACTAAAGAAAACAACTTTGACTTACACTTGGCATGTTTAGAAGATATGATTCCCCTTTTCTTTGCATGTGACCATCACAATTATGGCAGATATCTCGTAGTCCATATACTCACCCTTTTGAACCTGCAAGGGACACACTTGAAGCAGAAGAATTACTTCGCAATAACAGTTTCAGTGACCGTAGATCACAAGTTCCGAGTTCTAGAAATTCTGTGGATTTCCGTGGTTTTCGGGCTTTTACGGGGATATGCTGTAATTGATAATGGGCAAACAGCTGAAACCTTAATCTAGATTACAATGCCAACAAAAAATATGCAAGTCAGAAGTTCCCAATTTTCTCCGGGTTTCCGTGGTTTTCGGAGTTTTCTGGGGATTTGCTGTAATTGATAAGGGGCAAACAACTGAAACCTTAATCTGGATGGCAATACCAACAAAAGAACATATGATTCAGAAATTCCCTTTGAATATTAGAAGCAAAGAACAAAGATTTAAAAAATAAAACATTGCCATTTTCTCCGTATAAAAGTGGTTTTTTGGGTTTTCCGGGGATATGTTGTAATTTGTAAGGGGCAAACAACAATACCAACAAAAAATATGTGAGTCAGAAATTCCCTGGGCATATTAGGAGCAAAGAACAAAGAAAAATAAAATCAAACTCATTTTCTCCAGATTTCCGTAGTTTTCCGGGGTATCCGGGTAAATGCTGTAATTGATAAGGGGCAAACAACTAAAGACTTGAAGTAGATGGTAATACCAACAAAAAATATGTGAGCCAGAAATTCCCTGGGCATATTAGGATCAAATAACAAAGAAAAATTAAAACAAACTCATTTTCTCTGGATTTCCGGGTAAATGCTGTAATTGATAAGGGGCAAACAACTGAAAACTGAAACTAGATGGCAATACCAACAAAAAAATATATGTGTCGAAAATTCCCACGGGGGGGGGGGATGGGGGGTATACAGTAGCCTATGCTCTAATGCTGACACACTTGGAATCACTCTCACTGAAATTACCATTGCCATGCAAAGTGGTGTGTCGGATGTGTACATCAAGAGCACTGCCTGCTGACAGATACAGTGAGTCCCACGCAAGAGTTGGCCAATCATACTGGTTTCCCGTCAGCGGCCCCTGCTCTAACTCCCGAGCGATAGGGTGAAATATCTACGCGAATGAAGCTATGAACGGTGTAATGGTTCAGGTTCTCACATTTACAGTTGGAATTACAATGAAAATAACCATGAACCTCATCACAAGAGATGTTGGAAATGTCCTCCTCTGGCATCCACACAACACTGGCATCTTTTCAGGAAATTTTTTCATGCACATAAGTTCAGCTTCCAAGATAGAATTAATTTCTCTTGTGATACTGTCTTTAAGTTTTTCTAATGTAAGGAAATTGACCTATACACTTTATTTTTCAAGTTTCCCCATAAATAATAGTCACATACTGTTAGGAGAACTTAAAGACAATATCACAAGATAAATTAACTCTATCTTGGAAGATGAACTTATGTGCGTGAAAGAAAATTTCCTAAAAAGGTGCCAGTGTCGTGTGAATGCAAGAGGAGGACATTTCTAACATCTCTTGTGATGAGGTTCATGGTTATTTTCATTGTAATTCCAACTGTAAATGTGGAACCTGAACCATTACACCATTTGTGGCTTTATTTGCATAGGCATTTCACCCTATCACTCGAGAGTCAGAGCAGGAGCCACTGCGATGCAGAAAACCACACAATAGGCCAACTCTTGCATGGGACTCACTGTATTATGGCTGTAGCAGTGAAAGGGTTAAGCATGGATTGAATTGTATATACATAGATTAAATACAAGGTCTGCATTAATGGAGTACGATTGCTGAGTTTTCCACTCATTAGAAACCTACCACACAACTTCTCATCTTCTCCATTGGCACATTCAGGATGTCCATTGCAGCGCCAAGTCATTGGGATACACCATCCTTCAGGACATAAATATTCATCATTTCCACAGGAACCTGGAAAAAAAAATCAAACCAATTTCAAGATCAATGCATTTTTGCTTTCAATTTACTCCACAATACCAATGTCTGAACCTAACACTATAAACAACATTTTTATTATTGTCAGATGGCATTTTTGCAAATGTGGTTAGCATGCCTTATTGGCCATTATTGATGGTCTTTGAGACCAGAGAAGCTACCTTTTTGACAAGTAGCTCCACAGTTCTCCTCATGAGGCTGAGTGCACCTTGTTCCAGACCTCCCTACCTTAGAAAAATCTACCTAAAGAGATACCGGAGATCAAACCCGGGCCTGTGGAGCGGAAGTCAGCAATGCTAATCACTAGACTATGCAGGCAGTCTTTAAGAAACACATAAATATCTTACTTTGGCAATATGTATTATATACTGGAGCACATGATTAAAATTATTTGAAAGATTTTTTTTTTATAGACTGCTGTTGCCTAGCAGTTTATTTTTCAGTAAACAATAAATACATCACAATATTCTCCTGTTACATCTCTGTTATTAAAATAATCTAATGCGGCAGGTGAAAAGAAGTGTGAAGGTAGATTAAAAAAATATATATATATATATACCCAGGTATACAGTGCTTTTTTTCTAACAAAAAAGGTGGCGGTACTCACTGAAACTTTTTAACTGAATCACACGGGAGGTCCCACACTTCTTCCAGAAGTCATTTTTCTGAGTTAATGTCGAATAGTCGGGCCCATCATGGCCAGAAATGTCTCTCCCCTGAATTGCAGTAAAATTACCGGTACTTGCGACGTTTTCTAAAGATTAATTTTATTCACTGTTTGCAGGTTTATGAGATACTTCAAAAACATTGTCATGCACTCTTTTATTGAGTACCGGTTCAAAATAATTACATATTTTGCTCATTTCACTTCTCTACTTGTGAACCACGTGCTAACCTTGATCCTACAATTGTACTAAACAACTGTGAATTCACTTGCCTCTGCAACAGAAATGAAGAGTTTTCTTTTCAAATTATGTGTAAGCAACGAATGCAGCTAAATTTAAACACGCACTAACCCCTGATTAACTATGGTGGTTAGCTATTTACTACTTGCTTGTTACTACATTAGCATTATCTGCACTTGGTGCAATACCTGTACTGTTAGAATGGCTTTGGCCTCAGGAGCTGTTTGCTGAGGGCTGGAAAAACCAACCCCAACTCTTTTGCAGTCCATGAGTCCAGTAGCCCACGGCAATTTACAGAAACTATAATGTGCTTGTATGTAGGCT
The DNA here is from genome assembly GCA_964059195.1 of Ectobius pallidus. NCBI lineage: Eukaryota > Metazoa > Arthropoda > Insecta > Blattodea > Ectobiidae > Ectobius > Ectobius pallidus. Next base: position 108,137,538 of record CAXKWD010000007.1, on the reverse strand, counting down.
ATTATGTATGTAGAAATCTAACAAAACCAACAAACAAGCTTGATTTTAAGTACAGTAAAACCCCCTTTTTACACTTTTCAAGGGACTGATTAAAAAAAGTGTAAATGGCAGGAAAGTGTAAATTGCAGGAAGTGTAATAGCTGTAATGTTATATATTGCAAAATTTAATACTTGAAAATAAATATAGATACCTATGTACACTTACATTATCTATACAAAATATGTTGCACATTGCAAAGAAATGCATTTTCTATTGTTTTATTTCAACTTCATAATACCACCAAAAATCATGCAAAACAAAAACACTGGCAATGATTCAAATTACGATGAATTATGCTATTTGAATAACTACAATACATTAAAAAGCAGTAAATTGCACCCCCACAGAAGAAAACCAACTTCACCTGGACTAAAACAAATAAAAACTGACACTGCGTCTAAGAGAGTTGGCAACATAGCGGAAAATGTTGTTAAGGGAAAGCAGTTCTTCATTGAAAACCAATGTTGCCAATAAAGAAAATGTGTAAATGGCAGGAAATGCAACTGTTTGAAAGTTGTTAATGACAGGAACACTATTTATTATCGGAATAGGATAAAAGATGGGTCCAGCAGAAAATGATGTAAAAGGCAGGAAAATGTAAATGACAGGAATGCAAAAAGGGGGTTTTACTGTAATAGGCCATAATTTTATAGGAATTGTGATAGGAATATTCCGGGTAATATCAAATTTTTTTAAGGAAAAAAAAGGTACCGGTACTCCGTACCGTTGCGTACCGTCACAAAAAAAGCACTGTGTATATATATATATATATATATATATATATATATATATATATATATATGATATAGCCTTTGCATTAATAGTTCATGTATTGTAATTTAACACTTTTTGACAAATTAAATCTTATACTATTGAGTTTCTTGTTTTTAATTTTATACCTCACATCCCATTCAAAATGGCTGCTGTAACATGTCTGTAATATCACAATCAAAATTAAAGAAAACAAGTGATCGACCTAATTAAACTAAAACATAGAAATATTAGTATTTCAATTTATTATTGACTATACTTGGATTCAGGGTAGGAACATAGTGTAGGAGATGTACCTGCAACTCAACGTTGCAATACACAACCGCTGTCTCACTCACTCCCTTTCATTCTTTTGACAAGGATGTGGAGAGCCGGCAACCTACCTGAGAACCAGTTGCCGGCTCTTCCCATTCCTTGTCTATAGAATGAAAGGGAGTGAGTGAGACAGCGGTTGTGTATTGCAACGTTGAGTTGCAGGTACATCTCCTACACTATGTTCCTACCCTGAATCCAAGTATAGCGCTCAAAAGCTTTGGATCATGATCTACTATACAGTTAAATATATATATAGCTTGACTCTTTCCTGTAACTCCTACTGTGGGGCATAAGGCTACGGGAGGTTTCAGTAGTTAGGTTAATTTTGTTATACTTATTTTCTCAGAGAGGTTAGAGAGAAAGGTGGTAAGCCCATTGCCTCATAAATCCTCCTCTGGAAACTAAGGTAGGACTATTACTTGGACGTGAAAGGAGTGAGGAATTTTATCCAGAGGCTCTAGGCTTGAGTTCTTTTACATACCGTAAATTTATAAAGTCCTTCCTGGACTCTGTGCCCAGGATTTTTACAGCTTAAAAAATCCATCGAACGCAGCCAGGTTTGATCCCAGACCTTTACCTCTACATCACCACGGCCGATGTACAGTTAAGTATAGGGTAACCAGGTTTTCAGACACAAAAATCAGAACTCAATGATCATTCAGCTGGTACTTTAAAATCTGATACCTTTATATGTAAATTGGTATTAATGAAGACCTAATGCTAATACTCTCTTTATTGGATGCAACTAACAAATTAAATAATCTGTATTTAATTAATTATAAATATGTTGTATATAAAACTATATTACTATTAATTCTTATTTGCCTATTTCTACCTAGTATTATTGATATGATTATTGATTATCTAACAGATACAGATACAGGATGTTAGTTTTAATTCCCCTTCAATCATAAAAGCTATTACATATAAAAATGGTATAGGAAGTGTAAACTAGTAAATTTCAGATAAAATTCTATTTTGCAAGATTTTTGAAGGATATTTTTATATGCTGTACATGAGATTTCTAAGCCTATTCACAGTCCACAGGATAAGGTGTTTTAAGAAAGGAGAATTCTGCAAAAAGCAGGACATCTGGTCACCCTAGGTAAATATAAATCTAAATCCATTTTTCTTTTTTGTAATTTAGGAAGGGCTTAAAATTCATATAGCCATGACATTTTTCTTAAAGTCTTTCAGAATCAGTGCAAGAAAGAAAACAATGCAGCTTCAACTTACTTGCACAGCTGAATTCATCAGTGTGGTTTGCACAGTCTGGTTTGCCATCACACTGCCACAGAGCGGGAATACACCGACCAGATGGACATTGGAATTCATCAAACTGACAATGCCAGCTCTCTGTAAATTAAAACATAATTATTTTTATGTTATTTAGAATTGTAATAGACTTGTTTAACAGAACTCTTGCCGTCTATGTAAAGTTTCATTTTATGGGCTGAGTCCATAATGGTAAAACATAAAGTGCTACCACATTATAGAGATTATAGACATCACTGTTCACTTTCCTTTCATACAAATTAATAATTATCCATTTTGTTCATTTTAGTACTATTAATCATACTAATAATATTTATTGTGTACCTTTTAATCATTTAAAATTCAAAAGAACATAAATAACTATTTCGGCAATAAAAATTTAATCCATAAACTAGATGACTTTTGACAACGCAGAATCGTAAGCCAACTCAATATACGGTTTCACTCAAACATTACTTATGACGTTCATTTCTCCCCCATTCATTCAAAGTGTGCAATTCAGTAATATAGCGAAGGATTTTTCCAGATTAGTTCATTATTTGCCTATTCTGTAACTACAAGAGAGATTCAGCAAAAATTTAAAAGCTATGTTCATTTGGTTTTCATAGATTAGATTTGCTTTAAGCCAATAAGAACTAAATATCTGTAGTTATCTGTATTTTATAGTTACCACAGTTGACTTCATCACTGCCGTCATTACAGTCGACAATTCCATTGCATACCAGATGTCTCTTGAGGCACTGACCACTGGCACACTGGAAATTGCCAGGACAGCCTTCATCCATGCAACCAATCTCGTCAGATGCATCTGAGCAATCATTCACAGAGTCACATTTAGCTGCCATGTCTACACAGTAGTTCCCTTCATGTGACGTTCCGTTCACACACTGGAACAAACCTGCAAGGCAACAATCTGGTACTGTATTGTTGATGACAGCACTGTGATATTCCTAACAAGTTAACATTCCACGAGTCACACTTGAATTGCCACTCCATAGAGAACTATCAATATGATTTTTCCAATGTATTTATTATTTCAGTAACCTTCTAATTAAATATCATACCTTTCAACAATCAGACATGGTTGTACTGTAAATCACTCAGCAATACAATTACAATATGGTAGGTGACATAAACAAATAGTTAAATAATGCAATATTATTCACTGAAATAAAAATAACATTAGTATTATATTTCCGGTCATGGAAACCACCATTAACGGCCGTGGGTGTAGGCATGCTGACCACATGCCCCCCAATCCTGCCATCTGCCTATGGTAGATGACGCAGCGGTCGGGTGGTAGGCCTTGTCCCTTCAGGGGTGTATTGCCATGGAGTTTTTTAGTATTTAATTATTACTAGTCCTGAGATTTTAAGGCCTATTTTGTTCCTTATGAAATAACACGAAAATTGTTAAATATGTTGATGTTTCATTATAAATCACTTATAGTTATAAAGTTTTATAGTGCCCTAAAATGCCTATTTGGACCTTTAGAGCCTATTTTACTATTTTAGTGCCTAAAATGCCTATTTTGTACATTTAAAATAAAATTCAACTTCTGTAATTTTTACAATCTCATAATGGACATTCCTCAATGAAAAGCAGAACAGAAAGAGGTGGGTTTTTCACAGAGACTTGATTTTCCAAACAATTGTCGCTAAAGGAATGCTGACTGACGAGGGAGGGGGAGGATTAAGGGGGAAGGACTACTGTGTCAAGTCACCAGTGAAAGAACATCTGTTTAAGTGAATATAGCTCTTGATGCCTAATATTGCAGTTAATTCTGTTAAGAATAGTATAACACGTTTCTTGCAGTGAAAAAAAACCATGTTACAGTTAAAGTGTATATTGTAAAATTTTAAAGTTTATTTTCTACTATCTATTTACACATTTTTGAAGCATATTTTAAGTGCCTATTTTCTCTTTTAAAAGCCTATTTACTTGTTTTAAAAGCCTATTTTAGGTGCCTAAAACTAAGTTTTTTTAGAGCCTCAAATCCCAGGTCTAGTGATGATGAACTACTCCCTACTCTACTCTACTCTTTAATAGAAAAATTACAAGAGCTAAAACATTAAAAATGACTGGATAAAAATATATAAGGAATTGGAATTAACTTTTAAAACACTATAATAGAATTATAATAGAATAAACTGAAATCAACATGCAACTCTGAAAGTTATACTTAATGTACAAGCTCTACCAACCTGATGCACATTTGGGGAATGCCTTTGGAACATCTCCAATTGATGTTCCTTCAACAAGTGTCCTGTTCTCTGGTTCACGGTTCATGACTGTTTCTACCTTCTGTCGTGTTGCATTTGTAGATTCAACTGTTTCTTTATGCAGTTTTGCAAAATCTTCACTATTCAGTGATACAACAGTTGTCTGAGGAACTTCAGATGATGAGGAAGATAACTCAATTGGTGTTGGTGCTGCACTTTTAGCAGTGTTGTTCTCTAATGGTACTGCTGTACTTCCTGGACTCACATTGAATGTAAGAGAACTTTCCGATGTCGTGTTTATAGGCTGTGAAGGAGATGATGTAGTGGTTTCAGTGCTTACAGTAGCAGTTTCAACATGCTTCATAATTTCCTCCAAAATAATTTCTTTGCCAGCCTCTGGAGAAGAGATATTTACAGAGTGTTCAGTAGCAACGACCAGTGGAGCTTCAGAAGAAGTCAATGATTCATTTTTCATGGTGTCTGGAGTCATACTTTCATCTATAGGCAAGACTCTTGGTATTAAGAGATCATCTGTAGAAATATGAGTACCATTGGTACTTGCAGGTTCAATGCCAATAGCAATACTTGACTCTGTGCTTACAGCAGAGGAAACATTTTCAGTCTTGTCGGTGACATCTCCTTCAATTTTTTTAGTCATATTAGTGCTGGGATCAACTTTTGTGTCATCACCTAGGCGTTCAACATTATTAATATGCACTGTGTCTCCATGGATATTAGGAAGTGGACCTTCATTTTCATCTAGTTCATCTACAGGTCTTGTGTCAACCTCTTCAGAACTTACAATTTTGAGAGGTGAAACATTGATTGTGGAAGCTGGTGTTGTAGCTGATGCTGAAGTTTCAGTATTTTCAGTAGTGCTATTTTTCTCCAGTTCTACTACTGGTAATGCAGCCAGACCCATTTTGTCTATCTTTTTGCTGGAATCTTTATCAGATTTTTGAAACTTCTCTGTGAGTTTCTTTTCATAGAAATTAACTGTCTTCTCTGATATAAACTGGTCACTTTCCCCTTGCAAAGAGCTCAAAGGCTTCTTGTCTCTCTTCTTCTCTGGTTTGGAAACTGGAATAATAATCACATCTGATAAATTCTCATTGGGTTGATGCTCAGTAGTCGAAGTTGTAGTTGTAATGGGAGTGGTTTCATTTTTTGAATCATCAACTGCAGGGTGGATATCACTTGTAATTGGATCTACAGCCAAGACACTGTGTGCTGTTGGTGGAATGATATTTCCACCTCCACTAGGGGGTAAGGCATGGATATCATTTGCATATTCTGTGGTCGACGATCCACTTCCTTCATGTGGCCTGCCAGTTTCCACGACTAGTTTGTTTTCAATATCCTCTTCTGTGAGATCATGTGGATTTTCAAATATATCGGGACTATTATGTAGCAGTATTGTTTCCGTTGTATTGATCTCAGAATGTGGGGAACTTTGGGAAACTGGGATCTCTGAGCTTGTAGACATTGAGCTCAGCACTAATGTTTCTGTAGGCTTGTCCGGCCTAATATGATCTGCCAAAAGGAGGTTCGACTCTGTGCTATTATCAGCAGACAAAGAATTTTCAGAAGTGTGAGAGTTGGAATTTGTTACAGTGGATTCTGTAGCTGTTGGAGTCGCCACACGATCACTAGGTGGAAGTGATTTCACAGTATTTACAGGCTCATCTTTCAGCTTTGTCAGTAAATCATCAACATGTTCTGCCTCATTGTCACTCTCCTTAGGAGCTTCTGATGTGCTATTCACATCTTGTATGCTTGGAGGAATGGAAGAGCCGGTATGATCTTTGGAGTGCAGTGAAGGCGAGCTTGTTTTCTCACCAGCAGTTTCATTACTTAATATATCATCTTTCTCAGTCTTGTCGGTTGAATCTGTTGTTGTAGCAGCATCTGAAGCATTAGCTGCTACCTTGCCTTCTGAAATATTAACAAATTTTTCTTTTTCAAGAATTTCTCCAGATGAAGTGATGTCATTATCTTCATGTATTCCAATGTGATATGATGGAAGCGTTGTACCTAACAACATGTGAACTACTGATGGGGTTGTGTGGATTTCTGTTTCATTCTGGAAATCTCTGGGTGTTGTCACAGATTTACCTAACTGGGAAATTAAGCTATTATTTTGAGCATCACTAGTGTTATGGGAATTCTCAGAAAGCACAGCTTCATGTTCATGGTCTTCAACGAGTGGCATAACAGTTTTAGGTAGATCTTCCTCGTGTTCTGTCGTACTAAGCAAGCCTGAATGTACAATGTCTTCTTCACCAATAACATTTTCTCCAGATGCTGAGTTCTTACTGTTTTCTTCAGAACTGTGCATTTCAGCTTCAGTAACTGACTCCATATGAAGCATAGTAGTTGTCATTTCAATATCTTTTGCAGTGTTAGCCTGTGGTTCCGTAGTAGTAGTTAACATTTCATCACTTTCGTGAGTTGAGGAATCATGTGATAAAGATTCTTCCAGCATTTCCTTGGGTGGGACAGTAACTTCACCAGCTGCATCTTCTGTGGTTGTTACCATTCCAAAACCACCAAAACCATTTGCTTTATTGATATTAGGATCATTCTCTTCTGAAGTTGTACTATTTTTCTCAGGAACTTCTGTGGAGGGTATTGTATCGGGCTGTACATTATTGTCTAACCTAAGTGGAATGTGTTCGATGTGTTCATCTTCTTTTGGCTTTTCTGTCAATGGAGCTAGTGGCATGGCAGATTCATTATCATGCACAATCACAGGAATGGGTTGAAACTCTGTTTCATTATGATTACCTCTGTCCATCATTATGCTTTCAACTGGTGATTCTGTTGAAGCATTATACATTTTCTCTTCATGAGGATTCATCACAAACATTTCATCATCATCAAGTCGTGGACCTTTCTTCAGGAAGTGTGTGTTACTTGAGTTCTTTGCTGAATCCAAAGGATGATTGTCGTAATCTTCTGGTGTTAAAGAGTTCAAGAAAGTATCGTTCTCTGAATCATGAAAAAAAGGATTATATTCAAATACTGTATTTTTCAAATCTTTTTCCTTGTGCGGGCTGACTGTTGTCATTTCTTCATGCCTACTCATCATCATGTGTGTGCTGTTTTCCATGCCTGCAGTCAGCATTAAACCATTTGAAGTCATTGTATCGTTATGGCTGGAATTGTGGACAACTGCAGGCATATCAGTAGTGGTGACTTCTGGCCTGACATCATGAGCTATATATGTTGGTTCCTCAGCGCTGTTCTCAAAAGATTCCACAATATCAGGTCTCATACTGGTGCTACTAGTATTTTCACTTTTAAATCTTTTCTCAACAGCAAAAGGATGATCAGTAGAATCTGCATTGTTGTCAAAAATCTCAGCCGACATATGAGTGTGGTGTTCACTCTTTTCTGTAGTCACTGTTTGTTTTTCTATATTATGTCCATCATCAGCCATGACATGAACAACAGCAGAAGTCAGCATATGTGGATGTTCAGAAGTAGCATTGTGAGTTTCTTCTTCATTGTTCATCTGCTTGTCAGCATCATGTGTCATCAGGATTGAATCTGTTGTTGACTCATCTTCTTCTTCATCACTGATTAAATGGACTGAAGCAGTAACTTCAGAAATGTGATCGGAATCATTATGAGGGGCTTGTGTCATATGACTGCTATTAGCAACAGTCACCTTCACTGTATGAGTCTCAATAATATGAGGCATCAAAGTTGCAAAGTTCTCCTCGTGATCAAGTGCTATTTCTGGAGGTTTTGGTGTTGAGTGTTGTGGTTTAGATGGCACTACAGTCGTTTCTGGCATGAGAATATCATACTCACGATAATCATGGTTAAAATTGATGTGGTCATGATGATTGTGAGTTTCGTAAAATGTTGAATGAGTTGTAGGAACTTCGTCATGACTGTGATTGTGATGTGATGGGGCAAATGTAATGTGTTGGATGTGATCTGTATCCTCAGTGATTGGTAACTCTGTTGTGGAACTTGTTGTTAAGACTGGTATGGGAAGTTCATGAGATGGTTCAGGTGATGTTTCAGTTGAATGTTCTGGTGATGGTTCAGCTGTAGGTTCAGGTGATGGTTCAGCTGTGGGTTCAGGTGATGGTTCAGCAGCTGGTTCCGGTGATGGTTCAGCACTAGGCTCAGCAGCTGGTTCCGGTGATGGTTCAGCAGCTGGTTCTGGTGATGGTTCAGCACTAGGTTCAGGTGATGGTTCAGCACTAGGTTCAGGTGATGGTTCAGCACTAGGTTCAGGTGATGGTTCAGCTGAAGGTTCAGATGTTTTGGTTGTGATTTCTGGAGCAGGTTCTGGTGCTGGCTCAGGTGATGGTTCAGGTGATGGTTCAGGTGATGGTTCAGGTGATGGTTCAGCAGATGGTTCTGGTGATGGCTCTGGTGATGGCTCAGCAGATGGTTCTGGTGATGGTTCAGCAGAAGGTTCTGCCTCAGGAAGATGATGATCATGATCATGATGTGGATCCTCTACGACTGTAAAAGCAGAAAAATCTTGATAAATTCTCTACTGCTTTGTTCATTCGTGATGTAGATGAAAGTATGATATAAAAAAGGCTAAAATGTGAAAATTGCACAGGACAGTTTATGAATAAAAATAATAAAACACAACAGCAAGATCAGTTTCTTTTAGGGTTTCCAGGTTTTCAACAGCCCTTTGAACATTTTTTTTTCATAAACTGTTAAGAACACACCACTGTATTTAATACTAAACATTTTTCTGGTTTATCAAATAATAAACAATAATTCGCCCTGATTTAATTTTCAGTGTGAAAGCAATAAGAAAATTATGCTTATATGGAACCCATAGAAATTAACTAAGATTTTCCTCATGTTTGAAGTAAAGCAACTCTTTATTCAATTTGCTTCTAAACACATACTTTTACAAATTCTGAACTAATACTCACCCATCTCAGTACATTTCTTGCCATCCTCCTTCAGATGCATTCCAGCTGGGCATCCGCACATGAAGTTCATGTTGTCTTGATAATCAAACATGCAATCATGTGAACATTCTCCATTGCTAAACTGGCATTTATCAATCACACCTGTGAATATGAACCAAAAAGTACACTGTAACAAAGAGGATATCTGCATAATGTTGACAATGTTGCCTCCAAGCAACCTGTTTCTGATGAATAAGAAAATAAGAAAATTTTTAATGCAGGCATAATGTGAACACTAATATACTTCATTATGTATACAGTAAAATTAGGAATCTTATTTTAGGCTGAATAAAATTATTACAATTTTGGTATATAAGTTGGGTTAATTTGGTGTTATTTTACATTAAAAAACACAATTTGTATGTAAATTTGCATTAAAATAAAAACAAAATTTCACATTTCACATTTGAAATACAGTAAAATATTTTCACTTTTTCAATGGTGATAACTACAATTTGGAAATGTGTCACTCATGACTTCATGAGTATCTGTAGTAATAATTAGTAAGTTAAGTACTTACGATTTGCCATAATGGAACCAGTAGGAATGTAGAAGGTCTCCAAGAAGCCTGCATTCATGCTGAGTTGTCGTTCTAGTCGCTGACGCATAGAATCTTTGTCAATTGGATCTGGAGCCTTTCTGATGCCTTCCTTAAATTCCCAGCCGACTCGGAATTTGACGACCACACTACCAGGCCTACAAACAAATCAGTGTGTCATGCTGATGGATATGTTACAACTGTCACTATAATTAAATGATAGAGCTATTTTATCAAGCTGTTTAGTAAATATAGAGGTGCTTTCAGTACTTACGAGAAGTCAATCACTTTGACAAAAATATTTGCAGCACCATATTTTAGAACCGCAGGATCAAACATTGCTTGTTTCAGCTGAAAAAGAAAGAAAATATTATAAACATTACGAATTAATTTCAAGTGCTGTACAGGCTCAATACATCATATTTGTTTGAATCTTAACTGATGGGTATACTTCCAACGTGATTTGATATGATGTGATCTTTATTTGCCAAGACAATATAATGTATAACAACATCAATATAATCAGATTAAAATATAACTTCAATTAAACCTAAAATACTTAACTGCAATACAAGTTAATGGCAAATTAACATGACCCATGTTAAAATGATCAGCTATTAAAACACTCCTGAAGAGTATAAAGAAGGTTTGACCATCAGTCTTGATCTCACTGTCATTTTAAATATATGTAATTAACGGTTTTTTAATTCATTTGGGAGCTACTGCATAAATTTTAGTGGTATCACAACAAAACTATTTTGTGTTTCACTGTATTTACCTGTCCATAAAGAAAAACGAACATGATATGGAAGTGCCAATCTCAAATCAAGAATAATTATTTTATTTTCTTTTATTTACATTAATAGACATTTTGTGTATTGTAGTATATTCTTATTATTTTGTTTCATATGAAAATAATAAAATAAAATAAAAGTTTTAAATTATATCTCCATAAAAGGATTTTCTTTCTTAGTGTTACAATGAACTATTGTGAATGTTTAAATTTCATGGAAAAAGATTCCAAGACAGTGGAAATGAGCCCTTTAATTATTTAATAAGAATACTGGTATACAAAAAATTTCAAAAAAAGAATACTTGGAATTTTGCCCTTTAGAACATAAAAGAAAAATCAGTTGAAGTAGAGGAGAAACACGATAAGAAAGTAACAAAAATGAGAAAAAAGATAAATGAGTTAAAACACTGATATTACCTCTTCCTCTAGAGATGAAGCCAACTTCTTGTATTCATGAGAGCTGCTATTATCAAATTCTGGGTTGAAGTCCATGTTCTCTATCACAAGCTCTCCTTCCAGAAGACGAGGAACTGCAATATTAAACTGCAGATTAAAACTAAGGAGCTTACTGCACGTAAAATTATTTTTCCTCAGGTCATCAATGTTAGAAACATTGTCATACATTAACATCAAAACAAAATTAATTATTCCAAGTTTCAGTAAGCATAACTGGTTAATAATTAGAATAAAATTTAATAAGATCATTGTTTTAAAATTCAATAATACATAGTTTCAGTGTGAGGTGTTCAGTAGAAAATATTGAATATGCCTGAACACTTACGCTTTTTCTATTATAATTTTCAATTAGTAGAAAAATCTTCTAATGCATTTTTCTCCAAAAAAAGAATTGAGTCTGTAGCAAGAGACAATATACATCAACTTAAAAATTAAACTATGAAGAATTATTTATGTTGAAGACTTAAAACATAAAATCAAAAGCCTTCCCTAGGAATATTTTTCCTATTATGTGGGTTATGGAGGCTCTTAGGGATCCTAGAGGACGATGCTTCCAGATATTTAGCACAGGAAGATGGTGAAGTTGTCAGCCATATTATACACTAGCCACCTTTACCCCCAGGACTGCTTCTGGTACTCATTTCTATAAGAGGGCCACAGTACCCAGGGAAGGATTAGGCCAATTAAAAATCCCAATGATTTTATTGGAGACTGATCCTGTCATCTTAAAGTTTTTTGTGAAGTGTCTCAACTTACTGCAACTTATAGTTATAGTTATCCTATATCCCCTATGTTGGGGTGAAGGGCCTGTAAGTGGAGGTTTCAGTTACCTATGTGAATTTTGTTATGCTTATTTTCCAAGAGAAGGCAGAGGGACAGGTGGTAAACCCATCGCCTCTCTACCCCCCTCCAGAAACTAAGGTAGTACTTGGACGTGAAAGAGCTGAGAAATTTTGTCCAGAGTCTCTAATTTAGGCTTGGAGTTCTTCTACGTGTCATAAATCTAAGACACGGGCCCCCCAGCTTAAAGTCCCTCCCGGAGGACTCCGTGCCAAGAATTTTTATGTCCTGAAAAGCCCATCGACCGCGGCCGGGTTTGATCCCACGACCTTCGAATCTAGAGGCAGGCACCCTACCTCTAGACCACTGCAGCCAACTGCATTATAGTTACCGGTAGTTAAAAAGTAATTCATACTATTAAATAAAACCATAGATCTATACTGGTTATTGTACGACTGAGGTCAGTAAATAAAATAGAATAAAATAAAATACAATGGATAATTGATGCAATCGGCTCAACAACCTTTGTTTGTGCCTAGTTGGGAAATGTACACAAAAAAAAAAAAAGCCGGAAGTTGTGTCAGTGTAAATTTTTAATAAAACTTTTTAAAGCTTTTAATTATTTTATACAAATAACAGAAGAAAGGACAATGTTGTTTTCATTTATAATTAATTATTACTGCATCTACATCTGCATAGCAAGAGCCCTGAAGATGATACAGAAGTATCAAAAGATCTAGACACAAACTAAAGGCTGTTGAGCTGATGGTAACAATTATCCTTTTAATTTTATTTTACTATAGATCTGTAACGTCAAAGTAATTTTACATTTTGTTTATAAGCTTAATTGAGGACCGTTTTGACCAAACTCAACATGTGCCAAAACATAAATTGTTCAGGAGGTTTCTTTAGTTTTTATTAACATATAGAAGATAGAAACCTTGCATATTGAGGCTTCAAAATGAATTGGTTATGTTGACTTTTCTTATATTCTTTTTTCGCCACCTTAAAGATCTCATTTCAAAGCACCTAAAACCATTAAAAAAACTAATTTGGCAAAAAATGGAGATGTTAAATTTTGTCAAAACAGTCTTCAATTATTGCTTGAAGATAATTAAAAATACCTGAAACTAGAACTTTTGACTCCTGACTAAAAATTCTACTACTTGTAACAGTAAGTTCTAATACCCACTGCCATTTCAAGATTTACTACTGAAATTCTGGGGTGCGCGGGCAAAGAGAGTTAAGTCCACTTTCTTGTTACTGAGAATTAGAGTGACTTAACACACTATACCAGCCCAACATAGCTTTAGAGATGGATAAACCTATGAGGCACACATCCATAACTACCGTACAAGATAGATATGTGAGCTTTCATGAACCACAGATTATTGTCTCTGTTGGACATTTTCTCCTATAATATTCTCTACCGTACAATTTTGATTATGACTTACTGGACTTAACACAAATGTAGAGAACATTTTTATCTATAACTCTATGGACATATCCCAATTTTTTAGGATGGTGGACTTAACTCTCTTTACCTGCGCACCCCGGAATTAATAACACATTTTAGTTTATAAAAATGTACAAATTACATACCATAAAGTTGAGACATTTCTGTGGTGGGCATGGGTGGTATACCAGTAGACATGGATGGAGGTGGAGTATATGAAGATACTTCTGGAGGCGGTGGCTCACTCTTTCCCCCTCCTCTATCTGAACTGCCACCTATTCTAGGATGTTCATGACTACCTCCACCAAATTGCCTGCTGCTAACACTTTCTTCTGTTACTAAAGTCTGATTCTCTTGTGACAATATCACTCCCGCTGCAAAAGAAAAAAGGCTGTTCATATACAAAATATCAAATGAAATAAAAACAAAACAAAACTAAAACAAATTAATGGTATAATCCAAATGTAGAGGACCTGTACTTTCAAACCGAGATTTTCTTCATAAAACACTTAATATCACATGTATTTTGTTACAGATGACCCTGTGGAGAGGAGATGTTTTTCTTGGCAAATGATTTGGTCCTACCCACTCGCCCTAATTAATACATTTTCTTTTAAACCAAAATCTAGCGAAAAGTAGCTTGATTTCCACCATATTTCACCATATTTCTGTCCTCGATTCATGAAGAAACTCGTTATTGGATGTTAGACATGTGACATCATTCCACCAGAGCAGCTAGAATTGTGGGTAAACACACTGACAAACCTTGTGTGGGAGATATAATTTGGCTCATCATTCTATAAATGTGTTTGTGCTTTGCTACGGCTGCTGTCTCCGCTTCCCATGCTTAATTATGTGGATAGCATTATGCAATATTTAGACTATCTGTACAAAATTTTCGTGTGCTGCGATGGTAATAATAAGCAATGTACAAGGAGGATAGTTGGTAATCCTGATTCGCTCAAAAAAAAATACATGACATCACCCGTGCAAATGTGCATATTGTGTGAATGGGTCCTCTACACTTGGACTATGCCAAATTAATCTCCATGACACTAAAATCTATGCAGGAAGATGTTATTATTGACATAAAAAAAAACCATGAATGAGTGGTGTAACAGGGTTTTTCTCATGCCATTCAGCATTAAGATTAATAAGAATCCAGAATTGGTCTAGTTCAGGGCTGTCCAACATGAGGTCCAACCAGTGGCGGATCCAGAGAGACATTTTGGGGGGGGGGGGAACTAAAGTAGAGAGGGAAGTTTTTACTCATAAAAATTAATTATATCCAGTACACAATTGAAAACAAAATGAAAATTTCAGCATTTTCTTACATAGGTATTTCAAAATAATGAGTGTCGTTGCTTTAATTTAAGTATTTGGGTTATGTTCTAATAAATTTTCAATAATTTGTGCTTAATGTTACAAATTTGGGGGGGGGGAAATTTCCCCCATTTCCCCCCCCCCCGTGGATCCGCCCCTGGGTCCAACAAGACCTCACTTTTTTCGGTCCGTTCTGCGGGCCTCTAAATGTATAAATTACCCTCAAATACGAAATATGCACATATAATACCTACTAAAACTCACTGATAAAGTTGCATACGAAGTATTTAATAATGCAGCCCTCCAAACTG
This sequence comes from Ectobius pallidus, assembly GCA_964059195.1. Lineage (NCBI taxonomy): Eukaryota > Metazoa > Arthropoda > Insecta > Blattodea > Ectobiidae > Ectobius > Ectobius pallidus. The sequence goes on along the minus strand of CAXKWD010000007.1, from coordinate 108,122,300 downwards.
CATTTTTTGTTTTAAAGCGGCCCTTGGAGCACTTGCAGTTGGACAGCCCTGGTCTAGTTGATTAGAACATGACTAGACACAGTAATAGCATATAGGGTATTTGATTCACTACAAGTTTACTGTAATTTATTTCAAAATATATTAACATTGCAGAAGAAATAAAACACTGACATCATTGACATAAGATATGACATTGAAAATTATTGGGAAGGAATATATCCCCCCAGTCCCACACTAACGACACTTGTTATAATGTTTAAGAATTACAACATAGAACTGTTCTGTAAAGAATGTTATGTATCATATTTCAAGCAGAATCAACTGCATTGGATCAAGTAGTGAGATGGTGAATAAAAATCAATATGGTACACCTGGATTCTCAGTGACTCTAAGGCTTCTCTCTGGGTATTAAAGGGTAAATGCAACACACATTCTCCTTGCAAATGTATTATTAAAAAGAAACAGTGAATGTAGTTCCAAACTTCTGGGTTAAAGGTCATGGTTAAATCATACACACACACACACACACACACACACACACACACATATATATATATATATATATAATATAATATTTTTTTAATATTTTAAGAACAGGTTTCACAGTTCTGATTCTACAAATATTAGTAACAATCCCTACCAGAAGAGCAGTTATTTTCACTTAAATTATTAGCATATTAACTTCCAAGTCAAAGTATCACAGTTTGTATTTTAATGTGCCATAGTTAAAACATCTAAAAGGTCTAAGTTTACAAAATCCCCTTGGTATATAAGAATTACATCTTCATTGGCTGTCAGCAGTGGCAGGTGTTTTTGGAGATTGATTTTATTATTTGTACTTTTAAATGCTGGTGTCTGTGAACCATGTTGGAGATTATGTTTATACTCTTGGCAGATATTAATGGAAATTGTGGAAAATTTAACAATTTTGGAATTGGAGTATTAACTCTGTACGAATATTACTTACCTGAAATGCAGAATGAAAGGTACATTGCAATCTTTGGAAGGTATGATAAAATAAAAGAAAAAATTAATTGAAATATTGTAAATATCTGTTGAACTTTGAAAACAGAATATTATTTATTTTATGTGAGAGATCGTTAAATTTTTAAGCTTGATTATGCTATTACATTCAATGGTGCTTACGAAAATTATTTAAATATTTTTAAAAATTACTGAAAAATTTCTTCTCGTTTTTTAAATACTTTATGAAAGTTAATTTCTTTATTATAATAAGTATCCTTATACCCAGAGTACAGCATTGCAAATTTGACATTATTAGTTGCAATGAAAGAAATCATTTACTTTGATGACTACTAAGGTAACTGTGGTGAAATTACATTTTGTTGTTTGAGTTTTTCCTATCAAAAGGAAGCGACAGCAAGTCCTTATCAATAATCTATTAGTATATTTTTCAGCTATGTGTCCACTTCGCCTTAGTGCATGCAAAAACGATATCTATGTACATGGATGCTGGCAGCTTCTTTAATAATTGAAATGTCTACTTCACTCACAAATGTTTTAAATAAATAATACCTTGAAACAGAAACAAATACTATTGTCCTTGGTGTTCTGTATCAATGCATTGTTAATGACTGTGATGAAATCATTCCCTCTTTTTTATTGGTATCAGTACCTTTCTTGTATTTCTTATACTCTAACCTTCAGACAGATTAAAAAAGAAATTTGCATATCCTACCTTAACTATATTCACATTACAAATGTCTTTGTCTTTTTCTTTCTTTCTTTCTTTCTTTCTTTCTTTCTTTCTTTCTTTACTGTAATTCTATACTGACAGAGTATAAAGCATCAAACATTATTACAGAATGAGTAAAAGGGAAAAAAATATTTCAATATACAAGGCGTGTTTTTAAAGTAAGTACTGATAATAATAAAAAAATAGAACATTATTTCCCAAATACATTATTTTATTTATTTTCATTATCTTACACCTTACACTACTTCTGCACGTAATCACCGCCGATATTGAGGCACTTGTCATAACGAGAAACTAGTTTTTGTATGCCTTCGTCAAAAATGATGCCACCTGTGATGAAAGTCAAGTCTGCACTTCTTGTTTCACAACATCATCATCGTTAAAATGTTTTCCACCCAGGGATTTTTTCAGATGAATAAACAGATGAAAACCACTTCGTGCCAAATCCAGACTGTAGGTAGGCTGGTCGAATTGTTCCCACCCAAATGATGCAATCAGAACTTTAGTTTGTATAGGCATGGAACGCTTTCGCATAAAATCCTTTTGGTTCATGACAATGCCCGGCCACACGCAGCCAAGCAATTTTCATCTGTTTCTTCATCTGAGGAAATTCCTCGGTGGAAAACATTTCAACGATGATGATGTTGGGGCTGCAGCCGTTCTACAGATCATTTATAAAAACACCGTTCCACAGACATTTGTGAGATTGATCACCCCTGATCTTACACAGTATTTTACTTACACTAAAACAAAATATAATATAAACAATGACATTTAATTATAATAGTGGATAAAACAATCTTTTTACAACACACAACGTTTCGACCTGCCCTCCAGGCCTTTCTCAAGTGTACTGAATTGAATAAATTGTAAACATCCTGCCGTTACTATGTAGCACGGTCCTTCCCACACTGTTGTTGATGTTGTTTTATCCACTATTATAAATAAGTGTCATAGTTTATATTATATTTTGTTTTAATAAAAGTATAGTGGAAAGAATAGGACCATAAATTATTTTCAATTGAATATTTTACTTACTTCCAGCTAGGACTGCTATCAAAACGGCCACTGCGAGGAGAACCATTCCAATTCCCCAGCAAATGCATCTCCTCCATCCTTGCGATCTTCTTTTGTCCTTTGTTACATATAGTTTCTCTCCTCTGAAAAGACAAACAGAAAATTGTGAATGCAATAACTCCCTAATTCATTACAGATTTGAGAAAAGAACACTTAATGTTCTAACTCTTATTATGGAATCAGCCCTTCTTGTAAGGCACAATTCATTAGTTTTTCTAAGAAACAATACGGTACATTCTTATAACACTAGAAGTTCTAATAAATTGCAAGTGCCACAAATTAACACAGCTTTGGCTTGCAGGAGCCTTTAAATAGCGTAAAAATATATAATGCACTTCCAGTATTTATTCATAATTAACCTTGTGTTAAGAAGTTGAAGTATTTATAGGAAGAATATTTATTGGGCAAGGCCTACTTTAATATGCAATAATTGTTATAGTGTCGGTCACCCAATAAATAAATAAATAAATAACTGTCAACCATCTCACTTTGTGTGATTCTAGCAGGATTTCAAATTAAATGAAATAAAATAAAAATGAAAGAAATTCTGAACTCTCAAGTTTTGCTTCTGCTATACTGTCATTTACAACAATATTAATTAACAATGAAATAATAATTTCTAAATTATATCTGGAAAAAATATGTATCACTCAACTAATTTTTTAAAAATCATGTTAGGTTGTAGGTTGAGCTCCATCAATAAAATAATTACATCATATCCTTATACTCAACTTCTTTTATTTTGCTAAGGCGTTTCGGCTACATGGAACCATCTTCAGGGCAACTTGCAGAATCACTGCTTCACTATTGGCGTCATTTTTAATTAAAGTTAAGTATTATTAATTTTAATGAAAAATGACGCCAATAGTGAAGCAGTTTAATTATTCTTAAACCAAGAACTACTCCAAAGAAATCGGAACTTTTTTCAGATTCCTTGTGATGTGAATTTTTGTGGATTCAATATTAGAGTACTACCACTAGGATGCAAAGTAAAAGACTATTTCAGTACCGTTTGAAAAATAACCTGTCAAGAAAGTTTAAATTCCAGACTTAGTAATCTCCCGAGCCTCGAGGAATATTATTGTTATTTTTAGAAGGTTTGGATCTTCCTAGCATCTTCCCCACCGTTCAAAAACTCCAAAAAAAAAGATATCTAGCAGAGAAATACGACTGACCACGAGTGTCCAGAATAAAAAAATTAAAAATAAATAAATAAACATACAATGGCGTTAAAGGAAATAACAGTCGTGAACTTTAATCAGCTTTAGATTAATATGTAGAATCATAAACGAATCTCTTTGTACCATGTGATAAACAAATTATGACTTTGTTTTAAGTTCCTCTAGGACTGACAAATTGATACTAACATGACAGGAAATTTACTAAACCTAAAAATACGTAAAACGTCTTAATTCTGGTTATACAGTGCGTTTAATGAAAGAGTTGGCTAATCATGCGGGTTTCTGCGTCGCGGCTCTAACTTCCGAGCGATCGGGTGAAATATCTACGCAAATAAAACCGCTAACGGTGTAATGATTCAGGTTCTCACAGTTATAGTTAAAATTACAATGAAATTAACCACGTACCTTATCACAAGAGATGTCGGAAATGTCTTCCTCTTGCATCCACACAACACTGGCACCTTTTTAGGAAATTTCCTTTCACGCGTTTAAGTTCAGCTTCCGAGGTAGAGTTAATCTCTCTTGTGATATTGTCTTTTAAGTTCTCCTAATGTATGGGGGTTTGACCTATACACTTTATTTTTCAACTTCAAACTTATGTGAAAGAAAATTTCCTAAAAAGGTGCCAGAGTTGTGTGGATGCAAGAGGAGGACATTTCCAGCATCTCTTGTGATGAGGTACGTGATTATTTTCATTGTAATTCCAACTGTAAATGTGAGAACTTGAATCATTACGCCGTTAGCGGCTTTATTTGCGTAGATATTTCACCCGATCGTTCGGGAGTTAGAGCTATGGCCGCCGCGACGCAGAAACCCGCATGATTGGCCAACTCTTACGTGAAACGCACATTCCATGACTTTATACTTTATTTATTTAAAATTATATTTAGTTTGTGTTTAAAAAGAAAAATACTAGTTGCCCTGTCTTAGAATCTTACATTTTGAAGCACATGAATGAAGACGTTTCACGTAAGAACAATACAACAATTCTGGATTTATTAAATAGGAAGCAAATAGCATGCAATGGTTAGTATTTTCCACTGCCCCTGTTCTTGGCAAACACGCACCCATGCACTCAGCTTCCCATAATCGTCAAGAAAGGCTGTCATTTTGACCGCCTGCTTCCTAACCCCACATTTTATGCAGCAATTACCCTTCAAGATCTTGTGATAATGAACGTAATAACATCCTGAACTGTGACACGGCCTTCAAATATAAACAATAATCTACATAACAAAGCGTTTAAATAAGCTTCGACAAAAAAACTATTGCATATTCTATCTTACGCATAAAAAAACTATACTCCTCTTGTACGCACATGCGTTTTGAGACGAAGTTGATTTTTCATCAGGAAGTGTATTTTTATGACGATATCTGCATTATTATCTAGGTTTCTCATGCATAAATCAAATAGCAAAGTAGGATTTATATCAGATTGCATAAACAGACTTCATTGTGGAAATTTACTATTAAGTAGTAGCCTATTACGTAACTTGTTTGACTTTAGTTTTGAAGATTTCTCGGAATTTAACAGATGAATTAAAGTAATGACAACTAATTACCTTGAAATTATAACATAAAAACAATTGCAGTGTTTCAATCCATATTTATAAAGCAGTATTATGGAATATCAATGAGTCTGAAATTATGGGTTGAATGTTTTTATGTATGAGCCAGAATTCATGCATATTTCACCTAAAGTACTCATTCGGATTTTAAATACAAGGCAGCATTCCTTTAGCAGATTGAAATTAATTCATATCGTGATAAGAATAAACTGGTAATTCATGCCACTTTCGCAAGTTAAGGAGTGTCAAAACTATAATTGTGGATGGATAATAGCAAGGGTTGGTAGAGAAATAAGGAATTCTGTTAACACCCAAACTATAGTGTATTCTCCGACAAGTTCATGAAGACTTTCTGCAACAGAGAACAACAGCATTTTTCGAAGCGGGCTCATACAGAAGGGTCCAAAAGTAACAACCATAAACTATTTAAAGAATATGCCAAATATTTTTAAATGGGAGAGTTTCACAAAATGAAAAGGAATTTTAAACAGTTATTAAATTTATTTATTGGATTGTAGCCTTACTTGGCTGTAGAATTAAAGAATCTGTAGCATCGATATAGAACTGTCCGACGGGGCGTTTGCTTCGAGCCGAGAGTTTCAGAAGTGTCAGAATTTAAGAGGAGGGAACAGATTGAAGGAGAGCTAGAAAGAGAGAGAGAAAGAGAGTGAGAGAGAGAGAAAGAGAGTGAAATAGAGAGAAAGAGAAAGAGTGAAATAGAGAGAAAGAGAATGAGAGAAAGACAGACAGCGGAAAAGAGTAAAAGGGGCCATTAAATTGGACTGCCCAGCTGACTTAAGTTAAAAACAAAACAAAATAAATCTGAAGACTGTTGTTACGAATGTATAATAATAATAATAATAATAATAATAATAATAATAATAATAATAATAATAATGATATAACTATGACAAGACCATATATTAATTGGCTACAATATTACTTTGATGTAGGCAAATTTTATAAATTCTGAAGAGTTCAGAGCCTATAATTATGAATGAACAGACTTCAAAATATCAATAAGAAGACCACTTTAGCGGCGAAATTAAGTGGACTAATGGGGCATATGTTTCTGAATATTACTGCACATTTTTTTGGCACAAGATCTTGAATGCGAGGTTATGACCCAAAGCGCCCCTTGACCCGGCAGCGAGTGTATGTTTGGCTGACCTCACTGTGACCTGCATCCAGTCCCGGTAGTCGACGACGCCCTCCAGAGGGGGCCTTACAGATAGACCTGCTCGGTCCACCCCCGAACTTGCCGTCTCTTTTTCATTCGAGGGAAGCAGGAAGGTAATAGAGCGAGGCGGTCGTGGAGGGTCATCCTCAACTGGGTCGTTGCTGCAGAAAAGAGTGCGTGCTTGTGCAAGAATAGTTATTTGACCCCAGAGCTTGTTAAAACAGTTCAAAATTGTTTAATATCGGCTGTTATACAGAGTATAACAAAAAGGTAGGTCAATACTTCGGGGAAACATTTATTGCATACAGAGGGTGAAATTATGTTATATGAACATGGGTCCGAAAATGCTTTATTTCCTGGTTAGAGCTCTTTCTATACACTTGCAACACTTAGGGCCTGTATTACCACATGCCGACAATTCCTCCCGATACGTGGCTTCCAGATAGCTTAATTAGAAGATGTCTTGTAATACCACCGCTGAACTGCTCTCGGCAAGAACGCAGTAAAATTTTGTAAAATGGTCCTTACCTCGTTGAGCAAAGAGGTGTGTTTGTTGTAGTTCGGTAGGCAGCTCGGATTTGTATCTGTACAATTAAATTACACAAGAACATATCGTTTTAAGTGCATTAATCGATTTGTGCAATTCTATTTCATTCATATGTGAGCCTAAAATGACATTTTTGTGTAAATTAAATCTTCCGGCATCAATTCTAAATTTCATGTGGCCAGGATGCTTCGGAGTGCTGCCATCGTGTTTCCACCAAGCTTCCCTAACTAGCAGTTGGAAATTTCTCAGGCACGCCATCCTCCTGCTAGCTTATCTGGAAGTTGTCTTGCCAGACTGATTTTGTCAGGAGATCATAATAAGCAATTCTTGGCCAACTTAGAGTTAGGTTCTGTATCTGGCAGATAAATATATCAGGTGGTCGTCATACAGGCCCTTAGCAGAATACTCGAAAGCAGAACTGTGAAAAACAGAAATGTTCAAAATGTCCTCCATTAGCACGGATACGTCCGTCAACCCGCCGTCGCATGGACTCCCTGATGCGCTGATGTATCCCTGGAATATTTCGTATTCTCTGGAAGCCTTTCAGAATACGAGCACGGAGACTCTTTACGTCTAGCACCAGTGTCGCATAAATAAGAGTTTTTAAATGCTCCCACAGATAAAAATCTAACGGATTCAGGTCAGGCGAGCGTGGAAGCGAAGTACTTGCCATCGTCAGCAGGGTTGTAGACAAAGGGCTCTAACCAGGAAATAAAGCATTTTCGGACCCACGTTCATATAACATAATTCACTCTTTATATGCATGGAATCAAATTGAGGAGCTACTTGATAGAGAAGTAGCGGCTCCAGACATAGAAAACTACCATTAACGGCCGTGGCCATACTGACCACATGTCCCCAATCCTGCCATCTGCCTATGGTAGATGACGCAGCGGTCGGATGGTAGGCCAAATCCCTCCATATAAATGCATGGAATTATTTCGCAAAGTTTTGGCTCATCTTTTTGTTACACCCTGTATAAGAGCATAACTTATACCGAGTGATTCACGCGTTTTCTTTGTAATTAGAAGAAATGATAGCCAATATACTTTCCAAGAAAAAGAATATGAAACTTGTGCCCTATTTTCGAATATTTTTTGCTTTAGATCTATTATTTTGAAGGGGGGGAAATGTGACAGTTTATTCAAGGAATAATTTAATCTGACATGAATGAATATGATGCAGTAGCATCGTGTTTACAAGACATTATCAACGAATCAATACAGTGAATCGCGCGTTAGTGAACAAAGCTTGAAGTCAAGCAGATGACGTGAATTTGCTCGACTATTCCCTTCATCCAACTTGTATTTCATAATGACCAATAACATTTAGCAATGCCTCGGATATCGACCAATCACGATAGTTTATCTTATAATATGCTTGCTTTGAACACAAAGATGAGATTTTATCTGATACTGGATATGTAAAGCATCAATATGCAGTGATTAATAGGCCACATGCTGCCAGTTAACAACATAAAAGTACATTACTTTATACAACATAACTTGTTTGGAAATTGAAATAATATAAATGTCTATTGATTAAAACACAATTTCGATTCGGTTCAAGCCAGTTTGTGTGATTTTATTCTGTTATGATGGTAGCAACTTCGACGACGCTCTCTATCTTTTGGTATACACTACCGGTAGCATTGGTTACAATCTGATTAACTCGAATCGATTTGCTGAATAGATCCATCGACTGTTCATTCATTTAGTATGCCGTCATCTCACAGCTAACGAAATATTGATAAGTTACAAAAAATATCATTTACATAATCTATTACATTTTATTTATGGAATAGTCTTAATAGATCACGCTCGAGATTACGAGTTTCATGAGATCAATTTGCGAGAACTAAGCTCGAAGTATCGATACACTCGTAATATCTCGTGGGATTACCTATGATAAATCGTGCTATGATTAGAGGGAGCACATGGGATTAAAAAATATATATATTTTAAAACACAGACTTCCCTCTGAAGACATTACGAATAGGACACATGTTGATATAATCTTTATTGAAATATTATCTGTTATCTTTTCCTCATGTAACGTACAAAAGCCGTCAAACATCCTGTATATAAATTGAATACAGAAAATCGTCGTTACACTGAAACATTAGTAGAAAAATATTAAAATACCTTACCCATCTGTTATGACCCAAAAATATGTAGGCCCATAGGTATAATACAAGGATACTTACCATAACATCTGCAGTACATACTGCGTTTCCAAAACTAGACAAATTGTCCGAAAGTTTCCTTTTAGGTGCAAGAATTATACAATATTGGACACAGTTGTGCAATATGATTTGAAGATCTCTTTGGCAGAATTTGAACTGATGTATGTAGTTTAGTTATGGAAAATAGAACCAGTTCTATACAGAAGGACTTCCAAAAATTACTAAAGCAACCATAATTTTCGTATTATTTGCAATGTATTTGAAATTATTAGGCTGGAAAAACAGTAACTCAAAAGTTCTTTCAAGTTAGTTCCATACTGCATAACTACATCCAATTCATAAAATAGTCTAACTACTTGTACACACTTCCTTATTGTACTCTTAATTGCTAGATATCTAATAGACTAGTTGGCAAGATACACATTATCACAATGAATGGATCATACTGATACTGATGACAAGTAGCCTACTCATATCGCGGAAGAAAATTTTAGGGCTCATGTATATTCGATTTTTGTTTCTTGCTTTGATTAACACCACCTCTCAAAATACTGAATGCTTTAATCATTCTGTATAAAAAGTGGATTTTCTCTTATGCTATTAGCGGAATGTACATAATCGAAATAAAGCGTATTATTCAGAAGAAACTGGCAAAGGAGCTTGATCAGCATAATATGTATGGGCAAGAATACTCTTTTAAAGATAAACAATTGTAGTATTTATTTTTTTATTTTTCCCTTGTACGAGGAAAACAAGTAAATGTCAGTTTCCATCCACATATAGTACAATATAATTTTAATCAAATAATATATTTAAAATAGTTCTAGATTAATTAAGGAAAACTCCCCAACTCTTTCTATCGGCTTCTGCTTTTTCTCCCCTTGTACATTTATATTATATTATATAATTAATTCTCTTGTAATTTTTTGTCTACTTCTTAACCTTAAATTGACGTAAATGTTTGGTAATACCTTTTTAAGTTAACATTACCGTACTTACTCTTCACCGAATACAATAAGGATAAATTAATCACAGAGGACGTAATGGGCTGGACATATTGCGCGCATGGGGAAGGAAAGACGTGTCTAAAAATATTGACTGGGAAACCCGAAGGGAGAAGACCACTGGGAAGACCATTAGACATAGGTGGGAGGAAAATATTAGAATAGATTTAAGGGAAGTGGGGTTTACACAGAATAGGGTCTAATGGCGGGCTCACGTAAGCGTGGCAATGAAGTTCCTGGTTTCATAAAACAGGTAATGTTCCTTTGGATTGCTTAGGAGTTGTCTATTGCCACTCAGTAAGTAAATAAGTTAAAAATGTAACACTGGAACTTCCTTCTCTTCTCTTCTCTTCTCTTTCAGAGTTTCAGAATTAGTCACGTAGGCTTGTTGTTTAATTTTTTTAAAAATCTTCTTACATTTAACTTAAAATTTAGTTTATATCTGTATATTCTAAAGACGATTGTCTGTTTCAGTAATTCATTCATTCATTCATTTTTTTTCTTGTTTATTGACTCATTGTATGTAATATGTAAAGATCTGTATTGGGTAGTAATGTAATAGTACATTTGTATTTAAATAATATATAAATAAATAAATATAAACAGTCCTACGAAAAAATACAGTACCAGTGACGTTTATCTTGTGCAATAATAGTAACAACTAGACGTGTGAGAAAAAAACACACGTTAGCCATTTCGAACTTATTCGCATTTCGAAGTTCCCCACCTTGTAAACTGCCAAAACGTGTCTTGACACCACAGAAAGTGGAATTCATAACCAAACTTTTAAATGTTTACTTTTTCGATACCGATAATTATTATTTCTTTAACTTACGAAGGAAACGTAAAACGCTGTCACGTAAAAACTAACAATAGCCAATAGCCATCAAATTAAATTAATTGCCTCCTCTTTAAAACGACCGCGCCAAGGTTCTCAGATATTATTTGTATAATTTACCGAATCTTTTAATTAACAGAACATAACACTTTATCGTGACCTTAGCCTAAATATGTTTTAATATTCTTTGTTTACAAGCTAGAGGGCATCATTAACAGGCTTTAAAAATCTATTTATTGCTATTTCTCAATCTGCCAATTTAACAGGAGTTAAAAACAAGAGAAAACAGTAAAACTATTAATTTTAATGGCCATTTATAGCTGTCTTTCGTAATTATATGCTGCACTTCAGACTCTGAAACGTACGAAAAGTTTTTATGTCATAGTTATACACGATGGTTGTACATCGCTAGTTAGGCCTGTGACCGCTGTACTGGAATTTGGTCCCGCAGGAGTTCTATTAGATACCTTAATTCTGTAAATGGGACTATTGATTTTACGTACACATAAATGTCATTAGTCTGCACCTAGACCAAACCCATGAACTTGAGGAAATAAAGTCTGTGCCATATCAGGTGCTGCATCCAGGCAGTCTATCACATAAGATAGGCCTATGTTTTATTTGACTAAATCCGTCACAATATTAATATTAATAATAATATAATTAATGTATTATTAATAGTAACTTACATAATATTAACATATAATAAGTTTTTTATCTTATTAAACAGTCTTAACAGTATTAATAAATAAATGATTATTACTAACAATAAATAAATTATATTAGTATATATTAATTACTGTATTATTAGGCCTATTATTATTATTATTATTACTGATTTTCTCTGTTGATTACTAGACTTCTGTTAGTGTCTTGTAAGTAAGACTTTGTCAATTGGTAATAGCCCTACTGCAGTCAACCTTCGTACTTTATACCTACCGTGACACTAAGGTTAAAAGCACGTACGAAAGGAACTTACGAAAACATTTTGTTGTAATTCACAAGTAGGCTACACTAGTAAGTAGTAGGCAGGTTTTGATCGCTGAGCAAAGACAATACGACCATGGGTTGGTCCTTTATCTAATGTATTATTATTATTATTATTATAAAAGTAAACTGTTTGTAATTAGTCTAGTTCTTGTTAACTATTTTAATTTGTATGCCAATCGTATCTGTCATCAGGCCTTGGCCTAGTTATGGTGAATAAAATACAACATAAGCATGCCGGACGCAAGAATCCTTCGAAAGAGTAGAAGGACTCGGGGATTCAGTGGTTGAAGTTATGTTCTTACATTTTTTAAGTTAATGTTTACAAGAACCTCGGAAAGTAACACTATGATGCAAAAGACTAACAACCTTACTATCATGTGTCGATTATCTAGAATTTGTGAGCCACGACATCTAAGATTTCTAGGGCCTCAAAGTGTCTTAAATAACTTACCGGTACTTCTTTGTGAAAGTTTTTCGCTTCGTTCATCAAAAAATTAAAGGCTCTATGTTTTTGCGTATATCAAAGGCGACTTTGTGGCAAAGGCTGCTAAAATATATTTTTTATGAAAAAATATTTTCCTCCCTTCTCTTTCGTTAGATATTTTACACACTAATTTAATTATTTCTGTGAATGAGTGTTGCTACGCAATACTTAACCTATAGTAAGTACGGTACAATCACACCATAATACACCCTGTCCGGGAAAGACCTGACGAAAAAGAAATAATTATATATCAGAAACCATTACAGTTACTACCTCAGTATTTTCACAGTTAGAAAGACAAACTCAAAAAGTTTTGTTTTGTAGCATCCCGTAATGCACATGAGCATGCACATTGTTGTTGCACGAGGAGAAACGAAAAAAAGCTTTTTCTGCCCAGCGTGTGTAGTCAGTCTTATTCTGAGAACTGGGAATGCAAGTTGTGCGTAGGCTACAACGTCGTTTCCAAACAGACAACGGCCGAAATCCTCCCGCCCGAAACAGCATTCTTCATTGGCACAAGCAATTTCTGGAGACAGATAATGTTCAGTCACAGCAGGGAAAGGCAAAGAAATCGCGCATAAACGACAATGACATTGAAAGTGTACGGGCTGCTTTTGTAAGAAGCCCGAGGAAATCCATTCGTTAGGCGGCAAGACAAGTGCAAATACCAAAATCCACAGTCCATGGGAGAGAAGGACCTACACCATGGCCACCAAGGTCGCCGGATATGACCCAACTGGATTTTTTTCTGTGGGGCTTTTGAAAGACAAAGTGTAACGCACGCCTGTGACCGATACTGCAGATTTGCGTGGCCGAATCTACGATGCAACAGCACTAGTCACACCGGAGATGCTTTCGCGTGTGTGGCACGAAATTGAGTATCGGGCCACAAATGGTGCTCACATAGAGGCTTATTAAAACTCATCGTGTTTCTCTTTGTAACCGTGAAAACATCACGTCAATAAATGCAATAGTTTCAGATATATAATAATTTCTTTTTCGTCAGGTCTTTCCCGGACACCCTGTATATCAAGAATGTAATTTGCTATGCAGAAGTTCCAGAGGTCCCAAAAATCCCTCAACTAACATTATTAGTGCAATAGTAGAAAAGCGAATGACATTGCTGCCAACAGAGATTGCAAGGCAAAACGTTCAACAAACAGGAATATTATAAGCTTGTTGCTCTAAAGAATATCTTAAATAATCATTTAAATTATGAATGTATTTATCTTGCTGATCAAAGATAAAACCTTTAAGGCTGAAACATTAATCATGATTTTTCGCTCCCCCCCCCCCCCCCACTTAACCATTCACAGCCATTTTTTTCAACCTGGCAAGTTTTGTCAATTTTTAATCAAATTTTCAAGATCACTGTATTTTTCCTGTAACATTTAGAAAAGCTTTGTTTGCAATCGTAACAGATTAGAGTATTTTGTTGATAACACATTTTCTTCTTCAGCCATCTTCTTGTAAGTGCAAATTTAGAACTAATAGCGTTTCTCGACTCTTTGCATTTTGTCCAAGCCAAATTGTTTACTTTGTTCCTATTCCTTTTTGACCTTCACATTAGCCCTCCAGAATAATTTGCTGGAACATATATTTTTCTTCGTGTTGTACATTCATTATGCAATTACCACACATTTTGTGGTTATTAGCACTATTTTTACGAAATAAAATATATTCTTAAGAAAAGAATCGTGAGATTGCCACTTCTTTTGTTGTAATTTTGTAGCGTCTGCCTAATTTTTATTATCATGTCTCACATAAAAGGTTGCATTAAATTGTACGCTACAAAGCTCGTTTCTTTAAGTAGGGTTAATAGAATTTTCTATCGGTCTTTCACAAGGGTTCGTAAAATGTCTGATGAATTTCCAACTTAAATCATTCCTGTATAATTAAAGGCTAAAAATTAACTTCTTCTTCTTCTTCTTCTTCTTTCTTTATCGTAGTTTCACCTCTCCCTATTAGGATTTAAGCGACCCAAGCCGCCCGGGCCTTACAGGGCCGCGACCTGTCGGGAGAGGGATTATCTTTGGATCACATACATACTTTTTTGACCAGACAAGGACATGGAGGGCCTCCCCGGATGAGTGATCAGCCCAATGCCGGGGCCACCTCCGAGACAACACGAACACATAGGACGAGACACAACATTCACACTCACACTCATTCCAAACAAGGCGAGGATGGGATGAAGATGAGAATGATGGCCAGATGATATCTGGGGACCACAAGGGCCTAAAGTTACCCGACATTTGTCTCAAAGGTGAGGGAAAACCCCAGAAAAAACCCCACCTAGGTACTTGTCCCGACCAGGAATCGAACCCGGGCCCGCTGCGTGAGAGGATCCCCTGAGCCACAGCGGTGGACTAAAAATTAACTTTATCATCTAAATTACGAGATCCCTCAATGGACTGTTTACATTTAGTCTAATATCTCATGCGTTTCTGAAATTATCTGAAACTGAAAGAGCGATGCAGTTGCGAGAGCATATCTAGGGAAATTCAAAAGCATTATTTACATTATAATGAATATTTAATTAATAAAATCTAAAATAATAAAGCACTGAAAGCATAGATAATTTGATTTATATCCCTACTGTAACTACAACTAACGAGAGAGACCAAGAGGACCAATATTTCATTTTAATTGTTACATTACGTGTACCGGCTGTTCTGTTTTGTTATGTTAGTATGTTAGCCGGTATGTTAGTATAAATGTAGAAATCAAATCTTAAAATTATTTTAGTTTGAATACACAATTATGAGCCCACTTTCTTCAGAACAGATGTTACGTCCTTTGTAAATAATAAAGTACGAGAGATGAAGATTTAGTTTTGTTGTCAAGGAGAGGTGAAGAATAATTAGCTGCATGTCGACTGATGGGAAAGCAACCAGAAATGATTACATAAAAACAAAGTTAATAAAATTCGGGGAAATTGCACAGTAATAAAATAAGCATTATGGCTGGATGATTTCATACACCTTTCCTCCCCAAATATAAACATTAGTTATGCCTAGGAGAGATTTAAAAAAACCTTGTTTAACGTTAAATCAGCATGTACATAATTTCAACTTTAAAGAAATGTTACCACAACTTGAACATTTTGTGAAGTATTACTCAGAAGCATAGCAGTAGGCCTAATAAAATAAAATAACACTGAATAAATAAACTTGTATCACTCAGTACTACTTTTGGTAATATTAATTACCTAGTTGGGGTACTTTCAACTACATATGATAGCCATCTTCAGCAAATGCTTCCCATGTTGCATTTAGGAAGACGTTTGTGTATGATTTTGTCGTACAGTGTATGTGAACTGAATTGTACTTGTTCGTTTGAAGATGTTTGTGTGGTCTTTTGTGGCGTTTCAGTTGCTGAAGATAGCTATAATATGGAGCTGAAAGCGCTCCGACAAAATTATTCACATTACCTTAGTAGTAGTGAATGTCAGTATAAGGTTTAAATAAGTAAACATTAATTAACATATCAACAAAATTAAGAAAATTGAAGAAAGAAATTATATATAAAAGACAAATAAAATTAATCCTCTATTTATTATGAATCTACCTATATTTATTCAGCTGAATATTAATCTTAGTTTGTTGCACAATTTGCACAAATTCTGAATAAATGTATATTGTAACTGTAGTAAAGAATAAATCACTTCTTACATATTACTGCTCTAAATCGAAAAGTCCTGCAAAAAAGGTGCATTTCTATTCTACTCTTATTACACAAATTTTCAAATTACGCCTTCTTTGCAGATAAAAATGCTACAGGCAATGGGAGCATTTCAGATATAAATATTCCCTTAAAAACCAAGCATCTCTTGTTAACATCAACATCGTAAACTATCAAGTCGGTTCCTATAGCCTAAAAAGGACAGAGTTTGCGGTATACGGACAAGAGGGCATTACTCGAAAACAAAGAAATCTCTAAGAAGAGTGCCGGCTAAAATGTTATACAGGGCTTCTGATTGCAATATTTTTATCAACTAGGGCTAGAATGCACGTATCACACGCGAGTAGAAGCTTTATGCCCATTGTCTACATTAGCCTATATGGTATGGAAATATGAGACCATTAGCACTGAGTTGTGTCATATTGTAGTAACGCTGTCGACAGAGTAGACAACATTTTACACAAACTCCTGTAAATCGATGCGCAAATTAATATGAGGGTAATGGACTTATAAGCGGTTTCTGATGATACAAAACATCAAACTGGTTTGTGCGGGATAGAAGAGAAAATTTAGTTAATATACAATAAAGTAACTGTAACTTCATACGGGTGCATTAAGAAACCAGTGGCATCTAACACACAAACAAACAAACAAACAAAAATAATAATAATAAATAAATAATTATATATTAATTATATATATGAATTAAAGCTGAATTCTTGAAGCTGTTCTGCTATCTTATTTATCCTTACGAATAGGCTTTTATTTCTATAAGAAACTTTTTAATAGATATACGCAATTTTTACAAATAAAATTCTCCTTTTTGTTTTTGTGTGTATATATACACACACAAAAACAAAAAGGAGAATTTTATTTGTAAAATTTGCGTATATCTATTAAAAAGTTTCTTATAGAAATAAAGGCCTATTCGTAAGGATAAATAAGATAGCAGAACAGCTTCAAGAATTCAGCTTTAATTCAGCTAGTTCGAACGTTGATAAATTTCACTTCAAATAAAAATAAGAAATTAATCAACCCATATTCTGTGACCAGGGCGGCGCCTCCCGCGAGAGAATACACTAACGAAGATGAATTTAGTTAGGGTTGGTGCATATAAAAATTTGTAATTGTTATGCACTATTCTGTGAAATGTATACACGATTAATATTTCTTAGAACAGGCGATAGAGTCGAGGACCTTATCGTAATTATAATTTCCCGGAATGGGAAACACGCAGCAATTTAAATTTTTATTGCAATAATTTTGACACATTTAAATAAAACAACACAAACAATATTCTAGAAGAAATTGATTTTAATAATCCGAAGAATTAACGTAACTAATATGTTTTAACTCCCCGGAAGACCAAGAAAGAACAATAAAAAGTGTGCGTGGAACGCCACGCGACAGAAGTAAAACTTGTTTTAATTTTTGAATTTTTTCAATTTTGGATTATTGGACTTCTTAATATTGAGTTTTGAACTTTTTAAATTTTGGATTATTGGACTTTTTAATATTGGGGCTTGGACTTTTTTAATTTTGGATTTTGGATTTTTAATTTTAGATCTTCGAACTTTTTATTTTTTGGATTGTTTAATTTTAGATTTTGAATTTCAATTTTTTATTTTTAAATTTTGGATGTTTTATCTTGTAATTTTGATTTTGGATTTATTAATTTTGAATCTTTTTATTTTTTCAATTTTGGATAAGCCTAATCACTGAGTTGATTGTTTTCTGTCCGTTCCGTCACACCTCACTAATTTCATGACGATTTTGAGCGTAACACTAATTTCGTGATGATTTTGAGCGTTACACAAGCTCTCGATTTACCCCTTCAAAAATATAGTATTGGTAATTATTCAAGTATGGTTCCTCGAGCTCATATCAAAGCCCTTTTATAAAAAAATTAACGATGAATTTTAAAGAGATGAAGAAAGAAGAAGAAAAAACAAGAACGGAATAAGAGAGAATGTTGTGGTATACGAGAATGTGTTTGTATTCTATACCACAACTTATAAATATTACTGGTAAAGTATAGGTAAGAAATAAAACAATAGCTTCAACGTTCCGCACGCCTACATCCGTAACAAGCACCTGAACATCCCAATCGGCATCTGCATGCTGCCAGTTTTCAAATTTATTCATCCAATTGGAACAGCATCCGCCCATACACCTTTACTTCATAATAGACGCATCTGCCTTCTGTTTGCTTTCCGAAGGGTTTGGGTTATTATTTATTAGCAAATATAAAAATTGTAATTACCTTAAATAGTAAGCTACAAATTTATTTACAATTTATTTGCGAAGTATTTACAAGCGTGGAATAATACTAAACTGTACACTTCCTTTCATTGCGCTGAAGTAAGTTAATAACTAAAATTAAAGTAAATAGATATAGCCTATAAGACTGGTGTCGGCCGCAGTGGTCTAGAGATAGCGGGCCCGCTTCTAGATCCGAGGGTCGCGGGATCAAACCCGGCCGCGGTCGATGATTTTTCAGAACGTTTATCCTGGGCACGGAGTCCTCCGCGAGGGACTTTAAGCTGGGGTCGTAGATTTACGGCACGTAAAAGAACTCCAAGCCTAAATTAGAGCCTCTGGACAACATTTCTCGGCCCTTTCACGTCCAAGTAATACCTTAGTTTTCGGAAGGGGGTTGAGAGGCGATGAGCTTACCACTTGTCCCTCTGCCCTCTCTCGGAAAATGAACGTAACAAAATTCACATAGGTAACAGAAACCTCCACTTCGAGGCCCTTCGCCCCAACATAGGGGATATAGGATGACAGATACAGATACATTTAGGGCACTGCTATAGGTTGAGGTACTGCGCTACAAAGCGGAAGGTCGCGGGTTCGTTTCCCGATGAGCATGTTGAAATTTTTCAACTGACTTAATCCTTCTGATGGCACAGTGACCCTGGGGTCGACTCAGCCTCTAAAAGAAATAAGTACCATGAGCATTTTTGGGGGTAAAGGCGGCCATTGCATAAGGCCGAGAACCCTACCACTTTAATGTGCCGAATGACTAAAATTCTGGGAGCCTCAACCTCTTTGAATCCGAAGGGCCTTCATGGCTTGTACAGGGATTACTTTACTGTTATATAGAGCTGAGGATACTGGATATTAAACTTTTTTGTTGCTGACTGAATGTATAAGCTACTTCTACTTTTGAATATAACATAGGTCAAACATATAATCTAATTGCATGTACACAATAGGCTACACGAAGATAGTAAACTACCTTTGCTTAATAGAAATCGTCTTCTGACCAGGGACATACCTATATTTACGGGCTACACGTTTTCTTAAATTCCTTTAGAAAAGAAATAATTATATATATTTTTAATACAAAAATTGGACTGCTGCTCTTTCACCTGGCAATACTCATAAATCCTTTCCTGTAAACTTTGGTCATATAATATTCGTACTTACTGCATAACATGCTCATTAATATTAGTAAAAATAATAGTAATACTATCATTATATTCATAATCAATAATATTAAGAAGCTTCTTTCTCAAATGTGAATTTCTTCCCCGGGTACTTTACGTACTAACGCTGCTAACAATAAGGGGGAAACAAACGAAAAGAACACGAATTCAAAAAAATGAAAATTGCAAAGGACAAAGAAAGACAACAAAAGAATACAAATCATACAAATGTGTATTAGATAAGAAATGAAGAAAAAAGGTGAAGCAAAAATGAAACTAAAAAAAAAAAAAAACAGAAAGAAAGAAAGAAAGAAGATACCATGGAAAGAACTGATGGAATATGAAGGAAAGAAATGTGGAAAGTGAATTATTATATAAATAAATAAGACACGTAAATAAAAACACATAAAATGAAGGAATTGGATAAAGAAGAATAAAACATAGAAAGAAAGGAAGAAAGAAAGAAAACAAAAAAGAAAGGAATACAGTGGATAGAATGGAATGCAATGTGGGCAGAAGAATCGCACGTGCTAGGAAACACCTGATGACCCAGTTTGGGGGGAAGGAAGGGGGTCGCCTTTCGCCGGGGGGACTCCATCATCTGCTTGATCCATAAAGAACGCATTCTCGTGAACTTTATGAATGAATTTCACCTTCGCGATAAAAGGGCACAAGAAACCCATTTAAAAGAGTTCGCACTTTTAACTTTTAAAACGGTATGGCCAACCAGAGAAAAGAGAATTGATATTCATTATATTAACATAAAACAAAGGGGTAAAAGAGTAAGTACAAAACAATAATGATTGCCTCAAAAGTACTGAAGTGAATTTATCTCGGATTGGAGACAAATCTGGGTAAAATAAAATGAAATTAAGCAAGAGGAAATAACAGTGTTCAGATTACAGGTCTTCGCAGGACGGCGGCGTTCCTGGTAAAAGTTTTGCGGATTTCTGTATAGGGTTTTAGGACTAACCAAAGGACAATAATGCCAACAGAAGGATTAGATTAAATATTAAGTTCCAATGACTCCACTGGGGTCATAATCGCGATCTTCCATTCCGTATGGCTGCACCTCAAGCTTACTTCTAGACGTCCAAAGAATCAGAATAAGTACGGTACTGTATAAAATAGCGTCACCACCTCCTGCTGCTTTGGCTAAAATTTTATAGCAACTAAAACGGCAATAAAAAATAATTGGTTTTACACTCACATAACTTTCTCTTGCCTAAGCTCGGATGTTACCAAGTCTCACTTCAAATTCTGATATAGGATAAGAGAACATACTGCAGGGATTGCGTATTCAGTTGTTTCAGCCTCATGCAAAAAGCATGCCGATTTTTAAGGAAAAGCTTCAAATAAATATTTTAGCTCTTAGTATAAGCCCCTCGTGTATAAAATTTATAAAAAATCGTTGAACATTTTTTTGAAAAAGATATCTAGCCAAAACACAAAAATTTGTTTTTCTATGGTTTTTTTGTTCTCGAATTACGCTGTTCACAGATGGACACATACATACACAAATATAGTTTTTTGAAATTCGTGTTTATAGATTCAGGGGATCTGTAAACGTGCATTTATGCGTAAAAGTCGACATGGAATTTGATGGTAGATCTAGATAGGGTATTTCCTCTACCTATATTACCTATGGTACGGGTAGGGAAAATAAAAATGGTTTATCTATGGTATTTGTGTTTTCTCTTTGAAAACTATGACAATGACAACGTCCCACGAGCTTAACCGGTTCAACACAGTCAAAATGTGAAGCCTGTACCGTAAATCCAGCGTTAACATTAAACGGCTAATCTGTAAATATAGTACCACAGAATTATAGTTTATCGTCTAATAGATTCATAATTTCTTATTTAAGAATCAGACGAATCAAAACATATAATATAAAACCTTATAGTTGAGTTCAGACAACGTAAACAAGAAGCTTTTTGTCACATCCACAAAAGATGAACTGAAACTACAAAATTTGATTTTAGTACGACTTCTCGTCCTTTTAATAGCTTTGCTATTCACAAATAGATACTGAAATATAAAAATAACAACAATAGTTATTTAGAAACCAGAAGTCAATACACATGGGTCTCTGATCAAGACATGAAAACATTTTACACTGAACAGGTGTCGGTTTTATGGATTTTTGGGAGGTCACCCATATTGGGTAATATAAATTTTCATCAGCGTATTTCAATGAAAATAATTAAGGCAAAAGTTGTAAGTATTTGTATTCTTAGAAAATATTGAAAAAAAAATACTGTAAGATATATATTAGTGGCAATTGTAAATAACTTTTATAAGAAAAAGGAAATAAAGAGTTTATTATCACATTTATATGATCTTCGTGGATTTATCCTTTTGAGTTATGCTGTATATATATATATATATATATATATATATATATATATATATATATATATACATACTGCATATATAGAATAGATATAATTGTCAAAAATTCTATTTTTGTATTTTGAGGGTAAGAAAACATGTTATAGGCTAATTTCCAGTGAAAACCAGAAAACATTTTTTGTCTTACAACTTCGTGCCGTTCGAATGCTTTATTTCACAAGAGCATAAGTCACTATTGTAATCATTTTGAGGATAGTGTATTTACAGGTTCACCAAAGGCAGACATTTTATGTAGAAGCAACACCAGTCAAGCCGTTTAACAGAAGGCCTTGGAAGTGATTTATGCATAAATAGCGTTACCGGTAGTCAGTGATTTACTACTGTTCTAAGCGAAACAACTACTTTTTTTCTTCAGCATTATGTAATTTTTACATTAGCATTACATGTTGTAACACCAAAATAAATAAAATTATTCATGAAATGTTCAATATAAAAAAAATTATGTTGAGGTAATACTTTTGTTGGGTAGTTGCTATGAGATATAGGCTATCATGTTGCTGTCGATTAGTTGATATTTTTGTGTTTTAATAAACCGACGAAGAAACTTTCGTATGTAATTCAGAGAAGAGGAAGAGACGAAACAAATATAAAAGTAAGTGCAAAGGAAAACTTATAGATTAATACAATATGATTTGAAAAGATTCTGGGTTTTCGCATTTAATTCTATTAAGTATTTGAATAACGAATGATAAAATCAATGTAATGGGTCCGAGTTCGTGTTTGTGAATTATGTGTCGGTTTATATTTGCATAAATGTAGAGGAAATTACATAAATGTACCAGCAGAGTCTGTACATACTGTTACGCACAATTTACATGGTTCAGTATATGAAAAATAATCTTATTCCCTTGGTGGATAGCTGTCGTATGTAACGTTCACTTTTGTGCGGAAAATTTGGTCTCCACAGTTCATTTGCGAGAAATTAAGTATAATAAAATACTAAATGCAATACAAGTTATAATGACATTTACAAGTTTCCGGTTTAAGAAAAATGATACACACACGAAAGACCAAAATGTTCGTGTGTAGAAACATTGGTTTTAATTTTATAATCTTTTAATAATTTAATGTAATTTGCGAAGTGTTATAACAATACGTTTTATAAAATCCTTCTGGTAGCATTATGGCCCTGGGGTCGGCTCTGCCTCAAAAATAAATGAGTACTAGGAGCAATCCTGGGGGTAAAGTCGGCTGGTGCGTAAGGCTTCACGTTTCGAATGCCTAAAATCTGGGAGCCTCAACCTCTTGGGGCCCTCGGGCCCTCCACAGCCTGTATAGGGTACAATTAACTTTTTTTTTTATATTTTGTAAAATCAAGTTTATGATTGATAGGCCTATATCACTGGTAGACTGGATCGTAATGGTTATTCTAGAAAAGGGCACCTACCATCTCTCTATTAATTATTGACGCAGAAAAAAATATGTCTAGTTAAAAATGTTTCAGTTACAACCTACGTGAGAATTTTTATTTAAATTATTTGTTAAGAGAGTTATTGTTGTAGAACGTTCTCATAATATTTCGGATTCAGTTTATTCAATAGTTTTTTCTCCCCCGCCGTGGAGGAGTTGGTAGTATGGCTGTCTTCCACCTGGCGGCCCGGGATCGATTCCCAGCTGGCTCGGGATTTTTCAGTAGGCCTAGTGGAAAATTTCCTTCCTGAGTTCAGAACTGGGTCTTGGGTTGTGCCTTCATCCCCATTCTGCGAGAGACACTAGCAAATATCCTCGGTATCACCCTTGCCTTTACTTTTCTTTACTCTTAACGGGTTTGCGCTATTTTAAAATATATCTTTTTTACAACCCACCCCATAAACTGGAAAATTAACATTGACGGAGAGAGTCCTTGCTAAACAATGTTTACGATTCAAAACAACATAAACAATCATACCTGCCGCAGTAGTCAGGTGGAATAGCGCTGACAGTTCTAGCAAGTTAGAATTACTTTATGCGGGGAGACCTCACACACGCACAAGTGGGTCAAACACTTTGATTAATACCTCTAGTTGTCAACCCGTGACTTACTCAGACAGCTGCTTACATACACCTGACATTCATTACCATAACAGCTCGCACATAGTTCGCTCTTGCATGCTCAAACAGTGGTCTAATTCAGGGCAATTTAGTCATGTTTATTTTTAACGTGGCACTCACAATGATGCTATCTTATTTTAATGGGCTCAACTGGTTTCAGATATCTTCTGTTCTTGTAGTAACGTCTTTAGAAAGGATTTATGTTGCGATTTCGTATCAGGCTCGTGTTGTGAAGCAAACTCGTTGAATACTTAGCTTAGTTTCTTAACGTATGAACCCCGTTACTAAAACGTGGGGCTCAAATCAGGATACTTCATGGTTTCTATTTACTCTCACAAGTAAACTAAAAGCTTCTTAAAAGCATATACTTTTAATTTTAAGAAACTTTTTAGGCAATACACGGCTGAAAATTATGAAGAAATGTGACGTCAGATGCTCAAAAGTCTTTCAGTAAACATGGACTCCGCGATTATTTTAGGTTATGTCATATTTCGACAGAAAGTGGCCACTAGCAAGAGCAGCAATCCGCTGCCGTCCCATTTACTGAATGCCTAATTGGTTACGAAATTCTTAGGCTTATAACCGCCTTCACACAATTTCTATGAAAAAAGCTGCAAATAAAAGTTGTGGTCTCAAGAACAGGTCACAAAGAGGCTTACACTTACACACAATTTTTATAAAAGAAGTTTCAAACAAAAGATTCGGTCTCGAGAAATGGTGACGAAATGGATAGGCGTGTAACTACCTTTCAACAATTTCCAAAAAAGTTTTAAATGAAAGTTGTAATTTGAAGAATAACTTAATACAAAATGGCTAGGTTTATAACCACCAGTCAAATAATTTCTACAAAGAAGTTTGAAAAAGTTGTATTTTCAACAATAATTGAATCGAAAATAGCTAGGATTACAATAATAATTTGTACAAAAACGTTTCAAATAAAAGCTGTGAAATCAAGAATTGGTTAAGAATTAGGCTTATAACTACCCCTCAAACAGTTCCATAAAAAATGTGCAATTAAAAATTGAGGTTTTAACATTTGGTCACTAAATGTCTAAT
Organism: Ectobius pallidus; assembly: GCA_964059195.1. Classification (NCBI taxonomy): domain Eukaryota; kingdom Metazoa; phylum Arthropoda; class Insecta; order Blattodea; family Ectobiidae; genus Ectobius; species Ectobius pallidus. Next base: position 108,096,912 of record CAXKWD010000007.1, on the reverse strand, counting down.
GCAACTATTCTTCAAACAATTTTCCAAAAAGTTCAAATAACTGTTATGGTGTGAGTAAGCGCAGTTGAAGTGCAACGTTTTAAACAAAATCAATTGGCAGTTTTACAGAATACAGTATTCTGAAAAACGTGTAAAGCAGTCGTATATCCATTATTTTATTTCGTGCCACATCATCGAATTGGAATGTAAAATTTCATTTTGATTAAACTAGTAGTTTTATAGCATGCTGTTTACAAAGAGAAGTGAAAATTATATTTATCTCAAAACATATGTAGCCTATATGCAATATACATTTTTAGCATAATAATTGTTTCATTTTTCATATTCCAAAATAAATTATTCTATTTTTGTCGTTTGATCGCTCAGTATTTAAACGCCTTGATATACTAATGTGACCAGGTTCGGCCTCCTTTCTCATACTGTACTGCGTGGTTTGAATAGGCCTATTTAAAATCAGGTATCATACGAGAATTTGATTGGAGGAACTTGGCAATAAATTGTTGGTATTTCTATGGAAACACATACAGTGCTGGCTGCAAAATATTACGTTCTATGTATCAGACTTCTTCAATCTTGTAGAACTATTAAGGAATATAATTATTAATGAATATTAAAATATTTTGGCTCTGGAAAATGAATGCACATCGACAGTGATCAGAAACTGGAAGAACGTTCTATTAAATTATTGATCTAATGCCTGTCGGAAACGGAAGTATAATCGCCGAAGAAACAAAAAGTAAGTTTACACTAACTTAATAATAAATAAATTTGAAATTATCGTATCTTGTTTAAGTGAACCAATGAGAAGTGCAAAGGAAAAAAAATTATAAGATTTCCAGCCTGTTAAAACTACATGTTACGTTTTAGTGGTGTATAGAACTAAATTATTTAGTTCATTTTTTCCTACCTGCAACCATTAAAATATGCGCTTTTGTTTAAATTAAACAAAAACTCGAATCGGTATAGGCTAACTTTTTCGGAGACAAATTTAATAAGTATTTAAATTGTACATTGTATATTCTGGGTAACACAGTCTTCCCATTTTACCCAGTATGTATGTCTTTAACTATTTAAATTTGTAAAAATAATTTTGTAAAATGTAGTTTCATGCAGAAAATATGTTAGAGCAACAAAACACTGCACACTTCATTTTGCTACATCATGGCGAATTTAAACTGAGAATTTATAGTCCAGACTTTAGAATTGTCTATAAAGGCTTCAAAATGTAGAGGGACCAATCCAGTACTTACGAATATTTCGAATTTCTATCAGTCGCAAGTATCTACTGTCATTCCTTTATCTTTTATCTTTATCACTTTCATTTTACCACATCTACGTGCACTAGTTTTATGTAAATCCATAAGGATTGAACACGGAAACATCCCATAGCTTCTTTGATAATAAAAATTAATTATTAAACACAACAAATATGTCTGCAGTATAGGCTATGTACTGCATATGAGCAAGGAGATATAATATAATGTACAATTTTATTTTATATGCGCGGAAGCATTAAAATCTTATGTAATAATAAGTAGGCCTACAACATTAATAACTAGGGTTCGGATGTTTGTGTCATGTCATATTTTTATCCTGACCTCCATTCTCGCCGCAAACACAAATTAAACGCGAATTGCACATTTGTTATCCTAATCGGACCGTTTTTATTTTGCATATAAAGTCATATTTTGGTCATTTTCGTGGTATTGGGTCATATTTCGGTCATATTTGTAATTTTAACGTCATATTTCAGTTATAAATTCGGAAAAAGAGCACAATTATGCAGTATGCACTAAATTATCGACTTAAATTTTTTTCCCGAGAAAGAGTCACAAATATTTTAGTTTTACTGTAACTGAAATGTGAAGGGACAATAGCAAGTAACAACAAAATTATCTCTTCCTCCTTGTTGTTAATAACTTCCAATATACATACTGTATTTTTAAAATACTTTCAGTTCACATTTGCAGTGGTAGGGCCTATCTGGAAACATTTAACAGATAGAAGTTATATACAAGTAGAACTGTAAATCACCTGTAAAATTGTTAAAATGTGATCATCTGATTTGAATTAATGTATTGTAATAATTTAGTGTCATAAACTTTTTTAAGATGTCATATTGTGGACTTTTGGGTCATATTTGCAGTCATATTTTACACTTTTTTAACCGAACCCTGTTAATAACACAAGACTGCACAATAGCAAAGCATTCAAACAAGACAAAACACTGCATTTTCTTGCTCAAGTTCTGCGATCTGTAATTTTCTTTTACCGGAAATAACTGATTTGATTACGAAAATAAGCTATCATGGCAGGGACAGTAGTATAGAGAACATTCAGTAAAAGCAGGAAACTAAACTAAACTCCGTGGCTCTACATCCCTGAAGGGACTAGGCCTACCATCCGACCGTTGTGTCATCCGCCATAGGCAGATGGCACCATTGGGTACATTTAGTTACCAACCAATCTCAATCAAGTAGCTCCTCAGTTTGTATCTCGAGGCTGAGTGCACCCCGTACCAGACATCCCTACGTCAGAAAAATACGAGAAGGTACTTGGGATCAAACCCGGATACGTAGCCAGCTACGCTAACCATGAGACCACGCAGGCGATCAGTAAAAATAGAAGAATGTAAGGAAATAGGTTGTTAGTGATTCCGACTTTTTATTCGTTAAATACCCACAACGAATTTAATTCGTGGTCCAGACCTCTCGTTATGTTACCTACGACAAATTTTCAAACACTTTATGCCTACGTGTTAAACGCAACATTTTAAATATTCATCTCAAGTTAATTAACACAAACGTGAATTACGAAAAGTAAATAATACCTAAACCTTGACTTCAAAACACTAACAGTAAATTTTCCTGGACACAAACTCCAAAACACTTTTCTTTCTTCTCAAATATTAAGAATGGAATATTTTCCTTTCGCAGCTCGTCGGTTAAACTATATTGTACATAGAATAACTGATAATGTATTGTCCTAAATATAGCTAATTTGAAAAAAAATACTACTTTGAACTATGAGATGAAGGATTTTGATATAAAATTACAGAACAAGGAAATCGTTCAAGATAACTACTGATCATGGCCTACTATAAAATAAGTTACGGTAAGGCCTTGACTGACTAGAATAGGTAAGATTAGTAAATAGGTTAGGAAAATCCTTTGTATATGGCCTACTTCGAGCAGCTAACTATGGCAAGGCTGGAGTTGCCGATGCCAGAACTTGGCCTCACTGAAGGCCACGGCAGAGATACAACGACCCCGCTGCATCCTGAAGACCTCTCACGCAGGTCCAGTCCCACTCCGCATGTGTTATTAAAAGAAAAAAAGGAAAAACTCCAGACTTTTTTCTCCTCAAGTGCTTAGTTAGCTCTTGTTATGTAATATCGATTAAATCCGTCAGAGTAACATGTCTCGTTTCCTACTCCCTCATTCAAGTCACCAAATCACATTTCAGTCAAGTCGACCACAGAAACAGATTAAATGCGCAAACAGCAAGTAAACGAGTTTTACCAGATAGAATCAGAGATCGCGAAACAAGCGCAGAGATAATGAAAATCCTAAAATGTTGTATGACTCTCACATGATTACTTCTAACCTAAACATAAATCTTACTTGCTGACTCAACACATATTTTATAGCTCTACAACTTATTTATGGAAGTGTGCAGAACGTCAAGTAGGAAGTAGAGTGTACACAGCATTAAATGGCATGGCAGACGTAGGTAGATTCCGTTTTCAGAAGGTTTCTTGTTAACTACCCTTCAGACAATTTTCAAATGAACTAGTACGTCTCAACATGAGCATCAATTTATTCGAAGTTTAAAGAAACGCCTTGTCGAAAAAGGAATAGCAAGAGCAAGCCACATTATGGAGACAAATCTAAACTCGATATGAAATTAAACTTCAATGTGATGTTTGTTTTGAGCTAAGCTGTTAACAAAAGGACTCTTATATGCACAAACACTTTTTTGAGTCTTCAGTATAATTTTTGCTTGGTAAACATGATTCCTATTATTGTATTCGATAATTATATACTTTTAATTTGACTAATATAAGAAGAAGTTAAAAAGTTCATGACTTTTAAGAATAGGAAATCATGAATCAGGAGCTATTCTTGATCCCCTAACATAAGCTACGGGTCACTTGTTCACCCACAGGAAATAAATTTTAATATTCTCAGCATGATAGAACCCGCAACCTTCCATGCGGTAAGCATATTCGCTAGAGCTGAGTTAACCATTTACGTGATAAGGCAATATGGGGTTGCCTGGAACGCGGCTGTCTACAAGATACTTTTGATCAACATCCAGGAACGTTCAAGGTACAACCATTAGTTCAACGACGATATTCGTTGAATTCATGTGACTACATTATTAATTCAGTTACACGGACTGGGAAAGTAATAATTTTACAATTAAGTGAATTTTACGTATAAGTGAATTTTACCGACAGCCTATAGCAGTAGAATTTTAAAAACCGAACAGTAAATATTTAATGACCGGTTCAATACACTGAATTACATGTTGTTAGTATTAAATCCACAATATTAATTCATTTCATAAAATTTAACTGTGTACGACATTTTTTGTAAAAATCTGTTGAATTCCAGAAATAAGTAGCCTACCATCACCGCAAGAATGCTTTGTGTGCAGTCCATACCTTGACTATACAGGACTGCATAAAGCACAATAAATAACCTTAACAACAATTAAAAATTGAATTGTTACCGAACCAACTGTACTATCAGAATGAAATTTAAGACAGATACTCTCCAGTTCATGGGGAACGTATGGTGAAAATTTCAAACCTACAGGTGAAAGGATCTTGGAGAAGTAAACGAGCATATAAACATACACATATCTCAGGGCACATTTAGTTTGTGAATTACTTGTGTCGTGTAGCAAACTCTGAAAAGGAATTAGTTTAGATTAATGAGTGAGTATGTAGCGGGACCTTAAATTTGAACTACCGGTACTAGAATCGAATCGAAAAAGTTAACATCGTAAGAATGCATGGGCGACTGGAAGGGGAGCAGGGTAGGGTAGATGGAATTTTGTTTATACATAAATCTCTAAACTGAATGACTATAAACAACTAATGTGAAGAGAGGCTTAAGTTTCCACATACTGGTGGTTAGCGTTGTTTGGACAAAAACAAGCTGACTTAGATTTGAGTATGTACGAATAATTATTCCCACTAAACCTGATATGATTTCTAGCCAAACATTTTATTGTAATGAAGGCAAGACAAAGGAAGTATTGCATTTTACATGAACAGGACCTGTAAAATTGTATGGGGAAGAAAGTCATGTGAGTGTACTAAATCAGATTTTATCTTTGTATGCATAATCATACATCCAGCTACAGTAAATCAATTATGTGGGTTGTAAAAATAATATGGACTGTAGTAACAATAATAAAATAATAACAACAATAATAATAATAGTCTAAAGTGGTTGTAGCACAGTAGCACAGTGATGGTGGTAGTGGCGGTAGTAGTTTGTTCATTTGCCCCCTTTGACAAAATTTCTGCGGACGCCCATGAAACAATGGACGCCGCGTGAGGCTAAACCGAAGATCTAATATTAATTCAATCATGTGTTTTCTAGGTTTTGATAGTGTAGAGGAGTGTCTAGAGGTATTACACATTCCTCACATAGCGAAGACCTTGAATTTCCGGCAGAGGGGATGTCTGGGGAGGAATGATTCTAGCCTCTCATTACCATATAAATGAAGAAGAGATGAGACAAAGAAAGGCAGGTGAGATGTTACACCAAACCAACTACGTGTGTATCCCACATACAGGAGTAAAATAACTTTCAACTGTGTCTACACTGTATGCCACTAACCAGGCGCAGCGACAGGTTTCTTTTCGTATTCTATTGGCATATGTGGAAGTTATCATATTTATCTAACAGTCTGCAGTTATTTTAAAATTTGCTTGCAATTCTCTTCAAGGTATCAGCCATTCTTGACTTCAGTCATAATGATAGTATCTCCCCATATTCTATTGGCACATCTAGATGTTAACAGATTTTACCAAGAGTCTGCAGTATCGTTTTAAAATTTGCTTGCAATTCACTTCAACATCAGCCATTCTTGACTACAGCCTCAATGATAGTATCTTCTCAAATTCTATTGATACATCTCGAAGTTAACAGATTTTACAAGTTTACCAGTTTCGTTTTAACTTTTTTTATTTATTCACCGAGTTAGAAGTAGGCCTACATTTGCGCTGAACTGACTGATAAACCAAATAACTAGTACAACACTCTAAAGCACACTGCAGCTTCTATTTAAAAAATATATTTCTTACTTCTAACTACGGTTGATTATATTTTCTGTTTAAAGTAAAATATAGATCATAAAGAAATTATGTACGAGTACATTGTCTTGTACTTTCCAGAGATCGTGGTATCTGATCTCGGTCAGTACAGCTCTTGCTTTCACCTTTCACCTTTCTAAAGGGCCAATCAGGCATGTCTAATGTAACAAGAAGATACATGAACGCTCTACAATCTCCAATCACCCTCTCTTTCGTGACTTTTCTCCACCCTTATGGCGTGACTAAATCATGATGTTCTAATTTTATAATTTTATTAAACATTAGTGTATAACGCTGACACGTTTCTGTTCTTTGCAGTGCGTCTTAATTACACTATTAATAAGTATGACATATTTATTAATAATTGAAAACAAGTTATCTATTCATAAACATGCCAGAGGAAAATGGAGAGAAAAATTCTAGATGTTAAACTCCAAGACAGAATCCGCAACGAAGACTTAAGGGCAATGACAAACATCAAAGACATAACATCGGCCATATCTCTAAAAAGAAAGTGGGCAGGCCACGTCACGAGAATGGATAACAGATGGGCGCATATAACAACAGCTTGGGACCCACGAATCGGCCACAGAACAGTAGGACGACAGAAGAGAAGATGGGCAGAAGACCTAAAGCTTCACTTTGGGACAAACTGGTCTACGAAGGCCAAAGATCGAAGGGAATGGAGGCGACTGACAGAAGCAACATAAGAGGAATGCGGATCTTTCCCGCAGTGGCTAAGCGGGATTGCCGAAACAGCCACCTTGCCAGTCAAGAGGCGCTTGCCCTTTAGGGATGAAACGGGCTAATTCTAATTCTGATTCTAAGCTGTTTGAGATCAATAGACTCGAACAGGATAAAGTATGAGTTTCTAATTACAGTCCAAGTTACTTTGACTAATAGGCCACCCCATAGCTGACTTATGTCCTACAGAAATTTAAGAATTGTTTGTTCATTACCATTAGTAATTACACCACTTGAAGCTAGTAGGGGGTGGGTTAAGGATCGTTAACTCGAGACATAATTTGGATGGATGACTGATGCAAGGGCAGTGTACGAGCGAATGACGAATTCCATGTTAAACGGTAAGACCCTGCTTCCGTAAAAAACAGCTTCAGTTGGCTTTAATTAACTTTTTGCACTCCTTAGCTAGTAAGTGGTACTTACGAACTTTGTTTACATGGATCGTAAGTTGACATTCCCACACAGTCTTGTTGCTAAGGCCGGTTGCGATGAGGTTAAAACACTTACGGTCCAAGCGCTACGTCATAATTCATTACGATACACTTCATAATACAAGCCTTTATGGCCACGGCCCCCAGGACAAATATTCGGTTCCCATAACAACAAACACATGCGAATCACTTTCTGAAATAAACATCTATTTTCAAGAATGTATTTACATAATATTTTCAGGTAATATCACAATTAATATAATTAAATTGATATAAATAATCATCGTACAAAAAATAGCATGCAACACATTTACGGGTCTCGAAAACTTAATAACCCGAGGCGCAGCCGAGGGTTTTCAATCTGTTTCCTCGACCCGTAAACGTGCCTTACGGCACTTGTATCGCAATATACTATTACTTGTGTGCCAACACACGCATAAGCATGCTTGAAGAAAAACTCGTGCCACAAAATTATGATAATGTGGATTGGTCCTAAGGTTAAAATAAGAAAAGTAAACGTGATTTGTTTATTTGTTCATTCATTTATTTTAAGATTAATACTAGGCCTATATTGCGCCTTTAAAGTTAATACCATGAACAATTTATTACTGAACGAAAACGAGTTCTGGTGGAAGAAAATAGAAATATTATGAGAAAACTTCCTACACAAAAACGGGACAGTTCAGAGTAAAACATCTAATATAACATTTGAACTCCGGTCCCGTGAACTTCAAACCCCAATTATTAACAAGACAGCATTCAATTATGAAATTAGTTGAACGGCCTAGTTCCATAAGGGCGTGTTAGATCAAGAGTCTATAGTTTTTAGTGTTTTAAATTAACCTCTGTGTTATTTGGCGCCTCCGCCATTAATTGGCGGGTGAATTACTCATATCCTGTGCAGGTGTGTGCTTGCAGCGTTAGGCACGCTATTGCAGTGCAAGTTAGTTCAGATCGAGAAGGGATGGTGTATAGACCTGCGATGCAGCTGCGTCTGATTTAGGCCAGTTTTCGCGCTATATTACTAATATTCATCTGTAACTCCGCGTATTTCATGCTCCTGTAGTGAAGGCAGCTTTACGTGTGAAATCCAGGAAATAATCTTGTATTTTAATGTTAGTTACAAGAATTTCTATTGTTCTAACCTAGAAGTCTCGTGCTGTGTACAGGCTGTGTCTAGCGTTACATTCGCCAAAGGGCGGGAGAATAGTTTCTACAAGAACATTAACTGTATTCATTCTTTTATTATTATTGTGTGTAAGTGCTGTATCCATTAGTTCAGAATTCAGGCTTCTTGAATATATATCATTGCAAATTACCCAGGTTAAAATCTCTGTCCCAGCAACCTACAGTCCATTGTCTCCCTTCGATTATTATTTAATTGGCATATGCCTGGTCCTCCGAAAAACCTATATTATACCTTTAATCCTAATGAGTTCCCTACATTTTGGTTCCTCCGGGCATGATCTGAGAATATTTGCAATGATTTCTGAATTAAAGAAGAAGAGTGCGACTTGTAGCTGATTTTCGTGTATGACGAAATCACAAGGAGTCCGCTTGTTGTTAATAAGGTCCAGTTTCGCGCGACCACCCGAAGGTGCCGTTTGTGTGGAGTTCGTGTCAGCTTCGTGCTTCGCTCGGCTCTAGTGATTTTCCTGAATTGATTCTCTTCGCACGCACCAGCTGGCTGCAAGGCAACACGTGCTCATGGTCACCACTGCCGCGAGAAGACAACGGCCTCCTCTCCGACCGCCTCCACTGCCGCCCGCAACAAGAGAATACAGTTGACTGCTCAATCATTTCTACGCTGTCTGTGTTAATTAATTGTTCATCATGGAAGAAGAATTGAAATCTTTAGTTCGACGTCGAGGTGTATGTAAAAGAAAGTTTACATTGACACAGAACTTTCTCAACGACGTACCTGAAGATGTTAGCATATTCGTGATCAAAGCGCATTATGAAAAGCTGTTAAATGAAATTGAAAAGTTTGAGGCAGTGCAAACGCAGATTGAATCTATGGTGGAAGTTGATACAGAACTTGATAGTCACATACAGTATGCAGACGAAGTATCAACAGTGTACATTAATCTAAAAGCTAGGTTAAGTGAGTTGATGCATGCTCGTAAGCCTACGTCAGTCAGTGTCAATTCAAATAACAGTGGCACGCGACAATCAGTGAACTCTAGTGCTTCACAGGCAAGTAATGCGATAAAATTACCTACGATTCAAATTCCAGTGTTTGAAAATGATGTAACTAAATTCAAACATTATTTTGACACTTTTTCGAGTTTGATTGTGAATAATAGCAGTTTATCACCTATTCAAAAATTCCACTATCTCATTGGTTCGCTAAGGGGCGAAGCTAAAACATTATTGCAAAGTTTGCCAGTCACGAGTGAGAACTTCCAAGTGGCCTGGGACCTATTGTGTGCAAGATATAACAATAAGCGTTTAATTGCCATATCCCATATTAAGCATCTGTTGTCCCTACCTGTAGCGCGACAAGAGACAGTTGCAGACTTGAGAAATTTGTTGAATCAATTCCAAAACAACTTGCATGCTATTGAAGCTTTAGAATTAGAAGTGCCACTTCATGAAGTCATTCTAATGCAAGTGTTATTGGAGAATTTACCAGACAGTGTGCAACGTGAATGGGAATCTAGAATCGATTCTCAAACATTTACTCCATTAGGTGAACTTGTGTTATTTCTAGAAGCGAAATCTCATTCTCTAGAGGTGCTGTCGAATAATTCTTGCAACAGGGCCAGCCCATCAAAACCTAGAAGTGAACATCGTGAGCCTAGAAATCAACATAATAACAGTCGTCAGTCATATGTGTCGACAACTGAACAGTTATGCCCTCAGTGTCAAGGCGGCCATAACCTGTTTAAATGTAAACAATTCCGTCAGCTGAGTGTTGAACAGCGATGGAAAGTTGTGAAAAGCAAGAACTTGTGTTTCAATTGTTTTGCTAATACTCATCGAGTAAATCAGTGCAAAGCATCTTCCTTCTGTAACTGTGGTAAACTTCATAGTAAGATGTTACACAGCAGTGATCACAAGAGAACGGTTTCACACTCCAGTGCAAACAGTGATATAGTGAATAGTAACAGGGCTGAGGCTCCTGCGAGTTATTGCTCAGTGAAAACAAAGCCAGTGCTTCACGTCTTACTTGCGACTGCAAGAGTCGAAGTGCAAGACAAGCATGGTAACTACATACAGTGTAAGGCCCTTCTAGACTCTGCCAGCCAGGCCAGTTTCGTGTCTGCAGATCTAGCGAGGCGTCTGCAACTTCCAACAAGAACAGCTGATACGCCTGTCAAGGGTATTAATGGTACTTCATCTAATGCTAGTCATAGTGTAAACATAAATGTGAGATCTATGGTTTACAACTATCGAAGGAATCTAGATTGCCTAATCCTTCCTCGCATAACAGGGAAGCTACCCGCTGTCCGAATTGATCCATCCTCATGGAACATTCCTTCTGAAATCCCATTAGCCGATCCTAAATTTAATATTCCTTCTGAAATTGATTTGCTGATTGGAGGAGCACTATTCTTCGAGCTTTTCCATGGTAAGATCCTGACCAATCCTGGTTTTCCTGCATTGATTAGCACGGAACTAGGTTGGATATTGTCGGGAAACATTCCTAAATCCTCTGTGAAAGGTAATCTAGATACTGTTTCCCAGCACAACTTCTTCATCTCTACGGACAATGTGGACAAGCAGCTACGACGGTTTTGGGACCTCGAAGACTTTCCACAACAGATATTAACACAAGAAGAGAAAAGGTGCGAACAGCATTATGCAGAAAATACCACTCGCAATGATGATGGTAGTTTCACAGTACGTCTGCCAATGAAACAAGATAAAACTTCATTGGGTGAATCCAGGCAACAAGCAGTTAAGCGTTTTAGTTACCTGGAGCGGAAACTTCAGAACGACTCTACTCTAAAGGAAGACTATACTAAATTTCTTGTAGAGTACGAGCAGATGGGTCACATGAAAAGGGTTTCGCCTCCTCAAGAGAATGAAATATGTTATTACCTGCCACATCACGCAGTAATAAAACCTTCTTCATCTACGACTCGTACACGAGTAGTGTTTGATGCTTCTGCAAAGACGGACACAGGGTGCTCTTTGAATGACATCCTAGAATGTGGTCCTACAATTCAAGATGATCTGTCATCAATTATTCTCCGCTTCAGAACATACCGCTATGCATTTTCAGCTGATATATCTAAAATGTATAGGAGGGTACATATGCATCCTGAAGACCAGAATCTCCAACGTATTGTATGGCGTCCAGATAAAAGTGAGCCACTACAAGATTATGCCTTGACTACTGTAACCTTTGGCACTAAGTCAGCATCTTTCTTAGCCATACGGTCTTTGAGTCAACTCGCTCAAGAAGAAGAGTCAAAATATCCTCGTGCTGCAGGCGCAGTACGAACCTCTTTCTATGTGGACGATTGCCTGTCAGGTCATGATGATCTACAGGAAGCTCTACAACTGCAAAGTGAACTTGTACTCATGTTAAACAGTGGAGGATTTCCACTACGCAAATGGTGTTCAAATACCGAGGCTATCTTGGAAGCAGTACCCGTGGAGCACAGAGAAACGCAACTTCCTTTGTCCCTCGACAACAGTGAAAATGCTCATGCGCTTGGACTCCTGTGGCATCCCAGTACTGATTTGTTACAGATACAATCCCATTCTTCCCTCCAAGAACCTCCTTCTTACAAGTTTACCAAGAGAAATATCCTTGCTGTTACATCCTCTATTTTTGATCCTTTAGGCCTCATAAGTCCTATCGTAATCCATGCCAAGATGTTCTTGCAATCTCTATGGCTTGCTAAGCTTAGTTGGGATGAGGAGTTGCCATCTCATCTAAGGGAAAAGTGGATGGACATCTGTGACATTCTTTCTACGATTCATAATGTTCGCATTCCACGCCATGTGTTAACAGCAGCTACGGTTACCGACATACAGATACACGGATTCTGTGATGCCTCGGAGAAAGCCTATGGTGCCTGTGTGTATGTACGGTCTACTGACAGCAGTGGTCTTGTTACAACTAAACTACTTTGCTCCAAGTCCAAGGTTTCGCCATTGAAGAAGCAAACAATTCCGAGACTCGAGTTGTGTGGTGCCTTGTTACTTGCGAAACTGTATCAGAAAGTTGTCACTGACTTGAAATTGCCTACATCACAAAATTATCTGTGGTCTGACTCCATGATTGTGCTCTCATGGATCAAAACTAATCCCCATAAATGGAAAACATTTGTGTCTAATCGCGTATCTCAAATCCAGGAGATGTCAGAGACGGCAGCTTGGCGGCATGTGGCCACCCAACACAACCCGGCTGACATGATTTCGAGAGGTGTGGTAACAGAACAAATCTTAGACATTGATTTATGGTGGAACGGGCCTGTGTGGATTTCACAGCCTATTGAATCATGGCCCAAACAACCTCAGCAACTTGAGCTGCAGGACACTAGTGAGCAGCGTGACACAGTTTGTCTAGTCACGCATGCTGAAGAAAACTTTATGCTACACTTTTCTAAGTTAATACGGTTACAAAGAGTTACTTCATATATGCTACGTTTTATAAACAACTGTAGAAGCCAAGTTAAACGTCACGGCCCTCTCACAGTTGAGGAATTACAACAAGCTTTGTTACTTTGTATAAGAATAGCTCAGCAAGCAGCCTATTCACATGAACTGTCCGATCTTCAGAGTAAGATGCAAGTGAATAACAAGAGTTCGCTTCACTCCTTGGTGCCTTTTGTGGACAAGGATGGCCTGCTCAGAGTGGGTGGACGTCTGGAGAAAGCTGAATTACCACATGATGCACGACATCAGCTTATCCTCCCTCCAGGGCACCATCTCACCAAATTGATTATTGAATCCGAGCATCTACGACTGCTTCACGCATCACATCAGTTGCTTATATCTTCTCTGCGAGAACGATATTGGATTCCAAGTGTACGTAGAGTTGTGAAGTCTACGCTACATAGATGTCTAACTTGTTTCAAATTGAAAGCCAAAGGTGCTCACCAGTTAATGGGCAGCCTACCTAGCTACAGGGTGACCCCTGCTAGAGCATTTCTACGTTCTGCGGTTGACTATGCTGGACCATTCTTCATAAGATACGGATCCCCCCGCAGCAAAACTCAGGTCAAAGCATACATTGCTATCTTCGTATGCTTGGCTACGAAAGCAGTTCACATCGAGCTGGTTTCCGACCTTACTTCTGATGCCTTCATCGCCGCCCTGCGCAGATTCACATCTCGTAGAGGACTTTGCAAGGAAATATTTAGTGATAATGGGACGAACTTTGTTGGTGCTAACAACAAGCTTCGCGAGCTGCGTCTCTTGCTTCAGTCCAGCGCCCATCAACAAGTTCTCCAAGACTACGCCTCCTCTAATGAATTCACATGGCATTTTATCCCTGCTTCCTCCCCACATTTTGGAGGACTGCATGAGGCTGCTGTTAAATCCATGAAATTTCATTTACGACGAGTGATGGGTAGCCAAGTGTTTACATATGAGCAGCTTTCTACAGTTCTCACCCAGATTGAGGCCTGTCTAAACTCTCGACCTCTCCTACGCCTAAGTGATGATCCTAGCGACTCATCCTATCTATCTCCTGGACACTTTCTCATTGGAGAAAAACTCACAGCCCTACCTTCTCCTCCTATGGCAGAGAATGTTTCTCATGTTGCTAAATGGCATCAGCTACAAACCTACATACATCACATATGGCAGCGTTGGTCAGCTGACTACCTACATTCACTGCAGCAGAGGCAGAAGTGGTCTGTGTCCAGCGAAAACATTCAGATTGGTAATCTTGTGCTCCTGAAAGAAGATAACGCTCCACCGCTCCAGTGGAAGCTGGGAATCATCTCATCAGTGCATCCTGGTGACGACGGTTTAGTGCGTGTTGTGACAGTGCGTACGTCTAATGGTGAATACAAGCGACCAATTGTAAAAGTGTGTCCCTTGCCTATTCAATAAGTGTAAATCTATTAGTGTTATCTTGATCTATCCGCAAAGTGTTATGTAAAATCTGTCGATTTTAGGCGGGAGTTATGTTAGATCAAGAGTCTATAGTTTTTAGTGTTTTAAATTAACCTCTGTGTTATTTGGCGCCTCCGCCATTAATTGGCGGGTGAATTACTCATATCCTGTGCAGGTGTGTGCTTGCAGCGTTAGGCACGCTATTGCAGTGCAAGTTAGTTCAGATCGAGAAGGGATGGTGTATAGACCTGCGATGCAGCTGCGTCTGATTTAGGCCAGTTTTCGCGCTATATTACTAATATTCATCTGTAACTCCGCGTATTTCATGCTCCTGTAGTGAAGGCAGCTTTACGTGTGAAATCCAGGAAATAATCTTGTATTTTAATGTTAGTTACAAGAATTTCTATTGTTCTAACCTAGAAGTCTCGTGCTGTGTACAGGCTGTGTCTAGCGTTACATTCGCCAAAGGGCGGGAGAATAGTTTCTACAAGAACATTAACTGTATTCATTCTTTTATTATTATTGTGTGTAAGTGCTGTATCCATTAGTTCAGAATTCAGGCTTCTTGAATATATATCATTGCAAATTACCCAGGTTAAAATCTCTGTCCCAGCAACCTACAGTCCATTGTCTCCCTTCGATTATTATTTAATTGGCATATGCCTGGTCCTCCGAAAAACCTATATTATACCTTTAATCCTAATGAGTTCCCTACAGGGCGTAAGGCACAAATCTTTAATTTTGAGTTTTTAACGTTTATGCCTTCTCATATCTTTAAGTACTCAGTGAACTATTTTATACTTGTGCCTTAAACCTTTGCTTAGTTATAAGAAAAGACCTGCGACACTGCACATTCATTCTATTTCATAGCAATTCTATACAGGCATAGGGCACACTTCCTATCTGTTATTGAGGTATGTTTAACAATTGTTTTTAATTTCTGCAGTGCTACCATTCAAGCAAATGTTTATAAAAACTGAATTTGTATTTCTGAAGTGTAACTTCATTCAAAATAGATTGTTTTGCTTATCATCTATTCTATTAATGAATGAATTCATTGGCAAACATGCAAATGTCACTGTATAATACAGGTTTATGTAAAATAAAATAAAATAAAATATCATACAAAGTAAAGAGTACTGTAAAAGTACTTCAGTTTTTGCTTAACATGTTTAGGTACCTCTAGTTGTAAAAAAAAAAAATCCCAATACACCCTACCTTGTAAATTTGCAGAACACTAATTTAGCCTGTCCTTCAAAAATATAGGGTAAAAATTAAACTTTAAATCACCTACTTGTGAGAGGTAACATTGTTTAAAAACATCAAGATTTCTCAAAACTATGTCCTTGTACCTTAGGCCTTTAAGGAACTAGTCCCTCCAATTGAAGGTGGCCTTGTTCGGTTTGCCATAGCAACCGGAAAAATGAGTACTGAATGATTTGGACGAAACTCACTATGCGGGCACCTGCTAGTAATATATAATCAGACTGATTAGAAGAACCATAGGCTATTGAATTAACCATCACGCTGAATATTCACACAGAGTCTAAAATACAAGATGCATAAAATAATAGCAAAGGGTTTGTACAACCCTAATTTAGGCGAGTTCGAGGAATGGCCGCAGGATGAGCGTGTCTTTCCCAGAACCTCAATGTTGTCAACGTGACTGGGAGAAATTACCCTCCCGACCTTGTCTGCTAGGGGTTCACATGTCTGATAGTGTTGCCACGTCTTGAAAATGACACCTTACAACTTGTAGAGATACAGGTTCATGAACAGCCAGGCATCTTTAACGTGCTTTCAATTCCCTTTGTTCTATCTACATTATTGCAATTGCTTATTCACTGACATTGTTTGTCTCAGGAACTGTACCATGACTGGCAGACTAGATTAAATTCACCCGGAAGTTAAGCTGAAAACTCACAGGCTAGTTGGCCTAATTAACCTAAGTCTAGTAAAAATGGAAGGACCAAATACTGAGCTTCTGATCACTAGAATACAAATTTTGACTACGAAATGTTCAATTCACAAAATAATAGTCTTTTACTAGCATTCGAATGGTGTAAATTGACATAATCAGATTAATTTACTTACTCCTAGGCTATTAGACCTGGTAGGACCAAAGACCGAGCTTCTGATCACTAGAATTCCAATTTTGATGACGAAAAGTTCAATTTATTATTTACTCTCATTCGAATGGTATAAATTGACATAATCTGATTAATTTACTTACTCCTAGGCTAATAGGCCTATTTATCATAGCCTCGTACAAATGGCAGGACCAAAGACCGAGCTTCTGATCACTAGAATTCCAATTTTGACGATGAAAAGTTCAATTCACACAATAATACAGTTTTTGACTCACATTGGAATGATGTAGAATAACATTCTAATTAATTTACTTTATATATCGTTTCTAATTAAGGCGGCCACCAAAGATTTCTTTAAAGCCTGACAATTTTGAAGAAGGTTCACAGTATTCCCTTCGCGTGCCAACTGTCTTCAATTCTGGGAGCTGGGAGCTAAGGGCCTCCAAGGCCTACGTATATAGGGAACACTTTTATTTCTAACAAATAAAATAATTAGATCAGTAAGCCAACATACGGTTCGAAAGCCATGAGACGCAGCCAGAACAAGTGCACGAGGAAAAACAACTTAAATATGAATACAACCATTGCATTTTACAAGGGCAAGTACCATCTGCGAAGTCCATTAGGATAACAGGCCT
Organism: Ectobius pallidus; assembly: GCA_964059195.1. Classification (NCBI taxonomy): domain Eukaryota; kingdom Metazoa; phylum Arthropoda; class Insecta; order Blattodea; family Ectobiidae; genus Ectobius; species Ectobius pallidus. The sequence goes on along the minus strand of CAXKWD010000007.1, from coordinate 108,079,652 downwards.
TAGGCCTATGTTTATTATTGTGCTCTTTCTTAATATTTGACTACATGTTAACTAATAATTTCACTTTTCAATGTTATTTCTTTATTGTGTTTATTTTGTTACTCTTTGTCACTGGCAGCTTGCGGATATAGCAAGAAGAATAATTAAATTAAATTAAATTAGAAGAATATAAAAAAGAAATGAAATCAACAGAATGAAAACATAAAGGATAGAAAAAGGAGAATTTGGTAGATATACAATTAAAGGATGAAGAAAAAGAAAGAAAGAAAGAAATTAGTAATTAAAGAAGAGGATAACTCACCGAAAGAAAAATTAAATTCAATGGAAAGACAAAGCAAGAGACGATGTAGGGAGAAATAAATGAAGGGATGAAGAAAAAGAAAGAAAGGGAAGAAAAAAGTTGAAAGCTGTAATAAAAGTACGTCAAATAAAAATACAAAACACAAATGATCAGCGTAAGCAAAACTTCCGCGCAAAAAATTGACAAATTTTTATTAGTTTTTCCACTAATTATTATGGATTGGGAATTCCCCACCTACATGTACCAGTTCTGATACATGTAGGTGGGAAGATTGCTACGTTAACTAGCAAAAAATGTTCATCAGTGATTCCCAAACATAGCCGTCCCCAACAAATTGCCCAGGTGTTGCCGGCCTTTCTCTCTTCATTTTAATGTCACTTTATATTCTACTCGGCTCCAACCGATATTTATGTAAGAATAGTATTAATGATCTTGGAAAGCTTTTGGTGCTGTTAATGTACCTACGACTGAGTCTAATATCGGTTATGACTAGACCTGGGATTTTAAGGCAATGCCTATTTTGTTCCTTATGAAATAACATGAAAATTTTAGATATGTGAACGTTTCATGATAAATCACTTACATTTATAGAGTTGCCCTAAAATGCCTATTTGGACCTTTAGAGCCTATTTTACTATGTTAGTGCCTAAAATGCCTATTTTGTACATTTAAAATAAAATTCAACTTTTCTCAATCTTATAATGGACATCCCTCAATGAAAAGCAGAACAGCAGAGGTGGGTTTTTCACCGAAACATGATTATTCCAAACAATTGTCCCTAAAGGAATGCTGACTGACGGGGGAGGGGGAGGATTAAGGGGGAAGGGTGTCAAGTTACCAGTAAAAGAACATCTGTTTAAGTGAATATAGTTCGTGATGCCTAATTTTGCAGTTAATTCTGTTAAGAATAGGTATACCACGTTTCTTGCAGTAAAAAAAGTCGTGTTACAGTTTAAGTGTATATTGTAATATTTTAAAGTCTATTTTCTGTCTATCTACACATTTTAAAGGATATTTTAAGTGCCTATTTTCTCTTTTAAAAGCGTATTTACTTGTTTTAAAAGCCTATTTTAAGTGCCTAAAATTAATTTTATTAGAGTTATGACATAATATGTCGGTGTAGAGGTAGCGTGCCTGGATCTAGATTTGAAGGTCGCGGATTCAAACCCGGCCGCGGTCGGTGGATATTTCAGGAAATAAAATGGGCGCGGAGTCCCCTGGGAGGGACTTTCAAGTAGGGTGTCCGTGTCATAGATTTACGGCACGTAAAAAACTCCAAGCCTAAATTAGAACCTCTGGACAAAATTCCTCGGTCCTTTCATGTCCAAATAATACCTTAGTTTCCTGCAAGGGTTGTAAGGCGATGGCTTGCCACCTGGCCCTCTCGGAAAATAAGCGTAACCAATTTAGTCTATAGGTATCGACGCATCCACTTGGAGGCCCTATGTCCCCAACAGGGGGTTACAGGTTGGATGGATATATATACATATATACATATATTACATACATTCAAATACATACTCATACATGACGACAGATGCCACTGATATTGCTTTGTTGATACTTTTTTCTAGTTTCTATGGAAATGGTTTTGGAAAAAGTAAAAGTTCGATTCAGTGTACAAGGAAGTACAGAAAAAAAATTCACTGGGATATTAACACCGAAGATGCTCTGACACATGATACCCTAAGACTCGAAATGCGTCTTCCAGCATTTCTATTGAACGTCAGTACGTCAACACTGTGCCTGATCTCCTTCAAGTTTATCCATTTCACAAAGTAAGTTGCTTCCTACTCCACTTCCATGCTTGAGTATATTAATTCAAATACAGGGTCTTTATTATAAGTTGAGACCGGGCGACCGGTGTTTTCACTCTCCGCTACGGAGTCCGCATTAGCCGCCGGTGACGCGCGCGCGGCTTCCCTGCTTAAAGTGTAGGCTATATAAAGTATTACATATCTTACCTTATAACATATGTTGGAAGTGTCGTCCTTCCTGTGTTATACAGGCATTGTATCTGGAAACCACATTCTGGCTGACGCGAGTGAGTTCTTCCACTGTAATGCCCCTAATTTCATTCGTAATGTTTTCTTTCAGCTCCTCCAATGTGTGAGGATTTGTTCGATAAACCTTATCTTCATCACGTAGGCCTACACGTCCAGCAGACTCGTACTTAAAATAATGTTTACACACAAAAATACGATGCTGCAGCGAAATGGGTCTCACCATGCTGACACTTTAACAATAACTGCACGTGCCGATGTTGCATCAAGGTCAGACCGGCTGCGCGCGCCTTCCGTCGCCCGGTCTCAACTTATAATAAAGACCCTGTATATCAATAGGGCTGAAAGTTTGGTCACGTCCAAAGATAACTAAGCCTATAGGCCTACTACGGAAATTGCGCTATTTACAATAGCAAAGCGGAATCTAAAGGGGCCAGTATATATGGATCAAAATTCAAAACACTGTTAGACGCAATTACTAAATAAAGCAAGTAAGTACAACCCACCACAATGAAGTAACCAATGACATGCTCTCTTTCTGGTCAAAGTTTTCGATATTTTTAGGGGCTTCATTCCATAGCCAGTGTGCAGTCTAAACTTTATCTTTCTCTATGGAATGGCTAGTGCCGGTTGTCGACCAAGAGCTAAGCTAACTTAGCTTAGCTTAGCTTCGCTCACATACAGTGAGGGATTTCATATATAGTTGTGCCGGATTTCACTAACTTACCTTAGCTCTTGGTCGACAACCGGCATAAACTTTCAGCCCCACTGATGAGTCATGTGCAAAACAACTATTTTGGATACATACACTTTCATCAGGAAGTGCATATCTATTGTTATTTACACGGATATTAACCAATATTTCTGTTGGATGTAGGAGATAATACGAAGATTAAATCAATTTTAGTTTATATTTTAATATTTTGATAATGATTATTGTTTATTATCAATTTCTGAAAAAAAGTTTAAAATGAAGTTAAAACTTCACATTATGAAATGTACATGGTTTAAAAAAAAACACTTTTACGTTTTGTAATTTTTTTAAACTCAATACTCATATTAAATAAATCAGATCTTGTAAGATTTGAGGCTTTCCTGGCGAATCTTATGTAGAAAATCTTCTCGGGTTTGCAGCCAGGTGAGAAGTTTGTTGGGACCAGATCATCAGAGAGGCAATTGAAATTAGACTGGAAGACACAAACTTCAACAGGGATGAAGGTTTCACTATCAACCAGGCCTGGAACAAATGCATTCAGGACCTGAAAGGTAAAAGGAACATTTTGGTCCGGAAAAGGACCGAAAACAGAACAGCTGCTCCCTGATTGGTCGACTCCGCCCAACTCGGGTTGGTATATATTTCCCCTACATGTCAAAACTCGACACTTCAGATTCCCTGAGGATGGAGGCAGCGTCAGCCTCGGAAACGTTGGACCACAACAAACTTCTCACCTGGCTGCAAACCCGAGAAGATTTTCTACAAATCAGATCTTCTTTGAAAATAACGATATGTTTAAACGAATGCATTATTTCATGAACACATCTGCTGTGAATATATATGAAAAGTTTCATGATTGCAGGTCAACCCACTTAGCAGAAATCTTAATACCAGGAAGTTAAAATGTAAAAGAAACAAATATTTGCGGTAAAATTACTTTAAAGCTTTTGAAGTCCTTGCTGAACATAAAAACTAGTGTATAGTTTAAAGTGAATTTATAATCTTACTAGAAGCTACCTGTCTCATAATTGCAGCCTTCTATTACTTGAATTAACTTACCAACGAAAAACAATAATTATAACAACTATCAATATAATATTTTCAATAATTACACAAAATATAAGTTCATTTAAAGTTCACAGCTGCACGATTCACTTTTAATAACACTAAAATAAACACAATCAGAATAAAGATATCGAGAAGAAATTTTCACTAACATTTTCCCCATGATACCGTCATTTTTTGGCACCAAATTTTAAATATGGAAAAAATTACTATAATTTACCAAAACTCAGTAGCGTGCCCCCTTAAGAAACAACTTACTCATTGGGCAATAGTTATTAAACACAGACCTCTTGTTTGGAAATATGCATCCTACTACGTCCGCGGAAGTAAGATCAGCAGTAGAAACTGTAACCTTTGACTATTTTGGGTTTATTAGAAATACATCCTTTTTTCTTCATCAAAGGTCAAATTTTATTAGTTGACAATTACTTTCATGATTCCTACGTTTTTCATTTTACTATTATATTTATGACTTCTGTGATAAATCTTGGTACTGATACCCTGTTCCATTAAATATTTTCAACAATTTCCTGTTTCTAAGTAAAAATAGGCCTATTATTTTCTGTGTGTTATAGCCTATTGCCCCTAAGCATGAGCATTATTGCTCTTCGGGGGTCTTCATTGGTGAATGAATAAATAAATAAGCAGTTATTTAGACTACTAGAAACAAAAGTTGTTAACAATGGCGATTATGACGAAGATGCTAGCGATAATAATAATAATGATAATAATAAATAATGAAGATTATGATGATGAAGCGGCAAATCCTACTGTTCAGAAAAATGGAATTAGCTCTATGAATAAATTAATTGGTTTTATGATACTAAATGTGAAATATTGAAGCCAGAGCTTTTCTGTCGCAACCGCTTAACATCGGAAATAATACTGCAACATCTGGATTTCCCTTATAGGAGCCTCAGAGGCTGTACTGGCCAAGCTACAGTACAATGCGTTGACCACGGCCACTGTATCCTTGCACTATTCTGCCTACAGGAAACGTGTTGTGTTGTGCTCTTTGTTTGTGAATTTTGGAAACGTTTTCGCTTGTTTGAGGAAAAAAAAAATCCCTTTCCTCCGCAAATAAATTGTGAGCTATTTACACAGGAAACTGCTAAAAAGATCAACAGGAAAACGTTGAGTTCTCGTTTTCCCTGGGTTCTTATTTGTGTAATTCAGGGACTTTTTCAAAGCTTCATGTGAAATTTAGCTCTTTTGTTGATACAATTGGGTGTATATTATTTGTATAATATATAATATGTGACAATTTTGTTAACATTAAATATAATGGTTGGTTGTGTATAAAATGTTGGCGTTATGTAAAATTTGCGTATAAGGAAGTCTAGGTTCAAATTGTAATTATTTGTAAAACTGTATATAGGCCGAGTTGCTATAGTCTGCACGGTTTTAGAGGGCATATGAGCTGAGTCAGTGGATTAAAAATGACGAATTTTCTAGAGTGTTTAGAAGTTCTGTTGCCTAATTCGGGCACCCAGGGCACAAGCGTGAGTAACAGACTTTGCTATTTTTCAATCCCCCAAAAATACTATTGAAAATTCATTTTAATGCACGCATTAGCTCATGCCTTCTAAAACCTTGCAGACCAAAGCCCACTTGCAGTGTAATAAGTCAGGCGTCGGAAATTGCACACCAAAATTTTCTACATCGATTATGACCATATGGAAATTTCACATATTTACCAAATAATGTTCATTTCATTCGAGAGGGAGCGCTATTTGGTTCACAAACCTGTGAATCATTTCACAAGCGCTTTACTGATACAGCAGTCAACCTTCTTTGTATAAATTCGTCAGTCAACTTTTAGAAATACAAATTGAGACATATTAAATTGCAAAATATAGAGGAAGTAAAAGAAGTTTTAATGTGAAGTCAGTGAAATTCAAAAGAAACACTGAGCGGAGAATTGAATCATACAACTCTTCGCGAATATATGCAGTCTGTGAAATAGGTTTTAACTTCAGTTATATGGACGAGTAGGTATCAGTAAGTTTCAGTTTATAGGTATGCAGTTTCCGAGTGGTATTGGCCCTTCTAAATCAGTGTGCAGTGTCCAGATAGGATTAGCGGGACCTTTAAACAATGGTGTGCAGTTTCCGGATCAAAATGTACAGTTTCCGCCCACCCTAATGAGTAAAGTTGGCCCATCTTCCCTAATTTGGAAGGGGACTTCCCGTTGAAATCGGGATGGAAGTTAAGACTGTGCATAGCCAAGGACGTTAATGTAACGTTCTGCTACTTTCAGTATTAATACCTTTCTCATGTATCGCTGTCAAAAATGTATTGCACATTTGGATAAAATTTGTGGGTACCCACATGTAGCGTAACGGTGCAATTAATGAACTAGTAAAAGTAAGGTGCTCCTATGCTTTTAGTCGGCCTTATCAATAGGTAGGCATACTCAAAAAAATGTAAAGGGCTTCAATGTTTAAAATTTCCGGGATGTATATTTTTGCTGAAATGAATAATTTAATGTGGGTTAATTCTGTTTCAGGTGTTGGCAGCATTCATGATGTCACTTTCGTAAGAGTTTCATGACCATAGTCATTGTTATCATTACTGGGCAACTGGCTTTTGCAGTTTGTGTGGTAGCCTAGTTATTCGTCGCATTTCAAAACGTTCGATACAAATGTCAAATTTTGTACTTTACTACACAAATCTCCTTCGAAGACATTCAGAATGATTCAAGACGCTTATGGTGAATCAGCAACGAAAAACAAAACCAAGGTCTGTGACGATTTTCTGAAGGTCATGTGATTATCAAAGACGGCGATTTCACTGCAAATGCGACGAGAGCGCTGAGGCGTTTCAGAAAATGGTTCCAGGAATGCTTCCAGACGCTTTATACACGTTGACAGAAGTAACTGCGGAAGTGAACAATTTTAAGGAAATTTTGTGTATATGAAGGCACGGTAACTTATTTCTGTATTACTTACAAATTCCAAAAACTTTTTGCAGACTGCCGACTACACTCCGGGCGCCAAGCAGTACGTCGCATGTTATATGATACTACGATGTGAATGCTCCCTTAAATGAGCGAGGCAAGGCAAGGCAGGCAAGGCATTAATTTTCGAGGGAAGTATCCCTTTTATTCCAAGGGTTTGAGCCCCAATTTGGGCTCTTGTCCCTACATTTATATCATTTGATATAATTTGCGTTTTGTATATCGTACATTCCTAAAGGCTATTCATATGTTTGTGTTTGTATTAACGTTACTTAATACATAGTGCATTAAGGTTGCTTTTTATCGGAGTTAGTCCTATTTGCAGACTATTTACATTTTATGTATAACTACCCAAATTGACAGTCTTAATACTATAGTTAGTCCTATTTGCAGCTCAATTTCTAACGCAAAATATAAATCTGTGCCGGACTGCACAGAAAACAGTTAACACAACGATTACGTTCACAGTTTATTTTTCGAACTCTGTTCTTGCACTCGAGAGCATGTCGCAGATTGCGAAATTCATTTCATCAGATAGGTCTGAACTTATTTTATGCTACGCAACTTGGGTTGATACCTTTTTAACTGTTTTCCAATTGGCAAAGAGGCATAAAAACTGCCGGAAAGTTAATTTTGCGTTAATATTAAAAGCCCTTCAGGGCTATTTTCCGTTATTTTATTACAAATTTGAGGGAAACTATTGTATTCTAAGGAGACAATATGCAGTTAAGGGCTAAGTCTTGTTTTTCGAGCTAATACTCGCAGTCTGAATAAGGTAAGCAGATCCAATTCTCACGAACCAGTTTTCAATCACTTATTTGTGCAGGTCCAAAGCTTCACCCAATCAAGAAGTCTAAATACCAGTAAATGGACTGTAAAATTTTCTAGGGTTAATCACACGTACTTTCAAAATGAGATTCGGCTAGTTTAGATCAACTACTGTAATTGTCTTTACATGGGTCATATTTTATTTGCATATCAGAAGTACCGGTACTCATAGACAATGTGTTTGTGAATATATTCATATGATTCTTTCTGCGAAAATATTTCTACAGGTGGAGTCTTTTCATTAAATTGAGTTACATGAATGCATGTGCTCTAAATGTACGTTTAGATGTACGTACGTTTTTCCAGATGTAAAATCATCTAAAGCCCTTGTACAAAATTAACGGAATTTTAATGCATGTTTTAAAAATATAAAATATACTGTAATTAAAAAAAATTAAATACATAGTATTATGACACTCACCTCATATATTTTCGATGCTCATTCACGGGCACAAAATACTCGTCGTACGGATCGTTGTACGCATCTCCAGCTTCGTCGCTTTCCTTCTTCACAGGGATTCCGTTCACCCCGTTCGTTTCAGTGAACGGATTCATATTAACTAGTTCTAAGTTCACTGCTTCCGCCATTTCCTTATCTTTTTTCTCCTCCGTTAACATAGAAGTGTCCACGGTCCCGGAGTTGAGGAACGAAGCGGACCCATTCGCGGGTCGCTCGTCATCGTCCTCTTCGAACCCAGGGTTATCCACCCCTGAAGGGGGTCGAGTGGGATCCTCGATAGGAATCATAAGCACTGTACTGTTCCTCTGACTATTGTCAGGCGACTTGTCCGTGGGTGTGGGAGGAGGAGGTTCTTGCGGCCTTACTACGACCGTGCTGGTAGCCGCGGGACTGGAGGCGGCGTCTGTCACTGAGATGGTGGTCCCGCTGCTGCCTCCGCTGGAGGAGCTCATGTTTTCCTCTGTGGTATCCAGTGTGGCGGCTATGCTGGACTGCGGGATATTTAACTGGTTGGTAACAATGCGGTCACGTATTCGGTTGAGTCATCTCTTTCCACAGCAGGTTCTGGAATAAAAAAAGAGAGCAATATCAGTATATATGATACGGTCAATGTAAACAATTTGGCATTATTTATAATGCCCGGGCAATTTAAAAAGTGCCCAATGGGATGTGACAAAATGATAAATTATATAGAAACTAACACATTGCCCGGGCATTATGAATAATGCTGGAAATTGAATGGGAAATTTGAGAGAATTGTTATTCATATACATATACATATACACACAAAATGTCAAATCCAAGAGTTTTTATATATTAGAGCAGCTTCCACTTTGATGACATTTCGAGTTACTTAGGTTAGGTTAGGTTAGGCTAGGTTAGGTAAGGTTAGACTAGGTTAGGTTAGGTTAGGTTAGGTTAGGGAGAATCACACCAGACGCACGTTGCCAAATTGCTGTCAATTTATTAAAGTGACCAGAGAAATTGTAGCAGTATTAATATTGACCGGGCAGAGTAAGAAATTATCCTAGATTGTCGTAAAATTATGAAATTGCCCGATTTTATCGGTCATTATTTATAATGACCAAGCATTATGAAAACTGCCCTGAATAATCAGATTGACTAACATATATATATCATGTTATATTATGTTATATTATTCCTGTGACGTAAACTTACTGGCTTTGTATGTGCAGATATACTTCATATTATTTATTTAGTCTGGCAGAGTTAATGACATTTGGCCTTAACCAGATAACCTGGCCTAATAAACCAGAATATTGCTATTTCAAAAATGTAAATGTAAAAACACTCCAACGTTTATATTAGATTGCTAATTTAAATGAAGGCTAATTACTATATGCCTATTGCTAGAAAAACATTGAAAATTACAATTTATGAGTATAATCTCATAATTACTGAAAGAAAATACTAAAAATTACAAGTTACGATGTCTACAAAATACTAAAAGAAAACTGCAAATTACAGTAAATTTAAGATAAGGGTTCAAATTTACTTAAAAAAATCGGATGCGTGGAACGCCACGTGACAGAAGTAAAACCTCTTTGGTAACGTTGACAGTGAAACAGGGGAATACATATAATTATATCGAACGGAAGGAAGAAATCATCTGAATAAAATAAGAAATTCACTTTTTCGGCATTTTAAACCGAATACGTATAAAAAAAATAACACAGTTGTGATGAACTAATGCCCAAACGGTCACTGATCGTAGCCACTGTGTTTGTTTACATGAACGGGACGCTTTGGTTAAGTTTCCGAGAACGTTAGTGAAGTGTTAACGATGCTCACGCAACGAGTAGAGCCATCTATAATGGTGAAGGGCTCACCACGCCACTATCTCGAAGCAATAATAGCCCCTACTCAATGCCTGATACCTTTCCCCCGCGCGCTCCCGCAGCCCCACTCTTTTGATAACAACTCTATGTTTGCTACTTACCCCCACTACTTTCGTGACGATTTTGTTCGTAACGCTAGAACGTAACGCAACTTTGGGTTAGCTTTCGATTTACTCCTAAAGAAGAAGTTAAAGGAAGAAGTTTCACTTCAAAATTTGTTTGTTTATGGTAAAAAAGGAGCTTCTGAATCTATACTGCGAACCTAAGTTAATTAATTAGGTTCGTGTATGTGAGCGAGATTGCAATGTGTCCTAAGCATGAAGTATTTCATAATCTGTCTGGTGATAACTTTCCTTGTTGCAGGAATGTGCATGTTTACCTGCACAACTGACACTAATTTATAATCCTCTCCATGCTTTATCCTATGTCACAAGTTCTATGGAGATTTCACTGCATTCTTTGTATTTGGGTAATTGTATATCTGAACAGTGAATACTCCATACGGATGGTTTATGTCAGTGCAGTCCAACTCCTATTATAGTCTCGGGCCAGATTTATTTTGTAGGCATACGAAGGGCAAACTTTATATTTTAGGACTTTCGGTAGTTATTAAAGTGCCAGAATGGTACTTTCTGAGATTGTGTAGGGGACGGTGTCTGTCCGTCTGTCTGTACGCGCGATAACACAAATACGCTTTATCGGATTTTCATGAAACTTGGTATACACATTTGCAACGTACATGGGAAAAAAACCTCTTGATATTGGACCAAGTGGGTTGACTGGTACCGGAGTAAAGCCCAATTTAGTGCCTATTTTATGGATATATAATTATAAAGGATTATCAAACGCAAATCTGTTCTCATGGGAACAAATTGTTTTACAGTGTTCATATAAGGCTTTGGAAGTTGCAATACAGTTAGCTTGACAAAATATAACATTACCCACATATTCCTTCACATATGCTAACCAAACTTTAGACCTTTGTTCTTCCGTAAGCCCTACTTAATGAATCGATCTGGAACTTAATTCGGAAATCGATTACAAAAATAACTTATTTTTGTGCATTTTTTTGCAATTAAACAAAAGCATTCTGGCACTTTTTTATATCAGTTTACATGATTTTATTTCATTAGTCAAATTGGTCTTATTATAATAATAATTATTATTATTAGGCCTAGCACTTTTATCAGAATAAATAGAAATTAATAGCAATAGTAAAAGATACCACATACAGTATATTATGTAGCAACAGCACGATAACACTACTATTTACAAAATTATTGGTTATCCACTAACCATGGACAATTGATATCACTTCCAGATTAGACTATGCTCATTGCTCTACAATGCGATATTTGTCTATCATAGTCTTCTACTTATTTTATTCTGAGCTTAGCACTAGGGATGCGTGAATAGGATTCATCACCGAACGAATCTAAAAGATACTGCTCTGGTAGTGTATCAAAACACATTATCTTTTACATTACCATTACTTCACCGTGTCGTATTCAGGCCCGACGAGAGGGAGGGGCAGGGCCGACCAGATTTTATTTTTTTACTTTCACAATTTACTCTAAAATAAAATTGGTTAAGTCAATAAACAACTTAAGTTATGTTTTATGTGTTTATTTTATCTGCATTGTCCTGTCGTATAACAATGACACGGAATTAATCAGTTAATCTGAAACGGATTATTCTTGAAGAAAAATTTCTATTTTTGAAAAGTAGAAGCAGAAATCCTTTCGGACTCAACAGTACGTCTCACGAACGTTAGACATTTAAAATAATAATTTTCAAAAATTAAACTGGTACATACAGATAAAATTGTATTTTATGTATTTTTCCTGAGAATATTATAGGAGAAAAATTCCTCCGGCACTGGGACTTGAACCCAGGACCTTTGGCTATTCGCGCCAATGCTCTACCAACTGAGCTAAGCCGGAGCTCAATTCACAGCACCAGATAGAACCTCTCTCCTATGACTAACTGCCCTAATGGTCCACCTCACAGACAGACAAGTTATGTCATATGCAGTACTGTGAGGTACACTAAGTAGTGATTTTTGTGACCGGGCTCCCACTGTTATTGTACAGTTAACATTCAAGACAGATATACAAGCAATCATGAACCACAGATTATTGTCTCTGTTGGACACTACATGAGAATATTATAGGAGAATTGAGCTCCGGCTTAGCTCAGTTGGTAGAGCATTGGCGCGAATAGCCAAAGGTCCTGGGCTCAAGTCCCAGTGCCGGAGGAATTTTTCTCCTATAATATTCTCATGTAGTGTCCAACAGAGACAATAATCTGTGGTTCATGATTGCTTGGTGTATGTATTTTTCCGTTTCGTGCCCGGCATCAGCTAATCGATTTGGTCCAAAATAAATAGGCTTCGTCCCATGGGCGTTATAAATGGTATACCAAGTTTCATGAAAATCCGATAAAGCGTATTTGAGTTATCGCGCTTACAGACACACGGACAGCCAGACAGTCCTGTCTACCAGACAATCTCATAAAGTACCGGTACCATTCTGGCACTTAATAATTATTATGTAATATCATTACATAATCCTTTTGTTGCATACATTATAAAGGGGGAGTTGGGTAGTGGATTTAATATTTGACGGGGGCCCGGGAAAAATTTTCCCTGGGGCCATTGCTTTCTTTCCACGGCCCTGGTCGTATTGCCTCTCAAATATTTATAACTTACTTCCCCAAAAATCTACATGGGACTTAACTTCTTATAATTTGAAAAGCTGTGATTTGGAAGGTATTTTCATAACAAGAAGGCTGGCAATCTCGAAGGTCTGACCTTATACAAACACTGTTGCGAATAATAAGTGAGATATTGTTGCCGGATCACTATGCCGACGCGCTGTTTAACATTCTTGAAGCAGAAAGTGTTTGCTTGTTACGAGAGCGAGGAGGTAAATTTGTGCACCGGGGCGGGAAATATGCAGCCATGACTAATTGAGTTATGTAACAATGTCACGCCTGGGTGGCGAAATCTTTTCTTGTCAACTAAACGGCCTTTGTCTGAATGCCACCAAGCTTCCGGATTATTTTTATTGCGAGCACCGGTTCGCTACCAGGGTTAGAGTACTTAACTTACTCAATGGCAATAGAATGCCTAGGCAAGCATAGGCGTACCGAGGGGGGGGGGGGGTTTGGGGGTTTGAACCCCCCCCCCCCCATTGATTAAAAAAAAGCAAAATTGTATAATTTTTTTAAGTCTGCCCATAAATTACTTTTTACAAGTATAAAGCGTGGGAAGCTTAAAACTCGTTATTTTGCATCTTAATTTTTTAAATTTTTCGGGGGAGGACCCCCCTCTCCCTGGGGGGTATTCCAATCCCCCAGACCCGCGGATGTTATAACCCCCCCCATTTGGTCGGCCTGGTTACGCCTATGTAGGCAAGCTAAAAGAATATTAACTATTTTATGCAGCTTTAGGCCTACATGTCTTTCCTCCCTCATGCGCACAACATGTCTAACCCATTTCGTCCTCCGTATTTTAATTACTCTTTCTACAGTGCCATCAAAATGTCGCTCGCAACACTTGTGGTGGCCAAGAAACGGAATTCAATTGGCAGCGATAGCGTTATAATATTCTACTATCATCATTTATGCAGTAAGAAATGAAAGTAACATAAAACTGACCTACAAGTGCTTCAGAAAAATGTATACACACTTTGAACTGTCATAGAAAATTTATTTCCCGTTCTACACGGTTAAATTTCTGGGAGGAAGTAATGTTATATTTCTTCAACAGATGCAGCAAAATAGTTTCAACAATCGTCCAACAATCGTACCAATAATTATCATCCAACAATGAAAAGTACCTAACAATGCTTCCTGATGCCATATTCCCTGTCATGCGTGCATTATACGGTTTTATTACCAACAAGATGGCGCCCCGCCGCTATCATAGGGACGTACAAGCGTACCAGGATCGAAATTTGCCAAGGCAGTGGATAGGACGCAGGGGGCTAATCGAGTTTCCTGCAAGCTCTCCAGACCTTACGCGGCTGGATTTCTTCTTATGGGGCACTGTAAAAGATGTTTACAGACACAAACCACCTAACCTAGACACACTTTGGAATGAGATTCAAGCAGTGTGCGCAGAAATCTCATTGGACACTTTGGTACGATATACGGAATCAGTGGTGACTTGTACTCAGAAATGTACTGATGCTGAAGGCCACCATTTTGAACATTTGAACATTAATCACATTTCATGAGAAAGTCATTTATTTTTCAAATTGGACTTTAAGCTTTCCATTTCCAGAAATTTAACCTTGCAGAACGGAAAATAGATTTTCTATGTCACTTCAAAATGTGTATACATTTTTTTCGAAGCACTCTGTATTTAGAGAAAATATTGAAAATGTTGACCAGAGAACACTTCGTTTACTTAACAATGATTCATCGCAAATATTTCATCTTGCAGCAAATTCATTAAACGTAAATGTTGGTAACAATTATCACACGCACTGAACACATCAACAATAGAAAACAAAAGCACATTAATAGTTACATCGCCTACTACGAGTCTGAAAGGAAGATAGGGAAACATACCAACCTTCCCCTGGGTGGCGAACATAACCTTTATGCTGCTCAGAGATTTGTTGATGGCACTGTATATACGATGAAGAGTAGGCCTACAGGTTATGAAATTCGCCATTATGCAGTTTTCTAGAGTTGTTATACTCATTTGAATTTTAAATTAGTTTAGTCAGAATTTTTATTTAAATATGGTTTGTTCGTTTTAAATGACGTCAATGCATACTGTTACTTAAGCTTGACACAGCAGCAGGCTGAATGAAATTATGTTAATGCCTAGAAATCTATAGATTCGGGACTCCCATTTGAGCACACATAAATATAAAATCAACGGATTTGAAAAGAGAAAATCCGTGCCTTGCTGACTTTGATTCAAGCCCTTTTATCCATTTACAGACCCAGGAAATGGAACCATTAGAGTAACAAGAGTAAAGCTGAGATTGAAACCAGTATAGTAACATGGATTCGAACCAATGACCATCGCGATCGGTTTTCTATGTCTTACAATGATACTATGTATAGAATAACAGTGAGAACCGGTCCCAAATCACAAAATTAGTATGCCTCACAATGTGTCACTGAGTATGATGTAAATGCCTATCAATGAGGTCGACCATTGGGTAATCGTAGGAGAGAGACTCCATCTGGCGCCGTGAATCGAACTCTGGCTAGCTTGGTTGGTAGAACACCGTCACGGAAAGGCAAAGGTTCTTATCCCGGTGTCAGAGTAATTTCTCTCCTAAAATATTCTCAAACAGAAACAATATTCTGAGTTTTCATGAATATATAACACTATACGAGATTGTGTGTTTATTGTGGTTTGTAACGACGGTCGTGTACTATTATTTAGGCTTGAAAGGGTGCAATGATTTTGTTCAGCAGGATTTCTATAGACATCCACAGAAATCCATCGACCCGGGCAAGGAATACAAGTGCACTACCCCGACCCATATGGAAATTTCTATCAATAAATTGAATAATTGCTGGAGAAGTCAATACTAGTATAGGCTATACGAGAAAAGATGAAAGTGAAGCGAGAAATGAATAACTACGAATATCGGCCAAGGAAACTTATCCTAAATGTTGGGAAGCCTTACTGAAAGCGCAAACATTTCATTAAAGTCTAAAAGGATTCTACAAATCTTCTGTGTGCTTTTAAAAAGTAACAAACAATCCTCCATCATGCTACGAATTCTTCGCAATGCAAGACGATTTTCAGAATTTCGATAATTTCAAAAACGTATGTTTCTTGTCCCTTTGGCTACTAATATAATGCAACAGTTCTATTATAGCTTGAGAAAAAGTCACAAAGTATAATTAAAGCTAAGTAAAAATACATAGTGAGTTCATACTACGCTACAAACACAAGCTACATCCAGTACACGACAGGTTTTCAATCACGTCTCACTGAAGAGAAGTAGCCTATATTTTATTCTATAGAAGTAAATCTACCCTGGGCGGGAATCGAACACAGGTTTTCAGGTTTGTACGCTGACGCCTTCATCACTACGCACCTAAAGGACATATCCAGTCCCATTCCAAATATTTTTCTAGACCCCTAAAGCGAGGTCGACTCCACCCCGGCAAATTTTCCTCCTCTATTTAAGATAATATATGTAAAAGCAGTACAATACTTAAAGGATTATATGAACTGTCAGCTTCTCTCTTCATACGGGTACCAAAACTGTGTTACATGATAATATAAATGTAAAGGCTACCGGCACATGACAAAAAATATAACGGAAACGTCTGATATGTGTTTGAACTAACCTGGTTTTGAAACGAAATTGAAGAGTTTTCTTAGATTTCTGCGATTTAGGTCCCACTGAAATCCTTAGTTACCCACAACAATGTATCTTTTGCAAAATGTTCCTTCCTAACTTTTATTTCCAAATTGTGAGTCACTGAGTTGTTTTTCTTATCGTTACTTTTAAGTGCCAGCATGGTACTTTATGAGATTGTGTGGGGGACGGGAAAATGTCTGTCTCGACGTGTGTCTGTACGCGCGATAACTCAAATAAGCTTTATCGGATTTTCATGAAACTTGGTATAAACATTTATAACGTTAATGGGACGAAGCCAGTTTATATTAATTAAAATCGGTTGTCCGGTACCGGAGTAATGCACTATTTAGTGCCTATTTCATGGTAGTATATTAGAAAGAATTTATCAAATGCAAATCAGTTATCATGACAACATATTGTATTACAGTGTTCATATACGACTTTGGAAGTTCCAATACAGGTAGATTTGACAAATAGCACTGCCCACATATTCCTTCACATACGCTTATCAAACTTTAGATCTTTGTCCCCCTCCCCGCCGCAAGCACTTTTTTATGAATCGATCTGGAGCTTAACTCGAAAAGCGAATACAAAAATAACTTTTTTCTGCATATCATAATTCCAATTATAATTTTTTAAACAAAAGTATTCTGGCACTTGGTTACATCACTTTACCTGATTTTACTATAAACAAAATAACATTTGTATACTTAAGATTTGTAATTATTATTTTAGTTGTGATAGACCTACTGTATTACAATAGTGTAGTAGAGGGAGGGATTTTTTGCGGTGATTTACATATTTCGTGAAAACCAAGGTATGTTGTGATATTTCGTGGATATAATCTGCTTAATAGTTATTTGTAAGCATCTATAAAATATCATAAATATAGCTAAGGATACCTGTTTTGTAAAATTTCGTGCTAAGCGCTGTTTTGGAACAAATATTTTTCCTAGATATATTAACACACGAAAGTTTACCACGTATTTTCATAATATGAGTCTTCCATGATAGCCTATCGGAGTAATATTTTAGCATAGGCTATCTCGACTGCAATTACTGTCAGTTTATCTTGTCATATAAGTGCACCTCAGTTGCAAAATCACATCTATTTCACTACGTAACATGAAGTGGACGCTTCTGTTTACAGTTCTTTTTATCATCTGCATGTCTATGCAAATAGGTAAGAAATGCTTAAAGGGAGAGATGGGTTAAGTTTTTGTAATTAAAATATTAATTTAATGCAATAGATGTTGAGTGATAAGAATTCTTTTAGAAGAAAATCAGCATACTTTCAAAAATGTATATCATACAAATTGTCTGTAATATAATTAGCGGGTGCGCGGGCAAAGAGAGTTAAGTCCACTTTCTTGTTACTGAGAATTAGAGTGACTTAACACACTTTACCCGCCCAACTTCGCTTTAGAGATGGATAAACCCATGAGGCACACATCCATAACTACCGTACGTTTTTTAATATGACTTACTGGACTTAACACAAATGTAGAGAACATTTTTATCTATAACTCTATGGACATATCTCAATTTTTGAGGATGGTGGACTTAACTCTCTTTGCCCGCGCACCCGCGAATTGCTCAAATCTGATGCGCATCCCAATTTTGAAACTTAAAATCATAAAAAGAGTTCTTTGGTGAATGCAAAGCGCATCAATGGTAGAATATTTTATTTTAAAATATTTTATTTTAAACAACAATGGATTTGTTAATACCGATGAATAAAGGCCAGTACTGTATAATGGTTCAGGAAGTAAAGTGATGGACAAGTGATATTTCCGCATGAATCTCCACCGCTTGGTGATGAACTTGAATGTCAAAATAATAATTATGTTAACTTCAGCTCATGTTTGTGTATACCGAAAATCGACCAACGATAATGTATCGAAGTGTAGGATTACGACAAATCATTGTTTCGAAAGCGATCGATGTTACCGCCGAACTACGGATTTGCATTTGAATCTAATGCACCATCAAATCTAATGCGCACCCCAATTCTGAATGCTACAAATTGACAAAAAAAAGTACACATTAGATCTGTGTAAATACAGTAAGTTTGATGACTTTTTTTTTACATCTTTTGGAGCAACGATACTAGTGAAGCATTAAGTTCGTGAAAGAATCTAGTATTCATATTGGAGCAACCATAAAAGGAACCTAAGTATTCAAATTATATTTTTAAATTTTACAAGATTGTGTATAAGTATTTCGTATTGAGTAAACCAAAATAAAATATATGACACAATAACTTAATTATTTTTGTTTTGAATATGGAAGTTAATACTGAAACCGTAACTTGAACAGTACCATAATTATGTGAGCTGAACATCTATCTACTCTTATACAATTGAACGGCCCTAAATAGCGTGCTTGCTCGCCCGCTTCGTGAGACATCGGGTATACTCGGCGATGTTCGTCTCTCGCAGTCTAAACTTTCATGACGACTACAAAATTAGGAAGGAAAACCGTTTCTTTATTATATAAGGCCTAAGTGAAATGAACACAATGAACAAATATTCTAATTTTATTTTTACTTACAATTTTCATAGCTCTGAACCACAAACATTTTTAATAATCTATCAGTGTAATTTTCTTAAAAATCCTGGAGTCAATGAATAATGGCGGGCGAAGCCGGGGGCAACATCTGTAAAATATTGGTGGTTTTATCTCTTGAAATATCGCCGATAATACGATAATAATCCAAACAAACCATTCCTTCCCTTGAAACATTATATCATTTCTGAAAATTACACTGAATTGATAAAATAAAATTCATATCATATTCATGTCAATAAACAGCTGAGAAACAATACGTATTATGTGTTCACAGGTCCTTTGGAACTGCATAATCGATTCTGATATAGTTTTCCCAGGGGGCGCTTTCATGTCTTGGAATGTACTCTAAAGCAGGAATTTTAGCTGTTTCATTAATTATTAATGGCTTAGTTTATGAATGATTCGCGTGCAAGTGTTAATAAATATAATGTTTTAATAATTATTATACTCTTAATTTTTAATTTTTAAAAGAATTATCTTCGCCACCTCCTAGTAATTTATAATCCACCCAGCACATCTTCCAGCTTATAAGGAACATATTCTCATTTCTTTGTGCTATGGATTATCCCAAGTGTTATTTGTATAGCCTATTCACCCTATTTGAACCCGAGGATTGTAAAAAGCAAGATGAATAGTAGGCCTATTTATATTCTAGACGCCTTGTGAGTAGACCAGCCACGAAAATAAAAAAAATTACAAAACAGCAGTTGTTCGATTTCCTTACCTCCAATTATTATTATAAACGATTAATTGAATTCTTGTGAACTATTTTAGGCCAACACTTACTTTAAGTTAAGGTAAAAAAATTTACAATAGATTGACGATTTTTTAATTTTTGTGTAATATGTTAAACAGACAAATTTTTCAGCAGAACTAAAACCCTGAGCAAGATGAGACGTAGAAAACTGGACATGGAATTTCAGGGTCGAACAAAATATTTCCTCAACCTATAATGCCGATTAGGCCCTTGGGTAGAAGAAGTAAAAATGAAAACTGTGCACAAGAAATTTTTAATAAAAGCGATAGTAAGTTTAGTATAAAACAGATTTCATTGTAGATTAAAGGCAAATTTTTATGATTTCAGATGCAGAGGATCGGAGAGAATGCAAGAGTACTAGTGAATGCAAAAAACATGAAATATGTGCTATGGCGACCAAGCCTCCTTTTTACTGTAAAAGCAGCAAAAGGAATACTAAAAAAAGAAAGACAGGATAAAACAATGTATACCATGTTTGCATATTAAAGAATAGTTATGCACATCTCGAAGATCTGTCAGCTATTTTCAATATTACGCACATTTTAAAAGTTCCTGGACCTTCCTATTTTGATCAATGTTAAAAGGTTTGTTCGCAAAGCAGTCAGAAACCAGGAACATATCGTTCGCGCATGCGCTCTTTCTGCACACGCGTTCGCAAAGCGAAAATCCGTGATTCTGATTTCAATTTTCTGTTCGCAAAGCTCTCACGGACAGTTTCTGTGCTATAAGAAAAGTTTGCAGGCTCTAGCATGAATTGTTATCAGAGACATGCGCAGTAACCTATTTTCACGCACCTGACTCCTCCCTCCTATAACATTGCGCCAGATTTATAAACATAGGCTACTTATAGTATGAATAATGGAAGATAATTAAAAGTTTCCCAAAATATAGATTATATTGTCGATGTATATTGCATTTATAACATGTCAAAGGGAAATATATATTTTATTTGCATATCATATCGATTAAACGCAGAAACTATCGATTCCAAATTCTTGTAACCGTTCGCAAAGTGCAAATCACGGATAAGTTACAGACTGGAAATGCGCAGTAGGCTACAACAAATTCTCAAGCGGTCACGGATTTGCTTTGCGAACAAACCTAAATTAATGCCTTTTTTCGACCATACTATAGCATGTTTACTTATGTAACGTAACAATATCATAATGTTACCCATTTAAGTACAGAATTTCATTATACCACTGTTGTCCAACTATCGATTAAAACCGAACACAAAACAACATTCAAGCCTTGAAAGCAGCAATTCAATCTGAATAATAAACAACCTGTATTTAAAATAAAATAAATTCTGTTCATGTTAATTTTAATATCATACTAAAATTAAGTTCAAATTCTTGTGTTTTAATGTATGACATCAAGAGAAGCCCTGCGGCCTGCATGCCTTGTAGTCTGCCATCTATCGGAAAAGACTAGAACTACTGACCTCCGAGAGTAGTTTGCTTCATAAATTACGAAGTATTCTAAACACTCAAAACTTAAAATTATGGACAAACAAAATAAGCAAATTGCCTATAAAGGTAATTAAGACACTTATGAAAATTATGAAATTAGCTCTCCTTGTTTCCTAAATATACTTGTATCTTAATAAATGTCATGATAGGCTCGTTTCATAATATACTATTAATGCACCATCTTAGACAGAAAGAAAAGTGCACCGGGATTGACAGAAAGAAAGGTGCACCGGTAACTTTAATCCTAGAAAGGAGGCACTGGCCATGAGCAGACACGTTCACTAGCGAACGACTAGTTAATATGCAAAACCGCATGCAAAACTGTATCATATAGGTTACTTCAAATAATATTAGGCCCAGCAAACCTTGCAAGTATTAAACATAGTCGCAAATGTTAAGCCCTCTTCCTTGCAACAAAGGTTGATCATAATTAACCGGATGAATGAATTTGAATTATATGAAGTCAGTATATCAAAGTGGACTTATTACCACTTTCCTTGTGCAGAAAAGAATATCCCGTCTAGGGTCATCATCAGGTTCATACAATTACAGTCAAGACTTAGCTGTTATTTTCATTTTTTACATCAGGATACTGTACGTCTAATTTTAGCTAAACAGTTTGAAACTATTTAATTGGAAATAAATGATTTATTTTCAATATTTTTTTCTTTGCAACATAGTACATTAAAATAGTTATATGTGAAGTAATACACTTTTGGTAGGGTTTTAAGTTAAAAATTGCTTTCCTGAAATTTGATAAAAACTGACTCTTTGGTGGACTCTTCTTTCAATCTTCTATTCAATATCAAACTTAGGTTACGCTCGATTGGTAATATCAATGTTTTACTGAAAATATTGACATGAAAATAGTTGTTGAAGTTTTTAGTGAGCTTCATGAAAGGATACAAGAAATCCAAATAAGTGTACAAACAGAGATTTTCTGGCTGTCTGTACTCTGTCTGACAGCTAGACAGTCAACATGACAGGTACAAAATGATACATATACAGTATAAACGAAAAGGCGGATAGATTCACAGACCCTGACAATTTGTCAGTCAGCCAACCAGACATTCATTTTGATATTTCAACTTTTCCAAGATAGAAAGGAAATATTACACAAAAGTCTATATAATAAAAAGCTGGTTTTATTTATGTTGTGAAAAATTTCTTCAGAAACTATATCGCTTACTTCAGAATTGATATAAAATAAGTTTTAATATGAGAATGGTCATGATATACATCAGAGGCATATGGGAAAATACCAAATCATGAAGGTGATATTTCTCGGGATTAACCTGGTTCTTGCATAAAAGGCTATTTACAGTGTGTGTGAGATGTTTTGTTATCATACCAATGGCAGACACAGAGGATGACACTAATGACTGTACATCAGTAAGGATATCCGGGTCATCAGTACGCATACAGAGCTTAATCACAAACCTAGCGACCTCTTTAGCCGCCTACAGAGGTACCTGGTCGGCTTCACACATCTGCCAGACAAGTTGCCGCCGCTCACAGGCGATCCGACCATTCAATAAAATGAACTTCACAGAATCGCGTGGAAAGAGAGCGGCACAGCAAAGGAATGTTACAAAAGACTAAGGAATGCATTACTAATTGAATGATGGAGAAATAACAGGGTGCAATACAATGCAATAGAAGATGTGTTGCTGTGGATAAATTATATACTATGGCAAGAAAAATAGTTTTGAAACGTATCACTGGCTGTGATACGCTACAAGTGCAAGATGCCTGTGAAGTTTTATTTACTACTACAGATATAATACGAGAATATTAAAGGAGAAAAATTCCTGTGACACTGGGATTTGAACCCAGGACCTTTGGCTATCCGTGCCACTGCTCTACCAATTGAGCTAAGTCAAAGAACACTTCACAGTGCCGGTCACAAAAATTACTAATTAGTGTGCCTCACAGTACTTACTGCATATGACATAACTTGTCTGTCAGTGAGGTAGACCATTAAGAGTAACCAGTCATAGGAGAGAGGTTCCATCTGGCGCTGTGAAGCAAACTCCTGGCTTGGCTCAGCTGGTAGAGCAGTGGCACGGATAACCAGAGGTCCTGGGTTCAAATCCCACTGTCAGAGGAATTTTTCTCCTATAATATTCTCACGTAATGTTCAGCAGAGACAATAATCTGTGGTTCATGAATGCATGCCTATTCAATTACAGACATGTAACAAAATAACCATTTAATGTAACGAAAACATGCCATATAATAAATATCTTTGGATAAATTTCTAGAACGCACGTTTTCGATCTTGACGGCTTGATTTCAAAAGGAACCTACGTTGCAGTGGCGTACCAAGGCGCTCATGCCCCCATAATTGTTGGTACGCCACTGCTACGTTGGAAAGGGGATGTTATTCCTAGCAGATTTCCTAGGGATATTACTGATTGCTATCAATTGCCATTCCCATCATCATCATAATCAAGAACAGCGAAAATCATTATGGAATCATAGGCTACCCATTTCCTTCCAGTGTAAATGCAATGGTGAACATCTTATACGGTTTATTCGAGATACTTGGTTGCAATGAACTAGAAGCATTAAATTAGGCACACAGAATGCAATGTTAGTTGATGGTGACTATTTTACCAAGACTTCTGTTCTTAAAAAGGTTTAATTTCGGTGAATATTTCGTGAAAAATTTGGCAATTTCGTGCCGTGGAAAATAATCATTTAGAACGAAACCAGTACATTTTTTGTTTAAAATCATTGTGGAAACAACCTCTTTTAAAGTAACACAACACGATTAAATTACTGCTTTTTTACTATGTGTTTAATTTTTTTCATCCACATAAAAAATTAGAATTGTTTCTACACGTGATGAAGTTAAAAAAACAACCGATCTGAAAAATCTTTATTCTCAGAAAATCATCTCTCGTTAGTATAGTCCAGTTATTCATTGGATGGCCAGGCGGCTTCAAAGAGATAAACCATTAAGTCGGTTTCTTTATGTTAATTGATCTGACTATATCGGTCTTGGTTCCCGCTTTCCAAAACAAAAGCAACGTTGCAATATTCTCTCATTGTTATCACTGACCTCAGTTCTTCCCTAGCTTTAATCAATTCACACGTGTTATCGTTTACTGTAACTAGATCTTGCAACCTTGCGTTCCACTCCACGTGGAGTTGACGAGTAGCTGTCATATCTGTCGCAGGACATTCTTAGATTTTGATTGGCTGGGGTAACTAGCTGATTGGTGCGGTAAAATTAAAGAACATGGGTTGAGCTGTCGGCAAACTTTTCCTCCTAACGAAAGGAAGCCGCCTGGCCATACAATGAATAACCAGAGTATATCTACGTTTCGCAATAGAACTACAGAACCGCAGGGACTTGAAAGAAAAACTACTGATCTTGAAACATGTTTTTCAGAATACTGTTCACGGAGCCATTTGCCTTTTTTCTCCTGCATGGTCGTTTTCGGAAAATGTGTTAGCTTAGGAATAATTCTGATTGCCAGGAACTGATCCTAGGTTTACCTGTTTGTTGCTTGTCATCACTTAGGTTTTTTGGGGGGGGGCTCCACCTTCCACCTTCGGAGTAGGCCTACCTGAACCATAGGCTATCTCCGGTTCAACAACCGATTTCGCATAAGATCGTTGCGTTGCCTTCTCTTGATCATAGAACACATGGAAAATGATGATGAATTGACTTTGGCTTTTTATTCATTTAATTTTACTCTTGTTCATCTGTCTGTTGTCGCGGGGGCGTGTCCCCGATCTGGTATTCACCTTATAGAGTGAGGGAAACCCCGCGAAAAACCTCACTCAGATCGGTTGCTGCGAGGCTATAGCGCAGCTTCCGAGGCAAATCTTGGGCAATCTGCCATATCCGTCTTGCTCGGCAGGACCCCAAGGGATCTGAGCATTCCCCCAAGGTGGATTTGTCTCAAATTCGATGTGCCTTAGAATGATATTTGTGGAGCCTTTAAAACACAGTTTTACGCGATATTTTTGTTTTAGTGGATTTTTATCAATTTCGCGGTAATTCGCGGACAAATTTCATCAATAGACCTAGCAGATGTACTATCGAATGGAATTTTAACCTTTAAATGCACGAGACTCAATTTCTCATTTAATATACAAACCCAAGCCGGACTGCAAAGAAAACTGTTAACACAGTGATTAGGCCCATAGTTTACTTCTTGTAGGCCTACCTTATTCTGTAGAAATCTAAATTTTTCTTCCTATTTCTTTTCCATAATTTTACTAGAAATTTAAGAAAATACTTCTCTATTCCACAAGATATATTATGAATTTAAGGGTTATATGAATTTACTACATAATATTTTAACCTTAAGGATCTTCGCGGTTTGTGGAGGGACGCATTAGTTTCATTCATTAGGTTTTTTACGTGTTTTTCTTCAACAAAGCATCAAAGCAATTAGTGAAGGAAAAAACTCCTACTAATTATCCTATAGGAGCCACACAGCTCCTGAATGATTTGTGGGAGTCAAGATTACACACGCGATAGGAAAAACAATTGAGCTTTGGAACTAACGGAAGTGAAACTTCGCTTGTATGAGGTAACAGGAAGCAATATGGCTACCGCATTCATTCATTCATTTATCCTCACTGCCAACCCTACTGTTCTTAGCAAGGTCTGAACATAATTCAACCTTTACTTATTCGCAATTCTTGAGGAGTTGTATCAGTAATACATTCTTAAATCAAGGCTGCGTCGCGCCATTTATATCTTCGAAGGACTTGGCAATTTTAAAATTCAGCTGAATAATAATAATAATAATAATAATAATAATAATAATAATAATGTGAAATAATTTCGTGATAAAACAAACAAGTTTGCCATGATAGTTGCTTTTAATTTATGTTTAAAATGTTATCCGTACGTATATTATTTCATATTAATAACAAAACATCTTTTCGGAAGATAGTAGGCTACTTTACTTTTAATCTTTTTTAAATTGTTCAAGTTTTCGTTTTCGTTAATATTACTTAGTGTAAAAGAAAAGACAGCTATAAGACGTAAGTTAGTTGCAATAAAAATATTTTTTAGAAAAACGCGAGAGCCCATATCTAGCCCTCGTGTGATTAAAATTATTACCTTACGGATCTATTAAAAGGAAGCAATAAAGAGTCCAATGTCCATAATCCAAAACAATGTCTATAATCCAAAAATGTAAATGAATAAAATCAGGTAAACTGATGTAAAAAAGTGCCAGTATGTTTTTGTTTAATCAGTTATGACTGCAATTATGATATGCAGAATATGTTTTTTTTTTTAAATTGATTTCCAAGTTAAGCTCCAGATTTATTCATTATGCAGGGCTTACGGAAGAAGAAAGGTCTACCATCTCGGCCACCTGGGTCATTTTAACGGTCTAGTTGGATAAGAGCATGTAAAACAATAGTGTTTTTTGTCATAGCTACCTGTATTTTAATTTCCAAGGCCTCATAAGATCACAGTAAAACAATAGGCTATGTTGTCAAGATAACTGATTTTCATTTTTTTTATAAATTCTTTCGAATACGTATATTGCCATAAAATAGGCACTAAATTGAGCATTACTCCGAAACAGATCAACCGATTTTATCCATTATGAATAGACGTCTTCCCATGGACATTATAAATGTGTATACCAAGTTTCATAAAAATCCGGTAAAGCGTATTTGAGTTACCGCGTCTTTAAAATACACACTAAATTGGGTTTTACTCCGGTACCGGTCAACAGATTAGGTTCAAATTCAATAGGGCACTTCTCATGGACGTCATAAATGGGTATACCAAGTTTCATGAAAATCCGTTACAGCGTATTTGAGTGATGGCGCCTTTCTATGAGAAAGGCGCCATAATCTATTAAAATAGGCACTAAATTGGGCATTACTCCGGTACCGGTGAACCGATTTGGTTCAATATCAATAGGGTTCTTCCCATCGACATTATGAATGTTTATACCAAGTTTCATGAAAATCCGAAAAAGCGTACTTGAGTTATGGTGCGTACAGACGCACGGACAGACGGACGGACGGACAGACAGACAGACAGACATTTTTTCGTCCCCCACACAATCTCATAAAGTACCATACTGGCACTTAATAAATTCACCGTTTACCCGTAACTGGCCTACAGAAACATGCCGGAGACAGATTAGGCCTATAAGTAACAGACACACACCATTCTCAAAACACTTTTTTTTTTCTGCTTTTAGGCATCGTAAAACATGTTTTCCCAGTATTATCTCGTTTTCGATTTTTGCCACGATGTACTTTCTACGCTTACTCTAAGTATATGCGAGAAAGTAAAATAGCAGGAATTTTAGAAGTAAATTCTCATAATAAGAAAAAAAAAAATTATGTGCCATCACGCTATTTATGGAGAAAAATAAATAATAACTATGACAGCAGGTGTTATTAGTTGCAGAAATGAAGTAGCACATGCTAAGCACACAGTTGCACAACAAAGTGGCACTTTCTCAATGTAACCCGCACATGCTCTATGCCGGTATTTCTGGAAAAACAAGAGAAATCACCAGTTTGTGAAATTCTATACAACCTATATGAGCACAAAAACTACTGCACCGTCGCTTTCTTGCTAATATTTTGCCGAGCGTTTGAAATAAGAACATTAGTTCGCTCACAGTGATGATGCGATTATTACACTAGTATATTTTGTGATCCTGATCACAATGCTTTGAATACAGCACCCCACAGTAACACTGTTGTTGTTTCTATTGTTATTATTGTTGTTAATAGTGCAAGAAGTTCTGTGAACGATAAAACTTTGTGTCCAGAAAAAGTTTAATTGCTTTTCATCAGTTAAAACGACCAACATCTTGAACGCGTTTGGTCGTGAATGCGTTATTATATTAATAATATTAATAATAATAATAATAATAATAATAATAATAATAATAATACTAACAGACGAAATGCCGGTAAATAATTTTAGAGTTACGTCAAAAAAGTACTGGAACATATTATTTTTTAGTTCTCGAGCTAGGCTGTTCACAAATTTAATTTAATTTAATTTAATACTTTAATACTGGAGATCGGTCTATAATATGCTTCTCACCGAGCGAGGTTGCCGAGATAGTAACGTCTTGGACTCGCCTTTGGGAGGTCCCAGGTTCAAATTCCGTGGTGGGCTAGTTTGACTTTTTATTTTCATAATTTCCTCAGTCGTGAGGGCAAATGCCGAATTGGATATTTATATACCATGAATCATCCTCACCATTTTAACCTGTGTCATATCCATTTAAATTAACATCAGTTGAAAACTACTCCATAAAAATACATCAACAATAGAAACAATTGACAATCAATAGTTCCATGGTCTACCCTACTGTATAGACACACATCCCGAACTCCTGATATGGTCTCGCAGCTAAAAGGAGTATAAACACGGCTGAAATTAACACGGTTTTTAAAGGTTTAGCCAAGTTGTAATACGGGGAACCATTTGACTAGAATGGTTAAAAGAAGCTGAACATTATAGGAGACGGAACCATTAAATCTGCCACCACCTTGAAACGGAATAAAAAAAAATTGTGCGTGGGACGCCACGCGACAAAAGTAAAACTTGTTTTAATTTTTTGATTTTTATCAATTTTGAATTAGTGAATTTTTTTAATTTTGGATTTTTTTAATTTAGGATTTTTAGATTTTTTAGATTTTTTAAATTTTGGATTTTCGATTTTTTAAATTTTGGATTTTTTGATTTCTTAAACTCAGGATTTTTGGATTTTTTTTTAAATTTTGGATTTTTCATTTTTGTTTTTTAATTATTATTTTTTTTAATTTTGGTTAAGCCTAATCATTGAGTTGTTTTCTGTGCAGTCCGTTCCATCACAGCCCCACTAATTTCGGGACGATTTTGAGCGTAACAGTTTCGTGACGATTTTGTCCTAGCGCGGCTAAATAAGTTTCGCTTCAAAAATTAAAATCCTTAAACATACGTCGTATTTAATGACTACAAGGGACATTTGCCAAACTGGAGGAAAATCGAACGCGTCCGACCGCTTCGCACTGTCAACTATTTTTATTATTTATTATGTATCATCATCATCCTAAACTAACTTTCGCATAAATAACTACAATTAAATATACTACAATTTTTTATACTGGCACCTTATATGACGAAAATTTAGTAAAAGGATTACTCATTCCGAGAAGGAAGAGCCCATATTCATGATGAAATAAATTTGTATTCAAGATATATTAGACTAACTAACTCCGTGGCGCTAACATCCCAGGAGGGACAAGGCCTACCACCCGACCGCTGCGTCATCTACCATAGGGCAGACAGCAAGATCGGGGGCATGTGGTCAGCATGCCGACACCCACGGCCGTTCATGGTGGTTTCCATGACCGACGCCGCTACTTCTCTATCAAGTAACTCCTCAATTTGAATCACGAGGCTGAGTGCACCCCTACCAGACTTCCCTACCTCAGAAAAATCCGATGTACCGGGGATCGAACCCCGACCGATCTGTAGTTAGCGACACTAACCACAAGACCACGCCAGGGGTCTTCAAAATATATTATACTAACTTCATAAATTATAGTCTAACTTAATTAAATAAGTTAATCAAAAAACTAATTATTCAGCATTCACGCCAAAAAGTAATTGTGAGCTTCTGTTTAGAAGAGGAAGGATAAACTGTTTATGCACGTCAGATATTTAATAATTTTATTGTCTTGTTAAGGTGGAATTGACAAGCTGTGTCCTATGCAAACTTGAGAAGAGTCAAGCAGCTTCGTTTATGTTTATAATAAATTATTTTATTCTTTTTCTGCTTTTTTCTGCTTCTTCTTCTTCTTCTTCTTCTTCTTATTATTATTATTATTATTATTACAACTACTACTACTACTACTCCCTTCTGCATGTAGCTGTCAATTTCCATGATGTGATTTCGGGAAATCGCTAGCATTTATAAAACATTCCTGATTCATGATTCATGAAGGAAACTTAAAACAAACAATGTAATATATTATAGCAATTCACGCCAATCCCGAAGCTGTAAGCAGCGTATTTCCCGCACCTCGTTTCGCCTACTGAAGTAGCGTACAGAAGTATGAGGGCGGGGTCATTAATATTCATAATGTCGCCAACAAGCTGTTAAAATCAAGGACATAAAAGTTTTGTCATTCCACTCTTACTTTTTTTTAAATTTTATTTCAATGGTAACAGTGAACGTGTTCCAGCAGAACTTCCGGTATTTCCATGCCACTCGACTATTAGATTTCGTTGGATGATTAATCAAATTCTCTTTTCAAATCAGTCAACAGGAATAGCATTGCTTATCCCTCAAATTCTCCTATCGTCACAGACGGATAGCCTAATACGTTAGGGTAGCCTACCTAATTTTCACTAATGAGAAATCCAGGACGTTTTACGTTTTGCGCTCATAAAGAACAGAAGTTTGCAGTGTACTACCTATGCAAAAATAAAGCTATATTTGTGTTTTAGTGTAAAACTTTTCCTGTTTGTCACCTTAGTATTAATTTTGAGTTTTTTTTTTTTTTACGGGGAGGAAATTTATGTAATTCTTCTTTCACATTTCTTTAAATTGAAGCAAACTAACTAAACTCCTTGTTATTAAATGCCATGTAGGAACAAGATCTACTATCCAACCGATGCTACTCTCTGCATTAAAAAATGCACGGCTAGTGATGTCAACACATATAACATATAGGCCCTTGTAAGTAAGGAAGTTAACCACCCCTGGGTTAAAACAACCCGCATTAAAAAAAACAGCCAAATATTCAATGTTGTGTAGCACATACCTTCGTTTATCTTCTTTACGGCACCTTCAATATAACTGCCAAATCACGCCAAAACATTTTACACGATTTGAAAATCTCTTTTGAGAGCCGTTGCTAGACTTCCGGTAAACAATATATTTTGTCACTGACGGGTTATTAGTCGTAACTTAGATTATATTGAATTTTGTACAGAAAATTTGTCCTGGGCGGGAATCAAACCCGAGTTTTTAGTTTTGTACGTTGAGATCACTCCTCTTCCGCTAAAAGTCTTGAATTACTTAAAATGTCGTTATAAATAAGTATCAGAGTTACAAGCATCCTCTGTATCAAAGTCGCTAGGGTCTAGAAGGGTATTGGAGAGTCGAGTGGTTTCGACATGAGTGTACAGAGGTTTTCGATTCCTGCCTACGATAGCCTAGATTTTCATCATATGTTTTATTTTACCTGTATGTCACTGTTCGATTTTTTTGCGTCTATTAGATCCAAAATTTTCCTAATACTCTCATGTATGTATTATTTTTTCTATCGTTTTTCATTGCCTAACTTTATATTAAAACGACATTATATGAAAAAGTTAATCTCAAAAGACCAATGGATAACAATATCTATTATTTGCCCAAAATATCGGATGATAAAAATAGCCTACCAAGAATAAGAATACCGCAGTAAGCTGATTTAGTTATAACATAATATCTTTAAATTATGTATTCCTATATGTATACATGAACTCGGTCGATTCGGTAACATGGACTGCAGACCAGTTTGCTTTCAATGTCCCTTGGTTATGTTATTAGCCTATGTTTCCTAATTTACTGGGATCATCAATCTTGAAATAATCGCAGAAAGAGAGCTCACAGTACGAGTTGAATTAACCCAATCTATACTTAGAATTCTTGAACCTCCCTCCTTGAGAGGCGGTTGTGAATATGACTTGCAATTACAGAGTAGTTTATGGTGAGTAGTGGGTCCAATATAGGCTGCAGTACTTTCTTGAGATCTGTACCAAGGTCTTTCTCTCAGTCCTTAAAACAATTTCGGATAATATTGTACAGATGCTTGAAACTTTGAATTTGTTTTGTCATCATTTCATATTTATAATATTTATTACACGGCATTCGTTGTGTGCCCACCTAGTTTGTGTGAGGACATAGAACTGTAAGACGAAACGTTCTTGAACTGCAAGAGCGGATTGTGGTCTTCTATTTTTCTGGGTGTTTACCGCAAGAGAATATTTTTGTGCAATGAATGTAACGCTAGTACATCAGATTGGCACGGCCATGCAAAGCTTTCGCACGGCCAAATTAACCACAATGGACTATGGTTAGGAGACTATCCTTCAAATTGCTCTGCCTTTTTTCAGCTGCAATTTGTTTGGGCGAGAAGAGAGAAGAGGATAAATACTTCCGCGATTCCTGACTAGTGATGTTCACCAGACTATCTCTATATATATAAAAGGCTTTGTCCTGACTGACTGACTGAATGAATGACTGACTGATTGACTGAATGACAGGAATCAACGTACAGCCTAAACTATAACAGGTAGAGACTTGGAATTTTGACAGTACCTTCGTTTCATAATGTAGGTGCTCACTAAGAAAGGATTTTGAAAAATTCTGATTCTAAATGCCAAAAATTAAATATTTTTGAAAATACTAAATCCCTTTTTACATAGAATTATCAATTCCAAATCACAGAATATATTGTTGCCAAATGGTATCAGGTGGGCTTGGAAAAAACAAATGAAATGCACTTTTGACAAATAAGAGAAGTTATCAAAATAATTCATGTTATAAATAAATATTACAGAATGAAATCCACTAAAATAATGGAATCACATAACTTTCTCTACCCTGGACATAGAGAAAACAAAACGAGGTATGGTAATGTGTATATTATTATATTATATCGCAGGTTTTTGGAGAGAAAAGTATGAAAGTGATAATGCTTTCTGTTTAATTTCATTTCCAAAACGGCTTTAGGCTATGGCAACATAAGAGTGGGAAATTTCCCGCCTCGATATTACAATTTTATGTTACAGGAATTTCTGTTTCTTCTTATTTAAACCTCTACTGTACAAGCGATGGGATGCAAAATTCTAGATCCTCTATGAGCCATAAAAAACTATATCAAGCGTTTTCTGAGGGAATAGTTTGAGTGTAATAAGTCGTTCTTCCTATTTCAAATTATAAATGCCTATATAAGGACCTAGAATTTAAAATTGAAAATCCTTCATAAGTTAATTTCCAATTACAAAATACAAAACCCGGGCGACGCCGGGTCTTTTAAGCTAGTTTACAATAAATTATGAAGGTGTGTTCTGATATATCAAAGAGTATAAGAATGAAAAGAGAAAAACTTCAATGACCATTTTCTCATGCAGCATTGGCATACTTCTACTTGACCAATCTATTAGATACCACTTTCTGCATCACAGTTACAGAATTCGCCTTCTAACACGACGTCACCATATCGAATCTCGGACGAATCAAGGTATATTGTGGTGTCAATAAGATCTTTTTCTCCCAATTCCGCCATTTTCTCCTCTTTCACTTACCTTTTTTTTTCCCTTCAAATTCTCGTCACACTGCATGATGTTTGTTTTGTTTTCTAATGTGCTGCATTTGACACCAAGCCAGGAAGTTACAACTGGAAAAGCCATTCAGGTGTAAATGCGTACCGGTAGTGTTAAAAAACAATGAGAAATAAAATATGTGATCCAGTTAAGGGAAAATTATAAAGCCCAGCAAAAATTCATATAAGAAAATTCGCTCTGGCAATAATATTAATGATGTAACAGCCCTATGATTCGCTGACATGCTTGTTTCAAGTTTAAAACAGCCGTATAGGTTATGAAAGAATAAAGTCAATCTGAAAACTATCTATCAGGAATTACTCATATATATACTATATATATACTATATATATATATATATATATATATATATATATATATATATCGATAGAATGCACAATATTATATCAATATTCAACGGCTAATTGTGTTTTAAATCTTTTATTTACATTATTAATTACACTGACATTGTTATGAAGAAATGAATCAATCTAGGCGGGCTAACAATGTCAATAAACGATGGGCAATTTGTTACGTTATGTTTAATATTACACTGTGGGTCATGCAATGATATTTTAGCGTCTTACATCTATATATATAAAAATGAATGTATGTGTGTCTGTGTGTCTGTGTGTGTGTCCTTTATTCATCCGATCGCCATGAAACTTTGGGAAGTTGTTGAGTACATTCCCGGGAAGGTTTTCGGCATATTACATTTTTAGTTTTTGCTTTCGTTATTGAGTTATGAATGAAAAACGGGCAGAAAACGTGTATTTTAGCGTTTTCGAAGCATCAATTTTCAGTTACACATTTCAATGTCAAATCAATTACAGTAGGCTTTGGCTATTTTTGTCATAAAACCATTACGATCGCTTGAATGTTGTAGCTCACGCTGGTCGACTCATTTGTTTATCATGTCAAGGCACGCAGATATATGAAATTTTCAACCAACACCGAAGAGGATTATTATTAAGTGCCAGTATGGTACTTTATGAGATTGTGTGGTGGACGAAAAAATGTCTGTCCGTCTGTCTGTCCGTCTGTCTGTACGCACCATAACTCAAATATGCTTTTTTGGATTTTCATGAAACTTTGAAAACACATTTATAATGCCCATGGGAAGAACCCTATTGATATTGAACCAAATCGGTTCACCGGTACCGGAGTAATGCCCAATTTAGTGCCTATTTTAATAGATTATATTAGAAAGGCGCCATAGCTCAAATACGCTGTATCCGATTGCCACGAAACTTGGTATACCCATTTATGACGCCCATGAAAAGTGCCCTATTGAATTTGAACCTAATCTGTTGACCGGTACCGGAGTAAAACCCAATTTAGTGTATATTTTAAAGGCGCAATAATTCGAATACGCTTTTTCGGATTTTTATGAAACTTCGTACACGCATTTATAATATCCATGGAAAGACGTCTATTGATATTCGACCAAATCGGTCGGCCAGTACCAGAATAATGCCCAATTTAGTGCATTTTATGTTAATATATAAGAAGTCGCGATAACTCAAATATGCTTTATTGGATTTTCTTGAAACTGTGTATACCCATTTATAATGTACATGGGAAGAAGTCTACTGATATTGGACCAAATCGGTAGACCGGTACCGTAGTAAAACCCAATTTAGTGTCTATTTTAAAGACGCGGTAACTCAAATACACTTTACCGGATTTTTATGAAACTTGGTATACACATTTATAATGTCCATGGGAAGACGTCTATTGATACTGGATAAAATCGGTTGACCTGTTTCGGAGTTATGCTCAATTTAGTGCCTATTTTATGGTAATATACGTATTCGAAAGAATTTATTTAAAAAAATGAAAATCAGTTATCTTGACAACATAACCTTTTGTTTTACTGTGATTTCTAAGGCTTTGGCAATTAAAATACAGTTAGCTATGACAACACTATTGCTTTAAATGCGCTTATCCCATAACTGACCCAGGTGGCTGAGATGGTAACGTCTTGGCGTCACATTCTGGAGTTCCATGGCTCAAATCCCGAAACCCTTTTTTTTTTATATTCTGCATATCATAACTGCAATCATAACTGATTAAACAAAACATACTGGCACTTTGTTATATCAGTTTACCTGATTTTATTATTATTATTATAAGAGGGATAATCAATATAGGCCTAAATATGGTCAAACGTTGTTCGATTTGGACGAAACTCACTATACAGGGGTTTTCTGGGCCAAGTACCTCGAATCTGAGGTCGCTTTTACCACGCGACGCCTAAATGGGGTCCAACGTTGTTCGATTTGGACGAAACTCACTATACAGGGGTTTTCTGGGCCAAGTACCTCGAATCTGAGGTCGCTTTTACCAGGCGACGCTATCTAATCGTGGTATGTAATTCACGTGATTTAGGTGTTAATAAATATAATGATTTAACTATTATGCTCTTAATTTTTAATTTCTGAAATAATTATCGCGGGCGATCGCTTGATTTTGTAGGTCCATCCTTGACGATTCATTTGTTTAGAATATCAAGTCCCACAGACGTATGAAATTTTCAACCTACACGGAAGAGGGATATTCAATATAGGCCTAAATATGGTCAAACATTGTTCGACTTGGACGAAACTCACTATGCAGGGGTTTTCTGGGCCAGGGAACTCGAATCTGAGGTCGCTTTTACCAGGCGACGCTATCTAATCGTGGTATGTAGTCCACGTGATTTTGGTGTTAATAAATATAATGATTTAACTATTATGCTCTTAATTTTTAATATTTGAAATAATTATCGCGTGCGAAGCCGCGGGCTCACGCTAGTCCATTATAAATATTGATATACTCATTATTTCGGTACAGGTCAACCGATTTGGTTCAATATCAATAGACTTCTTAACATGGACGTTATAAATGCGTATACCAAATTTTATGAAAATCCGATAAAGCTTACTTGAGTTATCGAACCTTTCTAATATATTACTATTAAAATAGGCACTAAATAGGGCCTTACTCCGGTACCGGTAAACCGATTTGGTTCAATATCAATAGGGTTCTTTCCACAGACGTTATAAATGTTTATACCAAGTTTGATGAAAATCCGATAAAGCGTATTTGAGTTATCGTGCGTACAGACACACGGACAGACATTTCCCGTCCCCCACGCAATCTTATAAAGTAGGCCTACCATACTAGCAGCAACGCAAAACTACATAAATTTATTGTGTGCACAGACGTTTAGGGTCATATGACCAGAACTAAAACTCTGCAGCATTTTCTAACCAAATAGCACTAACAGTCATTACGTTTAGTTTTATTAGGTGTTGTGGTAGGCCACTCCTGTAATGCTGACACGGCGTCTTGTATTATGACCTCGTGTCAACAGCCTCTAAGCAGAAACAAGCTTCATTTGCTAGAGGATGACCAAACATTGACATGCAACACGTGATTTCTTTTCAAGTTTTGACTTAAGATATTTATAATGCAGGCAAAACTGTAGCTGAACATTTCTGTATTATGAAAATTATTGTAGAGGAACTGGGTTTTCAATTTGGTAAGCCGACACTGATATCACTCATACAGAATGGTTTAGGACAATTGTTTCTCTAGAGTATGTAATCTAAATCTCATCAGTGAATGATGGCGGAAAATGTATACCGGTAATTAAGTTCATATCAATCCGCACAACCATAAAAAAAATAAAAAATAAAATAAAAAAGTCAGCCCAAACTTCCTCAGTCCAAATAGTTGTTAGCCAAAATATTTTAACAATAACAATGATAATAATATAATAAAATATTATAACTAAATTTAAACAAAATCGTCAAAGCCATTTTCAAGTAAATTCTCTTCAAGTAAAGTGCTTGTAAAAATGAAGAGAAAGAAGTTCCCACTCTTCGAAACGTATCCCCCAAGGATACACATCCAAATAAAACCTGATGTAGGCCTAATCACTCGCGTAAATTTCATTACTCTAAGCATTAATCTAAGCCGTATTGCAAGGAATATGTTTTCTGTTTCAACCAAATGGAATGATTTATTGTTCACCAGGAAAGTCTGGGTTTCTTCGAATGGTGGCTGGCTTATAGGCCTAACAGAATCACTGAAGTCGTTGTAGAGAAAATAGCGAACAAATTTTCTTCATAACCTTGGTACGGGTAAGGTAATAAAAAATATTGCCCTGCGCTATAAACTTTCAAAATGCTCTGAGAATTGAGCAGAATTATGAAGAGAAACGGAGTAGGCTTGATGATGAATGTAATAATAATAATAATAATAATAATAATAATAATAATAATAATAATAATAATAATAATAATAATTATAATAATAATAATAATAATAATAATAATAATAATAATAATAATTATTATTATTATTATTATTATTATCGCTAATAATAATAATGTTTATAATAATAATAATATTTAATATTATTATTCGTCCAAGGTCAAAATTATTTGAATAGGACTTCATCAAATAAAATACAGGTTCAGTATGGCAATTATTACAAGAGCATCAAAAAATATACAGGTACAATTTGATGTCGCTAATCTCTTACGTGGGTGGGGGGGAGGGGACAAATGTTTGTAGCTTATTGGTTTCAAGTAACGGGTGCTTGAAAGCTTTAGATCATCTTTGAAATCCGTAATATTATTGACTGAAGGTTTACTTGAATGATAGCTATGTTACAGCAACTTCTTCTTTTACTAAATCACTTTCCATTGGAACCACAATTTATTTGGGAATTAATTTAAATACCACTTATTAATATATAACTGCTTGTGGTGGAACAGTTTCGCTGAAGTAAAATCATTGAACACAGAAATACAATGCTAGTTGAATGTTTAAACGAACTGTTATTTCAAGGCTGTGTTAACGACTTCTTGTTCACCTTCAGAATTAGCTCGAATTGGTCATAACCTCAAATAGAAGTCATACAAATTATACGTTACAGATGCTTGTAACAATATACGTGGAACTGGATCAATCCTATCTCCAGAAAGTTGTAAAATTACTATGGATGTTAAGGATACACGGCATAATGGTAAATTACAGTGATTATGAATTATTTTATTTAAACTATACCTGCTCTCTCCTCTAGTCATTTTTTGTTCAAAATATGAAGGATATATTTTTTTAATGTAGAAAGTGTCTTACGTTGTCCAGCGTTCGATTACCGCTAATTCACTTTCACTGCACCATGCGACAGCACTCGAGACCGTAAAATAAAGTACTCTAAGAAAGATTTTCCCTTCTCTCCGTAACAAAAGTAAAAATGAACAAATGAAGCAAGAGCACGCAATCATACTCAAAGACCACAATGAAAACACTCTGAACAAGTGATCATAAAACATAATAGTTTAGTCCCCTGAGGATTGTCTGAAGAGAGAAATTACCTCATGGTGAACGGAGATGCTAGGACTTTTTCTACCAATTTTCGGTAGTTTTATTAACTTAATAATTGAAATTCCTATTGACGAGTCTATGAAGGACAAGGAGAATGGAACAAAATAACCAAGACGAGGGAATGGAAAACATTAGGGTGATAATTATTGACTTCGTCTTCAACTGAGTTACCCACAACAACTCGATTACGGAACTCTTTGCTCATGAAGGTCAGGGATTGTCAAAATTTCAGACAATTCAAACAAAAACTATTTGGATACCTAACCCACTCTGACATATCGCTTTGTGTAAGGATGTAAATAATCTAAAAACATATTATTGCTAGATTCATTTTTTTTTAATTATTTTGTAGTGTTTTATTTTAATTATATTACTATTATAATTATTATTATTCCTGTAATTGTATATATTAATTTTAGTATCGGTGCTATTTTCGTTTCCTTACTGTATTTGTTCATGTAATTTTTGTATTATAATTGTTGTTTTGGAATCTTGGTAATGGTATTATCTCTATCAGACTAAATATATCAATTTAATTTATTTTAAAAGCTTTAATGCAACATACCTGGAACACACTTTTGTCTAATAACTTTTAAGCTAGTTAGCTATGACTGAAGTAAATGGTGTTCTGTCCTGCAGTGAGTGATGAACTCAATATAGGACAGAAACTGTCAAAGCTCTAAAGTACAGTCTGAGTTCTGTAAGAAATTACTCACTCCGATGAACACTGTTATTATACTTATATACAGTACATGAATTTACATGGGAACTCTTCGTTCTTAAGTAGAAACTGACACTGACACCAGTAAGAAGTCGAGGACACATTTATTAACTAGGTATGTAAGTATAATATACAATGTTGGTAGAACTGAGCAATGAGAATACAACTTACAACTTTAGTAATTTTCGTCCCTTTTTATTTCAAAGTTCAACCTACTACCGAACAAAACATCTGCCACAGTAGTACTTATCTAAGGAGACCAGTGCACGCAGTTCCAAGGTGGAAAATTATTGCCGTCATTATAAACATAATTACCAAAAATAGAACTAACCATTCCAAAGCTGAATGTGAAAATGAGAAAGTATAGATATTTAACCGAAATAAGAACTACATTCATAAGGACAGTATTATCGAACCTCTCAACTTATTTCACTAATATCCCGTTCAATTTAGCTTGCCACAGATTAATATAACAGCAGTAGTCAAATAAGAAATCTAAGCACAGGTAATATAAGAATATCCCAGGAAAGATATCGACTCGGTAGTTCAAATGCCTACATGTTCGGAAGTTGGGATTCGATCACCGATATATCCTAGACTTTTTTTTTAATATACAGTGACCGGAACAGCTTTTCGAATAAAAGTATGAAGTTTCTACTGAGGACACTGCGTCAGCGACCGTTGATCACTGTAAGCTGACAATTTCTATCGATCAACAGGCCATATTTTGCTAACTACCTGTATAAGACAATATCTATATTATATACTTATTATATGCCTATTATTATTATTATTAATTTTATTATAAGGTATTTCTTTAAAAAATACGCGTAACTAGTGATAAGACCTGAAGATAAAATTCGATTTTTACTGCTTACATGTTCGGCCATGAACGACAATACATAAGTATGCCACACTTATCCTACATTAAAGTACAAGAGTCACTACCTTCATTCATATGTAGTGGTTTATTGACCATAATGGAAACAATACATTACGAAAGGGTGTGCACTTCGTTATGGATTATTATAAGCCAAAGCTTGCTATGTATTCATAAACACTAGACTATTTCTAGAGAGTGAAACGCTGGAACTTTCCATTTCACTAGAGATGTGACTTTTGAAGTTCTAGGTTCGATGCCAAGTACGTGTTCGACAAGTTGGGCGGTGGCCAAGAAGTGAAAGTAAAACTCCTACATTCATCCATAAGGCGTTACCAAATGTATTTGTCACAATTCCAAGATTAAGCGCGCAAAAATAATTCTTACATCGGATTGGAACAGGTATGAAAATTGCCTTGTAATTCGACGGAGGATG
This sequence comes from Ectobius pallidus, assembly GCA_964059195.1. Taxonomy (NCBI): domain Eukaryota; kingdom Metazoa; phylum Arthropoda; class Insecta; order Blattodea; family Ectobiidae; genus Ectobius; species Ectobius pallidus. The sequence continues at coordinate 108,038,571 of CAXKWD010000007.1, read as the reverse complement.
CAATTCATAAAAAGGGCCATCTCCTATTAAGAACACAAATTACGGCACCAAACCAAACACCTGCCAATGTCGAAGGAGCGAGGGAAGAACTGACCTCAGTGATAACCAGGGCCTGGATTCTAATGACATGTCATCTTTATATTGTTGCTGCCTAGACATAGCTAACTTGCGGATAAATCCTAATCATGGCCTGTAGATTACAGAAATGCAATTTTATTATGTCATTTTATGCAATTTTATATTTTTAGGGCATTTATTTCTTTTTTTGGTCATTATTTTGTCATTTTCGTGTCATTTGCTTCCTTATTTAGTCATTTTCATGTATTTACATTGAGTGTATTAACTTTTTTCCGTCGCTAGCGGTGCTGTCTTTGAAGTGTTGTTTCTTTAACGCAAGAAGGAAAAATTCGGCGTTAAAGTGTTGACATGTCTCAGTCGGAAGTGAGAATCAAAGAAACGCCAAAATTTTGTATTATATTACTATTGTTGTTAGATTGACTTAACACCAGGGTCTGCCACCTGCTTGGATTTGAGAGGGCAAATTACTGTTTACCCTCAATAAACAACAATATAATCCGGCAGACCACAAAAGGAAATGCCGAATTTTGACTCGCCAGTGCCTCAGTGCCAGTATAAATTTCCGTAAGAAAAGAACATTCACAACATTACAGTTATTTACAGTTTTTACAATTATGTACAAACTAGTCTATAACTTTGTGTGTACAATAATATTTTTTTATAAATAAAATACAGTACAAGTTTTTAGGACATTTTTTATGATTATTAAGTCATTTTCTTTCAAATGTGGGTCATTTTTCAAACAATTTTAGGTCATCAGAATCCGGGCCCTGGTGATAACAATAAGAGAATATTGCAACGTTGCTTTTGTTTTGGAAAGCGGAAACCAAGACAGACTTTGTCAGTTCAATTAACATAAAGAAATACCGACTTAATGGTTTATTTCTTTGAAGCCGCCTGGGTATGCAATGGAAAACTCTAGTAAACAAGTAACACGTTTTCTAGAGTAGATAAAATCGTTCTCTAGAGTAGATAAAAACGTTTTCTAGAGTAGATAAAAGGGTTAAAATATCTTACAGTCCCAGTTATAAGTTATTTGACTTAGTTGGAAAATTTATATAGAAGCAAACGTAACGACAGTGTAGTTACTGAAAGCTATAACAGTTACAGTAATAGCATTAGCTAGGGTATGTTCAGAGTAATTGCGATAACTAGACACGCTTCATCACTTCGCAGCACCTCGCCGTCTAGTTTGCCTAGACACAAATTAATACATCCGTATCTCGAATGGCAAAAACAAATCACATTGCAATCACGAGTGACTCAGGGACCTTTTCCCTGAAGGATGATCAACTTATGGTCTCCATGTAATACGTCAGCAATTTCTTAACACACTAAGCGTACGGTGAGAGCAGCAAGTTGTTGAATTTGGGCGTTGTAATTAATCTAGAGCAACAACATTAATTGATCGTTGCTTAGTTGCAATCGAACATTACCTTCCAAGACATAAAGGATTCAATAAAATACTCGGATAACCGAAATAGTCGTCATGTTGTTCAATTAAGTTTCCAACTATCGTGCAAGTATGTGAGATTATGAGTATGAAGTCTGAACTAGAATAACCGTAGATTAGATTAGATTAATGAAGGGTTGTGTAAGCCCTTCGACTTCTCAACACTGCGACCTATTGTGAATACCCTATACCCTATGTTAGCAGTCACCGCTTTAATTTAAGGCTTTTCATATATATATATATATATATATATATATATATATATATATATATATATATATCCTATAATTTTCCTGGGTGATGTCCAGTCCTGAACCCGGGGATTTTTCGTTACTGAAAAACCCACTACCCGGTCGGGAATAGAACCCAGACCACCAGGGTGGAAGGCATATATGCTACCTATACCTGCCAACTTCGAAGGACGGAGTAGATGACGCACCGGCCAGGTGACAGACCTTGTCCCACCATGGGATGTAGTGCCACGAAGTTGGTTATGACTGAGTGTAACACAGCACAGCCTACATCATAAGCAGGGCCCGGAAGATGATGACATGTTATCTTTTAACTGGAACATCACAGACGTTGCCCACTAGTGCAGATATTCTGATCATGACTCCTAGATTACATAAATGGTAATTTTGAGGGTCATTTTCCCAACATTGGTAATTTTGAGGGTCATTTTCCCAACATTTCGTTTTTAGGTCATTTTTGGAATGTAATGTCATTATTTGGTCATTTTACGGTCTTTTTTTCCACATTTCATATTTTTAGGTAATAGAAAAAAATATAGACAGTGTTTGCTGTTTGCATTTAAAAGTATGTACCAATTAAGCAGTTACAATCCTATAATTGGGTCAAGAACATGAATGTAGAATAGACACTAATCTGATGAATAAACTCGTATTTTCATACAACTTTTTGGGTAATTTTTCTTAGTTTTTTTGCACTTTTTTGTATTTTTGAAGGAATGTTTAACTAGTTTGTTAAGCATTTTTAGGTGTCAAAATCCGGGCCCTGATCATAAGCAAGATAAGAGACGTAAAATGCAAAAGAAAAGTAATAGAGAAACACCCGAGATAAAATTGTCTTGTTTTACATTGAATAAAATTGGCAAAAATAACATGTAAATTCAACCTGCGACTGAAATATTATAAGCATCTTATTAAAACAGTTTTAACTAAACACTCGCAGTTTGTGAACTGGTTGTGGTACAGGGCGTGGTGGGCGGGTGGCCTAGTTGTCCATGCTCAAGGCTGTCGTGATGTCATCAAAATACATCAGCCTGCATGAAAATACAAGAAAATCCACTCTCCTGATTCATTGCCAGGGAAGCGTTCTATTCTCTCGATGTTAAACGAATGGGGGGGGGGGGGAAATCCCTTTAGGCAAGCCTACAGGCTGAGGTAGATTTCGAAGTGATTTTGGTTGAATTTACTGTCGCTGCGTAGCACTCTTCTTCTTTAGCCTTGGCATGACAAACCCGCAATAATAACTGCAAAAAAAGAGGAAAGAGCACTTTTTCAAACATTCAAATCTCGCCTTATATGAGAACTATCAAGAAACTACTGATTTGTAGAGTACTCATCAAGAGCTTTTCAACGATACCCCACAAAAATTTCGAATTTCCATCCCCCCACCCCCACTCGTACCCCCAAAACCCCCGAATCGTTGGTTTCACTGTGAACTCCATAGGGAGTACTCTAATTTATTCAAACAAAGTTTCCCTCTATACTTCATAGGGGCCGAGATATAAATATTTTAAAATTTCAACCCCCTCCCCGACCACCCCCTTTGGCCAATTTTGCTCATTAACGAACTTGTCCGAACTATTGGGCCTAGAAATAACATAATGAAATTTGGTTCAAATATCTTCCAAATTACGGCCGCTAGCATGTAAAGATGCGTATATATATATCACAATTTCTTTTTTTTGAACAGGCGGTGGTTTCGTACTTAGGGAGGCATGAAATGTAAAGATATGAAAGAATTTTTCGAAAGTCATGGTAACGATTGCAATAGGTAGATTTTTCTTCGAAATCTACCTAAAAATAGCGTTAACTATCGCAGGTCATGTGTATGATTTTAAAAAGAAACATGCACTTTTCTTTTGTTGAAAGGCACAAGAATAAGTCTATCAAACATTTTCCTTGAAAATATGGGATACGGATCAGGATTACCAGGTGCTGAAAATAATATGAAGGACAAAATGAATGAAAATGGAAGACATTTCCCTAAAATGGAGGACATACCGTTATAATAAACATTTATCGTTCTTTCGGTTCTTAAGGAATTTGGTAAAACGGAAATAACAATGAATAATAAAGGTAAATGCGCACAAAGTGCATTATTGGTATTATACTAGTCTTCCACTTAAATCGACAACAGTTTAATCGAGACATCAAAACAGGCTGACTAACTATTAAAGTGTTGGCTTCGTATTAATAATAGTAGAAATATAGAACGTCTTTGATGAAGGTAATAATCATAACAAACAGTAAAGAAACATTAATCCAAAATGCAGGACACTTTGGTCATTTTTTGAATGCCTGGAGGAGGGGAGGACTGTGTTAAAAAAGGAGGGCCTGTCCGCCAAATGCCGGACGCCTGGTCACCCAGCGTTTACTCTACTATACATTTTCAGTGCAAGGAAATTAAAGTTACTGAAAATAATGTACTTGATAAATTTAAAAGGAGTTAGTAAAAGAAGGAACCCTTCCATTACTTTTGTTTACTTCATTTTATTTGCATCCCATGATAGATTCCCACCAGTCAGATTTTGAAGTGAATATATCACCGGCAATGATTGAAATCAGACGCTATTATAAAATGACTAGGCAATGTATAGAATGCCAAAAATAAGTAGGTAAAGTATAATATATAAATAATTATTTTACACATTTCATATTTAAATTCAAACTTTGCCATTGTCACCATAAATAAAATACAAAGTAATTCCAAGTGTCACACATCTCTTTCTTGTTGCAACAGATAAGACTCTTTGTTTTAGTAATTTATTAGTTGTATGATTTTCATTCATATATCTTGCAAACCGGCTTTGATTTTTTTTTTTTAGAACAGTTTTTTTTTTTAAATTACAGACTTCCTTGTTGCAACAAACAGTACTGTACTCAATAGCCTATTAATATTTAACATTAATATTTATTTAATTAATAATAATATTTATTAGTAGCCTATTTAACATTTTTTTTAAATTTCAGACTTTCTGATGACTGATTTTATTATTTACACACTTGTCACTCAAATTATAATTTTAGGTTATATTTTCTGATCGATATGTGCTGTCGCTAGTGAGTAACGATTTTACGATTAACATTCTTTACACACATAACATTACTAATTTACATAAATTTAAATAAATTCAACATTAATGTATGAATTAAACATCAATTAGACAAATTGTTTATCTTCATTTTGGATACAAATTTTGATAAAATGAGGACACTTGCATGTCCCAATGAAAATTATGGGGAGCTAGATTCATACTCCAAAATAAGGGTTGTTCTTTTTTTTAAGGTAGTACGGTAGGCTAATGCCGGAATGAAGAACAACGCCATTTAGGCTAATCATACAAACTGGCAAGAATTATCACCTGAACGGGATATGCATTATGAATGGAAGAAATGGCGCCAGGAACCTCAGACATTCCCTATTGAAAATACTGTGTCTAAATACTGCATTTAATTCCTGGAAAGGAAAGTTTTCTCAGGGTTCCTAAAAGCATTTCGAAGTTTGATGGTAATGGCAACTGATCGGCAAGATATGATGGCCTATGCGTACGTTATTTTTTTCGGCAAGTTAGTAGGGTAAATAACTCAAGTTAAGTAAATGCAAACACGACATATTCCCATGTCCAATAACTCTTACAGTATAAAACTCTAGCAAATGATGCTATAGGTCTTTGTGTTTTGGATATGGAACCTGAATTTGTACTTAAAATTTGGCTGGACCTGGAGCGCTGTTCATTCAGAATTCAATTAAAATTCATTCAAACATGTTTACAGTACCACTTTAAGAGCTTGAGATATCTCGAAGATCAATATATAGTCGTAGACAAGAATCCTTGGAATTTAGGGAGTCTTCATTTCACCCTCAGAAGATACATCCCTTCAATTAACTATAGTATTTGATATTTGATATGCTGAGTACATCTCTGTTCGTAACTTAATAAAACCAGTAACACCAATGAACAACTTTTTTAACTGAAGACCGTCTTACTATCACAGCTAAAAGTAATATAGGCTAGCTAATCAATGTAAGTCGTGGATATTTAGTTCAATATTTGCTTATATAAAATAAGATTGCAAAACGTAGAAATACTGTATTTAAAATTGTGAAGATTGCAGGCGTCTTATCAGCTTAGATAAATATGAAAACAAAGGAAGAACTTCATTGCAATGGATTATAAAGATATGTTCATGTTACAGGGCTTTTGTTAATCCTATAATTCTTCAAAGAGTATGGAATCAGTAATTAAAAATAAAATATATTTAAAGCTATGTTCCCTCACAACTGTACAGAAGTAGTCAGATTGCAGAATTCAAATTACAATCGAATTCATAATGTAACTTCAGAAGTAAACATTTACAAAATCTTCTTAACAATAAACTTATAAATCATCGTACTATACAAATTTATATCTCTGTGTTAGGCAATTAAATCACAACCTCTGTTTATCTAATTGTAAAACAATATCTCAGATCGCCCATCGCCATTGCTTCAAGTCAGAGCCAGAGGGAACCTTAGAATAATAATAAATGCCGACTTAATTATTTTGAACGTTTTTGTTCACAAAGAGCATATTCAGTTTTGAATCAGTATTAGAAAATAGTACAAGGCGCAATCCTGAGGGTAAAGGCGGCCGGTGCAAAAGGCTGACAACCTTACCACCTTCATGTCCCGAAAAAGTCTGGAAGCCTCAATCTCCTGGGTCCCTAAGGACCTTTACGGCTTGTAGAGGGACCCCTTTATCTTACATATTTTCTTAAGGGATACCTAAACCTTCCACCATTATAACCAGGGCCCGGATTCTAATGACATGTCATATTTTTATTGATGCTACATAGGCATTGCCAACTTGTAGATAAATCCTAATCATGGCCTCTAGATTACAGAAATACATATTTATTAGGTCATTTTTTGTCATTTTTTGCGATATTATATTTTTAGACATTTATTTCAATTTTAGGTCATTATTTTGTCATTTTCGTGTCATTTGCTTCCTTATTCAGTCATTTTCATGTATTTACATTGAGTGTAATAACTTTTTTCGTCGCTAGCGGTGCTGTTTTTGAAGTGTTGTTTGCAAGAAGGAAAAAATCGGCATGTCTCAGTCGGAAATGAGAATGCCAAAATTTTGTATTATATTACTATTGTTATTAGATTGACTTGGCACCAGAGTCTGCCACCTGCTTGGATTTTAGAGTGCAAACTACTGTTTACCCTCAATAAAGGATGTGCCTAATTTTGACTCACCAGTGCCTCAGTGCCACTATAAATTTCCATGAGAAAAGAACATTCAGCATTGTGTGTACAATAATATTTTTTTGTAAATAAAATATCAGTTTTTAGGTCATTTTTTGTAATTATTAAGTCATTTTCTTTAAAATTTAGGGTCATTTTATAGGTCATTTTTCAAACAATTTTAGGTCATCAGAATCCGGGCCATGATTATAACATTATAACATGTTACGTTTTATAGATATTGTTTTCCTTTCATGTCCCTAGGCTCTATTATGATGAAATGTTATAGCCTACGCTTAATATGACTTGCTCTCCATTTTTTTTTTAACTCGGATTTTCAAAATTTTTCATTATGGGGTTTGAAACAAAATGCTGTTTTAAAATTTACTCACCAGAACTTTAATATATTTTAATAATTATATTTTCTCACAACTAGGTAAAAATCAGATCAACAAGCTGTAGAGGAATTATTAAAATTTCTGCAACATATTTTTTCTAGACGTTTGATTTTTATAAACGAAAGTCTCATAAATTATTCTATCTGTTAAGACATAATAAAAATGGAGGTTCGGTTTGTTTACAGCTCAATAAACAAGAATAATTTAACATTTCGAGTAATTGTCCTTTAAATTGTGCAAATTATGGTTTAAATGGTTTAGAAAATACAGCTTTGAGAAAAGGAGCAAAAGACTTACAGATTTGTGTAATTGGGGTTGCACCCTGAAATACATTTTACTACCTAACTTGGTCAGGTTTATATATAATGCAAACATTCTTTCTTAGGTCTACTGTAAAACAAAAATTCTTATAACACTAGCATCAGAAAATTAAAAACAAACAAAATTCTGCCCTTATAGTACAGTACACTATGTACTTATTCAGCAAAGAAGTTTCTATTAAATTTCCACTTCTCAGTGTTTGGGTTTACAAAACAAATAGGGGCATGAAGTAATTGTATATCGCTTTATGCTGCTCTCCGAGCATGAAAAGAGATTATTTCCATTTATAGCTTTAATCTTCCCTACTTCTGTGACAGACGCCTACTGTCTACTTAGATTTAATAATATATCTGAAGCACTCTATAGTAATCCACCCGCACATGAATTAAACAAGACCAGCCATATTTTAAACCGAAATAATCGAAAGTTGCATGTCTTCCATCTGTAAACCACAGACCTGTTAACTAAACTTTTATGGGGCTACACATTTCACTTTCGAAATCAGTAACTGGCTGCACTTTATGTTATCTGAACAGCCCAACCGGTTTATTGAATCAAGACTATTATCACAAAGTATCAATACAGTTTGTGGTTATATTTGTATTTAATGAACCAGTTCACTACCTGTTATATTGCATATTACTGTACTATTCTCTCGATTACATGTTTGCACTACATTCCCAAGATCAGTAACTTCAATACCTTACAAAAAAACTTGTTATCGATAACAATTTTATTTAACTAATACACGATGATATATTACTTTTTATATTACAAATTTATATCTTGTATTTTTATTGATTTTTCGGCCTGTCAATCTTACTTTTTATTTTTTCTCCCTTGCTTCCTTTGATGACCTGTTATATAGAATCCATTATACAGAAAACATATTGAAAGTAGGGCATACGATTATCAAGAAGAACATCATTTAATTAAAATTATTAGTTATCGATTGTAGAATTAGAAATAATCTGGATAATTGGGCTCTAAGTGAAAATCACCCTACGAACATACTATTGTGAAAGTGCATCTATTAAAGGAACAAAAGCAGCAAATACCTATAATCACAAAATTAATTTATTTAAAGAAAAAACCACACATATTTCAGAACAAACAGGATTTTTCAAGTATATCTACATTACTGTGTATATCATCAAGCCTATAATGAAAAGGAAGTCTTCATACTGCATTACAGAAGAAATACCGTATTATGAATGTAAGCCTACTACTGTACTCTGAAATGAAATCTTTATAAAATATATCGAACATATAACTTCAAAATTCCATATAACTGATGATCCGGATATTTGGCTCTCGGATAATAATTGGAATTCAACTGTATTTTCATAAGCCCGTGCCCCTTTACGTGGCATACTACCACTAGAAGTAAGGAGAACAGAACAATGCAAATTATGAACCGTAAAGTTAAGTTCTATGCAAGCGAAGGACAAAGGCGTGAATCACAAGAGCTTAGTTTCGCGGCTTTTGCTTCGGCTCTTGTTAATGACGTAATTCTCTAAGAAAAGTTCCTGACTTACTCCATCATTCAAGTCTCCGGCATATTCCATGTAATGTCGATGAACTCTTCAATATTACATCACTTGCTAAAATAGAATGAAAGAGGATACTGACTCATTCTAACGTTTATGTCTCCACAAAATACCCATAGCTTGTAAGTATATGGAATTATCTCGTTCTTATACTTCTCCTTCGCTATAATTACATTCCGAAAATACAAGCTTCCAGTGAAGACCGAGGAGTTGATTTTACTAGGGTTAAAGGTTAATTTATGTTTTCCCGTATAAAAAAAAGTTTTTGTATTAGAACTTACTCAACATAATTATATATCTTAATTTTATTTCGCATTTTCCATGGTACGTGAACAGAAAACCTATCTCCAAGGTTAGTGATTAGATATAGAGGCCCGAATTCGATTCCTAGTAATTCATTGCACTTATTTATGATGAGGGTATCACAAATGGGATTCACTCATATTGGTCAGGACAATTTATCAAGGAGCTAATCGAATAAAGAACTACTCCCTGTTAAAAAACATCGTTAACTTTAGTGAGAAATATCAGTGTATTGACTATATGCATCCTAATCTTGCCATCCACCAATAATTTAGAAAAAATTTAGATAGAAAACCCAGTGATCGGAAGTCAGCCATGTCTACAGTGTGTAGGCCCTATATCCACCGAGGTATACAATATAATGGCCTTTTTAAGAACTTATCTGTAAGGTCCTCGGTATTGTGTTTTCATTAGGTGAACTGCCATGGATATTATATAAAAATACTAAAGAATGGCCGTTTCAAGAACATGAATATATGGAGCTACGAACATAAAATCGAAATGAACAGATATTGGCTTATCTAATAGGAATGTTAAAAACAATTCGAATGATAGAGTTTATGTAGAAATGGTTTCCAGCTAAATGATTTTTAAGTTTTTATTCCATTTTCAAAGTGGAGTTCAAAGGACAGTGGAGAAAATCGCGTAATGATGATATTCGATCATATATATATATTGGCTGCATATATTTAGATCAAAATCATCCCCAAATTTCTTAACCTTATTGGAGAGGCCTACAGACGTGGTAGTCTCATTCCATTTCAGTATCCGGCAGAAGAGTAGGCTTAAAGGGAAAAACTAACGTGTTATCAATATTCTGAATTTGAAAAATGATTAAGCCACCCTGCTACACTTTGAAAATATACTTTGTAATACATGACAGCAGAAAATGATGGTTTAAAACAAGAAACCAAACATGCACAGTTAATGCACAGTGAAGAGAGAATCCAAAGCCAGACCTGTATTGTGGTTTGAAGTAATGATATAGAGTAAGATTACCTCCACAACGTCTCTGGGTTTTTACGTATATACCTTAGGAGCGAGTCTCACCGTTCGTAGAGTTCCTGGCTAGGGGAGGTAGCTGCACCCTGATTGGATCAGCTCTCCTATCCCACTCCACGTGTTGTCTGTCTCTCTCGCAGCGGCATCACCCCTCCACTCAACTATTATTGTATTTTCTACGACTGACGACGACATGCTGCATGATGTTCACTCTCTGCCCAGCGGTAGCTTACTGATCTTACGCGCACCGAATTCACGCATCTTGGTAACGAGACGTAACGAGAAGCTCGCTGGCTGGGTTTGTCTTCAAGGCCAGAGACTTTGTGGGAATAATCCAACTCTACTTATTGCACGCGTTTCATTTCATTGTTCCATCCGTCGTTCTACGAAATTGATCAATCCAATTACTATTATTATTCAAACAACGATTTCCAATTCGCTAGGCAGTTGGAACTTCGAACGTGAACCTGTAAAATTGCAACGCTCTATAACCGGATTAAGAGCTGTATAGGGCCTATACAGTAATTCCTCAAAGCGGAGAGGAAAATTTTATTATCATTATTACTAATACTACTAAAACTATAGATATATACTCACATTCGCTTGGGAATTATCTATAACCATAGGGAAATTCACAAACATTTAAACAAGTTTAAAAATCATATTTAGATCCCATTGGCATAACGTAGCTACAGGTAATCAGGCTTGACTTTTTTTTCACTTCAGGTAACATTTGGACGGCTATTTTAATGATCATCAAGAGATACCTCTTCTCCTACGATCTACCATTCCTTGTATGTAATCCTGCAATGTGTGAAAAAAACGTCTTTATCTCAGCTCTCGAACTGGAATTTTAAAATAAAATGCTTACCTTTTTATTTGCAACCATGGGGGTTAGAGGTTTAAAAATTTCAGGAATATCTATATTGCAATGAACCTGAGGAGCATATGACATGAGTTGCCAGTCATACACCCGGAGAGGGACAGCATAGGTCACGCGGCAAACAAATGGAGCCTGTAAGTCCGGCACAAGGTCGCCCACATTCTGAATACGTCTGGCGGTGCTGCATGCAACAGCGAACAGCCCCGACATTGTAATTTCTCCTGAATTTCCGGTCACCTTACAAGCAGTAATAATATTATTAAATAATCAGTATTTCTGGAGACACTGCTTAAAGGGGTTATATAGGAACATTTCTAACAAATGATAAAGTAAGTCACTAATACGACTAGTAAATGTTCCTATTAAAGTAAATTATACATTGCTTAGTGTCATTTTTCTTGTAATTATGTGTAGAATTGATATATAACAAACATTTTAAGACTAGGTGATTGATTGATTGAAGACTAGGTGACTCATGGGGCGGAAATTACGGTCGGTCCTAATCTCCTGCGCTTGTAAATGTGAGGGTGCTTGCGAGTGAAGGAACCTACCTGGCCCCACACGCCATCCCTATTTGCTAAGAGTATAGTTGTAACTTACTTGTTATAAATTATTTACTTTTTTTTTTTTTAAGTATAAGAAAGAGTCGCTTCATATTCGAATGCCTGAACGGTATGTCACCTTGCTTTACTGATTCTCTAATCTCCTCTTCCCCATCCGAAAGAGTTGCAACTTCCTGAGAAAGTTTTGGTCTATACAAGGGTTTTGATACGTGGAATCTTTAGTAGGACTTTTGACCATATAATAATAATAATAATAATAATAATAATAATAATAATAATAATAATAATAATAATAATCATAATACATTAAACCTCAATTCAATTCTAGTTTTCGACTAAGTGTTTTCGGAAAATCTTGTCAACCATATGAAAAACTTATTTCAAGGGACGTCTTTTAAGTTCACTGAAAAATGTAACTGACAACAAACTGAAAAAAAAAGTATACGATATACTTCCGATTACCAGCAAAATTGGGTGGCGCGCCACCGTGGTAAATCCTGGAAAGGGCAGAAGTCAACATGAAAATGATTTCCAATAATTTTTATTTACAGTAGGGGCCTACAGATACAATTATGACTTACAGCCTTACTAATAAAAGCTGCTTATACCTGCGTTGAACGGTTGTTTGGTTGTTCACCGTGCAAGTTCTGCATAAGCCGCATTACCAATAATAGGTGTGTAACTGCCGAGGTTTGTAAGTCCAACGTCATCAAATACGTCACGCTTTTCATGACGTTACTAGCCTCAGGCTATGAAGGGACTGCTGAACGCCATCTATCGGTGTAGCGGGCAAACAACGATGGATCGTCTGCAGACTAATTGTAGTTTCAGTATTTCATTATATTGTTTCCAGAAAGCTGTAATCATGGGTACAAGTATGGAAATATGTCCCGCAAACAAGGAACAATGTTTATAATTCCGCTAAAGTAGCCCAGAATGTTTCATAACAAGTTACCTTAAGAATGGATGCATAACCTCAAAATTCAATCTCAGACATCTACGAAGCGACCGGCTGTTACGCATATCGGCCATCTTGATTATTTACGTCAAGTTTAAACAAGGGGGCCAGGCTGTGTAAAGGTTGCACACATTCAGCCTTATGCAACGATTATTAGTACACTTTCTTTCCTCAGCTGTGTATATTCCTGGTATAAATGTTACAACTGGATTATTAGTAAGACTGTTAATAAACAAAAGTTTTCGGTACTTACAAGTTTGCTGGTTTACTTTCTTGACACAGAAGATTTGTCATTCTTAATGTGTGTGTGTATTAAAACATATTTTCTTTATTTACCCCACAAAACCATAAAAAAGGAAAGGAAGACCGCTAAGAATCAGCAAAGTGGATAATCCGTCCATAGTTACTCAATGGTAACTGCGGCACCGCATAATGTGAGACAATTGTGGGTGAACGCCAAGAATATCTACGCAAACTTGGAAGTTGAACATTTCAATTATAATATACAGTTTTCTAATTTATCAAATTAAACTCTGAATTATTATATAAGTAATGTACTATCGTCATTACTTAGTTATCTTCGTTATATTTTTTATTGAGCTGAAACAAAGAACGAAGGCTACTGAAGTTACAGTGTCAAGTACGCGTATCTAACTGTATCAGAATAATAATAATAATAATAATTATTATTATTATTATTATTAATAGTAGCAGTAGTAGTAGTAGCATTATCATTATTTATTTGTTATGTATTAATACTTTAAAAAACTTTCAATGCTTAATTGTTTATTTTAATGTCTCTAAAAGATTGATCTGAAAGCTGTGTCATGTGGCAACTAGCACCATCCTAAAATAAATGGTTTTAATCTCTTCCTAATTATGATTCTCATATTATTTTTGAGTTGCATAAATTACGAAGCATATCGAACAAAAAATGTCATGTTTCTACTCCATCAGATCTGTACTAAAATGTGAAGTGAATTGGATTTATTTTTGCAGTGAATTCTTCAAATTATGGGAGCTACCACCTACTCTGCAGACCTTCAAACTAGCCCACGATCTAGATAGATTATCTCAATATATAGGCCTTTTTTTTTTCTCCAGTCAAAATGTTTGCCAGGAAATTTCAGTACTGGAGCGTGACCCCCAGTCTAATACTCTAATATATTACTCAAGTGTATGACCTGACCTCATGTCGCTTTACCTTCAGAAAAGTGCATACTAAAACATGTGTTATTTACTCCTCTTATATCAGGATACGTATCAGATTACAAGATAAAAAACTTACCCGCGATTGTATCATAATGCAACATTGAAGCACACACTGACTACATTAAGTAGTCATAATGACATATTTTTATGTATGCTTGCTTCCCACAGTTTCATCACCGCTACGGTACTATAGTAATTAAGAACTGAAGAGTTCAAGGAAGTTTCTTTTTCCTGTTGCATACCAAGATCCTTAATTATAATAAGTTTATATAATAACAGTAACATGGAAGACAATTTTCTTTTTTCATAATATTTGTCCGGTCTCTACAAATGCGCCAGGACACGAGTAACTTTCGAAAATTTAGAGACAAAAAGATTCTTACAAATCAAAATCCGGATATTTGAATTCTGGATATTTAATCTTTGTTCATACTTGTATGTACAATGCAGTAGTTATCTTAATGACGGTAAGAGTGGGATCCACACTTTTAGAATGATTTGAAAGCGGACTACAGTTTACAAGTCCACTACATTTTAAAAGTAACCGATGCTATTTTCTTTTCTTGTGTACTTTGGATTCTCCCTTTTTCTATTATTTCATGCACATCTAATGAAGCAGATTCTTGTCATAAATAATGTATCTTAGCGATAAGTTAAATTCAGTTTTCCATTGATGCCATCGTTAGGTGTTCCCACGGAGGCCCAGAGGGTTCCAAGAGGTTGAGGCTCCCAGATTTTTAGGCATCGGAACATGAAGGTGGTAAGGTTGTCAGCCTTTACCCCCAAGATTGCTCCTGGTACTCATTTCTGTTAAAAGCTGAGTCGACCCCAGGGCCAAAGTGCCACCAGAAGAATTAGGCCAATTGAAAAACTCCAACGACCTCATCGGGGATCGAACCAGCGACCTTCCGGTTTGTAGCGCAGCGCCTCAACCACTACGCTAAGGCGTACCCCTCCTCATAATTCATCAAATCACCAGTTGACACAGAAAGCCTGTAGTACCCAAAGTTGCCTTGTTGTTGCATCATGTGCTACCCAAATTTGCAGTTCCACTTCTATTACCTATTACTTAATAGCCTATCAATTACTACTTGGAGAGGCATGGGCTTTGCTCCAAAATGCTTGCTAATTTTTTTCTTCCATCTGACAAATAACTCTAGTTCGGGAGGAAAAGAATGTGGCTACCTGGTTCTTAAGTTCTTTGGATACCGAGATTTGCTAAAAGTATATCTGTGCACAATGCAGAATGTGTGCAAAAATCTATACAGATTAGCAAATCTGCCTCTCACCCCGTAGAACTTTGCTAATGCTAGTATTCCACTATCAAATTCCTTGGACAAAAACTTCAGCAAGAATTTGTACAAGATTAAAAGGCGATATTTGAATCAAAGATGCGAACACTACGTCCAAGACCTTTGACCAAGCCAGTTTATATATATATATATATATATATATATATATATATATATAGAAGGCTATATGAAAGTTCCGAAGATAAATCTTTAAAAATTATATAAAATGGCATTAGTTTATTAGTTTTATATTAATGTTTTTATAGCAGTATTGTTATTGTTATTGTTATTGTTATTAGTTTAGTTTATTAGTTATATATTAAATGGCAGTAGTTTATTAGTTTTATATTAATGTTTTTATAGCAGTATTGAATAAATATCTAAGTGACAAGGAAATTAGGCCGAATCGTTACTGTTTTTGAATTGAAGGTTATGTTGACGATGACACGAGTTTAGATTAGTTTGCAAAGCCTTTTTACAATAATATGCAATACAATTCTACTTCAAACGTGCCACTGCATTTTCTCCGGTATTCCAACTGTATCAATATTGCCAACTATTTTGGCGTCGTTCAATTATCAAAACCTTGTTCATAACAGTTGATGCTGAGCCGCCATTTTAGACTTGTTGCTATGAACGCCGGGAAATCTTTGTTACACCAGATCGCGGACACAACCCCCGCGACAACAGACAACAGACAGATGAACAAGAGCAAAGTTAACTGAATAGAATTCCAAAGTCAATTCATCAAACATTTTCCCTGTGTTCTATGAACAAGAGAAGGTGACGCGACGATCTTAGAACAAATGCGAAATCGGTTGTTGGACCGGAGATATAGCCTATGGCTCAGGTAATCCGGGGGTGGAAGGCGGGCCCCCCCCCCCCCAAAAAAAAAGTTCCATTGTAACAACATGCAGAAAGCCTTCAAAAGAATCATCCAATATTGTTTGTTCCTCAATTACTTGAAGCAAAGGGCGACCTCCTCCCCTCCCCCCAAAGCGATTTGACCAAAGAACGTTGTTGTGGAATACCGGCGTAAGAGTTTACCAGTCCTAGACAGTTCAAAGATACTTGAATATTCGCGTGCTATAAGCTCGAGAAATGAAAATTTTATTGAAACGCTGACTAGGTCGTTGGCGGATACAACAGGGACAGGAGGCAAATGGGGCACATTGCAGCTCGTGATGATGACGAAACAGACGAAGAGGCACTCGCGTGGACGATCTCAGTCACGACTTATACAGCATGTCCGAAAAACTGGTTCACACTTTTACTTTCATTGCCTGGCAAACGCCCAAACACATTACATTGTTAAGTACCCAGGAGAAGTTACAGTAAAATACACTGCTACTCTGCATAGGTTTGGTGATTCCTTACAAGGCAATACAAACACAACCGCTCCATACTTCTCAACTAGTGAGTTACCGTTATGTCGTGTTCATGCTAACGACCACAGTTTATATTTAAGAAATATTTTAATAGGATTTCATCTGTTATATCTCTATCTGATGGTTACGTAAGCAGACATCACTTAAAAGATACAATTATATCAATCAAGTCACTCACTCCGCAGAAAGCCATTCTCGAACCTTAAGGGGGAACCATACATTTAACTAACCCTTTCAGAGATGAATCCCTATAATAAAGCCACACGGCTGACTGACTGACTGACTGACTGACTGACTGACTGACTGACTGACTGACTGACTCACTCACTCACTCACTCGCTCACTGACATTAATGTTTGCCCACTTCCAGATGAGCTAGAAACTTGAAATTTGGTACACATATAGCTTTTAGGCTGTAAACCACAGGAAAATTCCAAAAAGTATTTTTTTAAAATTGTTAGCCTTAAAAACCCCCTAAAAAGGGCTCACTCACTGACATTGCAGTTTCTCCACTTCCAGATGAGTTAGAAACTTGAAATTTGGTACACATATAGTTTTTACGCTGTGGAAAGGTTGTCAGCCTTACGCACCGGCCGCCTTTACCCCCAGGATTGCTCCCGATACTCATTTCTCTTAGAGGCTGAGTCGACCACAGGGCCATGGTGCCACCAGAAGGATTAGGCCAATTGAAAAGTATCAACGACCTCATCGGGAATCGAACCCGCGACCTTCCGGTTTGTAGCGCAGCGCCTCCACCACTACGCTATGGCGTATGTGATAGTTATTAAAATAAACGTAATGTTTATTATTATTTCACAAATATTATCTGTCTAAAAAGTTATGTACTTACACGTAGTAAACTGATTTCATTTTGATCGTAGGATTTGTTTCACTCGCCCTCACGGGTCGTTTCGTAAACATAACCTAAAATAAAATCTCGTTTTTAACTCTTGGATCATAAATAATTAATTTCGATAGCCTATTCAGAGGCAGAAAATTAGTTTCACACTTTATGCAATGATGTGGACCAAGTAAGAGTTCAGAATATACAATATCTCATTTAAAAAAAAAAAGTTATTACATTTCAATTCTCAGCTGATATACCTATGCCACTTCTACTCTCAGAAGATAAATGCCATATTAGAATTCCACAGGGAGGTACAAGTATGTGAAATTGGTAGCATTGCCAGGCGCCTCGGAGAGTAAGACATGGAATATTAATAAACAAAGGACGGCTGGTCTCAGACACTCACAGATACCTGACGGGAATATGAATTCCCTCTTAAATTTCAAAACCTCTTGCATATCTGACCCGCTTGGAGTTCCTCCAGTTTCCCTAGGTCTCATGATGACATGAAACAACCAAACAGTAATCCAGGGCCTTGCCATATTTTGTGAGCCATAAATCTATAAACGGGTTTCGGAGCCCAGATGCTTAAGTTTGCTAACTTGTTAACCTTCACATAAACAATGGACAGTGTTTCTTGTGATTGTTCTATTTCACTATCCATTATTTTAATAACATGGCCGTAAATGCTGTAGTGTTAATCTGATGGGTAAATACTTATTTAATGCTGTAATCAATTTTTCTTCCTTTCGCAGTTTTTGGATGTAATATACCTCTATGGTACCTGAACAGGATATACTGTACTAATCCCCAGATCTTCTGAGGGATCACCTTTGAAGAGCAACCACTACTATCACCTTGCGGGGTGGGGTTAGTGAAAGAAACTGGACGGCGCATGAATTTCCTGTTTTTCCACAATATACTTCCACTGTGAAATATACTCGTATACGAGTATGTTATAGATACAAAGTAAACAAGCTATTTTTGCTGTGTTGGCAACTTTTTCGCGAAATAATGAGAATAAGAACTAAAAGCTACTATAATATAAACTATTTAGGGTGTTAATGAATAACACCGAAATATTTTACCTGTGTACAGAGGGGACATAGACGAGCAACTTTTATTAGATGTTTGCTCTATGACGTAAAATGTGAATGTTACAGGGTATTAAAGTAATTAAATTTGGTGCTCATAAATCAATAATGAAGCGAAATAGGGTTAAAATTTTCATTAAATTGACCCCATGCCTTCTTAGTGATCGACAAAAACCTGATTCTTAATCATTCATCAGCAGCTATATGATATTCATATTCTGCGAAATTTACAGACTAATCACATGACTGCCCCCACTAGTTATTTTAAGTCATAACTGCAGTGTTTTCAAAGAAGTTCCTTTGTTTTGCATTTTTGTTTCAAATGTTAGAAGTCAGTGGCGGCCATACCCTGGGAGATTTTATGCCGTAGAGAGAAAATTGAATCCATATAACAAAAACACGCCTAATAAAAGTTGCTTGTCTATGTCCCCTCATACACAGTTAAAATATTTCGGTGTTATTCATCAACACCCTGTATAACTATACCTTATTCCTAGGCATAAACCGCACCTAAAGCTTCGTAAAGGTAGGCCTACATCGTTTTTTTCTCTTTTACCCCTTCATATTAAAGAGCATGTCTATCACTTAAGAAATTGTTGTGCTTGGCTTTTTGTTTCGGATTAATAATTAAAATTAACAAGTTGGGATGGTAGTCTTCTTCTTTTCAATTCTTGAAACGTAATTTAGTCTGCGATTTGATCCTTTCACTGAACAGTTGGTTCTTTGTATTCTAGGCATAGAAAGGACAGTATAACAATATGGCATGGTCGCAAAAGACGCAAGTTGTCGTGGGAAATATTAGCATCGTAGGGAATGACACTATTGTCGCAAATGACACTATCGGAATTGACCCGGACTCTGCGTTATATCAAATGGCAATATTGCTAGGAGCTTCTTATAAGACTCCAGTTACATATATTGTAACTGTAGGGACATCTAGTGGAACACAAGTGCTTTTGACGTTTAATATATTTTGGCGAATCTCTCCAGCCTTGATTATAACTAGACCTCGGAATTTTATGCGAATACCTATTTACTTTTTTGTAAGGAAAATGTGCAGAATTATTGCAGATGATTGCAATTTATGGAAAATTATACTCATTTGGAGCAGTTTTATAGGGCCTAAAATAACCTAAAATGAGGTTAGTGCCTGTTTCTTCCTATTTGTGCCTAAACCTCCCTAAACAAGCAATTTTTAAGATTTTTAGGAATAATTTCAAGAACTTTTAAGATATAATATTATAGTTTACTAAAAACTTATTTATTTTAAACATTTGCCTCACACTCGGAATGACACCACAGTGTGCTGCGGTGCTGCTAAGGGAGAAATTGGGGACAAAGTAAGACGCAGTCAGGAGAGTGTAATGAAAAAAATCCCGGACATGCTGTAATGGATTGTATGGTAAATGTTTTGGTGGGAGAAGATGGAGAAATTCTAGAAGAAGAGGCTATAAGAAATTTAAGTTCGATCCTATAACATCTGTATCAGAGATAAAAGACATAGCCTAACTGTTGAAAATTAGCTTAACTGTTGAAAATTTGGAGAAAATCTTATTGTGCTACTGATGAAGAAAACAAATAACATGAGATGCCTAAAGTCATACACATAAAAATATAAAAATAGTTATTTTCGGGCGTAACTAATCGTTTTGTAGCCCATTTTAGATAGGCCTACCACAAATAAAAAAATGCCCTTGCCTAAAATTAAAGAATAGTGCCTAATTATATAATTTTGTAACTATTTTAGGTGCCTAAAATGTCAATTTTTCATGCCTAAACTTCCAAAGTCTAATTATAACGCACAAACACGTGGTCGATAATAATTGATTATGACAGCAATATTCTTGCGGTCGTGGTAGTAGTCATCATGATCATCATGCACTCAGTTATGAGTTAACTTATGACTCTAGCTCTAGCATATAATGTTAAAGGCTGTTTGTAATTGCGGTAGAAATTTAGGTTACTCGTGTTACATCACATTCTTGTTAACTGCGGCTAACATACCGGCAGTGAAGATCGTTATAAACCACCCTGTAATTGTACAGTCACGAAGTTGTTCCTCGGAGCATCTTCTCCACCACATTCAAACTTTCAGCTACTCAAGGATACCTCGAGGCTCTCGCCCGGAAATCTTCGCTTCGATCATATGGCAGAGAAGAGTTTTATAAAAACGCAAGGACTTCTTAATCGTTTCAAGAAAAACTCTTAATGAATACAAGCTTTAAAAAAAACGAAGACATAATAACTAAACGGTGACTGAGAGAAACCCAGGAAGTGAGGGAACGGTGAACAATCGCTACAAATCGAAAATGTTATGGGGACGATACTACATGGTGATTTCTTTCACTATACAGTATGTTTATTTTATTTGCAAGAATTTAAGTACAATATAAAAAACAATACTAGTTAGTTATGGTATAAGACCATTACATAGAACTTAACAGCAAGGCCGAAATTGACAGAACGAGCTCTAAGCGCTAAGACAAGTATCAACAGAAAACCTTACAGTATTGCTTCTAGGCTGTAACGAAGATAGCCTATTGTTCAGTAATTCCTACAGTTAAGTAGCAGGGGGGAATGTTATCTCGGTAACTCCAAGAACTGAGGCTTTCATGTTTAGGAAAATGCTATAAAAGATTCTTATCCATTGTGTGATTTCTAGCGAGTACTAATTTCGAGATCACGAACATATTAGGCAACAAAATAAATCGTATACTTGACGTTGATTCTGTATCTCCATTTGTACGTTTATATGTGCACGTATTTTCGTAAGGTAAGCATCGAGTCCTACAAAAATTAGGTTCTTATCGCTTGAGTTAATAATCAAAGGTAATATGTGGGCGAGGTAAAATGTCGCTATTGAACCGAGCTACACTTTGACGGTTACATAATGAAACAATAACTCAATTACACCATGCTGTATGCTTGGGGTTCCATTCTCCTTAAGATTGCATTACCGTACATTCCTGTCTGAACAATGTTCATGCATATCTCCAACAGTAAGATACAGTTTACAGTACGATATATTTTCTAATTGGTTTCACTCTTACTCCGGTATTAAAATCTCCAGGTTGGCCTGTAAGATTAAGACCAGGTTTTCACTGTTATTAGAGTATTAAAGCCTTCAGGATTTTCATCTTTCTCTAGCTTTTGAACAAAAATTATTTTTTATAGGACATAGTTTTATTCACTAGGTACTTAGCAACGTAATTACAAATAACTTACATATGCATTGGATAGTTGTTTAGGTCACAGAAATTCTATCCTCACAAAGGATGGAAAGTGGAAATAAAGAGACAGAGCAAGGTCGTCACATAATGTAGCCAAGGCAAATAAAAAAAAAAAACATATTAATGATAAAAAAAATGCCGAGAAACAGAACGCTTGTATCCTACTTTGTCTTTTAGTGTAGCCTACTGGACTGGCAGTACATTTAAGTTGCAAAGATCATAGTTTCATCAAATTGTTCCTTTTTACTAAGGGGCCATTGTTAATAGCGCTCGCAAGGTTTTCTTGTCTTCTGTTCCTCTATCCTGTCAAAAAGTTATGCAGTGCCGTGTATACATGGGTATTGTACGAACGTGATAATTTAATCGAGATACTTTGCGCCATTTGAGCGAAATGGGATAGGCCTATTCTATAGCTAAAATACCATAAATATTATAAACGCCTATAAACCAAATTAATTACTTTTAACATAAAAAATGTAATGAACAAATGAGAGGAAACATAAAAAAACGAAACGAACTCTGTCTATTCAAAAACATTAGACGAAATATGAACATTCATATGCATGGGAACTTCAAATTACTAATCTGACATTTATTTGGATTCATAGGAACATAGAACAAATATTAACAAACTGATATAAAGATACAACTGAACTCCTAAAGCTCTTGTCGAATACCAATAAGGAGATAGGATAGTTTTCCTTAAACGTTCTTAGAAAGCAATAGGCCTACGTGTTATAATAAGTTATATAGGAATAAATGTGGCGTATCTTATTTCCTGAACTTCGGTATTGGAGGTATGACAGAGAAAACTGGCTTTATTTTTAGCACTTGTCCTGAACCTAATTGAATGGAAAGCAGTAGCTGGTCAATGTGTCCAGTGAAAGTGACTGTAAGCTGCAACTGTTCCTCGGGCGAGGGCTGCCCAGGCTCGAACCTCGGCCTTCAAATGCATGTGAAATCTCTCGACACTAGTTTTTATTTTCTGACTACTGTCCAAGTAGTCCCGGCTCAGAAGAAGGTCAGTTGGTTTTTATGTTGCAGTTCAAAAATAAGTACGCCTAAATAAAGTCCATTACACATCATTCGGGTGCAATTTAACATTTTTCTTGACTACCGAGTTGCGTTATCCTATAATGAAGATAATCACAGATTGCAGCAATTTCAGCAGAAATCATTATCTTCTCAATAGTGTTATAATGCCATAATGGTAATCCTTTCTGTATTTAGAGACTTCAGGCTTTGTTTGATTCAATATCTGTAAGGACAAAAAGGAGTAGGCTACTATTAAATAAATAAATAAATAAATAAATACACAGTTTGAAAGATGGTAACAACTTTTGATCGCAAGTCAGATACAAGTTACTATTTATATTAGTTAAATATTATCTAATTTCTGCCATGTCTCATGAAGTTCGTGGCTTTAAGCCACAAAATTACTAGGCAAAACGTAGGGAGCGTTAAACTTAGCTTTAGTCAATTTCACTTTACTTTGAAAGTACGGAGTAAAGAATGGAATCCTGCTTGGACCAAACTCTTTGATATATTTTATCTCAGTTGTGCCTTAAAGTTTAAAGACAAATTTCAGATAATTGTTCCGACGACCGGGCCTAGGATTAATTTTGCCATCGTTTCACCCACCATGTTCACTGCTAACGTCACCATATGACAGTACAATGTACAATGGTTGAAAAAAATGTCAAGCGCTCCACAAGCTAAGTGCAATAAGTAACCTAATCTAGACCAGAAGATCACAGAAGATCACTACAAAAAATCGAATTAGTTGATAAATGGAAATGCGTAGAGTATAGTAGCCCCATAAATTGCTATCCCACTTCATCCTATTATGCTATACATTGTGAATAAAAATGTGTCTAAATCTTAAAACGTGATTCGCAAATTGAATAGAGCCAGTGATGACTGTGGGAGTTGAGGGGCATCTCTCTCACTGTATAAAATATAATTATAGTATTTACATGTATTATTACGGTTTACTGCATTCATTAATTTAGATCCATATATTTAATTATTTATTCGTGGTCACGTTAAGAATCATCACGATTTTATTATTAGTACGTTATCGAGACTCGGAACCAAGGTGTTATCAATGAATTAATATAATTAAAAGAGAATTCTCTTTATGTAGGTTATGTTACTACTTACTAGTGTGAAACGAACTCTCTACCTGACGAATATACAGTTTGTATTAACGTATCCAAGTTTCGTGGAGTGTGCGACTCACTTATGAATATTTGTACTTTGCACGAAAACTGACCGATTTACCCGTAAATTTATTTGATCGTCTTTCCTATGCTGATGTGAAAAAATTAGATCGCAAATGGAAGATTTATTCCTTCTTCTTTCCTCTGCTGGTAAAAAAAAAAATTAGAACAGTACGGGTGATTCTTATCAAGTCAATCGCGCTTAAAGATTAGACACTCTTTTCTGAGCTGAAAAAAACTGTACTGACTTGGGAAAAAATTAGCATTTGATCTGTTTGTTTGTACAAAAGGAGCACGCAGTTAAAATCTACAGTTATATTATTTCCATCCTGTATATTAAGGCCAAGATAATGTATTATAGATACAAAATCTTAATTGAAGAGAGATTAAGATGTTTCATAATTTACAATGCTTGATGGTGCACGACCGTCAGCGTGTAGTAGTTAAGCGCTGCTAACTACGGATCCGCAAGTCTGGGTTCGACCGCCGGGACCTCCTCCAGTTATTCTGAGGTAGGGAGGTCTGGGAAGGCGTGCAATCAGCCTCGTGACACAAACTGAGGAGCTTCTTGATAAAGAAGTAGCGGCTCCGGTTCACTAAGCCATCAATAACGGCCGTGGAATTCGGCATGCTGACCACATGCCCCATGCCCCCCCCCCCCAACCCTGTCATCTGCTTGTAGTAGATGACGTAGCAGACGGATGGCAGGCTTAGTCCCTTTAGGAATGGAGCTCCATGGAGTTTATTTTTTTGATGGTGTAGACCTATAATCTCCTTTTAAAAGAATACGCTCAATTGAAAGAAAAAAAATTAACTTAATTACTAACCTCTAGTCTAACAATAAGTGTAAATCTGAGTCCTTTGTATTGAATTTCCAGCGTTGAGAGTGAAGGCAGTAAATTCTGTTTTTGCTTTTAACAGCAGGTCTTACAATGCATTATGCCGAAACGTGTTCAATGACTGGACACTCCTGGAGCCAACAGTAGCAGCGGAGCACGCGCTATGCTGGCGGTGCATTCCTGCATTCCACTTTCCTTACCACAAGCCAATAGCTCAACAGCAATATTGCATTCGGTTTTTACTAAGTAATCTAAAAAATCTTGCAGGGACTTATTAGTGTTTAATTCCATTCCTTTTTTTTATCAGTTAATAAAATCAGGTAACTGCTGTAACAAAGTGCCAGAATGCTTTTGTTGAATCAATTATAATATGCAGAAAATAAGTTTTTTTAGTAGATTAAAACCGTCCAGCATCAGCAGAACTACAAATTTGTGATATCTTTACAATCGCACACTCTAATAAAAATAAAAAATTAAATTAAAAAAATTTGTCAAATTGGCCGGCTCCAGGATTTGAATCAAGGACCTCCAGAATACGATTTCAAGACGTTACCATTATGGTCAAGTCGCTCAGTTTAACAGTCTAATTTCTTGCGTATATGTGGAAAATAGTGTTATTTCCCAAAGCTAAATATATTGCAACTTGAAATATGCCAACATTTCACGAAGTTCAGTGGCAAAGAACTCAGCTAATTATTTCACAGTAATATACCTTCTGCATATAATAGTATTCATGTAGTACTCAATTTCAACTTGATCAACGAAATATACATAGAGTTCGGATAAGCACGAATAAATCGATTAAGTTTTCAAGATCATTGATATAATATCGATAAACGCCCTTTTTAATCTACAGTATCTTGCATAGTGACAAGTAATAAATACATATGCGAAGAACTATTAAAGGGGGGTTTCCTCTGGGCTAGGGTCATACCAATTCCAAGCTGATCGCCGATTTAAGCAGAATTCTCCGGTGATAACTTGAATAGGTGACCACTGCTTTTAGTTCTTGACAATTTTCAATACAGTAGATTCACTGTGCTTCGTCAAGCTGTAGGTCCAGGCTACAGTAATAGCTTCAATAGTCATCAATCCATAGTAAAGAGATCTTCTCCATCTTCAAGTGATTCACTTAGCCTCTACCCCTATAATTATTTATTCACATAAATGGCTTCTACTCCACCATACAAATACGGCGAAATAGACGGCGTTAGGCCTAGAATTAATGGTATGAATTAGGGATGAAAACTTTTAACCTGGCTTAACTCAACACTCTATACAGAAATTTAGACATTTAAAGAGAGACGCTCAACGGCCTTTGTCTAATATCCAGTAAACATAGTAGGATCAGAGTTAATGTCGGTTCCACAAATGGTTTTACCTTGCCGATAATTCGTCGAACGCTTTATAGTTTACAAATTGTGTAAATCATAACTGAAATCTATTCCGATATTGATTCTTTCACAGATCGATTACACAACACACTAGGAATTGACCAAGTCCCTAAGAGACTACGACTGTAGTAACATCACGTCTTTCTTTGGTTAGGTAAATGACATCTTAACGCATGTACATATATTATTGATTTAATACTGAAGAAACCCACTTCTTAATTTAGCGATGATGTTGTTTTTTTAACCGGTAAATCTGTTTGTTTCGTAGTACTTACTGGAAGACATCTGATGTTAAACTAAACGCCTGGCGACAGTAATAATTTAACTTTCTCTCATATAGGCTACATCGTAGCCTATACAGAAAGTACTGTGATCGTGACAAAAAAAATCGAAATCGAGAAAACACAGGGAAACATGTTTCACGATGCCTTAGAAACTGAAAAAGTGTTTCTAGAATGATGTCTGTCTGTCTGTCTGTGGACAAACGTAGAGTGTAAACGGTTCAATTATTTTAGTTTTTTAAATTTATTTTTAAATTATTTTTAAATTAAGGACTTTTTTGGAATTTTATCGAACCGCTTATAAATTTTTGACTGAAATTTTGCGGATGCTTTTCATAAAAACATTTTTTCAACATTTTCATTTTTGAAAAAGAAATCGCACCAACGATTTTCGAAACATCTAAGTCTTATAAAATGGCTATAATCGTTTTCTGTATTTAAAAAAAAAAAAACGAAATAAGTATGACTTACGTAGAATTCCAGAACACATTAATCAAAATTTGAATGACATTCTTTTGCAACCCGTAGTAACAAAAAAAATTATAATTAACTTACTGTTGTGAAATGCAGTACGGTATAACTTTGTAGTAATGACACGCTAAAACCAATCAGAGAGAGGTGGTATAGGCATAAAATCCTGGGTTCAAATCCCAAACCTCGTGGCCGGCGAAATTTGGCGTGGGGTTTTCATGGTTTCCTCATTCGCAAATGCATAAGCAGGACTTTGAAAGGTACTGGTTTCTTTCGTCAACCTTGAAACCTTAATATCACAAAACTTAACAAAGCAGAACAAGTATGGTCGGCCTGGGTGGCGCAGTTAGTAGACAATCGCGCTGACATTATGTGCCCAAGATTGCGGGATCGATCCTGGCCCAGGTCGATGGCATTTATGTGTGCATAAATGTGACAAGCCCATGTTTGTAGATTTACTGGCATCTAAAAGTACTGCGGGACAAAATTCCGGCACACCGGTGACGGTCACAGGCCTAAGTTGCAGTACATCCCCGTTGTTAAATAACCATATACTAATCAACAAGTACATGTGAGAAAGTTTGTGAAACATATTTTGCACAGTCTATTCGTATCATGTTCTCGAAAAACATAAGCATGTCGAAGAGTTAGTGCCCGATGACAGAACAATAGACGCAACAAAACACGAGGATAAAAATATCGACATAAGGATAAGACTCCCTGACCTCTGGTCAATAAGTATAGAAGCTATTAAGTAGTGTGATAAAAAGCATTTACTATCAATGAAACTTCAACCGCTCGTTTAATTATTAACAAATATATCTAAATCTTAATTTCCTTGTACGAAAATGCAAATTCCAATCAATTGTATCATGGTGGCTCTAGATCCCATAGATTGTGCATGTTGATTCCCTGAATGAAACATTGAATGCTTGCGAGGTCTCGTAGTTGGCGTTGGTAACTGGAGATTTATAAGCTCGCATTGGATCAGTATATCTTGATAAGATACTTAATAAAGAAGCAGTGTTCCAATCAAGAAAACCACTAACGCCCATGGAAATCGGCAAGGCCGATGGTGGTAGATGAAGAAACAGTCAGATAGTAGGCACTAGTCCTCCAGGGAGTTTCAGGTAACGAAATATCCATTAGGTTAGAAAGTGTCAATAAATAAGAAGGATGCAAGCCTAGGAATCCAAGTAATTCTCAAGCGTATGAAGATAAAATCTCATTTAAAACGATAGTAAATTAATTAATTTATTAATAAATAATTCAATTCGTACCCTAATATAGATAATAGAAAATATGGTTATTACCTCTACTTAAAAACACAATTATATAATATTTCTACATATTGTGGTTGAACATGCTTGCAATTATTATGGCCTACTGCTGTAGGAGTATGCCACAAATCCTTTTTCTTTGTTAGTTTCAAGCAGCAAAGCCGACCAATCAGCTTGCATCGACAATAGCTAATTTATAACAACCCTCATTTCCTGTGAGACAACAAAATCATAAATCCATTTCAAGGAAAAGCCTTTTCTGCGTAAAA
Source organism: Ectobius pallidus (assembly GCA_964059195.1). Taxonomy (NCBI): domain Eukaryota; kingdom Metazoa; phylum Arthropoda; class Insecta; order Blattodea; family Ectobiidae; genus Ectobius; species Ectobius pallidus. The sequence continues at coordinate 108,009,762 of CAXKWD010000007.1, read as the reverse complement.
CTGACAAGCAGGAATACTTTATATACCTTTTCTATAGAACTGACATAATACCTATAAACTATAGAGTAAACTGCCTATTCAACCGACAAATGTTAAACTGATGATGCAGGTGTAGTGATAGGTAATAAAGTCATACCTCATTTTTACGCTCTCGCCATAATTGTCTAGGGACCAAACAAATAAAACGATGTAACCACAATCTTTACAATGAATTGCAGAAAATATGACAGTCATCACGGGAGAAATTTGGCATGTAGTATAATAACTAGGGTTCGGATGTTTATAACATGTCATATTTTTATCCTGACCTTCATTCTCGCCGCAAACACATATTAAACATGAATCGCACATTTGTTATCCTAATCGGACCGATTTTATTTTGCACATAAAGTCATATTTTGGTCATTTCCAGGGTTTTGGTCATATTTCGGTCATAATTGTAATTTAACGTCATATTTCAGTTATAAATTCGGTAAAAGAGCACAATAATACAATATGTGCACTGTGTTGTCGACTTACATTTGTTCTGAGAAAGAGTCACGAATATTTTGGCTTTATTGTAACTGAAATGTCAAGGGACAATAACAATTAAAGCACAATTACCTCTTCCTCTTTGTTGTTTACAACTTCCAGTAAGCATGTTTTTAAAATATTTTCAGTTCACATTTGCAGTGGTCAGTGGTGGACGCAGAATTTTTTTTTTGGGGGGGGGATTTGAATAGGTAGAAAGAACACTAAAAAAATTAATTAACTTACATATATAATTAGTTTATAAAACTGGCCACTTAGAGTACATATATAGCCTTTTTTTCAAATTTCGGGGGCACTGGCGGTGGTATCTGGAAACATTAGCAGATTAGGAGTTCTTTACAAGTAAAACTGTAAATCACCTGTAAAATAGTTAAAAAGTGATTAACTCATTAAATTAATGTGATGTAATAATTTAGTGCCATTAAACGTTTTAAATTGGAGCACTTATTTTTAGAAAGTACGTTCTTTTATGAGGTCATATTTAGGATTCTTGAGTCATATTTAGTCATTTTTAAGGTAATATTTGCAGTGATATTTTCAACTTTTTTTTTTGGTCATAAACATCCGAATACTAATAATAACTAATAAGTAGTTAAACAAGTTAAACCAAGTCACACTTACAAATCATCCAGCATCACTAAGAAACTCAGCAAGTACACTTACCTGCAACACAGAAACAACACATATTAGTCACTTAAATTTTTGCCACAAAGTACACGAGTGTACTGATTAATCTTTGGATTCTAGAAATTTTTGCTTGGCTAGTAATTAAAAAAAGTGTGCGTGGAACGCCACGCGGGGAAGTGAAACTTGTTTTAAATGTTGGATTTTCTCAATTTTGGATTATTGGATTTTTTCACTTTTGGATTGTTGGTCTTTTTAATATTGGGTTTTGGACTTTTTTAATTTTTTATTTTTTAATTTTTTTAATTTGGAATTTTTGATTTTTTAATTTTTGATTTTTTATTTATAAATTTTGTATCTTGGATTTTTTAATATTGGATTTTTTAAATATTTAAATTTTGGTCCTTTAGATTTTTTAATTTTTTAAATTTTGGATATTTGGATTTTTAATTTTTTAAATTTTGTATTTTTGGACTTTTTAATTTTGGATCTTCGAATTTTTAAATTTTGGAATATTGATTTTTTTAATTTTGGATCTTTGAATTTTTTCGATATTTTAATTTTGGATTTTTAGATATTTTAAATTTTGGATTTTTTTAAATTTTGGATAAGCCTAATCATTGAGTTGATTGTTTTCTGTGCAGTCCGTTCCATTAGACTGTCTTTTCGGCAACAATAATAGAATGGAACATGCTAGCCACCCCTACCTTACAGCAATGACACCACCTCCAAATCATACTCAAAATCATGGGCAAATGGGCTTTGCCTAGGTACCCATTGCCTACTACATAGTAGTGGGCATAAAAGAGGAAGGAGCCACGTATCAAAAGTACGTTGCAGATATTCTCAATTCGATTCCGATTTTGAGCGTTACACCATTTTCGTGACGATTTTCAGCGTTACACAAGCTCTCGATTTACCCCTACCGCGGCTAAAGAAGTTTCACTTCAAACAGCACGTTCTAACAACCCCCCCCCCCCAATAATGAAAGTTAAAAAATAATACATAGTTCTTACTGTTATTAAGTGCCAGAATGGTACTTTATGAGACTGTGTGGGGGACGGGAAAATGTCTGTCTGCCTGTCCGTGTGCCTGTATGTACGAAGTACGCTTTATCGGATTTTCATGAAACTTGTTATACGCATTTATAACGTCCACGGGACGAAGCCTGTTGATAGTGTATCAAATCGGGTGACCTGTACCGGAGTAATGCCCAATGTAGTGCCTATTTTATGGTAATACAAGGCATTAGAAAGAATTTATCAAATGCAAATCAGTTCTCATGGCAACATATTGTTTTGCAGTGTTCATATACGGCTTTGTAAGTTGCAATACAGGTAGCTTTGATAAATAACACTGCCCACATATTCCTGCACATATGCTTATCAAACCATACCTTTGTTCTTCTGTAAGCCCTGCTTAATGAATCAATCTGGAGCTTATCTCGGAAATCGATTAAAATAACTTATTTTCTGCATATCATAATTGCAATTATCACTGATTAAAGAAAATAATTCTGGCACTTTGTTAGCCTACATCAGTTTACCTGATTTTATTGTATTATTATAAACATTACTGAAAGTATGAAATTTGTCACATTATAAGCAGTTAAATAAACTATCGGAATGGCTTTGTTCATACGAGCCATACAGCCATTGGACATCGTGATAAAATTCCGTTTCCATCGCTAGATCCCTGATCATTATTCACTAACACATCAAGAATATATTTTATAATGCCAGAAAAAAGTGAGTAAACAAGAGATTTTTTTTTTGCGTCCATATATTGAAATGAAAGTAGGCCTAATTTTACTTCAAATACAAATATTAAAAAAACAACTTTAATATAGACTTTAATCAGGACAACTGTGGTATAATGCCATGGGTCCAACATACAACAATGGATCGCTTATAGTCTTCGCGCCCAAACGAACCCCAGTCGGCTACAAAGCGAGCGGAACGCTTTTAAGTCGGACCACTTCCCTCATCTGGAAAAGATTATTAGGGTCTACCCACCCCTAAACGCTTTTAAGTCGGACCACTTACCTCATCTGGAAAAGATTATTAGGGTCTACCCACCCCTAAACAGATGCGGTGGTCCCTGCCACCAGGTCAGGCCTTGTTGCAATGTCACTTGTGTTGTTTCTCCAGATTTGTGGAAATCAGCTGCAAGGTTTTTAAACTGTGGCAACAATGCGCATCTTATGCTTAGGCACGCGCAACATTTCCCTTCCTTCCATTTCGGCTTTTCAACCCCAAGATGTTTATGGAGGGTTTGGTCAGGGTTGGGGTTGAGATACTAAATTAGAGGGTTGCCGCCAGAGGATCCTTTAAAAGCGGTGACTATACCATATACTTAGGACAAATTACTGTATCTGTACCATCTAGATCTATACCATAGTATGGTAAAAATAAACCATTTTGTTGTTTGATCTGAAATGTGTACGCAATAACGACGATCAGATGACATCCGGAAACCACAAGGGCCTAACGTTTCCAGACATTCGCCTCATAGGTGAAGAAAAAATCGGAAAAAGCCCCAATTGTCCTAATCACCCCCGCTGCGTGAGGAGAGTGAATGCATCCCGTACGCCACAGCGATGGACGAATAAAAATATAAGAAGAGAAAACTATGAAAACAATATCTCCATACCGCATACTAACAAATATATGTATATATATATATATATATATATATATATATATATATATATATATATATATATACATACATAAATAAAGGGGAAATATTATGTTAAGAAGTAAATGATCTCATAAGAAGAGATAAAATTAAATAATGGTAATAGCAAAGTAAGTGGTACGTCGCAGTGTAGTGTTTGAGGCGCTGCGCTACAAACCGGAAGGTCGCAGATTCGATCCCCGATGAGGTCGTTGGAGTTTTTCAATCAGCCCAATCCTTCTAGTGATACTATGGCCCTGGGTCGAATCAGCCACTAACAGAAATGAGTACCAGGAGCAATTCTGGGGGTAAAGGCGGCCGGTGCGTAAGGCTGATAATCTTACCACCTTTAAGTGCCGAATGTATACAATCTGGGAGCCTCAACCTCCTGAAACCCTCTGGGACTCCATGGCCTGTATAGGGAATTCTTTACTTTAATAGCAAAGTAAAGAGGATACTAGAATATATATTAGTGCATGATAGTTTATATCGGCATCTAAAACACCACGAAGTTCTGAGCAAAACTAGGTCTAATCTTTCTTAATTTATTGGTTTGCATAACTGACTAAATAACTGAACGGGCAATTAGCAGATAATGTAACAGTAAGGCTTGTCAAATAGTTTCTAAACCAGATCTCCAGTTTTGGAAGAAGGCTTAAGCGTAAAACGTGAAATCGTCATTACAAATATAACGATTTCCTATTGATCAGTGAAAGTTGCTGAAGCACAAACGAGACTGTCACAGAAAATATGACAGTCGCCTGTTTCAAACAAGTAAATACTATGGGCTTATTTCTTCCTTGTTGACTCAATTGCTGTTTGTAGATCTAGTATAGTGCTTCTGTAAGCACAATTTTTTTTAATATGAACATAATATTATTTCCCATCAACACTGAATATAAGTTACATAAAAACCAAATAGGCCTACTAGATAAGTGAAAAAACCTTTTTAATGGCAATGTTCTTCTCTTATAAAACATTCGATCAATCAGACAATTAAAATATGGAACTGAAGCGTGGATCTAAGTACCAAAAATAAAATTTTCAGGAGAGGGAAAAAAGTGTTACAAAACGCATCGCTATACACGCTGTACGCTGTACATACAGAGTACACCATTTGTTGGCAACACTAAAGTACCTCAGCATCTTGATGAGGACATGACTACAGTACGTTGGCAATGATTCATAGAAACCACTGAAGCAAAATGTGAAAAAAAAATTTTAGAACAATAAACAAATCGTTTATTTCCACCCCGATATCCATCAAAATAGATTCGTCACGCCCCAAACTAAGAAAACAATCCAATGGTATATATTTGATGCTGAAAATTTCAGCTCCCTATCTCATAATATAGTTTCACAGTTACTCTAATATAACAGGTCTGTATAACTGGCTGCATGCTGTCCTTGGAAGTTGAGGTCAAATTTAGAAAAGAAAGAAAGAAAAGAAAAAAAGAAGAAAAACATAATTTTCATGTTTCCATCTCGTCTAGAGTTGTCAAATGAAATAGATTTTTTATTGTATTTTGTGAGGAAATTGAAATGATTATTCAAGAATTTTCTTCAAGATTTCCTGATTTTGATAACATAAAAAGGATAAACTGTTCTTAACAAGCCCTTGAAACAGAAAATCGAGTATCAACAATCAAGTTTCAACTTCAACTACGTTATTTTCAAGCTGATTCAGTTCTTCAAAACCAGAAAAGAAAATTAAATAAATTTTTCACACTTCTTTGAGATAAGAGTTTCCCCGGCTGAGAGATTTTGGTCTTCAGATTATGCTTAAGTTTGGAAGCACATAGCCTCTTTGTGAATGTGCATTTTGGAATGTAAAAATTTACTTTTAGTAAAATAAGTGAACTTGCCTAAGCAACTGATCTCTGTTGTACTTATTGGGATTATATCGCAGATCAGCTGACATTTATGTCAATAAATCTTCAATTTTCATCGAAAAGTGGTGTCACAAAAGCTATATTTTGCAAAACAAACCTTTTCTGTTTATTAGTCATACTATTTTAAAATAGTTTTACGAATGAATCAGTGAATCTCCATCATGGATCATATTTCCAAGAGATAAGTCAATTGGTTAAATTAATAGGAAACAAGTTTTGTTCCTGCCCTCAAGATGAATTCTATAAATAAACTTGGCCCCATTTCCCCTAAAGTTGGACAGGCCTACACTATAACTTCAAAAATAACAATTAATTAAAAAAAGATTTTTTAAAAACCAACCATTATTGAGAAAAATGAAGTCAAAGGTTTTTAAAAAGGGCAAACCCACCGTTCAGGCATTTAAATACCAGCTTACTTGATGGGCAAAAACTCATTTATAAAATTGCGAGTTACATAAACATTTACTGGAAGAATTGGGTTATGTAAATAAGAAAAATTTCATTCTGACGTCACCTTTTAATCTTAGCCTACACACGGGCAGTGTGAAATAATTATCATTCCACTGTGACCTACTAGTGGTTTACCATGAAGCCCGGGTCTTAAAGTACTTACAGGTTGTAAGTCGCCACTGGGTTCTTTGAGAACGCCTGGTTGGTATACTGGGATTGTGAGTCAATTGGATAATCTAATGTCGTACCGGCACGTTGCCAGTTGGTTAGAGCATCGGCACGGAGAGCCGAAGATCCTGGTACAAATCCAGACTTTGGCATTGATTTTTAGGTAGATTTCGAAGAAAAATCTACCTATTGCAATGGATACCATGTCATGATTTTCGAAAAATTCTTTCATATCTTTACGTTTCATGCTCCCCTAAGTACGAAACCACCGCCCGTTCAAAAAAAATGTTGTGATATTTATATATATATCTTTACACGATAGCGGCCGTAATTTTGAAGATATTTGAACCAAATTTTAATATGTTATTTCTAGGCCCAATAGTTCGGACAAGTTCGTTAATGAGCAAAATTGGCCCAAGGAGGTGGTCGGGGGTTGAAATTTTAAAAAATGTATATCTCGGCCCCTATGAAGTATAGAGGGAAACTTTGTTTGAATAAATTAGAGTACTCGCTACGGAGTTCACAGTGACACCAACGATTCGGGGGTTCGAATGAGGGTGGGGGTGGGGGCGGGGGTGGGGGATGAAAATTCGAAACTTTTGAAACCACGTCTTGTGGGGTATCGTTGAAAAGCTCTTGATGAGTACTCTACAAATCAATAAATAGTTTCTTGATAGCTCTCAAATGACGCGAGATTTTATGTTTGAAAATAATAACACTTAAAAGAATTATTGTAATATCATAATTTTGTCTTGTTTAGCGGCTTTGCTAATTTTATTCATTGTTGATCTTGCGCACGGCCTCCCAGAATATTATATCCTATTCTTGTTGTCAAAACAAATGATTGTAGGCTCTTCCTCTTTACTGCAGGTTTGCCATGCCAAGGCTAAAAAAGAAGAGTGCTGCGCAGCGATAATTAAACCAAAAGCACTTTGAAATCTACCTCAGCCTGTAGGCCTGCCCAAAGGTATTTTTTTATATTGACTTCACCTTTCCGAAAATTATATATTAAAAAAAATGAAAATTCATCAATTTATGAACAGCCTACCCTCTTAAGTCGAAAGTAAATTGATAAGATTGCAAGGTAATAGCCTACTCGCTGCAAAATGTCCTTCGTAAGAAACATAGCTACTTCCAGAAGATACCGAGGTACAGAGACAGCTACAGTATGGGCGTAGTATATCCTCTTAAGGCTGTCCTAGTAACGAGGTCGTCGAGTCATACGGAAATGCGTCACATTCCTGTAAGTTTTATCTGTAAGTGAGGCATGTTTTGAACCCAGGTCAGCTGTAAACTCCAAGAGGAACTAAAGTCAATCTCAAATTAACAAACGCCTGCACAAGGATACATTATCTATTTCCCACAACTCGATGTGTTAAGTATTCAAAGACAAAACTTATTGAAGTATTTTCTTAACGAGTCATTGGAAAATACAAATTGATGTAAGTTAGAATATGCATCAGTTATATGGTCACCATTGTATAAAACTCATATTAATGACATAGAAAAAATTCAGAAGAGTTTTCTACGATATATTTGTTTTTAAAAATATGATAGATCTGCTTTAATTGATAGAATTTCTTATAATACTTTATTAAGGGCCAGTTGTATAAAACTCACAAACTGATGGTTGTTTTTAACTGAAAGTTTGAAAATAACTAGCTACTTATGTTGTATAAAAATAACCGTAGATTGTGTAACTCACAGTTTTAAATAACTGGAGAAAATAATAAAACAGTGCAAAAGTTGGGGGAAATTTGCAGGGAGTATTATGTTTATATCTTTGGTCTTTGATTTTCAGTTGTTTAATTAAAGACAAAGCACCATGTTACACATATATCTTTGGTATTTATTTCAAATGCCTAATAAAGATGAGTTTTTTTTATTATTTTTTTTTTTTAAATCATTTCATTGAGGCCAGGTATATTTTTGCTTCAAACTGCTTTAACCTGTCTATAGAGGCGTTTAGGTGTGTAAACGCAACCTACAGTACCTATAATGCCTGGAAGGTTACGAATATTGTAGATATCTAATATTGTTTTCTTAAGACACTGTCCTTAGTTGGAATTCAAATAAACCGAGGCCTTAAAGTAAAATTTTCTCTTGTCAATTTATGAATGGTTCTACTGGCTATTCCTTTGTCCTCAGTAACTATTTGTAAGCTTCCAATCACAATAATTCGCAAAGGACCTCAGGGCTGACCCTGAATACCATAAACATATCATGAATTTGCTTTGTACTTTATTGTAATGGGAAGGAGACATAACCTCTGTCTAGTTGTTCTGCCCAAATTTTGGTAGCATGTCATGCAGTACTAATAAAAGATTGACATTCAAGAGATGCATGATGGGTTTTCATTGCATCACCAGATGGGGTATCAGAATAATCAGAAATCTAGAAATAAATGTTGCTATTTTGAAATGTAGGGCAACCATAACCAACAACAAAGCCAAGATACCGGTATCTGTACTATTAATGTCAATAGACAAAATGAAAGCAAACTGAATCTAAATGATATGAAAATAATAATAACTCACACTGTACTTATAAAATGGATTTCTAGTGTCTTTTTCACTGTTTGAAATGTATTTAAAATTTCCAAATCATCAGTTAATGTTTTAACTTGCAAAAATTCACCAGTTATATTAAAATGTTGGTTAGGATGAGATAAACTTGGATTAATGTTTATACAACAAAAAAAGGTAGTTAAATGTACCTGAAAGTTAATTTTGCATGATAACTACAGTTTATATGTTTATACAACTGGCCCTAAATGAATTTAATTTTGTTACTTTAATTGGTAGCGCAACAGTTATTCTTATATAAAATTATCAATGGTATAATAGATAGTAATGAACTTTTAAAACGTATTAAACTTAATGTAGTAGGCCTACAATTAAATTTAAGGAATAGGGAATTGTTATATATTCCTGTCATTAAGTCAAAAATATTAGAATGTTCATCTTTCATTCAAATGTGTAAACAATATTAATTCGCTATCACTTCAAAATGCTCTTCTGGATTTTGACTTATCATTAAATCAGTACGTACGACTTCTTCATAAAATGTTACATATTCCATATGATTTGGCTCAGTTTTTAGATTGTCTTGTTAAATTAATTGTAGTTATTGTAAATCATTTATGTATTTTCTTCTTTATCCTCAGACATTCATTCATTTATTGTATTATATTTTTATATTGTACAACACGTATTGGCGAAACTACGCCAACTGTAATTGGGATTTATTCTTGTAGTTGGCAGAATAAATAAATAAATAAATCGAACAACACACATTAGAACTCATCTCAGAACCTACTTCGTCATTTTGCGAGAAATAAAAGGTTCTGAGTTTAAATTCACTCTTCCAATGGGTCAATCCATTAGAAATGAACCAAATTTAATAAAATTTGTTACTCGACATTTTTGATTTTCCTAATTTTTTTACCAGTTATTTCCCAACTAAAGGTGAGTTCAAAACTATGGTAAAAAACTTTTTGGGCTCATACTTTTTTTTTGGCGGCCATTTTAAGTTTGCTTTTTAACCATATTTCAGTCGAAAACATGTTTTGCACAAATGTATGTAACTCCGTTAATTTTATAGATAACAAGACAAAATAAACACCAAAATTATCAGAATGAAATGCTCTACATTTTTGTTTTAACACAATATTACCTAAGTAGTGAGGAAAGCGAAGAAAAAAATTCAAAACTACAAATTGAAAATTGACTCAAAACGGGATTTTTAGTGCCGCAAAATTATTACAAGGAAGAAAGACTCGCCCTTAATTTTTTTTTTCTGGTGTAGATCTACTATAGGACTAATCGCTGTAGAAGTTTAAAGCTTGAGAACTTTGCGGTTTTTTAATAGAATTTTTCAAAAATGCCAAAACCGTATTTTGGCAATATTTGAAGTAGAATATCTCAAAAGGGACTGAGTGAAAAATTATGAAATTTATACAGATAACACCTCTTTACGATATAAAGATGTGATAAAAATTTGGTGACTGAGACTCAACTGGTTCCCGAGTTACAGTGCATCGAATTTGGCCAAAAATTGCGTTATAGGCACACGAAATTTAACGGTAATTTAATAGTAAAAATTCACTTTGTAATTTGAAATATAAAATTTTTGTGTGCCTAAGTTTGTTACACAAAAGAGTTGTATATGTAGGTTACATGTCATCAGTTAGCATGACAAATATTTGGTTTCCTCAAAGCTTTGAAGAGTGTTGAAATTTCGGTGCATAGTTTGCATTTATGGTCAACTTCGATGAACTATAACTCGGGAACCAGTTGAGTCTCAGTCAACAAATTTCTAACACATCTTTATATTACAAAGAGGTGTTATCTGTATAAATTTCACTATTTTTCACTCAGTCCCTTTTGAGATATTCTACTTCAAATGAGCCCAAAAATTTTTTTACCATAATTTTGAACTCACCTTTAGTTGGGAAATAACTGGTAAAAAAATTAGGAAAATAAAAAATGTCGAGCAACTTGGCCTGGTTCATTTCTAATGGATTGACCCCAATATAATTTATAAGACGTTCTGAAATTACTTCAGAGCAAATTAATAACTGTAAATTATTATTTTAAAGAATTCACATAAACTTTTACCTACTTTTAAGAAAATTTTAAGACACCGATTTTATTACACAGCCCAACAGCCATTTTGGAGCCTTAGAAATTATACATATTCTTGGGTATATTTGGATCGCTGGGATTTCTAGGAGGCCAAGGAATAGGCCCTGTCCTATCTCACTCCGGGTTCCATTGACTTCTACTTCTGGGGATATGTAAAGAAACTTGTTTATGAGGAGAAGATTCAAGACGTAAACTATCTACGGAAAGGACCGTCGCATCTGTGGCAACCAACGACCTAGAATGGAGATCTCTATTCTAGCTCGTTGGTGGCAACCATCACCCCAGACATGATGATTAGAACGGGGCAAGAGAACGATTACCGCTTGGATGTATGTCGTGCTACAAATGGGCAATTATTGTAATGTAAAATAATATTAATAATAATAATAAAACTTGACAATATTACCCTTCAAACCATGTACAAAACATTATCCTTAATCTTTCATTCCAATAAAATATTTAACTTCAAAACCTGGACATCCTGTGCATCCTTGAATCTATAAAAGACTGTCAACTTGCTCAGAATTCAATAGAATGATTTTAAGATATGATCTCTGTTGACCTTTGATCAACACCATTGAGGTAGTGAAGATGCAACACCTCTCTAACGAAAGTGAGCGATGCACGGCTTTCACTTTTCATACAGACAGCCAAAATATTTGTGAATCCACCCTTCATGCGTGACAACTAAATAACGGATCGCATGCTCAGCTATGCCAGGAATCCTTGAAGCTATTTAGTGTCAGTGAAATGTGGCATTTAGTACAGAAATGTCTTTCTACATAAGCCTAATAATGAACTGAAGTGAGAACGATTATTACCGGCATTAGTAGCCATAATATGAGAGGTGAGGAAAATATTTCACTGTTTCATATTATTCTACAATGCCAGATAATTACAAGCTTTCATTTAATAAACTACACTTAAAAAAACTCTATGAAACTCGATTAAAACGGTTTAATGGGAATATTAAGGCCTATGTCAGGACATCAGGGAGATGGGTTGTCATTTAAGTACTCCATTTTCAAATAATTCTTTCTATAGAAAACGTTAAAGACGTACACTGTACAGCCACAGTGATATAGTTTATGACTCCGGTTATTTTCGCTGTAAGGTAGGTTTCGTCACCTGGATGAGCAATAAAAAAAGGGGGAAGTAATAGTGAATAAACTGATTTGAATGAAAAATAAAAACTGAATAAAACAATAGAATTAGAAAAAGGAAGAAAGAAAGAAAAAGGAATGTACTGGAACACAAGAAGAAACCCACAAAAAGAAAGCAAAGAAAAAAAAAATCAAAGGAGTTGAGGAATAATGCAGTCAGTATTAAGACAGAAGAGAGTGAAAAAAGGTATTTTGAAATAATATAATATGTATAGTGTAGACTTTGCCAAATGTTTGAGCAATCTATACATTATTTAAGAGAAATGACAAAGCTCAAGCTACCATACTGTATCGGCCTGGGTGGGCACTCTGGCTTTCTATGCCCGAGTTCGCGCGTTCGATCCCGGCCCAGATTGATGGCATTTATGTACTCATAAATATAACAAGCCCATGTCTGAAGATTTACACGCATGTAAAATAACTCCTGCGGGGAAAAAAATCCTGCGTACTGGCAACGGTCACAGGCCTAAGTTGCAGTATGTCCCCATCGTTAAATAACCATAAAACCAAACCAACTACAACAATAATTCCTTTTCATATTTTCGGACATAATCAGCGTGTATCTTTGTTTTGAGGGCGTTATTTTATTTATATCGTTATGATCACTGAAGGGATGAACGGCCTCAAAAATTAAATTTTAAATTAAATTAATTTGAGTTTTCTTGTTCTTAACTCTGTAAAAGAAAAACAAATAAATATTTGACGTACACTCACTAATAATTTGTACACAGAGAAGTTAAATCCAGCGAATGGGAGAGCTGGATCTCATTACTTTTTAGTAGGCACAGTAAAAACGTTTCTAACTGCCCCTGCTGATTGTGAGATAGATGAGCAGTAGCCTTGACAAGTCTACTATCAAAATATTTTCAGTTGAAGGGGTGATCTTTTATTCGTACACCAGTCTTCAAGGGATTCACATCGCACTGACTAAGGTATACGGCTTTGAGTCATGACTGGCGGAAGGGAACAATTATAGTGTCTTTCTGAATTCAACTCCCACCTTTGAATGGCCTTTCCCTCACTCGCGTTTGACCAATATCAGGAAAGGGGAAAAATTGCAGTAGGACCAATTCCACTCTGTTGGATGAAAAATTCAAATGATAAAGTATAAGTAGTATATATAGTCAATAAACGTGAACAGATCAAAGGATAACCGCAATTATGATTTGAAAAAGCTATACTCCCCCTCCCCATCGATAATAGGAAACCTGAGAACTGGCGTGAAGGTCGCGACAACCTGAATCACAAATAGAGTGCAGAACTGGCCCCGGGCAACATCAGGAATCTGCTGTGCTAACCTCATTTAGAAATGAAGAGGTCAATTCATTATAATATGGACAATCGCCAATCCATTCCCTTAACTTTCATCGCTCTCAAGTATAAAAGGCTTTCTAATGACTATCACAGCCAGAAATGTAATAATGATAAAAGAATATTAAATATGAAACACTTAAAATCATCTGCCCTTAATACATGTGCATTCGGTAGTCTCAGCCTCATTTAAAGTCGCATTATTTACAAGGCAAGAATGTAATAATAGATGAAAAGATAAAAATCTATAAAGCAACACATGGAACAACAGAAGATACAAAAAACTTTGATGCCCCCTTAAATATAAGATCCTGGCCACACCCAGCTGATCAAGTCACTATAAAGGAAGTAAGTAACAGTGTTTCATACAAAATAGAAATATTCACAGATGGAAGCAAAATTGAAGGAAATGTAGGTGCTGCAGCCGTAATATTCAAAGAAGACATAGAGTTTCATAGATTAAAAAGTAAACTACATAGCATATGCTCCAACAACCAAACTGAACAGATTGCCATCTTGAAAGCTCTGGAAGTTCTAGACAAACTTAATATCAAAATTGAAGAGAGAACAGTAGCAATCTATACAGATAGTCAAGTAACTCTTGCCTTATTAAAAAACAACTCCAAACATGGTTACATAATAGAAGAAATAAAAAAGAACATTAGGAACCTCGAGCAACAGCAGTGGACCATACATTTTGGATGGGTCAAAGTTCATGTTGGAGTACCTGGAAATGAAATAGATAAATTGGCCAAGGAAGCAGCAGCCGACAGTGACTTACAAATTATATTTGATAAGAAGCCTAAGAGTTTGTTAATGAAATACAGGACAAAGGAATTAAAAAATGGCAGGAGGAGTGGTCAAACAGTAATAAAGGAGCTACATGCAGGGCCTTCATTCCATCGGTGCAACAAAGGATGAAACGAAATATGCAAATTACACCTGAAATGACTGCAATTCTGACTGGACATGGCAAGACAAAATTTTACCTACACAGTTGGAATAATAGACAATCCTCTTTGTTCATGCAACCAAGAGGCAGAAACAGTGGAACACCTAATATATTCTTGTGAAAAGTTAAAAATCTGAAAGGGTCACTCTTAAAAATGCTATACAAGTGAGAAAAGGACAATGACCAGTGACACAAGAACAATTATTTAATCTTTATCCGAAATAATTTAGAAAATTTGTCCAATCTATAGATTTAAAACAGCTGTAAATAGCTAATTCACACTTACGTAAATATTATGTAAATTTATAGGATTAAGGATGTAGATAACTAGTAACAGATGCAGCGACAAAATAGCATGTAGTATTACAGATTTGTAATGGAGCATGATGAATATAGCTACTTAAATGAAAAAAATAAAAATAAATAAATAAAGGAGTAGCTTCAGAAAATGTATTAATTTTTTTTAAATAAACGTTTTAGGTCATTATTTGATAACATATAATATAAAATAATAATTTATTATGCGTAATATGCAATTCGTTTAGAAAATTTAAAAAAATTGTTAGAGCGCAGTTTTCGAGAAAATCGAGAGGATGAAATTATGCTCATGTTTGAGCGTGAAGTCTTTGATTTGAATTTATTTGAATTTGCGTATATCATCCCATGAGGGCTAAGGCCTCCTTGCCCACTGTCAGGATATCTCGAGTTCACTCCTGTAAATCAAACATGTAAATCATTAATAAAAATCAGCGTCGAAATGAGATTCTTACTAGTAACACTGTACATTTGTCAATACCTGTAGCTATAACTGTAGGGCTCTAGAAGAAGTTTTGGACAATATCAAATAGTTCATGGGTACATAATGCTTAAAAAAGGAGAAAGACTTGGCTTACAATATTTCTGTACAATATATTAACAGGAGAAAATGCTGAGGATCATAATTCATAACTACAGAGTGGCGCACGAAATGTCATACCATTTAATTATCTCATCAATATTGTAATATAGCAGATTCGCTGAGCCGAAGTTCGTGGAAAATCCGATAAGTGTCATCACATGTCAGTTTTAACCATGGCAACGAACACAAACGTTAGTTTGTAAAATGGTGCACAACGGGCGTTTGAATGGTGAACATAAGGTGAAAGTTGTTCTGTTTTTCGCCGAAACGAAGAGTGTAGTTTTGACTCAGAGACATTTTCGTGCTCACTTTAATACAAGATGGGCTCCTAGCAAGCAGGCAATTTACAGACTAACCGAGCAGTTTGTGTTGGAAAAAAAAGAAAAAGGTCGCGACAGGCTAGTGTTCGTACACCTGAAAATATTGAAGCGGTTCGCGTTGCTTTGACTCGAAGCCCGTCTAAAGGGCTTCTGGAGAGTTGGGAAACAGCTCAGAGCGCAAGTAATGGAGTTTTGCCATGCGTTATCTGAAGACTTGTGTCGAAAAGTGGTGACGAATGTAAGGGTTCGTTTACAAGAGATTGTGAGGCAAAACGGCGATCATATTGAACACACTCTGCATAATAATTCCTAGACATAATTCATAATAATTCACATAATAATTCATAGACATAATAATAATAACATAGACATAATTCCATGTCCTAATGATCAATTCTACGTATTCTATTTAAAGCTATAATAAAAATTAATATGTGTTATGTGTAAAATAAATGGCATGACATTTCGTGCGCCACCCTGTATATCGCTTGCTTGGTCTAGTGGCTTACATTAATGACTAATGATCAGTACGCCCGGTACCTTGCGGACTTTTTTGAGGTAGTGATGTTTGTAACGGGGTGCACTTAGATTCGCGAGGACAATATTGAGGTAGTATTTGAATAAAGAAGCAGTGGCTTCGGTTATAGAAACCATTATTAATAGCTGTGGGAATCGGCATGCTAATCACATCCCCCATCCTGTATAACAATGAAGTTGAAAGATGGAGGTCGGATAGTAGGCCTACTCTTCTTCCCTGTCAGAGATGTAATGTCATGGAATTTATATACCTTGATCTATCTGAAAAGTTATAATAACTAAATCCCTATTCGCTTCGGAGTCATATGCTTTCAAGTTTCAAGTGACGTATAGCTCTTTCGCTGGCTGTAGTTAGTTTTCAAGTGGCCCAGAGGAGGAACTGTGGATGTAGTTCAGGAAAAAGTTTTAATATTCGTCTGCTCTTAAAAATGACACACAGAAATAATTGGCCTAAACGTTTAAGATCATCTGATCCATACCATGAAACCCGGAGCTTGGAGGACTATGATGACTCATCGCATTCTGCAGACAAATTCCTCGCCAGAGTGACTCAGGAAATTTATTTCAAATCTCCTTGGTTAATACATTGCATTCTGGAAAGTAAGAGGCTACTTAGGTTTGAAGTCAACATGCCAACCAGTCATAATATTATTGCATAAGTTTCTTTTTTAGTTCAATACTTGCCTGAATCGCGTAAGTCACTATTCAAAATTGTAATAAGAAGTGAACAGATTCGATTCATGCTAGTACAGAATGGAAAGGTACTCATCCATTGTGTTGATTCTGTACTACATAATAAGTGCATAATTAGGTGCAACTCATAAGAAAATACACGTAACTGTAAAATAAATGTAAGAAAAGTTAAGTGTACGTTGTATGGATTCTACGTATTAATTAATGCAAGAGGCTTGACAATAATTTATTATGAGCAGGGCCCGGATTCTGATAACCTAAAATTGTTTGAAAAATTACCTATAAAATGGCCCTAAATTTTAAAGAAAATGACTTAATAATTATAAAAAATGACCAAAAAACTGATATTTTATTTATAAAAAATAATTATTGTGCACACAACGTTATAGACTAGTTTGTACATAATTGTAAAAACTGTAAATAACTGTAATGTTGTGAATGTTCTTTTATCACGGAAATTTATTCTGGCACTGAGGCACTGGTGAGTCAAAATTCGGCATTTCCTTTTGTGGTCTGCCGGATTATACTGTTGTTTATTGAGGGTAAACAGTAGTTTGCACTCTCAAATCCAAGCAGGTGGCAGACTCTGGTGCCAAGTCAATCTAATAACAATAGAAAAAATACAAAATTTTAGCGTTTCTTTGATTCGCATTTGCGACTGAGACATGACAATACTTAACGCCGAATTTTTCCTTCTTGCATTAAGCAAACAACACTTCAAAGACAGCACCGCTAGCGACGAAAAAAGTTAATACACTGGATGTAAATACATGAAAATGACTAAATAAGGAAGCAAATGACACGAAAATGACAAAATAATGACCTAAAATTGAAATAAATGCCCTAAAAATATAAAATTGCATAAAATGACAAAAAATGACCTAATAAAAATGTATTTCCGTAATCTAGAGGCCATGATTAGGATTTATCTACAAGTTGGCAATGTCTATGCAGCATCAATAAAAAGATGACATGTCATTAGAATCCGGGCCCTGATTATGAGCACAGCTCACAGGGACTAGCTCTCCCTGTGAGTTTGACTGAGCTAGCCCTACCGCAAGGTAGGAGGCCCTTGCCCGCTAGGGATGTTACGTGCTTATTTATTATTTATTCGAGACATAATTCAGTAAGGGTAATTCTATAGCTTACAGTAAAACTTCAACTAACCGGATTAATTGGAACCGGACCCGATCCGGAAAATCAAATACCCGGATAATTGGATAAATAATAAAAAATATAATTTCTAAAAAAAGAACTAAATTGTACAGTATTACATCTAGAGTCGGCCGCGGTGGTCTAGAGGTAGCGTGCCCGCCTCTAGATCCGCAGGGCGCGGGACCAAACCCGGCCGCGGTCGATGGATTTTACAGGACGTAAAAATCCTGGGCACGGAGTCCTCCGGGAGGGACTTTAAGCTGGGGGTCCCGTGTCGTAGATTTACGGCACGTAAAAGAACTCCAAGCCTAAATTAGAGCCACTGGACAAAATTTCTCGGCCCTTTCACGTCCAAGAAATACTTAGTTTCCAGAGGGGGGGTTGCGAGGCGATGGGCTTACCACCTGTCCCTCTACCCTCTCTCGGAAAATAAGCATATCACACTTCACCTGGGCCAGACAATGTTCTTATTAGGGCATTAAAAGAGCTGCATACAAACAAAATGTTGTGTTTAATAGCCAATGCAATGCTACGCCTTAAGAAATGCCCAGAGATATTTAAAAGGGCTAGGACGATTCTAATATTTAAAGGCGGTGATGCTGAGCAATTATCCAATTGGAGACCGATCTCAATTTTTTCGGTGATACGACGTGTAATTGAAAAAGCAATTGACTTGAGATTACGATCATATTTAGAATTTTCAGCACATCAAAGAGGATTTATCTCCCTTCCTGGTACTCACTTAAATACATCTATCATTAATGGTTGCCTTAAGGATGCCAAAATAAATAAGAAAGATTGTAGTGTAATATTCCTTGATATTACAAAGGCTTATGACAATGTGGGACACGATCATATTAAAAGGTGTTTAATGCATATTAGCATGCCAAATAACCTAAGAGAGTTAATTGCTGATCTAATTCAAGGAAATCACATTCAAATAGAATGTAATAAAAACAAAACGACGTGCATTGAACTAAGAAAAGGAGTTGCACAAGGATCGCCTATTTCTCCCGCATTATTTAACTTAGCCATAGATGATACCATTAAAAATTTAACAGATCATGAAATTGAGCAAAGCCACGGCTTCAAGATAAATCACTCTGCTAAAAATATATCAGCATTGGCATTTGCAGATGATATAGTTCTAGTTGCTAAGAATGAAACATCTGCCCAGTCACTACTGAATCTAGCAACAAGCCATTTGACTGAAATTGGATTCAGTCTTAATTCAACTAAATGTAAAATGATTAATATTAAAAATGGTAAACTTAGTCAAGATTCAACTGTTAAATTGGGAACTGCCAACCTAAATTGTTTAAAAAGTGATGAAACCGTAAAGTACCTAGGAGTTACATTTTATGATGAAATTGTTTTTGATCAGAATAAAATAATTAAAGATTTGGAAGATAATTTATCATATCTGTCAAATTCAAATCTTCTCAATCCAGACCAAAAAGTGAACATAATCAATCAGTATATTTGGCCATGTATTGTATACCCTATCCAAAGTACTCCATTAAATAAAATTCCAACCAAGTTCTTAGAAGATGTTGACAAACTCTTACGATCAACCATAAAAGAGATTATTAGCTTGCCAAATGATTGTCCAAATGACATGATTTATTCTCCGAGGAAATTCAGGGGATTGGGACTCGTTAATGCCGAATGGGAAGCTCACATTCAACAATTCAACATCGCTCAATGCCTTAGTAAAATATATGATGAACACTCCCTTTTGTAGAGATTTAGATAAAGAAAAGGAGGACATACTGTCACATTTCAGCATTAGGTGTGACGAAACAACACTAACCAAGACAGGCCGATGGTTAAGAAATGAAATGAGAAAAAGATCTTTTGAAAAATGGTGTGGACTCCCTCACAAAGGTAAAGGCGTTTCAGTCTATAGTGAAAATCCCAATACCAACACATGGATATCCAATAGAAAAGGTCTCTCTTGTTCACAGTGGACTAATGCAATCAAGATGTGTTGTAATATCTCTGCGGTGAGGTCTGTACCTGGAAGGAGTCAAACTACATCACTCTGCCGGCATACAGGTTGCAATAATCCAGAAACCTTGGGCCATGTATTGGGTAGTTGTAAAAAGGGTGAATTATTGAGAAATTCTCGCCACCACCGTGTCCGTTCAGCGATTGCCACAGCCCTTCGACGACAAAAAGACTGGGAAGTGTATGAAGAGGTGCATTGTATCGCGGAAGATGGCAGTAATCGAAGAGCCGACATAATAGCCATCAATAGAACTGTAAAACGAGGGTTAATTTTGGATCCTACAGTTCGCTTAGAAGAGGATAGAGAACAAGCTAAGCGTGTGAGTGCGGAAAAGGAGGCCATATACCAACCATGCATCCCTCACCTTAGTGAGAGCTATAACTTACCTGTCAATGCATGGGAGGTGAAGGGTCTGCTTTTCGGAGCACGCGGTGCAAGTTTCACCTTTGTTAATTCATTTCTTCAGTCTCTCAATATTTCTAAAGACACTGTTGTTAAAATATGTATTAGGGTTTTAGAAGATTCGCTATTTTTATTGCACAATCATTTATATGGTACTTAGAATTCTTATGTTCCGTTTCAATTCAGTTCATGTTACTATATAATGTATGATTCTTTTTCTTTGTTTATTCTGGATCTGTATGGTCACCTGGATTGCCAGGCAGATGACTTGAATAAAGTATTTCTCTCTAATGAAACCTCCATTGGAGGCCCCTTCGCCCCACCTGGGGATCATAGGGTACCAGATACATCTAGAACATATCGGTCAGTGTCTGATGTTTTGCCGACAAACTCGGCTGCTAAAGTTTTGCTCTTTCTGCATATAAAGAGGGTTTCCCAATGCTCGCCACTTGAAGACTGTTTCAAAGCGATTCGGATAATTAGCGATTCGGATAATTGGCGATCCGGATAGTTGGAGTTCAGATAATTGGTGTCCTACTCTTCCTTCGTTTAGGACCTACAGTAATAATGATCGGCCCGCTTCTATTAAGGAACCTTAAGAAAGAAAACCACAGATATTACGGGTCGTAATTTTACCTACACATCCCTTTCAGAACAAGTGGTTCTGTAAGTGCGATAACTCATGGGACGCGGGACAAGAAATTTTACTTCCCTTCCAATGTATTTAGTTTTCTATGGCTTAGCAGGATTCAACTTTTGTTCCTCTAGTACAATGACGCTTTTTGGCCCTCCACCACCCCAGGAGCACTCGGCCATAGGCCATAGGTCCCAACAACTTTTCGGCGCATTTGTTCTATTGCTCCATTTCCCGCTCTTGTACGTTCTAAATGTGTGTTGAGCTAGCTGTTCGCATCAGCAATAATAAAACTATATATTTTCTTTATGTTCAATTATCTGACTACCGGGATCGTGATCCGTGTTACTTCCCGGGTTTAACTGGGTATTCTGCAAAATTTCGTGCAAATTGGTCCAGAAATGTAGATTTTTTTGTCATGTAAACATGTGACAGCAGAACTCTCAAACTGTGCCTCATTTCACATTTCCGACTTTTTCCGTGGATTTTCCACCTTGTCCTGACAATTATGGAAAAAAGAAAAAGCCAAAAAGGTCGAGCCGTTCTCAAGTGATGATGCGACATACATGTGGCAATTGATTTTTATTTATATAGATGAGGATTCACGTTTATTCGCCCCGAATTCTGTGTCTTCAATATTCTGTCACCCATCCGCGCATGAGGTAAATTTTTAAACGACCAAAAATCCTCTGACGCCCTTTCAGAAGAAATCGAAGAAAATCAGGTCTTGATCTTTCCTGACGTACATGGGAACTTGTAATATTATATAATCTCGCATTGTTTCACTCTACTTGAAAACATCTCATGTTTCACAAGGCGGTAACACCACTTTCCAACAGTTAAACCAGTGTTTCGTCAATATTAGTATTTTTAAAAAGTAAAAGGTGTGAGATCACTGTGTGGTGGATTAACCTATTTCTTGGGGTTACGAAAGTGGGAATACATAATATATGTAATCGACCTATTATTGTTCTGCTCAAAGATAGTGTTTATACGACAAGGAGTGCTGCTGTAATAATTTTAATTTTAATTTCCATATTTTAAAACAAGCCTAAACGAGTGCCCGCGGCTTCCACAGTGATTATTTGCTAAACTGCTAGATATCTTGTTTAAATCATTTATTTCACAGGAAAACAATTAAAACATTATATTTATTAACACTGACACCGTTTTTACATAACTTGCAGGAATTACATTTTATTTTGATATTGTTTAACCTTAAAAATATAAGTAATTAAACAAACAAAACGAATCACATGCTGCCATATGGGCATAAAAAACCCCGCATAGTGAGTTTCGTCGGAATCATTCAATGATTTCCCATCCATAATAGGCGTGCATTCATGATCCCCTTTTGTGTAAATCAGATCTCTGCGAATCGTAAGAAAAGAATCAAAATAGCAACCGAGCAAGGCCGTCTAGAATTAATTTCACAATTGAACACTGCCTTGCTAACGTTTTCCACAACAATCGAATTGATCGTGTTTTTTCTTAAGGAAGGTATTTCGTATCCTCGAAATATTTTATATTTGGCATTTAAAATAAAAATTTTGCAAAATCCTATCTTAGTATGTATTTGCATTACGAAACAAAGGTAGGTTACTGTCAAAATTCCAAGTCTCTACCTATTATAGTTTATGTTCTACGATAATTCTCAGTCAGTCAGGACAAAGCCGCTTATATAGATAGAAGATAAGGGTTCTGAAAATAAATACATTTTTTTAAACATTTTGTTAGATACGGCAATTTCCAAAACTTCAACCGGCGTTTAATCAAAAACGTATTAGGCTGTATGGTATCATTAGTAAAATATCTACAAGAATGCAAGTGAAATACGTCTAGTCACTCTTTAAGGAAATATCAGTTACATTTTAAGGTTCCTCATAAACGAAGTAATAATTAAACAGAAATACATGCATATTAATACCCCCAAGAAACACATTTGTCAAAAACTTATTCAAAACTGGAAAGATTTTAAATTTTAAATTATATCGCACAAATATTTTAAATACAAGAAAAAAGACAATCACCTGGGTGCTTTTAACTGCTCGGGTGATAGCCCCAAAATTTGTAATTAATAATATACTTCGGGAAAGCTTTATATCATGTACAGATATTTTAATTAAAATGAAAAAAAAAGTCCTAGGATATATAATCCAATCTCACAAATTATTATTTCTGTATCTGATACTCTAACGCAGTGTTCCTCAACCTTTTTGAACCTGAGGACCTCTAAAATGTCTAAACAAAATTTACGGACCCCTAATTTTACATAGGGGCTATATTCTTAATATTTTGGGGCATTAATTATAGGCCATTATAACGAAATAATTCTAAACAATTTTTTTTTAATTTGACGGAAACAGTTATTGAATTGGAAGTAAACTATTGACAATAAAATTATATTTTGAACAAACTTTAATATTTATTACCAATTTGATAATATAATTAAGAATAATTACAACACAGGTATACCGGTATCAGACACTCGGGCACCTCCAACAATAAAACCCTTGTTAAGAGAGGCATCTAATAACAAATTCCGACAAAGTCTTATTTTTCAGGGTTTTGAATGAAAGAGGGAACCATAGACGTCAGTGCATCAGGGTTTTCAAACTGTGGTTCGTAACTGCAAAAGTAAGGAAACTTGTAATAGGACCTGTATTTTCGAATATTTTAAAAACGTTGACATCTGATGTCTATTTTATGTAAAAAAAATTTTACTTCTTTACTTGCTTTATGATTTTTAATTATGTCTGCGGACCATCTGCACCATCTTCGCGGACCACCAGTGGTCCGCGAACCATAGGTTGAGAAACGCTGCTCTAACGTAACACATTCATAATTTAGTCCTTTATAGATTTACATACAATTATTAGCGAAATATACGCATATTTGTCAATATTAATGTAAATGAGTAATGTATTAACATTAATATAAATATCATTTAACACAGATTCCCTGTGAAATTTATGTCTAAAGCAAGGCATAAATTTACAAATTTAGGCCTTCTCTATTTGAATGGATTAAGCTATTGAGGCAGTAGTTTCTAAATTCATATGTCCAGACTCGATGCATTTCCTAGACATTTATTAATGTTACGGGCTGTTTTCGCAAACGGCTCCGATAAGACCGATTTTACAGACATTTACGCGTCAAAATTACAAAACGGATACCGTATTATATTTCTTTGAGGTCACAACAAGAACAAAAAAATTGCTGAGATGTTGCAAATATGGACAACCCTGAAATCATAAAACATGTTTAGTCTGGGCGCAGTGCTCTAGACACGCGCAAATAATTTTATTTGCTGTACTGGTGCAGCATGATGGCTATTGTACAGCTGCAGCAATACATTACTTTGGTTCGGGCGTGGAGATGTCAAACTCTTTTCTCTTGCAGGAAACTGTTCACAAGAATTAACTGCTTTAGTTGTTAAGTTCTTTTAACATCGATTCAGTCATGTCTCTGGTTTCAAGTGTAGCTTTTACATTATATATTTAATGTTTCCGTAGGAAACAAGTACTGACTACAGATCCGTCGGCCCGGGTTCGATTCCCGGTACCTCCTCGGATTTTTCTGAGGTAGGGAGGTCTGGCAGGGGTGCACTCAGCCTCGTGATTTAAACTGAGGAGCTACTTGACAGAGAAGTAGCGGCTCCGGTCATGGAAACCACCATTAACGGCCGTGGGTGTCGGCATGCTGACCACATGCCCCCCAATCCTGCAGTCTGCCTATGGTAGATGACGCAGCGGTCGGGTGGTAGGCCTTGTCCCTTCTGGGATGTTAGCGCCACGGAGTTAGAGTTAGTAGGAAATAAGTTCTACAGTTCATTAAAAAAAGGCCATCACAACACATTACAAAATTCAAAATTTAAATGATTCCTTATGTAAATGTGAAGAGAACGACGAGTCAATACATCACCTCTTATTCGAATGTCATATCTACGAAGGACCCCGATGGCTATTAATATCTCACGTTGAAGAATGTTCAGGGCACTATAGGAAACCCCTAAGTTACATTTTCCTAAAGAAATGCTGTCCCCAAGAATTTCAAAACGTCATAAATCATATTCACAGATCACTATAAGCAGCAGATATCTAAAATTAGCATTAATTGTAATTTCACTCTATTCACAAGGGCACGTAACTAGTAGTTGATTGTAACTATTGTACCCTTGAAGGTAATAGTAACTGCATTTATAATTTGTAATTTAATTAATTCAAGCGTAAGAAGAAAAAGAAATATGCATTCGGACTGTGTCAGAAAAGTGTTGGAAGTATGTCGTGAAATCCTTGCTTTTGATACAAATAGTCTTGCTGTCAGTCCAGATGGTGTGCAATATGAAAGCTGTTAGCTGGAAGAAACGCCATATTGGTGTCGACCGAGTGGGTGGCCGCCGCTAGTCTTGGGCTCTAGCCAGACGTCTGCTGCAATATTGCTCGTAGTCTGCACACGACATCTCAACTGGAGTCCGATCTTACAATGATTATTTATTAATAACGATCATCATAATATAATAATAATTGTTACTGTAATATTAACAATATCATACTTCCTCGTATTTTAAGCATAAGACTTGCTTGCTGTTATTCTTCATGCTTATTGTTACAAGACTTAGTGTTTGTCATAAAATAAGTCAGTTAAAAAAAAGATGATTTTCTTGATTAGGTAATTTCCATTTTTGCGTATCGGTTGTCGTACCTTAGCGTGTGTCTCAATAATTAATTTGTAAAATTATATTTTTATATTATTTATTATTATAATTATTATTAATATTATATTTTTATATTATTATTTAGTATCACTTAATCAACAGACCTGGCTTTTAAATTACCATAATGTCTTTAAAATATACGCAAGTTGCATTGTGAGAAGAAAAAGGAAATGAGAGGAAGAAGAAAAATACGATAAACATCCGAAAATTGCACCGGTTAAGAATGTGGAGTTCATCAAAAGAGGGGGTCCACCAATTAAGTGAACAGGGACTCGCAAGCCTCTAGTTATAACACTGTCTGTAACAACTGGGCTAGCCAGAGCTTTGGATGTGATACAAAATGGAATCTTTCTCCTATGATTACCCTTAATGGTCGACCTCATTAAAAGGCTTACATCATACCTGTATAAAGTAAAATGAGGCACATTAACTGAGGTCGATTTCGCCGAACTCGGTTGGCCCGTTTAGATAACTTAACAACTAGTAGTTAACCACGAATTTCCATGTACAGTACTGTATTTCCGTTTCACCGAGCCCGGTTACGAGTTAAATGACACTAACCAGGAGAAATTAGCTAACCCGCCCACAGCAAGCGATTAAATTTCTAACCCTCATAAACTGGAAGTCATAGCATTCAAGAAATTGAACAGTAACATGAAATATGCCATACTGAACTTCACGGATGTAAGAATTAGACTTAGCTATGATTAGAAATAATCCCGTGTCACTAAGAAATAGATTTTTGACGGCATTATGCTTCTACTCAATAGGGATATTTCCAAGATGTAATTGGTCATGTCAGGGACATAGGTGAACAACAGCTTGCAGAATATACCACGTATTCACAGCAATAGCTTTAGCACCTCGATGAATCATAAAACTTCCTTTCGCTCATTGGGACCAGAGAGAAGTTATAGATTTTATAGGATATATGGCGTTCCTATTTCAGTTCTTGCTTCTGTTTCAATATTGTGTCACTATTGCTCTGCTTAATTTTAATATCCTATTCTTTACCACTCGACCAATAGCATAGTATTTTAAAGCCATAAAAAATAATAAATTTAAAAAAAACCGTTCTCCCTTATTCCTTTTTCTTATATGCTGACTTGAATTCTGAATTTTAATACTGCAATAATTACTAAAATATATAATATTATACTATTGGGTTTACTCCTACACAGTTTTACAATAATTTGCTATTAGGCTTCAATCACCAACAAATAAGTCAGAACCGTCTAAATACTGCTAATGAATTGTTTCAAAGAGGAATAATGGCGAGATGAGCAGGGAGCAGATATCAGTGTATTCTTAACCAGCCCAAATCGTTTGTGCAACGGCTTTCTGTTTAACCATGGTTCTGTTCAAGTAACCGGAAACCCTAACCGAGGTCGGTGAAATCGGCTATCAGTGACTTTTGTAGCAAGCATCCGCTGTATATATATGCTTCAACAGATTATGATAAAAATAACTCGGGACTTGAGAGCGGGACTCGAACCCATCATCTTCGGCTATCCGTACGGTCGCTCTACCAACTAAGCTACCCAAAAAGTTTTATTTTTGCAAATATCATGAACCTACTCCGATTCTGGTTGGGTTCATATTTGCTATTCTTATTTCGAGATGATGTGAATGCACTACTACAAGACTATGTATGAAAAATTATACTGTTACATAAGAAGAACCGAGTGCACCGAGATAGTCACGTTTCTCCAGTGTAGGTGAAGTCCTGACATTTACTGTGACCGACAAGGACGTCAAGAAGAAGCTCCAGGAGAAAGTAATCCCTTTCATCCAAAGCCAGCATTCTAAGTACTGCACAAAACACCTCAATTACATCCATAAGAGAATGAATAGCTTTCTAGTTTTAATTAGCATAATTTATTCCTATTATTCTTCAGTTTAAATGGTAACAAGTTATGAAACATTGGAACTCAGATCTTTCCTACTTAGCCACTTTGGCGCAATAATACTGTCACGTTTGGAAGCCCGACCACTTAACTGACTTGGAAACCCATTTGATTTTGAACTTTTTCATAATATCGATGTTGGAATCCATAAAACATAAAAATACACTTGAAAAATGAATAGTACAAAATTACAAAATTCTTAACATGGTATTATTATGGTGATCAAGTCCTAAACAAACCTGAAACAACTCAAAAATAAGTATAACTTACGAATAAGTCAATTCGTTTTATCTACTTACTCGGAGTGTACTGGAACAACCGAACCTAGGTGTCAAAAGAAAATGACTCAATTCCACTTACCTAAAACAAACAGAAAAGACCAATTATTAGAGAAATCCAACATGGCAAAGAAAAATAACATCTAGGAGTAAATCAGACATTTTTTTAGCGATGGACAAAATATGTCACTATAATCCACCGATACAACACAATCTCAAGTTCGGCTTCAGTGTTCAATTACATAAGCCTAATCTACCTCAAGGATTCTTAAGGATGGTCTGTTTTGGCTTTGGTGTACTTGTAATGGGTTAACCCCTAACATTTTAAGACAAATTCGTTGCCTCTGATGCAATAGGCTTTTTGATACAACTTATCATTTAGCTACTATAAGCCTCCAAGAAGGTCTACACAGACCTGAAAGTAGCGTTCGCCACTTTGAAAGTTCTTCGGGGGTAAAAAATAAAATCTGTTGGAATAATTCCGTCGGGTACAAGCTATAAACTGTAAGTATGCCAGATTTCAAGTTTCTGGCTCATCTGGAAGTGGGTAAACAGTTAAGTCAATGAGTAAGTTAGCCACACGGCTTTGTAGAGTAGTGATAATTTGATAATTTTAAACCGTTCATTGCTCGTTACTCCAGTACCGGTCAACCGATTTGGTCCAAAATCAATAGAATCCGTCCTATGGACGTTGTAAGTGCATCCACTAAGTCTCATGAAATTCCGATAAAGCGTATTCGAGTTATCGAGCGTACAGCCAGACAAACAGACGGACGGACGGACGGACGGACGGACGGACAGACATTTCTCCCGTTCACCATACAATCTTGAAAAGTGGCATTCTGGCACTTAATAAAATAACTAAATCTATATTTAAAACATGCAGTAACCGAGTGAATTGGCCGGAAGAGTATAATCGCGAACTCACAATAGGAAAATCGTTGCGTGGCTATCGAACTTAACTAAGATTTTCGGGGGTTTCTCCATCAGTGGTAGAAAGTAACGAACTGGAACTAACTTTCCTTTGACGTTAAAAAATAAATGTAATATGAAATGAAACAGGCAAGTTCCTAATAACTATCAAGAGACCTACAATCAAAAAAAAATGTAGCAGAAACCACAATACAAAAAACAAACGATTTGATCATTCTTTTAAACATTGACGCGGTTCACAGGATGAGAATAGTTGCAATGAACTGAAGCGGTAAATTCGATGAACTCTTTGCTGCATTGCGATATTAAGTGACGGAACTGTTTTTTGTGTCGTAATAAAATTAGCGGAGTGCAAGGTTGCACATGCTCAATGAAAAATATATGATTCCCGTTATATCTGCCGGCAAGGACAACGCGGTACCGGGCGCTATATAACCGCATGCTTTTACTCTTGCGCACTTTCAATTTTATATTCTGCTCAAGGATCAGCAGTCTGTCGCGGACACGCTGTTATAAAAGAACAAACTCCATATTAGAAGAGAGCAACTAAGCCGGGTTTGTCTTCCTAGCACAGAAGATTTTTCGTAGAGGAGCGACAAGTTTAAATCTGAAGAAATGTTATATAATATCCATAAATCCTTAATGGAGTGAATGAGTACAATATAAATTTTTACAAATATATTTTACATGAATATCTTTCTTTTCTTTCCGTTTTTAGTTTCTGAAATTATAACAGAATCTTTCTATATAAAATCTATATAAAATAATATTCAACGAAGTAAATCAAAATACTAAAATTACATTTTACAAATATAATTTACGTAAATAACTATCTTTTCTTTGTGTTTTTACTTTCTGAAATTATAATAGAATCTTGCTGTATCAGAATAGTATATTGCGATACAAGTGCCGTAAGGCATGCACACGGATCGAGGAAATAGTTTGAAAAAACGAGGTGCTCGCGCCGAGTTTTTTCAATTTTCCGAGATCCGTTATGCGCTTACGGCACGAGTATTGCATGTTGTTTTTTGCTCGATGATTATTTATATCAATTTAATTATATTAATTGTGATATTACCTGAAAATATTATGTATATACATTCTTGAAGATAGATGTTTATTTCAGAAAGTGATTCGCATTTGTTGTTGTTTATGGGAACCGAATATTTGTACTGGGGGGGCCTTGTCCATTAAGGCTTGTATTATGAGGTGTGGCGTAATATTAATAACAGCACGGAAACTCTTACCGCACATAGCAACAAGATTGCGTGTGGGAATGTCAACTTACGATCCACGGCAACAATATTCGTAAGTAGGCCTACCACTAATAAATAAAGTGGCCCTTTAGAAAATTTAATTGACATATACTATTCTTTATATAGTTTTATTTAAATTTCATTTTTAATGCCATAATGGGATAATTAAGTTATGTGGAAGTATCCTTAACCATCGGAGGAATGGAATGCTGAAGCAGCCAATTCCCAAAGTAACCAGATTGAAAAATATATACGCATCTAGAAAAACACACGGCCAAACTGAAAAATAGAGATAGTAGTCTGAAATTTACATGCTACTATGATCAAAACATGATTTTGTGTTCACTGAAATGATGAAATATCACGAAGTTTATTTTCATGTACTGTCGCAACTCTGGTTTCTTCGTCATACCGGTATCTGATTTAATAAGCTGTAGAAGTAGGTTACTCTGACCTTGCAGATCAAAATACAATTTGATACATTACTATCAGTTTGGAGTATGAGTGACTCTAACATTACATCAAGGGATAGATTTATGAAATGGAAGCCTACCTCAACGTTTTCAGCTTCTTATCTTAAAAGATGGAGTGTTTTTATCATTTTTTCAACTGGCCTATATTAAATTACATCACAATGAAGTAATACTAGTTATTTTATACTATAGCTTATACGGATGCATTGATTTCTAAATTTACAGTTACAGTGGAACATACAATATTCCGGCCGCAGTTGCAGCATCTATTGTCAATGAATTCAAAAAGCAGGACTATAACATTTTAGACAATATTCCCTCTTAGGGCACGATATTCACAAACTATTCAAACGCTATCCAGATAGCAATGAACTTGAGTAGTATTATCTCTTACACAGGCTTGGTATTTTACAAAACACCACCTTACTTTACGTTTATGCAACGAAGATAGAGTTTCAAACTGCTAAATAATAGTCCAAGATAAATTGGATAAAAAGAACTATCATAAATAGACACAGATTATCTTATAGGCTATGCTGCGTCTTCAATTCTGCTAGTTTAGAGAATGATTTAACCTTTTTAACGTTTCTGACGTATAAATACGTCCCTTCGAACAGTTGTTTAAAGCCAAGGCATAAGGTAGTAAAGTAATGCTTTATGTAAAAATGAAGATTTTTGGTAACGTATTACGTTTGTTATCTATGGAAACCAGCTATTCCATTGGATTTTTTGTTCAATGATTTCAAACTTAAAGCTTACTGACGGTGTCACTTGATGATTGCTTAGCCTATATACCTATACAAATTCGGCTCTGAAAGGTTAAATATTCAGTTGTTGATCGATGTTGTCGTTAACTTATACGAGGGTTATTCATAAAATAACTTCTGTTTATTTTTTAAAGAGGTTTAAGTTACAGAAATTGTTTTATAATATTTTGGAACTATACCCTTAGCAACCAGGGAAGGTGGTTGAGGCCAGGTAGATTCCTTCACCCACAGGCACCCTCACATTTACAAGGGCAGGAGATTTAGGACCAACCGTAATTTCCTCCCCGTGAGTCACCTAATCTACTTCAATCAATCAATCTTAGATTCTTTTAATATGTCATTTTATCTTAAAATGTTTGTTATATATCAATTCTACACATAATTACAAGAAAAATGACACCAAACAATGTATAATTTACTTTAATAGGAACATAGGACTTGAAAGCAGTTTTCTCGTAACTTTTATTTATGTATTTGTTATAAATGTTCCTGTTAAAGTAAATTATACATTGTTTGGTGTCATTTTTCTTGTAATTATGTGTAGAATTAATATATAACAAACATTTTAAGATAAAATGACATATTAAAAAAATCTAAGATTGATTGATTGAAGTAGACTAGGTGACTCACGGGGAGAAAATTACGGTTGGTCCTAAATCTCCTGCCCTTGTAAATGTGAGGGTGCCTGTGGGTGAAGGAATCTACCTGGCCTCAACCGCCTTCCCTGGTTGCTAAGGGTATACACACTCTAATTTATTTTTCCACATAGTTTCCAGCCACATTGAGGCACTTGCCATAGCGTTTGACGAGCTTGGGAATTCCGCAATCGTAGAATTCGGCCACCTGCGACTGCAGCCAATCTACGAAACTAGTGAGAGAAGGTGGTGTAAGACAATGGTGCCGTATGTTAAAAAATGGACGAACCAATGTCCATGATGAAGAGAGAAGTGGTCGATCGAGTATCACGAATGTAGATCTGATCCGGACGGTTGACAAAACGGTTAAGGAGGTAGCACACCTGCCTCCGTTCCGTTCCGTTCAGTTGTCCTCTGATATTATGTCGATAGCGTTAAACAAATGTCCGGCCGCCCATGGCTTTAGTTCCGCGCGCTTCAGCATTTCCTATGCTTACACGGTCAACATAATATCCAAGGTCAACTGAACGCTTCCTCCTTTAGAGAAAATCGCAGATCCACCATATCTCGGAGTTTTCTGATCATATTCCATACATTTGTCGTACTCTTGTGTGCAAAGTATTTACCGAAGATTTGGGCTGCAGGAAATGTAGTGCCAAATGGATGCTTCAACTCCTCCTTTCTCTACTTCTTGAAAACCAGTGTCGTAGGTTGGTTATCAGTCGCAGGTGGTCGAATTCTACGACTGCGGAATTTCAAAGCTCGTCAAACGCTATCACAAGTGCAACAAGTGGAATCTATGCGGAAAAATAAATTAAGCCCGTGTGGTTTCCAAGTATTGTAAAACAAATTCTGTAACTTCATTCCCATTTTTCTTAAACAGACGGAAGTTACTTTACAAATAACCCCTCGTAATTCACATAACATCCACGATTAATAAAATGAAGTTTGAAATTTGAGGCGCTTTTAAAAAAGTTATTTGGAACGCGAGCCCCCTCTCGATACAGACCTGCATGCCTCCCATAAGTTCGCCTCTGATTACACTCTGATTACATTTTACATACGCAAATAACAACAGTCACTACAGCTCATTCATCCTCAGAATGAAATGACGTATAGAACGTGGCTAGTGATGCAATAAATGATTAACAATACTGTGTGTGCAGCAACGGTATTAATGTGAAACTGTTATCTCAAGGCGAACCTACAGCATCCTTCCGCGGAATGCCAAGGTGATCACTGTCACATCATATTCATACGCTTCTCATAGTCCAGTTACACGAGCAATGCGCGTATATTAAGGCGACTCGTTGTTTGTCTTCGGTCCAAGGATAATAACACATTTAAATACATAACATTGGACACTTCAAGGACGGTTAATAACATAATATGCCAATAATGTAGAAAATAATTACCGGTAATTGAAATAATTTTATATTTTTAAATTGAAAAAATAATATAACTCATTGTTCTGAAGAAAGTATAGTGTGTCATTGTACCCTGTGCCAACACGGGAAATTGGAAGAAAGAATTTATTCACAAAATATAATTTCTTTCCATTTTTATAGATCTGCGACTGTTATATCTGACCTATCATAGCATCGCATTCATTAAAGGTAAGATTATTTTTAATTTTTACATAAAGTGTAGCTACAATTTTGTTAATCTATTGTCCACTGCTTTATAATAAATACGTCCATGCCTTCTACAGTGCATTGAAAGCAGGGATGGGATATCGGAAGCAAAATATCGATATTGGTATCGAAATGAGTATCGGATACAATATCGATTAAACTATAATATCGGTATCCAAATATCGATATTCCATAATATCGAAAGATTGCATATTTATAACCTACTAGCTGATTCATCAATGCTTCGCATTGTTAAATTTATGTATATATATAGGTTAAGTGAAGACAATTTAAAGTCGATTTGATGTACTTCTATAAATCATCAGCCGTCCAGCCAACACGGTGGACGTATTTATATTCCACATGCTCCTTCACCTGTAGTTTACTCTGATTATGTTTTAAAAAATTTAATCGTTCTGTTTCAATTTTGGGAATCATAACTTACAGTAAAAAACTGGGCGTAGGGGATGCGTTCACTCCTCTCACGCAGTGGGCTCCGGTTTGAATACTGGTCGGGACAAGTTAACTAGGTAGGGTTTTTTCCGGGATATTTCCTCACCTGTGAGACTAATGTCTGATAACTTTAGGCTCTGGTAACTTTTGGCCCTAGTGTCCCCGGATATCATCTGGTAGCCATTAGCATCCTCATCCCATCCTCGCCTTGTTCAGAGTGAGTGTGTGAATGGCGTATCTCGTCCTATGTGTTTGTGTTGTATCGGAGGTGGCCCCGGCATTGGACTGATTACTCATTCGGGAGGTCCTCCATATCCTTGTCCGGTCAAGAAAGTATGTATGTGATCCATAGATAATCCCTCTCCCGACAGGTCGCGGCCCTGTAAGGCCCGGACAACGTGGGTCGCTTAAATGACTCCAAAAGGAAGAGGTAAACACTAAGCTAAAGATAGAGAGATAATATGGCAAACAGAAATTAATCAAGAAATTATAGGCTATCTATTGATATTGTATGAACTATCTTTCGCAATACAGTCCTAGGCTAACTATAAGAAAAGAGTTCAACTTTTAAGAATAGAACCCAGGACCTCCTAAATTCACTTCGTGTCACAAAATAGTTGATACATAATGAATAGAGGAGAAAGTGTGATGACTGAGGTAGTTCACTGGTTCCGCCGCTAGGTAGCAGTTACTCTGCTTGAGATTCGCGGGAGCAAGATTACTACGGGCGGTATAGGAAAAATTGCAAACATTATTAAACAAAATAATACATTAATCTATTTCAAAATGACTCACCTTATCTAAATTGAATTGTTAGATACTTCTGACAATTTTCGGGCTGCTTTACACGTCTTGGAAGATCTCATCTCCATAAATAAACGTGGCCGTGTGTAACAGTAATTTCTCAGATTCCAAGAAGCTTGACCGTAACATTTCGTTCCACATCTTTCAAAAAATCGAAGATGTTCACAAGCAATGAACAATTATATAATATAGGTATGAAACAGCTAAGGGATGATTTGATCTAATATTTTGTTGCCTAGAAAATAGGGTAGATGGTATGTTAGTATAATTTGATGAGAATTTGTTAAAGAATGTACATTTGTATAGACATAACAACGTATAATTAGGGTAGAAAACAGCTAAAGGATATTTTATAAATTAATATTAATATTACATTGTATAGAATATTACTGAGTATTAATTTGTATTATTATTGTATTAATAGTAATATTATTTATAATAATATTAATTTTCTCCTGGCTGTATGGGGTAAGTTATGTAGGTGAAACACGGTCAAAAGTGTAGATATGTTTACAAATTTTGTGAACAGAGATAATATAAACTAAGGGATGATTTGTGAATTGCAGGGCACGGAAAATTTCATAAGCAGCACTACAAAAATAGGGCGCGTGATCTTTAAAATTGGCGTTTCAACATCCGATGAAGAAGCACATACGCAAAAATTGTGATGCAACGCATTCTACATATATCACACAATATTTCAAAGCATTTTCCCTGATTTTTTCATAAAAAAATTAAATCCTCTTGCCTTAACTACAGCCCGCTATTTGCTCAAACCCTCGACCATTCACGTTCGCTGTAACTGATGTACGTCTTATGTTGTTAAATTATATTATTAAAAAAAGGAACAAGATATTAAACTAATAAGACATTTTCTATGAAAATTATACATAATAATTACTAACATAAGTGAACAGAAAATATGATAAATAAATAATCCAATAAATGCATAAATAAAAGTAGAGCAGACTTACTAAGTTAGAATAAAGCTTCATTCACTCCTTTTCCTCAGCGGGTCAATCTTGCAGTACGGGTACAAGTAGTCAGTTAATAGGCCTATAGTATTATTATTGAGACCACGAATAAATTATGTAACATTTTTTACGTTATTGCTGGTATTTTATGGAAAAGATGCCTGCTAATACCTCAATACCATTCTGATAGCTTTAGCTTTAGAGTAATTACTATTACTCGCTAACCATTATAGATATATAGGTGGTACTCAATTTATAATAAGATCCAAATATTTCACTAAACCTTACACCCTTAATCTCTTTCTGGACACAAAAATAGAATAATAAATGTCGCATAGTCAAATTTGCTTCACCCTCAACATTTCACGATCGTCCCACATCATTCAGAGAGCTGAGCGCCCGGAATAATTACCACTCAATTACTCGTAAACCATTCAAGATATAAAGGTGGTACTGAATTTAAAATAAAGTTGAAATATTTCCCTAAAACTTTCTCGCTTGAAGTTTTTACGGGACACAAAAATGAAAAAAATTGTCGCATATTCAAATTCCGTTTCACCCTCCATGAATTTTGTGTAATTGGTGATGCTTATATAATGAAATTAAAACATTTATGTCCGCATTTTTTAAGTCTCTGTTTTAACCATCAGAAGGACTGTGTTGTGCAGATTATTTCTGCACAAATTTCACAGAAATAGGACCAAGGGTTAATTAAAGATTGCGAGTTTAATCATAAGATGCCAAACTATCATGGCGCAGTATTGAGAAGTTGAAACGCAAACGAAGGTGCTGCCAGTGTTTCGGTGGACCGCCGCTCTCCCTATACCCACCATTGTATTAGCGGCGAAGTCATCACACTTTCTCATTCTATTCATTATGGTTGATAAACATTTATAGGAATTCTATTTATAGCCTTTCTCATAATTTTATATCTATTAGATCTTCATGAAATCACAGTGTCATGCCAAGCCACCTGTGTAGTTAAAAAAAATAATGTTGTCATGGGGATTGTGACATGTTGTTGTGGGGATGCAGTATGAATTCCTTTTGGTGAATTTCATAACTTTACACCCCTATTTTGGCCCTTAGACGCCAAAGATTTTGAAATCCTTTCTTAGTGCGCATCAAGAGCCTAGGAGCAATATGTGTACCAAGTTTCACGTTCCTAGGCTGTACAGTTTTTGAGAAACTGTGATCAGTCAGTGAGTCAGTGGGTTTTGGCTTTTATATATAGAGATAGGGATTTAGGGAATAATTTAGCATCACTTCTTGTTGTTGTTTATTCTGTCGAGTTGCATATAACGTTGTTTCCACCAATTTTTATGAATAAATATGTTATAATAGTCCCTCTCTCACCCTCTATATTATCAAAAATCGATATTATGGAAACGCAATATCGATATCACGATATTATCGGAACTGAAATATCGATGTCGTAAACAATATCGACATTCGATAATATTAATATGGATATTCAATAATATCCATATCCTATTCCTAATTGAAAGTCATACTATCATAATGTAAGATGACTTTTTACTGACCATCTAGTCTATAAGATGATCATGCCTAAATACGTTTGTTACAGGAAACTATAAAAATGTAAGCCTATCCTATGACTGCTTGTACTAAGATATAACCCGCCAATTATATTACTGTACTGGTACTTGTTTTATGATCCAAACATAATGTCATTGCACTCTGTGTCGACTTTTAGCAGCGACTACGTACACATCATTGAATTCAACTCAGCTCATCGAATAATAGGACTTAATGACAAAATAGCCTCTTCTTTGAAAAAAAAAAACAGTTTATACAAGTGAGACAGATGACTCTGAGAATGAGCTGGAAAGAATGTAAAATATATGCAATGTCTTTTCACCCCCTTTCTATTAAGTGCAACTCCTCGCAAGTATAGGCAATTATATGTAGCTGTGCAGCATCCCTCTAAGATATATCAAATAAATAAATCTCTTGAAAATTACAATAGGCCTACTTACTCTCAGCTGCATATCGTGAAGAGAGAGAACTACTAGCACGGGTTTCTAACATACGAATTAATAACTCGTGATACCAGATGACTGAATAACTAATATTTTAGACTCACCGTTCATTTTCAGAAAATGTAACGGGACTCTTAGTATTGAGGCTTGTTGAAAAATATTTCGTAAAAATTGCCAGATTTTTTCCATCAATGCAAATATCTATTCCAAAACCGAGCTTATAACAGAATAAATACCCATCTACTTTATCATCTGAGAGATAAAGTGCAGGAAGTTCTAACATTTTATTATCTAGCTTCGCAGCTAACAGAAAAGTTTCTTATCCATGAAGAACGATCCTGAGCGTTCCGAGGAAGGAGATTCCAAGGATCTTGCCAAAATGTCATAATTTGGAGGGGTGTTGTTAATATCAGTAGTGTGGATTAGATTTTCTAAACTGATCTTTTTCTGCTGTCTAAAATAACAATATAAGTTATTATCTTTTTAGACAGGTTGGTTGAACGTATAGCGTAAGTGAAATAATAATAATAATAATAATAATAATAATAATAATAATAATTATTATTATTATTATTATTATTATTATTATAAGCCTTACACAACATCCTCATATTCTTACTGTTGTGAAAAAAGGTAAGATATCAACATAATTTTATGATAGCATTTAGTAGGCCATAAGCTTGATGCTGATTTAAGTAAAAATTTCAAGTTTCGATTTAAAACTACGGCAATTTATTTTTTAAATTGGAATTATTACTTGTGACACCTGTTGAAAACGTGCTAAAATAAATAAAAAAATTAATCTTTGCCTGCGTTTCTTGGTACACCGGTACTGAGTTCATCTTTGCCTTTTCCTGTAACACACTTCAACTACTTCATTAACTACATCACCGAATAAGAACTTCCCAGCACTTGTTTTCCTTGCTGAATAGTACCTCTTGGTGATTCCTCGTGTCCCTCAGTACGGTAGGCGTACATTTATATTGTAACAAAATATTCACACAAATTAAAATTGTGATGAAACCAATTTCAACTTATAAACAATACTGGGATCATGATGACAGTCAGTAAATAAGATTGTTGGTAGATGGAAAGGTGAAGTCAGAATGAAAAATTCAATGCCATAGCCGGGATTTTAACCAGGATCTTCGGCTCTCCGTGCCGATGCTCTAACCAACTGAGCTACCATGGCAACGTGCCGGTAC
Source organism: Ectobius pallidus (assembly GCA_964059195.1). Taxonomy (NCBI): domain Eukaryota; kingdom Metazoa; phylum Arthropoda; class Insecta; order Blattodea; family Ectobiidae; genus Ectobius; species Ectobius pallidus. The sequence goes on along the minus strand of CAXKWD010000007.1, from coordinate 107,970,657 downwards.
AACATTAAATTCTCCAACTGACTTCATCTTCTGACTTCACCTTTCCATCTTAGCCTACACACGGCCAGTGTGAAAGAATTATCATCATTCCATGATTGTTGGTACTTCTGGTGTTGGAGAGGGGAGGATGTAACAAAATTCCTTGAGGGCCCTTGTCGAAAAACACTTGTTCAGTCTGCATGTTATTCTATATAGTCTATGGAGCATGACATTGATTCCAGCAAACTCATTTTCTCACAAAATCTCAAAATCAAATTATCTTTCCAGAATATGTATTTTGGTCGACAATACGTAACAATATAAGGGAAAGCCGTCTCTTGAGGCATTTGAAGTGTTGTGTGATGGGATTTACTTCAGCCTGGAAGCCAAAAACAAATGGACTCTTATGCTGATGATTTAGTCTTGCGTAATGTTTCGCTGTGGGAAATACCACGTGCGTGACTCTGGCCCTGCAATTATCTCCTCCTTGACGACGTCGAATCAACTGCGGCGACCTGCGGTCAATGTCTTCTAGCACTGGAGTTACCTTCGTGAGATGTATCGAACAACATCCGTATATTACAACGCTGTGGTATATAGTCCTGATTTGTGTCGGCTGACCAAACCAGTCATTATTTTAAGACAATGTTCTTTCAGATGCTCTTGTAATGCAAACTGGCGGAAATACATTATTAAAAAATCAATGTTATTGTTAAGAGGTCATGTAGACTTCCAAGTAACGTGGTCAGTCGAATCATTGGACTCATCTCTACATATCTGGAGTGTAAATTAGGGAGGCTATAGGCCTACACTATAAATAGGCAGGAAAAGGACAGACAGTGACTGAGATAGGCAAGTTGTACATACACTTTTAAGGGTTATAAAGAAGGCAACATGTTTTAATGGTTCTTGGCGATTATTTGTTGACAATTTATTCTTTTCGCTATCCTCACAGCTAAATGAAATGGGAACATAAAGTCATATAATAAAAATATAGAGGTCTATGGTTTCCCCTATGAATACCTGCTACTTGCTTTTCACCCATGCAAGGCTGAATTTATATGTTTATATAAGCAGTCATCAAGTGAAGCCATTACCGGGCTCTATGTTTCAAATCAATGGGAAACATTTTGGTGGAACAGCTGGTCTCCATGATTGATAATCTTAATACAAGGCTAAAAATCCTCGTATTTAACGCAAAGTATTTCTCTACTAAATTTATATCTCTACACTTATACAGCTTTTTATGTGACGGATTTATACGCCAGTAGCAGTGAAGAGGTTAAGGGCAAGTTCTACTATTAGTGTCGTCAGATTCCTATAGTCAACTGACTACGAATCAACTTCTTGCTGACAATGTTAACGTTGAAATTATCATAGGTAATCCCATGGGAGATGACGAATTTAACGGAGCAACGAGTAACGAGTAGGATTTGTTAAGACTATTCCGTAAATTTAACAGAACCAGAATTCATCTGATGAAACTCGTCAACTCGAGTTAGATTCATACTATTCCATGAATAAAGATGTAAAGGATTATATAAATAACAATTACTTTCGTGCTTTGTTGTACAAAAACAAAAGCCAAAATTTTTAAAAAATATATTGAATATGTGATAATGTAAAATATTTTTTCCCTATAATATTCTCATAATGTAGTTATGTTTGTAAACATTTTTATATGCTATAATTTTGAATAGAAATTAAAATTATCAGGTATGTAGATAGCTGTATACGAATACGAATGTATGTGTTCTATTGGACAGGAATACAGTACTATCTTACTCTGATGAATTATCCTCAACTGCTTAAAAAGGATGGGTGTTGATAGGAGGAAGTAGGACATGACTTGCGGAACATTCTTCATTTTGTTTCCTTGGTCAGCATTGTTGTGATATTTAATATGTAACTGTATATGTAGTGTGTCATTTTTGTATATATGTATGGCTGGTATTAATTGCAACATGCCACCGGGTTGCTGAACCACTTGCAGTGCAAGAAAATAAATAAAAAAATAACTAAATAAAAAAGGAATATATTGTATAGGCCTAAATACGCGAAATAACAATACTTTCTTAATTGTGTTGTTTAAAACCAAAGCAAATATTGTATCAGCTATGAGATCACGACATGCTGAAAGAAGGAACAGTTTAATGAGATGCCAGAACTAACCAAAAGTGGGATGAGAGATCGATAACTAATTAATAAAAGCTAAAATCAGAACAGAATTAAAGCACACGAACTGGCCTGCACCGAATCGAAACTGTGTTTTTAATTAATGCATATTTAAATTATGCCAACCTCCAAATACCGCACACGAACTGGCTTGCACCGAATCGAAACTGTTTTTACCTAATCAATATTTAAATTAAATGTTTTATTTATAAAATAATGTGGTTTTATTCTGTTCACTGCCAGCAATGTAGATATGTGACATATTAATCAGTAATCACTGCATAATGATAACCTCACGTATCCAGTAAAGAGCTGACATTTTATCAGATAAAATCGCATTATTACTATCCTTGCAAGCATATTATAAAATAATCGATCGTGATTAGTCGATATCCGAGGCATTGCTAAAGTTTACTGGTCAATACCAAATAAGATCTATGACTGGGATAGTCAAGATAATATATCTGGTATAATTTTGGCATTTTTCAATTTTTTTTTTTTTTTCCAGAATGACTGTAAGGCTATTTCTGAATATTATCCTATGGCCCGTACTGTTTGATCTGCATATCTTAAGGGGGAACTTAGAAACTTGTTTTTAAAGGAAATGTTACAAAAGATGGCACAAAAACCAATTTGATTTTGGATGAATGTGCTGTTAAAAATACTGCTTCTCTACAACTCTACCTTGACAGTGTGTACTGCTAACTACTGTGTTGTACGGATGCAGAATATGGAGCAACTATTCTGCGGTTGGAGCTCCACGAGTTGTTTTATTTACTTTCCTACTTCAGACTATCGACCCCACGGAACAATGAGTCGTTCATCGATAGGAACTGCAATCTAGCTATTGTGTTCCTAAAAGCGGAACGTCGAAGCAGTTAACGTGAGTTGTTTTTGCAGCACGTTCCTCATCTATTTACACACAGGTGCATACAGCATCACCACAATAGATGGTAAGAAAAACTTCTATTATTGCCACCATCATCATTAATAACAATAATAATAATAATAATAATAATAATAATAATAATAATAATAATAACTTAATAATAATAATAAATAATAGTAAAACTCACAATAGACCAGACATAGCTTTGAAGGATAAAAACAACCGGATCACGTATCTTATAGACATTGGCATACCAAATACTCACAATTTAGAGCAGTGTGAAAATGAAAAAGTAACCAAGTATTTACCCCTAGCTGAAGATTTTCGACAACTCTGGAGGCAAGAAAAAGTAATTGTGCTGCCTTTAATCATCTCCTCAACAGGACTTGTAGGCCTACCGAAGACCCTAACGAAGAGAATGCAAGAGTTGAAGATCAGAGAGTACGTGAGGGATTGTATGCAAAAAGCGGCCATCCTGAGTACTACATCTAGCCTATAGTCCGCAGTGTACTAAACATTTCTGTTTAAATTAGATGATGTCATCTTGCTAAAAGCCGATGACATCGTTTTTAATACCTGTAAAAGCAGTGGAATTATATAAATAAATTAATAATAATAATAATAATAATAATAATAATAATAATAATAATAATAATAATAATAAAATCATCAAATCGTGTTTCGAAATTATTTCTCTTCTGTGCCGTTCAATATAATTTTTGTATATATTTTATTTATTTATTTAAATGCATTAATGACAAGAATTGCACCTTACAAAACTGTACAGACCTACTATTGATCAAGAAATATAAAACAAAACGAAAAAACTAAATAATATACGAAATTTAAATAAACGAGATACTTCTAAACTGGACCAAGCCTTATTTATCTTAGACTATCTTATTCTCTTTTAACTAACCTGATATCCATATTGTATGTCCAACGTACAGTCCAATTAACATCAGAGAGGCGTTCACGTTAGACTGGAAAGATTCCTAAGTGACTTACCAGACTAGGTCTGGGGATAAAGAACACTGACATTTAATAGTTATTGGGAAATCTTCAACCTGTATTTATGTTATTTTCATCTGGTAGTAACTTGTTTATTTATGGCAGAACCAAGGTTCTTGAACTAAGCTTCTTCGATAAACGAATGTGTGTGTTCTATTGGACAGGAATACAGTACTATCTTACTCTGATGAAATTATCCTCAACTGCTTAAAAAGGATGGGAGTTGATAGGAGGAAGTAGGACATGACTTGCGGAACATTCTTCATTTTGTTTCCTTGGTCAGCATTGTTTATCAGAATGAACAGTTTCAAACAATTGAAGTGCGATAGACGACCGTGACTCTTTGATCACTACACTACGTTCTTATCTTTGCTTTGTTTTAAATTACTTCAGGCTTGCGAAAGTAAATTCAAGTTTATCCACATCAAATAAGGGCTGTTATTCGTTGTGGCTCTTCTTTTGGCAGGACAACTGATATAAAAGCTCCACTTTAGATTAAGAACTAAGATATTGCACGATTTAAAACAGTAAAGCTAGCCTATAAATAAAAATAGCAAAACATATTTTAAAAAATTACCTTCTGACAGGGGAAATTATTAACCTTTACTAGAATACTCTAATGGGAGGTTATAAGAAAAATGCCAAGCTAATTTTGTTCACCAAAAATTAAATTTGAAAAATTCGTCCGACGGACAAATATTTAAAAAAATTCAAATATATTTGTTGGTATGTTGTTACACTAATGTTTGAAGATAAAAAGAAGCCGTCAAAAGTTTTATTGGGATTAAGCCAGTCCTATCTCACCCATATTTTATTTTTATTTTCAGGTACACTTTACTCAAAACTAAGTTGACATATTAACTTGAAATTTATATCACTTTTACTTTGAACCTTTTTTTATAAGAATAAGAAGCAGTTTTACGAAATTGTAATCATTCTATAATATATCAATATTATGTTTTAATATTTTAATCTAGCGTTTGTTTCTTGAAAACTATAGGCTAAGCTTAACAAACAAAAAATCATTTCTTACTTTTGTAACTCAACATGTTAGGAATGTGTAGTAAAAACTTATCACTGTATCATAAATACTGTACGAGTGTTCTGTACCAGAATGTATCCCAAATAATGTTGAACTGGGCAAAATTGCGTTAAAGTTTCAACCAAAGGCACTGACATGAAAATATTTGGGGGAATAAAAATTTGATTTTAAGGAGTTATACAAAGGCTTTATATGATAAAAACTTAAATATTGGGGGGGGGGGCAGAAATTATCTTGCCTCCCAAAGTCGACGCCTACGTTTGCAACTGAATTCTGAACTCGTTAAAATTGCCTTGGTCCATACTCTACATTTTCCTCTCAATCGGGGGTTTTGGTTGTGCACAGTTTTCATAACCAAAAATCAGCGTTATAGAATTCAATATCAGGAATAGATTTAAAAAATTACCAAATGTAACGAGTTTATACATCATCAAGAGTAGGCCTACCTTTATTTCCATCTCCATCATTATCATTATCGTAAGTAATAACATCAGCAAAAATAGCAGAATCAACATCATCGTCATCTTAGTAATCGGCTCAAAAATCTTAAATCAGCTCACTTTTACCATAAGCTTTTACAGTAATAATTTTTATGTGTAGATTATATACATATAGGCCTATATATATATATAAATTTTGTCTCCACTTAATATTGCTTTTTTGAGTTGATGTCCTGGGTCTTAGTAAGAGGTTCTGAAAAGCGCTAATCCCACGCAAGAAAATTACGCCATTCTTTGTGCTTTTGTCCTTGTGTGATCCATATATTGGTATGGGTAAATCAGAAATTGGGAAGTTAAATAGGGAAGAGGAAAGATCTAGATAAAGAATAATAATAAGATATTAGAATTCACTAAGTGTAGTCATTGTCGCAGAAAGGAAGGGGCATCGAATCGGAAGCGGATGCTCTCTTTAGTAGCACGCGCCACTCCACACAGAGAGAACGGGTTTATAACCAGGTGAGCGGGTTTTGTGCACACAGGGGCACATACAAGTTATGGCACAATATTGCATTGCATTGCTTAGAACAAGCACAAGCCAAAAACGCATTTCCAACTATAAATAGGTTTCCACTCCTAGTGTCAGATTTGAAAAGATGGGAACACATGACAGTCTTCCGGATCCGTTTCCGACAAAAGATCTGGAGGACAAGATTTCAACAAGTTTCTTGGATTTTTCTGAGGTAGTTCTGAAACGGGTTGGACCTAGCCTCGTAAGGAAAATTCCGGGGTACTTAAATTGGAACTCCAGTCGAAAAGGCGATCATCAACATGCCCCTAAAATAAGTAAGTCAAAAAACTAGGATGTACACACACACAGAGTGAGAGAATTATTAACGGCCGTGACGGTATACTGACCACGTGCCCCCAAACCTGACATCTGCATCTAGTAGGATGGTAGGCGTAATCCCAGAAGAGATGTAGCGCCACGGATTTGAGTTTTTTAGATTATACACACACACACAAAACAACACTGTGGGAACAAATATATCTAATAAAAATGTAAATGTATTTGAAATACGATAGCTAAATTGATAGTTACTAAAACTTTTCCATTAAGTTTATAAAAATCAAGAAATAATAATAAGATATTGTAATACTTCTCCCTGACATAAATTGACTTAAGTTATTGTAAAGAACATTTTATAAGGTAGGTCAGTTTTGGCGAGCATGCGGTATCCTCCTTGTAAAGGCATAATTACAATGTTCCTGTAGGTATTACAAACATCAGACACCATTGCAGTTTCAATGCCAGTACAGAATGATATCGAACAGGAATATAATACAGGGAGCTTCCCGTTTCTTGTATGCATGTGAAGGAGATGCTAGTACGTACACGTAATGTATGGACAGGAAAACTAAGTACCAGACATTGCCATCGCAGTAAAATTCGGAAAGCAATAAATAACGAGGAAGATGGTTTAATTTCAGCCCCCCCCCCCCCAAAAAAAATGAAATGGGGGAAAAAACTTACGAAAATGTAACAACAAAATACGGTAAATAGGCCTACTTAAGTTTTGAAATAGGTTTGTCAATTTGAAAAATTGTACAGACCAACCAACAACATTACAATTTAATGTAAGCCTATTACCGAAGTTATTTTTAAAATATGTTTATTTTGCCAAATTAATGCCGTTTTAATTGTATAAACGGGCCTTAAAACGATTTTTAAAAATAATTTTCAATTAAACTATTGTAGATAAGTAAATATTTTGAAAGAGTCATATTTAGTCACTTCCTCTTTTATTTAAATAATTACTTAAGCTCAATGTATAATAATTCATAATTGTTGTAAGTCCTTTTCATTTCACTAAATTTAAATGTACCTCACATTTATTATTATTTTTAAATAATACCCTTAAAAATTAAGCCTTCAAATTTCAATTTAATGCCTTTGTTTCAAAATGTTATAATTTGGAACAGTAAAAGTGTGATAATTGTTTATAAAAGCTATTTTGTTTGTAACTGAAAAAATACATTAAATGAAATATGAAGGCTTATTTTTACCAAAAAAAGAGGGTACCGCCTAGACCCCCCGCGGTGGTACCCTCCCGAACCAAAATTCTGGCTACATACTTGTCCCAATTTTTTTTTTCTTGGACGGCCGATACCATAGCCCAGCATAATGCAACTCCGTAGCAGCACGATTACAGATGCATTACTAACTTCCTATTCAGCATCCCATGTTCACATAACTTGAATTCGTGTCCAAGACCTGGATATTACCAATACCGTGACAAGCGGAAAGTGGACGAGGAAAAGTTGAATTCTTCACACGATGAAGAAAAGTAGGAATCGCTGTGGTACGAAAATTCCATGGCAACTGCAGGTGCGAAATGGAGGCCAGATTTATTATGGTAGAGAGATGAGCGAAGGAGGACCATGCCTGACCTCTGCAGGTCACACCAATATCAAGGTCACCCGTGGAAACTAATTTTATTATCAATACTATGGCAACGATTAGAAAGTGCGGTCAGTTGAGATGTTTGTTTGCACTTTCTATATCAACACCTTGTCGCCAAGTGTGAAAGTGTCCTCAACTCTCAGTAATCTGACCAGTAGAATCCGATCGCTTTTCAAACGTTTTAGTTGCTCATTATCTTAAAGTGATAGGTGGTCAGTATCTGGGCCATGTTTAAATTCGGTCGCTTAAAAAAAGTATCCTAATTCTACCTGATAACGGTTATCTGTCCAGACAATTAATACAGTTAACCGATGTTTGGTCCACCGCTGTGGCTCAGGGGATGCGTTCAATCCTCTCACGCAGCGGGCCCAGGTTCGATTCCTGGTCGGGACAAGTTACCTAGGTGGGTTTTTTTCTGGGGTTTTCCCTCACCTTTGAGACAAATGTCGGGTAACTTTAGGCCCTTGTGGTCCCCGGATATCATCTGGCCGTCATTATCATCTTCATCCCCATCCTCGCCTTGTTCTGAGTGAGTGTGTGTGTGTGAATGGTGTGTATCGTCCTATGTGTTCGTGTTGTCTCGGAGGTGGCCCCGGCATTGGGCTGATCACTCATCCGAGGAGGCCCTCCATGTCCTTGTCTGGTCAGAAAAGTATGTATGTGATCCAAAGATAATCCCTCTCCCGACAGGTCGCGGCCCTGTAAGGCCCGGGCGGCTTGGGTCGCTTAAATCCTAAAAGGGAGAGGTGAAACTACGATAAAGAAGAAGAAGAAGAAGAACCGATGTTTGGACACATAGTTAATTGGATATTATTTTGAGTTATCTACATTTTTACATCGATTAACCATGAACGACAATTAATTATAAAGTAGTTAATTCTTATTCTCTGAATATATGTAATCTACGCTTTTATGAGTTTGTCATGTGCCTTCAATACAGAATGTATCACATAGACAGGATCAGAAGCAGCCGCATGATTACCCATTCACTCTAGCACACGCCAATTTGTTTTCAACTCCATACTTGCTCTGGAACCGATGATAAAGGCTGTACTTACCTTCAATTAAACTCTCTCCTAACAATTAAACGGATAACTAAAACTAATTGAATTATTTGTTAAAATTATTAATTATCCAGTTATATTTTAACTCTATAAAAGATAATGGTTATTTGAGCAATCTTTGGCTTACTTATCCTATTAACTTTTAACCGACATTTTTTTTTTTTAAATTTATTTTTATTATATTCTGCATGCCCCGTTACCTTAGTAACATTACATATCGCAGCTGTAAGGATGTGTAAGTTATTGATAAAATAATTTGTAACGCCATAGTGTATTTGGTTAATGTAGTGCGCTCGTGAAAAACCGTATTCTATCCCAGATGAAATCGCTGGGAGTTTTCAGTTGGCCTAACTCTCCGGTAGCACTATGGCTCTAAAGCAGGGGTCGCCAGACCGTCGAAGGCGAGGTACGAGTGACTCGCGGAAAGTAGCCTACGTTTACTGTCGAATTTGGCTTCACTGATTGGCTACAACTGACTGCTTTTTAGTGGTGGTTGTAGTTTCTTTATTAGCATCTTGCTAATAAAGTTTAGTGAATTCAATTTCCAATTGCAAGCCAAAGACAAGGACTTGGGCATTTTCAAGAAAGCTTGATTTGTGAGAAAAGAACCTCCTCCAAGGTGATGTTAAACACTTTCCCTGTTTTAAAGACAGACGTGAAAAGTGGGGTTCTTTAAATCAAACTATGTCAAAAATAATTTAGAAATTCCATCAAGTTTGAGGGAACAATTTCAGAAACGCTATCAGGATTTCAAGAAAACTGAATTTTTGGCACAGTTCAGTACAGGCAGTGCTTTGTTCTATTGCCTAATGATTTTAAATATATTAATCTCTACTCCTTACGTGTCTTTTTTCAGTCTTTCACCTTGGTAGCTCGCCACAATGTTGGGTTTATGAAGTAGCTACGTAAGTTGGAGAGTTTGGCGATCCCTGCTCTAAAAGATCGACTAAATCTATGATAGAAATGAGTGTAGGGAACAATGCGGGGGTAAAGGCGGCCGGCACTTAAAGACTAACAACACTTTACCAATCTCCAGGATCTTTAAGGGCTTCCAAGGGCTTTATACAGGGAGAAGTTTACATTAGTAATAGCCAAGCTTCAGTTCAGAGCTAGCCAACACGGCTGCATAACCATGTACTGTATTATGTTGGTTTGACGTGGCTATGATTTCAATTTTTTGTTTGTTTGTTTGTTTTTCTCTCTCTGAAGATGGCCATAAGTTAGTCGAAATATATTTAATTTTTACAACTTTTGGCCTATATTGATCAACTATTTAAACTCATATAAGTCAATATGGTTCTACGGTGGTATTAATCAGAGGCGACAGCCAGATGCGCTTGAGGGGAAGTGATGCATGAGGGAGGAACCATGGGAAGGGGTAAGAATGTAGAATTGCACTGGCGAGAGGAGAAGGGATAGTAACAAGGTCTCTTGTTTCTTAACTACATTACATGATCTTACCGCTTTGAAAGCAACGACACAACTGACCCATACAACTCTCCACGCGATACTTATCTTTAATGGACTCGTCTGCAACTACTGCGCATCCATGATTGGACTGTCACCTCTGATTAATACCACTGTACTTTACTAACACTGAGATGTATATGATAATGGGACGTGAGTTTGGACAGAATCAGTAGACATCTTTATTAACTATTCTTTTATAACAATTTTATTAGGCCTATTCTTAGCAATCAATAAACTATTACTGTATTATCTTGTGTTATAATTTTTTTTCACTCTTATGTACCAAACATGAGTTTACATTCCACCTCTCAATTTCGTATTCCAAAAATATACATCACCACGCCCAGTGCTTTGATTACTATAAACATTAGTCTGAATCGCCTTAATAAAAAAAATAACAGAAAACATATTTTAAAATAATTAGTACAAGTTTGTTACGTAACACTAAGTTCAATTTAAGTTTTACATTAGGCTTGTTCAACTTTTGATGCCTGCAGCTACCTGCTTCCGACTACTCAGCTACGTGACATGCCACTCACACGTCCAGAGGGAAATTTCCCTATGAGCGAGAGCTACTGTTGCGTCACAAAAGTGAAAATTACCTCCGATCACAAGCTGTCTCCAAGCTAAACGCAGTAACTAAAATGCAGCTCACGGCATATACGGCAGTATCTTCTGGTAGACGGATGCGTGTCTAAAGAACCAATACATATTATATTACAGCATTTGCAACCAAGTATTGCAAGTCGGAAACTTTCATTTCTGCAAAAGGATTATGTGATTCAATAATTGCTTCTTATGATGGAAAGTAGTCTTCAGTGCTTAGAATAATGACCTGAGAGATGGCATGTGTCCCGGAGGCCCTCATGGAGAGGTTAATACACTTTTTTAGTGACAGTTTGCTTCTTCTGACAATTCACGTCCATAATTGTCTATGACAGTTCTGCATGCAACATTTTTGCGAACGCAATATCTGTTTCTTGTTTTTGTTTTACGAGAATTGTCAACATTTATTTGAACATTCTTATGGAAATGTGATTACTGAATTGACGATATAACTTTCAGCACTCAACCATAAACGGGCACAAAAATCTGAGAAATCCTGAATTCAAGATTTTCCAGGTGATATGAATCGTAAAACCACTGACACTATCTTCACAAATATTTTAATTAGACGTAAATATATTGATATGCAATCCCAGAATACCTGAGAAACAATTTCAAATTAGCCCTGTACTTGCAATCTGAGATCTTACAGTAAGTGGATGTCATAACCTATGCTAGTTATAGTTACTGTTTTGTTTGTCTTATTTTAATACAAATAAAATCAGGTAAACTGATGTAACAAAGTGCCAGAATGCTCTTGTTTAATCAGTGATAATTGCAATTATGATAAGCAGAAAATACGTTAATTTTTTTTATCTATTTCCGAGTTAAGCTCCAGATCGATTCATTAAGCAGGGTTTACGGAAGAACAAAGGTCTAGTTTGATAACCATATGTGAAGGTATATGTGGGTTGTGTTATTTGTCAAAGCTACCTGTATTACAACTTCCAAAGTCATATATGGACACTGTAAAACAATACGTTGTCATGAGAACTGATTTGCATTTGATAAATTCTTTCTAATATATTACCATAAAATAGGCACTAAATTGGGCTTTACTCCGGTACCGGTCAACTGATTTGGTCCAACAGCAATAGGCTACTTTCCATAGACGTTATAAATGCGTATACGAAGTTTCATGAAAATCCGATAAAGCGTATTTCGTATAGGATCGTGTGTGTGTCGAAACATCAGGAATCACCTGGACGCTGTCTACGGCCAGCATTGGATTGGACGGGGTAGTCCAGTTCCCTGACCACCGCGTTCTCCTGATTTAACCTGCTTGGATTTTTTCTTTTGGGGTCATGTTAAAAGCCTTTCGAGCACCTTTTGTAAACTGTTAATACATTTTTGTTTTCTTTTGACTTTTCATTTTCCTGTGATTCATACTGCTTTACAAGCTAGCGCTTCAATGTGTCATTACCGCACACATAGTCTATTCCTATACAAAATATGCTTATTTAGATCCCCTCTACCTACCTTTACATTTTTGACACATAGTTAGGACCACCCTGTATATCTATATACACACACTATAATACCCCTCTAAAACAAGGAAAATAAGGATTCCTTGGTTGAATATGGAACAAAAGGGGTTTGAGAAAAAAAGTTTGAGAAACACTGAACTTCATAATTAGATTTTAATACTAAAGTAAGTACAAGACGAAATTATGAGGTCTGCATAGTGAAGATTTCCTGCTGTCGCAATGGAAAGAAATGTATTGTTGACATCGTTAACGGAAACGCTTCTGCGAGCTGGTCAAATCCAATACGGGAGGAAATACGGTCCACTTCACAGATACAATACTTAACACGGACACAAAGATCTTTTCACAGATACAGCACTTAATGCTGACCCAAAGACACATTTCGTTACAAATTTAAAAGCACTAGTAAAGTCACATGTGAGGAAAGAGAAATAAGCAACATAGAGACAAAAGGAGACTCATGCTACAGCATTCCTTAATTCCCCACACTACCTGTGCAGGAATAGGCTATATTCACCTAGCACTTAAACCAATAAATTCGTCAGGTTAAAGCAATCCCCCAGAAATGTTTACCCTCGTAGATATATATAATCCTTACATACATTCCAATAACTATAAAAGTATTCATCAACATTTTCTTTTCCTGTGTAACCTGTATGTGGAATAAATTTGCATGCCACTGTGTATTATAGTTAAACACAATGCTGTGCGTGACATGACCGCACCCCTTCTGGAATTTAGCATTGAGCCCAATGACAATGTGATTGCTGTTACTGGTGGCGAAAAACAGGCTCCTGTCTCATAATATACTTAACTGCTTAGGGCTTCTTTTAAATATATTTTTCGTGTCTTTGACCAAAGTTGCAATGGAGATAAATAAATAAATAAATAAATAAATAAATAAGTAAATAAATAAATAAATAAAGATATGAGAGGATACATTATCAAAAAATGACATTAAATACAAACATAAAATTATCACGAGGAAAAATTCCAACAGCAATATGGTACATATTACATTCAGCCATTGCCACTGTTCGCCGATAGAGAGGTATCGGCTAATTTAAAACCTGAATATTTTTAATTACAGTAATCATAAATTCCTAACAGAAGCGTATAAAATCTAGACCTTGGTTATGTATTTGTAGCAAGATAACAGTTATAACGTACCTGCCCTTGGTTGTTTGACAACTCCTTGAACACATTGAAGGGTGAGAAGGTTCGAACAACAAGCAATGGGTCAAATGTAATCATTACGGGTATTTATCATAACCAGGGTCCGGAAATTTATGAAGAATCATATTTTTAATAATGCAGTCTATTACATGCTAGCGGTAAAATGTGCACAAGACAGGAATGAAATAAGAGAAAACTGATGGTTTCTTTTTGCTTACTGCATATTTTGTTAGTTTTGCGACAATGTATCATATTTTATAGTAAAATATCTGGGCATATTTTATTAATTTGTCACATTTTTAATGACATATTTCTAACAAATTTTAAATACAGTAGAACCCCGATAATTCGAGCTAATTGGGGCTGAGGCTACCTCGAATTACAAAAAAAATCGGATTATACGGAAATATCACTAAATCAATGGGTAAATCATAAATAAATGTTTAATTAAAACAAAAATTAATCAATAATATAGTAGGCCTACATACCCGTGTTATGCCTGTATGTATATTGCAAACATTTCCAATTTGCTACATCGGTATCTTTTAAGGATTAAGTCATTGTCTGACCCTTAATGGAGTGGAACGGAAAAGCGGCACTACTAGGAAAATACTTTTAATTACCATTGTCGCTGAGTAAGGATTACTGTAACAATACAGGATGGTATGCACTGTACAATTGATTGACATGAGGTCCTGATAATGAATGATCGAACCTAACGATTTCTGTCAATCTGTAATAGAAATGTATTAGCAGTCTGAAGCCAAGGTTATTTCTGTGTAGGCCTACTGTATTATGATTATGAACGAAAACCCTAAGTAGGACAGTTTTACCTGCATTTTTGCACATGGGAAAATTGAAAGAAAGCTCAAAATGTAACACATTCAGAAGTGCGTAATACTTAAGTGCGAATACCGTATAAAAATGGGATTTTACTCTAGTTTTATGGAAAATTTTAATTTTCTTAAGACCAGCTCGAATTACACGGAACCTCGAAATACCGAGGCTCGAATTACCGAGGCTCTACTGTACTGTGTAAATCTCTGTTACTACAAACATTTACAGCACATCTGGTTAAAAACTTTTAAAATGTAATTTATATAACTAATACTATTTTTTTTTGTAAATTACAATGTAATTCAGCTAGCAAATATTAAGATTACTTAAATGACAGAGCATACTTCAACGGTACCGGAGCATATTTTATTAATTTCATAGCATATTTCCATGCATATTTCGTCTTTTGATAGAGCATTAACTTCCGGACATTAATCGTAACAAAGAAAGTACTTATTTGTGTACAGATGTGCTAGTTGTATGATAATCTCGAAAGCGATTCCTAAAAAGGAAGAAGAAAGAAAAGGAAGTGAGAGATTGTTTCGTACATTTTTTGACGTCATAAATGAACAATACAGTCTAGCCTAAAGTTACTTAAATATCCAGAACAAAAATACTTCAATTATAATTTCTTGTGAGCAATACAATTTGTTATATTTTTAAATAAAAAAAAAATGTTTTAAAGAAAATTAGTCACGGCTTCATCTCTTACCACTAAATACAACATTAGCAACTGTGGATTAATAGGTCTTATGGTGGAGTATTTGCCACTGTATTCAAGTTTTTTTTCTTTTTTAGTCTGTTTTAAAAGACACTATTAAAATTATAAATTATTATAATTTATACTGACCCCATTAATATGAACCGTTAGGGCAAGATAATATTTACCTATTTTGAGTTATGGGTAGTGGATCTCTGTGAGGTCACCTATTATTGTAGGCAGTTGTTAAATAAACATTGTTGTTAAGGCAATCAACAAAACGTCACTTTAATTCGCGGGTGCGCGGGCAAAGAGAGTTAAGTCCACCATCCTAAAAAATTGAGATATGTCCGTAGAGTTATAGATAAAAATGTTATATACATTTGTGTTAAGTCCAGTAAGTCATATTCAAAATTGTACGGTGGTTATGGATGTGTGCCTCATGGGTTTATCCATCTCTAAAGCGATGTTGGGAGGGTAAAGTGTGTTAAGTCACTCTAATTCTCAGTAACTAGAAAGTGGACTTAACTCTCTTTGCCCGCGCACCCGCGAATTAGGAAACCTCGTAATTGATCTTTGGTCAATTTTTAGACTTTTCCTGCCTGGTAGCTATTAGCCTATAACACGGTTACTAACCCAGTGAATTCTCAAATCCCCGAAAAAAATTCCTTATAGCAGTGATGTCCCTATAATATAAAGCCACATGGCTGACTGACTGACTGGCTGACTCACTCACTCACTGGCATTAATGTTTGCCAACTTCCAGATGAGCTAGATACTTGAAATTTGGTACACATATAGCTTTTAGGCTGTAAACCACAGGAAAATTCCAAAAAATATATTTTGTAAATTTTAGCCCTAAAAACCCCAGAAAAAGGGCTCGGTTTCCATGCCAACGGAATTATCAAACAGTGTTCACATAGGGCTCTGAAAGGTAATAGTCAACACAGCAGACTAAATACACGCATTCTATCTCCCATAGATCTTTTATAAAACTTTCCCGAGAACCTCAACGGAGGTTTGGGGGCGGAGCCCCCAATGAGGGAAGCGAGTCCTATTTTATAAAACTCGAAACCCCAACTGTTCTTTTCGTGCTGCCAAATCCTTAGCTGTTGTATGTCAGAGCTTGGCGGGAACATAGCTAACTGCTGGTTTGCTTTCAAATTATGGAACTTACATACTAGTCCAGTAGAATTAAAATCCGAATCGGAAATAATTGCTACTAAAGGTTTTATTGTTTCAATGGCTTCATTTGTTGCCCAATATGACTATCCTAGGTTTTCCCCCTCGGCGGAGTTGTGCTAATGTGGTGGGGGGTAAAAATGTGGCCCCCAAAGGGGTAGTTTTGCGGTTTTACGGTTTTATCTCGTAAAAGACTCACGATATCGAAAACATGGTGGTATTAAAAGTTGTAGGGCATTAAAATGATACTAGACATATTATTTGGACAACCCGTTCCCATAATACTGCTCATCAAAGTTGGACAAGTTTTACATATTTATGAAAAATTTTCGTTTTAAGTTCTGCTTTTTGGTAATATCATCTAACTTAACCCATCTATCAATAAAGTGATCCATACAAAAGTAATAAAGCGAGTCCTATTATATAAAACTCGAAACCCCAACTGTTCTTTTCGTGCTGCCAAATCCTTAGCTGTTGTGTGTCAGAGCTTGGCGGGAACATAGCTAACTGCTGGTTTGCTTTCAAATTATGGAACATACTATTGATACGAAAATAAATGCCAATCCTTATATTAATTTTTTTCACCGCTACTGACGTATAAATTCGCCTTAAAAGCTGTATAAAATCAGAGACATAAATCAATGGAGAATTGCATTACATAAAATGAGAGGATCTTTTATCCATAAGTTACGATTGTCATTTACGGAAACAAACTGTTCCAATGAAATTTTCCACCACTGATTTCAACCTTAGAGCCCACTGATGATTTCACTTAATAATTACGTATATTCATAGAGAAATTCAGCTCTGAAAGGGTTAAAAAAATCTAATAGCCTTCAAGGGATTCTTTCCAGAAACATGAATAACCTTCACAAGGCAATTCAGTAAATTCATGTTATTATACTTTTGGAATAAAGAACTTATGTTAATTTATAGTATTGGATATTTGTCTCTATTATTGTAATTCGAATTGGACTATTTTCTAAGAAATTTGCGTACCTAAAATGGAGATGGGCCGGACACATAATGAGACAAGACCCTGCTCGCTGGACTCACAGAATAACTTCATGGGAACCAAGGACGGGAAAACGGAAAGTAGGAAGACAGAGGACACGATGGTCGGATGAACTAAGGACAACTTTCGGCAACAGATGGACCACCACAGCTAAAGACAGAGGAAAATGGCAACTTCTAGTTAAGACAGCAATCCAAAACAACAAAACAGGATGAAGACAGTAAATAGCAAGGAGCAGGAAAGCAGTGCACGACTGAAAAGCGAAGACCTAAACCCACAGTGTACATAGTGCTAGAATTATATATAGGACAACAAAAATGATAGACTACATATCGGACCATAAATGATAGACTATAGGCATAAGTAATAATAGGAAGATCCTTCCCGGAATGGCTAACCGGGATTGCGAACACAAGCCACCTCTCCCAGGAGAGAGGCCCGTGCCCCTCGGGGACATTATGGGCTAATACTAATACTAATACTAATATAAACGCATGTGAAATGTGTACAATTATCCAAAATGCTAAACAGAATTACAGTTCATTCTGTAATTAAGTGGGGAAGGAAATATCAAGGCTAACGGCATGAACAATGCCATGTAATTTCCTAATATGTGTCCTTAATCATAGTACGTGGTCATTAAAATATGTACGAACCACTAGATTAAGTTTTTAGTGCTGTATTACTCTGAAATGACTGATAGCTTTTTTCATAGTACCAGATCTTTCTATTGATAAAGGCTATTCCCTTCTCAGAAAAGAATAGTATATTGCGATACAAGTGCCGTAAGTGGTGCTTAAGGATCGAGGAAAGAGATCCGTTATGCGCTTACGGCACGAGTAATGCATGCTATTTTTTGCACGATGATTATTTATATCAATTTATTTATATTAATTGAGATATTAGCTGAAAATATTATGTATGTACAGTATTGAAGATGGATGTTACATTTCAGAAAGTGATTCGCATCCGTTTGTTGTTAAGGGAACCGAATATTTGTAAATAAGTATGGAGGAATTTCTTTAAATAATTGTACAAATTGTAATATTACGATAAATATATCAAAATAAAGGCACGATGCTTATTTATATGAATTTAATTATGTTAATTGTGATATTACCTGAAAATATTATGTATATACATTCTTGAAGAAAGATGTTTATTTCAGAAAGTGATTCGCATGTGTTTGTTGAAATGCGAACCGAATATTTGTCCTGGGGGTCTTGTCCATAAAGTCTTGTATTATGAGGTGTGGCGTAAGTAAATTCATAACATTACGGAAACTCTTACCGCAACAAGATTGGGCGAAAGATAAGAGTAAGTCTCCCCTTACGCTCCGAACAATGCGTTGCTATTGGCGACCACACGCTTGTTATCTCGGCACTCCCGATCGTTCCTTCTCTCCAAACTCCCGATCGTACCAAATACCAGCTACCAACCCTTGCACCAAAATGACAACCCTCTAGCTCACTCGGCACTCCCGATCAGACCACAATCACCTCTTCACATAGTCTAAATAATGCATAACACTATCCACATGGTGAAGTGCGCGAGCGGAGGCGGCAGCCGTAGCGAAGCGCCCTTGCATTTTCGAATAATGTACGATACACTGTTTGTAGGTTTCGAAAATGTGGCATATTATACGTATCTTCCAGAGGTTAGTAAGTCTGTCAACTTTTGTTTACCGGTATGACGTCACACTACCAACTCTCGTTGGCCTCGACCAACGTCCAATCACGAGTTTCTACGTAATATGAGGACAGAAGAAGTGGTATAAAAGAAAGTGCATCGCGAGGGGGTGGTGGGCGGGAACATTCATCCAAGGTGCGACTTAAATTTATTTTTTCCCCAAGATTGCTATGCGGGTGTCCACCGCTGTGGCTCAGGGGATGCGTCCAATCCTCTCACGCAGCGGGCCCGGGTTCGATTCCTGGTCGGGACATGTTACCTAGGTGAGGTTTTTTCCGGGGTTTTCCCTCACCTATGAGACAAATGTCAGGTAACTTTAGGCCCTTGTGGTCCCCGGATATCATCTGGCCGTCATTATCATCTTCATCCTCATCCTCGCCTTGTTCTGAGTGAGTGTGTGTGTGAATGGTGTGTATCGTCCTATGTGTTCGTGTTGTCTCGGAGGTGGCCCCGGCATTGGGCTGATCACTCATCCGGGGAGGCCCTCCATGTCCTTGTCTGGTCAAAAAAGTATGTATGTGATCCAAAGGTAATTCCAGGTCGCGGCCCTGTAAGGCCCGGGCGGCTTGGGTCGCTTAAATCCTAAAAGGGAGAGGTAAAATTACGAAAAAGAAAGAAGAAAGAAAGATTGCTATGCGGGAATGTCAACTTACGATCCACGGCAACAACATTCCTAAGTACCACTAATTAGTTAAGGAGTGCAAAAAAGTACTTTACTGCACATTCTGGAAAACAACAGCTCGCTGTTAGTGAATTATTGCCTAGCTTTTAATATAGTAGCTTATTTTTGCACTCAGAATAGATGTGGTGTAACTTCAAAATTGCATAACAATTGTTAAGTGAGTGTTTAACATTTCTTCAGCGTAAATTGTTTTCAGAGATGAGTGCAATGAGTCACATTAGAGTAGATACATACAATAGTCAAGTACCGACACGTATGTAGATAGAATTCTTCCGGGGCAAAATTATCAGAACCAATTTCTATGATTTACACCACTTGTACGTGCCAAGCGAAAAGGCGTAAAGCAAATAACAGAAATAAAACCGGAAAGAATTGAAAAGACTAGACAAAATAAAAGACAGAAAGTACGAAAAGACGAATGAACAAAAACGAAAAGAAAGGGAGGTATAACGCCAATGAAACTAAGGAAGAATCAAATGTAAAACATTCGTGGGACTACTTTACGCACGAATCTTGCGACATTCTCGCTTCTCATCCCGATACAGTGTGTTGTTTGTATTGAGCAGTGGCGGCCTCTGATCATGTTGCAGTGTTGCACAACGACCAGTTTTTAATGTAAAGAATATTTTGATTTTTTTTATTATAGTACTGCATATGCCTACTATTAAACTACTTCGAAATCGTCCTTGTGGTAGGTTTTTATTATCTATAAACACGCTTCACGCGATATTTAACAAGTTTAAATCATTTAAACATTTAAATGCGCGGGGTTGTCGCATTAGAAAAGCCACGACTTGCTGCCTCTTCTTGCCGGTTAGTAACGGGTGCGAGAGGCTTGACTTGGTGGTAACCCGCCCGGGGTTTAAAGGTTTTCGTCGTCGCTTTCACTCTGCGATCAACCGCTAGAGTACGTCGCGTCGGCTGCTGTGTGCAAGCAAGTAAGAGCGCGAGCTATGAACTATGAAGTCCCTCACAGAGATGCTAATTGCCAATGTAGTCACTTTGTGGCGAAACCTATATTGCTAATTTCATCGATCTATTAGACACTAAACTAAACTCCCTGGCTCTACATCCCTAGAGGGACTAGGCCTACTATCCGACATCCTACTGCTCAATCTAGTATCTCCTCAATTTTTATCAGGAGGCTGAGTACACCCCATTCCAGACCTCCCTACTTCAGAAAAATTCGATTAAGTACCGGGGAACGAACCCAACCTAATGTTTAACCACTTACCCATGAGCTAGAAGTCTGAAATTTGACAGACTTATAGCTTTTAGCGTGTAACCGACGAGAAAATTCCAGAATGTTCTAAATTTTACCCCAGAAAAATCTTAAAGTCGTTCCACAGTTTTTTTTAAGGTTTAGTATGGCTAAGTAGTTGTTATGGGCTACGGCAGTCTAAATGCAATTAATGTATCTCTTCTATAAAGTGTCAGTTTCTTAGAACCACATAGAGAGACAGAGCCCCACTGGGAGTTTGAAGGTTTAGCCCCGAACGAGCAAAGCGACTATTTATAAATAACAGGTTATGTATTTAATTCCTGTAAAACCACCCCCCCCCCCATGACTGAGTGGTTACATTGCTCGCCTTCCACCGCTGGGACCCGGGATCGAATCTTGGTGGATCCATGTGGAATTTGTGGTGGACAAAATGGGGTCGGGGCAGGTTTTCTCGGGGTACTTCTGTTTCCCCTGCCACATATTCCATCAGAGCTCTATTCATCATACTATGGCAATTGGTTGCAATAAAGGAATTATAATTACCGTACAATAGTGCAACACCCTGTTCCTACACCCACGATCCGCCACTGGTATTGAGGAAGTGAAAATTAATTTATCTGCCTTACGCTAAGCCGTGTTAAAGGTCTAGATAACCATGTGAAAGAATTGGCTGGCATATAACTACCCTTCAGACAATGACTACAAAAAATGTTATAAATAAAAATGATCGGTTAGTACTCCCGACAGGTTGCAGTCCTGTAAGGCCCGGGCGGTGGCCATAAAACGAGAGTGAAAGAAGAAGAAGAAGAATAAGAAGAACTAATGCGGACCAGATCTCGACACCATTAGTCCGAAATAGTGAGTGTTTATTGTATTTAGCTTTCGAGAGTTCTGTATGAGAAACAACATTGGATAAGTGATTGGAGTAGGCCTAAGTACTGTACTACCTATTATCACAAAACTTTGATAAAAACACGAATTAAATTGTGAAGACAATGCACTTTCATCAAATGTAAGACTCCCACTAATTAAACATGCAAGAAGCCAATGACACAACTCCATAGAACACCTAACCTGGTAATTATAAAACGTTGACATTCTGTTCACATTTCCAGTGTCCGCTACATAATCTCCTAGGATTCATGCTGGAAGGAAGGATACACGATTTAATTACAGCGCGAAATACCACTCATGATTGTTCGGGAAAGCACGGAAGCGTGAAAATTCTCACATTCTTGCGCTAACCGTTGCGTTGCGTGATGCCAGAAGGAAACAGACATGTGTATTTCTGCGCAGGTTCATGTCAACAAAGCAATCAAGGCTCAACAGGTAGGATTTACTGCTGGCTATGAAGCCATGGAGGCCCAGAGGGTCCCAGGAGGTTGAGGCTTCCAGATTGTAGACATTCGGTACATGAAGGTGTTAAGGTTGTCAGCCTGACGCACCGGCCGCCTTTACCCCCAGGATTGCACCTGGTACTCATTTCTGTTAGAGACTGAGTCGACCCCAGGGCCATAGTGCCACCAGAAGGATAAGGCCAATTGAAAAACTCCAACTACCTCATCGGGGATCGAACCCGCGACCTTCCGGTTTGTAGCGCAGCGACTGCTGGCTATACTGCAATATAAATAGACACTGGAAGGGGGAAATATTGGTAATTACGTAAAAATACGCTAATGTTAGGTGGCGTCAAAAATTCGAATTTTTTCAAGAGCAATGTCGGTTTTTACATAAATCTTTTGCCATGCTTGTCAAAGGATATGAAGAGTAGCTATTTAACACAGGGATTAATTTTTATTATTATTATGGAGTAAACATATTTTACATAGAACTAAAAAATTAATATATCAGGCACTATTCCAAAGTGCAACATTATATGGCACTGAAACTTGGACCAAGCAAACAAATTAATGGTATTAGAAATGGATTTTTGGAGGCGTTCAGCAAGAAAATTCAGGAAAGAAAAAAATCGGAATAATAGAATAAGGGAAATAATGCAACTTGAAAAGAATATTTTGGAAATTGTAGAAGAAAGATGCTTGAAATGGTATGGACATGTACTCAGACTGACAGAGGATAGAATACCCAAGAAAATGTTGGATTGGAAAGTAGAAGGAAAAAGAAGAAGAGGGAAGCCCAAAGAATGATGGATGGATGGGGTGAAAAGGAGTATGGAGAGGAAAGGATTAAGTGAAGAAGATGCTATGGACAGGGACTTATGGAGGCAAAAGATTGTTGTGGGATGAAGGAAAACCATTCTATTGTGGAATATCCCTTAATAAAAAATTATTACTATTTATCTACCTATCATTCCTATAAGCCACTAATGGACCATGAGAAGCGTCTACTTGAAGTGAGCCATTTCCTCAGGCGTCATACTTCTTTCATCTTCTCACTTGTGTGCACTTGTTTCATTTCTTCAGATCAAGTTGCTCCAGTCTTCAGTTTCAATTATTATTATGTTGAAAGGCAGAGTTAAGAAGATAAGGCTTTCTTTTACACTCAACCGGTTAGTGTATACATGAATACACATCGTTTTAACGATTTACATTAAATATTATTAAGAAAAATAATGCTAAAAGAAAATAATACAAAGTTGAGTATTACACAATTGCAGTATTATACAAAATAAGTTTCAGCTTTAAACAGATAGAAAGAGACACAGAAGGCCTATAAGCTACTGTAAAACAAATAATGCTAATCTTGAAGTGACAAACATGTTCACATTAAGTTATTTTTATAAGATGTTAGCTTAATAATAATAATAATAATAATAATGATAATAATAATAATAATAATAATAATAATGATAATAATAATAATAATAATGATAATAATAATAATAATAATAATAATAATAATAATAATAATAATAACAATAATAGAAAAATATTAACTCTAAAAGTCACACAGGAAAGTTTACTTACAAAAAGAGAGCCTATTTATAGTAATAGTTGTATATATATATATATATATATATTAAATTTTGAAGACAATGCACATTAATCAAGTGTAAGACTCCCACTAATTAAACGTGCAAGAAGCTAATGACACAGCTCCATAGAACACCTATTGTGATTAGTATATTCATTTCAGGGGTTA
The DNA here is from genome assembly GCA_964059195.1 of Ectobius pallidus. Taxonomy (NCBI): domain Eukaryota; kingdom Metazoa; phylum Arthropoda; class Insecta; order Blattodea; family Ectobiidae; genus Ectobius; species Ectobius pallidus. The sequence goes on along the minus strand of CAXKWD010000007.1, from coordinate 107,946,428 downwards.
TTTTATAAAAAATATTAATTTTGGAGATTAAAGAAGGAATGATAAAGTTCTAGCTCTGAAGTTTTAAAAGATGATAGCGTAATTTTGGTTTACAAGACCAATATTTTAGTGAAATTATTATTTTAATTAATATTTGTTTTCAGTTTTTTGTGGTACTTGGGTGTGTTCTTCTAATCGAAAGCATTTTTACTGGTAACTTTGTTGAGTTTAGATTTTATTATTTTGTTGGTTTATCTTGGTATATATATATATATATGTGTGTGTGTGTATATATATATATACAGTATATACACACATGTATATATGACACACACACACACACACACACACACATATATATATATATATATGCACAGTAGTATCAAACTATTGTACCCTTTAAATGTTATCATGAACTCAGATCATCATTATCGTACTTGATAGCAGATGGAAGGAATTTTTTGAACATCCTGTGTTCACGCATGAGCTTCGCGAAGAGTCGGTTACAGGTGTGTGAGGGTGAATTTGAAAGCAAGTCTCTAACCGCCGTGACACAGCCGTTATCAAGGCCAAAACTCTTCCTCTTCTAAGAGCCAGTGCGGAACTCGCAAAATTGCCTTCTATACCAGACACATAGTATAACTTGCTCTGATTAAAGGAAAGTCGGCTGTGAAAAATTAGAAGAAACTTTTCTTCTAGGTAAACCGGTAGAGTATTTAATTAAACGAACTCTACTTAATTTTCACTAAGCAGGAAATCTTTCTAAGAAAAGGAAAACTAGAAGTTTTAAAGTGCTTTACTTCCATCTTTTACGACTGAAAGGCTACGATCAAGCAAAAAAACGGTGTGAAGTGCTCACATGCTTTTCACTTGTCTGTAACTCCTATTCCGTGGCGCTACATCCCTGAAGGGACTTGGCCTACCACCCGACCGCTGTGTCATCTACCATAGGCAGATGGCAGGATTGGGGGCATGTGATCAGCATGCAGACACCCACGGCCGTTAATGGTGGTTTCCGTGACCGGAGCCACTATTTCTCTATCAAGTAGCTCCTCAGTTTGCATCACGAGGCTGAGTGCACCCTGTTCCAGACCTCCCTACCTCAGAAAAATCCGAGAAGGTACCGGAGATCGAACCCCGACTTGCGTATCTGAGACCACGCAGGCGGTCAGTTATCTTTAAAGTAATAATATTTAATTTACTTATACAGTTTAGGTTAAGATAAAATTAAGAAAATATTTAAAATTCAATAAGTATTGCAGTAGTTATATAGCTAATTTTGTAGCTGCTATTTACTTATTTCTCCGGTAGTTATTGCTATAGCTGAACAAAACCAAACTGAATTTACATTATCCTATAGAAGGAAATTTGTCATGGGCGGCAATTGAATCCGAATTTTCAGCTTGTTCGGCTGAAATTGATATAGGCCTACTCAACTCACCAAAAACTTACGCAGTCCAATTTTAAATATTTCTTGTAGGCTATATCAAGCTGCAATCCCAGGTTCATTATCCAGAGAAGAGTGAAATTATTATTGTCTTATCAAGTAGTATGCAAGTTGTAGGCCTATACCAAATTATATATTTGCAATATGGAGGAACAAAAATACAAACAACTTTTGGGAAATATAGGTAGAATTAAATGCACTACGAAAGGCTGATGACATACTTTGCCGGATAAAGATGTAAAGAGAACGGGGAAGTAAAAAATACCAGGAGAATTGATCACGAGAATATGAGGAACTTCGCAATAGAAAAGGAAAAGACACGCAACAAATGTGTAAATAACTTTTTTAGGTTAAAGTTCTTCTTTTCTGATCTTTCATACAATTTGGAAAAATAGTTTTGTTGGTAGTGGAGTGTTCTATGGTGCTTGATCGAATTACCTACAAAGTTATGTGAAATACTGTCCAGTAATTTTTACAAGACCGGTAACACGTTTTCCTTGGTTAGACCACTGTTGCGCTGATTTTTATTTGTACTTTAGAAAAGAGAAAAATATTTCAATAGGAACATTTGCATAATAGTTTCACTTATAACTTTCAATGGTTACTTACTTCTGCACATAATCTAAAGTATCATCAAAAAGATCAATTCATTCACAGCATTACTTCCCTCACTTTCCTCAGTTACAGAAATCAGTGTCAAAACGAATGACGTATGGGTGGTACATTTTGGAGAAGATCATCACTACCCTTAAGTATTTTTGGTTTTATTGATCCTGCTTTCCAAAATGTTCATAGCATTTATACAAGAGGAATTTTGTTTCAGGGGAAAAATTAGCGACTTCAAAACTAGCTAATAGAGGTGAAATTGGTCCAATCTGGCAATCCTACCATAGAAAGATAGTTCCAAGTTCTACAGATGACACCAGCATCTGGCAGAAGGGTTAGAGCACTGTTGCGCAGACACCCTCAATTGCTCAAGAACTGTTCCAAGAAATAAAACCCCAAATAAGGCACAGGAATTCGTAATTCTGAAAAAAAGCAGGCATGCCACACATATTAAATTCTGCCGTAAATCCATCTTCTTTACTTAAAACGTTTTAATATGTTTTTGAAAACTTTATGGCAGCATCTCTTATCTGGACACTTTATCACTAGGCCTATGACAAAGAGTGGCCTTTCTTCTGTTTACGTCCTTTACGACGAAGTGGCATGCGTGACTGTGTGGGGAGAGCGAAGTTCATTGTGACATGATTACAATCAAAGTAAACGAGCGCGGAAGTTATTTTCTGTAAATACTAACAAGTGTCTAATTAACAGCCCAGATAGTACACAAATAACTATTTATATTTACACGTTCATTTATGAACGCGCTCTGAATGTAGAAATCATGGCCAATCAAATGTGTGGATTGACTTACACCACTTCTGATTCACTATTCAAGGATGAGGACCTATTCGATGGAGTACCTAGGAATGTCACTGTAATATGTCAGGAATAGAATATTACTTCCTCGATCAGTTTCAGTAATAATATATACCATATGTATTTATTATAACAGGATTACATATAGGCCTATTTTCATTACATTATTTTGCAGATCTCGTCATTTCACTATTTTAAAATTGAGTCAAAAAGTGACAACGATTTTAGTTTTCCAATTGTGGGCGAATACATTTTATTGGTTTACTTTATAGAAATACGTTTAATGATACACAAGTAAAAGATTCCGTCGTAGATAATACTAATCTTCTTTATTTCTGGTACATTATATTTTGCTGACCAAGTTCTAAGGTTAACGTTTCTGAATAGAGACCTTAAGGGTCGTATTCGATCACCGGTACCTTCTTCGAACTGTTTTAAGCACAGAGGTCTGGAGTGCGGTGTACTTAGCCCCTAGTGAGAACAACTGGGAAGATATTAGATAAAAAAAAATAGAGACTCAGATCAAGAAAACAATAAAGGTCAGAAGGTACGGAAAGTACGGAAAGTTCACCACATGCACCAACCTTGCTATTATAATAGTGTCAAAGTCTATTTTGGACACTTTACCCCATTCTCTAGGATGTGTCTTATCAGTAAAGGTATTCTTAAGATGGATATATATATATCTTATATATATATATATCTTATATATATATATATCTTATATATATATATCTTATATATATATATATCTTATATATATATATCTTATATATATATATCTTATATATATATCTTATATATATATCTTATATATATATATATATATATATATATATATCTTATATATGTATACAGTGTTTCAGAAAAATGTATACACACTTTGAACTGTTACAGAAGATTTATTTCCCGTTCTACAAGGTTAAATTTCTGGGAGAAAGTAGGCTAATGTTATATTTCTTCAACAGATGGCAGCAGAATAGATTCAACAATCGTCCAACAAACGTGCCATAATCATCCAACAATGAAAAGTACCAAACAATGCTTGCTCATTCCATATTTCCTGCCATTCGTGCATTATACGGTTTTATTACCAACAAGATGGCACTCCGCCGCACTATCATAGGGACGTACGAGCATACCTGGACCGAAATTTGTCAAGGCAGTGGATAGGACGCAGGGAGCTCGAGTTTCCTATACGCTCTCCAGACCTAACGCCACTGGATTTCTTCTTATGGGCCATAGTAAAAGATTTGTACAAACGTAAACCACGTAACCTAGACACACTTTGGAATGAGATTCAAGCGGTGTAAAAATCCTCTGACACGGGATTTTAACCCATGACCTTTGGCTGGTATAAAAGATAATAGCGACAATACTAGTGAAGCATAAAATGTAAGAGAGATAGATATATGCATATGCATTCAATAAACACATATTATTGTCTCTGTTGGACATTACATGATAATATTATAAGATAAAAATTCCTTTGACACTAGGATTTGAACCCAGGGCCTTTGGCTATCCGTCCAATGCTCTACCAACTGAGCAAAGCCAGAGGTCACTTCACAGCACCAGATGGAACCTCTCTCCTATGGCTGATTGTCCTTAATGGTCTACCTCACTGCCAGACAAGTTATGTCATAAGCAGTACTGTGAGGCACACTAATTAGTCAGAGGATTTTTTCTCCTATAATATTCTCATATTCTTAAGAGCCTAATGTCTCTCAACATGTTAGTGCACTGACAAACAAGAAAAATCTGAGAGATATACTTTTTTCCCGCGTGTGTAGTAAAAGTGGGAGTGAAATAAAGTTGATTGCGTACCGTGCGTGAGATCCTTCTTCTGGGAAGATGAACCATTAGCAAGGTCAGCGAGGGAAACTTCATTACTACTTAATCATGAGAATGCTGTAACTTATCAGGCTCATTTCCGTCTCTTCTACCAGGTGAGGATTTTTTTTGCACCAAGGAACACTCAAACTAGAATTATGTCGGAATTAAGCGAGAAGAAAGAATAAATAAAGAATAAAGAAGTTAACAAAAATACTAATTATAAGACTTACCGTAACTAATAGGCCTACCGTGTTTTATTTCACTTTATTGAAAGTAACTTTATTTTTCTCTTTATTTTTTGTCTTCTCATGAGTCTTATAAATCACTATGACTAAGGGAAGAGACAAATCTACAGATCGGACGCACATACAGAACCCTAGACGCACATAGATAGGACATGGAGTGTCTGACCAATAGGGCTCTAGCCTATTTACGTGAATAAAAATGTTAAATTTGGGCACAAAAGTTTGGTTTTCTTAGGTCTTATTTCGCATAAAGAGATACACTTAAAGTGCATCTCACATTCAAATTAAATAACCTTATGCCTATAGCTCATGTAGTGTATGTAAAATATTACATATTTATGCAAGAACACAGCAAGGAGGTTTCACAAGTCTTTCATTTGGTAGATTTTCACAATTCTCACCAGTTCGCTATTAACACTTTAAAACCTACATGTGATGAAACACTAGGCTTATCTCCGTAATCTACGTATCTGGACAGGACCGTGTATATAAATTATTAACAATGAGTAGGCCTACCAAAAAACACGTATTTCTATTTTGAAAAATATACAAATAAAATAAATTATGGGAGAAGGGGATTAGTCTTAAATTGAAATCGGCTATAGGAAAAATCAATTTACATTAATCTCCCGTCAACCCGATTATTTAAATGTTAGATGACATTGTTTTATTTGCAAATTTCTCACACTCGCTGTATACTATTACCACTGGTATCCCTGCCAACTTAACATTTACTTGGTTTATTGAATATTTATTTCTAAGATTGTGCACACAAATTTAGGCAACTTTCAATAATATATCTTTTGTCTAAATTTCCCTTCAAAATAAAATTTCATAAAAAAAGGAATATTTCGCATTAAAAAAAATAGCCTAGAAGTGTTTCAAACAGAAAATGTTCACTTTACCAATAATGATAACCACAATTCGTGAATCCGTCACTCACGAAAACTATTTCATCTGAAGCGATCAGGTGATTTACTCCATCATGATCTTTACCAAGCGGAGTCTTTTCCTGAGAGATTACATACACTCAAGATAAAGGAAAAGCTTTTCATAAATATACTCGTATCTTAATAAATGCGATTATAGGACTCGTTGCATAAGGTACTATTATGGAACACTGCAAATTTAATTGCACACCAGTCACATATTCACAAATGTTTGTTTGTTGTGATTGTTGCACGACCGATTTGTACTGCTACCTAGGCCTATAAATGTCACCTATCTGCTATGTGGCATTTACGCACACATAAATTACATAAACCTAAGTCAGGATCGAACCATCTAACTTGGAAACAGAAACCCAGTGCCCTACCGATCGCTCCATGTGTACGACGAAGAAATGCGTCCTCCTTGGTTTGCCTAGGTATCTTCATACAAGAAAGAGTAGGGGGAGGGGGAAGAAAAGGGAAAGGGGAAGAAAGAAAGAAAGAAAGAAAGAAAGAAAGAAAGAAAGGAAGAAAGAAAGGAAGAAAGAAAGAAAGAAAGAAAGAAAGAAAGAAAAAAAAAAGAGAGAGAGAGAACGTGTCAAACGTCGCTTATTACTCAAAAAGCTTGAACACATTCTGGTTCTAAACCTAATAGGTCCTGATAACTAGATAATTCATTCAATAAAGCCCAACTAAATAACTTTACTGCAATGCCAAATTTATATCGTTATTCCATAGTAGGCAACAAAGTGTGGTACTGTATTTGCAAATGCGAGTATTGTGAGACTTCTTATAACTTATAAGCTTAAAACGCTTTTTTTTTATTATGCTTAAAAAATAATTGAAAAATATTTTTCGCACGGAACACATGCATAGTCTACTTCAAATAACATTAACTTACTTACGATTCATACAAGATCAGTTATGCAGGTGCTAATATACAGTGAGAACTGAAAGACAAGCATTTTAGATAAGGTTTTTAGTAGGCCTACATACTGTCCGCCAAAGTGATAGCAACATCCATAAATCTAGTGCTTTTCTCAGAATTCAAATATAAAGCAACTAATTTTACTTGCAGGTTGTAATTCAGTAATTCTATTATTATTCAGTTACATAATATTCAGGAAATTTGAATGGGTTTAAAAATCAAAATAACTGTGAATGTATTCAAATTTAACTTCATCGCAAACTCATGTCGTAATATTCTGCATCGTTAGACTGTCGTTTTTCAAAACAGCGATCAAATAAGAAATCTCTCAAAATAATTTTTCTTACTATAGTTAACTAACGACAATTCCAATGCGAATTAAAGTCGCAATCCATCCAACAACGTACCGTATTTCTTTTCGACCACGGGCATGAAATAGGTTCATTGGCTTCAGTTTGAGAGTAAAAATACATTTTAGATCCTAGAGTTTGATAAAATAGTGTAATATTTCTACGTTTTCGTTTCAATAATAATTTTAAAAGTTTTAGTAACAAGCTTTTTGGTAATGTGTTTAAAATATAATTAAGGTAAGAGGAAAATACGCTGCCGTTGGACCACACTGACCTAAATGAGAATCAATCTACTGTTTCAGATAGTATTCAGGTGATATATAAAAAAGGAGCTGAGTTTGCAAACTTACATCAGACCGATGAGCCGCTGGGTTCTGCTGGATCAGCTGAAACAAAGAAAACATTGCATTAACTTCACATTCCATATTCTCCCTGACCTAACTCTACGTATCTACCATGCAATCGCAACGAAATGCTCTACTCCAAAGTGATGATTCGGTGAATAACGATTGTATCGTATGCAGGAGTAAAGACGATGGTAATAAAATATTCAACTTCAAGGTGTAGTTTGATCAAAAACCTGTTTTAATTGAACACACATACAATAAACAGTGCTCAAACATGTTGCAAAAATTTCCTTGTATTAGGTCAATTTGTTTCATTGAAAGAAGCAGGTAACTTCCTAAAAACTATTAAATCTTCATATTCAGATCAGAAAGCTTACTAATTACTAATTTTTCGTAGGCAATCATGCATGCTGAGTAAATAATTCACTGACCATTTTACCCTTTTATATTTCCAGGGTAAAATATTTAAATACAATACGAGGTGCAAATTCAACAAAATCGGCATAACTGACCGAGCTAAGCGAGGTTCTGTTTTAACTCGATCGTTCGGCATTTCATCTGTGTTAAGCAGTTTTGACCAAACGTATTGTTCGATTTTCTTCAAATTTTTCATCAGATGATCCTTGTGCAACTATTTTCATTTTTTTAAATTCCGTTTTAACTGGTGAAGAGCAGATCTTAGATTTTATGTTCTTGGACGAGGGGTCCACCGTTCACAGTTCATAGCACCTTGGACTTGGCACTAGTGGTGCGAGTCTGTGAGAAAGTGCTTTGTGCAAGCTCCGTACATTTTTATAGTTTTAATAGTAATTAGTTAGTGTCTGAGCTTCAACTTTTTAGTATAATTACAGTGTAGTGTACTTTTGTTTCCTAAACATAAATTTTAGCCTATTAGTCAACTCAAAGCTTACAGCATTGAATTTTCCATTCTCAATAGCCTACTCTTGTTGTCCGCCATATTGTTTACGGACGAAATCAGCTGCTTCACACACTCGCTCACTACTGGTCACTTTGATTTGCTCTTATATTCTAGAGTTATTTTCTTTGCTTATAGTTCTTTAATTGTTGTTTTTTGTTTCATAGGAAAATTCTGCAATGACGGCCGAGGAGTTATGTGGAAATTGCTGCTTATCTGTCTCTGAAGGTGTTCAATGTGACTCGTGTGACTTATGGTTTCACTTTACATGTTCTAGGTTATGTATCGACGAAGTTCCCGAGGGCGATTGGTTCTGCAAGCTATGTATTAAGGATAAGGAGATTAAAGACTTGCATTATGTGATTGATGTGTTACAGGATGATGTTCGATCTCTGAAGGCGAAACTCGACGAAGTAACTAATGTAAATGTTTCTTTCCCTTGGTTGGACTCCTTTGCCGAAGTAGCGCAAAGTCACAAAGGAAGACCATCAAGTAACAACACGTCGTCCTTGCAGAAGACTTACAGCCCCATCGCTACTAACAATCGATTTTCTGTTTTAGATGGTCTAGAAGAAGTAGATGACCCAGCTGAACCAACTGCTATTCCAGATGGCCTAGATAGGGTAGATAATTTTACTTCTAGCTTTGTCTCTTTTGCAGATGTACTGAGGCATCCCAGAAGAAGAACATCGCAGAACAGTGTAAGTAGGCCTACTAATAATGTTTTCTCTGTTTCAGGTAGTAGTGGAGATGTAGATGAAGAACAGCCACTTAGAGCAACGACTGTATGCAGGCCCACTAACAAAAGAAAGATTTTAGTTTTAGGTAGCAGCCACGCCAGACATATGGGAACTGCTGTAAAAGATGCTGTTGGAGAGAGTTTTCAAGTTGAGTGTATTTGTAAACCTAATGCTGAACTTAAGGATGTAATTTCAGGTATCGAGGATCTATCTAAAGGCTACTCTAAGGATGACCATATTGTAATTGTTGGAGGTGGTGGTAATAGTCTAGACAGAGATCCTGACTTTGAAATCGACCAGGACCTACACACCATCTCTAGAAGCAGTGTACATACTAATGTTAGTTTTGTAGAGTTATTTTACAGGTACGACAAGCCCTCGCTTCGATCCAAGGTGAAAGCTGTGAACGACAAGTTAAGGGATTTCTCTAGTAATCATGTAAATTTTAACATTGTATCTGTTAAGAGCCTAAGAAGAGAAGAATTCACTCGACATGGACTCCATCTGAACTCCAGAGGGAAGAAGACGCTAGCAAAACTTGTTGCTGAAGAAGTAAAGAGTAATGTATCTAATTGTAGCAGGCCTATTCCTGTTATAGTAGGTGGATCATGTCATTTTTTTAGGGGGAATCTAAATCGAAGAAATAAACAACTTTTATGTGTACCTCAAGATAAGAATAATACTTCAGTTAAGCCAAAAACTAGAATTAATACATCATTTACATTAATACATCAAAATATAAGGGGACTTGAAAATAAAATTGAAGAATTCAACTTAGCAATTCAGGATTCAATTAATTCTAATCTACAGGAAATTCAAGTTATTTGTTTGACAGAACACCACTGTGCAGAAAAAGAGCTGGAACAATTAAAAATTGATAATTTTTCTTTATGTTCAAATTTTTCTAGACGTTCCAAAAAATGTGGAGGTGTGAGTATTTTTATCAAAAGAAACTTAGATTTTAATGATATAGACACCAGTTCCTTTTGCAAGGAACAGGATTTCGAATGTTGCTCAGCAAGAGTGGAAACTGACAATGACACGTTTGTAATAATAACAATCTACAGAGCACCATCAGGTAATTACAACTATTTTATCAATCAGTTAGAAAAGGTTCTTAATTCACTATATAATAATAGTGTAAATATGATACTGTGTGGTGATTTTAATGTAGACATGTCAACTGATAGTGAAAATAAGGCAAGACTTCTGTCCTTAGTAGGTAGTTATAATCTAGACTTCATAGTGAACTTCCCAACTAGAATTCAAAATAACTCTCAAACAACAATAGATAATATATTCTTAAATAAAGAAAAAAACTTGAAGTTTGAAGTAATCCCAATAATAAATGGGTTATCAGACCATGATGCTCAGATGGTAATGTTAAACAATACTGAAGCATATCCGACTAGCAAACATGCCCGTAGTAATATTATCAGAGTAATGAATGATGTTTCAATTTTAAGTTTCAAACAAGATCTTGCAAATGAAAATTGGGAAACTATATTTACCTATAACACTGTTGATAGTAAATTAAATGAATTTCTAAATATCGTGTTGCGACACTTTGAGGCCAACTTTCCAAAAAAGACAACTACTAAAATACCTAATTTAAATAATAAAGCATGGCTAACCCCTGGTATTAAAATATCATGTGCTAAAAAAAGAGAGCTCTATTTACAATTCAGAACCAGTAACAATCAAACTCAGAAAGTGTATTATAAAAGATATTGCAATGTGCTTAAAAAGGTTATTAAAGAAGCAAAGAGCAGGTATTTTTCACAAATAATTAATAAATCAAACAACAAAGTTAAGACTATATGGAATATAATAAAAAATGAAACAGGGAAAGCAAAGGAAAAAAGTGATTGTACGTCATTAATATACAAAAATAAGAAACTAGACAATCTATCAGATATTACAAATGCATTTAATAACCACTTCATAAATATTGCAGAGAATTGTGTTCCCACTAACAATACCAGTGTCAAGGCAATAGACCTTCTGACAAAATCAACAATTTGTAACCATAAATTTGAAATCACACTGACTTCCTCTGTAGAAATTGAAAATATAATAAAATTGCTTAAAAGTAAAAGCTCATCTGGATGGGACGACATAAGTAATAAGCTATTAAAAAGTTGCTGTTCGGAACTTAGTAAACCCCTTAGCCATATATTTAACTGTTCACTAGAAACTGGAATATTTCCTGAAAGAATGAAACATGCAATTGTCAAGCCCCTGTTTAAAAAAGGAGACAAAAATCTACCATCAAATTACAGGCCTATATCGCTCTTAACTTCATTTTCAAAAGTATTCGAAAAAGTTGTATATAACCGCATAGTTTACTATCTTAATTTGAATAATATACTTACACCATCACAATTTGGTTTTAGAAGTGGCATGTCTACTGAAAATGCTACATTTAAACTCACCACAGAAATACTGGAAGCGCTAGATAAAAAGAAATATACGTTGGGAATTTTCTGTGACTTAGCTAAAGCATTCGACTGTATAAATCATGAACTATTAATCGAAAAATTGGAACATTATGGAATAGATAATTTAACACTGAATTGGTTCAAATCATACCTGTCTGAAAGAACTCAAAATGTGGTAATAAATGGAAACAAATCTAATCTAGGAGTAGTTAGAAGTGGAGTACCACAGGGATCAATACTAGGACCTTTGCTATTTTTAATTTTCATCAATGACTTGCCACATAACTTAAGTGACGAAACAAAGGTATTGCTTTTCGCGGATGACACTAGTGTTTTTGTAACAGGAAAATCCCAGGAACAACTGGCAAGAGTAGCTACAAAGGCTTTTCACGAATTAAATATATGGTTCCAAGCCAATAAAATGACGCTTAATATCGAAAAAACCCACTTTATTCAATTCAGAACAAAACAAAGATGTACCCAAAACCTTGTAATTAATTACCAAACACAAAGCATAGAAGAAATTAGTAATATCAAATTTTTAGGATTACAAATTGATCAACATCTCGACTGGAAGTCACATATTGAAATGATAATTCCAAAACTAAGTTCAGCATGCTTTACCTTAAGAGTCCTGAATCAGGTTTTAAAACAGGATGCCTTACGCATGGTGTAAGTTATTTTGCAAATTTCCACTCGATAATGAAGTATGGAATCATATTCTGGGGTAACTCGACCCATAGGGATAAAATATTTAAGCTACAAAAGCAAGCAATTAGAATAATGTGTGGAAAGAAAAGGAGAGAATCATGCAAACCGCTCTTTGAAAAATTAAAAGTCCTCACTCTCACAGGGGAGTATATATACTCTGTTATGTGTTATATGGTAGACAATATTGAGAGATTCCAAACTAATAGCAGTGTTCATGAACATATTACTAGAAACAGGAATTATTTACATAGACCGGTTAATGCATTAAAACTTTTTCAGAATGGCGCTTATTACTCCGCAATACAGATATACAATAAGCTTCCAAACAACATTCAATTATTATGTATTCAAAGAAAAAGCAAATCCTTCAAAGGATCTCTCAAGAAATTTTTAATGACTCACACCTTCTACAATATGGATGAGTATTTCCAGTTTGAATAAGTTTATAGTGTAGTATATTATATATCATTATTTATTACTTGCTTGTATATTGTAATCTGACGTGTTCTATATCCTTGAGTCCCACTCAACACAGGATCTACAGAACGAGATAACTACATCTACATCTACATCTACATGACGAAAATAATCTTGATTCATAAAAAATATAGTTGGGCATCTATCTATCGTCCTGTAGGCTAAATCCCCACTGTCGGGGCATTACAGCCTCCAAGTAGAGGTTACTGCTACCGATGTGAATTATGTTACGATTGTTTTTCGAGCGAGGACAGAGGGAGAGGTGGTAAACCCATTGCCTCACTGATCCCGTAAGAAACCAAGCTATTACTTGGACGTCAAATGGCTGAGAAATTTTTTCCAGAGGCTCTAATTTAGGCTTGGAGTTCTTTTACGTGCCACAAATCTAAACCTACGGCCCCCAGTTTAAAGTCCCTCCCGGAGACTCCGTGCTCAGGATTTTTACGTCCTGAAAAATCCATCGACCGCGGCCGGGTTTGATCCCGCGACCTTCGGAATTAAGAACTAGAGGCGGGCACGCTACCTCTACACCATCGCAGCCAACACAGTTGGACAAAGGGTTTCTCAATTATAAACCCGAATAGGCTAACTCTGTTATTGGGCACATGAAAACACGATCATTTTATGTAGTCTACAAAACGGGAAACAATATTTTTTTCAAGGTAAAATGAAGGAAATATCCGAAATTCTACACAGCACAGACCGGCCTAAACTTCAAAACTATACGCAGAACACATCATTCTTCAAACAAAAACATAGAATCTGACAATGCATATCACCCAGACAAAGAACGCGAACAAGGAGGCATCAATACAAACATGGAATTTCTACTCCTTGATCCCAGAAGGTACACTATCAATACACCCGAACAATATGAAGTTAACTGCAGTCACACCATACAACAAAACACTAATATTGTAAACTAAAAAATACAAATCAGATCACACACACCATACAACCCCAAACAGAACTAAAACGGTCTTCACAACCAATGTTGACAATAAGGAAATCAGTTGCTGGCCGCCAAATGTTGTTGAAAGTGAATTTCGTATATCCTACCAAAAACAAACAAATAATTTGTCTAAATAATTTTTTAAATAGTTCAAGGTTGGAAATATTTTACAGAAGAAGCTTTCTGGTATTGTATAAAACTGTATATCAAACTTGCACAAAAGTAAATTATTAAAATCATTTATAATGATGCTTGAGGATATGTATGCCGGAAGATTTCCATAAATACTAACCATACCATTGATTAACAGCCGATTTGCCCCGTATTTGTTGAAGTTTCGCAGACTTTTATCACCTAAATTCGTTTTTATGATTTCTTGCGTTCATTCACATATCACAGCTACATCACAGCTACATTCATATAATCTCAATCGCTTGGAAAGTGACATTCGACTCACGCAGCAAACTGTGTAGTTGCTAATAAGGATTCAGAGAACATAACGAAACGTGCTCCATTAATAATGAGGACGTAGACCCCAGCACTCAGCTGACAAATGCAAACAGGAAATCGCTCGGCGGTCAGTGTTGTGTTGTTATCTGCCCGGGCACCCACAATATACTGTACCTCAATAGAGGTAGAAGTACAATCTCGAAGTCTTTCACACACAAGGATAGTGTCAAAGCTCTCGAACCGAAACCTACGTTGAAATTCTGCCGACAGAAATGACTTGTCATAATAACACTTTGGGTACAAATTTTCTTTACCTATTTCCACTGCAAGGCCTTGAAATTGGAATGGAAATTCAAATTAACATGACATTAATGGCATAAATATATGTATATATATATATACATATATAAGTTTATATATATATATATATATAAGTTTATTTTAAGTGAAACGTCTAATGACTTTTATTCTCCAAGAAACAATTATTATTATTATTATTATTATTATTATTATTATTATTATTATTACTATTATTATTATTAGTATTATTACTACTACTACTATTGCTTATTGTATATTTGGACATGAAGTTCCTGGTCAGATCAATAGTATACTTTTCTGCCTATACTTTTCCCATTTATTCTTACATAATCACTAAGATCGTCACTTTCCCAAAACATCCAGCTATGATCTAATAACCGTTTTAGCTTCTGACCACTTTGCATCATTAGGAATAACTTCAGTCCCTTCTTTATAGGGCATCTACTTGTCACCCCAACCGAAGAAATTGCATTAAAAGTCCACATAATTAATTTATGCAAAGTGTTAATGTATGGCCATTGTAATCTATTTATACAAACTTCGGTTGCCCAGGACTGTAGGTGTGTAACCCTACTAATGTTGCCTACATTAGCCTATGACTGAAGGATACTGTAGAAATAGCATTTGCTGCATTAATAAATGTATATCCTTATTTGGGAACTCCCGGGTTCAAACCCCAGTTGCCGGCCAATTATACTTGGGGGTTTCTTGTCTTCTCCAGTCGTAAATACAAATTCCGAACTGGATGTTTACTTACTCATCGCCGCTTTTTCATTCTACGTCATAATCTTTAAAATAGAAAATCAGTTTAAATCGTGAAATACCATAACACACGAACAATAGTTAGTAAATGTACATCAATATAACTCAGGACAAACATCTCTGCCGGTGTCGTGTTTACGAACTATCTTCCTCCACAGTGATGTCATCGCACTGTGCAATGCACTCAGCATTCTGGCTGTCGCCTATAACTTGATGAGTTGTCATTGTGTCGTGCTGCGGACAGCATCATTAAGTGTTAGTATACGTAAATCATGGGATCAGTAGCTCCACTTCAGGATTAAAAGGTAGGCTAAAAGTGCAAGTATGTCCAAAACACGGCAAATTACTCTGAATGAGATTCTGCCAAAGATGATACTTTCTTCTCCTTTCCTCCTCTCACTCCCTGCAAGGATCTATATGCGGAGGTAAGCATCGAAAGCAGCTCTCTTTGCCCAGTGGCATTTCTAAATATCCTGGGTTATACGGTTGCACAGCCTACTGATATACCGACAGAACCTGACACGTAATAAGGCCTCGATGTTGAAACGCGAATAAATACAGTTGAAGTAAAAATAAAAGTTTATAATTTCATTGTGCTTAGAATTACGGTATTTGTGCTATATTTAATAGAGTATTTGAACAGTAAGCTGGGAACCTAGCAACGTATTAAAACTTTAATTCGTTCAAGAATCTAGAAACTGTTTGCACAAAGAAGTAATTGTATCTTCGTTTAACTACAAGAAGAGTAATTCTTGCAGAACTTATTAAGTTATGCTAAATCCTTGCTGTCGCGGATTCCAGTGAGTTTCCTGTTGCCATTAAAACCACTCCTTATACAAACAATTATCTGGATGAGTTCCCACGATGCCAAACTGAACGTCCTACATTTTTGGAGCCACTTAAAGTCAACCTTGAAAACAGCAGCAAGTGGAAAAAGAAAATCTGCATCCCTTCAGGAAACTTGAGTCAGCTCATGCGCCATTCGTTTGGAACTGGCGTGTTCAGTCTAGAGAAACGATGGGTTCCGCTCAAGATCCCCACCATTCGTCTTCTCTCAAGAAATGCTAATTTCTGTACCTCAGAGCCAAAGGAACGTAACTCCAAATTTCATATTTTTTTGTTTTTTTCATATTCTTTACTAACCTCTTGACCTCTATAGAACCAATTAATATTAAATCCATGTTTTCATTAGAAACCAAGATATTGAGAGCCAAATAGCAGTAACTCCATTCCCCTTTATTGTTCATAATTTTGTTTTTCGCTCCTCCTGTAAAATTTAGTTTTTGGCAGTTACGCTCGTTTGGCTCTGAGGTACAGATTTGTGTCCTCCTATTAATTCAATTGTTGCATGTAAAGCGAAAAGTATAAAGAATTACTGTGTGCAGTATGCAGTGGTCATAACACTTCCAAAGTGTTAAGAGAATTAAGCAACGTTAGCTGTAAATAGAACGTATGTGGGTGACCTAAGACTTTTATACAGCATTACTTTAAGTCCTATTATCCCTTTCAGAGCCGAACTTATATGTAATTATATAAGTAATCAGCAAGTAGAGTCATCAGTGGGCTATAATTTTGAAATCGATGAGGAAAATTTCATTGGCATAGGCCTACTCGGTTTCAATGAATGACAATTCTAACTTGTGGATAAAAATCCTCACATTTTACCTAAAACATTGCTCTATTAATCTTATATCTCACCTTTTACATTTGTACATTTGTACAACATTTGTACGTCAGTAGCAGATAAAGGTTAAACGAGGTTATCGGGAGACCCACCATGGTTTCGTTATCATGTGGCGCAGGCTATTGTATAATAAGAATCTCAGTTAATGTAACCTGCAGTTGTGAAATCTTCTCCTTCACTCCCCCTGAAGAGGACTGGCTAGCCACCACCTCATGACCATCGTGAAAAGGCTCATATAAAATAATAATGCGGCGAAATAAACAGACAGGTTAGATGCCTAGAAAAAGAGGAATAATAATAAAAGGAAAATAAATTATTGTTCTCTGTGCCAGAGAAAATCATACATGAGCTGAAATAAAAATCTAGGAAAAAATTATCAGCACTGTATCTGATTAAAACGCTGATTGGTGAACTTTTAATATTGCTTTAACGTAAATTTTGACGAAACTGTAAAAAATATTCTGGATAAATCAAGTCATGAATACTGCATTCACTTTTGATTGCAGACTCAAAACATGTCATTATGGAACATAAAGTAGCAATTTAAAACAGCTATAACCACAACAGATACAAAATTTGGTATTAATAATTGTACAAAAACTTCATTAGTGGATTCTGTTGTGAAGTAAAAATATAGTTTAAACGAAGACTTAGCTTATTGCACGCACACTAACTAAAATGAAATGGCAGGCATCTGTCGAAACAAAATAAGATACAATGCACCATAAATTGAGTATCGAAGTGTTATTCGCCCAGGTAGAATGTGTGATCAATGGCCCAGGGCCTCAAACAAAAGAGTGGTTGTGGGATTCGCATGCAGCCCTAGAAGCCTTTTTGAGTTTCGCCTATAGTTGTTAGCGTTTTCCCCTTCTTTTTAATGAATTGAGAATTGTGAATGAAATGGGAAGAAAGGGAAAGGGAGTAGACTGAATAGGGTTCATGTAGTGCAGCGTTTCTCAACCTATGGTCCGCGGACCACCAGTGGTCCACGAAGATGGTGCAGATAGTCCTCAGACATAATTAGAAAATATCATAAAGCAAGTCTAAAGTAAAGAAGTAAAATTTTTCACATATTTCGTTATAATGGCCTATAATTAATACCCCAAATATTAAGAATATAGCCCTTCTTTTAAAAATGGGATGTAAAATTAGGGGTCCGTAAATTTTTCTTAGACATTTTAGAGGTCCTCGGGTCCAAAAAGGTTGAGAAACGCTGATGTAATGAAATTAGTGGTAAATCCCAAGTTCGTCCATCACGAATATCGAAAATAGACTAACTGAGAACCGAACTCAATTCCCTAGTCACCATAGGCTTCCTACGTGGCATTGTGCCGCAGGAACGGCTAACTCGAAATGTACAACAGGGGTTCCTAACCTTATCCTTTTGAGATGTGGCAAGTCATTACACCCCCTTACCATTTTTCAATATCTTAAAGGGAAGAGTAAATTAAGAAAACTACAACAAGCACAACATATTTTTACAAACATAATATTAAACCAAGTAGTGAAAGAAATGATTAAGTCACATTGTTTGTGAACCAGTTTAGTAATTAAGTCACACTATTATTATGTCAGTTGACACTGTTTTGCCTTGTTAGACCTTGTATGTTTGGTTTCAAATTTGGCAATTCACAACGGAGATCACTCGCGGCTTCCCCCAAGACTGTTAAATGCCCCCAGGTTGGGAACCACTGATGTACAATATATTAGAAATTCCTGAAGGAGAAATAAAGGACGCGAAATGTGGCGTGATCAATGAACAAACGAAACAGCGTGTGAATGAATGATCGAAAGCAATCAGCTGGTATATGTACAGTCACGTCTGCGAGTGCATTGTCCTTGTTGGTTCATTTTCAAAAAAGTTGCGGTCGGTAGTGAACGGCAATTCGAGGCGGTGAATTCCTTGCCTTGTACGGTAACACGCCCGCTACCACCACCGCATTGCATTATCATATCGTACAGCTCCTGTTGTTTTCACCCATGCTCCTGTCTTACTCCATCGCACAGGTCTCCACGATATTAACATGCCGCACTATTATTACTCATTGAAAAATGTTTATGAAAAATTATACATACAATTTTGAAATGAAACTTCTTTAGGCGCGCTAGGAGTAAATCGATAGCTAACCCAAAGTTGAGTTACGAACAAAATCGTCACGAAAGTAGTGGGGGTGTGGCGGACTGCACAGAAAACAATCAACTCAATGATTACTGATTAGGCTTAGGGTGTAGTCCACAATTTAAAAAATTCAAAAATACAAAATTCCAGAATTTACAAAGTCTAATAATCCAAAATTTAAAAAGTCCAAAAGACCAAAATTTAGAAAAATATAAAAATAAAAAATTTAAAAAATATAAATCCAAAATTAAAAACATTCAAAATTTAAAAAATCAAAAAATCCAAAATTTAAAAATCCAAAATATCTAAAAATCCAAAATTAAAAAAACGAAAATCCAAAATGAAAAAATTCAAAGATCCAAAATAAAAAATCCAAAAACCCAAAATAAAAATGTCCGACAATCCAAAATTGAAAAATCCAAAAATCCAAAATTTAAAAAATCCAAAAATTAAACAATCCAAGTTTCACTTTGTCGCGTGGCGTTCCACGCACCCGATTTTTTTTTATTGTTCACCTTCCCGGCAAAGTAGAAGTTGAATTGCGAGATAGAATACAGTCCATTTGAAATAAGCTAAGATTAACAGTAAACCTACAAAAGCGTAGTCCACAACTAAGAAATTATCTGCATGTCAAGTTTAAAATATAAACACGAAAACAGTTAAAGAAAAAGACAAATAAAATCATTATAAATAATAATGACTCAATTCTGAGAGAAACGCGGACTGTCGACAAATTGTATTAAAAATAATCTGTTTATAATTTTTAAAATGTCAAAGGGGGCAATCCAAGCAAAAGCGTGTAACCCATGTCTCGAAGGTTTGTGAAATCTGTCATGGGATCCCAGCACAGATATACAGTGAATGTTAATTTTGTTCAATGTGTAACTTCCTGGTCCTTGAAATAATTTTCATATTTCTCAGAACCATATAGTCTACAGGGGTCTAGCTTAAGGGAATAAGTTCATTCAAGTGTTAAGATTTTTCAGACCACATGATCCGTCTTTCGCCCCGAACAAGTGAAATAATTAGATGCTACTCTGTTTTGCATCTAAAGCTATACGACTGTTGCATTTACATGCGCATACGTCATGTCATCGACCTAAGAAGGGATCGAACTTGCGAACTTGAGAACAGGAAGCCAGAGCCTTATGAATTGTTCCATCCAGGCCGCCGCTAAAATATAGAAAATAGAGTATAAGGATTATTTTACGATAATACGTATTTTAAAGGATTTTTGTCGCAGGTAATCCCACGAGAGATTACGAGTTTATCGATATATTTACGAGAAAGAAGTTCGAGCAAATTTATGTGATTAAACTAGTAATCTCGTGTAGGATTTATTAAGACTATTCCATGAATAAAATATAGCGGATTTTGTAAGTAATAATTATTTTACTTTGTTTTTAACAGTCTGCCCGCTGTGGTGAGATCACGGCATCACGGCGTACTAAATGAATGAACAATCATGCATCGATTCGAGTAATCAATGCTACCAATAGTGCCTATCACAAGACTGAGATCGTCGTCGTCGTAGATTGCTAACATCAAAACGCAATAAAAGCACACGAACTGGCTTGCACCGAATCGAAATTGTGTTTTTAATCAATGCGCATTTACATTATTTTAATTTCTATACAACTTATGTTGCATAAAATAACGTGTTTTCATTTTGTTCACTGGAAGGATGTGACTTATTCATCACTGCATGTTTAATTCCTTACGTGTCAAGTAACGAGCTGACGATTTATCCGATAAAATTACATCCTTATGTTCACAGCAAGGATATTACAAGATAAACGATCGTGATTGGTATATATCCGAGGAAATGCTAAGCGTTATTAGACAACATGAAACACGCGGCGTAAGAATGGGATAGTCTAATTAAATAGAATTGTATTTTAAATGAATAAAATTAGATTGTCTTTTGAGCGTATGTACGTTTGCATCTGTATTCATGTGTGTAGAAATAATAAGACAAAAGAATGTGCACGATTGTAGATTTCTAGACATGATAGTTCACATTCACAATGCAGAAATGGAATAACCACTCATACCACATAAGTTACAAAATATTATGCTGACTAAACCAGATTCAAGATTAGAATATGCCTACCTTTTAAGAAGATGGCAGATTTTCATTTTAAATTACGACCTCTTAAGAGTGTGTTTATCACAGGAGAAGCTGGCGAAGGTCGTGCAGAGTGCAGATAACCCGCGCAGAATTCACGTAAACCGTGGGAGTGCGCACGTGACACAAACAATTGACAATAAAGATAATAATGCCTCATCACTTCGGCAACAGCAATCACTTCTTTGATCTCGGATGTATAATATATGACCTGAGAAAGCCTCGTAGACATAAGAAGGAAAGCGAAATAGTGAAGGACAAAAGCGTCAGCTGGGGGTATTTAGAACGCATTGTATATGGCTAGATGATGCCACTCTTATATCTTCTGATAAAAGCTTAGATCAGATGAAACATATGGAAATGGATGGCCTCAAAGCTGCAAAGGACTGGTTTGGTAGAAATGGGTTTGCTCTAAATGATTCAAAGACTCAGAAATACTCTTTTGGTCTTACAAGCACGATACCTAATAACTGCGACAATATTAAATTACTTGGTTTTCACCTGGACTCTAAGCTTACTTGGAAGCCCCATGTTGAAAATATTTGTAAGAAAATGGCGAGAGGTATTTTTGTTCTAAGAAGAATTAAGAATTGCATTTCACTCGAAGTTTTAAGGACTGTGTATTTTGCTCTTTTACAAAGCCATATTGTTTATGGAATATATCTCTGGGGTCATTCCAGGGAAACAAATTCGATTTTACTTCTCCAAAAAAAGGCCCTGAGGATAATGGCAAACAAAAGTCAGAGAGAAAGCTGTAGACCTCTTTTTACTGAAATGAATATTATGACAGTTTTTAACTTATATGTATTTTATTGTATCTTATTTGTCAAGAATAATCTAGAGAGTTTTACTGATATAGAAATGCATAATTATAATACAAGACATAGGGCAGATTTAAATTTACCGAAGTGTCGTTTAAATAGTTCTTATAACACTTGTTTTTATAATGAAATTTTTTTATTCAACAAACTGCCTTTAAGCGTCCGTTGCTTACCCATAAATAGTTTTAAAAATTATGTATATGCATGGCTAATAAGGAGACCATTTTACTCTGTACACGAATTCCTTACTGCTGACTTTGTCTTATAAGAACTGTTATTATGTATATTGACGATGCCTCACCTGTATGGACATAGGCTAATAAACATTATTATTATTATTATTACTAGATGGTTAACCATCCTTCGTGCGGGTAAAAACAGTATTTTACACGGTTTCTTAGCCTTACGCGAGAAACATCGCAAGGAAGTGACCACACTTCTTTTTCGTTTTTTTAAATTAAAAAATAACTTTTATGTATTTTTTAATTTTTGTACAATCTTCTCTTTAACATAATTTGAAGAATGAAGTTATTAAAATGCATGTTTAATACCGGTGAGCTCGATCAATGAAATAAAATAAATATGATACCAGGTGCACAACTATTATATAATTTGGTGATTGCTGCCTAGGCCTTTCGGTGGCATTACACCATCTTCAGGGCATGTTTTGCTGACTTGGAGTTCCAATAGTTAAAATAAAAACTGTAATTCGTCCCATTTATAAAATAAGACAAAATTTATAAAATCTTAAAAAAACACTATCACTGAACTGTTTTCTGTGTCCTCGCCGCGTGTCCGTTGACCAAGAAGACTTACTATGACTTACGACTTACTACGACAATTTTTAGGCGACGAATTTATACATCAGCAGCAGAGAAAATTTTAACTTCTTGCAGAACGAAAGGCAGACTGCTCACTTTTTCTAAGCAATGTTGTAACACATTCCATATCCATGTTGTTAGGCGCCAGGTTTCTGTTTTGACTTGGTATTTGGTTCTCGTTCACGAAGGCTTTACATGAAGACATCAGGACGAGTCCCTTAAGGTCGCGTCGCTTCTATAATTTATTTAATTGGCATTGTTAGAAGTATAGTAACAATGTTATTGCATTTCTATAGTTACACAAAACGGGACAGAATCCTGAAAAAGTAGTCAACCGTTTGAATGAAAGAGTTAAAACGATTTAATATCAAAACGTAGTGAATCTTTTCAAAAGCATTAAACCACATAAAACGTACCTTTCAGATCTGAAAGCTAACTACGAATGATTCGAAACGACTTATTATAAATATGGATTAGATTTGTTTGGAAAATTAATGAATGTCATGTCCACGAGGATTTAAAAGGATTGGAATCTACACATTTCACTTACTTTAAGACATATTTGCTACAGTAATTCTATAGCTAATAACAGTATAGGTATACCTATACTATAAGTATCCAAAGGCAATTTACGGTCAAAAGTTTACTAAAGACTAAGCCCTTCTTGAAAATGTTTTGTATAAAAATATCGAGACTGTGGTACTTTAAGTAACTACTAATTCTAAGTAAGTAGCCATTTATCTTTATTCTTATTACGTTAAATTTAATACTGTATTAGAATGATACTATATGTCAGCGTTTCTCAACCTTTTTGAACCCAAGGACCTCTAAAATGTCTAAAAAATTTTACGGATCCCTAATTTTACATATTTTGAAAGAGGGCCTATATTCTTAATATTTGGGGTATTAATTATAGGTCATTATAACAAGATATGTGAAAAAATTTTACTTCTTTACTTTCCACTTGCTTTATGATATTTTAAAATTATGTCTGCGGATCATCTGCACCATCTTTGGTCCGCGGACCATAGGTTGAGAAACGCTGCTAACCTGCTATATGTTAAAGGTTGCATGGGTTATCTAGTGATAAGCATAATACAAAGAAGCAAAAGAAAAAGACACAACAAATGGAACAGTTATGACAATGAGAAAAAAAATCCTCTAATAACGATGTTCGATTCCTCACTAATTCAGTTGGTAGACCATCAGCACAAGGAATCGCCATTACAAGTATACTTTCCATAAAACAACCCATTAATTCTCGCTCCTTTTTCGTTTCCATGTCTCGTTCTTGGAATGCTTTACCTGCGAATAGCAGAAACCGTCAAACACAATTCTTACAAAATGCTGACCAATGATGCCATAGTAAGGGACTTGGTTTCTCGTTAATATTAACAATATCCAATAATATTATTTCAAATTGTTTCCTAGCGTAGCGTAGTGGTTGAGGCGCTGCGCTACAAACCGGAAGGTCGCGGGTTCGATTCCCGATGAGGTCGTTGGAGTTTTTCAATTGGCCTAATCCTTCTGGTGGCACTATGGCCCTGGGGTCGACTCAGCCTCCAACAGAAATGAGTACCAGGAGCAATCCTGGGGGTAAAGGCGGCCGGTGCGTAAGGCTGACAACCTTACCACCTTCATGTGCCGAATGTCTAAAAATCTTGGAACCTCAACCTCCTGGAAGCCTCTGGGCCTCCATGGCCTGTAATAGGGAACACCTTACACCTTCCTATCTTTACTCTCATAATATATCGCAATTGTAAATATCACATAATAATCGTTTCCAATTATTTATAGTCATAACCACTAACATATTGCTTTTCACATTTTTCATTCCTCTTTACATGCTTTCTCAGTAACTGTGTACAATTTAGGTAGGAAGCATTTGATTTATATATTAGGTGTAATTGTTGTTGTATCTTTACATATACATGTTCTTATTTATAAGCCTTAGATTACAAGAGCATTGTTTGTTTTACTGTAGGCCTACTTGTAATTGTATCGTATTTGTAACATATTTGTAATTTTGTTTAATTTAATTGCAATAATCCTTATTAAATGGAAGAGAAGACTTTAATGGTCTTAATTCCACCATCAATCAGTAAAATAAATCAGTTCCAATTTCTTAAACCAGAGGTGAAAGCCCTGGTTTCGAGTCCCACTGTAGATTAATGTTTCACTTAATTATTCTCATTTTCAACCGATATAATAATGTTTGGAAACATGAATGTATAGGCCTAATCTATCTCCATCTGTTGCGCTGAAGAAAGTTGGGGTAGCACTTGTTCAATATAAACGTATTAATTATTGTGGTCGCTGGTGACACTGGCAGTTAAAAAGTGACCTTAAATAAATAATCTTTTTAAAAAAGTTGGGGTAATCAGTTTTAATAATAGACTCTGATGACACGATTGACTGGATTATCAAAGCCACCTAAGGAACCAAGTCCCTATGACTTTTGACTTCTGAAATGTAAATTTGGTTTCATCTCCAAAGAAGTGGTCGTAATGAAGGAGTTCATGCGCCGTGTCTTCGCTTGGATGCAGAGACCGGAGAAACTTTATAGCTCCACTCGCGGTCTCAGCTTCTTTTGTTCTGAAGACTCCGGTCTCAAGGGCAAAGCTAGCATTTTAATTACCCTGCACCTCGACTCAACGAGCGGGAAACACTCTCGTAAGTCACTTAGAACCCTGGTCGCCTGCATTTTGTTACTTTCCACTTGTAACAATAACAAAAAATGCTATGCTTGAAAGAGTTATAACTGAACTTCAAGTTTCAATATTTACAACCCATCTTTTTAAAATTCTGGACATATGCAAAGACTATGGAAAGTGTAGCAACTTTTAATTGTTTAGATATTTTACTATTGACGATGTAAATTTTCATTCTGTATCATTTTCCATCTGATCAATCAAAACTGAAATGAGAATATCTCGGACCAGAGTTATTTCACCCAAGCTTTCGACAATATACTCCTTTGCAATTATCAGGGGTCTTTCCTAAGAAATGTCTTATGTAGGCCTATATTGAGAAATTTTAAGAAAACACAGCAACTTAATGCATAACACTTTTTAAATCTATAAAATTGAGCAAGCGTTCAAAAGTGTGCACATTAATCACAAGGAAAAAGGGTCGAAACCTACCCTCAAATTTAGCATATCCATAGATCTTCATTGTACATAGACTTACTTATTTACTCAATGGAAATAGGCCATTCCTAAGCAAGCTAAAGGAATATTATAGATTTTATGGAACCCGAAGGTTCATTTCCGCGCTTAACTGAGCCCGCCATTCAACCCTATTCTGTGCTAACTCCATCCAACCATCCCTTGCAAATCCTACTTCCCTTAAATCTATCCTAATACTGTCCTCCCACTTACGTGTAGGCCTTCCAGGTGTATTTTCCCTTCTGGTCTCTCAGTCAATATTTTTAGATACGTCTTTCCTCCTTCATACGCGCAATATGTCCAGCCCAGTTCATCCTTCGTGATTTAATTACTCTTACTATATCCGGTGAAGAGTACAGGTTATGAAGCTCGTCGTTATGCAGTTTTCTCCAGTCCCCATTTTCATCTCTCTTAAGCCCAAATATTTTCCTAAGCACCCTGTTTTTTTAACACACTCTTCCCGAAGAGTAGCCTAAGGGACCATGTCTCACATCCACAACCGGCAGGATAATTGTCTTATATATTTATATTTTCAGATTTCGGGACAGAAGACGAGAAGGTGAGTTTTTGGACTGCATAAAAGCAAGCATTTCCTGATTTCAGTCGACACTTAACCTCTACCTTAATATTATTTGTTTACGTACCTAATTATTGCTCCCAGATATTTTAATTTCTCCACATGTTCGAACGATTTACCGGCTACTCTAATATTTTGTAGCGCATTATTTTGACGTTCCATGGCCATATAAGTTACTTCCTTTTGCCACAAAAAAAAAAAAAAAAAAAAAAAAAAAAAAAAAAAAAACAGACGGATGGATGGACAGACTATACAATCTTAGAAAGTACCTTTCCGGCACTTAATAATTAATTATACCATCTCCTGGAACAAATGCGTTTATTCCAGTAGATATTTTTGAAGTAATTTGTACCTACTGTATTTAAGTGTTTAGAATTAGCAAAGTGAATGTCGTGAGTTGTTTTAATTAGTTCTACTGAATTTGTTTACTTTGGCTTATACTGACAGGTACAATATGTAGTATGTTTGAAGTTCTAGAATAAGGGTAATGCTTGTCATTTACTCAAGATCTTGGGTTCGACTCCATAACATATTGGGAAAGTGATGATGGGAATATCTCACAGTAAATTCCCACACGTGAGTAGGAGAGAGTGAGTAAATGGGGTGCAGAGCTTTCATCGAAACCACATAAACAATATCGCACGGTTTCTATTCACTAATTAACAGGGTCTCTGATAAAGCACTGTGATCGGGATCAGCGCTACCGCATTGTATGCAGCATGTAATGATCATTTACATTAGCTAATCTGTGTCACAGCCTCACAAGAAGTAGGCTTCTCATGTCCAAACTAATTGCACAATATTAATATTTCGCTCATGTTGCATTCAAATTTTATTTTATGTTTAATTTACAATTAATAAAGCAAATAACATTAAGTAGAGTTAGGATCATTATGATATGTCATACTTTTATTGAGACACATTTTTCATGAGTTGTTAGCCCTTAATTACTGTGGCAATAACAGCGAGGAAAATTTCCTTAAATACGCTCACATAGCGTCGACAATAAAACTCTTGAAAAACCCCCCGACCAGGATTCGAACCCGAACTCGCTGCATGAGAGGAGCGATCAATATTTATGTTACTACGGCCAAACCGATGTAAAGTAGATTGTTCTTTCTTTTGCACAAACAAAATATCCAGAAATAGGCCAGCTACAAATCCTACAAAAGTCAAAACAATATCATCTGCGCAAGAAATGTAGTCCGATCAAGTCCGGGTATCGAGAATAGAATTAGACAGTGCAAGAATTGTTGCCCAGCGATCTGTATCCTAGTCTATATACATTCCGGAGATAAAGTTCAGAAAACTGTACACAAATTCGTTCATTAGAATTTATTGCTCAAAAACGGCTTCACAGAAAACACAAATTTAAAAAATAAGAAACGCTGTTCACCTCGTCTTGTTTCTCGGATAACGCTAAAAGCCGTGCAAGATAGTATTTTATTTACCCTACGAAGAACGGATAACCAGCTAGTGCATTATAAAATTATTCATTTACTAATAGTTAAAAATCATTTATTGAATGTGTTATGAAACTATTGGCATTTATTACGGACGAATTTAATACACAGTTTACTGTCTGGTTCTAACTTATAGCCAGAGTTTCACATAAACAAAGATTATTTATAGCAAGCTACTTTCACATGAAGTAGTATACTTAATGCCTATATGACAGCTCATTGCTGTGAAAGGAGTGAATACGCAATATCTTGTCATTTTGTCTCAAGTTGACGGTGGTATTATACTGTATACAATATAGTTATAGTATAGTATTACAATTTAATCACAATCATATCACTTATAATAATTTAGGAATCGCGCACAATGTGCATTATCTTAACCTAAGACTTAACCTAACACCCAGTCCTGAACCCGGGGAGGGGATCTTTCACTACTGAAAAATCCCCGACCCGGCCGGGAATCGAACCCGGGCCGCCGGAGTGGAAGGCAGGCGTGCTACCGACTCACCCACGGCGGCGGACTTAAATGTTCTACAGAGGACATTCACATAGCTGGGTTTAATCCCCAGAAGTTCATGTTGAATGTGTGGTGATCAAAACCAGGAACGGAGTAGGTTTTCTCAAGTACGTCGGTCTCTTTACTATGTCCATTTCTACAGTATGCTCCCTAACCCATTCATCCCGCTTCTGTTGGGACAGTTCCTTTTTTTCTCAAAATGTCCCGCTGTCCAAAGTTTTATTGAGGACGTTCAAATGTACCACTTTTTATGATTCCGATTAGCCAGTGTATTTTACGCTATGTTAATAATTTAATTAATAATTAATTATGTAATTATTAAAGCTGCAAAGCTGCAACAGCGAAAGCCTTGCTTGTTGTCACAGCACACTTGAATGTGGTTATAATGTGCTGACTTTTATGGCATAGTATCAGAAAATGCACTTTTTGATAACATACATAAAAGTTAAAAGTACAGTGACAATGAGGCATTTTCTTCTGAGGAATAAATTATCTATACTAGTCTGCAGAATAAATTCTAGAATTCATTTAAGTCACTTAGGATAATTTGCTTACACGATACAAAGGTAAATTTTAAATGTTTACGCAATTTTTTGGATGACATTTTCATCTCTCTTTTTCTTTAATTATCCCAGCTTTTCCCCAAATTTTAAAAAGTTCCGTTTTTATATAAACATTATATGGACACCCTACCCTAATCACATAAATGGACATTGAGCAAGACGCATGATAATAGGAAGCCTACTTGATAATATGTAGCCATGAATACAATGGATGTTCCACGTAGCCTAATTATCGGAAAAATATGAAGACTCTATAACAAAGAATAATACCCCGTAGACAAGACATTTTTAAGGGAATTACAGTTCGACTAAGAAGTGCAATTAATATGGGGAGAGAGTTTATACAGCCTAATCCTGGTACTTAAGGTAAAAGCGGACAAACGAAACAATGAAAAGTTTCACTCACGCTTGCCGGAGGATAAGAACACTTCAGCCCTTAATTTTACCTTCAGCTTGGAAGTCAGAAATACCCACAGAGTTAATTTTAAACCGTCATGTCTTTGGAACCACCCACCATTGGCTGCAGAGCTGTTCCTATGCCAATACACGCAAAATATACAGGAGACACATTAAGATTCAAATTATATTGTTTTCTACATAGGCCTGTATGTAGTATGGAGAAAGTACAGTGGTCGTGAAAAAATCGAAATGTTTACATATTTATGCTGTAGCCTTTGTATGTTCGTAACATAATGATAACAATAATGTTTATATGTGGTCTTTATCAAAACAAAAAACATATCCCCCACCAAACATCCTATTAAAATGTAAATGAAATGTCTTATATTTAATGTAGGCTTGTTGTTGTGAATGGAACTACATAAACCGATGAAATTCACGATGTTGCTATTAACCTTCGGTCATCCATTCTGAAATGTGAGACAAAGTTATATAATTTCTGCAAGGAGAGAACGTTTACTTTGTTTGTGCTTTTGTTTTAATCATATTACATACAGTGTCGTCATGTTACAGTATCATCACATTTCAGTATCACCATATGGACATGTTTAAAAAAATGAGGCAGGGAGAAAAAACATAAAGCGAACATACAATATTATTGGCACAAGTGGCGACATGGGAAGAATATTTTGAAAAAATTACTGAATGAAGTTAGGAATAGTATATAGAAAGCGAAGTCTGGGTATTTGAAGATTCAGAAATAGATATATCTTATGATGAAATTAGATCAGCAATAAATGAAAGCAAAAATAAGAAAGCCCCAAACCAGGGGAAATCGATTTTGAACTCATAAAATATGGAGGACCATTCATAAAAATAGATAATAAAAGAAAGGTTGGTGAAGAGTAAAAGAAATATTAAAGACAAATTTCGTGCAAATATGGCTATTTAACGACGGGGATGTACTGCAACTTAGGCCTGTGACCGTTGCCGGTGTGCCGGAATTTTGTCCCGCAGGAGTTCTTTTACATGCCAGTAAATGTACTGACAAGGGCCTGTCACATTTATGCACACATAAAAGCCATCAACCTGGGCTGCGATCGAATCCGCAACCTTGGGCACAGAAAGCCAGCGAGATACTGACTGCGCCACCCAAGCCGACTTCACAGACGAAGGAAACTATTTAGTGTCGCCTTTCCACTGATTGTGAGTCAAGTCGTTTACAGTGTTATGTATTTATGATGTTCTAACGGTTTGCATCTGACGTTTGTTTTTCAATAAAGATTAAAACCACGAAAGTTGGAAAATCAAATTAAATTTTAAATAGTTTGGTAGACCAGTGAGATTTATGCGATTTCAATTCATCTACCGAAAAATTGGGAGAGTTTGTAATATTATACAAGCATACTGTATAACACTATACTGCAGTGGTTCCCAACTTTTTTCAGCTGGCGACCCACCTTTCCTTATCGGAATACCTCTACGGTCCATTGGTCCATGGTGGAGTAAAAAACCTTATTTGTATCGTATACCTTCCTTATGTATATACAATTTAGCATCAAATATTGCAAATATATATAAGCTTATATATGCTTTTTTGAAGATACAGATATTGATTATTGATAAACAGTTTGTGTTCTGATTTGAAAATGGTTGACAAAATATAAGCACTTTGTATCAAAACACTTATTTATTTAACAATAGATATATGTCTGCAATATATGCAACAAGTGGTTTCATACTCACTAACAAATGTTCCTAGGTGAAGATAAAAACTACAATTATAAAAGTACACAAAGAACCAAGAAAACAATCAAAACACAATTTGATTTGTTTCGATTTTTCTTATCTTTTCTGATAGCTTATTCGATGGTTTCTGATAGTTTCAGGATCGAGTCGCGACCCACCTGTAACCCTTCCGCGACCCACCGGTTGGGAACCTCTGCTATACTGTGTACGGTACGAACCTTTAATGCTCCGCATTGCGGCAGACCATACAACTGATAACGCGGCCAATGAGTTCATTGTCGCGTAATTAACAGTTATTCGAAATCTTAGTTTCCGGGCCCTGCCTGCTTATTTTGTTTTGCCAAGTAAGATAATCTGAAATACCAGAAGTAGGCATATACAGACCTTTGTATTCAGAGTCTTGAACAAGCAAAGGGTAACCTGGAACATTCACAGTGATGTTTGTTTTAAAGTCATACGACAAACAACCTCAACTGCTTGTGCAGAATAAAAGTTTTTCAAGAAGTAATTCTAAATATTGTGCGAAATTTATTAAAGAATTTTTGCAAGATTAAACAATTCGAATAAATCATTTGATGGTTGCGAAAAAAGCCTAAAATTATATATAGCACAAAGTTTTCCTGAAAAATTATAACTTCCTCAATGTTTTTTGTTCAGACAGCTTTGCCAGATTGAATTTACACATACCAGAGCTGTCTTGAAACTTTACGATCAACGTTTATCATTCTTATGCAGATTGTAACATAGGATATAGGCTCTCGAATGATTTCGATAGGTCTAATAAAAGAAATGTATTAATGTATCTATATATTATGTAAATGATAGCACAGAATTTGCATACATGTACATAAGCAATATAACGATGGGCATAGACTACAGAAGAACATGGATGCGTTGTTTCCTCCGTAAATTTTAAAATGCTGAGTTTTTAATGGAAAGGAGGTGAAAATGACATTTTATTATTTTAACACAAAGAGGTTTATTTAAAAAATAACGAAATTTCATCTTTATCAAGGAGATACTAACTGAAATCAGTAAAGTATAGACATTAAATTCAGTGCAGAATAATAAATTCACACCTCTACCATATGCCTACGCTAAAGTTAAGGTCTCATAGTCAGCAATGAGTACGGTTTTTTCGCAAATTTCCTTACTGGCGAAAGTGAATTCCTCAATAAAACTTTTTCACCTATCCAACAACACAAGTACCCGTATGTATAATAAACAGAAAGAGTTGATGAATTTCATATTGGTTCAAAGGGGGGAAGTGTTTATTTGATAAAAGTTGTCGCTCCTTAAACCCCAAATTTAATTATGTGAATAAGGAAAGATAATCTAACCTTAACAAACACCCTGCCAAACTTTGTGGAATACAATTGTGGAATACAATTTATTGTATTATTGGTATAGGCATAGAGTTAAACAATATTAAAACTTTTCACACTTGAAAATGTCATAAAAACTGTGCGGCATCTATATTAATAAAAGGAAGTGTCTGTCTGTCTGTCTGTCCGCGATGCCCAGCGAAATCTACTCAACGCAAAGATCTGAAATTTTATACATAGGCGGACTAAAGGGTCGGAATGTGCACCTCGAAGCCGCAATTTTAATTTTTGCTTTAGTTCGTGAGTTATGAGAGAAAAACGGGCAGAAAACGTGTATTTATTCCGTTTTCGAAGCATGAGTTTTCAGTAATACAAATCAATTACACTAGGCTTTGGCTATTTTTGTCAAACCTTCGACATAAAAGCATCGCGATCTCTTGAATGTTGTAGCTCACGCTGGTCGATTCATTTGTTTTTAATGTCAAGGCACGCAAACATAATGTGAAATTTTCAACCTACACCGAAGAGGATTATTATTATTATTATTATTATTATTATTATAGGGATAATCAATATTAGCCTAAATATGGTCAAACGTTGTTCGATTTGGACGAAACTCACTATACAGGGGTTTTGTGGGCCAAGGAACTCGAATCTGAGGTCGCTTTTACCAGGTGACGCTATCTAATCGTGATATATAGTCCACATGATTTAGGTGTTAATATAATGATTTAACTATTATGCTCTTAATTTTTAATTTTTGAAATAATTATCGCGGGCGAAGCCGCGGGCACATGCTATCTTAAAATAATAAAAGGACGTGTTTGTCTGTCTGTCCACGATGCCCAGCGAAATCTACTGAACGCAGAGATCTGAAATTTTAAACATAGATGGTCTGAAAGGTGGGCGAATGCGCATCGAAGCCGGTTTTTAATTTTAGCTTTCGTTCGCGAGTTGTGAGTGAAAAACTGGCAGAAAACGTGATTTTAGCGCTGTCGAAGCATCAGATTTCAGTAATACATTTCAATGTCAAATCAATTGCAGTTGGCTTTGGCTATTTTTGTCATACCGTGGTAATAAAAGCATCGCGATCGCTAGATTGTTGTAAGCCCACGCTGGTCGATTCAATCGTTTAGAATGTCAAGGCCCGTAGACATATGAAATTTTCAACCTACACGGAAGAGGGATAGGCCTAAATATGGTCAAACATTGTTCGATTTGGACGAAATTCACTGTACAGGGGTATTCTGGGCCAAGGAAATCGAATCTGAGGTCGCTTTTACCAGGCGACGCTATCTAATCGTGGTATGTAGTCCACGTGATTTAGGTGTTAATAAATATAATGATTTAACTATTATGCTCTTAATTTTTAATCTTTGAAATAATTATCGCGGGCGAAGCCGCGGGGTCATGCTAGTAGTCAATAATTGAGAGTCCACAATTATATTCTATACAAATATTAAAATGTTAAAACCTGGCGAAATTTGTTAAAATCAATGAGAAAGCGAATAGAAGTTCACTGAATGAATATCAGGCATCTTCAGGCAACATTTTGATATTAATTCAGTGAACTTTTATTCGCTTTCTCATTGATTTTAACAAATTTCGCCAGGTTTTAACATTTTAATATTTGTAAAGAATATATGTAAATGTTATTATTGTGCTATTCTTGACAAGGCAAGACATCTAGAGTGGACTCACAATAATTCCAGTCTATGCCGCACAGTTTTTATGACATTTTCAAGTATGAAAATTTTAATATTGTTTAATTCTATGCCTATAGGCCTACCAGTAATACAATAAATTGTGATTGCTTACACCAAGTATACCAGGGTGTTTGTTAAGGTTAGATTATCTTTCCTTATTTACATAATTAAATTGGGGGTATAAGGAACGACAACTTTTCTCAAATTAACAGAAAGCGTTTGGAAATGATTGGCAAATTTTCAATAGGACTAATTTACATTCATTTTGAAGTTCACTGCCACATCATCATTTCTTTCCTTGAAAACCGTAATAATGATTACCGCAAATGATGAAAATCAATGTCTTAATACCGCGAACTACTTTGTAATTTAAAAAAAAAGTACCAATACAGGAAAATAATTTTAAGTGCCTTGATATAAACCGCACAGAATGTTCAAGATGAAGCCTCAAAAGATAATAGTCTGTTCATATTGTTGAAGGGACTATGTCCATAAAGTAATAATTCAGCAACTGTTAAAAAAAAGATATGCAAGAACTTGCATGACAGCTGCCATTCGAAAGCACCTGAGGGCATCACAAATTGCATTTAAAAAGCATAAGCCCGGGATACATGCAAAGCGAATTGTGGAGAGAATAATAACTTGAGAAATGAAGGGATACACGCATAAGATAGATTATAGTTAAAAGAGAAGTCGCATTAATAGTAACTCTTCAATTTGTAATTTTACCCATGGCAAATGCTGGCCTTTAATTATACAGAATCAAGAGAAGTAAGCATGGAGTAAAAAGAGATGTTAGAACTAAATTAAACCTACACAATATAGGCCTAACGTAAATAACACTTTCATATTCCCCGAAATTACATGAACATAAAGTATGTCTGGATTAAATAATAATAATAATAATAATAATCAGTTGTGAAACACAACTTTATCTACAACTACTATTTGCTCACTTCACATTCCGGAGGTAAGGTCGAGTTGCTTCCGAATTGTGGGGATAAGGCGGATTTCTATGACCTAAAAAATAGGATATATGCATGCATTTATGACCTAAAAACATTAAAATATGACCAATAAAATTTAAAATATGACTTTACCACTTACACATGTGAATATTTTTTTAAAATTTCATTACAATTCATTTTATTAAAATACAATGTTAATTATTTAAAATATCTGTAAATTCCCTAAAAGTATCATTATAATGCAAAATTTACAAAATATGTTATGAAACTTCAAAATTTCTTTAATATGCACACAAATATGCTAAAAAATATGACTTAAATATGCATATTCATACTAAATATGCTACAATAGTTGAAAATTTCCTAAATATGCAGTTATATGCACAATAAAAGCCGTTCCATTTTCACCAGGATGCTTGGAATCGGGTTTAAATTAGTCGGAAACCTGAAATAATGCAAAGGGGAAAAATATGACATGTCATAGAAATCCGCCCCCTAGTTATAAGCTTATAAATACCATTTCGAACAATTTCATTAATCATTAAATAGTGATATTTCCGAAGAATGGAGAAAAATATTTTTTTTAAGCAAAAATTTAAACGATTACGACCTTTGCTGATTTTAAGGAGTTTTGAGGTTTATAAATGTTTTACAGTATGGTGACATAAAAATTAATCCGCCGCCGTGGGTGAGTCGGTTTGATTCCCGGCCGGATTGGGGATTTTTCAGTAGTGAAAACTCCCTTTCCCGGGTTTAGGACTGGGTTGTGTTTCGTCCTTAGGTTTAAGTGTTAGGTGGGGAATTGGCGCACTCCGGCGACAAATCCGCTGAGAAGCAGCCCCTTATGGAATCATTAGGGAACGTTCGCGACCCGATGGAACTTGCACTTCCCGAAGATTTACGAACCGGCTGCGTTAGTTGTTAGCGTTGCTGTCTACGGACCAGAAGGTCTGGGTTCAATTCCCGGTATCTCCAAGGGTTTTTCTGAGGAAAGTCTGGAATGGTGTGCATTCAGGCTCGTGACACAAACTGAGGAGCTACTTGTTAAAGAAGTAACGACTCCGGTCTAAATGTCAATGTTCCCCAATCCTGACATCTTCCTCTGGTAGGTAATGCAGCTGTCAGATGGTAATCCCACGAGGAATGGAGTTTAGTTTTTAAGATTTATGATACTTAATACATTAATTAATTTATGATCGATAGAAACATTTCTACAAAATGACATGTTTTGATATTTGTGAGATTGTAATGACAAATAAGAATTTTTAAATTTAAAACTTGACTTTACTTTTTTTTTATCATTTTGAAATTTCTTATAGTCGAAATGTTATAACGCTTACAAAAATAGTGGCTTTACAATTAACACAAAAAACAATTAGCCTACCTTTAAAGGTTTACTTTCGTCAGTTCGCTCAAAATTGGATAGAAAATAATCTCGAAGGAACATTAATATAAGCTGAAGTGCCGAAAAAAATGAATGAGGAGAGATGAAACATTAAAGTTTAAAAATTTGGAATATTTAACAAACGCCTAGTTATTACAATTATTATAATATCGCAAAATAGTTATGTAGACCGGGTGAAATAATAGAAGTCTGCCAAGGCTATAAACGAGCTCGCCTTTTAAAAATGTAATGTAACGCCAATTAAAGATCTATTTAGCAAAAATCAAATTGGATTATGGAAGTTAATATATCAGGGTCATTTAATTTCAATAATACAACAAAAGATTCATTCAAATGTTACTTAATAAACGTTTGCTGTTTATCTCGCCTTAAGTTAACTTACTTTGTCTTTATAATAAAGACTACTGTAGAATGTAAATAACTTACTTGTTAAGTTACATCAAGTATGGCATTATCGGAAATTAACGGAATATTTGTTTCATTTGCCGATTACACTTTCAAAAGGTACTATTATTTTATCAGTCTACTTATTTGTTGACTGTGTGAAATGCAGTGTTCTCTTGTTTGTTAGAAAATGGTCTGTTTTGTAAGACCTGCTAAACATCCGCATTTCCATGACAACAAAAACAGTTTCACATTCCTCACATTTCCCTACATTCCAAAGAACACGTCGAAATTGCGTAACAAAAATAATATTATTAATCTTCCATACAATAAGAACAAGTAACTTATTTGTCTGTCTGTTTGTTTATGTGCGATGCCCAGTCAAATCTAGGGCATGCAGAGATTGGAAATTTTTAAAATAGGTGGATTGAAGAGTGTCCGAATGCACCTCGAAACCGGACTTTTAATTTTCGCTTACGTTCGCAGAAGATGATGTTTTTTTGGGCTATCGAATCATCAGTTTTTGCTATTACATTTCAATATTGTGAAATCAATTGGAGATTGCCTTGCACTGCTGCCATAGCAATCGGGGAAAAAAGAGCCTCGCTGAAATATATTTTTTCAACATTACTCATGGAATAGTTGATTGCTTCGATTTTGTTACCCCGCTCTGCTTCATTCATTTGTTTATAACATTACATGCAGAGATCTGATTTTTAAATAGATGGACGGAAGGGATATAATGAATGTAGGTCTTAAATGGACAAAACTCACTATGTGGGTTTCTTGTTTTTTGTTTTTTTGCCAGGAAACTCGATTCTGAGAACGTCTTTTCCCGGGCGACGCTTTCTAATCGTGAAATACGCCTCGCAGCCGGATTTGTAACTTATTCATTATTAATGGTTTTAACTGTTTATGGATGATTTATGTGCAGGTGTTAATAAATACAATGTTAATAAATACAATGTTTTAATTAGTTTGCTGTTAAATAAATTATTTTAAAAAGTCTAGCGATTGAATTAATAAACGCGGGAGAAGCCACGGACATCTGCTAGTAATAATAATAACAATAATAATAACAGCCTGAAAAGAACAAGAGTAACAATAAGAATGACAGCAAAAAAACAACTCCTGTATATAAAAATAGGGTTGTTATGCTCAGATTTCAAACAAAAATAATTTTAATACGAGGGATGGGGCATAAGTTATGGCAACAATTTTTTTAATGTATGGAAGTATTTTAAAATTTCGAAAATAATTACAAATGAAAGGATAGGGTATCGAATGTATGCATAATGAAGATTAAGGGTACTAAGGATAGTGAAGGAAACAGACACTCTAAACATCCATACGCGACTTGCAGCGTGTCACTCTAATGTACTGCTGTAATTGGAAGCATGAAAGTACACATACCCACTCCATGATCGGTACGGATGGGCATTATTCCCCGAAGATTCCATCAGCTCCTTGTGGTATTCTCTGGCATTTCTCCTTCGGATAGTGACTATTTTGACGTAAGAATGCTGTTCACTCTACAAGGCGGCTGACTCGTGACTAAATTACCATCGCCATTATTCGTATAACCGTACATCACAAATTTACAAAATGATGTATTCATTGATGTATATATATAGCAAACATACCTAATTTCGCAGTATCTTTTTACTTTATTTATTGCAAAATTGGGAACAGTAGTGGAAATATTTCATCTTATTCATCAAAGAGGGCATCTTCTCTTCTATTTTATACATTTTTTTATATTTTTCCATTACTGTTCTTGATTTTCCAGTAAATAAAATAAAAAGATACTGCGAAATTAGGCACGTTTTCCCCACTAGGGATTGCCACATTCTCCCGTCACATATGCCTACATTTCATGGTATCATCGCCTTACTTTGAGAAAAAATACTTGCTATGATTTATGCTCCATCCCTCGTATAAAATTCATTCGCCAGAAATGAATAGTCGACACGTTCATACGAACTCATATCCTTGCTATAGTTTTAGTGCACAATGAAATATTGGAAGTATAGCCTATAGCACAGTTTTCTAAACCCAACTCATTTAGGTGACACTGAGTAACTTCTAAATAATGGAGCTAAAAGAGGGAATAGGACTATTATTTTAACGATGACGTTTGTAGCACTCTAAGATGTCCATCAAAATTATTACTCTAGAAAACTTGCCACCGGCAGAATATTCTACTATCGGTACACAATCCAGTGTTGAGTAACATACAGCACAGTCATTTGGAATTATTTTCTCTGAACATCTTGTTGATGACTACTAGGATTTTCTTAATTGCGCTTTTCCATGGAAATAAAAGTGTTTGTTGCAACATAATGACACCGGTACCAAGGATATCAGGAACATTTGGTTTTACGTGATAATGTACGTGTAGCAGTTTTCTTGGAAACATAGGCTTACGCTTAATGCAATACGTAACAGGATTTTTGAAATGTAAACCACATAGTGTTCTTATTGGCATACAATCTAATTTTACATTTTAATTTCACTTAACTTTAATATATTTTTAAGTTAATAATGTAAAATTGCTTCATTCTGATTACCATTCATGAAAAAGTATTAGGAAAAAATATATAAGCAATAAACAACGGCATATCTCAGTGGGTGTGAACACCCAGAACAAGCAGATTATTTAAAATATAATTTTTAATTTAAATAACTTATTTGCACAAAATAGTTAATTTCTAGTTCAAAATCCAGATCTGGATACTATGGCAAGAACTACACAATGAAATAGCCTATGCTGTTTTCATAGGATAGCATGTAACACATATGCAAGCAAGCAACCATCTCCCAAAAGCTAAATGAATATTATTTTATGGAACCCGGAGGTTCATTGTCACGCTTACATGAGCACGCCATTCAACCCTATTCTGTGCTAACTCGATCCAACCACCCCTCACAAATCCTACTTCCTTTAAATCTATTACAATATTGTCCTCCCCACCTACGTCTTGGTCTTCTAAGTGGTCCCTTTCCATTGGGTCTCCCAGTCAATATTTTTTAGATATGTCTTTCCATCCTTCATGCGCGCAACATGTCCAGCCCATTTCATCCTCCGTAATTTAAATACCTATATTCTGTGAATGGGGTACACCGTAGCGTAGCGGTTGAGGTGCTGCGCTACAAACCGGAAGGTCGCGGGTTTGATTCCCGATGAGGTCATTGGAGTTTTTCAATGGTCTAATTCTTCTGGTGGCACTATCGCCCTGGGGTCGACTCAGCCTCTAACAGAAATGAGCACCAAGAGCAATCCTGGGGGTAAAGGCGGCCGGTGCGTAAGGCTGACAACCTTACCACCTTCACGTGCCGAATGTCCAAAATCTGGAGCCTCAACCTCCTGGAACCCTCTGGGCCTCCATGGCCCGTATAGGGATCACTTTACTTACTTTACTGTACTTACTTAGCCTATATTCTGTGAATAGTACAGGTTATGAAGCTCGTCATTAAGCAGTTTTCTCCTGTCCCCGTTTTCATCTCTCTTAGGTCAGAGTATTTGCCTAAGCACCCTGTTTTCGAACACACTCAAATTATGTCTTTCCTGAATATAACTTCCTTAAACACAGAAATGATTAACCCGAAAATACTTTCTGTTAATATCTCAAGTCATAAAATAAAGAAGAAAAAATTTCCCCTTTTGGCCCAGATGAAGATGGCGTGCTAATTGTTGCTATGAAACTATTGGGCCTACAATGCAACAACGTAACCTAGGAAAAGTTTAAATCGAAAGATTTAAAATGAAAGTCACAAACAGAAAACGAAATGGACATATTCTTTCCATTTAAAGAAATGCAATATAATACGTAGCTATATACATAGCGCAAAAGTTTATTCTTGTTCACCTAACGAAACTCTAATAATTTAACAAAAAAAAGGAAAAAATGACAATAATAACTCAGTTGCAAAAGGAAAATTACAGAGCTCGAAGGCAGATTTTGTCGTCTGGGTGGGTACTTCAGTCTGGAGTATGCAGGTATAGTCTGGTGCATTCTGAGGTTTT
Source organism: Ectobius pallidus (assembly GCA_964059195.1). Lineage (NCBI taxonomy): Eukaryota > Metazoa > Arthropoda > Insecta > Blattodea > Ectobiidae > Ectobius > Ectobius pallidus. Next base: position 107,905,352 of record CAXKWD010000007.1, on the reverse strand, counting down.
GTATTGAGTCATGCATCCTTGTAAATACCTCTATGTTTAAAACGCAGTTAACTTCGCCTTGTCAATAAAAAATGTAAAATGTTAAAAGATCAAATATATTTCGAATAATTTGTGGGCACTTTCAGTGAATAATTTAGGTAAAAAATAAAATATAGCCACGTCAAACCAACCAAGAAAACAAGTTAAAATAGTAATAGTAATTATTTTTACAAATAAAAAAAATTCCAGTATAAAATTTGTCCCAACTGATTACTTTTCGCAGAAAAAAAATCCCTCACTTCAGCCGTGTTTTAATGAATAAGTATTATTCAGAGGCCTTCTGTTTTATTTTTTCTACGACAGCACAGGAAAGAATGAAGAATAAATATGAACGTTGCGGGGTTTTTCAAGAAAGTTGTCAGTTTTCGTGTAAATTATTCTGTTAAATTTATTATACATTATTGTGGTATTCACTCTACTCCAAAATTAGCCTAAATATAATAACTCTGATATATTATGAACATCATTGATATAACTTGTCAGTATCAACTGAACAGTTTTTAGAGCTATAATGGTCTGATTTTAAAAGTAGTTCCTATTCACAAATTCTTGTTATGGCATTTTATGAGACTGTTGGTATAATAGGGGCTACTATCATAAGTTACAGAATTTAAGACCTTGTGAAGTATATAACTTAGGATACAAGGTGAAATTCTAAAGTTATCTTTGAGGTTGCGTCTTCAAGCGTGCAACCATCTTTACGATGTTCATGTTCCCAGCCTTCGACTTCTAATAGGAAGGTTGTGCTGCCTACATAGGCTAATTACATCACCCACAACAAGAAATATTAAAATAAATAAAATTTGAAGCAACGTTCTATTGTTTTCTAGGTTTTCCCCCACTCAAGAAGGTATTTTCTTACGAAAACCCGATTAAGAAAAAAATAATTATACATTTTAGTAGCCATTATAGTGATAAATATATATATATATATATATATAAACATTAATAATAAGTTTATAATAATAACATACATAAGAATAATGAGGTAAATCCAGTACAGATAAAATGAAATTCGCAGGAAGCCATAATTAAGTCAACGATTTTGAAGAACGTAACATACAGAGTAATTAGGCCTATTTTAAAGACAATAACAGAGAACTAGTAGTTATATGAACAGTAGGCCTCGCAACCAAGTTTAAAGGGTCACTATCATGAAACAGAAAAAAAGAAAAAAAAATCATTATGCAAACTTCGTTTTTAATTACCGTACTTCAAGGAGCATTTGTCCAACTAGGAAGAAAATCGATCAATGCGTTTGACCATGACTGCAGCAAACACATTTACAGAGAAACAAAAAAATATAGATAAACCATTATAGTTATGTCAAAAATGTACTGGAACAAATTTCTCTAAAATTTTACATTGGAGGGTGGAAGTGGTCTTCAAATTTGTATAGAATGAAAATCGGCTAGAATCGTTAAAAGAAGCTTCGTTCGGCCAAGTATTATTCATGGGGTTTATTACTTTTGGTGCTAAACGCAATAAACTAGAAATGAAATAAACTACATAATATTATAAAATATTAATATTGTAAAAACTTTATGCTTCATTTCATTTAAAGGGAATATTTTTATATTTTGCATTTTCTATAATTGTATTAATACAAGATTCAAGATATTGTTTTACTATATCCTCTTTTTTCTGGAAAGTCCCACAGTTCAATGAAGACTTTCATAATTGAACTTATGGTTGCTAATCCTTACAAGGTAATATAAACATATCAATCGGAAATCTTCAAAAAAATTGTTCACGTGATAAACTGATAATATAATTGAAAGAGACTGCAGTTTACTAATATCTAATATTTATTAGCTTCTATTTTCTCCTTGATTTTCGTTTTCAATTTTATAAAATATGAAATGTGTGTTTTCATTTAAAATAATTAAATGGCCTATATTTTCAAAAATGGAAATAACGGCAGTCTGTAAATGTTTTCACGAAAGGTGCGCAACACAATTTCTGACCAGTCATCCAGATATGTGTAGGCCTGCTGGCCGCTCCTAGTGCAAACCAGTGGCTATACATGAAGTGTGTATTAGACTCAGGTTTATGAAATAAAACACTTGTGTGGTATTTGCAAAGGAGACCGCGTAGTGTGGGTTGTAGGGTGTCCTGGTGAAAATAATGCTGAAAGGAATGGAAGGAGGAGTCAGCTGGAAACGTCTCATATGTTAATACATTGGACCGGTTTCCAGGTCTGCAGACGCTTCTCTGTCATACTTTCTCAAGAACCACATAGCCCAGGTTCGTAACTCATCCCGTACAGCCTAATATTATAACCAGAAATCGTTTCCTATTACCAGGAAGAAGACCACGGTATAATAGCTTTTCCTCTTTACTTGTATGCATGCTACGGTAATGGGATTTTTTATTCGAAGGATACCTGCTTCTTTGTTTAATTTCGCTCTTAATCATCTTTTAAATAAATATTTCCACATTTTACAAGTTGTAATGACGAGGACTTTACTGATACACATGTTCTTAAAAGGATGATGATCACTTTAGTGCTTAATAATGAGCGTATAGATGCAGATTTTTAATAGATAGTTTTAAGATACTTTCCAAGATTTGGTTATTACGATTTATTTTCAAAAAATTAAGAAGCTCTCATGCCGGATAAAAACAGGGTATGAACATTTTTTCTCCGACAAAAGCTTTTCATTGTAGCCTACTACAAACCGTGACTCTTTCAGGTATTATATAGCCCATTGTTTTCTTCGTACAGCATAGGCTTTATTAGTTTTGTTTGTTCGCTTTACCTTCCTTCGCGTTACTAAGCTTAAATTCATGCAGTATTAGCAGGAACAGAACAGCGGCGAGTGAAAGAAAGATGAAGATAGAATGCAAAATAATAACAATAAATTAAGAAAAGTGAAAGATTTTCGGAAGAATGTGTGGGTAATAGAAAGAGAAAAAACAAAATTAGAAATGTTAAGTAAATCTAGTAAATAAAGATCGACATAAGGAAGAACAGAAAGGTAAAAAAAGGCAAAGAATGAAAGTGGATAAGTAAGAAAGAAAAGATAAGTAAAGAGAGGAAAAAAAAAGATAGAAGAAAGAAGAGAGGAAAAATTAAGTAGAAAACGGTAAAAAAGGTTAAACAGTGATCACACATAAAAGTTATTAAACGGACGGATGTAGCCTATATATTGAATAAAAAGAAATAACCGAAGAAGGTGAACAGAAAAACAATTTATATTCTTACAAGAACAATATGAAAGGCGTGAGAATAATAAACAAAAGAAAAGGAGACACCTCAAGGAAAAAAACGACAGAAACAACCCGATAGAACAAAACTATCTAGAATAAAAATTAAAAGTTAAAAAATTAATCACAATGCATACTAAACCATTCAAATCATGATAAGATTGTAATGTGAAGAATATAAATTCAGTTCGGTGTACAGTGTAGTTTTTATCCGGTATTGTGACATCTATTACAAGCATCAAAACACACGACAGTTTTTTGGTACACAAAGATGTTGTAATTGTTCAAACGCTTAGCAACGAAAAGACAATTAACACTTGCCACTGTCAGTGGCTAGCACATAGGGGCATTGTTGGATACATACATGATGCAATGGTCTAACTGCTAACTTCTTAAATAAATCTTTTTACCACAGTACAAAGACATTCTTAGTTTCTTCACATGCATAGTTACAAGACACAATAAAAACGAACTGCATGGCCTTGCAGTGCTCTCACAAAAGAAATCTCGTATGCAGAGGACAATAAACGACTCTCAATACAGGGGAAGGGTAAATTGCCCCCATGGCCGAATTGTCCGTCTAATTACCTCAAGCCACCGAGAAGGTGGATAGTGCCCCCGTCAATATCCGTAAATCTGTGAAAGAAATACGTAAAAGCACGTTCGCTAAGGATTCTATCCTTACCCATTTCAACCTCGTGAACAACTATAAGAATCAACGTGTACATTTGCCATAAGTTGAAATGACATTTTTACTAGTTAGGCCTATATCTGTGGGTCGTTTTGTTGAGTCTCAGCGCCCATAACCGATGAGGTTATTGGGATTTTGCAATAAATTAGTTCAATCCTTTTGGTGGCACTTATGGCCCTGGAACACGAAGGTCAACATTATCAAGAGTAGCAAGAGGAAAAAAAGAATGGAAATTTGTGTAATGTAGTGACTAAATAGGATATCAAAGAACAAAATCCCTCAAGAGACATGATGAAGTGAATAAATAATCACAGTATCTAATTAAGCATTTGAAATGGCTAACATCGCATACCTCTCCACGTTAGGAAAGATGGGCTTTCTATAGTTGCTAGCAGGCCTTTGCTCTTCAAGGTACACCATAGACAAGCACGTAGTTAGAAATCGGTTTCCGGGGGGGTCCTAAACGGATTAACCGTAAATTACTGACATCTTCTCTTCCTAAATGACACAAAACATAAATTTCTGATGGTCCTGACCTGATCAGCCATTAAGTACTAGCAACTTCTCTTCCTAAGTGACACAAAACATTGATTTTTCTAATTAATGCTTTAAAAATCTCACAGTTTGGGGGTCCGGACCCCCCCCCCCCCTTAAATACGTCCTTCCTCGACCGTATACTATCTTTTATCTCTTACGGTCCTGAGCTCGACTCAACCTATAACAGAGATTATTAGTACTGCAATTATAAGCAATTCTGTGCGCGTATGGCTGATAACCGTCATGTGCCGATGTATAAAAATCCGGAAACTTTAACCTCCAATAATGCTAAGGGTCTTTCAAAGTCTATATTAGGGAGTATTAAAAATAACAATGAGCATTGTATATAGTTTCCAGCATTAACACGTTTTTATGACATTTTTTTATTGAATGTTCAGTTTGAAAAGGGCATATTTCATACAATGGATTGTTTAATTTTCTCAGGCGTATACGTCTTTCGAAGATTTATTTATTTATGAAACCATCGTGTGATTTAAGAACCCTAATTTATGCCGAATTAATGTCTAGCTATAGCTCCACACCTCTTGCAGATGGACTGTGGAAAAACTGGAACATGACTCCCAAGATTCCCATAACATATGGTAGACGTGAATACGTTGATTGAAATTATACTGATTTTTTCAATTCTCCATTTTCTACCTCAAACTTTCTTCGGATATTGAGGGAATTTCTTTGAAGTTCATTAGTTAAATGGCTATTAGTTTAATTAGATAAATACAATAATACCATTAATGATGATAACAATAATAATTATAATAATATAAATTATCGCCGTTACTAGTTATCAATGTAATTCCTTCTATCTGCACTAAAATAAATGTGTCATCTCAATAAGAAACAGATACTGCACCAACTTATCATGAATGAGAAATCGGCTTCGACTCAGTTTTTGGGCTTCGACTAGCCCAGTAGACTATCAGGATCGCGGTTCCATGCGCAGCGCACATAAAAAAATATAAAGTAATCTACATTTAGTCTACATACAGTATTTTAAACCACTTTCAAGCTTAGAAATATTTAAAAACCTTTATAAAGCACTTTATAAAGGTTTTTAAATATTTCTAAGCTGGAAAAAACCCTCTCACCTACTTATACAGAAGAGGATTGATAATATTAATAAAATAATATTAACTTAAGGCCGTGGCGCTACATCCCTGAAGGAACTAGGCCTACTAGCCGACTGCCGCTTCATCTACCATAGGCAGACGGCAGGATTGGAGGCACGGCCGTTAATGGTGGTTTCCATGATCGGAGTCGCTATTTCTCTTTCAAGTAGCTCCTCAGTTTGTATCACGAGGCTGAGTGCACCCCGTTCCAGACCCCCCCCCCCACCTCAGAAAAATCCGAGGAGGTACGGGGAATCGAACCCGGGCCTTTGGATCTGTAGTCAGCGACGCTAACCACGGGAATTTATGTCAACATCTTGTTGATATAAAAAATTAATGTTTTTTATGACTACATAATATGAAATCAATGTTACTCCTCTTTTTCCTACATTTTGACGTAGGTTATACAATTACAATAAATTATCTTTCTTGCCATATTAAGTGTCGACAACTACTTAATGATATCAAAGCTCTCATCTCGCTTTGCCCACAGCTTCTTCCATCAGGAGCATCAAGGAACGGAAATTTCTGTACCGGCGAGCAACCATTGTCTAAGAAATATTCAAATACTAATACATAACCACTAGGTAAATGTAGGACGCAAAACTAAAAGGAACTATTGGATAAATTAAAATAGTACTTACCGGTACGAACGAAAGTGAAAATGGGGTACACTGCACTAATGTAAACGAACACAATAACTCACTCACTCACACCTGTACTGTTGCCATGTTACTTGCAGACTGGTTCGACCGAGCGCCGAGCGGCATTCACTGCCAATGCACCTTCCAGTATTCAAAGAGCTTAGTCAGGGGAAAGCTATGTCACTCTATTCATCTCATTCAGAATAACCAATTTCACAACAAAACATTTATATACTGTACTTTTTTCTATCATAAATGCGGTGAAGATTATCCAAAATAGGTGAGATATTTTTTTCAACCTCTGCGTTATAACTAGAGCCATCCAAGGTATACTTATTTAGGCCTATTGATTGATTTGTTTATTATTCTATTTGTATGATGTACATATCTATAATTGAGGAGCTACTTAATAGAAAAGTAGCGGCTCCGGTCATGGAAACCACCATTAAAGGCATGCTGACCACATGCCCCCATCCTGCCATCTGCCTATGGTAGATGACGCAGCGGTCGGATGGTAGGCCTTGTCCCTTTAGGGATGTAGCGCCACAGAGTTAGTTAGTACATACCTATACCTACATGCGCCCTGAGATATGAGTATGCTCGCTTATTCTTCCAAGACCTTTTGACCTAGAGGACTGGAATTTTCACCATGGCTACCCGTGATCTGGGGAATGTCTATCTCACATGCCATCCTGATAGCACAGTCGGTTCGGTGAAATTTTAATTTTCAATTTTTGTTAATGTTATTTATTGGTTTTATGGAATCCTGCACAGTCGTGGTACGGACTGCATACTAGGTATTCCTGCGGTGATGGTATAGAATGTAGAGTGCACACAACGTACTCCAGCGACCTTCCTGTTTCTAAAGCTCAGGGTTGTATAGGTAAAATTCACCTAATGGTAAAATCATTAATTTCCCTGCCCATATAACGGGCTTAATCATCTAGTTTATACTAAAGCAGCTCAAGAGTTGTTAAAATGTTCCTCTATATATTAAGCGATAAGCTGAAGATTAACTTGAATATTCCCAAGATCTTTTAAAAATCCCTCGGCTAAGGGATGGATGAACCGGGGCATCGGAAGGAGATTATTCTCATCTTATCGTGCCCATACGCTGCTAACATTAGAAGCTTTAGTAGTAGTAGAGTACACAGATCGCATGCGATCCTTTGTGATCCAGTCGGATATACACAGCAGTGGGTTGCCAGCCGTATTATTCAAAATGTCTCTTTCTTGCTTTTGTAACTTGATGTGTCAGTCTCTTCCATTGATTTTTATCCTGTACCCGATCAAGAATCTCTTTCCATGTAAGATTGGTAGCCCTGGTTATCTCATCATGCCATCTCATCTTCTTTCTTCCTTGTTTTCTGGCTCCTTCTACCATTCCCAGCATTATATCCTTCTCCAAAGAGTCATGTTTTCTCATAACATGCCCGAAATATTCCAGCTTCAGTTTTGTGGCTTTAGCTTCCAGGGAACTCCTAGGCTTTATTCTTCCCAAAATTTCTTCATTTGTTTTTCTATCTGTCCACTTTACATTCAATATTTTTCTCCATACCCACATTTCAAATGAGTCTACTTTTCTTTTTTCCGCAACTCTCATTGTCCAAGCTTTACTTCCAAGCAAATGTCCTGGGGTATAAGGGACAAGAGCACAATGCTGGCTAATGAGTAGGAAGATTACTAACAGGGGAGAAGAAGGCACAACTCCTTAGCACTGAAGTACAACTCCCCCAGATATGGGATAAGACGACAGTACTATGCGGTGTCATGCCGATGTGACAAGATCGCCTTCAAACGCCCTGCAATATTCTCCATGAATCTGTATTACCAAGTGTTTACCATCGGACCGGCTATTTAACTGGGCCACCCGCCAAGCAAAGTTGTTAAAATCAGTTAAAATTCCTAACAGAAGCTCAGGACAATCATGTGGACACAGGTGGGAGGGGGATTCGCCTGCAGCAGTGCCAGCCACAAAAATATTCATTTGAATCAATGGTTTTTAAAAATGAAATAAGGAATGATGGATGAAACGAAGAGAGAAGGAGGTAAAAGAGGAAAGTGTAGGCTACTGGTGAAATAAAGAATTTCGGAAACTAGAAGAACCCTGAAAAATAGAGACTAGTCCACCACTCATACAGCTCCAGTCTCAACGGGTCCCTGGTCACCGTGAGCCCTCGCGTATTCTGTCAGGACAGCCCATTTTCCACAGTGGCGAAGCGTTCGCCTAGAATGCTATCCAAAACATCGTAAAGCAAATATCGAAAAGTTGAATGAAGAGCAAACTGTATCGAGTGTAGATCTACAAAACAAATTTCTAAAAAAAAGATTTTGAATTATTAAAAAAAAAAAAAAAAAAAAAAATGTTTAAACACATTTTTACAGCTTCATAGCACTATGGTTTAGTTCTCTTTTATTCTGTTAACAAAACTTTAAAAATTTACTTGAAAAGTACAGTATTGTGAAGGGCATTCATTTTTAAGCTATCCATAAAGGTGTATAAGGTAGGCCTATGTACAGAAATTACGTAAACAAACATTAAAATCGAAAAGCAAAGTGTTTCCTTTACAGAGCGTAGAAGCCCTTGGGTTTATGGAATGTTATGCTCCTGCTATTTTTTTATACAATAATAAATTAAAGATGGTAAGATTAACAGTCTTACGCCACAGACCGTCTTCGCTTAAAGGATTGCTTCAATCTGTTAACAGGCTCACACATTTCCCAATTGATTTAGGATATACAAAAAAGAAAAATAGAACAAATGCGCCGAAAAGTTGTTGGGACTGGAGTACGGCCTATTGGTCGAGAGCTCCGTAGGTGATGGAAGGTTGAAAAAAAAAAAACCTGTTAGCGGCAGGATCCAGTCAGGTAAAATTAAGTGGTAACATCATTTCTATAAACAGTGAAAAACTTAGGTTATCACGACTTCTGGCCATTCCAGGTCCCTGAATTCGTTCAGACAATATTCCATATTACCCTCAAACTTGTTGTAAAAGGTTTAAGAAAATTACTGATTATTAATTTAAACAATTCAATACTTAGTTTTTTTATAGCTACCATTCATGATCCGGGGGAAAGAAACCATAAAAAGAAATAATTCCCTGAAATATACAACAATACGGTAATTCTGCTGGTGCCAATTATAAGAAAAGCATGGAGAATGGCTTCTTTTTTATTTACTTTCATGCAATACGATTAAGTAGCGTTCCAGTCCATTATATTCGACTTTCTGTTGTTGAAATATGTTCAGTAGGCCTACTTGATGAGATTTTCAGCTTGAAATCAAGTAGTTTATAATGTAAATTTACGCATAAAAGAATCAGTAGACGATTCATTTTTAAAATGCTCTTGGACACTTTGACATTCACGGCCCTCGAAATCACGGGAAAGTGTAGTCTCGATAATATCTTAGCTTAATAGTCGTTGAATATAGTAAATTATATTAATATAACATTAGTGTATGATCTGCCAATAGCTGGTAGGGACTGATCAAAACTGTCTTACTGCAGGCTACAATCTTTACACATGAATCATGACATGAGCTAGTAATAATTGTTATATTGTTAGAACGACTATAACGCGAATTAATATGGTAAGACTGAACTGTGATAAAGACTTCATAGAACTTGTATAATTGGGTGAAACTCTTTAATCACCGACCGAACTTGAAAAAAGCAGGGTAGGCCTATAGGCTACTTTCCTTTAATTATATGGCTGTTCCATTTAACGTGGTGATACAGTAAGGAGCGTAAGTATACAAAGCCATCATATTGCCAATATGTCAAGAGCGTTACTCCCAATGGGAATAACTGCAAAAACCGATTGTCAATCTAGAAGGCATGACACCGGAGCAGGCATGCGTTTCCGTCTTACTAGTGCATCTCAGTCTCCAATCAATGGCTGATAAAAACATTTTGCTGTAGATCCATCGTAACAATTAAACTCATAAAATATAATTATAAATAAGGAGTAGGATTCTTTATATCCTTAGAAATAAGATCACTTTCTGAAGTTTACAGAATTTAATAGTTTTACGGCAAGTTCGTAACATATTATTTCATTTATACCGTAAGAAACAAAATTACTTAGCTGGATTACTACAGAAATGTAAGGATTATAAAATTAACATGCGATTCATTCACAAATTTACATAGGCCTATTACTGTTTATGACGGGGAGTAAATCTGAGTAGACCTACTGGTATTATCTTCACAGTTATAACACTCATAATTAGAACAGGTTTAAGATAACGGCATCGTTAATATTGAACCAATTCATAGCCAAAGTGAAAACGAAAGTTCATCCTGCAAAGAATTAAAAAATAAAGCAAAACATAATAACAACAAACAGGTAAGCCAATATAGGCAGTGCACATGGTCTATGGTATCTTCTTCACTAAGATCTTTGCACGGCTACCTGTTCTCCAGGTGCCGAAGGCAGGAACAACGGTGTTCAACTAAGAAGGAACCGAGAAGGTATTCGGGAAAACTCGGAAATAATCGGAAGTAAGAAAAGGTATGAAAATTTACATAGAATAATCGCCGCAAGTAATCGTTCTGGAAAGATGATTGGTCTGAAGATCAACCCACTCAAGCCGATCTATAACTGATTTCTAGATTAAAAGATCAACCCGCTCAGATTATCTGGTGTAATAACAATGGTACACTCATTGGTTGACTGAAGCTGCTCCCACAATTTGGCCTATGCCCAATTTTTTTCAGTAGCTTGGTTGTGAGATGTACAATGCTTTTTTCCTATAAGGACGCAAACGATCCTCAGAAGTTAATCCTAATTTCACACGGCCTTTGACTATGAGAGACGAAAATCTATAGTAATAAACTTAAATGGAGGAAAGTGAAATTTGCGAAGTTCAAGTAATTTTTATTCTGCCGATGTGGCGCAGGGGATACGATACTTTCGCTCATCTCACGCAACTGGTCCGGGCTCGATTCTTGGTCGGGACAAGTTACCTAGGTGGGGGGTTTCCGGGGTTTTCCCTCACCTGTGAGACAAGAGGAAGTGAACTGGCTGATGAAACCTGTATAGAACCAGTCTGTTGCTTTATAGTTTGGAACAACAGTAGCAAATGATGTCTCGAAACCCAGCCCTTTAAACAAGATAATAGAGTAAATTTCGTAAGATCTTGTCTGATAGTTAGAGATAGTATTTTTTGGTAACAATGATAAGCGCGAATATTTGCAAAACAGCTTTCCCTAGTTTTATTCAGCTTTGCACTTGCGTAAAATACCACTTTGAAGCAAACTGAATCCACGAAATATCGCAAAATACGATACACCAACAAACAGAAAATTTCGTTTGTGTATCAGTTAAAATTTAAATACGTCATTAATCAAATGATCTACTGCCTTAATAATATCCCAGGTATGTTCTTAAAAATGTATTTATATAACTTTCAAAAATGTTCTTGGGCTACATTAGAGTTTTAGACTAAAAAGTATAGCAACCTTCATATGTACCTGTACTGCATTACTTCCCATGCTAATAGAGTTATCGTATGTGCTTTCCAATACTGTACAGAACGTACAGCTAGCTATAGTGTTATTTCAAAGCAAGTTCATGCCAGTTACACCCCCATAACATAATAAATTGTTATTTTGTATCATGCATGGACCTAGCGAGGTGGCCGAGACAGTAGCGTCTCGCGGACTCGCATTCGGGAGGTCGCAGGTTCAAATTCCATCACCGATCAATCTGAGTGGGGTTTTTCCCACTAGCATGGGCGAATGCCGGATTGGATATAACCTATCCTTGACTTTAGAATAGATGTGTGATTGATGACAAGCCAGAATTACATAGAAGTTGACTGGCCTCTACTAATGACTGGTAGGTCTATAACATACATCAGATAAGGTAATAAAATACGAGGGTAGATCGAAAAGTAACGCACAATATTAGGTAGATTTCGAAGAAAAATCTACCTATTGCAATGGATACCATGTCATGATTTTCGAAAAATTCTTTCATATCTTTACGTTTCATGCTTCCCTAAGTACGAAACCACCGCTCGTTAAAAAAAAAAATTTTGTGATGTTTATATTATATATATATATCTTTACACGATAGCGGCCGTAATTTTGAAGATATTTGAACCAAATTTTATTATGTCATTTCTAGGCCCAATAGTTCGGACAAGTTCGTTAATGAGCAAAATTGGCCCAAGGGGGTGGTCGGGGGAGGGGGTTGAAATTTTTTAAAATGTATATCTCGGCCCCTATGAAGTATAGAGGGAAACTTTGTTTGAATAAATTAGAGTACTCCCTATGGAGTTCACAGTAACACCAACGATTCGGGATTCGAGTGAGGGTGGGGGTGGGGTGGGGGGATGAAAATTCGAAACTTTTGAAACCACGTCTTGTGGGGTATCGTTGAAAAGCTCTTGATGAGTACTCTGCAAATCAATAACTAGTTTCTTGATAGCTCTCATATGAGCGAGATTTTAATGTTTGAAAATATTAACACTTAAAATAATTATTATAATATCATAATTTTGTATTGTTTAGCGGCTTTGCTAATTTTATTCATTGCTGATCTTGCGCACGGCCTCCCAGAATATGATATCCTATTCTTGTTGTCAAAACAAATGATTGTAGGCTCTTCCTCTTTACCGAATTCAGTTTTTATTACTGCGGGTTTGCCATGCCAAGGCTGAAAAAGAAGAGTGCTGCGCAGCGATAATAAATTAAACCAAAAGCACTTTGAAATCTACCTCAGCCTGTAGGCCTGCCTAAAGGGATTTTTAGGTAGATTTCGAAGAAAAATCTACCTATTGCAATGGAGACCACTTCATGATTTTCGAAAAATTCTTTCATATCTTTACGTTTCATGCTCCCCTAAGCACGAAACCACCGCCCGTTCAAAAAAAAATTCTGTGATATTTATATATATATATATATCTTTACACGATAGCGGCCGTAATTTTGAAGATATTTGAACCAAATTTTAATATGTTATTTCTAGGCCCAATAGTTCGGACAAGTTCGTTAATGAGCAAAATTGGCCCAAGGGGGTGGTCGGGGGAGGGGGTTGAAATTTTTAAAAATGTATATCTCGGCCCCTATGAAGTATAGAGGGAAACTTTGTTTGAATAAATTAGAGTACTCGCTACGGAGTTCACAGTGACACCAACGATTCGGGGGTTCGAGTGAGGGTGGGGGTGGGGGATGAAAATTCGAAACTTTTGAAACCACGTCTTGTGGGGTATCGTTGAAAAGCTCTTGATGAGTACTCTACAAATAAATAAATAGTTTCTTTATAGCTCTCATATGACGCGAGATTTTAATGTTTGAAAATAATAACAGTTAAAAGAATTATTATAATATCATAATTTTGTCTTGTTTAGCGGCTTTGCTAATTTTATTCATTGTTGATCTTGCGCACGGCCTCCCAGAATATTATATCCTATTCTTGTTGTCAAAACAAATGATTGTAGGCTCTTCCTCTTTACTGCAGGTTTGCCATGCCAAGGCTAAAAAAGAAGAGTGCTGCGCAGCGATAATAAATTAAACCAAAAGCACTTTGAAATCTACCTCAGCCTGTAGGCCTGCCTAAAGGGATTTTTTTTATTCTGCGTTGGTATTGCGGCTGCGGTGAACTTTCATCAAGATGAGTTTGAAGCTTTCGCTACAAACGCTATTTTGTTCTCATGTATAGCTCTAGCGAGAGAAGCGTGAACTGTGCAACAAAGATGGCGCTCATGTTACTATTGTCCACTTCTGAAGAGCAGCGAGGTGTAGTGCGAGTTTTATGGGCTAAAGGCCATAATCCGAGTGAAATTCACAGGGACATGCTTGGCGTGTAAGGGGACGACAATGCTCGCCCCATGTTCCTACAACTGTTCGTGAGAAAATCAACAAATTTGGTTGGGAGGTGCTCCAGCATCCTCCATACAGTCCAGACCTGGCATCGTCGGACTTTCATTTATTTGGTCCCATGAAAAAAATCCTGGCAGGTAAACGCTTTGCGCCAGATACAGAAGTGAAAACAGTAATCCGCAGATGGCTATACTCCAACCGAACGGACATCTATGAACAGGGTATTTTGAAACTGGCATCACGATGGGAAAAATGTGTTTAGAAACTTGGTGACTATATAGAAAAATAGACAAAAGATTTGTTTGCAATTGTACCTACTAAAAGTTTTTATAAAAAAAATATATTGAGCGTTACATTTCGATCCACCCTCGTGAGTTTTCACACATGTGTACCTAATGTCTATTTTCACAGAGCATAAATTAATGATACAAAATTCCGAGAAGCTGGAAAAGAGGAGCTCAAAATAATGTGAAGCTTCAACATGACTTACCCTTCGTATTCCAGCATAGAGTAAGCGGTTGCATTGCGGACGTATGCAGTCAGTTGTCTAACATCATTCAAAGCAGCATTATTCGTGAGGCAAAATAGAGCTTTAAAAAAATTAAAAAAACATAACGTGTCAAAGGTCTGAAAGATACTCAACTTAAATTACAATTAATTTCTATAAAATTGTTCATTTTTGGGGGCACATAGAATTTCAGGGTCGAAAGAAATTCCCTACCTAAAGCATCAATCGTGAAAGTAAAGAAAGTAAAATATAGGAGACTGTATCAATAGTAATAACTAGACCTGGGATTTTAGGCTATAAAAATTAGTTTTGGCACCTAAAATAGGCTTTTACAAGAGAAAATAGGCACTTAAAATAAGCTTTAAAATGTGTAAATAGACAGAAAATAGACTTTTAATACTACAATATGCTCTTCAACTGTAACGGGATCTTTTTTTTACTGTAAAAAACGTGGTATGCCTATTCTTAACAGAAATAATTGCAAAATTAAGACAGAATTAAAAATACATTTATCAAAAAAGTTTTGGATTATAGGAATAATTTACACAGTATGTCCCTTCTTACTATATCCTCCCCCGTCAGTCAGCATTCCTTTGGCAACAATTGCTTGGGAAAATCAAGTTTCTGCGAAAAACCCACTCTCTACTGTTCTGCTCTTCTTTCAGGGATGTCCATTAAATGATTGTAAAAGTTACAGAAGTTGAATTTTATTTTAAATGTACAAAATAGGCATTTTAGGCACTAAAATAGTAAAAATAGGGTCCAAAGGTCCAAATAGGCGTCAACATATTAAAAAAATTTCATGTTATTTCATAAGGAACAAAATAGGCATTTGGCTTAAAATCCCAGGTCTAGTAATAACGTATTGAGTTGATACAAAATGAGAATTTTAAAAGCTAGCCCTTTCGATACATATAACTTTTGCATAGAATTGTTATGCTAAGAGATTAAATGATCTCTTTGGTTACCCTCATAATGTCTTTTATTTCGAGTGGTACACGCGGGGACGTGAAGCCACAGCTCTAATATATTTGAAAAACTTTTTCATTAGGTACACTTTTTTCCAACAAATCCTGAGTTCAGTGTTAAGTGCCAAAGGGGAAGCTTCATCTCACTAACATGTTTCCTTTCCTAAGAATTGTTTAAATATGCGGATAGTAAGATTACACCTCTTCAACCGGAAATACCACAAAACATACCTGCATTCCCACTAGGTGAAGTTAGCAACTAATTCAAACACTGAATTTTCAAGAGTGTGTCAGGCTCTCTAACTTTAACTTGCAAATTTTGAAGGGAATAAACTGCAGAGTCATGCATTGATTTAAGTGCAAAAAATGCATACATATATGCAGTAAGTGCAAAAAATGCATATAAATGCAGTTTTGCACTTTTATATATTTAGGCCTATATACACCCTATATGCATTTTTTGCCCTTTTAGCAGCAATTTTGCTCTTATCTTTCAATTGCAATTGCCTAATTGGCAATACTACCAAAAAATCAATATTTGACTCATTACATTACCAGCTTGCATTAACCAATGGTTTAACTATGCGTAGATTCTATTTTAAGTGGCAGTGCCAGGTTAAAGTAATTATGGTAATGTAATATAGTATATTGCGATACAAGTGCCGTAAGCGATGCATACGGATCCGAGATCCGTTATGCGCTTACGGCACGAGTACTGCAGCTATTTTTTGCACGATGATTATTTATATCAATTTAATTATATTAATTGTGATATTACCTGAAAATATTATGTATATACATTCTTGAAGATAGATGTTTATTTCAGAAAGTGATTCGCATGTGTTTGTTGTTATGGGAACCGAATATTTGTCCTGGGGGGCCTTGTCCATAAAGGCGTGTATTATGATGTGCCGTAAGTAAATTCTTACCGCACGGAAACTCTTACCGCACATAGCAACAAGATTGCGTGTGGGAATGTCAACTTACGATCCACGGCAACAACATTCGTAAGTACCAGTAATTAGTTAAGTCGTGCAAAAACTAGTAAACAAAACTGTCTTGTAACGAGTACAACAAGAGCTCTTAGCTCTGTTATTATGTTAATATTTCAAGCAGTGCTACACTATGCTGAAGGATGAGCCATTCGTTTGGATCGTTGATAAGGTAGAATTTTGTTCTAATGTATACTTTGCGATCGGATGGGATCAAGTTCGAAGACCTCGTAAAATAATCATAATCTACCATTCAGACCCATATTACTAAATCCGCTTTGGGTACAAGTTTCCTGGTACATTAAAAGTGCTGGTACATTATGACTCAGCAATGTATAGGAGTCGTCGGATGAAATCTTTCTTCTTCCTGATGAATCTTTGAAAGCGTTTAGTGGTAACACAAACATATTCCAGGGTATTTGTAGCCGACTAAAAAATTCTTCAGAACTTATCAAACTTACTTGTACAGACTTGAAGAGACTTGGTTTCAACACATTTACACCATTCCATTACGTGTACTTTTATAGGAGAATTTAGGTTTTCCCACCTCCACATTGAAGACGAAGGGGTGGAACTTGTCACTAACACTAATATAATCGTTCCTAATCTAACTGCCAGCAATATACAAGAAGCATAGTTGGTCACCCTGCTTCGGTGAAAAACAAAAAAATATAACTTCTTCCATGCAAACGTGCATATCTCGATAGAGAAAAAGCCACGTATTTAATACAATCATGCAGTACATAGTGTAAAAGATTTATACTTGACTGGTCGCCAAAGATTAGAAAAGTTTGAGAAATCACCCTGCCATGTTGGAATGAAACTGTTTAATAAACTGCCTAAAATAATTTAAGATTTGCCATCGCCTGTTTTTTTAAAAATATCAATACAGAAATATATGTTACTACTCTGTGTGCAAATTTTTCAATTATATACTTTAAGTTGTTGTATGATTACTGTGTACGATGTACGACTTCTTAGATTTTACTATTCAATCTTTTGACTTCTATACTCGTATAATTATATCAGTGATTTAATTTTTATCTTAATTTGTAAATAATGTAAATACATGTTTGACGTGTCAATCTGTTATTATGTAATGGCAATCTGACAAATAAATCTTAATCTGAATTTTAGCTTCAGTATAATTCAATAGTAGAGAAGCTGGACAGTGAAATCATGTGCGCGTATGGGCTACAGTTCTACCCATATACCATCTTATATCCTGCTTTATAGTTCTTGTTGTAGGCTTCTTGCAAGAATAATGTTAGATTTTTATACGCTATCTTATGAACATGTTATTACTGCTCACCTTATCCTTATTGCTTCATCACCACTCACAACACTCACTCAAACCCACACAGCCTACACTATCTTTGTGGAAGTCGACAACGTTCTGAACTCACTGGACAACATCCATTTGTTAATATCTAGCGCATGCTTCTTTATTCGTTGATCGATCGATGTCTCAGATCGAAAGAGTGGTCGAATATCCTGCCAAATTATTAGAGGGGCATTTAGTAAACTGATGTGTTTTCAATGAGGAAATGTAAAGCACGTTACCTGTAAAAATTTATAGAACTGCAAAAAAAAAAAAAAAAAAGAAAATCAGGTAAACTGATAATACAAAGTGCCAGAATGCTTTTGTTTAATCAGTGATAATTGCAATTATGACATGCAGAAAAGAAGTTATTTTTGTAATCTAGCTCCGAGTTAAGCTCCAGATCGATTCAATAAGCAGGGCTTGAGGAAGAACAAAGGTCTAAAGTATAAATATATAAGAAATTCTTAAAATATATTAACATTTCACAAAATGCACTGGCAAAGAACTTCGCTTAATGTAGGTAGGCCTAATTATTTCACAGCAATATACCTTCTGTATATAACAGTATTCATGTAGCACTCATTTCAACTTAAACAGCGAAATAAACAAACATCTGACTGCATTGGGGTCGATATATCAAAGGACAAAGGCAATAGTGAGCCTGAAGTGACCAGATGTAATTAATTTCTCCCGGTGAATATTTAAGGGATGGGCATTTTTATAGGATTCTAAACATTTTTCTTATAAATATAGCCTAGGTTTAACTTAAAACAACTAGGGAAATCTTGCAGTTTCTGTGTAATCAAGCTAAAAGTTACTAATCTATGGTTAAAATAAAATTCACACAAAAAGTGCTTAAAAATTATTCAGAATTGTTAAAGGGACGTATTTATATTTAGTTTTAAAATTCACATTTTAATATCATAATATATTTTTTTTCCATTATACCATGAGAAATATCCTTGTGTACACATGCGAAACCATGAAAAAATAAGAAGCCATGAAAAACCATTAATCTCTTCTCGTGATTATCCAATATACAGAACTCCCAAGTGAATAATCCACCATGGTAAAAAAAATTGTAATATGATATGGGTTCTTACAAGGATATCTCCCTATAAGAAAGCACTTTAAAACGTAAAGTTCTTGACACAAAGAAAAAAGTCAAAGGTTATTTACGCTGATGCAGAAAAACTCTTAGGACAGCAGAACACCAGGACGGTTGGAGTAGCCTGCCCTCTATTGAGAGTACTGTGATATACCTCCAGCCAATCACAGTTCTCTGTAGGTAAATAAAAATTATCATGATATTTCTGCTATTCTAAATAAGTTATTGTACCTGTTTTCAGGTATAGGAGTGGAACACTTCTATAAGCATTATAATCACTTTATTTTATGCTATTTCGCCCCATGAGACAAAGAAAATCATAAGAAGCATTGACCTTACTTTTGTAATAATTCGCTTTTGTAATGTAGACATTTTATAAATAAAAGTAAAGTATTCCCTATACAGGCCATGGATGTCCTATGGGTTCTAGGGGGATGAGGCTCCCAGATTTTAGATATTCAGAACTTGAAGGTTTTCAGCCTTTACCCACAGGATTGCTCCTGGTACTCATTTCTGTTGGAGGCTGAGTAGGTCGACTTCGTTGGGAACCGAACCCGCGACCTTCCGGTTTGTAGTGCAGTGCCTCAACCACAACACCACGGCGTACCCCAGACATTTTATCGTGAAAATCTATAGCTAATACAACAAAAAGAAAATTCCTTGAAAATTTGCCTCATGGTTCCTATAGCGGCCTACAACCTGGCCTTATCTACCTCCGTGGTCAGCAACCCCAATCCATAGGGGTTATAACAAACAGTAAAAACAATAATAATTCGATAGTTTTCCGAAACATACTATAAAACTCAAAATTGGAGCAAAGCAGCAATTTATTGCTTAAAGGTGGTTGCTCTGTTGACGAGAGAAGGCGGCTAATTGAATCATATACTTTTCCTAGTAAGACAAGTCGTTTCATAAAGAGCAAGACTACATGTAAATTCGAGATTCCATTCTATTTTGCTCGCCGAATTTTCAGCGTTGGGTACAATTACTGCAATAACGTAATAAACTGTATTTCTGACATTTATTTTACATGTGATGGTAGAGTATGGAACGGAAGTGTACAAGATTTAGTAAAAGTAATCAAGAACGAAAAATATAGCATTGACCTAAATATAAAGAGGGCAGTGGTTGAAGTGAACTAAATAGTTGACTACATAGCCGGAAATGACGTCAGAAGTCATGAATGGAAGGCAAGTAATCAAGTCCTTAGCAGCTAGCAATGGAGAAACTTGTGGGACTTAAAGGTGGTTAAGATCTTACTTTGTCTGCAACAAAGGAATAGTAAGTATTGCTGTTTCCTGTATGAATGGGATAGCCGAGCTAGGGCTTTGCATTACAAGAGGAAATACTGGCCTCTTCGACAAAATTTTGAGCCAGAACCAAAGAACATAATGCAGCAGCTATTGCTTAAATCTAGCAAAAAGTTGTCCTATAGCAAATAGGACTGATTAAAAAATTCTTAAAAGCTTTGGATCCTGATGAACTAGCATTTGGATCAGGAGTTCCCTATTTTTGGCGATAAAATCAGATAAACTGTAAATAACGAGCTGAAAATCAAGCAACTATCTTTTACGACATTCCTAAAGAAGTATCTTATTTAGCAGCCATTCCACGGGAAGTGAGCCTAAAGTGTCCAGACCGTAACAACCTTTTAATAATAATTTAAAATATATGTCATCATTGAAAAATTATTAAATTAATTTTCAATAGTAGTCTACTGAAGAACTAATTCTCAAAATTAATTTCATAATTTTTCAGTGACGACATATATTTTAAATTAATACTTAAAGGTTGTTACGGTCTGGACACTTCAGGCTCACTTTCCGTGGAATGGCTGTTAGCCATATCGTGCATTTCTAAAATCAGGCAATAAAACAATGGAATTAAAATTAGATACGGAAATTAGAGTATATTTCACTAAAACTAAATAGCCTACGCGACTTTATAATTGACTGCAAAATCAATTGCACCTGTGAAGATTTCTTACTCCATAAAGCTTCCCGTCCATTTATTCTCTTGCAATAAGAAGCACGTTGAATCAATACATTTTCAAACTGACGGACGGAGAGAAAATGCCTTTCGTGCCGCATGCGGCTAGCGGGCCGGCAGTTGAAAACCGCTAGCTTACTATCTAAACATTTCCAAAACTAACAACGGCTGAAATTAAGGAAGGCGTTTTCATAGGAACTCAAGTAAGAGAAATCTTTTTGGATGAACATTCTGACAGGCTTCAGCCAAAGAAAATTCTGCTTGGGAATCTTCGAAAGCGATTGTCTTAAATTTCCTAGAGAACCAAACTATAAGGAAAAGGTGGAAAATAGTCATGTCAGTGGCTTATTATAAAACAGCTTGCAATATGTCACTAACGATATATTTTCTTCAGCTACACCCGGATTTTATTCTCGAAAACTGTGGCGAGGTTTCTGATTAACAGATCTTTTTCTAGCTCATCTATAATATTGAGGTAAGCCCAGTAGAATACTATCTTTTTTCAGGAAAGTTTAATTCAATGTTCACATTTATTAAATTACACGAAAACTAGACCATACTACACAATTTACCAGTATTTGCGCGTTCAGCATCGATTTCCAGTGATTGCTTTTCTGTAAGAAAAAAGTAAAAATGCGTTTTCAGTGGTAATTCGCAATGATATAACCAATAATGAAAATAAATATTTGACTTATAGCCTGCTGTTACAGTAGGCTAATGTTTTTGCCATGAATGAATCGTGGAGTTACTAAATATATGAAGCTTTTTCAAAAATAGAAAAATAAGGCCCTGTCAAGAGATTGGCACTGGATAATAATTTAAAACAAACACGTTTTAGCCTATAATGCGATCATTATAACACGTGGCTTGGGAGAAGTACTGTCCTCAAGCAACGCTCGAAAACAATTTTCTGGTGTACCTATTTTGAAGGGTGACTCCAACGCACGATGTCTTCATTGAGAAGAAGTCGCTTCAAGGGCTCAGATTATTACGCTACGAGTTATAGTTGAAGAGATGTTCAGATGAGCCTCTTGTACAAATTTCTTCTTTTAACAAGGCTTAGTTTTGTTGCGGGAATATGATAAAAATCACGTGAAATTTCAAATGAAGTAAACATGTTTAGAACAATTAATCAAAATTATTATCTTATCGATGTGTGTAGAAGTGTTTTTAAGAAAAAGAAACAAATCTATAGCAAGCCAAGTTTATAAATATGCATTACTAAGCGCGCATATCTTTGCTATTTTTACGCAGGATCATTGAAAATGAGTGAAAATCTGAGCTCACTAGTTGTAAAATTATAGAACTTTTACTAAAAACTATTGTATGCACCATGTAGACTACGCAAAAACTTAAGCTAAAGCCTTGCTTTGCGTAAGTTACTTGATACATTATACGAGGGGCATACTGAAAGTCGTGAGCAACATTTTTTCACAACCTTAACCTTTATTTTTAAGTCAAACCAAGTATATCATCTCAATCTACAGACCTTTCTTTCACTTTTCCACATAGTCTCCGTTTTTGCACACATGTTTCCCATCGTTCTGCAAGTTTGCAAATACTCTTGTGATAGAATCCCGTTACAGCTAATACCCTTGCGACAAAATTCCGTTCCAGACACTTCTGAAGCTCCCTCGTGCATTGCGTGAAAACGTCCTGGAAAGAAGATCATCCTTCACAGAATAATAGGCTACCGTCCGCATACTGCACGTGCCACTATGGAGCAGATCAGGAGATCTGGGTGGGAAAAACTTCCACATCCTCCCTACAGCCCCGACATGGCACCCTCCGACTACCATCTTTTCGGTTTTGTGAAGGACACTGGAGGATATTCGGCAAGCAGTGGATCAATGTCTACGGGCAGCTGGAACGGAATTCTAACGCAAGGGTATTTTCAAACTTGCAGGACGATGGAAAACATGTGTGGAAAAAAAAGGGACTATGTGGAAAAGTGAAAGAAAGGTCTGTAGATTGAGATGATATACTTAGTTTCACTTACAAGGTTGTGAAAAAATGTTGCTCACGACTTTCATCATGGCCTTCGTACATAGGCTAAATAGCTATTATTACATACGATTCTTTCCAAAGCGAATTTTTAAAAAGATGAACATTTTTCATCCTTTCCAACCAAATGATAATAAAAAGGTCAACGTTACCTGCATCATTACTGAGCGGGTTCAAAGCCCCTGTTTAAAACGAAGCCCATATTGTTTCTAAAAAGTAATTTATAACGACAAGAACAATGCTCATTAGAGTCATTAACAGATGTAGTCTGAAGTCTTGAAACGGAAGTGATATTACAGATACCGTGTTATACTATTGTACGTAATGTATTTTGTACGCAGATAAAAGCACAATCAAAAATATGTTGTTATATTGCTTCACATATAACAGAGATTTTTTGAACCTTGAACTTCTCGACACTTTGCTGGAAATAAACTACGTAATAATTAAGCTGGTTTTATTTTTCCACGATCATATATAGAGTGGAATTCTTACAAAGCCATGATGAAAATGTTTACATAGACTTCAATTTTAGCTCTTTCAAAGGAAATACTGCTTGCAAGACATAAAATATTCATCTGACAAACATAAATAAATCACACATAAGTGAACTTAATCCGCTGTAGGATTGTCATCTTTGAGGGTTTATTTAAAAAAATAAATTAAAAAAACTAAATTCCGAGATGGGCGCATAAACATCATCTTTAAATAGAGACGTCACCGTCAATTGGATCAAAATATAAAATTGAAAAAAGGCCAATTTCAAATTTCAATACAGGCATCATACGGTAAGCCGCTGTGCACTTGAAGTGATCTTGCAAAACTTGTTACAAGCATAACAGAGGTTTAAAACTTTGGAAAATCATAGATTAGGGTGTGTAGATTAATTCCTACAAAAATCACTGGGTTTTCAACTATCTCCTTAAAACAACAAAAGTTCAGCTTTATAATATAAGAGATAGAGCAGACAGAGACTGAAGCACTTGCCGTGCGAATCGTTGCTCATGAGTCCAGCTAGAATTTACTATTACGAGAACATAATATTATACAGGGTGTTTCAAAATGAATATCGGGGTTTTAATGCTTTGTAGAATTAAGTACATTTTACATACAATTATAAATAATACATCAAATGAAAGAGCAACTCAAACAGTTTTTCCTACAAGTGTTCAATGTGAGCACCATTCGTTACTCGGCACACATCGAGTTGATAGGAGAGTTCTTCCCAAACCTTGATCAGTGTGTCCGGAGTAATTGTTGCAACAACTGCTTCAATCCTGTGTCTTAAGTCCGGTGGGTCAGTTGGTAGTGGTGGCACATACACTTGATCCTTTATGAATCCCCAAAGGTAAAAATCACACGGCGTCAGATCAGGTGAACGTGGAGGCCATGCGAAACAAGCTCTGCCATCGGGCCCCTTGCGGCCAATCCAGCGGTCGGGACAACATCGTTTAACCATTCGCTAACTGAGTGATGCCAGTGAGGTGGGCACCGTCTTGTTGCCAAATAAAGTTCTCTGGTTCAGCTTCTTCCAATTGAGGAAAGAGCCATAGTTGTAGCGCATCAAGATAACAATTACCAATTACACTTGCTTCAATGAAAAAGAAGGACATACGGAAAGCAGGCTGCACTGATACTACAGATTCCGCCTTTGCATACTGTAACACAGAAAAAACTTTCTGCTCAACAGTCGCCATCTTTGCTACTAGCGCTTTCTAATGGGATACGGAGGAAACAGTGCATGCGCACAGGAGTACCAACAAAACTGTTTGAGTTGCTCTTTCATTTGATGTATTATTTATAATTGTATGTTAAATGTACTTAATTCTACAAAGCATTAAAACCCCGATATTCATTTTGAAACACGGTGTATTTGTTACAGTTATGTGTCTAGACGTGTGTGTAGGCCTATAAATAAGTGATACAACTTTTTTTTTTAAATTTCTTTGTGGGATTTCCTTCAAACCGAACTTAAGAGTAATGGTGAAATTTTGATCATTTTGAGAAAAACAGCTCAATTCTTTTGTTTTAAACGAATGCTGATTTTCAGAAAACACGTTGACCTAACTTTAAAGTTAAACTACAACTGGAAATGGCATTAATAACGTCAAACTTGGATGAAACCTTTGTTTAAATACTCCTGCAAATCTATTTTTAAAGCCATTTTCTCACACTTTTATATATTTGACATGTTCAAAAAGTATCCTATAGGCTTATGGAATTTGTATGCTTCGTTTATGAAATTTAAAGTGAATTTAGTGTATATAGTGATTATTAAACGAACCATTAAAACATAATTTAAAAATTAGAAATTGATTTGTCCTATGTACTGGTCCACAATATTAAACGAAATTAAGTTGATTTAAATTAAGAATTAAAAAACACATGTTTCTATAAATATCAGAGACGCTGAAAAAACATAATCAAACAATTAAATACCGGTACGCCCTAAACCTTATTGGAGATGATACATTTTGAAAACATGATTAAAAAACCAAATTACCAAAAAATTGGTTACATGAAATAACTTATAATGAAATTCACGCGTTATTTTATTATACGTGCAGGGTTGCCATACGTACGACTATAGTCGTACACATACGACTATTTCATAGATTTGTACGACGTACGACGCAATCATGAGTCGTACGCCTGTTTGTACGACAATTTTAACATAGCGTTTTATATTTTGTTCATCAATCTGCTGACCAATTTTTTATTTTGATATGTATCCAGCTTTTTGTTTTCTCATGGTTTTTGTTGTAAGCATGCTGCCAAAATCAATATGATTGGAAAGCAGTCCTGTGCCTTTTGCAATAATTACATTGTGGTAATTGCTGCTTATTTAATTTTATTGTATTTAATCAAATTTGGCACATCGGAAGATAATAAAACACGCCTCATAATTTACAAATAAGATGATTTATTAACAATTACATGACATATGTAAGGTGCATAATACTGATTATTATTTTTTATTATTATTTTTATTATCGCAATACATTCATTACACTGAAAAATCACATAGCATACGACAGTTTTAACTAGCATACGACTATTTTCGGATATTGATACGACTGTTTTACGATTCTGATCTGGCAACCCTGTATACGTGGAACTGTAGACCGTTGGTCGCGGTGGTGATAGTCTCTGAATCCAAAGTTCGCGGGTTCTAATCTGATTCTCCTGGGAACGGAAGGGACTACAAACCTTGGGTCCCATATACCAGATTTACGGCACGTTAAAGTACTCCAAGCCTGAATTACAGTTTCTGTACCAAATTCCCCGGCTTTTTCCTACTTTATAATACCTATTATAGTTTCCCTATAACTCGTCTTCGAGTCGATGGGCTTACCACCTGTCCTTTATAGAAAAATAATCGTAATTAAATTAATTTACGATAGTGTAGTCTCCACTGAAAGGCATTGACCTTTAATGTTGGTTCCTAGAAAAATGGTCTTTAAGGGGAGATGGTCGCTTATTAGGGATGGTCTTAACTGCTCAACATTTCAAGTCTCTAGGTTTAAAACTGCAGAAAATAAAAATTACGCCCCCTAAATGGTATTTGATATGCATTGTTTTACGAGTAGTTTCTGGATAAATAGAAGTAGTAAGTAGTTAAGAATACACTTTCCAATACTTCAAAACTTGACTTGATTAAACGATTTAGCAAATATTTATCATATGAAATGCTAGATTGATTTGAAGCCACAAATAGCACACAAAAACTTGGTACGGAGATAAA
The DNA here is from genome assembly GCA_964059195.1 of Ectobius pallidus. Lineage (NCBI taxonomy): Eukaryota > Metazoa > Arthropoda > Insecta > Blattodea > Ectobiidae > Ectobius > Ectobius pallidus. The sequence continues at coordinate 107,878,634 of CAXKWD010000007.1, read as the reverse complement.
GTATGCTAATTTTATCCATCTAGTGTCAATAATGACGAGGAAACAGTCGGTTGTCTATTTTTACGACACCGCTTTCTGATAAGGAATTGCAACACAAATTGAAGAGGTCAAAGCATGTCAAGATGAGATCGTGAAAAATAGTTCTGTATTACTCATACCAAGATCATTTAATTGTGATTAGTAGAGCCCGGATTTCCATGCAAATGCATATTTTTATGTACTTTGGTTAATGTGCCTCCATAAAATCTCGGCTTTTCAAAGAAACGTAAAAAATGTTGTATTGTATATTACCATTATTATTTGATTGATTTGGCAACAGAGTCTGCCACCTGCATGAATTTGAGAGTGCAAACTACTGTTTACCCTAAATAAACAGTAATATAATACACCAGGCTACAAAAGAGAATTCCGACTCGCCGACCCCCACTACCTTCCATTGAAAGAAAACTGCTAAACAGAATGTTCACTGCTTGAATTTGTCAGTCGCTAGCCATTGTTGAAGACGTTGAATAATTAACTTTATAATCGTGTTGTGGAAAAATGGGTGTGACAGGGAAAAACTTAAAAAGGTACTTAGTTCAAATCCTGATCTTAAACTTCTGAAAACAGTGAAGGACGTATTGTGTGGAAAAAGTGTAAAATGCATGGAATTCGATCTCACCCTCAGTCAAATTTCTTCCCTTAACTGTTCCTTAACTAAACTTCTTCCCTGTTTCTTCTTGTGAAGTAGAAAGATCCTTTTCTGCGTTCAAGAATGTCCTAACTGATAAATGCACGAGTTAAAGTGAGGAGAATTTGGAAAAACTCGAATATTGTTTTAAGAGAAATTGAAATATATTGCAGTACAGTGCGGATTTTTGATAGTGCATGTTTCGCCCTTCATTGTGCATATTTGGAGATACGATAGTGCATGAATGCATGCATATTTTTAAGTTTGATAGTGCATGAAAATCCGGGCTTTAGTGATTAGTTAGGCTCCGAAGTTAAAACTCTATCAGAAGGCGTAAAATGCATGCAAATATGCTCTAAAATTTGTAAAATATGCTCTAGAACCAATGACGTATGCTCTATCATTTAGGCCAGGGCTGTCCAACATTAGGCCCGCGGCCCGCGACATCACTTTTTTCGGCCCGCAGAGCCGGCCTCTAAATGTATAAATTGCCCTCAAATACGAAATTTATAAAGTCAAAATATAGATGCTCCCTCTCTGAAAGTTACTTACTCAGTTGCTTCGTTTATCAACAACAAATATTAAAGTTAATATTGATGCATTAGTTAGTGAAAACCAACGTCCTCAAATTTCCCACTAATTTTTTTGTAATTTGATATTTTTTGAATAAATTAAAATAATAATACAAACGCGTTTTATCTTGGTATACCATACCTATTAAAACTCACTGATAAAGTTGCACACGAAGTATTTTATAATGCGGCCCTCCGAACCGCATTTTTTTAAAGCTGCCCTTGGGGCACTTGCAGTTGGACAGCCCTGATTTAGGCCTAAGAAATATTAATACTTTACGTACTCTTATTAGCTGAATTATTACATTACAAATTACAAAAATAGTTGAAATTGTATAAATTGCATTACAAAACTTTAAAAAAAGTCAATGTAACACATTTTAGTAAATTGAAAACGTCACTTTAATATATTATACAATCAGTTCCAAAATCATTAGGTTATGTGCTGTCAATCATTTTACAGTCGGTTCTCAAAACATTCACTTCGACAAATTAGCTGCAAATGTTTAACAAAGATATTATGCACAATATTTAAAATAAGTCAATAATATGCGGTTAAAATGTGAAAAAACATTAAAATACACAAATATTTTAATATCAAGACATGATGCAGTATCGCAATACTAACAGAATATGTAATAATATGCAAAATGAAACCATCAAATTTATGTTATTTCTTTCATGTTTTGTTATTCATTTCAACACTAGCATGTAGTCTAATAGAGCGCATTATTTTAAATAGGATTTTTCATAAACTTCCGGGCCTTAGTTATTATAATGTATGTAATAAGTTCTAAAATAATAGGATATACAATTTCCTGCTTGCTCAACGAACAAAAGAAAATGTTCTCATGCTTTGATCACGTGCTCAGATTTTTCCTAAAGGAAGCTACTGCACCATCTGAAAATATTTAGAAAATATCCCGTTTGCAACTTTTACATGACATGCAACAATCTATATTATATTATTTTGCGATGCTGGAAGCCCGAAGCATTTTATTGGCTCTCAAGGACAGCCAATCAGCGGCCGAGCTCCACATTTCTTTGTAGACCTATATATAGCCTATACTGGCTCAATACGTAAGAGTGCAGTCTCAATAATAATAAAAACTTGCATACCGTTAAGTTTTAATGAGTATTTTAGCTAAGATATTTAATTAATATGTTATATTTTAAAGTCGAACAAAATATTTTGTTCCGATACCTCAATCCAAAGCCCATAGATGTAATCGTATTTTACAAGCGTAAAGCGTCCAAGAACAACTTGACGAATGTGGAATACTGTATATCCGCTTTTTTTTTTTTTTGCGACAGCTCGCAATAAAAAGAAAATACTGTTACTAAACAATTAACTCGTTACCGGTTACCAGAATATGAATTTCGTAATCAGACACGTAGTCGCGGGAATAAGATACAATTTAAATACTAAACTTATATGTTGGAATCATCCTGAATTTAGAATTTAAAAGTTGAAAAAGTTTTCGTTGCAAAACAATTTATAATTCGGCGGAATTTAACGTTGAAAGTCCGAAGTTGTCTCAGCAAGATAAAGAAAAACGCGGGAAGAGAACGACATTTTTTTACAAACCATATAAAATGGTATCATCTGCCTGTTGGTGTTGAAAAAAAAACCTTCTGAATAGCTCGCATTTCAAAAAAACAAATTATAGTTTAAAAAACATCAGACTTTTTAAGTTTAATAACAAATAAATGCTGCCTTTTTATCTCAAACAATATTTATAATAAAAATAAGACTCCAGCTTACATCAAATTATTTTTATTTACGCTGCGGACTGTCTTAATTTAGACTTAAGTAATCTTTCAGTTCAATGGATAATTTATTAAGTCTCCGAAATGAGACATCGTGTGCTTCTTTTCTTTCTAAATAACTGCACAAATTAATTACGCCAACGTGATCTTCTGTAACGAATGAATGGATTGGTAGGATTATCACAAAGAATGTTTAGATTCCGTTTAAGTTTAAACGATTTGTATCAGATATAGCACAGAAAGGATTGAATTATCATTGAAAAGGTAGAGTCAGAATGAAAAATTCAATGCCATGGCCAAGATTTGAAACACAGATCTTCGGCTATCCGTGCCGCTGCTCTGCAACTTGAGCTACCATGGTAACGTGCCAACGTGATACAACATTAAATCATCCTACTGACTCACATTAATTTAACTCAAGTTGCAAAGCAGCGACACGGAGAACCGAAAATCTCCGTTTTAAATCCCGGCTATGTAATTGAATGTTTCAGTCTGATTCGACTAACTCCTATACATGGCCAGTGTGAAAAAGTTATCACGCTATTGATTTATAATTTTTCATTGTATATATTTATTTTTTAAAAATAATTTTAGTTCGCCATAGGCCAATTTTCTTGAAACTTTTTCTTTCTTGTTTTCCGTTTTAGATCGTTCTTCTGTTAAAGTAATTTTAACGTTCGCGTACACCCATGCCCGGAGCGGGACTCGAACCCGCAGTTTCGAGGGTGTTTTTAAAACGTTAGGAGTCAGTTACGAACTGCTTTAAGTGACGAGCCACGAACTGATTGATAGTCAAGAGCCACAAACTACTAGTTCCAGTCAGTGGCGTAGCAAGGTCCACACCAGGCCCCGTTTTGAACATAGGCCCGGAAATCTTGTTCATTTATTTTTACCAAAGCAGTGACGAGTCTTAGTTTGACTAAATAAACAGTTGACTATAACATTATACATTTTAAAAGAACGAATTAAATAAAAACAAACAGGTTATAAACAACCACGTCGTCTGCTGGAGAAGGCAATGGTCTGGTTCAATTTCGAAATTCGCCCAAAAGATACCTTCTCGATCAAACCAGGAAAATATTCCTACACTTACAATAAATCATAAGCAGAATTCTGAACAACGAAAAGAAGAAACTAACAATCAAGAACAACAAGAAACCATTTTGGAACATGCTGTTGAAGAAGAAAGGGAAGCTAATGAAAAACATGTCGCCGAAGAAATAGTTCCGTTTGAACAACAGCAGCATAATGATGTTGCTGACTCACTCTCGGATTCATCCGATGGAGTAAACGAATTTACTCTTAATTCCGATGGAGGAGATTGGCCAGTCTCAATGCCAGATGACCTCAAAACAGGTATTAATAAGAAGAGGCAATGAATGTTAAAACTTGGTGAAAACCAAAGGGTCAAATCATTAATGAACTTCATTTTGAAGTTTGGTAGAATTCCACTAGTAACAATCTCTTCTCTCTCTATATATATAAAAGGCTTTGTCCTGACTGACTGAATGAATGACTGACTGACTGATTGACTGAATGACAGGAATCAACGTACAGCCTAAACTATAACAGGTAGAGACTTGGAATTTTGACAGTACCTTCGTTGCATAATGTAGGTGCTCACTAAGAAAGGATTTTGAAAAATTCTGATTCTAAATGCCAAAAATTAAATGTTTTTGAAAATACTTAATCCCTTTTTACATATAATTATCAATTCCAAATCACAGAATATATTGTTGCCAAATGGTATCAGGTGGGCTTGGAAAAAACAAATGAAATGCCCTTTTGACAAATAAGAGAAGTTATCAAAATAATTCATGTCATAAATAAATATTACAGAATGAAATCCACTAAAATAATGGAATCACATAACTTTCTCTACCCTGGACATAGAGAAAACAAAACGAGGTATGGTAATGTGTATATTATTATATTATATCGCAGGTTTTTGGAGAGAAAAGTATGAAAGTGATAATGCTTTCTGTTTAATTTCATCTCCAAAACGGTTTTACGGTAACATAAGAGTGGGAAATTTCCCGCCTCGATATTACAATTTTATGTTACTGGAATTTCTGTTTTTCTTATTTAAACCTCTACCAGGCTTGCTGTGCACTGTACAAGCGATGGGATGCAAAATTCTAGATCCTCTATGAGCCATAAAAAACTATCTCAAGCGTTTTCTGAGGGAATAGTTTGAGTGTAATAAGTCGTTCTTCCTATTTCAAATTATAAATGCCTATATAAGGACCTAGAATTTAAAATTGAAAATCCTTCATATGTTAATTTCCAATTACAAAATACAAAACCCGGGCGACGCCGGGTCTTTTAAGCTAGTTTGAAATAAAACTTATATTAAGTTTTATTTAAAGGGTCAAAGCCGCCAATGAACTACAAAATGGTTTTATAAGCAGCTTCTTAGCGGAGGATTTATGGTTTATTCACCTGCCAAAGACTTACGGAAAAAACTTAAATTTGCCTAATGCTTAATAAACATATGAATCCAAAACGAAAATAGCATAAGCCATTATTAAATAGTTTATTCAGGCCCACAGAAATATCTGAATTAGGTAGCTCACGATGGTATATATTTTGTGTAGACTGTGAATGGTAGGGTAGGCCCTCATTTTGATTAGCGCCCCAGATTTCAAGCTTGACAAGATCACAAAAATGTGTAATAGTTTAATTTGTAATAGTTAATGCATCTATGCCAGCACAACAAGGTGTCTTGAAGATGATAATAATAGTCGAAAGGCGCACAAATCAAGAATGTTGAGCTGATGGTTTTAATCAAATATTTTTTTCGCGTAACTTCTTAAAGTACATTGATTACGATATATTCCCAAAACCATCTCCCCTATACCAAATTACGTATATTCCCAAAACTTCACGAAACGTTTGATCATGGTGACTTGACACTTTCATATTTGTGAGATGGAAGTAGCGCTTGACATTTTATTTAACTTCCGCTTCCAGATTCCCTTATAGTAGATTCCGAACCGGATACTAACTTAAGAGAGTGCACAAAAGATAATAATGACTATTGTGAAATAGCTGCTACGTTATCTTGAAGGAACAAATCATTATTTAATATAGGATGAACAATGGTGTCAATATTTTATTAGTCCACAGCATTTTTTCCCAGGCGCACAGACTGTACTCCTAAGAGGCAATCTATATCCTGGCCTGATAAGCTAAAGACTTCAACCCCTAGTGTGTCATTATATTACAAAGCATCACTAATCTTCCTGCAGGTGATTATCTTCTGCGTTTCATGGCGACGTCCTTAGTACCTTCTGGCAGTTCATCAGCATTGTCTACTTCAATGAAGCCTGGTTGAGGACTGTATGAATAATCCATCTTTAAGGATTTTCTTCTAACAAGTAAACAGGTAAATTAATTCAACTTGTTAATTCATGCATGTCGGCAGGTTGCAAATATCATAATTAATGCTGATTACTTATTCCTTCTAACGTGATCTTAGTATTTTCATTAAAAGATTGCAAGATTTCAGGAAACGCTTCGGAAATTTCTAAAAATGAGAAAAAGTGCCAAAGTTTAGTTCACAAATTATATTATGCATTCAAGTGACTTTTTTGTCTACTTGATCTGCAGAGTTATATAGACCTAGATATTCGTTTTCGTACCTTCTATTCTATGAAGATTAATTTCTGTTGAAAATTGTTCATAAAAAATCAGCACCTCATACGTCATCAAGTAGCCTACTTTCTGTTTCATGTATCTGACCAAGAAGATTCGTTTCTTTTGAAATTTTGTCATAAAATCAGCACTTCATACGCCATTACGTATTTTCTGTTCCAAATATATCTCACCAAGAAGATTGGTTTCTGTTGAATTTTTCATAAAAATTCAGCACTTCATATGTCATTACTGCAAGTTTTGATAATGAATAAAGCCTTCTCAGTTTAAACTTTCTTTTTACTTTCTTTAGCCGAACCGTAGGTAGAGGAAATATATTGTTCGATCAGTTCCACCCTGTTGAGATTTCAGAACAGATCTGTGTGCCTGTCTGTGAACAGATATGCCTACGTGGAAAATAGAAAACAACATCACACTAATTAGTTCATTTAAAATGAATGTTTGAATTCAGTGTTGACTCGCGAACAAGAAGATTTTACTTGAGGCCGAGGCAACTGAATGCGTAGGCCTACTTTCGAAATGCGGCCACTTATTCTAGAGAATATGAAGCGCGAAATACAATTGTCTTTGTACTTAGGTTAGAGAAAGCCAATAATTGAGAGTTGCGCATCAGAATTTAAAATTATTTTAGGGAAACTTTAACCTAGGGAAGCGCTAAACTTGAGGCAACCATAGAATATACCTGTACAATCTAGAAAACTTTTGAGAAAGGCTGTCTTGTTTCTGTAAGACAGAAAATCATGTCATAGTAGGTTGCTAGTCTGATGTAACAAAGTGTCAAAATGCTTTTGTTTAATCAGTCATAATTGCAATTATGATAAATGGAAAAAAGTTATTTTTTAATCGATTTCCTAGTTAGGCCTCAGATCGATTCATTAAGCAGGGCTTACGAAAGAACAAAGGTCTAGTTTGATAAGCATATGTGAAGGGATATGTGGGTAGTGTTATTTGTCAAAGCTACCTGTATTGCAACTTCCAAAGCCGTAAATGAACACTGCAAAACAATATGTTGCCATGAGAACTGATTTGCATTTGATAAATTCTATCTAACATACTACCGTAAAATAGACACTAAATTGGACATTACTCCGATACCCCGATTTGGCTCTTTCCCGTGGATGTTATAAATGTGTATACCAAGTTTCATGAAAATCTGATTATGCGTACTTGAGTTATCGTGCGTACAGAGACACGGACAGACGGACAGGCATTTTCTAGTCCACCACACAATCTCATAAAGTACCAATCTGGCACTTAATAGTTCAATGAATTCAGTTACATATTACATAATATAATTTTTCCTAACATTCGTCCAGTTAATAAGACAAATGGTTTAGCACTTTAACGTAAGTTATTTAATGAAGTTATTGTTAACATTATACTACACCAATTCTAATGCTATTGTTATTATTAACATAATAATAGTAACAGCGAAATTTTATTTTTTACAGATAAACTAATACAGGTACCAGCCTTGGTACAGGTATACCTGTTCGCAGTGATAGGCTTCGAAATTTAAATTCCGAGCGGAATTGATAATTAACCATATTTCATTGTGAGTTTATAAAAGTTTTAATGAATTACTCTTAATATTTTAGTAACAAAACTCAAGGGAATACAAGAATAGCCCAATAAAGTTCAGAATCCAAATGCATGTTTTTCGCAATGGGCTTGCAGAACAGATGGACAGATATTCTACAGACGCCTTTTGCGGGTAATAGGTAGGCGTATAACGAAAAACTTTTTTTAGGTGTTATCTCCATTTTTATTATTTTTGAAAAGAAACTAACTTATACTTCTATACTACGTGAGGTAGTCTACTAAACTATTTTGTGACAGTTTTATAGGAACTTGTTCTTAAATGGTTCTAGTATAATAATAAAATATATGTTGAATGAGTGCTATTTCCAATACAAAGTAAAATATATCTGAATAAACCGTGGAATAAACTAAATAAAATTATTTTATTAGTGCTCAGGAATAGTAGGCCTATTTATAATACAAAAGAATAATAACCGTGGCGAATTCTTGTAGATCCACAGAAAATAATTTCCATATTACAATATTAGCATCCAATTTATTTAGCGGCAAAACAGAACAGACTATTAAATACTACACATTACATTATAAGGGCTTCTCAAATGGAAAATGTGACAATCGATGACGCAAGTGTAATACGTATTTTCACACATCGCAACGTAAGTGTAGGCTATTGCAAGAGGTTCAATGTACAATGTTAATTACAATTAGTAATACACTGGATAGCAGCTGGAAGTCCACTGCTCATATTTACATAAGCGATAGCGTAGGCTATATATTTTGTTAGTTTATATAGGCCTACAGGAGTGGATGTGATACAGATTTCAAACAGGTTACATCATGAATGTTCGAAGTGCGTTACCTTTGATCTGAATTTAACATAAATTGTTGGGCTTGTTTGTAAATAATGTGTTGATTAAAATTAAAGCATCAATATGCCTTTATTAGGCAAGTTCCGTAGATATTTATGTTGAAATTAAAGTCAGATTTTCTCGTTGCAAGATTAGAGAAAAACTATTTCCAAATATTGTTATTTCAGTGAAACATTGTATTCTATGGAACCCCACGTAGGGGGGAGAGGCGGGTTGGGAACGACCCTAAGCACATAGGCGATACATGCGGGCCCTTTGTGCCAACCCCCTGGTAATGGGATGATTGGTTTGCCCAAAGACCCCCCGAAGCAGATTCCACCACGAGCCCACGAAACTCTCCAACATCCAGCTAGAACCAGAAACCATACCACGTGCCCCAAGTCACCAGGGTCCCACACGAAAAGAACCCGGAGGGTCGCGGCACACCAGAGAGCCCCCAGGTGTGTAGCACACCACCAACAACATGACCACAAGCAACGGGGCAAGACGGGAGAGGCCCGCAGCGGATGCTGCAGCGGGAGATGGCCCGAAAGCCGAGAAACAATAGGAGAGTGTTGGTGGAATGGAAGGGGGAAACATGAGGATCCCCGAGAAAACCCTCCAAAGTCACGGATTCGTCCACCACGAATGACACGCCCGCCTGCCTCGGGATTTGAACTCGGGACCGCTGGCCAGTGAAACATTACTGGTATTGTTTGGAGATGCATTGAATACCTAGAATTTTAATTTATATGATAACTTTCTTATTTGGAAGAGGATCTATTAGCAGGACTGTATTTGCCAGTGATAACATGATAACCCGCTTCCGCCTACTGCATTAACGCATTGATGGACGACGGCAGAACTACTCGAGAAAATGGGATTGACAATTTACCTGGCCTAAGCTAGTACTCGACCATTCTGCAAAGGTCATGCAATCCCCTTATGCTCAATCCGGTCGAGCTCGGTAAGACAATAAAATACAAGACAAAAAGTTTGATGTGTGTCCCAGCGTGTATGTAGATATTTGCAATACCAGGACAGCTCCCCCAAAAAAGTGACGGGGCAGGGGCAGGGGCAGGGGCAGGGGCAGGGTACGAAGGCCGTAATACGTCTCTTCATCCTGTCAGAAGTAGAGTAGGATTACTTCCACAAAGTCTCTGGCCTTGATGACTAATCCAGCCAGCGAGCTTCTCGTTATGTCTCGTAACCAAGATGCGCGGATTCGCTGCGCGTAAGATCAGTGAGCTACTGTTGAGCACAGAGTAAAGATCATGCTGCACGTTGCCAGTGGTAGAAAATACTGTAATAGTTGAGTGGAGGGATAATGCCGCAGAGACAGAGACAGACAACACGTGGAGTGGGATAGCCAATCAGAGCGAAGCTACCTCCCCTAGGCAGGAACTCTACGAACGGTGAGACTCGCTCCTAAGGTATGTACGTGAAAACCCAGAGACTTTGTGGAAGTAATCCTACTCTACCCGGAGCTAACGGACATATTTCCGACCGTTTAAAGGGATTGAGTTTGTGGTGACGGGATAAGCAGAAACATGAATTTAAATCCTCAGCTTGTACTTGATCTCATTGGCTGAGATGTTAGGCCTAATCATTGAAAACTAAAATCTCATAATGTGTACCGTACTTATATATAGTGTGTACTGTAATAAAATAATTAATCAATGAGGATAGCCTAAAAATGTCGTAGACATTAGTGGGGGAAAAAAGATGATACAGTCATGTGAAAAGAATGGACGATGGGAGATTGTCCAAGGCGGTGATGAACTGGGAACCTGATGGAAGACGAAGGAAAAGGAAGGCCGATTGAAACCTGGATGGACGGTGTAAGGAGGAGCATGTTAGCAAGATGTCTACAAGATGAAGATAGAATGGACAGACGATAGTGAAGGAGATAAATTAGTTAAAATTGGAATCTATAATTATTACGTATTGTTTGGTTCAGGGGAAACAACAACTTTGCGGGGGGAAATATAACCTTAAGGAAAAAGTGTGTATATGTATATGTGTGTATGTCGAAAGACGCTACTGCTTGAAGCCATGATTATATTTTTCTGATTACAGAATTCATTCTTCGAAAATGACGCCGAAAATGAGCGAAACAGCGGTTACCAAGGAAGGGAAAACAAAGGAAGAGGCATTTAAGGTAGGTAGATAAAGCAACATTAGTCACTAATAGAAGTGAGAGCCAGTCATAGGTATAGTAATATGAATATCTTCATTTTCAATCGGGTATTTTGTCTCCTTTCCACATAATTATCTAAATGACTAAGCCATTCAGTGACTAAGCCACTTGGTCTTGACCGTAGGATCTTGTAAGTGTCCAAATTGAGAACCTGGACCTTACCCAATCCATTGATTCTCGTACCTGACTAAAATTAAAAAATCTACAATTTTTTATTTTTTTATAATTCCATGACTAAAATAATGTAACTTATTTTTTAAGAAAGTGCAATTAATCAGCGTTTTTATTTTCATTTGTAACTTATACCTTGCAAGCATATCAATCTCTGTCGTAGAAAATAAGTACTGTAAAGTAACATTGAATTGTATGGCAAATTTTCAGATTGTGTATCGTGTATTTCTCCTTTGTACCGTATAAACAAAGTAGGCCTATAATTAGAATAACATTTTATTTACTCTACAATATTAATGTTTTTAGAAATAATATTTGTACATAGGTATATTCTAAAGTTACAATTAAATGACATACGGTGTTTGCTGTCACTACTACAACCATTCAAGATCTATGAATCAGATATAGTACAATCACTAGGTGTGGGTGCTCACCGGTTGATGATTATTCCGGATATACTGGTCCAGGTAAAGCAGAATGACCTTTTCCGATGTCGAAGCGTACATAAGCAATAACGTTTTGCTGGGAGACTGGATATGAACAATTGTCCAGGACAGGAAAATCTGAAAGAAATTAGATGTTGTTTATAAGTCAAGAGAAAGTAAATACTGCTTGTACAGGAAGAAATAAAGATTACTTAAAACGATTGACGATACTTATAAGAAAAATATAATAAACTTGAATTTACAATGCTTGTGGATACTGTGCAAACTAACAAGGGCAGTTCAAAACCTTATCAACTGAAGACTTTTACGGCAAAATTGTTCTTTAACGCCTGTTTTACCTCACCTTTCTGAGATGAGTTACAAGCATATGCCCTTAGGGGTGGTATTATAAATACGGTTTAAACGATGGGTTAACTTGAGTGTTTTAGGTTGCTTATCTTATCTTAGCATATAGAATCTTATTTCGGGTTTTATTAAATAAGGTTAGGACTCTCTCCTTCGTCAATCTGAATCTATTTAAAACCTCATGTACCTCCCACATCTGAAGATGTTTAGATCAATCTCACAAAATTCTGGGTCTCCGAGGTCTTTCAATATGTAAATAAATTTTTTTATCATCATCGCTCATCATTTCCTGGCATACCTCCGCAATATAGCTGGAACCGCCATCTATCAATATTGCCTTAACCTCGAGTTAAACGGGAGATGAGTTTCAGTCAATTTAAACTCAATTTTAACTGGAGATTAAGGTTTATAATACGGAATAACACGAAAAACTCAAGTTTAAATCTAAGTTAAACCATCGTTTAAACCTAAGTTAAACCATCGTTTAAACCTTCTTTATAATACCGGCCCTAAGGGAAAGAACACATACATAGATGCCACATTTAGAACATAAGTAGACTCCATGGCCTGTGAAGAACCCAGCGCATGGCTTCCTCCTTCCACACACAATCCGAAATGCCCAATTGTCAAACTGACTCTTTCCCCACAATAGCAGTAAAGCGAACATTTAGATATAAAAACTGCCATGACTTAAATATATTTTCTTCGAAATCAAGGCATTCGTAATTCTGTCAGTTGTTGTAAAGGGTTTTCCCCCATAAGCGAACATTTAGATAAACAAACTGTCAGGAATTAGGAAATATATTTCCTTTGAAAGTAAAGCACAGTATCACAATTCTTTTAAATTGATTAAAATATAGGAATTACACATTTGTGTCATCTGTATGCAGTAAATTCTTGCACAATAAGTAAATAAAACTGTTTTATTCAGTGAACTTAAAAAAAAATCCTGTGTTCGAATATTCCAGAGTGATTTCATTATCAATATCTAGACTAGACCTGGGAAAGTACCTTTTAGTTGGAGACGATATTTTGCCTTTGATAAGTCTTCGCAAGTCGCAATATGAGAAAGAAATCGTTCGATGAGAGGGCCTTTAAAAGGATTGGTAGAGTGTGTTCACGTTTATTTTTAGTATACCGTTGGTTAAGAAAAGAGACATCGTACCTCCGAAATTAGCCATTTTCAAGTTATAGTTGTGAAATAGGCCTACTCGGAGGGGGGGGGAAGCTCTACTACGCTCTAATCGATGGTACGAGGGTTGGAAGTTTAATAGTGGCAACACGTCTATAAAATCAAGGTGAATTATAGGAAGTTCAGATCAGTTTTGTTGAATGTTGGTTGGATATCCAGCATACTTCAGAGCAAATAGGAGCCTTCTATCACTACGAATACCTTCACAGTAACCAGAAGAAATTGAGCTGGCTCTATCAACCTGTCTAAAATGAATTCTGGATCTGACAATGAATTTGCACAGAAGTATCTCGTGTGGGTACTTTCTGAAAAGTGCTCAATGAGCACTATTCGAAAATATAAAAACATATTGAGCGTTCTATTAAAAATAATAGAGTTAGAGTTACTTCTGGTTAAACGGCAAGTCCGCAAAATTCGGTAATAAAGTTATTGAACTCTCCTATAGGTCTATCTTAACAAACCAAGTTTGAACCACATGCTTCAAAAGTTATTTGGGTGATGCAGGACTTTCAGCTAACCATGTATACATATTAAGGTTTCAGTAATGTAATATAGGCCTAAGAGAAGCGTAGGATGTCACACAAAAAGGCAAGATACATAATAAGTGTAAAATAGATGTGCTCAAATAATGATTCACCGAGACAACAAAACGTATCAAATACGTCAACTGGATTTATATTTCTGACGCAGATGCAATGGTCAATATGCAATCTACTTACGCTATGAACAAGTATTTTTTTATACGAGTATATAAATGATTGTTTTGTTTTATAATCAGTTTGTCGAACAACCGCAGCAAAAAACCCTTCGAAATGTGACGTTAACATGAATATTATATTACATCAAGTTGAACTTCCCATTGACCTTCATGGCATTTTGTTGTTCCGGGAACAGTATGGACTAATTTTACTGAGGACCTTTAGACCCCTAGTGATAACAAAGAACAATCGTTACTAGTGTCAGTTCGGCATCCACAGTGAACAAACAAGGTAGGTCTGGTACAATGTCAATACAACATTCATGCTCATTTATAAAATAATCGCAATCAGGTGTTAAAATAACAGAAGGTGCACATTTTTAACAGTGACAATAATAATAATTGTTGTTGTTGTACGAAGATGAATGCTGTTCTTATATTTATAGTTAGAAGATTATGAAAGAGGATATGTAGGCCTACAGCATAAAAATAACCTCTTCAAGAGTTATTTAATGTTTTCCTGAGTTTGTGGAAGGGAAGAGAACATTGCAAGTATTTCGTGAAACATTTCCAGGATATTTATCTAGTTTTTCATTCTATGACATTTTAATCCCAACAATCTAAGGTTAGGTTTCAAATTAGAAACTGATAGGAGAATCACAATCCCAAGAACAAAGTTAAATAAAGTATTACAGATCATTACAATTTTATTGATTTGAAGGATACGCTTTCAAATCTCCTCAGGTCGTAGTAAAATGATTATGAAACCTATAACAGTTATTTATAATCCAGGTATTAAAAAGAGATTTTATTCTGCGAGACGAGTGTAGCAAACCTACAAGCAATATAAAAGTCTTTTTTGCATTATGTACACCATACACTATTTTTTAGACGGTCGTTAATTTTTTTAAAATAATAATAAATGTCAGATTTATTGTAATGAATTATGCACCATGGAGCCAGTCAAATTGGATAACACAGATAGCTGTTATTGATTTTCTGGTACAGGGCTACCAACTTAAGAACAACACTTTTCACCCACCAAATACGATGATTCTTGCAATCACCGCGAGAAATTTCACATTTGAAAAGGTGTAGTGAATTTTTTAAATTGTTATTCTTTATTAAAGTGAATCTAATTAACAATCACATGCACATATTTTTAAACAAAAAGAGTACTTTTTTATACGAAGCAATCAAAGTTGATTACCCTGGAGTGTTATAATTTTATACTACTCAGTGGCATATTATTCTCCTTTTCTTCTACACAACTACAAGGTACAATGTGTTAAGATAAATTCATGATATTATGTTGACGTTTAGCTCATAGGCCTATGTCTTTCTTTCGATTTGGACCAACAAGTAGGGACTCGATTTCATGGTTAATAAAACTTGTGAATGTAGGCTCAAAGCGGGATAAAAGCGGTGAAATAAAATGCCAAATATTACTGTACTAATTTACATTTCAATGCTTTATTTAACCTGTTCATTAAAATGAGTTAGCGTTGTTTTTTAAGTTCCCTGCTGTAAGATTGGATCTTTCATTGGATTAAATGTTATTGTATGCTGAAAGGGCTCTTTCACAATCAACATCTGAAATTGAAATGTGAAGCTATTGGAGAAACTTTGGGTAGCATTGGATATTCTGGTACTAATCTTCGTACAACTTGCTCTACGTTATTTCTCTTACAGTATATTTTTTGCAGTCTTTTTGCAGCTGCATTTAGAAGTTAGAAAAATCACAAACATGTACATTATCAAAAAGTGGGATTTTAAAAATGTTGTCTTCTAAAGAAGAATCTACTACAGCAATTTTAACTATGGCAAGTTCAATAATGCTAGGACAGAATAAAAGGATCACAGCATGGTTAAGGTCCAGGATCTTTTAAAATTAAATATCTAACCTTATCAATGCATTCCATGCCAAAATCGTTTAGCATCTATCACTTCACATAACATCAAATTTACTAACGGTTTCTTATTTTTTAAATAAAGCTCTCTACAAGTTTATAGTCATCAATAGGGACCAGATTTTTAGGTTTTTAAAGACCCTGTTTTAGGTTTTCCAATAGGTGAAATAGTTTTTTTAGGTTTTTGTCCAAAATATCGTATTCGGGTAGAATAATTGGTTTAGTGAATTTGAATGTGCTACATAGGATTCAATACATAATACTTGTAAAGTTTAACTTAACAAAATTGACTTAAATTTGAGTAAACTTGCTTTAGGACAATCTACTCTTATACAATTCAACGGCCCTAAATAGCGTGTTTGCTCGCCCGCTTCGTGAGACATCGGGTATACTCGGCGATGTTCGTCTCTCGCAGTCTAAACTTTCATGACGACTACAAAATTAGGAAGGAAAACCGTTTCTTTATTATATAAGGCCTAAGTGAAATGAACACAATGAACAAATATTCTAATTTTATTTTTACTTACAATTTTCATAGCTCTGAACCACAAACATTTTTTTAATAATCTACCAGTGTAATTTTCTTAAAATCCTGGAGTCAATGAATAATGGCGGGCGAAGCCGGGGGCAACAGCTGTAAAATATTGATGGTTATATCTCTTGAAATATCGCTGATAATAATCATCCAAACAAACCATTCCTTCCCTTGAAACATTATATAATTTCTGAAAATTACACTGAATTGATAAAATAAAATTCACATCATATTCATGTCAATAAGCAGCTGAGAAACAATACGTATTATGTGTTCACAGGTTCTTTGGAACTGCATAATCGATTCTGATATAGTTTTCCCAGGGGGCGCTTTCATGTCGTGGAATGTACTCTAAAGCAGGAATTTTAGCTGTTTCATTAATTATTAATGGCTTAGTTTATGAATGATTCGCGTGCAAGTGTTAATAAATATAATGCTTTAATAATTATTATGCTCTTAATTTTTAATTTTTAAAAGAATTATCGTGGCGAAGCCACGGGCACCTCCTAGTATTATACAATTGAAGAAACAAAGCATAAACAATCAAAAGAAGCAGTGAAAATAAGATTGCCTCACATTTCCTGGTTACAGTATATCACTAAATTTCTTTAAAGATTCTCAACTGTGAAGTTCTTCCTGTTATCTCTTAAAGTACATTTGAAGGCAGAAAATGTACTTTCAACCTCGCATTACGTCAACAATGGTTGTTCGTACGAATATATTAAAAGGAATACGCCGGTACTCTTACACTTCCTCTCTTGATACTGTCCATCCTAGCCGACAATGGGTTGAACGAAACGCTGGTGGTATTAATTTCAACCCGACAAAAATTGTCTCTCCGCAAAATATCGATTTCTCAACTGGTGACAAACATAAAGACAAAAAAGTAGCCTAAATTAGATATTTTAGGTTTTATATCCCGTTTAGGTACATTTAGGTTTTTATACCCCATTTAGGTATTTTTAGGTGCCACAGAATTAATGTGGGTGAATCCTATGGCCATGATTCGAAAAAGTGTATGATCGCTTTTTGTTTTGGAAGTAAGGAAAAAAAATAGATAAAAACCTAAGAATCCGGTCCCTAGTCATCAACAAGTTAATTTACTTTAGAAACAATCTTATGGGCAAATGCATAATCTGTTCTTTCAAAACGAGCTCTCTATGCTGCGGAAGATGAGGCAGGCTTGTTTTATTCTTGAAATAAGGATTTTAGTTTGTCAGTTTCGCATAAATATCGCAATGAATTAATAATTTCGTGGTAAATCGTAAATACGCCTTCATTTCGTGAGTTAAGGTAAAATTCGCGTTTAATCGCGATAGTAAAAGTAAGTAATTGTGGGAACAAACGTCATAAAATCGCGTTTTCGCGATCCACCAAAAAATTGTGTCTCTAATTATGGGACATAAACAGACAAAAATACACATCTTTCACACCCCAATTTTTAGGTGAATTATTGCGCTATTAATTTATAAGTACGAACTATCGTGTTGCTCTATGTGGAGTAGGCATATTAATTATTTGGAGGCAAACTAGTCTGTGAGGGCAGCTGTTCTGCACAAATATTGAGGTGTCACATAACAAAAATGGAGGAAACAGTTAAATTAGGTAAGAAAAAGCAAAATAAAGGATAATAGATATTTGTAAAACTTTTCGTTCTTTTCATGATTTCGTCACATATCCCCATTTTTAATTAATAAAACGGTAGAGGGAATTCTATTTTCTGCAACGGCTATGAAAGGAAGTTTAGTATTTTTCACATATTTTTAGCAATTCTCGTTAAGTTTTTGGAAACGGTCGTAAATTTCAAAATTATATAGCCTAATTATTAAACATTTTCCTACAAAATAATATGACAGTAAAGCAAATGCATTATAAAATAAAACAAACCGTTGAAACTCATGATTTTAAAAACTTCACTTATTACAAGATTCATCACTGAAATGCAGTTCAAGCTGCATCAGGAAGATAACCAGAAGAAGCTCAACTTAGAGTAAGATTACCTCTACAAAGTCTCTGGGTTTTTACGTATATATCTTAGGAGCGAGTCTCACCGCTCGTAGAGTTCCTGGGTAGGGGAGGTAGCTGCACCCTGATTGGCTTTCCCACTCCACGTGTTGTCTGTCTCTGTCTATGCGGCATTATCCCTCCACTCAACTATTACAGTATTTTCTACCACTGGAAACGTGGAGCATGATCTTTACTCTCTGCCTAGCAGTAGGTCACTGATCTTACGCGCAACGAATCCGCGCATCTTGGTAACGAGACGTAACGAGAAGCTCGCTGGCTGGGTTAGTCTTCAAGGCCAGAGACGTTGTGGGAGTAATCCTACTCTACCAATAACATTCCTCTTATTATTCAGTAAATTTTCCGTGAGTTAAGATATTCTTCAAAAATCATAGACTCATAGTATAATATTGTTAACAAATAGCAGTAAAAATCATTAGATAATTTTCCAAGTATGAAATAATATTTTTGTCCGTCAATTTTTTAAAAATCGCCCGGAATCAAATTCGGGCCATTCAATGCGGTACCGATCTCCTTATCTTCTCGAATGAGAGTTATCTACGTAATAAATTAATAAATAACATCCGGAGGTCAAAAGTTGAATTATCATATTGGAAAAACAAAATCTATTGTAAAAACAAAAATGTTTGTCGTTCATTAGAGATATTAAGCTGCACGTTATCTCCCTAACCACAGCTGTTTTGCCTTGGCAATGAAACACAAGATTTGTCATCCAAGCTATAACGTGGTGGATATAGCAGCGTGTTGTATTGCCGAACAAGAATGAATATTTTAACTTATGGACCTGCAAGCTTATAATCTGTTTGTTCACCCAGACCTTGATATTGAGAAACACGAGTGACATCAGCAGACTTGTTCATATAAATAACGTAAGCAAATACATTCACCTCAATAATACTTGGCTTTTCCGATCACACCAGATTATATTATGATCTTAAACCCAAAGCCGTCTCCCTCCCCAAATAAACTAAAATCCAGGGTAACCCAGTTCTTCTCAGTGTGGGCAACACAACACCAGCGGCCTAATCTACGATACCGTAAGCTATATCGGTGTGCTTATGACAAGATGAATTCCAGGTCCGAACGACAGAGTTTTCTGAAAAGAATAAAATCAGGTAAACTGATATAACAAAGTTTAATCAGTGATTGTAATTACGATATGCAGAAATTGAGTTATTTTTCTAATTTATCTCCGAGTTAAGCTCTAAGATTGATTCATTAAGCAAAGCTTGCGGAAGAACAAAGGTCTAGAGTTTGATATTTAACCTTAATTCACACTCGTACGTACAATGATATAAGAAATTCTTAAAATATGTCAATATTTCGCAAAACGTACTGGCAAAGAACTCCGCTTAATGTACGTAGGCCTAATTATTTCACAGTAATATACCTTCTGTATATAACAATATTCATGTAGTACTCATTCCAACTTGAACAATGAAATAAACAAACATCTGACTGCATTGGAGTCAAGGCCCTCAATGATTAACAAAGCGCCTTTGTAGTGTAGTCATGACTTCCCATTTAAAAAGCATTTGACTTTTATTTAGTCGTTACTCCGGTGCCAGTCAACCGATTTGGTCCAAAATAAATAGGCTTTTTGCCATGGAATTATAAATGCCATAAACCAAGTTTTATGAAAATCCGATAAAGAGTATTTGAGTTATAGCATGTACAGACACACGAACGGACAGACAGACATTTTCCCGTCTCTCTCACAGTCTGGGAAAGACAATTAGCAAAAAAAAATAAAAAAAAAAAAAAAATCAACCAGATAATTTGGTCTAATTGGAAATAATACTCTACACATCACTCACATTATAGCAAGTCATAAACTCGCTAACCTAGCCTAAACTCATCTAACCTCCGCCATTATTTATTAATTTTTTTAAGTTCTTAAACTTACAGAGCTTTGGGCACTTGGCAGTCTTATAGGCTAATAGCCACGGCACTCACATAAATATTTATTAGTACATACTAACTACCAGTTTCTCAATAAATTAAACCCTACGATATTACCAGGAACAAGAAACTCAACTGATAGAAGTGTTATTTAATTAATGAAGGAAGTTTACACAGTGAAGTTATTAAATATGTAAGCATATGAGTGGAGACTTAATACACTGAACTTCACTAAATTTGTACTACCCTGGACCGGTTTCGGGATTATAACTTTACCCCATTTTCAACATACTCATCAGTTGGAGTACGTTGAAAATGGGGTAAAGTTATAATCCCGAAACCGGTCCAGGTTAGTACAAATTTAGTGAAGTTCAGTGTATTAAGTCTCCACTCATATGCTTACATATGATAGAAGTGTGTTTACTTTACTCGTTCCTCAGACGTCAACAGAGTAGCAAGAAGCAATCGGCATACTGAAAGGATTATTAACTTCTTCTTCGTTCATAGGCTCTATGATTCCCAATGGAATCTCTTTGGCCTTCTCAACTAGTTCGCCCCATTTCTTTCTGTCTTGTACCATCAGTTTCCAGTTAGAGACTCCCATTTCCTCCATATCATTGTTTAAGTCATCCTCCCATCGATCCTTAGGTCTTCCTTTTGGTCTTGTTCCTTGTGGTTTCCAATTTAAGATATACGGTAATCTTCCTTTTTGGCATTCTTAGTGTATGTCCTAGCCATTGTAGTCTTTTAGATTTGATGAGGCTAACAATATTTACTTTATTGTTTTTTGAGGTGTAATTCATTATTCCTTCTTGATCTCCAGGTTCCACCTTCCTTTATTGGTCCTAGTATTCTTCTGAATATTTTCCTTTCCAATATTTGCAATCTTAATTTATCTGCTTCTTTTAGTACCCAAGTTTCTGATACATAGCATATAACTGGTCTTAATATCGTTGTGCACAGTTTAAATTTGACGTTTTGAAAGGATTAACGCTCAAAATTATTAAAGTAGATTAAGTTGTCACAATATAAAACATAGCAGGTAGATTATAAAATAAATTTTGTAATACATATCACAGTTTCCTAAGGCTATCTCTAAATAGATGTATCAATAAAAAATCTTATTCACATTTCACAATGAAACTTATCTGTATCAAACGCCCACAAAAATACTGAATGCTACTGGTAAGTTCATATGCTTCTAAAATAATAAGGATTTCAGACTTGCAACATTCAGAATATAAATAATGATCCTCCCATCGATCCTTAGGTCTTCCTTTTGGTCTTGTTCCTTGTGGTTTCCAATTTAAGATATACGGTAATCTTCCTTTTTGGCATTCTTAGTGTATGTCCTAGCCATTGTAGTCTTTTAGATTTGATGAGGCTAACAATATTTACTTTATTGTTTTTTGAGGTGTAATTCATTATTCCTTCTTGATCTCCAGGTTCCACCTTCCTTTATTGGTCCTAGTATTCTTCTGAATATTTTCCTTTCCAATATTTGCAATCTTAATTTATCTGCTTCTTTTAGTACCCAAGTTTCTGATACATAGCATATAACTGGTCTTAATATCGTTGTGCACAGTTTAAATTTGACGTTTTGAAAGGATTAACGCTCAAAATTATTAAAGTAGATTAAGTTGTCACAATATAAAACATAGCAGGTAGATTATAAAATAAATTTTGTAATACATATCACAGTTTCCTAAGGCTATCTCTAAATAGATGTATCAATAAAAAATCTTATTCACATTTCACAATGAAACTTATCTGTATCAAACGCCCACAAAAATACTGAATGCTACTGGTAAGTTCATATGCTTCTAAAATAATAAGGATTTCAGACTTGCAACATTCAGAATATAAATAATGATCCTCCCATCGATCCTTAGGTCTTCCTTTTGGTCTTGTTCCTTGTGGTTTCCAATTTAAGATATACGGTAATCTTCCTTTTTGGCATTCTTAGTGTATGTCCTAGCCATTGTAGTCTTTTAGATTTGATGAGGCTAACAATATTTACTTTATTGTTTTTTGAGGTGTAATTCATTATTCCTTCTTGATCTCCAGGTTCCACCTTCCTTTATTGGTCCTAGTATTCTTCTGAATATTTTCCTTTCCAATATTTGCAATCTTAATTTATCTGCTTCTTTTAGTACCCAAGTTTCTGATACATAGCATATAACTGGTCTTAATATCGTTGTGCACAGTTTAAATTTGACGTTTTGAAAGGATTAACGCTCAAAATTATTAAAGTAGATTAAGTTGTCACAATATAAAACATAGCAGGTAGATTATAAAATAAATTTTGTAATACATATCACAGTTTCCTAAGGCTATCTCTAAATAGATGTATCAATAAAAAATCTTATTCACATTTCACAATGAAACTTATCTGTATCAAACGCCCACAAAAATACTGAATGCTACTGGTAAGTTCATATGCTTCTAAAATAATAAGGATTTCAGACTTGCAACATTCAGAATATAAATAATGATAAGGTTGTTGACCTATACATATGTTCACAAGAGAGCAAAGGTATTAGTTCCAACTAGATACGGGAATTTATTAATGACTTCCTGGATGGTGTCTCAAGGTCATTTCTCCTCATTCTGTTTATTGGCTAAATCCTATTAAATATGCATAATTATTTGCTGGTCCAACCGTCCTACTGATATCGAGAGTCCATTCAATATGAATAAAACAATAATAAATGAGTCATAACACTCAGGCAATCTTAGAAATTGATTTGTTTAATATGGTACAAACAAAGAAAATCTAGTTGCATTTTTAAAAATAAATAAGGCTAAATCTATGCAGAAGTCTACAATCAATATTTTGCACAAAATTGGAAATAAATAGTTACTTTGAATCATGTTACTGTTACTGTGGTTGAGTAGTTAGCATCTGTGGGCCAGAGATAACATTCCAGTTTCCCTGGTTTTTGTGGGAAAACAAAAAAATAAGTATAAAGAAAAAACTAAGGGTTCTAATGGAAAAGTTAATATTAGGCAATTTTAGACCTAGTATCTACTAAAAAAAGTCAAAGTCAAATACTTATTTGTTTAATAATTATTAATAATTAAATGTATTAAATTATCTTTTTCTATTTAATACTTTGACAACATGAAATTTACTACCTATATTTTTTTTCTGACATGAATATTTAATAATACAAAGACACTTCAAACTGATTTTACTCAATACAGTGATGACCATAGTATGAATCTTTATTCATCCTTAGATAGATAGATTAATTCGGCCGCAGACAAGTAAATGTATGACATCGTCAAGGTATTAAAATGAATTACCATCCAGTATAATTATAAAATTCATTTATATTATAAATGGGGTTAACCATCAGTTGATTCCGGACTGTCCTACTGAATGTCGGTTTAGGAAGATTCCTTATTCTAATTGTGAGACTATTGAAAAGTTTCATGGATATGTAGTGAAAATTGTTTTGAGTTGCTGTAAATTTACATTTGTTAATATATATGTTAGAATCAGTCCTTGTGGAATAACTATGCATATCATGATTCTTGCTTCATTCTTTTAAACATTTAACATGAAATGGCTGAAAACACAGCTATTTCAATAATTCCGGGGTGCGCGGGCAAAGCGAGTTAAGTCCACTTTCTTGTTACTGAGAATTAGAGTGACTTAACACACTATACCAGCCCAACATAGCTTTAGAGATGGATAAACCCATGAGGCACACATCCATAACTACCGTACAATTTTTAATATTACTTACAATTTTTAATATTACTTACTGGACTTAACACAAATGTAGAGAACATTTTTATCTATAACTCTATGGACATATCTCAATTTTTTAGGATGGTGGGCTTAACTCTCTTTGCCCACGCACCCCGGAATTGAAGAGAAGCCTCCTGGACGCTCATTTCATTATAAGAAAGAGGACATGTCACCCCATAAGTAGAACCAAAAAGTAAATTTTACTTGTGTGTGAAGAACATTTTAAGTTTTAATGATTTTATTAAAATGACACCAACAGTGCAACAGTTTTATTCATCTAAACTGTGACTTTGCAAAACAAGATGCCCTGATGATGGTTCACTGAAACTGAAAGGCCTAGGCATAATAAATATCCTAAGTTGAGTATACAGGTATTACAGAAGCATTTTACTGACCAAGCTCAACGGTATTGCACAACATGATTTTAAACATCCTGAAACATGTTTTTCCAGTCTTATTTCAATTTTGATATTAAAACAATGTATTCTTTTTTCCTTTGCTGTTAGACTTCTGATAACAGTGAATATGATTACAAAGGAAGATCAAGTAAGAAAAGAGCAACGTTACTTTTGTAACTTTTTGAATGCCAATCCAGTTGAAATAAATACACTATTTTCATAAACATATATTTAATAATAGCCCTAATAAAAAAAGTGAAAGGATAATCAGAGAGAAAGGGAGGTAATCCTAATGAATATGTAATATGATGCTACATTGCAGGTGGAGCATATAAATGACATAGAGATATCGGGCACTGAGTCCAGTACCAACAGCACCAACATGATAGTGCCAGAACTTAAGAAGGGCTTCACCACCCATCAATGGATCTATCTGTTTGCCATTGGGGGCGTCCACTTTGGATGTGCCATCTGTGTCTCTCTTCAAGCACCCTTCTATCCAGCTGAGGTAAGTTATGTTATTATTTTATGCTATTATTTGTGCAGACGGTAAGTTACCAGTTATTGTACATGGTTAAGCTTAGCTAAGTAGAATAAATTGTCATAAGTCTATATTCATTGTTTTGTTTAAGAATAACTTTAAAATTAGGAGAATCTTACAATCGATCTTAACAAAAGAAAGAATTTTACAGTCTGTCATCAATACAAATGAAATTGTCAAGTTCACTGTCTATTCAGTCTTTTTGGGGGATTGTTAAATAATCATCTACTTTAGAGTAAATTATTACAATCTGTGTGATTTTAATAACTTTCATTAATAAGGTTTTGTATCTGCTTATCTGTATTTCTTAATGTTGGCTTGATAATCATGTCAAATCAGCTAAACATAAATTAAGAAGTGATTTACAGTCTTCTTTGGAGTTTCTTTGGGTACAATTCATTCACTATGAGAGAGAACTTTCATAGAGTATGGAAATATCTTTACATCTTTGCTTAATATTGATTTTATCTTAAATTATTGATAGTAAAAATTGATAAGCATAATATTTTATAAGAGTTTATTCTTTCAAACATTTTATAAAATGAATATTTAATGAAATGCTGTAAAGTGGAACTTTGTGGCACTAATTTTTTCAGGTTTTTGTTAATTTTTAAGGGATGATGAAGTGTTGAGAGTGACTATCTCTAAACTATTTGTGCTATAAACTTGAAATTTGACTTTAATAAAAATTATACGAGTATTTTCATAAATCAGTTTAATATCTCATTTTGTTTCAGAGCTATTCATTGATTTCACTGATTTTTAAAAATATAAATTTAAATGTATCTCTCTCATACAAATATCAAAATACGATCCTGCTTTTTTAAGTAATGTTCTTTGATACTTGCTTTACAAAACTACCCACTTTTATTTTTAAAAATATTTTACATAGGAAAATGAAAAGTTTGAAATAATACACTTCAGGGTAAGCTGGAGTTTTTACATCATAATAAAATGTTTGCAATTTTAGTGCCATGAAAAGTTTTTGACATTTTTTACATAAAATTTGCTTGATAGAATTTTTAGAATGGTAAATTAAAAAAAGCTAAGTTATGACCTATACTAAAAATCTGATTAGTGATTTTGTTGAAAACATTGTGAAGTACATTGTGAAAAAATGTCAGAGCACTCTCTCTATTTTTAGAATGGTAAATTAAAAAAAGCTAAGTTATGACCTATACTAAAAATCTGATTAGTGATTTTGTTGAAAACATTGTGAAGTACATTGTGAAAAAATGTCAGAGCACTTTATTTTTGTGGAAGAAGATAGATTTTGAATTTGACTAAAAAATATGAAAATTGAAACCTAGGAAACGAGTGATTAAAGATCAATATTAATATTAGATGGAAATCTACAGTGAAGTGTTGATATCCGTAGCAAGATTGAGATCGGAAATACACACCTTTTAGTGAAGTTAGTGTGTATATTTCAGATCTCAATCTTGCTACAGAGTGATTAAAGTCTGCATGGACTAGCAGTTTAAAGTGCATGATACTTTAAAGATGGCTTCAGAAACACCTTTTCATGTGTCCAACTGGTAAAACAACGTATAAACTTACTCTTTAGGGTAAGCTGAAGGTTTTACATTATAGTTAAAAAGAAGTTATTCCTTTCACCAAAAGGATTAACCAACATTTCTGTCATTGCTTTTAACAGTCTGCTTCAAATCTCACAATGAAAAATTTGGAAATTTGAAAAGTCAATGTGGTATGACTTTATGCATTGGCATCAAATGAATCTCACAAACATGACTGCTTACATGGTCAGTATCTTGAGAGAACAAATCTTGCTTGTTTGCAATTTTTGTGCCATGAAAGGTTGCCAACGTTTTGGTCATAAAGTTTGTGGATAGAATTTTTAGAATGATACGTGAAGATTGTCAGTTCTCATAGAGTATGAGTGATGGCAAAATTCATATTAAAAAAAAAAAATATATATATATATATATTGTTTAAAAATTAATGATAAACAATTTGTTTTCAGGCAGAGAAAAAGGGCGCAACAGCAACAGAGTATGGACTTGTATTTGGAATATTTGAGCTTGTGTCCTTCATTGCTAGCCCATTGCTGGGAAAATATGTAAGTACGACAAGGAATTTTAATACGTTTTAAGTCAATCAAGCCGTTTTCATTAGTAAATAATTATTATCAATAACACTAATCAATTCAGTAACTCCATTTATCTAAGTTTCCTCTTTTAACTGCATTATTTCTTAATTTTATCCAGGAAGCGATTAACGTATTCATTTTGGCTGTATATTTGATACATATTTTATAGTCCTTTCAGCATTTTTGTTGCTATTTTTGTTAAGAATTTTTGGGAACAAAACCTTTAGCAAACACTCATTTTGATTAAGTTTCTCTTGGTTTCTATTTTCAAAATGAAAATGAACTCTCGTTTTCAGTAAGTGCAGGCCAGGGAATATTTTCAAGAATCTGGTAACCCTATGTTGGAGATTCTGTTGCAGACATAAGCCTTCTTGTTGCTGAACTTTACTATACTCTTAAACTTGAAAAACCACTTTAATGTTCTTTCTTTTCTTGATTGACAATGTTTCCACCCAGCTGGTTAGCAACATTAACATGCATGTGAGGAGGGGCCATATTTTGGTGTTCTGCCGTTTGGGGGATTTTATATTTTGCTAGCCCTGTTCCTTAAAGGAATGAATGTAATGAAAACGTAAACAGTAACATTGAATTTTCGCTCTTTCATTTGAAAATGTAGAACACATCTGTTACATTCTGTTTCTTTTCATGTTAGGACAATTTCTCTGGGATTTAACCAATTAAAATTGGACTAGGCTATAATGATATAATTAGAACTTACTTTACAATGCTGTTCTATTCATTCACCAAAATGTTGTGAATAAATGTCTTCTTATACATGACTGACTCATGACACTTACTCAAAGAATAATGTTTGAGACTGTTTGCCCACTATATAGGACTTAGTCATTACGTATTTTCTACTTCCATGGACTTCTAATTTTTAAAAAGTTAGTGCTCTAAAATGTTGAGTTACCAGATAAATTGATGCCAACTAGATCAAGAAGCCCATGTCCAATATTAAAACAATTCACATGGGTTGAGTCAACTGCACAAATTTTATTTCACGTGAATTCATTCAATGAAAGAGATAGTTCAGATCTGTCACCATATAATTGCCCCAGATATTTGATCAGTATGCTTGATTGCAGATCCATTGGATTGGACCAAAAACAATGCTCAACACGGGGCTTTTCATGGCTGCAATATGCTCCATTGCCTTTGGGTAAGTGTCAATTTTGTAAAACAGCCTTAAAATGTTTAGAACTTAATTAGCCTATTTTATAGGTGCCTTTTTTTTCTATAGGCTACAGCTTCCCTACCTCAAATTCTATGTTGTTCTATCTCATTTATGAATATGATTATTACACAGTACAACTCCATTTACATTTATGAACATGATTATTATACAGTACAATTCCATTTATCTTGATTAATTGGGACCGAATCCGATCCAGAAAAATCAAATATCCATATAATCATGGAAAAGTAATTTCTTAAAAATAAAAAAAAAACAAAAACTAAATTGTAGAGTACTGTATATACATATACAGGCTACAACATTAAATTCTCCAACTGACTTACAATACCAGTATACCACCAGGCGTTCTCAATATGAGATACGAACCCAGTGGCGATTTACAACCTGTAAGTACTTTAAGACTTTAAGTTGGAGAATTTAATGTTGTACCGGTACGTTGCCATGGTAGCTCAGTTGGTTAGAGCATCGGTACGGAGAGCCGAAGATTCTGGTTCAAATCCCGGCTATGGCATTGAATTTTTCATTCTGACTTCACTTTTCCACAGTAGTCTTTATGAACTTTAATTACTTTGGGCACATTTGATAGAAGAAAATACTGTAGGGTATATTATATACAAATATGTACACAGAAAAACCTTGGTGTTATTCTTTTCTGAATTGTTTCAGGTTACTGGATCTAGTGAAAACACATCTTGATTTCATTGTTTTGTCATTTCTTATCCGTATCATAGAAGCTGTGGGAGCTTCTGGGGCAACAACTGCAGCATTTTCTTTGACAGCAGGGATGTTCCCTGAATCATTGTCCGCAACTTTTGTAAGTAAAATAATGTATGCATGTAGGCTAGGGTTGCCAACTCTCCCACATTTCCCAGGTTCTCCCTTAATTGACCCCCCTTTTTAACAGTCTCCTGGCTCATGTAGTTGCCTGTTCTTAGAACGATTTTCTCTCTTAAGGAGTATTACCTGGATGCAGATTGCATGCTACTCATTTTAAATCCCACATAAACAAGTTCAAGTCTTCACACCGAAGTAGCGTGGCAATAATGCAGCTCACAGAATGTGACATTCATTTCATCAGATAGATCTGGACTTATTTTATGTGATGAGGCTTGGGACGGCAGCTGCGTATTGATGATTTTTCAGCACAATTTCAGTATGGTGTAATATGGACAATACGGCACGAAAACTTATGGGTAGAGAGCAATTTAATGTGGATTTTGTGCAAACTGTGGAGAAATATCCAAATATCCAAAGAGCATGCAGCCATCACTAAAGAAATTATTTTACTGAGGTTACTGCTTATTTAGTTGTTACTGCCTATCACAGAAAACACCCGAAACCCTGCCTACTTGAACATACATGTAGAAATAGCTGCTGCTACTCAGTTTAACAATACTGTATTATTAATTATTCTTTTCCAGGCAGCACTGGAAGTATTCTATGGACTGGGCTACATTGTTGGGCCATTAGTTGGCAGTCTACTTTATTCAGTAAGTAAAATGTTTACTAAAGTGTAATGAAAATTATATCATAAAATATATGATAAAATTATAAAAATGATACAATTTATAAGCTTATAAGCTGTATGAATACAGACAAACCTCTGTATAACAAAGACTGATATAACAATAAACTCTTGGTCCCTGCGAATTTCCTATCTTAATAATGTTAAATGTAATAAATAATGTAATGTAAGTGTTTATTACAGTAATTAACCTTTTACAAATTCCAATACAAACAGTCGCATGAGTCTGCAAATACCATACATGCTAATGCAAAAACACACACGAAAAAAAAAAAATACAAAATAACACAAACAAACTAAATCTATTCCTCACCCTCCACACTCGCCCTCCAATTTGTCACTTTATCAAACCTGAGCTATCTCGCCTTCATTAAAAACTTCCCAATGCCTTCATCAACGTTTTTGCTCGTCAGTAACTCCAAACATTTTCGTTGCTCCATATTTGAGTCCATAAAAGATACTGGTAGATATTTTTCCCTCCAATTTTCCAAACCTTCACAATTCGCCAAAATATGAAACCATGATTCTTCCCCCTTACATAAGGGAAAAACTCTCATTCTGTTTTCATCTGTAATCTTAATCATTCACCACGCACCGAGTCTAATCCAAGCGAGCTCCAGTTTACTGACTTTGGATCCTTTTCCTATGTATTGCTCCTTCCCCCACTCCAATTTTAACCGTGATTGTAATTCATGTGAAACCATAGTCAGACACTGTGCATTTGTCTGTTGTCTATCAGTATCCTTCAAACGGTTCTTAACACTTCTCCTATTTCCCTGCCCATCCATCCAAACGTATCCCATCCCAATTGTTTCTGATCCCTTTCTTAATGTAACTCACTACAATGATGAAGCTTTTTTTAGAAATACCCTTTTATAACAATATTTGGAGGTCAAATTATTACTGCAAACCAGTAGCTTGGGCCGTGGGTGGTAGCCGGCATCAAATTAGTGTCGTTCCCAGCCACTCATCATTGTTTTCTGTGTTTCTAATAACTGTTAAATTTCTTAGAAATCTCATAGAAAGGTTGATTACGGGTGGGGAAATAGAATTACTGAGGCTAAAACCATCCCTTATGAGTGCAAAAACATAAAGTGAGTTGGGTTGCTACTTAAACATGCCCAGCATTTGCAGTTAAAACAGGATAATGTGCAGGAGTAAGTATTATAGTTTTGCCTTAGTTATGTGGTAAATTTGTTTTTTCTTCCCTCTTCCTACCATCTATGAGTTTAAAATCTCTGGCATATGCCTACTGCCTAGGCCCAAATTGTGGTGTGATCCGTGATGTTACACTAGTCTGAACAGCAATTTTTTAGTGTGCAGGTTAGAATTCAAGCTATGGTTAGAACTCAACAGAAGTCAGTAAGTTTATATTAATAGGTCTAATTACACATGGTATAATTTTTTGTCTTTCTGAGCAAAATGTTAGACTGAGAAGGTCAAAGAAATGGCTTAAATCTATTATTGTTGCCATGTTAAATAAGTTACCACAAAAAACACACAATCTGCATATAACTTTTACCATCTTAAATATTTTTCCATAGTGTGAATTATTCATATTGATTTGTATTTTTATTTATTTATTTATTTTGTATGTGTATAGATATTTTGGGTTTTATTATTTATACTGTTGCTTTATATTAATGACCACCTGCATAGTCTTGTAATTAGCATCACTCGCTACAGAATTGGATGCCCAGGTTTGATCCCTGGTACCTATTTGAATTTTTCTAATGTAAAGAGGTCTGGAATGGAGTGCATTAAGCCCCATGATTCAAACTGAGGAGCTATTTGATTAAGAATTAGTGGCTCAGGTCAGGGAAACCATCATTAACAGCCATGTGTGTCTTCTCGTTAACCACATGACCAACACTCCTGCCATCTGCCAATAGTAAGACACAGAGGAGTACACAGCACCACGGAGTTTAGTTTAGTTTATATTTTTGTACTGGTATTGACATTTGAATTTGTATTTTGTCATTTATTTGAGATATTTTCCTACAATGCTCTTCTCTCCTCTTCCAGCATGGAGGATACCCTCTTCCGTTCATTGTGATGGGAACATTCTTAATGTTGGTGGCTGTGTTCATATATTTTGTATTGCCAAAGCATGTAGATGATGGCTCCACAAAAGGAGGTAAGCATGAAAGTTGTTACTGCAGTGAAATTTTGATAGAACTCAGACAATATGATTAATACTTCACTTTTATGTATCGATCTAGTATTCCCTTTGAAAAGTGCAAAATGACAAACAATGCATTTTTATGTAAATTGAGTCTGAAGAGTGTAAAAATTCTATCCACTGATACCTTATTCATTGCTACAGGCTTTGTATTAGTTGAGAAAAAGGGATGTTGACAATATAAATGATATACGTGAACGTTCGTTTTCAGGAAGCTTACTGAAGATGCTAAGTATTCCAGGTGTTATGTTGGATACACTGTGTATTGTGGCAGCAGCTATTAGCATGGGATATGTCAGTGCAACATTAGAACCACATATAAGAATGGTAAGTATATATATGTAACATGGAGTAACTTTTATAAAATAGTTTGCTTTAAATAGGAATGGATGGCTTTATTTACACTCCACTTACTATGCTACGTAGCAGATTATGTCTTCAATATACTCGTAAAAATCCTATTGGACACAATTTTATAGTAATTCAAAACAAACATCTCCCAGTATCTTCCAGTTTCTATGTAGATATTGGAATTTCAAGTGATAAGTCTGGACTTCTTCAGTCCACTAATAAAAGTCAATTAAAGGGTCTATAAGTTAAATTTGTCAGTTCAAAAAACAATGAAATTCAAGCTCAAATACTTATCTCCAAAGATAACACAATCACCATTAGTTTCAAAATAATTTTTTACGACTTAAGCTTAAGGAAGGTGTGTAAAATTGGTAAATACAGGGAGACTGGGGTAAATCCTGGGACTTATTTTGTCCAGGGTAGGAAAGATAACCCTAGCTTTAGTAGAGGAGATCTGGATAGAACGATGGTAAAAAGATTCAGACACTGTTCTTAGAGGTAGTTAAAAATTTGTTTGAACTTCAATAATGATAAACAGGGCCCGGATTCTGATGACCTAAAATTGTTTGAAAAATGACCTATAAAATGACCCTAAATTTTAAAGAAAATGACTTAATAATTATAAAAAATGATGTAAAAACTAATATTTTATTTATAAAAAATTATTATTGTACACACAAAGTTGTAGACTAGTTTGTACATACTAATTGTAAAAACTGTAAATATGTGAATGTTCTTTTCTCACGGAAATTTATGCTGGCACTGAGGCACTGGTGAGTCAAAATACAGCACATCCTTTTGTGGTCTGCCGGATTATATTGTTGTAAACAGTAAACAGTAAACAGTAGTTTGCACTCTCAAATTCAAGAAGGTGGCAGACTCTGGTGCCAAGACAATCTACTAACAATAGTAATATAATACAACATTTTGGCGTTTCTTTGATTCTCACTTCTGACTGAGACACGTCAACACTTTAACGCAGAATTTTTCCTTCTTGCATTAAAGAAACAACACTTCGAAAACAGCATCGCTAGCGACGAAAAAAAAAGTTAATACACTCAATGTCAATACATGAAAATGACTAAATAAGGAAGCAAATGACATGAAAATGACAAAATAATGACCTAAAACTGAAATAAATGCCCTAAAAATGTAAAATTGCATAAAATGACAAAAAATGACCTAATAAAAATGCATTTCTATAATCTAGAGGCTATGATTAGGATTTATCCACAAGTTGGCAATGTCTATGCAGCATCAATAAAAAGATGACATGTCATTAGAATCCGGGCCCTGATGATAAATATATAAGTTAGTTAAAAAAAACAATATTGAACCTTAACTTTCCCTGCATAAACAAATGAAGCATGGGAGGTGTCCTTCAGAGGAGGGGACATTCATATGCTTGTGTAAATTTTTTCTTATCTACAGAAAGCTTTACTCGCTGGCAGTTGGCCTATATACTTTTATATTTAGGAAATTTTAGAAGTCTTTTTGATACTCGTAGAACATTATGGCACATAATTCACTCCCACCATGAGATACGTTACTGTTTTCTTTTCCTTAGTTTAAGCTGTCACCTGTGCTGATGGGAGTTGTTTTCATGACCAGTGGGACTATGTATGCAATATCAGCACCACTTATTGGACGTCTGTGTGATGTCAAAGTGCAAACCAAGAAAGTCATAGCATTTGGCAGCTTCCTTGTACTAATGAGTTACTTTCTTCTGGGTCCAATGCCTGGCCTATCCCTTCCAAAGACATTATGGATGTGTATCCTGGGACTTGTTGTCCATGGAGTAGGATTGGCTTCAATCCTACCTCCATGTTTTGGAGACATTCTCAACTCAGCTAAGTAAGTGTATTTTTTAAAATAATTTAACTTTTAGTTTATACTTTGCCTATAGACTCAACATTAGTTATCCTACTATTTGTTCGGGCTTGAGCCTGGATTTGTAAGCAAAATGCTTACAAAATGCAAAATACTAGGTCTATTTATGAAACTAGAACTCTACATATAATTTTATACTTAAACTCGTTTCACTCGTTGTGGGCTCTGCCCTCAAACCCCCAGTGAGGTTCTCAGGAAAAGGCTTTTTTCTGAACTGAAACAGTATCGGAGATAGAGTCCATGTATTTAGACTACCTTATAGCCTATTACCGTTTAGCCAAAATAAAGCTTAAAAAGTGCAGGAAGAATTTAGGATCCTTCCGGGGTAAAAAAATAAAAATTTGCACTTTTTGGAATTTTACCATTGGTTACAAGCTAAAAGGTATAAGTCTGCCAATTCTAAGATTTCTAGCTCATCTAGAAGTGGGTAAACATTAATGGTGTGAGTAAATTTCAACTGATATTAAAGGATGAAACAACAAGGATTATAAAACTCAAGTCAAATTGACTGGTTAAGGGATTTGAACCTGTGACCTCCTGAATGCAAGTTCAAGATGTACCATTTCAGCCACCTCGCTTGGTTTACGGAAATTATTTCCATTGCTAGCATGTCAAAGTGTATTGCAACTTCCAAAGCCCTGTGTGAACACTGCAATGCATAATGTTTTCATGGGAACTGAGCAGTGACTTTAAAGTGCATCTGCCCTTTTAAAGGTTTTTTAAGGTAAAAATTAAAAAAATTGAACTTTTTGGATTTTTTCCGTCAATTACAAGCAATAAATGTGTCAAATTTCAAGATTCTAGCTTATCTGGATGTCATTAATGTCAGCGAGTGAGCAAGTTAGCAGTGCAGCAGGGATTTATCGTGTTCAGATCCAGTAAGTGGATTTTTATCAACGACAAATTGCATGAGAGGTTCTAATTTTATTCTCGAGTTGTATTTAGGAGGACTATTTGATGAATAGTAGGAAGTAAATAGAAGTACGAGTACTTAATTAAAACATAGAAATTAAATAAATACACTGAATTACTTATATGTATTTGTATACCATTTCTACCATGTTATTTTTTATTCAAAGCAACTCGAAAGTTTTGCTGTTCAGGCTAAATCGGTTGAATTATGCCTACTGCAACAACAAATTTTAATATGTAAAAGAAAGAAAGAAATGCTAGGGTAGTGATAATATAAAAAACAAATGCTACGGAAGCAATAAAACCAGACAAATGCTATTGACATGTTATTTTATCAAGAAGGTCAAGCATGATTGGCTGAAATTTTAAATTTCATTTCACTTCATTGGTTGAAAGTGGAATGACATCATAAGAATGAAATAGACATAGACAGTTCCATTGTTAGTGAATAATTATACTAAATCAATTGTTTTGTTGCTATGTGATTTCTTTAGGGAAAGAGGATTCAGAGAAGAATTTTCAACCTATGGCATGGTCTCTGGAATTTGGGCATCTGGGTTTGCTCTGGGAGCTTTCGTCGGTCCATCTATAGCTGGTGTTCTGTACGATGCAGTTGGATTCCAGATCGGTACAATGTTTCCTATTGCAGTTCATGTAGTAATGGTAAGTACAATGGATTATGTACCTCCTTTCATTTTTAAGAAATCCCTCATTTTTAAACTTTCTCCTGAATTCTATTTA
The DNA here is from genome assembly GCA_964059195.1 of Ectobius pallidus. Classification (NCBI taxonomy): domain Eukaryota; kingdom Metazoa; phylum Arthropoda; class Insecta; order Blattodea; family Ectobiidae; genus Ectobius; species Ectobius pallidus. The sequence continues at coordinate 107,842,544 of CAXKWD010000007.1, read as the reverse complement.
AATTACTAGGGCAAGGCATTTAATGACCATAAAATAGTGAAAAAATAAGGCGAAATATAAGATTAAGTCGCCCCTTACGCTCCGAACAATGCGTTGCTATTCGCTTGTTATCTCGGCACTCCCGATCATTCCTTCTCTCCAAACTCCCGATCGTACCAAATACAAGCTACCAACCCTTACACCAAAATGACAACCCTCTAGCTTACTCGGCACTCCCGACCAGACCACAATCACCTCTTCACATAGTCTAAATAATGCATAACACTATCCACATAGTTAAGTGCGCGAGCGGAGATGGCAGCCGAAGCGAAGCACCCTTGCATTTTCGAATAATGTACGATACACTGTTTGTAGGTTTCGAAAATGTGGCATATTATATCTTCCAGACGTTAGTAAGCCTGTCAACTTTTGTTTACCGGTATGACGTCACACTACCAACGTCCAATCACGAGTTTCTACGTAATATGAGGACAGAAGAAGTGGTATAAAAGAAAGTGCATCGCGAGGGTGTGGTGGGTGGGAACATTCATCCAAGGTGCGACTTAAATTTATTTTTTCCCGATTTTTCATCCAAAATGTAATTTATAGGGCAAGGCATTTGATGATTTTGCATTTTTTTTATATGAAGGTTAAAAGATAGCTTGAATACATATAAATGTGTACCTTGAAATAATTTATTAAATAAGGGAAATTTGTTTTTGCATTATTTTGCATTTTTTGTCATTTTCAAAAGATAGGTCATTTTTTTGGCAATTATTAGGTCATTTTCGGCATTATCAGGTCATTTTTGGTGTTTAAGATCATGTTTCAGTGGAGGTAGAGACAAGCTCTTCCATGAACAAATCATTATTTTCAGATAATAGGCAATCAACTAATGGTCATGCCAGTTCAGAAAAAAATTATTTTTCGCTAAGAGTGTCCGAGTAGTATAAAATTACCTACTTCTTTAGTAACAAAATAATGTGTGTTTTATATTGTAAATTCATATATATTGCACTATCATAAGTTGTTTTTTAGCAATTCATTATTTCAAAAAAATTAATTACAAGTAATATTGGTAAGTTTATTGGTAATTTTTTTAAAATGTTGGGTCGTTTTTTAAATATTTTTAGGTTATAAATGCATTTTTTCTTATGACCATTAGTTGATTGCCTATTATCTGAAAATAATGATTTATTCATGGAAGAGCTTGTCTCTACCTCCACTGAAACATGATCTAAAACACCAAAAATGACCTAAAAATGCCGAAAATGACCTAAAAATTGCCAAAAAATGACCTATCTTTTGAAAATGAAAAAAAATGCAAAATAAAGCAAAATAATGCAAAAACAAATTGCCCTTATTTAATAAATTATTTCAAGGTACACATTTATATGTATTCAAGCTATCTTTTAACCTTCATATAAAAAAAATGCAAAATCATCAAATGCCTTGCCCTATAAATTACATTTTGGATGAAAAATCTGTTACATTTAATTGCCTAAGTCATCATACCCTGCTCATTTTAATAGTAAAGAAGTGAAGAGCTCTTATTTAAATGACTGATAATTGGCAAGTATCATCAAATACAATACAGGACACTAGACACTAGACACTGTTAGTTATTAGATTTAGATTTAGTTCCCTGACGAAGCCAATATTTCTGTATAGAAATTTACGGTGAATAAATATATTATTATTATTATTATTATTATTATTATTATGAGCCCTATCTAGTGGCCCAACCTGCTACTCCTGAACAGTAACTAGTTACAAAGATGTCAACCAATTTCTATTAGGGAGCATTCACACCAAAGTAGCGTAGCAAGCTAGTCGCAATAGTTGGATGCAGGTTGTGCGCTACTCATTTTAAATCCCAAATAAACAAGTTCAAGTCTTCATACCGAAGTAGCGTGGCAATAATAAATCTCGCAGAGTGCAACATTCATTCCTTCAGATAGATCTGGACTTATTTCATGCGACACTACTCAGGATGACGCATGCGTACAGTTGCCTTTTCAGCCGTTTTCTAATTGTTAAGAAAATTCAATACATATTCGCTTGTGTAGCGGTAGATTATGGTAAAGATGTCATGAAAACTGCTGGAAAGAGAGCTACAATTTGTACATACATAGGCTATGTGATATAGCAATTAAAACTAGTAGGAAAAAAGCCTGGATTAAAATTTCTGAAACTATATCCTCTTTAGGTAAATTATATTATTTTAAATGAGTTTCTCAATAGTTCAAGTGAAAACATATACCGGTAGCCTAATTTACGTTAAACTGCAGATCGCATTCGCAAAACTGTGAACCATGCAGCTCGATGTGCAGCCTGCATCCAGGTAGTGTGAATCGCATGCTATGATACTTTGGTGTGAATGCTCACTTGGAGGAGCAAAAATAACCAACTTCGGCATGTTGAAAAAAGCTCTGAAAAAGAGAGAGTTGTTGTTAGCATCTGATAAGTTGAAATATTTATTGTGTTTCATTAAGTCAATATTTTGTGAACTAATTTGCAAGTTCCGTAATTTGTTTGCTTATTATTACTGTATAGGTATAATTACTTGAACAGTTTTTTGGTGCTCAGTGTTTAGTGAAACATTAAAATATAACAGTTTATATGTTTTGAATATTTTAATTTGGCCCCAAGTTTGCAGGTTGTGCCACCAGGAGTGCCGCAAAATCTGTCCCCTTTATACCATTGTCAAAGCAGTAAGTGTCTGGTGATACTGAGTGGCAATAAAGTACTTTATGAGATTGTGTGTGGGGACGGGAAAATGTCTGTTCGTCTGTGTGTCTGTACGCATGATAACTCAAATACGCTTTATCGGATTTTCATGAAACTTGGTATAGGAATTTAAAACGCCCATGGGAAAAAGCCTATTGATACTGTACCTAATCAGTTGACTGGTACCAGACTAATGCCCAATTTAGTGCCTATTTTTATGGTAATATATTAGAAAAGCACGATAACTTCAATATGCTCTATCGAATTTTTATGAAACTTGGCATACCGGTACGCGTTTATGACGTCCATAGGTACAAGCCTATTGAATTTGAACCAAATCGGTTGACCGGTATCGAAATAACGAGTATATCAATATTAATTTTGTAATGGATATAAAACGCTACAATATTATTTATGCATGGCCTACAATATGATTTTAAACATAACATAACAAATTGCCAATCGTGATTTGATATTGCTAGCCCGCCTTGATTGATTCATTTCTTCATAATGATGTCAGCGTAAATAATAGTGTAAATAACGGTTTAAAACACAACTAGCCGTTGAATATTGATATTACATTGTGCATTCTATAGATACTGATATCTACATTATATTTTAATGTGAGTATTATTCTTATTCGTTCATGTGTAGCAATATACCTAGCCCTAATGTAATTCATGACAGATTTCAGATTGACTTTTTATTGATTCATAACCTATAAGGTTGCTTTAAACTTGAAACAAGCATGTCAGCGAATCATAGGCCTATTTCACTATTAATATTATTGCTAGCGCATTTTGATTTTGGAGTTCAACTCTGAGATCTATTACAAAAATAACTTCCTTTCTGCATGGGCCTATCATAATTGCAATTATCACTGATTAAAAAAAGCATGCTGGCACTTTGTTATATCAGTTTACCTGGTTTTATCTTCTACTGTATTTGGTATCATAGAGCCTATTGTCTCTTTTCAACAAATTACACAATTTTACAGGCTGATTGAGTTGGTCAAACAAGTCATGAACACACATTTGAGAGATTGTGGGTTCAAGTCCCCAGACTGACCACTCTGATTGGAGTTTTTTTCCCAATACTGAGGCAAATATCAGACTGGGAGACTTGACTTTGGATGACCATATTATGTGGGCTATATTACAATTTTGTATTGATTTCTTGTTTCAGTTCCTGAGTACAACAATATTCATTTTATTAGAGAAGAGATCTTCGTTTTCACCAACATCTCTTCCAGAACCAGAAGTATCTCCAGGTGTATACACTCATGGGAGGAATTTACCTCTTGACATCCCACCACTCAGCTCAAAATGTAACGATAACATCAGACAGTCCGGATATGGGAGTTTTGGTACTCCATCATCGTTTTACTCCCTGGTACACTGATAACTACAGTACTAAGTACAGAATAGCACTCTCAAGTTAGTCTTTCAGAAGCTACTTCGTGAAACTTTAATTTCATACGTTTAAGTGTGATTAGTTTCAACGAACAGTTCAGTCAGAGCAAAATATGATGAGCCATTAGCTAGCCTTACACATAAGCTTTTTAGTACACTCCTGGGTGCGTGCGAGCAATATCGGGGAAAGAGCGTGTATGCAATCACGCATGGTGAAAAAATGCAGCCTAAAATGCATGCATTTTCTTTCTCACAACACGACAGAGTGTCGACAAAAGAGTACACATGGAAGATTGTGCATGTAATTGTCAAACACGTGCAAATTCGCTCACAAAAGAATGGTGCATGGAGTGTCATTGTAGACAGGCCAGCTAAGAGCATGAGGTTTTATTTAACGTTCGGTATGGAGGAGCTGATGTGCTCTTGGAATGTTTTGTTTGTTTGTCTTCTGCCTTTACATACACACATGCTTCCATGTGAAAGAGTGCAGCATTGCATGAATGATGCACCACACATTTTCTTTTGTTTGTCTATTTGCCTTTACATTCACACGTTTTCATGGACATTTGAGTGCGCACCTGCCTAATCCCAAGTGAAAAAGCTTGTGTGTAACAGTAGCGAATGACTTGTTTTCCAGATACTGGATAGTGGTAGGGTGACCAGAGGTCCTACAATTCTGAGACATGTCCTTTATTTTAAACATATATACTGGTGCCTGGAAAAAAATGACATAATGCCCTACATTTCATTGTTTATTTTTAGAAATATTTCATTCAATGAAGGTATATTATCAAGTAACATAAAATTATTAAGCAAGTAAATTGGTATCCGATAATTCTTGCAGGAATACACAGTGAAAGTGGTTAAATTAAAACAACACACTTATTTAATCACTCAACTTCACTTATTAAGTAGATTATTACCCATAACGCGTTTCACAAGCTGTAGCTTGCATCATCAGATGGACACTGCCAGTTTCACTGGATTACTGGTAGATGGCGATCACAAGATGGATCCTTCCTACAGAGCCTTCTACCAGAGTATGCTGGTAGATGGCTCTGTAGGAAGGATCCATCTTGTGATTGTCATCTACCAGCATCTACCAGCCATCTACCAGCAATCCAGTGAAACCGGCAGTGTCCATCTGATGATGCAAGCTACAGCTAGTGAAATGCGTTATGGGTAATAATCTACTTAATAAGTGAAGTTGAGTGATTAAATAAGTGTGTTGTTTTAAGTAAATTGGTTTTTGTTTTAAAATCAGTTTTACTGGCATTAATGAACAATAGCTCCTAGAGGTTTTCGTCAAATACCATCAGATTCAGTATTTCTGCAGCATGGTACTGAAATGACTGGATTACTGTGGCATTGTGTAGGCCTACATCCATCAGTTTTATGTTAGCTATACAGTATCTCGGCACAATATATTACTTTCTGGCATGCTTTACTGCCTAGCATAAGAAAGAGAAATGTGTTAATTTTTTTTAAAGTACAAAACTTAATGAGAAATATTCAGAATTTCTGAAAATAGCAGAATACTTATTTTCAAACCTTCATCTAATGTTGAAAGCATTTTCTTTAATATCTGGTTAATGGACTAATATTAGAAATAATAAAAATATACTATATTTATGCAAATCCATTCCGTAGTTCGGCGGTAACTTTTACCACTTATGGAACAATGCATTGCTGTGACTCTCGACTTTGTTACATTTATTGTTGGTCTATTTCCAGTACACACAAGCTCGGGCTGAAGTTAATGCATTATTTTGACACTCAAGCTCAACATCAAGCATGTTGAAAGGGGAGATTTCTATTGTCCCCCACTCTTCTCCCTAAACTGTTATACCAACCTTTATTCATTAGCATTCACAAATCTATTTTTTTTTTTTTTAAATACCGGTACTAAGATTAAATAGGAAATAAAATAAATTGGGGTGCTCATTAGATTTGAGTAAATAGGGTATAAACAAAAAAGGGTCTCCTACAAGTGATATACAATTTCAAGCGCTCTGATTACAATTGAAACTACTTCAGAAATTTCCATGAATACAGACGAGACGAACACAAATTGTATTTTCTTAATGAAACATAGGTAAATGAAGGCCATGCCATTTCGAACACAATGAATGGACTATAGTTTCTAAAATCAATTTTTTTTAACTTTAAACTTCCTGCTTTCATAAAAACATAGATTTATCTCGATCAAGCAGTGAAGGTAATAGTGCCGTTATCCCACCAAAACACAGCAGCTGGCAAAGGAATATGTTCTGCGCTTGTTTAAAATGCAACATCAAGTAAAGATGGAATCAGTATAGCAGCAACATGATTTTTTTTTTAGTATTTTAATTTGTTTTACTTACTCTGACTGAACTGAATTATCAGACTGACTGACTGTGAGCTGAACAAACTCTGCATGTTCTGAGTGAACTATGAAAGGAGAATATTCCTAACAAATCATAGCTTCTGTCTTTGTAATTTCTTGTTCCTAATGTTGTAAATTGCGTGTGCTGAATGGTAACAGAGTAGGCCTAAAGTGTAAAACATTCTTGGTATGGACTACATGGTTTGAAAGTGAAATACCGGTAAGTGATAAGTGAGAGTGATTTAAAGTGATTTTTTAATGATACAGAGTATAATAAGAACAGTCAAATTAATGACTGCATTAAAACTTCTATGAAAATAGTCTGTTAGTTGTTCACTGTATTATTTTATACTGTTATAAATGGTAGCAGAATCAATTTTATTTATTAAGTGTGGATGCTCATTAATGATTGCATGTGATTTTTTATAAAGGACTTTTAAACATATCAGTATAATTTGGTTTATGTCCTATATATTGTGCACTCATCAATCTTTCCTTTATCAAGTTTAATTGTTCGTGTCACTGGCTAGTGACAATGTCTTATATATCAGCATTAATATAAACTACAATACTGTTACATGTTAATTTTTTGTTCACAGTCATATGCTTTCTTGCAACTTAGTATATTGTTATAGGCTATTCAATTTGAAATTGAAAATAAACTTTTAGCAGTATTAGACCTCCATCAATCTTGATGGAAGCTAACCAGGTTCAACAGGTTTTCATTAAAATAATATTATAAAACTCATTCATACTGAACAAAACTACATTATGTTCTGTAATTATTTTTTAATTTTATTGTTAATCTCCTAGAAATAATGAACAAGAAACTTTCAAGAAATGTAAATTATTTGTGTAGAAATCTAATTTATTGTAATATATGCTTCAATTATGAAATAAATCATATTTTGTTACAAGATTAATAACTTGCTTTTAAACGTTCCTTTATTTGAGCACGGGTCTTATCAATCCCGTGGCTTATCAAATTTAATACCAATATCTTTCAAACACAATGACCTAGGCTTCTATCAATTCGCGGGTGCGCGGGCAAAGACAGTTAAGTCCACCATCCTCAAAAATTGTGATATGTCCAAAGAGTTATAGATAAAAATGTTCTCTACATTTGTGTTAAGTGCAGTAAGTCATATTCAAAAACGTACGGTAGTTATGAATGTGTGCCTCATGGATTTACCCATCTCTAAAGCAATGTTGGGCAGGTAAAGTGGGTTAAGTCACTCTACTTCTCATTAACAAGAAAGCGGACTTAACTCTCTTTGCCCGTGCACCCGCGAATTATGAGGCTCCCTCCATGAACCCAAAAACTCACATATTTGTAAAACATTTAATAATTTCATTTACAGAGTTTCTGACTCTCTTATACCTATATTTATAAACTAAAAAAATCAAGTGTAGAAAACGATATATTTCATTTTTGAACAAGTAGCCTAATTCTTTCATGCAATTGGCAATCTCTCAAAAGAGAGCAGAGCTGTGGATTATTGGGTATATGCATGAAGCCACAGAATGCAGAACATCTCAATTATGACTTTGCCAATGTTTTCGTGGATCTGAAACAAGACTGATATCAGCTTTCAGGATTGTTATTTAAATCAATAATTGGCCATGCAAACCAGATCAAACCAAGAGTTACACAGATTGGCAATCAGTGGCATACCAAGCCTACTTGGCACCTGGGGCTAACTAGATGGAAGTCGCCTCCTAACACTAAAAGGTTCAAGGTACAATGAGTTTAATTTAAACACGGTTTAATGTTCACAATTATTTATTTTTAATAAGTAGTACGTTACTTTAACACATTATAAAGAGAAAAATATGAATGAAATAAAACTGTAAGTATTATAAGGTTAGTTTGTTTGAAAAAAAAATTAAGAGAAAAGAAGTTTCAGAGTCATAACAAAAATTAAAAAATGTGCCTTCCTAGCCTTGATAGTTGCAAACTTGTTTATAATAGAGTTGAAGTCTATAGTAGCAGCCACATCATGTTCAATTGATAAAATTGCTAAATTACTTAGGCTTTCTTTTGCTTGTACACTGTAAACTTTTCCTGTGTGCTCGGCGCCACGACCTATTTCGTATGAAACGTTTATTACATTTCTAAATAATGTTACTGAGGTATTTAACAAAGTAATAAAGACAATTTGACCAAATAAACCGTATATTTTGCCTGAAAAAATTATTTTTTCTTAAACTAAAAAAATTTATTTTTCAATAATGGCGCCCCCTCCTTTACGGTGCCCAGTGCGGCCGCCCCGTTCCCCACTGTTGGCAACCCTTAGATTTTAACATAAGAAGGGCTGAACCAACAGAAATGTGTAAATGTAACCTGTGCAGAAAACTTGAAAGCTATACACTTCTGAAGGGCCCCAAGCTAATAAAATTCTTCAATTTTCTTTAGTTGAATATTCCAAGAACAATAAGTTTTCACTTTCAATACAGTACACATTTTGTCATACACTTTATTATTATTGTTATTGTTAGCAAGTGCCAGTGTGGTAATTTATGAGATTGTGTGTGGGACGGGAAAATGTCTGTCCGTCTGTCTGTCCGTCATCTGTCCATGTGTCTGTTCGTGCGATAAGTCAAATACACTTTTTGGATTTTCATGAAACTTGGTATATAAACATTAATAATGTCCATGCAAAGAAGACTATTTATTTTGGACCAAATCAGTTGACCAGTACCGGAGGAACAACTAATGCTTTTTAAATGGGAAATAATCATTATAGCCTACTACAATGCTGCTTTCCTAATCATTGAGGGCTTTGAGTCCAATGCAGTCAGATAAATTGTTTACTTCGTTGTTCAAATTGAAATGAGTAGGCCTACTACATGAATACTGTTATATACAGAAAATATATTATTGTGAAATAATTAGGCCTACGTACATTAAGCAAAATTCTTTGTAAGTGCATTTTGTGAAATGATCACATATTTAAAGAATTTCTTATATCAGTATACATGAGTATGAATTACTCTTTTTAAGGTTAAGTATCAAACTTTAGAGCTTTGTTCTTCCGCAAGTCCTGCTTAATGAATCGAACTGGAGCTTAACTCAGAGTTTGATTATAAAAATAACTTCTTTTCTGCATATCATAATTGCAATTATCACTGATTAAACAAAAGCATTCTGGCACTTTGTTATATCAGTTTACCTGATTTTATTATTATTATTTTATTGTTATTATAATAATATTTATTGGCGCCATCTCCATGGCTGCACAAAGAATCACAAAGACTTCATAATAAGTGACAGGCTAGCAGTTATAGGCCTACCAGGTAACAGATATACAGTGCGTCTCAGTCAGATTGCACCCGCTGCACCGTGCATTGAGTTCCCCCGAGAGTTCTGTCCCCGGTATGCGGCAAAGGAACTGCCCGGCAGTTGAATGACTTCGTCCATGCGCAACAATGAAAATAAATTAAATAAGTTTGAAAATAACGAAAATAGGCACCTAAGACCTTCTTATGCTGGAAATGTCTTCCTCCTGCATCCACACATTTTAGGATAGAGATAAACTCAATAACGGAAGAGCAATTAATGCGTGTTAATTGGAATTTCCTAACATGATGCCAAAAATGTGTGGATGTAAGAGGAGGACATTTCCAGCATCTCCTGTAATAAGGTAGGTGCCTATTTTTGTTATTTTCAAATTTATTTAATTTATTTTCATTGTCGCGCACAGACAAAGTCAGTCAACTGCCGGGCAGTTCCTTTGCTGCATACTGGGGATAGGAGCATCATCTGGGCGGAACTCAACGCACGGTGCAGCGGGTGCAATCTGACTGAGACGCACTGTACAAGTAGCTCAGAGCCTAAAGTTCTCAAGGGACCACAGACTAATAAAGGCCACCATGACAATCAAATGGAATACGGTAGATGGAATTACAAAACATCTTTAAAACCCAACATGGATGAAATCTATGGCAACAAAGACAATGCAGTTTAATAAATTAATACTCGAAGAACAAATTAAAGGAATCAAAGACAACCTACAACATTGATGTTTGTAGAACACACTAGTGGAGGAAATAGACCAAGCAACTACCTCAGCAACGAAATCTACACAGAAAAAGAAACACAACTGCAAACTACGGTAAGTCAATCCACAATTGCAGTAATGGAACAGAAAAATCCTAAACACACAACAGAATGAAAACAATACCCTGCAGAGCTCTCTTTTTCCTTGAAATGGCTAATTACTCAAAACATTATAACTTTTAAATTGCTTAAGCGATTAAATTGTGCAAAGCAAATAAGAGCATGAAAGAATACCTACGTCAATCAATACAACAAATTGAAATGAATACTGGTATATCATTAAAAACAATATTTTATGGAAAATTGACATTATGTTAAGTTCATAACTATATGAACCTTAGGCTATAATCTTTTATTCCTTGTCAAGGAAACTGCATTAGGTAACCAATTAATCAACAAATAATCTCATTACTGGTTTATTTTTAGTAAAGGATGAATTAAAAAATTATTCCCCCTTATCTGAAGGAATCTGTAGTAATTATCTGTTCAACAAGAGGTAGCCTACAGGCAGAGAAGTGGGTTAATGGGACTAAGAAAAAAAAAAAGTTTGCTTGCGTTGTAGCCTAGGCTATTTTTCTAGACATGGGGCTAAGAAAAGAACAGGTACCTTACTGGTATCATGACTTTTATGTAAATGCACTGTCAGATTCATTGGTCAGATAATGCGAAACATGTGAAGTTTCAGGAATCCACTCCCCCCCCAAAAATTATATTCATTGTAAACTGTACTATCTTACATTATTATGTATTGTTTAAAAATTCTCTCAGAAATTGAGGTGAACCCTATACTGTATAATCGTGAAAGCTACCAAACCTTGATAGGTCTTGTTCAACAGTGGAAAGACATTGCATACTGTATGTACCGTACTGGTACTACTGCACCTAGTAGGCATACTGGTAACTTTTTTACATTTTAAAGTGCGAGAACCTCCGGTTACAGGTAGGTAGTACTCTGAGTTCTGGCAAAAGATAGATTTATGCTGCACCCCAGCCAAGCTCCGCTGTTTTGTTAGGTTAGGAACGTTTATGTTAGTTTAGGAGCAATATACTGAATAGCACGAGGTTTATTATGTCTCACATTAAATTTCTTCTGTGACGAAACCCTAAACCCCACCTTCCCAGGCGGGCCTCACTAGAGAGGAGCCTAGAGTGCAGCATAAAACTATTTTTTCCCCGAGTTCTCAGTGTCTTTCGATAAGAGTATTGTACCAGTACCGGGGAAAATCCAAAAACAGGTGGCACCTTGGGATAGTGGTATCCTACCCAACCCACCCAAAATGGTGCACTTTCTTTTATACCACGATCTAGCGAATTCTTCTGTCTTCGTATTATGAAGAAACTTGTGATTGGACGTTGGAGGTGTGACGTCATATCACTAGGTACCGGTGACAGGCTGACAAACCTCGCGGGAGATATAATGAGGTGGGTACAAGACACTTACGACAGTATACAAGGTCAGTGGGTACAAGGCACTTGCGACATTATAGAAGGACAGTTGGTCACCCTGATTCACTAAGAAACAAAATACATCACACAGTCCATGCAAATGTGAATATCGAGTGGGCGGAGCTTAAGGGGTGCCCTGTTTCTGGATTTAGCCCGGTACCGGTACCGCATATTATGAAATGAAGTATGGGATTTTTAAAGAAAGAAAATCCGATGTAAAAAAATGATTGCCTCTGCACCCCAATTTGGTTTCAGTATTTTTAGGAAGTACCGATCTAGTGCTTGGGTACCGGTAGTTTATTTAATGATTATCTTGACGAATCCCATAACACGTTTTTATGTTCTGAGGAACTATCCAAAATAAAATCAAACCTAACCTCAACTTCTGATTAAGGTAAAAATACAACCAAGTATTGATAACTTCCAGCAGAATGTTGCGGCTGCATTTTTTAAAATTAAATAAATATCTGGGATGCCAAATATCTTGATCTGGTACTCTTACCTTTGACGAAAATCAATCAATATTTATCCGTAACACAACATCCACATGATTAAGAATTTGAACACCACCACAAACAAACAACCACAACTACAACTGCTCTCGAACTCGATGAAGGCTCAGATTGGCCAACGCAAGTTTTTAATTATCTTATACAATCACAAAAATGAAATGGTATACCTTTATACTCTTAACGAAAAAACAAACGAATGTTAATAACTAGCACAGCACTTAGAGAGTAAAAATATGTTCATTACTAAAACTAGACCATAGAACAGGCGCCATAGTATTTGGTACGTAACACGTCACGTTGGCCTCCATGTTAATCGAGAAAACCGATAAAATGGCGGCATTCTAAATAGGCTGTTGGGAAACTTAGTATAGTAGTATAGTGTAGTATTTTATTCATCCATTGTTCAATACATATGATATAGGGCACGTCAATTATCCCCCCCCCAACCCGATAGTAATATAGTGTAGTATTTTATTCATCCATTGTTCAATACATATGATATAGGATACGTCAATTATCCCCCCCCCCCAACCCGATATGCACGGCTGTGTTCCAAATATGCTAAAGGGAACTGGATCATATCTATTCCACCGTTATTTTTGTTTAGGACTTTCTATTTTACAATATTTTTCTTTCAATGCAAGGATATTCTATCTCTCCACAAACTTCTATGTTGGCCCATGGTGGTGCCCTCTCTAGAGCCAAAGGTCGTGGGTTCAAAACTGGCTGCAGTAGAAAATTCTGGGCATGGAGTCCTCTAGGAGGGATCTTTAAGTTGAGTGGCCCATGTTGTAGATTTACTGCTCATTAAAGAACTACCCTAAATTAGAGTCTGGGCAGAATTCCTCGTCCCTTGTACCTCCAAGTAATAGCATAGTTTCCTCTTGAGGGTTGTCGAGACAATGAGCTTATTACCTGACCTACTCTCTCTTGGAAAATAATAGAACTAAATTCATCCTAGGTTCTGAAGCCTCCAATAGAAGGTTCTATGCTCCCAGCAGAGTAACAGGATGTATACATACCAGTGGCGACTCCTGGTTTTTTAATTGTGTAGAATGGTGTGGAGAGAGCGAATTAACCCATTCACTGCTATTGACGTACATATGCGTCGCCGTAAAAAATACATAAAGGCTGAGATGTAAATTTAATACACTAATGCTTTATCCTAAAATATGAAAATATTTAACCACGTATGAAAACTGTCGTTTACGGAAATCAGCTATTCCGCTATAATTTTCATAGTTGATATCAAACTTGATATTACTCCAGGAATACTTATATTGAAATATAAACAGCACTGTAAAGTTTAATAATAGCTAGGCCTATAATATATACTGTACCAAGAAATGAAATAAATAAATATTAATAAAAATATGATCACTCCCCTCTTAGAAAACAAGCTATCGAACGTGAGGAAGGACTGTACTGTAAGACGTCCTCAACTTCTTCCATATGAAACTGGCTTCTCACCACCTTTCCCTTCCCTGCCTGCCCCTTCACATGCCCATAAGCTTTAACAACGGCATGGACTACGTAACATCAACACTGAGGACATCCTTGCAAATACCAACCTGCTCAAAACAGAACCACTAACTTCCTTCCTGAGTGCTCTACAATAACGCTGTTTTGTCATTTTATTGTTTTAATTTTGACAATGAATGCTAGTAAACATTTATGTATATGAATTATGAAGTGTAGGATGATCCTCACATCCTATATGGAATAATCGCCACTGATACATACATACAAACCTCTATCCTCAGCATCTTCTGTTAGCTCTCTTCCAATCATACTGCTTCTGATACCACCCATCCATTGTTCATGTGGTTCAGAGCTATGAAAATTGTAAGTAAAAATAAAATTAGAATATTTGTTAATTGTGTTCATTTCACTTAGGCCTTTATAATAAAGAAACTGTTTTCCTAATTTTGTACTCTTCATGAAAGTTTATACTGCTAGAGACAAACATCGCCGAGTATACCCGATATCTCACGAAGTGAGGGAGCGAGTGAGCGCACTATTGAGGACCGCTGAATTATATAAGAGTAGATTGTAAATAATGTACTAGTGTATGTATGTAAGAACTTCTATTTCTATACTGTTCTATTTTTAAGTGTGTAATTGGTAATATTGCAACCTTGTAACTAATGACTGTATGCAGGTAAAGCCTGTCAAAAAAGTCAATAATATATGAAAATATGAGAAATATTCTGCTATCCTTTATCTATCTCATTTGTCTCAAACACTTTAATTTTCTTTCTTGAATTATTTCTATGATTTTTTCCACCTACATTATTTATCTTATTTTTGAATTTTTTCCTATCTTGAGATTCTTGCTGCTCTCCTGCAAAAGTCAATTTCTGAAGCCAATGTCCACGTCTCTGCCCCATAAAATATTGGTATAGGCCTAATGCAACATGATAAGTGCATTGGAGAATGAAGAAAAGTTTGAAAAGACGAACCGAAGGAGTCTTTTTAAATTTCCAAGATTCTCCAATGCACTTAAGGCATGTATGCACATTTAAACCATGCAACTTTCTATGATAACTATTTACCTGATACCGGTAATAAAAAGGTTATGTATGTGAAAATAAATAATCACTTAAAACTCTGTGGCGCTAACATCCCAGAAGGGACAAGGCCTACCACCCGACCGCTGCGTCATGTACCATAGGCAGACGGCAGGATTGGGGGCATGTGGTCAGCATGCCGAAAACCATGGCCGTTAATGGTGGTTTCCATGACTGGAGCCGCTACTTCTCTATCTAGTAGCTCCTCAATTTGAATCACAAGGCTGAGTGCACCCCTACCAGACCTCCCTACCTCAGAAAAATCTGAGGAGGTACCGCGGATAGAACCCTGGGCCAATAGTTCTGTAGTCAGTGACGCTAACCACAAGACCACGCCGGTGGTCAATCACTTAAAACAGCATTGTCCAATACAAGAGTAGGCCTACCATCTTGATTGATACCTCAATTACTTCAAAATAGGCACGTAATCATGATTCACATTCTTTCCATCCATGATGATGAATTGAAGAGGATTGTTTGGACAAGTTTAAGATAATTTATGATTATTCATGACTGCCTACTGATTTCAAGCTAGGATTTGATCCTTGGTTCTATACATCCTTAGATTTTTCTGGGGTAAGAAAGTTTGAAACAGGGTGCACTTAGTCTCATGAGGTCAACCGAGGAGCTACTTCTAACGGAAGAAAACCATCAATAATGGCATGGGAGTCAGCATAATGACCATATGAACCAATCCTGTCATGTACAAATAAAATCAAAAGATGATGATAGAAGATGTGGCAGTCAGATGATAGGTTCTACCCCTTCAAGGGATGTAGTGCCATCAAGTTTTTATGATGTTCATAGCAAAGGAATATCTGCATGGAATGCAGAGGTGTAATCTGATTTGCTTGATAATTCCCCTTGGACTTCTCTTGGCAAATAAAATATCTTAAACATTTTAAATATGCCAATAAGAATTGTTCTACACTGATAGTAAAATCGTGTATGTGATGGTTTCACTTTATGCTGTGTAGACTGATAACTCATTGCTTTCAAGAATGCAAAGAATTTCATATTGAAGACTAGACATCTTACTGCTATGTATGTAGTTTTGTTGAGTAGGCCTATTAACAATTGTCATTTTTCAGATAAGGGTTAAAATCTTAAACAAATTCTCAGCCTCTTAAATGTGACTTTTAATATTGTGACACCACTGTTGTAATGTGTGTGTATGTGTTGTGTTTTATTTGATGAAGACTGAAGTTGTGATATGGACCCAGATAAGTTTTAAGTATAAGATTGCATTTTTATTTTATTTAATTATAATTTTTGCTCATCTCAAAATTAAATTATTTTTCTTCGTGTAGAATTATCTAGCTGAATACCACATGTGTTGAGATTTACTTGAGTTGTAGTTGAACTTAGTGAATGTTTCTTGTCATGATAATTATTTCAAAACCTAGGAATATGTCATGTTAACCTGTGAACCTAAGATGATACAGTGCAGTGAACTTCATTCTGGAAATTAGACATCTTACCGGTATGTACATATCTTTATTGTACTCGTATTACAATATTGCTTTAAAAGAATCTCAGAATCAACTTCTATTTTTTTGCATGGAATTATCTTGGTGTCACATACCTTGTGTTTTTACTTGCGCAATTCAATTTTCCTTCTGAACTCATATTTCTTATCGTAAGACACATGACCTTTCATCCTGAATTAATAACATGACAAGAGATATTTGTTAATCTCAACTAAATTATCAATAAAACTATTACTGCAGATGAAAGAAAAGCCAAATATATGAAAAAGTCAGCATCAGAATATAGAAAACAAACCCAAAATATAACCCTGGGACTGTATAATTTTGAAGGTGTGGAAAGTTTCAGTTATCTTGGTGCTGAATTAAAGTGTGAGGACTCCGTGACATCGGAGAAAAATAAGATAATAATGGCTGGAAACAGAGCTTATTTTGCTAATGTAAAACTTCTGAAATCAACCCTCTTATCCAGACAGTTGAAAGTAAATCTATATAAGACTCTCCATTAGACCAGTTGTGAATTATGGATCAGAGACGTGGACTATGACAACAGCAGATGAGAATGCTTTACGTATTTTTGAACAAAAAGTCTTAAGAAGAATTTATGGTCCTGTGAGAGAGGATGAAGGATGGAGAATAAGAACAAATGGGGAAATAGAAAGGATTCTCAACTGTGAAGACATAGTGAGATTTGTGAAGTCCCGTCGTTTGGCTTGGCTAGGACATGTAGAACGGATGGAGGGGGAAAGAATACCAAAGAAGTTGTTACATGGAAACATGGAGGGAAAGAGGCGATGTGGAAGAACAAGGAAGAGATGGATACAGGACCTTGAGGAAGACTTGAGGATTATGCGGGTGGGAAGATGGTGGGAAAAGATTCAGAATAGAGAAAGATGGAGGCAAGTCGTGAGGGAGGCAAAAGCCCATCCAGGGCTGTAACGCCGAGGAAGGAAGTAAGTAAGTAAATAAGTAAGTAAGTAAGTAAGTAAGTAAGTAAGTGAGTAAGTAAGTATTACTGCAGATAGCTGATCACTGATTTTCCTCTGAAGATGAGAATGGAAGGTGACTTATGGAAAGCTGCAATCTTTAGGGGGATTTGAAGAAAGAAAATACACCAGGGTTTTTAATGTCAGTTTAATATCGTGCCAGGAAGAGTAGAAAAAGTTGTATTATCCAGTGCATGAAAACAGTGATAACAACCTTACACTGAAAGTTACAATCTAATACTTGTCAACACTTTGATATTAGAATATATTGTGCTCACCAGAATCTTAAATTGATTCATACAGTCATCAAGAAAGAAGAAAAAAACTAATCACAACCTCAATCACAGCTCCTTAAAAAATTATTGTAATAATAATCAGTCTTCAAAATTATGCATTCACTCCAAAATAAATCCAAGTATTGTCCACTATTTACTAAGGTTTAGTAAATTAAACAGAATGAATCATTTACTGTAATAGGAAAGATTATTGCCTTCCACTAACAATAGGTTTGTTCCAGTAACATTCAGAAACTATCATTACATGCGCCGGACACAAGCGCTTGTTGTAATTCCATGGATTATAGATGTTTCAGCAGTGAGAATCCATGATTTTGTCTGTTGGACTTACATGTTCCAGTGAATTTCCTGGCAGTTGTGAGCAGCCAGAAAAATCAGCATGTTCAAGCATGAATTAGTAAACAGAGACATGGGCTGTTTGCAAAATAATGAAAAATTTCTTCATTGAGTTTGAACAGTTTTTTTTAAATAAAATTAAGATTGACATATATTTCTCTATAATCTAGCAACTTTATTAGGCTTATTAGGTTAATTGGCTGTAATAATCCATTAAATATTAATAAAAGAGCTTTTAGCAAAAACAACATTAGTCCAAAAATTTGAAAATTGAGTTTTCTGTGTCATTGGGTGCTACAACTTACTGGTCATTGTTTAAACTACATGATATGGCAAAATCTGCCATAGTCCCTCACATATAGGATTGCAAAGTTTACCAAGTTTTGCAAAAACAACCAATGTCCATTCAGTTTTTTGCAAATACCACCATTGTCCAATCAGTTTTTTGCAAATACCTAGTGAATTTGCTCATAGAAGTTGGCTATCTTGCAGAAATCTGTTTCTTAGAATCAGCTGTTTCATTGTTGTGTAAAGCTTTGTCTCCCCTGATGATAATAGCAGTGGAATCGAGGATCCATAAACATCCTAGCTCACACAATGGGTAATATTGATATCTTTCAATAACATTAGTAGTGTGATGTGTAATTAAGAATTTGAATAACATTTTTATTGTTTATTATTTGATTTTATATTTTTTCTTTGCATTCTTAAAAATTTCTTAGATAGTGGATTAAAATTTGTTGGCAAAAACAGCCATAGTCCATGTCTCTTCAGCTTTCAGGTCTGGTTTCAGGGCACTGAAGTTACATATAAAGGAAAATTAGGCAAAAGATAAATGTAAGTCGCCCCTTATGCTCCGACCACTGCATTGCTATGGCGACCACACGCTTGTTATCTCGGAACTCCTACCGTTCCTTCTCTTCGACACTCCTGACCGTACCAAATACCAGCTACCAACCCTTGCACCAAAATGACAACCCGCTAGCTCACTCGGAACTCCCGACCGTACCAAAATCACCTCTGCATATAGTCTAAATAATGAATAACACTATCCACATAGTTAAGTGCATGAAGCGGAGGCGGTAGCCGAAGCGAAGCACCCTTGCATTTTCGAATAATGTATGATACACTGTTTGTAGGCTTTTGAATATGTGGCATATTATATCTTCCAGAGGTTAGTCAGCCTGTCACCTTTTGTTTAGCGGTATGACGTCACACCACCAACGTCCAATCACGAGTTTCTTCGTAATATGACGACAGAAGAATTCGCTAGATCATGGTATAAAAGAAAGTGCATCGCGAGGGTGTGGTGGGTGGGAACATTCATGCAAGGTGCGACTTAAATTTATTTTTTCCCGAAAATTATTATATCAAAATATTTCTATATATGTTTATTTAAATATATAATAAATTTTAAATTCATGAAGTAATAACTGCCAATAGAGAAAGTTTTTTGCTTCTACTGAAAAATTTGGCTTTTGGACTATGGTTGTCTTTGCTAAAAGCTCTTCGATTGATATCAGATAATGTATATTGACACAAATTATCGATTGAACTGATCGTTCCAGCAAGAATCACAGACCCTTAGACTACTGTTAATAAATCACACAAGTGAAGTACAACAAATCCTCACACAACTTTACTGCGGATTTTTTAGTGGAACAAATCTATAAACTTGCTCAACCAGACTGGGTTGTATTTATACAATGTAACTCCTCCAATGATGAAGTAATTCTGCTTGTTCACAAAACAGAGCAACAATATAAGACAGAGTTAAAGTTTAAAAAAGTTGTGCTAGAGTTTACACGGCATATTCTCTCTGGACAACAACTTTACTAGGCAATATAATTAACCAGCATCCACACTGACATACACAGATTGCAGCACAGGAATTTTGATTGATTTATTCTTGTACCTTAAAGTTATACAAATGATCACCCCATGTGTATCAAGAAGTTTTTCACCAAGGGGTGACTTACATAAAGGCTCATCAATAATGATAAATGTTTACCTTGTGTAAGTATAAAGACCCGACTATGCAATTACCATTTTTTTACCCAATTTCATCTAAGCAACTAATTTGTCTTCCCGTTTTATTTTAACTATATATAACAAATTTCTCAGTTTCTTTAACATTTTTGTATTTTTTGCCATAATTAATTTCTTATATATGCCACTTCTTTATTTAACTTTAAAATTGTTTTATTAAAAAACTTATGTCTTAGTGTTTAAGTTTCGGGACAATTTAAAATTATATGTTCTGCATCTTCATTACCAAGACATAATGGGCAACGACCTTTCTCAAAATTTCTCCTTGTCCCTCTAAGCTTTCATATCCCTAATCACCATCATACCAGCCCAGATTTCTGTTTCTTTGAGTAATCATTCACATAATTTTCTATTCCCCACATTTCTTTAATTTTGATGTAGAGTACTAATGATTTTTCCCCTCATTTTTTCAAAATGGTTGTACCTTTGGATATCATTACATCTTTTAATAACCATTTTTGCAATCACATTAATGTTTTTCTCCTCCTTCAATACCGTCCACTTATTTCAGATAATTTGGTTCAGCAATTGTACATAGCATTCATGGCTACTTTGCCATTGTTCCATGCTGACTTGTTTTGAAGTTCCCAAGATTCCTTATTATTGAATATTATCCCTAAATATTTTATACAATTTACACAATTTATAACTTTATTATCTACACTCCATTTCCCCCCTTGCCTTTTTAATAAATGAAAATATTGTGAGAGTTAAAGCTTTAGTAGAATAAAAAATGTTATATGGAAGTGAAGTGTGGGGGGGGGGAAAGGAAGTCTTGAAGATATATATGGATATGATGAGAGCCAGGTTCTGCAAACGAATATTGCATGTACCAAGATATTCAACAGATGAAGCAGTTCGATATGAATTAGGATTTTACAGTAGTATGGGTATTATGTTACGGTAAGTGAAATTTTAAGGTATTACAGATACATTTGGGAAAGAGATAATGAAGAAATAGTGAAAATCTGCTTCCAATCTCAATTGAATGAAAATGATAATCAAAACAGAATACAGTATATTAGGAAAATATTAGGTAAGATAGGATTAAAGTGGACATTGTAACAGGGGATGAAACGTGGATTTGTTACAACAATCCAGAATCAAAAGAACAATCCATACAATGGATGCACACAAATTTCCCAAACAAACCCAAGATCAGCTGAAAATGGTTGGGAACCATTGATCGAAATAGAAAATTTATGCAAAATCTTTCAATAATTACATTCTTATTAGGGAAACTCAAATCATGTATTGATAGTTAAGTTAACTGCAACATACTATACTTTTTTTTTCATACATGCATACAATATGTCTGTCTGTCTTTCCTGTTGTCTACAATGGTGAGGCACAGGGCCCCAAGTTGAGATTTCTGTTACCTAGGTGAATTTTGTTATGCTTATTTTCCGAGAGAGAGCAGAGTGACAGGTGGTAAATCCATCGGTTCACAAACCCTCCTCTGGAAACTAAAGTATTACTTGGATGTGTGAAAGGGCCGAGAAATTTTGTCCAGAGGCTCTAATTTAGGCTTGGAGTTCCTTTACATTCCATATATCCTCTACAGGGGCCCCCCAGCTTAAAGTCTCTGTGCCCAGGCTATTTACGACACAGTATGGAATTCTGTTATGGGGTAGTAGCTCCTATATGGCCTATATATGACAAAAGAAAGCCATTAGAAAGCAGTAGCAGCCCACTTTTGGAATGCAGGACATGAATTCTACAGGAATCCAGAACTATTAAAATGTGCCTGTGGGCACAAGGAGCTTTTGGTCTAGGAGAGGATTTTTATTCATAAGAAGAGGAACAAACTCATGTACTTTAACATCCAGATCGATGATGATCTCACCTCAAAATTTGTTCAATGATGTTGATAGTTGTGGACATGAGATTTATTTAGTCCAGAGTTTATTAGTCTGTGTAAAAGCACAGTGTCTGTGTGCTTTTACACAGACTAATAAACTCTGGACTAAATAAATCTTATATCCACATCTAGCAACATCATTATTATAAAAAACAAAGGGGACAAGTCCATTACCTAGCAACTCTGTATTTGCTGTGAGGAAAAGACTTGATGGCCTTATTTTTATCTAATGAAGAAAGAAGGGACTCACCATTAAGGTGTTGTACATTAGATTAGTATACGGTACGAGTAGTCAGACTTAAAAGTTGCTTGTAGGAAGTCAGCTGAAGGTGTCAATGTGCTTGCTGCTCGCCATCTGGTGTACGTCCTCTACAAGTTGCCTAAGCAGTCGTTTCACAGGATAGTTGTCTGACATCCTTCGACCTACCCGACTCCAATGAATGTAATACCTGCAGAAAGGTAACACATGTAGCTTGAGTATTTATTTATTTAGTTATACCATTTTTAATCTGTAAGAACTCATGCAGTATACTCACAAAGCCCACTTCCATTTAATGAGTGGAGCCAGAAGCAAGGTAAGAGTACCTAATAAGGCGCACATGAAGTACAGTACGTTTCACACACCAGTTGGCCAATCATGTGGTTTCTGGATCGTGGCGGCCACAGCTCTAACTCCCGAGTGATCGGGTGAAATATCTATGCAAATAAAGCCGCTAATGGTGTAATGATTCAGTTTCTCCCAATTAAAGTTAAAATTACAATGAAAATAACCATGTACCTCATCACAAGAGATGTTGGAAATGTCCCTCCTCTTGTTTCGACACAACACTGGCACCTTCTTAGGAAATTTTCTTTCACGCGCATAAGTTCAACTACTGAGATAGAGTTCATTTCTCTTGTGATATTGTCTTTAAGTTCTTTTAATGTATGGGGGTTTGAACTATAGACTTTATTTTTCAAGTTCCCCCATAAATAATAGCCATATACTGTTAGAAGAACTTAAAGACAATATCTCACGAGAAATTAACTCTCTTAAAGACAATATCTCAAGAGAAATTAACTCTATCTAGGAAGCTGAACTTATGTGCAAGAAATAAAATTTCCTAAAAAGGTGCCAGTTTTGTGTGGATGCAAGAGGAAGACATTTCCAACATCTCTTGTGATGAGGTACATGGTTATTTTCATTGTAATTTTAACCGTAATTGTGAGAACCTGAATCATTACACCATTAGCGAGTTCATTTGCGTAGATATTTCACCCAATCACTCATGAGTTAGAGCTGTGGCCACCGTGATGCAGAAACTCACATGATTGGCCAACTGGTACGTGAAACACACTGTAGTACAATCTCAATTCTTAACAGCTAAACCTCAGAAAGTGTTGTTTCGGTAATGACAGTTCAATGGGTTCTCCTTCAGAAAACCTTTTTGCAAAATTATATTTTAAAATTTGAACTGTTGGTTTTAAAAGAATAATTCCGGGGTGTGCGGGCAAAGAGAGTTAAGTCCACTTTCTTGTTACTGAGAATTAGATTGACTTAACACACTATACCAGCCCAACATAGCTTTAGAGATGGATAAACCCACGAGGCACACATCCATAACTACCGTACAATTTTGAATATGACTTACTGGATTTAACACAATTGTAGAGAACATTTTTATCAATAACTCTTTGGACATATCTCAATTTTTTAGGATGGTGGACTTAACTCTCTTTGCCCGCGCACCCCGGAATTGTTTATGCCAAATCAACAATTATTATTAACTAGCTTAAAAGGCCCGGCGTCGCTCGGGTTTTGTATTTTGTTAATGCGAAAATAACTTATGAAGGACTTTCGATTTTCAAACTCTAGGTCTTTAAGGTCTTTATATAGGTATTAAGAATTTGAAATGGGGAAGAACGATTTATCACACACAAACTATTCCCTCAGAAAACGCTAGATAGGCTATAGCTTATTATAGCTTATAGCAGATCCCCACGGCTTCTCCCAAGATAATTAATTGAAAGATTAACAATTAAGAGCAAAATAATTAAAGTATTATATTTATTAACACTTTGCACGCGAAACATTCATAGGTGTAAACTAAACATTTGATAGGCCTAATTAATGAAACAGCTATAAATCCGGCTTTGAAGTGAATTTCACGATTAGAAAA
Organism: Ectobius pallidus; assembly: GCA_964059195.1. NCBI lineage: Eukaryota > Metazoa > Arthropoda > Insecta > Blattodea > Ectobiidae > Ectobius > Ectobius pallidus. The sequence goes on along the minus strand of CAXKWD010000007.1, from coordinate 107,818,296 downwards.
TAAATGGAAAAATGCAGTATTCGAAAGATTATGAGAATTGAAATCGATTAAACTCACGATAAAAAAAAAGTGCGTAAATGTATTTGACAGACAGCCATAGTACATTAGTTTTTATTTATATAGGTGAAGAATGGAATAAGCCTACTGAGGCCGTGATTTCTATATTCATTTGTCCAGACTTATAATTCCATTACATTTCAGGCAGATTTAACAACCCTACATAAGATATTTTAATTACGATTACATATAAAAACGTTGTAGCCAGGACCCCGAACTAAGCAACTTCCCCGGAATTTTCTGTAAACTATATTCCATGTCAAATAAAATATGTTTAACATTACCTTATCGACATCTATAGCTTTTATAATAACCTGAGATATCCATTGCCTTCCATAGCGATCGCGACGATATTATTTCCAAGGTATGACAATAATAGACAAAGCCTTCTGCAATTGATTTGACAACTGAAATGAATAACTCAAAACTGATGCTTCGAAAGCGTAAAAAATGCACGTTTTCTCGCCGTTTTTCACTCATAACTCGCGAACGAAGGCTAAAATTAAAAATGTAGTATGACAGAAACCTTCCCGGGAATGTACCCAACAACTTCCCAAAGTTTCATGGCGATCGGATGAATGGTGTAGTAATGCATAAAGGACACACACACACATACATTCATTTATAAATATATATATATATTGGCATTATTCCCAAATAAGGCTCATGAAAAAAATTGTTTAATTCTTCTCAGACCTGCAGGCAGGTGAGAGAGTTGAAATTTCAACAGCAGGTGGCTGCAAAAAGCTTGAGAAGACATTAATAACAATCATTAATCAATACTGTCAAAACTTAGTCACAATGAAGTTATATCCTATAATATTCATTTTAGAAGATATCTTCACACTGTGACACACAAAGCATTCACCATGAACATAGAAACCAATAGATGTTCTGTACACTTATTTCTTTGGAACTGGTGCATAATTGCATGTCTCTGACCCAAATTTTATTGAAATTTTGCAAAACCATTTTAGGGGATTGCTGCTTGCTCCTGGTTGGTTGTCATCAGTCAGAAAAGTATTTTATTCTGGAACATAATTACGAGGGTTATTCAGAAAGTAAGGTCCGAATCGTCACAGCTAATCGAATGTTACATGAGAGCATTGAAATGCGCATGTGCACCAACTCCAGGCATGCCTTGCTCATCAAATGACGCCATTTGCATTGGTATTGTTGCAGTGTGTTGTTTATAGTGTCAGTTCAGAATGTTTAAAACAATTGATCAGCCTGCCAACTGTGAAATACAGTCAGTGATTCCGTTTTTGACAGCAAGGAAAGTTTTAACAGCAAAAATTCATAGACAGATAAGTGAAGTTTATGGCACCAATGCGATGAGTGACAGAAAGTGTGTAAGTGGGTGAGAGCTTTCAAGGTTGGATGGGAAAATGTCCATGACCATCAATGATCACAGAAGATTTGGTCAATGCCATGGATGAAAAGATTCATGAAGACTGGCGATTCTCAATTTCAACTTTAGCATTGGGATTTCCGAATGTGGGTAGAACAACTTTGCACAAAATTTTCTCTGAGAATTTGAAATTCTGCAAATTGTGCACACATTGGGTTCCAAGGCTGCTTACTGAGGAACACCGAATGAAAAGAATGGATGTGCTCTTGATTTTTTGGACCGATATCATAAGGAAGGTGATCAATTTTTAGAGAAGATTCCCATGCAGCACGATATGTATAATATACGTATATTTTAGAGCTACATATATATCTTACGTTTGGTCAAAGTCAAAACGTAAATTATACATATATTTTATGTCCAATATATAAGGTGAAGGCACCAGTAGCTGACACCTTAAGAGGGGATTTTGCGGGTTTTTTGGATGTGGGTATTTTACATAGAAGATTGACTTGAAATGATCTTGTATAAACCATTTATAAGGATTCTAAAATAAAATGCATGCATTAAAATTTCTTAATAATGACTTCTTATGGCTGGAGAAAAAAATTATATAAACATTATTTTAACTCTAGTAGCTGACATTGCAATTCTTAGTTATACCTAGAAGCTGACACTCCATTCCACTAGTAGCTGACATTTGTAAAATATTACATTAACTCTTATCTAAACCAGATGAAAGCTCTCTTATAACAGTTTCATGGCATTCTTCATAAAGTTCTTGATTGACACACTGGTGAAGTATAAAATAAGTTCACTTCAAATTATGTTTATGTGTCTTAACTAATCTATTTCTGGGACACGGAAAGTACCCCGATCATTGACTTTTATGGGTGTGTTGATGGTTTTTACAATGTCATCTCTGGAATACCACATGATGTCTTCTTGTCCTTTTTCATGCCATTTCCAGTTATAGCCACTCATCTTCATTGAGGTAATACAAAATTTTTTGCCCTTAATTTCTTCGACCTTCCCAGGAAAATATTCTTCTTCATATTTTATAACAACATATGACCCTTTTTTTATATTTCCTTCCTTTGCAAGAATGATTTTTTTCTTTCCTTTATCTTCGCCCTGTTTTTTTCTTTCTTTACCATTCTCTTGTATGCCTGCTGATCTAAGTGCTTCGTCTTCTTCTCTCTCCTTTTCATACTCATCAAAATCATCACTTTGGTCATCACTATATAATGACATCTCTTCATCTGAAGTCTTAGTTTCACTTGATGAGATCTTTGCTTTTCTCTTTTTTGTTAATTTTTCTTTCATTTGCTTCTGCATTTCCCTTTCTTCCTTTCGCTTCTTCTTTGCTTCCTCTTCATCCTGCTTTTTCTTGTTTTTCTTGTCATAATATTCTTTGTAGGCCTTAGATGTTACAACATATGGTATTTTTTCTCGCCTTGCTCTTTTTTTGTTTGAAGTAACCGTTTCTGGCCAGACCAGTAATCTTTTGAAGGGAGAAGGTACATTTACACTATGAGAGGAAGATGGCTTTTCTTTAGCAGGGGTGTCTGAATGTACGTTCACGTGAGTTTGTACAACTTCTTCATTTGATATATCCTCCAGTACTGTGTTATGGAAATTGCTGTTGTTTTCTGCTGAATTAACTAAACTCATAACCTTTCTATAGAAGTAGAAAAGAGATCTTTCTGATTCAGGTTCTTCCCAATCTTTTTCTTCATTTATATACTCTCTGAAGTAGGTAACTTTCTCTTCACCTAGGACAGACTCAATAAACTTCACATGTGAAGTTACATCACTCATATGTGAAATATCTTCATCCTCATTCTTCTTGGTTTCTCTGTCTTCTGATGCTATTGGTGTTCCTATTAATTTACTCATATCAATAGCAGTAATATTAAATGGACAGAGACCACAGACTCGGAAACCATTTACAATAGACTCTTTCAAATCTATGTTGTCTAGAGTCTTTTTCAGAACAAGAGCAAAATGTTCTTTACGTATAACAGAAAGGCTCATCTCCTGTTTAAAACTGTCAAGTGTTCTTCTCCAGGCAACTTTGAGTGGATGAAAAACAGCAACATCCATTGGCTGAGTAATGTGGGTTGAATTTGGTGGGAGGCACACTAAAACAACACCATTTTCTTCACATAACTGTGAAACTTGCAATGTTAGATGAGACACATGCCCATCAACAAAGAAAACTACTGGAAGCTTAATTTGATTTTCTTTGATCCATGGAATGAAGACATTTGCCATGAATTCAAAGAACGTAGGTCCGCACATCCAGCCGGATTCAGATTTACCTACTCCCCAGTCATCTGGAACAAGATTGGTTATGTAAGCAGGTACCCTCTCATATTTATAAACTATCATTGGAGGTAGGATCTGCCCTGCAGCATTGGCTGTCATCATTACTGTTAGGCATTCCTTTTCATCATTCCCAATTTTGTGAATGCATCTTTCTCCTCGACGGGCAAGCACTTTACCGCCTTTAGGAGACAAGAAAAACGCTGTCTCATCTGCATTAAAAATGCGTTGTGGGTCAGAAAAAACATCTTTCAGATTGTTCTCACTCAAGAAGTTTCCAATTTCTTCAAACCAAGAAACTAATTTTTCTTGAGTGACACTACATCTTGAAACTGTCAGTGTTTCTGGAATCCTCTGGCTTATTTCTGAATGCCTAAGCAGAAACAACTCGATCCACTTCTTGCCTGGTCTACCATCTTTAAATGGCGTATTCAATTTTAGCTGTGCTACCAGCTTTTGAACGCTTTCAACAAGTTGGATACGACTAATGGGGAAACCGTTTTTCTGGCTATCCAAAATCCACTTTACTAGAATAGCTTCGTACTTTTCACCTAAAAAACAAGATGGTCCCATCTGTCTTTTAACAGGATATTTCCCTGTATGTTTGTACATAAGTGTTGTTCTAGGAACTTGGAACTGCTTACTAGCAGTTGCTACAGGCATGCCATTTTTTACCGCTTCTAATGCTTGAAGCATTTGAGCTTCGTCATATTTAAGGATCTTCTTTTCTTTCTCCTTCCCCATTAGTAAATTGTAAAGAAACTGAAAAAGGCAAGAAAAAGCAATGCAGAAAAGCAATAATAATGATTATTGATAAATCTAGGCATTGGTAAAAAAAGTATGGCAAAAATACCAGTACCTGACAGCGGGTGTCAGCTACTGGTAAAACACAGTTATTTTCACTGAACTAAAGATATTTTGTCATTACAAGCCTGGCTAAATCACACAGGCTCTTAATTCGTAAAATAGTGATAATTTTGCAAACCTCCAATGCCTGACACACTATGTCAGCTACTAGCAAAACTTAATAAATTTTTATCCAGTGCCTGACACCCCATTTTTCTAACCTAAAAATATCATCATGTATTTCTAACTTTACCAAGGGTTAGCCTACATTGACAATTCAATTTATAATATAGTTACAAAATGCTAAACCAGAAAGATTAGCTTGTAGTACATTAATTACAACTTACCGCTCTCCAGACAGCTTAGAATCCCAGCAGAATTCTCAAGTAAAGATTATAAAAGGTTCAGCATTAACAACAACCAAATTCTCCCTCCAAAACAAAAGAAGATTGGGATTTTTACCAGGTTGGCCAACATATTTCTGAAATATCTCTCTTGAAATTAGTAACAAGAAAAGCTGTCAAATATCCCTTCTAGACCTTAATTTCCTCAAATTAAAAATGAAGTGTCAGCTTTTGGGGATGTGTCAGCTAATGGTGCCTTCACCTTACATGTATAAAAACTGTTGTAATTTAATCCTGCTTTATATTCATAATTTATCAAAATTAAAGGTACTGTTACATAAGTAGGATTAAATATAAAACAAAATTGATTTCATTGGTCATTTGCAATATCAAAATAACGTACCAACTATACGTAAATTTTACGTCTGGAATTGGACATTGTAAACACCGGTTTATTGTGTTTTACTCTAGTAAATCGATTTGGTTAAATTAAGGGAACGCAATACAATTTACTCATGCTAATCAGAAATTAATTTAAAAAATAGTTTAAAATGATTACATCCGTATATTCAGTAGGACTATTTTTATGACTGGCGGCCATCTTGTCTGTGACGTCAGCAATGTAGATCTGCTGATGGTTGTATCTGTTGGCTACATATAAGTGGTGCTTGTGTATAAGTTTCTCTTTTATAGTGTTTTATTAACAAGAAATTGTGTGTGGAGAGAATTGCACTGTTCTGTTGCAACTACTCCCTATGTATATAACATAGAAACGAAGAATAAATGTACATGTGTGTGTATTTAAAACTGACGAAATATTATGCAACGTGCAGTGATGTGTAATACCCTAAAATTCATTTCCTAATTTAGGCCTACCTGAATGTTTGTGAAGACCTGGTCCTTCATGTAGAAGATTAAATGAGGCAGAAGAAAAACATTTACACAGAAAACAGTACTGGTAAGTCCCTGTGCAAGATTTGTTTCACATACATAAATAGGCCTATCATAACCTCAATGACTTGCAAACTGATTTATAATACAGATGCTGTGGTAATTAGCTCTGATCATAATAATTTACGATAACGCTGCTAAAGTATTTCTTAATTGTTTCAGGAATTCACAATGCCTAGGTGCTGTAGTGTTGCTAGCTGTAAAAGTAACTACACGTCACAACATGGAAGTGTTAGTACATTTTCTTTACCAAAAGACGAAGAACTTAAGAAGACGTGGCTTAGAAACATTCCTACAAACTTTACAGGGGTAAGCAAGCCTGTTATTTGTGTGAAGCATTTTCCTGAAGAGAGTGTGATATGAACAGAGACATTTGTAGTTAACGGTGAAATAAAAACATTTCCTAGAACTTGCCCTAAACTGAAACTTGGTGCAGTACCATCAATATTTCCTAATCTGCCTGAGTACTTGTCAAGACCAGGTCCATCATGCAGAAGATTAATTGATGCAGAAGAAGAAAATTTAAACCAAGCAGTTGCAGAAAGCTTAAAAGAACTTAAAAGTTATGCTGAACGACAAGCTCTGCATTGTTTGGAAGATGTGATGCAGTACTTCCTAAGTGTAAAAGAAGGACTTAAAGGGCAGTGGATTAGCATAATGGCAGTAGAAAGGCTAGTGCTGTGCTTAATGGATGTTAATGATGATGTTCCGAAGATTCTTGGTTCAGTGTGTGTTATGAGCGATCTCAGTGGTTTGCTTACAATAAATAATTGCAAAATACCTCAGCAAGAAGTCCAAAAAACTGCAAGATAGTAAGCACAAAAAGTGTTCTTGATGACATTTTTAGTTATTGATATCTCATGTATTGATAGTATATGTAAAATGTATGTGAGCAGTGTACATTTATGAACCAAAGGCCCTATATAGGCCACATAAATTATATATAAAATATACGTTTGATAGATCATCTTGACATATTTTTTACGTATAGATATTGTACATCAATAGTATGTATGCGATTGTACGTATAATTGATATATATATTAAATGTCTGCATTGACATGAATAGACGTACGATATACATAAAAAAGTGGGACATTTGAGCGTATATTATACGTAGATTTTATTTAACCAATATGTGTGATGTGCATTACCTAGATCTAGGGATAACGTAATTTTTACATATATTTTACGTATGTGTGCTGAGTGGGTTGTCACATGGGATGAGACCTGAGTTTCTCACACGACCCCAGAGTCTAAATGTCAGTCAATGGAATGGCGTCACATGGCATCACCAGTCAAAGTCAAGGCCAAGCAGATAATCTCAACACGCAAGGTTATGGCAACTGTGTTTTGCGATAGACATGGAGTTTTGTTAGTCGAGTTTATGCAGCAAGGGACAACAATAAATGCAGCAGCTTACTGCGCTACTCTGACTAAACTTTGATGTGCAATACAGAATAAACAACATGGCCTTCTGATGCCTGAAGTTTTGTTGCTGCATGACAATGCCAGACACCATTCTGCCATTCACACCCACGATCTGATCAGATCTTTTGGATGGGAACAGATTGACCACCCACCGTACAGTCCAGACTTTGTGCCGAGCGATTATCACTTGTTCCGCTACCTAAATGAGTTTCTCAGTGCCAATAGCTTTGCCACAGATGACGAGGTGAAAGAAGTAGTTAAAGACTAGATATCCTCACAGGCAGTATATGTCTATGACTTAGGCATAGAAAAGATTGTAGAATGTTATGACAAATGTTTAAACACACATGGAAACTATGTAGAAAAATAGAGAAACATATAAGGAATTAAATAAAAAAAGTTTTCAAAACAATCTGTGTTGGTATGTTTTATCAGATATCGGACCGTATTTTCCGAATAACCCATTCATGAATCTCTTATATTATGTACAGCTTAGGGCCTTGTTAGAAACTTGCTGTATTTCTTTAACCTCATGCTCATATGTCTCTCTCATATTAATATTTATATTTTAAAAGGGATTGGATGCTTTAAACAATAATAAAATCTTTCTTGGATCTGTAAAACATCTGCATTCCAAAATTGGTCAATCAACTGAGTAAATATATCAGTATAAAATGGTGACAAACCTACGACAGCTGATATGTGATACTAGAGGCAGAGCTATGGAAAGAAAGCAAGGGCCCCAGGGACAAATTTTCCCGGGCCCCCGTCAAATATTAAATTCTCTAAATTCTCTACCCAACTCGCCCTTTATAATGTATGCAACAAAAAGATTATGAAATGGTATTACATAATTATTAAGTGGTGCCAGAATGGTACCGGTACTTTATGAGATTGTTTGGTAGACAGGAAAATATCTGTTTATTTGTCCATGTGTCTGTAAGCACGATAACTGAAATACGCTTTATCGGATTTTCATAAAACTTGGTATACCATTTATAACACCCATGGGACGAAGCCTATTGATTTTGCACCAAATCGGTTAACTGATGCCGGGCACGAAAATACATTAAAATGTTCTAATTAGGAACAATTTTATCTGTATGTACCAGTTTAAAATTTTGAAAACTATCATTTTAAATGCCGAACGTTAGTGAGGCCTACTGATGAGTTCAAAAGGATTTCTACTTCTACTTTTAAAAAATACCAGTTTTTCTTCAAGAATAATCCGTTTCAGATTAACTGATTAATTCCATGTCACCGTTATATGACAGGACAATGCAGATAAAATAAACACATAAAACATAACTTAAGCTGTTTATTGACTTATAACCAATTTTGTTTTAGAGTAAATTTAGAAAGTAAAAAATAAAACCCGGTCGGCCGGGCCCCCTTTTGGCCTGACCAGTTGTAGTGAATATTTTTTCAACACTTTTCCAACAATCATTTCAACAATGTTCAAACAATCATTTAAACAATCCAACATTCGTTTCAACCATTGCCCAAGAACCATTCAATAATCGTTTTAAGCATTGATTTTTGAGGACTATGTGCAAAAGATCCACAAACTTGCTCTACAGTTTCCTCGCTTACTGACGGGCATCCTGTCAGCTTCCTCTTACAAATTCATCCACTTGTCCTAAAATAAGAGTATTATTTATTAAATGAAGACCTACTGGTAGTTTTACACCATATTGTGTTCAGAACTGTCATTTAACCATAACAACAGATAAATAACATGATAATTGAGAACATATAATGCTCTGGTATCTTCTTGAGCAGCCATTTCACAATCTTAAAAATGTGCTTCAATATTGCCAACTGTGTTCTTCAATGTTGCGTAATGAACAAAACATGTCTAGTTTCCCTTTCTATTGTTACCTGTTTCATGTTTCTGAGTTTCATTAAATGTGACTACTGTTCGAAACTGAAAGTGCATTAAATGCACTTTCAGTTTCGAACAGTAGTACAGGGTTCCCACAAATTTTGTGGGAACCCTGTAAGTTACATCATCTCTTTGAAAGCTTTAAAATTAAATTTCTGAATCCATGGAAACTTAAGCATTATTATTGCCTCAATTAATCCTGTTAACATTGTCAATGAATACTTTCTTTGTGCTCAAGATACTAAAAATCTTCACTTTAGTGTAACTGAAAATAATTGGATCAATGGTAACTTATGCATTATTGTCTCATAATCTTCCTAAACCTTAACCCTTCCTAGTCCTACTGATCAGAATTATTCTGATGGACAACCAAGTGTCTTGGACTTGTTTAAAATGTCACTGTTTTTTGAAAACCTGGCTTCTTTTGTGGTTACAAATTACAAGGATGTGGGTGAAAATTTTTCATTCCAGCTAACAATAGGAAAAATGCTATGAGAAAATTGATCTTCCTAGGCCAAACTGTTATATCAGATAAGCGATAGGATAAACTAGTTTGGAATCTGATAAGATTGTAGGTCTGTCAGGTATTACTAGTTTGGTACCAGTACTACTTTGGCCTAGGAGGAACTAGTTTATCCTAAAATCACGTAGCTGGACTGAGGTGGACAGCTGCAATAAAAGAAAAAAACGATACTTAAGCCTTTTCAAGGTATTAGTGTTAAAAATAGTTCAAAATTAGCTAGTACAAAATGTGTGGAGAATAATGCTTAAATTTGGTTAAGCTATTTTATTTCAAATCAAACTCATAGCACAATTACATGCACTGCCATTTTATCTTCAATTCAGTCTTTAGTTTAGTATTGAAGACTAAATAATAGAGCTACAGTAGAATTCTAATTATCCAAACTCCAACTATCTGGATTGACAATTATCCAGTTCGCTTTGAGGTGGTTTTTGCAGCATCAAGCATTGGGAAACCTTCTTTAGGGCCAGTTATTTGCAAAAAAAATAAAACTTTTAGCCGACCAATTCAACAGTTTGTCATCAGAACAACTGATCCTGACCGATGAGTTCAAGATGCGATACCTTATGTAAGAACAGTAGGCCTACTATACAATGTAGTTTTCTTTTCAAAGAAATTACATTTTTTCTTGATTTATCCAATTATCTGGATATTTGATTTTCCCGTTTGAGTTCGGTCCCAATTAATCCGGATAATTGGAATTCTACTGAATACTCACTTCTGTAAAATGCTGTATATTAAGATATATGCTCAGCCAGCAGATAATTAAATACACTTGCATTAAGAGGTTAAGGATAAAACTTGGTTGACCTTGGTGGTGGTGCTTACAGTATCTCTGGATCCGAGGTTCGTGGTGGACAAATTTTTCAGGACATGAAAATCCTGGGCACTAAGTCCTTTGGGAGCCATTAATACCATGAACTCCAAGTCATTCAAACCCAGCTGCAGTTGATGGATTTTTCAGAATGTAAAATTTCTGGTCACAGAGTCCTCAGGAAAGGACTTTAAGCTGGGAGTCCAAGTAATAGATTTACAGCATGTTAGAGAACTCCTAGCCTACATTAGGGCCTCTAGACAAAACCCCTCGAACTTTTCACGTCCAAGTAATACCTCAGTTTCCTCTCGAGGCTTATCACTTGTCCCTCTATCTTCTCTCGGAAAGTAAGCATAACTAAATAAGTCCAAGTTACTGAAACCTTGAGAGTCCCTAAGCTCCAGTTGGGAATTAAAAGGAATAAATCAATGAACTCCAAGCAAAAATTAACACCCCTGGACCCAACATCCCTGCCTTTTTGTATCCTGGTAATAACTAGTTTCCTCCTAATGGCTGGGTGACCAGGTGCTGAAAATAATATGGAGGACAAAATGAGTGAAAATGGAGTACATTTCCTTAAAACGGAGGACATGCTGTTATAATCAACATTCTATCGTTCTTTATAGGTTAATGGGCAAGGAATTCAGTAAATAAAATTTGAATTACAAAAAATAAAATTTATTAAACAGGATAGCCCTGTACTGTTTATTAAGGACTTTTACTTTACCAGTACGTCTAACTGGTATATTTTTTGCCACCCAAAATTTTCCTTAGTACTCTCGTTCCATCCTTTAAGTAATGAAAAACTCGACACAAGACATATCTTTGAAATGATACTTAACAAGCAACATATTATTAATGAATAATGGATACAGGAAGGAATTTGTTTTGTTCTTCAGACCACTGAAGAACCAGCCGGGAGGACACCAACCCAGCAGATGCTTACACCAGCACCAGCTCAAGAACCAGCGATGCCCGAACCTCAAAATGGAAGACCACCTATTCCCCAGACGCCCCTCATCCTTCGAAGATGTACCCACCGACATTGGCCACCCCAAAGGTACTCTCCAAGTTAAAATTTACTAAAGCCATCCATTTAAAAGAGGGAGGAAATATTGCGAATTTGATCCCAGCAGTGGGATTTTACTAGAAGCTGCAATATAATAATAATAATAATAATAATAATAATAATAGTTTATTCATCCTCTGAACATTTACATGTTATGGGATATGCTAACTATACAAGATCAGACAGAGTTGTGTTACAATTTGCATATAGAACAGAGAGAGAAAACATTAAATCTTATATACATTTATTTACAGTGAAAATAATTCAGCATTGTGGCATTTTTCTTCAAATTCCTCTATACTGTATATGGCATTCTTTGTTAAGAATTTTTTCATGTACGTCATGAAGTGTTTTGTTTTGAGGTTTCTAATTTTGTGTGGGAGGTTATTATATAGTTTGGGACCTATGTGCTTATAGCTATTGTGTGTTTTTGTTAGTCTTAAATATGGGGTGTCTAGGTCTGTTTTTTGCCTTGTGTTGTGGGTATGGATCTGACTGCATTCACTAAAAAGATGTTGGTTCTCCTTTGTGTAGGACAGAGCATGAGATATATAGAGAGATGGTTGTGTCATGATGTTGCTGTTGCTAAAAGCAGTTCTACACGTTTTTTGGTTATCTATGTTATATATACATCTAATGGCCTTTTTCTGCCATTTGAATACGGTTTTTGCTCCAGCAGAATTGCCCCAAAGAAGGATCCCATATTGTAGATGTGAGTGAAAAAGAGCATGGTAGACGATCAGTAAATGTTTCTCGCTGAGCACAGATTTAAGTTTACGAAGGAGATAAAGAACTCTAGAGAGTTTTTTACAGAGTTGTTCTGTATGTGCATTCCAGGTCAGCTTTTCATCTATGTATATGCCTAATACTTTCACAGATGTCTTCGGATTTATGTCAGTCAATGAGTTGTTGAGATGAAAGGTGATTATTTCAGTTTTGTCTTGGTTCAACAATAGTCTGTTATGTGCAAGCCACTGGGATGCCTCATTAAAGACTTTCATTAGACAATAGCTGCACATTCCTCGTAGTTCTGGAAGCATCCACAGACTCCCAGCACCTTCAACTTCGCGATACTTCCACTTCTAGAACACCTAACTCTGGGACTATATAACCACGCTCAACACCAACACCCTCAATTGGCGTCCAAGTGCCAGTACGAGAACCTGAACTCATGGTGCTAATGTAGTGTTAAAGTGCAATCAATAAATAGTACTCTAGTCCAGCCAGTGTGTTGTTATTTATCAATAAACCCACAACATAATATATACAATAACTTAACTGTTGAATTTCATCCACTCTAAACATCCTTGATGATATTAACAAACAGTAAAAAAAGCATTGATCCAAAATATCAGACATTTTGGGAATTTTTTAAATGCCTGGAGGATGGGAGGACTGTTAAAAGATGAGGACATATCCTCTAAAAGCCGGATGCCTGGTCACCCTTCCTAGAGGGCTATCGAATCAATGGTCCTACCACTTGTAGGTCTTTATACAGGAAAATAAGCATAACAAAATTCATCTTTGGTAATGAAGCCACCCCTCAGAAATCCCCAATACTCTGGACATGGATAATGGATTTTTTGGTTTGAAGTTACTCGAGCCCCTGAAATACTTAGGAAATAATCAACCCCTATGAAGAACTATTCAAAAGGAACCATTAGTTAATCATTTTTGAATTGTCATTTTTTGACAAGTACTCACCTAAATTCTTCTTGAAATTGTTCTTTAACGAAGTCTCTTACTCGAGTAAGGGCTTCCATTAGGCACTTGAGCACATAGAAGTGTTGATATACTAGAACTGCTTCCAGAGGTTTCAGTCTATGTGGTTGTATTGGAAACAACAGTCCTAGTAGAAGAGTAATACTACGCTTCAAGTGACATTCCTGTAATACATAATTTTATTTTATTCATCTTGTAGACTAGGTAACATTGTGGGTGTCAACAAATTCTGGACACAGTAAATAAAACATTAGAAACTAGTAAATAAGTAAAGTGATCCCTGTACAGGCCATGGAGGCCCAGAGGGTTCCAGGAGGTTGAGGATCCCAGATTTTGGACATTCAGCACGTGAAGGTGGTAAGGTTGTCAGCCTTACACACCGACCAGCTTTACCCCCAGGATTGCTCCTGGTACTCATTTCTGTTAGAGGCTGAGTTGACCCCAGGGCCAAAGTGCCACCAGAAGGATTAGGCCAATTGAAAAACTCCAACGACCTCATCGGGAATCAAACCCGCGACCTTCCGGTTTGTAGCGCAGCACCTCAACCACTACACTTCAGCGTACCCCAGAAACTAGTAAGTAGGTTGTAAAAATCTGAGATATTCATTCATTAGAGATAGACGACTTCCTCCTTATACCCTAATGGTCCAAGAATAAAAAAATTCCTACTGGTACTCACAAAAATTCGTACTGGTATTTATGGAAAATCTTACAGACCCTGGGAATACAGTAATTTTTCAATTTCTTCTGGTTACTGTGAAGGCATTCATAGCTATAGAAGGCTCCTATTTGCTCTGAAGTATGCTGGATATCCAACCAACATCCAACAAAAGCGATTTGAACTTCCTGTAATACACCTTGATTTTATAGATGTGTTGCCACTATTAAACTTCCGAACCTCCTATTTATGACTTATTAATACCATCTGTGCTCTGGGAATTGACCATTACTGCACCATCTACTAATATAGGGTCAGTAAAGAGTACAATTTCATTTACTGTAAGAATATTGTTACCAGACAGCAATTAAAATTGGCTACAATTTTTAAAATTTGTAACATCAAAACTGAATGATGGATCTTTAGTCTTTTTGCCCTTGACATGTTCTTACAAAATTACATATTGTCCATAAAATCTGCAACATACAGCAACCCTATTTCTAAGTTATAATTACCAAAATACAGTTTTTCAATTGAAGAGCGTTTTTTCAAAAGCCGATATCTACATGGATGGCTCAGTGCCAGAGGTGACTAAGTGCCATCAAGAAAAGTGCTAATATTTGTGTGTATTGACCAGCAAAGATCATATTTTATCTATGCCAAACATGACTAGCAGCCATTACTGTGTCTGTAACTGATACAGCAAGACTGTTTGTCTTAGATAGAATACGATCTTTGCTGGTCAATACACACAAATATTAGCACTTTTCTTGATGGCACTTAGTCACCTCTGGCACTGAGCCATCCGTGTAGATATCGGCTTTTGAAAAAAACGCTCTTCAATTGGCTTAATCCCTCTGGTGGCACCATGGCCCTGGGGTCGACTCAGCCTCTAACAAAAATGAGTACCAGGAGCAATCCTTGGGTAATGGCAGCCGGTGCATAAGGCTGACAACCTTACCACCTTCACGTGCCAAATGTCCAAAATCTGGGAGCCTCACCCTCCTGGAACGCTCTGGGCCTCCATGGCCTGTATGGGGATCACTTTACTTACTTTTTACAATAGTTGTAGGCTACTTACTAGAGTCACACCTTCCAGCAACTTGGCAAGCTTGAGATCTGAGTTCCTCAGAGTGAGAAGCAACTCATACAGGATAGCAGTCGAGATGTTAGTCACTTCTGCTAGTAATCTGATAAGCTGTGGAAGAAAAATATAATTTTTGTTATTAGTGTCAATATATTATAGTACTAAGGGGGAGAGAAGTGAATTACCTAACTTCTACAAAAAAGGTTTGTATTAGATCAGGGCCAGAAAGGAATGCGCTGGAAGTGCGAAATGCTCTGTCTCTACATTTGCCCTCTTCCTTTTTCCTTCTGTCTGGCTGTGAAAACTTGAGATGGCAGTGAACAAAATTTTAGAAGCCTTAGCAATTAAATGTCAAGGAAACACACCAACAATAATTACAACAGAGATAAAGTAAGGTAAATATTTCCAAGTAATTAAATATTTGGTTGGTTGGTTGCTTGGTGGTGTCTTTAGCAATGGTTTTGATTGCTGGATCTTTTAGGCACCGTTCATACTGAGGCGATATAAGATATCATGAGCGATATACGATACCGTACAAGACATGCACGGACAGATACTTGAAATCCAAAGGGAGGCGATAAAAAAGGTTCACAGCCATACAATTGCACAACGTATCCAAAGTGACATATCTCTCGAAGTGCCACATGCCGGTCACTTGAGCAATTAGTTTCTTAAGATATTTTGAGCTGTGAACATGTCAGGAAGAAGAGAAGACAATTCTGTAATTCTTTTCATTAATTTGGTGAAAGCTCATCAGTGCATCTGGAACTATTCCATTGCCGCATACAGTAAGACAAATGTGACGAGTGCCGCATGGAGGGAAATTGCAGCAGAAATAAAAGGCACAGGTAAATACATTGTTTATTTATTTATTATGTAAGACAAGTAATCAAATTGTTACATTATTAACTTATAATGTAAATATTTCGAAACTCTGACACAAGAAATAAGTTATTTAATTATAATTCAGAGATTAATTATAATACAATTTGACAGAATTAACAGGTCGTGCCGATTTATCGCTCCCTGTCATGAACCTTCCTAGTAATATATTGCCGCAACATATTCCATACTACATATCGCTTATTGTGTATCGCCTTAGTATGAACTGTGCCTTACTGTTGATATTGTAAAGTGTTTATGGATACACTACATTGTTCTGCTTGTTTTATCTAAGTGTTTTGATTTTGTTTTAGTTTATTCTATTTTGTGTCATCTTACATTCAGTATGATATGAGGGTTGAGTTGGAAGCCAAATACTGTAATACATACTGATGGTTTATGTCTCCATATTTGTCACAGTCACAATTAGGTGTGCTTTACGACCAGTTCCATGTTAGTTAGTGTTAGTGCTGTATCCAGTTGCAGATTCATGACGATCACTGTTTCAGATGCTGTCTTTTTATCGTTTGAGAGGTAAAGATACTACTGGAGTCAAATTGAAGTAGTATCTGTAATCTGTTTTCCTACATCCCCTATATCTCTATGAAGGGCCTCCAAGTGGAGGTTTCTGTTACCTATGTGAATTTTGTTACAATTATTTTTCCGAGAGAAGACAGAGGGACAGGTGGTAAGCCCATCGCCTCTCAACCCCCCTCCGGAAACTAAGGTGTTATTTGGACGTGAAAGGGCCGAGAAATTTTGTCCAGAGACACTAGTTTAGGCTTGGAGTTCTTTTACGTGCAGTAAATCTACAACACGGTCCCCCCAACTTGAAGTCCCTCCTGGAGGACTCCGTGCCCAGGATTTTTACGTCCTGAAAAATCCATTGATTGTGGCTGGGTTTGATCCCGTGACCTTTGGATCTAGAGGCAGACACGCTACCTCTAGACCACCATGGCCAACAAATTGTAGTAGAGGTCTTGGATATTTAGATTCAAGGCCAGAACTTTAATAGACAAGAATGTCTCACATTGGGAGAGGCCTATTCTCCCAATTTCATTTTCCAAATAACATCCATCTCCTGCTGTTGACTCCTGTAGAGCAGTTAACTCATTTAACACATTACCAATGTGTAATGTGTAACTTTAGTGCCGTAAATTTGAACTTATACAGTGTGTCCACGCTAGAGGGATCGAGAAATAAATGCTCGCCAGTTAAAACGAGATAAGGATATTGCTGCATTCTGCATATGACAGGAAAGGGAAACTCTCCGAGATTGTTCAACACTGTTTTCAGACAGCCCCACGCGCATGCGCATGCGCATCAAGAGCTTTTGTCTCGAAATGTGGACACCGCAACAGAAAGTTCAGTGCGTGTTATGGCTAGCAGAAGAGAAATCTGTTACTCGGGTGCAACGCCGTGTTCGTCGTACGTGGAATGTGGATCCACCTGGTCATAAAGCGATTCTCCAATGGGACAGAACACTCCGAGAAACAGGTTCTTTACTACTCTCGATCCCTCTAGCGTGGACACCCTGTATTTATCAAGTGGGTTCTGTCTAAAGTACTAAATTGTTTAAATTGGCTGTCAGCTTATTCTAGAATCAATCTCTGTTTCCATGTTTGGTCCTTTAGAAGTCCGCTGAACACAAATTATAACATAAATAATATTACTTTCCTGACTGATCAATCAGGTCTCTCTATATTCTTTTATTCCATCAAGAGATCTAAACATGACACAATTTTTTTTAAACTTCATCATGATTAATTCCAGATGATCGCTTCCTTATGAGTGGTTAATTTCTATCCCAGTCAAATACCACATTTAACTCATGATTGATGTACCTCAAATTGAGGATGAACAGCAAAAAATACTTTTACCTTGGTCAAATTTTGATTGAGAACAGTGCAAATAGCCACTAGATTAGCAAAGAAAATACTTAAATAAATAAATATTTCTGTTTTTTTAAACACTTACTTCAGCTTCTGGTAAATTGCTCCATCCAGAGGATGAAAACTCATGGAAATCTTCCAGCATACGAGAGCATGTGTTCCTGTAGCGATGTGGGATGTTTGGAGGAGTAAGGATGAGTTCAAGCAGTGACTTAAGCACTGTACCACCATTAAACTGCAGCATCTGTGACAACAAATTAATCTCAATTCTATCGCAGTTTCTTTCAACCGATCAAGAGCAGTTAAATTAACTTCCTTACAGCAGATGAAATTATGATCTTCATATTCTGTACCGAAGTTTGCCCTTATGGGAATCAAACTCGAACTTTAAGTTTAGTGTGCCAAAGTGGAATAATTACCATATTAATTTACTCATGCGTAATTCCCACATATTAGTCAAATTTTCCACAATACAATGTAACAATAATTTTAACGTAAGTTAAATCTCTTGCTAAAAGAATTAGTAGTTCTCTGAACAGTAGACCTCATGCCCAAAAAATCTAAGACCTGCTCTTCTTCTTTAAAGGTTTAGCAAAAGTTGTCATTCAATTTGAAGACAACATTGTTTCCAGGGAAACAATTTGGCAATAATAGTTGAAAGAATTTGAACATTACGGTACAAAACATGGAGCCTTAAAAAAACAGCCACCATCTTGAAAAGAATGAAAAAATAAAACCCTTACACATACGTTGATTTTAACGACTTCAAGGAACATTTTTGAAAAATTTGAAGAAAATCAAACAATAAGTTTGTTCCTGACAGTGTTACAAACAAATTTACAGAAAACCAGACCAAATACTGAATAGTTGAGTTGAAACAGGGCCTCACTTCATTTGGTCAAATAATTTTATCAAACTAATTATTATACCTTGTAGATAAGAAACAGGGGTGAAGCTTACATATGAGAAATTGTAAGGAAGAGTTGTCAGCAATGTGGTGCATTTCTTTACTAAAGGAACCAAAGAAGTAGGAAGCTCAGTGCTCTACTGTCATGTGTCAGAGAGGCTGGAAAGTAGAGCGCTGATCTGCCAACGCCTCTCGTTCCCTAAGAGTGCACCACATTATTAGGAACACGGGAACTCAGCAAGAATGCATCTTGGCCTTGGGTATTTAGAAGTATCACTATACGAACTCCAACTTCTTGCAGAAGGAGTGATTTGTAAAAATTCTTTCTTCCACTGTTGATGCATCTATGTTTGACCCAATATCTGCCATCTCTGTATGGCTAGTAAAATTTTGTTAAATATGCTCACACAGAGGCAAAAATTATAAAATAGATTGCAATTGTTTACATTAAAACTTTCTGATTGTTATTCATGTAATAAAGTAGCAATTCGTGAAACCAAGCTGCTGTGCTGAAATTTTCCTCGGTGATTTAAAAGTTTTCTTGTATAGATGATTTTATTTGCAGGATATGCATTAAAATTATGTAAAATGTACTACTTAATTACTATGGGCGACACACTTTCACTGGCCATGTCAGTGTGAAGTTTACTGGTGAACTCCTGAAGGGTTTGGGCATCACTTAGAAAGTCACCACACCATGATTTAATTAGTTTTAGTTTCGAAAAACTTCTTTCTGCCCTTGCCACAGAGATTGGTAGAGAACCTGAAGAGCCACACATAAATCTGAGAGCCCAGTTTCAAGGTTGTGGGTGTAAATACTACCCACGTGCGATTTCTTGGGCGCTGGTTTTACTGGGAAGTGAGGGTCGGGGGGAACAAAACATAGCTAGTACGCCAGGTTTTCTGCAGTGTTGTCAACCAAAGAAATCACATTTCAGCAGAATTGCACACATCAACAGCGTAAGTGTGAGGTATGTGGTGGACAAAAAATAAATTTGATAATTACTTTCGATGAATCATCCTCGCTATTTTTTGTAGTGACATTTAATATACAACTATTTTAATGCAGTCCAATAACATAACATGGTGACAGCATTGCATAACAATTAATTACACGTCATAAGGGTTTGGTTATCAAATAAGTCATTTTCCTCCGAGAATAGAATATTATATAATATAGGCTCAATATTTTTACACTGGATGACTAATTTTAATCATAAAGAAGAGTCTTAGCATAACATGGTTCACCATTTCGTGTTTTAAAATGTAAGAGAGGTAAGGCATCTAAAAGTGGAGAAAACTATAGGCCTAATTTTAAACGTATTTAATACTTTTGTGAAAAGTTCGCTCAACTTTCAGTCCATGAAATTGACATCAGAGTTCACAGGAGTGTCAAAAATTATCACATACGGAATTCTTAAAAAGGCGAGGAAAGTGTTGGATGTACAATGACATGTTTGTGAAACCAGCAATTCGCAAAATTGTATTTTTTCCATGTGTCAGAAAAGATAATGTCAATAAATAAATAAGGATCCTGAGACAGAATGAAAGCTTAGTATTGAAGCCACTAGATGTCATGGTGTATAGCGTACTTCGTGTTTCAATGTTGTCAGCATGGCCTACGCAATTGAACGAAACCTACCGAATGAGGACTAGGGAGCCGAGCGCCCAAGAAATCGCTTAATATAGTTCAATACTTCTTCTGGTGTTTCTGATTCTAAATGTTGCTGCCCCTAAATGTTTCTAAAAATTTACTGCACTAGGCAGTTGCTTAGTTTGCCTATATGGACAGGCTGGCCCTAATTCACATGTTAGAATTTGAGTTGCTTAATGTCAAATTATATTATTATTATATTATAATGTATTATACCTTCAGAACTATTTTAAATTATCAGAGCTTTTCAAAGTTTACCTTAATTTTTTTATAAAAATTTTCTTTAAGATATCCTCTTACCACTCTAAAGATTTCAACAAAAGAATTAAAAATATATAAAGATTGATTCAATTTAAAAAAAGTATATCTGAAACTTTCGAAACAGATGCCCTGATTTTGATACCAGGCTTCACATATCATTGTCAATGTAGGTGTTCCTATTTTTTATGTCTGGGATCTGGCAGCCCTATGTATACGAGTTAAATTTAAGAATAGCATGACCTCACAGATAGGATAAGCTATTAACCCCAAAATTCTTTCTTGCCCCATTTAGATTTTTAGCATTTAAAATCATAAAAATCTATTCAAGCAGTACTTCAGAAATTTTCTTTAAATGGCTTTTGAAATGTACAGTACATCAGCTTTTACTTGTGATACTGTTTTCTGAGGTGGACTATGATGATAACTACAGTATAAATAGAAATATACACACTATTACTATAAATAACTATAACTTATTAATAAAGGCCTTGATGTGGCTCAGTTTGTATTAATGTTTGCAAAATCAAAATCAAAATAATAGTTTAATTTTTTTTAAAGTACGAAATTGGATCGAAAAGTAACGCACAATAATTTTTTTTACAAAAAGTTTAATAGGTACAATCACAAACAAATGCACACATGATGGGACATCTTTTGTTTATTTTTCTACATAGTCACTAAGTTTCTCAACACATTTCTCCCATCGTGATACCAGTTTCAAAATAACTTGTTCATGGAAGTCTGTTTAGTTGGAGTAACAATCAAACAACCAAACAAATGCTGATGGTGTCAAACATTTTCACGACAATGCTCGCCCCATCTTGCTGCAACTATTCATGAGAAAATCAACAAGTTTGGTAGGGAGGTGCTCCAGCATTCTCCACACAGTGCAGACCTGGCACATCGGACTTTCATTTGTTTGGTCCCATGAAGAAATTCCTGGCTGGTAAACACTTTGCATCAGATGCAGAAGTGAAAACACCAGTCCGCAGATGGCTATACTCCAACTGAACGGACTTCTATAAACAGGGTATTTTGAAACTGGTATCACGATGGGAGAAATGTGTTGAGAAACTTGGCGACTATATAGAAAAATAAGTAAAAGATGTCCCTTCATGTGTGCATTTATTTGTAACTGTACCTATTAAAATTTCTGCAAAAAAAAAAAAATTATTGTGCATTACTTTGCAATCCACCCTTGTAGATAATTTGTTCTAATTTTCCATATATTAATTTTTCAGTGCCTGTAATCTGTGTTAAATTATTTTATCTGGTGGAGTGGTTATCTCCTTACTTACAATTCAGTTCATTTTGTTTTGGGGTAGAATATTTTCAGTGACATATATATACAGTGAAATCTCGATACAACGATTTCGAGGGACCAGAAAAATATATTGTTGTAGAGAGATATATTGTTACATCGAGAATTTACAAAAAATGTTCAAATTTTGGTAGTACATAGGAAACAGCTGAAATTCTTTAAGTATTGAGAGAAATAAAGAATTTTATCACAAGAACTGCTATTCTGTACTGTATTCACTCCACCCTTTCATTATTACACTATGAGCGAACACATTTTACATTGCATTATAGCACAGCACCATGAACAGGATGACTCATTTTTTCCCCTGTTTGTAAAAGTCAGAAATGACAGTCTGTTTAGATTTTTTATGAACAGGGATACACACAATGCCCTTATTTGATTCGAGGTTCACTAATGACATTCTGGCACCGATGGAACACTCGACAGAAAATTCTGCAGAGCCTCGCAAGCACAGAACACATACATAGAGGCAATGGCTTCGAGTGCGGTTAAGGTTGGTAGATGCACACTTTGCTCTACCTCCTCTTCTTCTTCTTCCGCCTGCTTGTTTTGGATTTCCTCAATGTTTTCTTCCGTTAGCTCCGGGGAGTTCATGATTTGCACTTTCACGACCTATTTTTATCCTTGTACCGAGGAAAAGGTATTTTACGGGGATTCTAAATGTAATCGTAATGGAGAGGTTTATCGTTATTAAGAGTATCGTAAAACCTAGGGGAATTTAACATTATTTTAATGGAAAGAATGCCGGGACAAAAATATTTTAACGTTATAAAGAGTATTATCGTTATATCGGTAATCGTTGTACGGGGATTTCACTGTATATATATATATAATGCTAAACCTGATGGCTCCTTCTGAAATTTGATTTACCCCCTCAAAAACTTGATTCTGGCTCCTGCTATCTGTCCAATCAACATTTTCAACATGAAATCAACATTTTCAGTTTTAATTTCTAACCCACCTGAATTTTGTCAAGCAGACAATCACTGTCCTGCAGAGTTATGAGCAGTATGTCTAGCAGCAGAGCAGCGGCTTCCAATTCCTCTATCCTTGAGGTCAGTACACGGTCTGAATCCAGTTCATTGATAGTAGTCTGTGGTTCACACAGGAAGAAGTGCAGCCGCTGTGTGAGGAAATGGTAAAGCATCTGATCCTGTAAAACATCATATTGTAAAATTTCTATGTAAAGACCATTGCTGGTTCCATGGAAACTTGGTGTTTAAGAGGGAAATACATTTTTGTCAGAGAAACTGGTTGTTTACCATATTTTTCAGACCATAAGATGCAATTTTTTATCTTGAAAACAGTCTTGAAAGTTGGGTGTGTCTAATGGTCCGAAGTAAACTAAAAGAAATTAAAATCAAGGTAAATATTGCTGCTGATACCATAATCATAATAGAAGGTGTTGCAAGTACGGTATTTTAAGTTAGTTGCAAATTTTGGCACAGACTGTACATCAGTGTATTTCCACAATCGGTAAAATGAGGGTAGTGGGAAGCACGGTATACAATGTGAAAAGAAAGGAATGTTGGATTCTTTCATATAAAAGGAGTTGTCCTGTATATGTTTCTGAATCACGCAATCTGTTAAGCTCAATCCACAATGTGCAGTCAGCAGTTGGTAGTTGGTAGTTGGGCACTTGGGAGTAGCAAAAAATGTGGAAGAATTGAATTATAATGCATTATAAATATAATAAATATGTTTTGCTTTTTCATTGTAAGCTAATTTACTTATTTGCACTGGTTTTAAAGGTCCAATAGCATACCAGCAGTGGTTTCAATGGTTAAATAGTGTACCACCACTGAAAATCAACGGCGAGGTTCTACAAATTGTTAATGTTCCTTTGAATCATAATATAATAATTACTTTTCATGAAAGGTCTTTGTTACATCTTAATGACTATACCACTAAATTCGATGTTTTAAAAATATTTCTCGATAACAAAATGTTATAACTTTTATATTGTTTACATAGGTCTTAAATACTTTTAAAATATCACTGCACTTTGTGAATGGTGTCCATTACTCACCACACATTATACTTCAACTACCATACCAAATACCAACTGCCAACTGCACACTTTAATCTGATTGATTGGTGAATTCTTTCTAACAAACAGTATAAATGTGGGATTCCTGAAATCAACAATTTTAACTTTCCAATTGTTGCTTTGTGGTAACACTTCACTCTTCACATGTCTATCATCTACTGATTTCATCTTATCCCTGTGTTGACTGTAAGATTTTTTATTAAACATGAGTAGAGTAAAGAAATGTTTTACTGGATAAAATGATGGTGACATTGAAATAATAATTCCAGCTCAACGTAGAGCATAAAACGTAGTCAGAAAGATATGGTGATATGCAGTGAGGGAAGCGAGGTGGTATGCGCTGGTATGGAATACCGTCACTGGTTTTAAAGGCCCAATAGCATACCAGCAGTGGTTTCAATGGTTAAATAGTGTACCACCACTGAAAATCAATGGCAATTTATTACAATATTGTTAATGTTCCTTTGAATCATAATAAAATAATTACTTTTCATGATTATTCATCCAGTCGTACACTTTCATCGGTAGCCATTGTCACTATAGAAGGCTCCAATGATAACTTGTGAAAGATCTTTGTTACATATTAATGACTATACCACTAAATTCGATGTTTTAAAAATATTTCTTTCTAACAAAATGTTATAACTTATATATTGTTTACATAGATCTTAAATAGAATTTAAAATATCACTATTGAAATAAATAAACTAAACTCCGTGGCACTACATCCCTGAAGGGACTAGGCCTACCACCACTACTCATCTACCATAGACAGATGGTAGAGCTGAGGGCATGTGGTCAGCATGCCGACACCCTTAGCTTTTGTTGGTGGTTTCCATGACTGTGAAATAAATAAAGGTCTGTCAATCAACAAGATGTTCTAGTCTTGTGTTGTGCTCATCTATAAAGCAGGGTTGGTTACTTATGGAGGAAGTTAATTAAAAACACCGTCTAGTGTAAGTTATAGAACTATTTTTTACCAAACACATAATTATGTTGTAAGGGAGGGAATGTGCTTTTTAAATTGAGGTATAAAATGGAAAAATTTTGGAATAGCATACCGCCTCTAGATTTTTCCCAGTTCCTTCACTGGTGATATAACATTGGAAGACGATTATTTAGGTTCATCAAACTTTTCGTAAAGAGATTATCCTATACGAGTCCCCGTGATCATGATCATGACTGCAAAAGAGCCAGTCAGAAGTAGGAGTTTGGAATGTTCCCTCATTCCCTTACCTCTATTTCCACCACTTTATGGTACCCACCGTACCCACTCACCTTCCAGCAGGAAGATTACATTCGGTACTTCACAGAACATGGAGGGATAAACAGCCCAAAGTTTGTTCAATCTTGTTTGCACCCCTCTCAATCATTCATGTTATAGTTGTAAAAATTTCACAAATGACTTTGCATACAGTATTATCTTTCTTATGTTGATTTTAAGCCTACCGTGGAAGTGATTACCTTACGTTATAGAGGAGCTAAATGCAACTGGTGGTTGAGCAGAGGGGTGATCTTTTAATACGGCTAAAAGTAACATTGACCTTATGGGTTTTAGTATCAATTCCTAGAAAAACTGTTCTTCAAGTGGGATGATCTTAAAAACAGGTTTTACTATACTGTATTCTGTATTATGCCTTCACTCTGTGAAATCAGCAGTGGCGGATCCAGAGAGACATTTTGGGGGGGGGGGGAACTAAAGTAGAGAGGGAAGTTTTTACTCATAAAAATTAATTATTCCCAGTACACAATTGAAAACAAAATGAACATTTCAGCATTTTCTTACAAAGGTATTTCAAAATAATGAATGTCGTTGCTTTAATTTAAGTATTTGGGTTATGTTCTAATAAATTTTCAATAATTTGTACTTAATGTTACAAATTTTTGGGGGGGGGGGATTTCCCCCATTCCCCCCCCCCCCCGTGGATCCGCCCCTGGAAATCAGTGGTTTGCCATAACGAACTATGGATTTAAGCTAATCTCATAACACGTTCAATAATAACTATTTCCATTTTATTATTGCCTACACTTGAATAAAATTACTCTTTCAATATATAGGCCTAAGTGGCTGTACCTGTCATTTGGTTAAATTAATACTTCACATCACATACTGTACCGATACTTAACATACTAGTACTATTATTTTACACTTATACAGAATGACCTACTTAATTACGATGAAAGTTATGGATGAATGAATGAATAAATTAAAAAATAGCCTGAAAATTTCAGGGCAGTCTTCCAAAATAACTCTTGGGTTACAGGCAATAGCAAGAGTTAGGTTGGTAAAGATGCCTTCAGGATGGAAAATCCAAAGAGCTGATATAATAGCCAATGTTGATATAATACAAGTATAATTACAGTGTATGTTCTTAGGGTGCCATGTGCTTATCAGACATAGACAGCAGAGAATAGCTGGCTTACGCTTATGCTGTAACTTCTGAGAATGTTGGTTATACTTAGAATGTATCTCATCTATTTCTTTACATTAAACATGAATACAGTCAGTGAAATATCCTCTTTCATTATCTGTAACTTGTTGTTTTTTTAATATACCAATTACCCTAATTCTTGCGGCTCCGCTGGGCTGAGAACTGGAACAGCTGCTATATTTACCGCTGATCACAGTTCCCCAATCAACATTTAGTTGTGCATGAACAATTTCTACTGCTTTTAAGAGACTTTTAATGAGTTTGGATGCAAGTTTACTAGATTTAAAAATGAAAAAAGTCAAGAATCCTCAATGACAAGGATATGTTAAGAGTATCTTGAGGCTTTAAACATGGAATGCTTGTCCAGAATTATCAAATTGTATTTCATACAATAATTTTTATGTACAACCTAATTTAGCCAAAATACCAATCTTGAGATACTAAGAATAGCCTACTTTGCTCACATTCACTCTACGATAAAATAGGGGATATTCTGGAAAAATTCACCACAATCTCTATCAGTATTCAGAAAACAAAAACAAGCCATCGGGATTATGTATGGGGGGAAAAAAATGTCCTCAAGCAAACCTATTTTATGAAACTATGTATACTTCCATTGCCATGTCTATACATCCTTGAAATTGTTCTATTTTTAAACCAAAATAGAAATGCAACAAAAACAAATGTGCAAAAATGGAGTCCTCCACTCTGGTATACAAATCTATAATGCTCTTCCTAATCCCTTAAAATCTATAGAAAACCATAATTTATTAAAATCCAAAGTGAGAGCCTTTATACAGGAGCACTGCTTTTATACAGTCCAAGAGTTACAACAAATATTTAAAAAAAAACAATGACTTTAACTTTATAGTTTTTTGGGTTATATGTTGCTGCACTTTGATCTTGTATTGTACTGATCTAAATTATTTTATATTATGTATTATGTATTATTTTGATGTGTCCAATATCAAATGTACTTCTGTACTCTATGATGATGATGGACGAATAAATAAATAAATAAATAAATAAATACCAGATAAATTAAAAAAAAAAGATCTCATCTATTTCTTTATATTAGACATGAATATGGTCAGTGAAATATCCTCTTTCATCATCTGTATTGCTTTTTTTAATATAGCAAAATACCTTTCTAAGAAAGTAAAAAATCACCTGGGTTTGTAAAACTGCTAGGCTGGGCTTCAAAGTCTTAAATTAATGGCACCTTAGCTTCTAAAAACTACTCTCTTCAAGAATTCCTTCTAGAGCCTCGAGAAGAGGTTTTGCAGATCAAAGTATTTATTCTAAGCTCAGGAATATGACAATTCAAAAGGAATATCACAATTCAACAGATCAACAGAACAGGAATCCGTAATTTCCTAAAGAAGCTTTATTTCAATATCAATAAATTCTTACCTTCCAGAAGATTTTCTTGAGATCAATGTTTCGCTGTAGGCCTACATGAAGTTCCTGCAAGAGATCGAAGAAGTGGTCCGCAGAATTGTCTGGATCAAGCAGTTCCCGTTTGTAGCGCTGATACACAGTCTCCAGTTGTTGCAGATCCCGACTTCCTGACAGAGATCCCATATTACCTCCTGCTATCTCCAGTGTTGAAATCTGCATAAGAAATAATAACATTCTGTTTCATCATTCCCCAGTTAGTATTCTTGTTAATATGTGTATAGACTATTTATGTAGATTTTACATATCATAACTACTGTCCCTACAAGTACAATTGATCTGAAACCTAAACTCTGCTCATACCCTTTATTATGCCCATTTTCATTCCCTTATAACATAACGGCATAATTTTCTGGGGTAAGTCATCTAACAGCATCTTTATATTTAAACTTCAAAAGAGGGTATTGCGAATAATCATGCGAGCAAATAAGCGAACAAGCTGCAGACATTTTTTCAAGGAATTTAGGATTTTACTCTTACCTAGTATTTACATCTTAGAGACACTAACATATTTTATGTAAAAGGCAACCTAAATGCGTTCGAAAAGAACTCAAGTGTGCACTCGCACAACACAAGGAATAGGAATAATTTGTCTTCCATTCCACTAGTCTTTATGAAAAGAGAGTTTCACATACACTGATCTCAAATTATATAATGCATTACCTCAGTACATAAAAGATATATCTGCTCCAATTAAATTAAAAAATTAATTAGTTCACTTCTACAATATCGTTGTTTTTATTCATTGGATGAATTTTTTTCTTCATTACAGGGAGAAAACTGACCACTCACCATGTAGCATCTATGGGCCTCAAGGAGAAAGTGAAAGTTTAAAATTAATTAAGTAGTGATGACAGTGTGAAACGAATGGACCAATATGGCCTCATACAGAGTACAATGTTGACTTGTGGAGATACTAAGAACTTCCATGTATTGTTAGGCAGGTGCTGAATTATTCTGGTTAAATATCTTGTAAAGGTAAAGTGTTCCCTATACAGGCCATGGAGGCCCAGAGAGTTCCAGGAGGTTGAGGCTCCCAGATTTTAGACATTCGGCACGTGAAGATGGTAAGGTTGTCAGCCTTATGCACTGGCTGCCTTTACCCCCAGGATTGCTCCTGGTACTCATTTCTGTTAGAGGCTGACTTGACCCCAGGGCCATAGTGCCACCAGATGGATTAGGCCAATTGAAAAACTCCAACGACCTCAATGGGGATCGAACCCACAACCTTCTGGTTTGTAGCACAGCGCCTCAACCACTAAGCTATGGCGTACCTCTAAATATCTTGTTCGTTATTGAATTTAATCTTAGTCTTTCTTTACTGTTACAATCATTCAATATTGTTGCATTATTTTATAATTCCATTATTTTAATATTAATATTGTTATCACCTTTAATATTTAGTACATTATTGCTTTTATCCTTGAAAAACAGAATAACTCAACACCTTGGTAGCTTAAAACTATGTAAATATCAAAATGTTCTATTAATATTAAGTCTAGACTCTAAGCACTGTACAATTTGAAAAGCCTGTATGTTCTATTCAAACTGTCGTAGCCTTTGTTATATTCTTATTGTAACTGTTTTGACGTGTCCCATAACATGAATATGTTCCAATGGACTAATAAATCTATTCTATTCTATTCTATTCTATTCATTGTACTAAAGACTGATTTCACCAGCATTACATATGTTTTCAATAAATGATAATTCAATTTATTTAACTAACTACGCATTTCTCCAAGCATTTAACGAAAGATTGACAAGCTAATAGACATTTTGGTCTGTTAGCAATTTAAGTACAGTTAAGGTGGTGGCTAAAATGGCAATACTTATTAACAATCGCCTAACAATCATTTCAGCAATTGGCCAACAATCACTTCAACAATTAGCAAACAATACGTTCAATTGTTTCAATAATTCTTTAAACAATTGTCAAATACTCATTTCAACAATCATATAACAATCATTGTAACAAATAATTAACAATGTTTCAACAATCATCAGTAATCATTCAACAATTATTTCAACAGTTGTCCAATGATCATTTTAACAATTAACCTACAATCATTTCAACAATTGGCCAGCAACTGTTTTAACAATCATCCAACAATCACTTTAACAATTGTCCAAAAATTGAATAACAAAACAAAACATTCATTCAATGAGTGTCCAACAATCATCCAACAATCATTTCAACAATCATCCAACACTCGTAAAACAATCATTTCAACAATCTTCCAAGATTCGTTTCAATGTTCGTCCAACAATAGGTTAAACAATGGTTTCAACAATCTTCCAACATAGTCTAATAATTGTTTCAACAATCATCCAACATTTTTTCAACAATCATCCAAAATTTGTTTTAACAATCATCCAACATTGTCCAACAATCGTCTAACAATTGTTTTAACAATCAACTCACAATTGTTTTAACAATCATCCAATTGTTTCAACAATTGTCCAAAATACATTGTAACAATCTTTTAACAATTACCAAACAATCACTTCAACAATTTTCCAATAATCGTTTCAACAATCATCCAACAATCATTTAAAAATCATCCAATAATCGTCCAATAATCATTTCAACAATCATCCAAGATTCATCCACATCCTTTTAACATTAATTTTAACAATTCTCCAGCAAATGTTTAAACAATGGTTTAAACAATCTTCCAACAAATATTTCAACAATCATGCAACATTCCTTTCAATAATCATCCAATAATATCATCCAATTGTTTCAACAAAGGTTAACAACCATGCAACAATCGTTTCAACAATCAGCAAACATTCATTTCAACAATTGTCAAACTATCATTTTAACAATTGTTTAATAATCATAACAATCATCCATCAATCGTTTCAACAACTTAATGAATGAACTTGATGTATATATGTATTCATGAATCCACAGAATATTGTTTCTGTTAAACACTAAATAAGGAAATTTTAAGAGAAAAGTTCATCTGACACTCATGACAACTGAAAACGTAAGACCACGGGTGCGAGTCCAGTCAGATATAGTATTTAATATTCTTTTATAACTCGCATTTATGAAAGGAGAAAAATACTTTTAACAAAACATACTTAGTATTTTTAAAGTCCTTCAACATGTTGAATGATATGTGTTTTAAATCCTCATTTGTTAATTTAAGTGATTTAACATATTTCCTGGTAAACATAAATGTTGTTTCACAAGCACCGAAAAGGCCTTTTTCTTCCCAAGGAATTATAGGAATATTGTATCTATCATATTGTATTCCTCAAATGAGAAATGCATGGGATGTAAATCACTTTCTTTTCATTGTTATTTTATGTACCGGTAGCTTAGTTCTTGGCTTTCCAGCTTGAAAGTTACAGGAAATATAGTCATATTCTCTCTTTTCTTGCAGATTTAAGATCATAATGTCAACTCTTTGTAATGAAGTTTTTTCTGCCATACAAAGAACTTCCTCATACAACTCTCATTTTAGTAGCAATGAAGATCCTAATTTATGGATATTCTTTTAAGTTAAAAACCTGAATATTTTCTGCTTTAATGTTAAATAGTTAAAGTGAAACACTTACAAGCAGCCTTGAACACCAACAGCTTTGGAGTTGGTTGAGTAGAGCAGAGGTACCCTGAAGTATGTATATGTGGATCTCATTTTCTGGAAAAAATTGCAGCTTTTCAGGTCCGAGTAGAGCCTCTACTTCAGGAGCTCTGCGAATCCTGTAAGAAATAATTATTTTAATTCACAAAAGCAAATTTTCTCATGGCTAATGTTCTCTAAACTATTATAAGATACTCATAGCCCATCTGACTGGAGATTGAGTCATGGGCTGCTGATACAATAACTGCTGGGGTTAAGGCTGCCTTAAGATGTGCAGGCACAAGGCAAGTCTGTGTTGACTGTAATCTTGGGGTGAGGTGTATTTCTGTTCTGTTTGTGTATTTCTCTAGTTGTACGAAATTACAACTAGTGTTTATTAATAACACATTCACAAAAAAAAAAAAAATAAATAAATAAAATTAAAAAAATGCAATGAAAGTTTTGAAGGAAATATAATAATTACATAATACCTTTCTTCTCAACTTATTTATTTTTTCTAGGCCTTTCGGTTACATCTAACCATCTTCAGGGAATCTTGCTTGTAAAATTACATTCAATAACAACAAATCTGCTTCATCCCTGGCATCATTTTTAATTAAAACCATGAAATGGAATTGAATTATTGTTTTACAACTCATTTATTTATAAATTTAATTTAAAAAAATGCTGATATTACAAAATATGAATAATTGGAATTTATTTAACAGGGAGTAATATTATAAGACAAGTATTTTATAATAAGTAAAAGTAACTTACTTTATTATTTCTATTTATTGTGTAATACCAAGAAGAAATGGACCGGGGGAACTTTTTGTAATAGTTGTTATGGCAGTTTAACCGGTATATTAAAATCAAAAGGAGCAATGATTTCAATCAATAGTCAAACATGATCAGAAGCATCCTTACTGAAGGAGTCAAAGGTTATAAATATCCTCTCTACTTAAGATTCGGCATTCAGAATTTCTGTCTTCGCTGCTCAATTTTACCAAACGTGATGTTTTGCTCCAACATGCATTGCCCATGCCAATATGTAAAAACTGATGTAGTGTTGTTGAGGGCTGTTATTTTAATAAATTCCGGTTTGATTTTTATCTCAAGTCCATCCCTGCTATAGGGATAAGTAAAGTAAAGTGATCCCTATACAGGCCATGGAGGCCCAGAGGGTTCCAGGAGATTGAGGCTCCCAGATTTTGGACATTCGGCACATGAAGGTGGTAAGGTTGTCAGCCATATGCACCGGCCGCCTTTACCCCCAGGATTGCCCCTGGTACTCATTTCTGTTAGAGGCTGAGTCGACCTTAGGGCCATAGTGCCACCAGAAGGATTAGGCCAATTGAAAAATCTCAACGACCTCATTGGGAATCGAACCCGCGACCTTCCGGTTTGTAGCGCAGCGCCTCAACCACTACGCTACGGCGTACCCCCGCTATAGGGATAAAGACATGGAAAATTCCTGTTACGAGTACTTAAACATTTCTCCATTAAGATAAAACTCAGCAGGTGAATGCAAAATCTAATATATTTCAATGAATTCTTAAGAATAGCACTGCACCACAGTATAAGTATTAATACAGAAACTCAGCCCGTTTTTCTGCCAGCCGAGCATGCGCGCGCATTTACTAGCGATCGTAGCGGCCATATAGTAAGACTACAGAAACTACTCCGGGAAGTATGTAAATAAATAGGAGTGTTATATTTATTAGAACACGCTATATTCGAAAGGACCTTATTATTCTGCTGTAAATTTCAGTAATAATAAAAGACAAAATCCTGAATTGCATTTCTTCACTTTCTTGAAACATCCAGAAAGGCAAGAACGAAAATAAGTAATATTTATTGTAGGTCTACTGGCTTACTCGTGATTCTGGTGTGGTTATGTTTCAAGTTACTTTAATGTAATATTTTTATATTTTATTCTGTTGTAATGATTTCTGGTGTATAAAATAGGTCATTAATGGTCGACAAGAAAACCTAGTAACAAAATATGTAAAATATTTGAGTGAAAATTACCGTCTATGCTTGACACACGCCGAAAACAGTATATGAATTCCTATAAAAACTCGTTAAATATAACTGCTGTACCGACGGTGTCTTCAATTCCAAATGCTCCTGATTTTTTTGTTTTGTTTAATGAAGTCCATCCTGCAGTAATTGACGCTACATAGACCTACGATAAATTGAAGTCGTAAATTGCCATATAAGGCAAATAATCAAAATACACTGTCAACAATGACGTGCAGGATGAACAACGTGACAGACCTATAATATAATTTACGTAATTAATATGTAGGCTATTTATTATCATAATTTTAATTATAAATTATATTAAAGGGCAATGATTTTAAAGGAAAAATACTAGGCCTAGGTACAGTCCTTAACAGTAGCCTATTTAGGTATTGTTTACCTCTTCTTAACTAGAATATAATACATTATCTGTTTTATTATTTCTTAAATTTAAAACTAGATTTGCATTAAATAAAAATATTCTGTATTTTTCTCTTTTTCTCTTTTAACATAACACATTTTGCGATTTGTTTATGTATCTTCCCAAGCCATTTCATACGATGAGAATGTAGCTTTACTCAATCTCCGCATGGAGCGCTAGTGTCGTCCAGTCAACATGTTGTCATAGGACTTTTAACACACAGTTTCTTTACTGTATTAATACTTTTAAGTAGACTGATGGAATAGAAAGTAAAATACTACAAGAGAATGACATCTCATGGCTTTGTTTACATCAAATTAATTAATCTGGAAACACACTTGAATATGACTTACTGGACTTAACACAAATGTAGAGAACATTTTTATCTATAACTCTATGGACATATCTCAATTTTTTAGAATGGTGGACTTAACTCTCTTTGCCCACACACCCCGGAATTAGTCAGGTCGCTTCCCAGTGGCATCAGACAGTTTTTTCTACGATGAAAAAGAACTGTGGTAGAATATATCTCATAAAGGGTTCAATTATTTGTCCCATGTAAATAAGTCTCAGCAAAAGAAGGTTCATTCCCTAAGAGAAGAAAGTTCAAACACCCCATTTCTATAGAAACTCACTAATAGATTGAAACGCAAACTGCAGAAATTTGCAACATGGCCATTTACTGGTATGATTAATTTATTGCGGTGGCAAGCTTTGAATATAGGTATCTCATTGTCATACTGTATGCCACTGCAGTCTTCTGTTTGAAGTTCCACCATCTGAGGGAACGATTGCATGGGCGCACCACCATAGCCAAGAGAGGAATATTTTAATGAGGCTTGATCATGAATCTATGGATTGTGACATTGAATATATCGGTACATGTATTTTCGATCGCAATTTCCAAAATTATTCACCACCAATAATTATTATTATTGAAAGTTTTAAATTCTTGTTTCTGTATTCTAAAACACTCACTCTCAATCTCAAAAAAGGACAGAAGAGAAATAAAGAAAATAAAATAACTAAAGAAAATAAAGAAATTTAAAATACAAATGAAATAAATTAATGAAGATACCAATACAAGGAAAGGAAGGAACCAAGAAAGAAAGAAATAAGAAAGGGAAAGAAAATTACAGAATGAAAGAAAGAGATAATGCAAAAAAAAATGAAAAAAGGCATTGGATTTTTTCAACCGGTTATATATAAAGGCCTATAATAAACTCCATGGCTCTATAACCCATGGTAGACATGACCTGTTCGCTGCGTCATCTACCTCCGTCTCCCGACTTTATTGTCAGATGGCAGGATTGGGGCGTGTGGTCAGCATGCCAATACCCATGTTCTCATGGGTCTGAGTGCACCCCGTTCCAGACCTCCCTATCTCTGAATAACCCAAGAAGGTACCGGGGTCGAATCCAGCACTGTGAGTTCTTGGCCAGCAATGATAATCACAAAATGTTCAGTGACAGATAGGCCTACATTAGCAATAACATAAAATATCACATTATTAAGCTTTGGAGGAACAAATTATTGGCAAGGAACGGTTTACTGTTCAAAAGTTCATGGGTCCAGGTCGATGACAGTTGTCTGTGCCTGAATACGACAGTCCGATGTCTGTAGACTTGCATGCATGTCAAAGAACTGCAAGCCAAATTCCGGCATATCTGCAACGGTTGTTACCTAGGTAACATATTTAAGTGCAACGGCCGTTAATTGGCCGCATCAAACAAACAAGCAAACAAACGAACATAATTCCAAATTGCATTAACTTCTGTGTCTACGGCCGTGGTGTAAGTTAGTCGATGCACTGCTACAAACCGATAGTTCATTGGTTTCATCCCTGATTAAAAAAAATAAAATAAAATAAAATAAAATTAATTCAGTATGTTCAATGACCTCCTTCTAACGGCGCTATGACTCCAAGGTAGTCCATTCGTGCCGCTTTTCCTATGACAGTCCTTTTTTTTGGCAAAATATCCTGCTGTCCCGAGAGTGTTATTGGATCAAATGTGATCCGATTGGTCAATATATTTTACGCTACGCCGCTACATTAATGAATGTTGCAACAGTGAAGGCCTTGCTCGTTGCCAAATCAAACTATAATTGGTTATCATGTGCCGATTTTTATGACAAAGTATCAGAAGAAAATGGACTTCTTGATAAAATACATAAAAGTTAGGCCTAAAAGTTCAGTGACAGTGAGCCATCTACTTCTGCGGGAAAAAATTATCTACAAAAGTCCCCAGAAGAAATTTAAGAAGTCGTTTAATTCTTTTGGGATAATTATGTACACAAGACAAACGTAAATTTTAAATATTCACTAAATTTTGTGGATGAAATTATTGTCTCTATTTTTCCAAAAAAAAATATTAAAATGTCCCGCTTTTATCTAAATATTAAATGCACACCCTACTCTGAGGTCGATTCAACTTCTAATAGAAATGGGTATCAGAAGCAATCCTAGGGTAAAGTCAGTTCGACCCTTAGGCTGAAAAGTGAAAATCTTACCACCATTATAAACTGTAGTTCTAAAAGTGTGAGGCCTCAACCGCCATTGGTCTTAAACAGTGGCGGACGCAGAAATTTTTTTTTGGGGGGGGGATTTGAATAGGTAGAAAGAATACTAAAAAAAAATTAATCAACTTACATATACAATTAGTTTGTAAAACTGGCCACTTAGAGTACTTTTTTCAAATTTCGGGGGGGGGGATGTAACCCCCCTATCCCCCCCTGCGTCCGCCACTGGTCTTAAAGGCCTTTAAAGGGAACAATTTACTTTCCCAACGATTTTAACCTAATCTCTATAAGCAAGAGCAAATATTGCAGGCATATTGATAGTAGGACTTGTTCGTGTGAAATAAAATCAGTTAAACTGATATAACAAAGTGCCAGATGGAGTTAATAGGCCATATTTAAGAAACTATTGAGTTTTAAACCAAGGTTTCTCGAGAAAGTTTCATAAACATATGAGAACGAATGTATGGGGTAACCAGAATATTAACAGAACGAATTTACAAAAAAATTCCTCATGTTAACAATAGATCTATTCCTTTATTTTTGTCAAAACATCGGAAACCGTACAAATACGCACGAAAAAGAATTAAAAGGAATTTTATTTCGGAGGGAAAAAATTAAAAATCTGAATTTTCCCATCAGTTATAAGCTAAAAGCATTGCCCAATTTCACGTTCCTAGCTCGTATTTAAGTAGTAAACATCGATGTTAATAAGTGAATGATTAGACTGTCGTAGATAAGAATGACGTCACGGCTATCCAAAGTTTTTCCATACTTAGGCCTATGAGGCTGCTAGAAACACCAAATTTTGCACGATTATGGTTGTTATATGTGCCAATTATACGATTGCATTTGACCTATGTGTGCCAAAAATTACATAATGTGAGGAAAATATCCAAAAATTTACTTAAAATAATCATTTAACTCAGCGTTTCTCAACATTTTAGAACCCGAGGACCTCTAAAATGCCTAAAAAAATTTACGGACTCCTGTTTTTACATCCCATTTTTAAAAGAAGGCCTATATTCTTAATATTTGTGATATTAATTATAGGTCATTATAACGAAATATGTGAAAAAATGTTACTCCTTTACTTTGCACTTGCTTTATAATTCTTAATTATGTCTGCGGACTATCTGCACCATCTTCGCGGACCACCGGTGGTCCGCGGACCATAGGTTGAGAAACGCTGAACTAACTCAATCTAAGATATAACCGATGGAGATACGACAAAAAGCCATAGAGCAAAATTTGTAGATCTCTCAAAGCCTGTTACTGATGCTGCAATCGGTTTTTTGACACGATTTACCGATTAGCTAATATAAGCCCCCAAGAAGGTCTACACAGACCTTAAAGTTAAGTACGCCATGCCACATTTTCAGAATAGCAAACACAAAAACTAGATATGATAAAAAAGATAGTGATATTTCTGAAATAGGAAGACCTCATTTAGTTAAAATCACTTAGGCCTATTAGATGATTTGCCGCAAAAATCATGCTGGGTAGTGTTATTTGGCAAAGCCCGGTGTATTGCAACTTCCAAAGCCCTATATGAACACAGCAAACAATATTATTGTCATGAGAACTGAATTGCATTTAATGAATCCAGTGTAATATTTTCACAAATTAGACCCCTAATTTGGCGTTACTCCGGTAACGATTGGTCCAAAATCAACAAGATTCGTCCCATTGACGTTATAAGTCGTATACCAAGATAAATGAAAATATGATAAAGTGTATTCGAGTTATCGGGTGTACAGACACACGGACAGGCAATTTCGCGTCTACCATACTATCTCAGAAAGTACCATTCTGGCACTTAATAATTGTTACATGCAAGGAAGACGACTGACTGGTGTAGGAAAGAACTCCCACTGGAGGTACAAAACATAAACAATAAGGAAGCCAGAAATAGAAGAATAAAATTCTTTCATGCAAGAAGGAAAATAAAGACAATTGAACACGAGCGGATGTCGGAGAACATCGCTTTAGAATGCTGTTCCTTTGGAGAATAGTAAGGATTATGTTTGATCCATCACTCAAGTGTAGATCGAAAATGCCAGATTCATGCAGGGAGTGTGTGATACCGGTATTGTTTTCAGTATTTTATTATCAGTGTTTTCTTTTCGTTGCCGTGACAACCTACGAGTGTGTCAATGTCAAGCCAGGTCGATATAATAGCTCCCTTTCTCTGTTCACAATTATTATGCATGATACTAATACTTCACATAAATAAGAAGCATATATAATATTTATTTATAAATTAGCCGTGTACTTTATATTATAACGCGACTTTTAAATTTTCATGATGAGAAAGAACCTGAGAAATGTTAAAGTTTTATATGGCATGTTTCGAGTAAAATAGACTATTAACATTGTCAAAAATTCATCCTACTTTTGTGGGACTTACACGCACATGTCTCTAGGGGAGAAGCCCTATCTCTTACATATAGAAAGGATTTGAAGAAATTCCCTTGTATGTGATCAGAACGAAGCAGAATCTCCTTATTCAACGTTCGGGGTGAGTTTTAAGTGCATTCCAGTTCAATATTTTTCTCAGCGATTGAGGGACACCCAGAAAAAATACGATTCACATAACTTTCATTGCCCTAGTATTACAATTAGAAGAGGAAAATTAAGAAAATAATAAGGAACAATATTAAGTAATAACAAAAGTGAGCAGTAATAATTTAAGTAATAATAATTAATTATACTTAAAGCAATAAAATAAAAGTAAACATTGTAAATATTAAATTGCACCCTAGTTATAACAATACCAATGTAAATATTATAAATAGGGCATGTAGTATTGCATTTGTAATGGGACATGCTGTAAATAAAGTATATGTATATATATATAAAGCATGGGCAATGCACCTTTCTCGCTTCACATTCTGGTACAATTTAATATAGAATTTGAGAGTAGAACACTTTCTTCCTCTATCTACTTATAGCATATGCAGACAAGATAAAGGTGAGAAATTAAAAACGCCATTTTCATTTTCTTGTAATCCTGTCTATGCTACTTTTCAAAACCGAAAATATTTTGGCTATAGATTTACTGTGTATTTTGCATCTTTCTTTCTCGAAATTTCAATATGATGAGGAATAAAATCAGGTAAACTGATGTAACAAAGTGCCAGTATGTTCTTGTTTAATCAGTTATGATTGCAATTATGATATGCAGAATAAAAAAAAAGTCAAATTGGCCGGTTCGTGATTTGAACCATGGAACTCCAGAATGTGAGGCCAAGACGTTACCCTCTCAGTCACCTGGGTCAGTTTAACGGTCTAGTTGGATAAGCGCATGTAAAGCAATAGTGTTATTTGTCACAGCTAACTGTATTTTAATTTCCAAATCCTTCTAAGATCACAGTAAAACAAAAGGCTATGTTGTCATGATAACTGATTTGCATTTCATAAATTATTTCGAATACGTATATTACCATAAAATAGGCACTAAATTGAGCATTACTCCGAAACAGGTCAACCGATTTTATCCAATATAAATAGAGATCTTCCCATGGACATTATAAATGTGTACACCAAGTTTCATAAAAATCCGTCAAAGCGTATTTGAGTTACCGCGTCTTTAAAATAGACACTAAATTGGGTTTTACTCCGGTACCGGTCTACCAATTTGGTCCAATATCAGAAGACGTCTTCCCATGTACATTATAAATGGGTATACAAAGTTTCAGGAAAATCCAATAAAGCATATCTGAGTTATCGCGACTTCTTATATATTAACATAAAAGGCACTAAATTGGGCATTATTCCGGTACTGGCCAACCGATTTGGTCGAATATCAATAGACGTCTTTCCATGGATATTATAAATGCGTATACGAAGTTTCATAAAAATCTGATAAAGCGTATTTCAGTTATTGCGCCTTTAAAATATACACTAAATTGGGTTTTACTCCGGTACCGGTCGACAGATTAGGTTCAAATTCAATAGGGTACTTCTCATGGACGTCATAAATGCATATACCATGTTTCATAGAAATCCGATAGTGTATTTGAGTTATGGCGCCTTTCTAATATAATCTATTAAAATAGGCACTAAATTGGGCATTACTCCGGTACCGGTGAACCGATTTGGTTCAATATCAACAGAGTTCTTCCCATGGACATTATAAACGTTTCATGAAAATCCGAAAAAGCGTATTTGAGTTATGGCGCGTACAGACACACGGACGGATGGATAGACATTTTTCGTC
This sequence comes from Ectobius pallidus, assembly GCA_964059195.1. Lineage (NCBI taxonomy): Eukaryota > Metazoa > Arthropoda > Insecta > Blattodea > Ectobiidae > Ectobius > Ectobius pallidus. The sequence goes on along the minus strand of CAXKWD010000007.1, from coordinate 107,777,607 downwards.
CCCACACACAATCTCATAAAGTACCCAACTAGCACTTAATGATGCCCGTAGATTAGACTTCTATATCATATAACGTATACAGCACTGTACATTGAAATCTACAGCAATGCTTACGTTTGTAGTTACGATTCTAGGAAACAGCTGATGTTAAAGTCTCGTCGGTCGCGTGTCATGAAATTGTTATTTTATGATCACCTGCACAACTGCAGTATTAACAGTATCTCATGTCCCATGCAACTATTTTAACAACACACTTTATGATCCTGTAACTCAAAACGCCAATCCGATTTCGCAATAGCGAATATAATATACCGTAGTTTAAATAACTTAAGTACAGATGACAGTATTCTGATGTTTTCTGAAGCAAATTCTAAACCCAGTGATACGTTTCAGAAAAAAATCAATTAATATTGGATCTACACAATTACAGAATTTTCAACCAAGTAATCAATTATGCGAATTGTTACATTACTAGTTGATGTTAAATTTACAATACTAAATTCTAAGTTCACATCCAAATACTCCAATAAATTAGTAGGCTATAACCAACTATGAATAAAAAGAGCAATACTCACTAAATGTTTAAGAAGGAACAACTGAAGATTTTGAAGTTCGGTACCGCACATAAAAGAATTCATAATTTTTGTGTGTGTTTCCATGGTTTCCAAGTCAATATCCTTGAATTATCACACAGACGAAATATTCATGCATTGTTGTTTTTATACAAATTAATTAATAATGAAATAGATGATACTATTATTCTGGAAGAATAGCTATTTATGTATCAAGTACGCAAAATAACGCTTTAGCGGACGAATCTAGTATAGCGGCCGAGGCGAAAGCCGAGGCTGAAATACTGGATGAGTCCGCTAACGTTTTTGCGTACGTGGTGCATACAATATTTTTTAGTAAAAGTTCTATAAATTATATGAAAGAAAACAAAAAATATATAATTAATTATAATGAAAGGCAGTCAGTCATTTCTTTAAGTTATAGGCTATTGTCATGGCCATCTAGATCATAAAACAACAATGACCGTACGTACCAATAACAAATGTGGTAGTAAAGATGCATAATATATGAGTCCCTTGTTTCTAAACAATATTGCATACCAACTAGTATTTATGAAAAGCTTGTGAAAATATAAATGATAATACCGAGGAAATTTCAATCCAAGCCAGAAACATTGAATTGGAGCTGCTACCAGCAACTTCACGGCAGAAATAGGCTATGAGAAGGGATATATTACGGCATTTAAATGCTGTTCGTCCATGGTAAGGAATGTTTTTCAAGTGAACCAAAATGTGAAAAGTTGTTGGCTTATATTTGTTGTCATGTGAAGAAGTGAGCTACCGTGTTTTGCGAAAAATCCTGGTAAAGTTTCTGATTACCATAAAGAAACGTGTTGGCTTAAATTTGTTGTTTTATGACCAATTATATGCGTAAATCCATGTTAAAGTTGGTGTGACTGGTCAATGCCGTCTGGGTTTTGTTTATAGATTGCCATGACGACTTTAAAGGACAAGGCCGTTAAAATTGCATTTTGAATGCAGTTTGAATGCACTTTTATGCAATTTTAGCGGACTTGTCCTTTAAAGTGCAGCTTTTCGGCGTGTTACCAGTCCGATAAGCAGCTGTTTTAGAGAGCGTGTACTAAAAATATATTTTTATGTTCCACGTTATAGATCTTATAAATTGCATAATCTTTTTTCATCCCAAAAGCAAACACTGACTCTCATAATAATTCTTCTCTTTATAATGTACTCCGACTATACAATGAATTGCACAAAATGGACAATATAGATATTTTTAATACTAACAATAAGTGGTTTAGAAATATATGTGAAAAAATTTCAAAATTTTAAAATAATAATAATTAAAATATGCTCCATGTCATTTTCTGATATATATTTTCCTCCCAAACTATTATATTATTATTTATATTATTACTTGTTTTTCATATTATGTTCCCTTGTGTAACTGTCGTATTGTTTGTGTTTCTGTTGTTCTTTTCTGTGTGTTTTTTATAGTGATATTATTATTTTAATTATTATGAATATTACTTTAAATATTTAATATTAAAATCTGGTGTATTAATATAAGCGAGAATATTGTAATTGGGCATTAGCCTGTAATATTCTTAGTACAATAAATAAATAAATAAATAGATGGTAGTACATAATAGTCACATTTATTGGCAACGGTCAAGTAAAAGAATTTATGAACGAATAAAAAAAAATTACTAGAGACGTCCAGAAAGTAAAGAACGATTTTGTATACCGGTAACTAAATAATAACGAAAGAGATCAACACAAAACATCATTTACAAAGATACAGTACCGGTACCTTACTCTATTTCTCAACGTATTCGTAATTGCTGTCAAGGCATTTATTGTAACGTGGTACCAGTTTTTAATACCAGTTTTTCAACTCTTCTACCGCCAAAGACCTGAGCCTGAAGAAGATAAGGAATAAACGCAGATGCCTATTGTGCAACTCTTCAACGACTACGACGCGACAAGAGACCTGGAATGTTCTCTGAAAAGGTGTTTTTGATTCACAACAACGCTCGACCTCATTCGGCTGCTCAAACACAGACACAACTTCAACGTTTTAAGTAGGAGATTTTTGGACATCCTCCTTACAGCCCTGACCTGGCACCCAGCGATTTTTACTTGTTTCCGAAACTAAAGGACTTTTTGGGTGGAAAAGAGCTCCTAACCGATGAAGACCTCAAAGCGGCAGTGACATCCTGGCTCTTCTTGGCGGTAGAAGAGTATAATATTGGCATTGAAAAACTCCTACCTCGTTACAATAAACGCCATGACAACAGTGGCGGTTACGTTTAGAAATAGAGTAAGGTACTGTATCTTTGTAAATAAAGTTTTGCGTTATCTTTCGTTATTATTTAATTATGCCAAATCCTTCTTTACTTTCTGGACGACCCTTGTATATCGGAGAGATTATTTTTGCGATGTGCCGGCCTGGAAGCAAATGGTCGGCCGGTAAAAGCTCATGTACCTAACCGGTAATTCAAGCACAAGGATTTCTGAATTTACACTAGACGAAGGTTTATCTTCTACCTTGCCCCTTACATACCATCCGTGATCCCTCACATGTATGGTCCAGGAATTACTCGATATTCGTTTATGAAGAAATGGCGTTATGTTGGTAACCAGGTCATTAGAAGTATTAATAAACATTTTACGAAGCAGTGCGTGCTAACATGTTGCTTGTGGTGATGTGGATATGGACGTGGCTCAGTGACAATCAAGGCAGGCCTACCGTATTTTGGTCACGCTACCTGATATACTAAATGGGAATCAATAGGACTAGTGCACAAATAAACGAATAAGTTAAATATACAAGTTGACTGTGGGAATGAAAAAAAATGGCAATAGGCCTGCAATCACATCATACCTACCTCGCTCGCTTTTGTTCGTAAAACCTTATTAAGAAACCAAACAAATTAAGAAACCCAAGAAACCAAAAAAATTCTGAAAACGTGCATTTTTTAAAACGACGTATTTAGATAGACAGTTCATTTCTCTTTAATTTAATACATTCTTTTTTAACTTCTGCTGCTAGTTCCTTAGATAGAGCACTTTTTCTAAAAAGCTCATTGCCCTTTGCTCAGTTATCAAATTTCAGTATTTTTAATTTTCCCTCTCTGCTTAAACTTATATTAATTGTCACTAATGCACTGGTAAATGAGTAAGCATGACCTGTTCGAAGTTCCGGTTTTCTCGCTTACCCGTACATGTGTTTTCCATGCGATACAAGGTTTGCTTTCCTCTCAATTTCTCGTAAGTAGTAAATCGCTTGGCACTCAATTATTTCAAACATCATAATTCTTCTATAAATTAACATATCAAAGTGATTTTGGTGTTATTTTGAAGATTGAAATGTTCCCTAGTGCTTGACGCGGAGAAATTTCTGATATATGAATTGTCTACTGTGATCTAATTTTAGTTTATAATGATGTGAACAAAAATATTTTCAGTTCATATAAATCTAAGTAACAATTTAAAATCTTAAATATCCAAAAAAACCTAAATGCCAGGCACTAGAGAATTAGCCTACTCTGTCTACAAAATAGTGAAAATTTGTTTTTTTAAATCTTTAATAGCTTTGAAGTAATCATGTTTCAAGTTTATAATCAAAACTTTTAAGAACTTTTTTATAAACAATTATAATTTTTTGTGAAATGCCTTAATATACAGCTGTATAATATATAAAAAATTGAGAGCCTTATTGTTTAAAAATAAAATTTTCATACCTGAAGGTGTAGGCCTACATATACCTTGGCAAAAAATCCAAAATGATAAAAAATGATGAAACATCCAAAAGAAGATGAAAAGGAAATTAAGTTTCTACGGCAATCATTACAACACCATAAATCACATTATTTTAGTTGCTTGGCAATTCATAATAGTTTATAAATTTTCTGTGACCTGCGTTAAAAGTTTCTTAAAAAAGTTTAAATTTCTTAAAGTACTTTTAAAAACAGAAAAGAGGTAACAGTTCCGTGTGCACATAATATAATATACATAATAAACGCGGATTTATTGAGAAAGATTGCCTTTTCAGTTGTTTCAACCCACGCCAATGTTTATTGCTCGAGAAACAAGACAAAGCCTGAGTTTCAAGAGATGATTAGCTAAAATTGCCCTTCAGAGAATTACAAGACCAATTTTTCAGATTTGGTTTTACTACATGTAGTTAGTAGTCTATACCAAATTTAAGTAAAATCATGAGAGTAATTTTAGAGGAAGGCCCGGAAAACGAATTTTCATTTAGGGCTAGGTCTAAGCGTAGAGAAATTCGTCACCATACCTCGCACCAAATTTCTGGAAAACATCTAACTCGAATAAAATATCACTTTTGGATAAGATTAGTTATCTCATGGACAGACATATACAGACACATACTTCTTTTAACTAGTTAATTTTTTGAACTAACAGGATCTCAAAACGTGTATTATTGCTGGAAATTCGAAATATAGTTTTAGGGTCAAACACAATGGTGAAATTTTGTAATACTAATATGTCTAATAATTAATATCTTAACAAGAATATTTTTTTGGCAATATACTATTGCCTTAATATTGATGTATTCATAAAGTATATCACATCTGCCGAGACGTAAATTTGGCTACTTAGTACAGATAGAGAAATTAAAAGAATGATAGCAAGAAAATAAGAAGGAAAGAAGGGGAAGAAGGCCGAAAGAACCCGAAAAAAGAAAGGATAAAAACCGAAGGAAGAAGGGGAAGTTGTAAATCAGACAGTGAGTTAAAACAGTGAGTTAAGAATTTTCAATAATGTACAGGAATAACAAACTAGTAGGCCTACATTATGGATCGAACCTATGACGGCTTTTATGGAGGTACGAGTATGTTGTTTTCAAACGATTATGTTATTTACCATTATAGGCAAGTTGCATATGACCGTTTTTGTCCGACAGTAATTAAATGCATAAGGTTTGAAGTTTCATATTCATCAAACGAACGAGTCGGCTGACCATGGCGTTCAGCTGCATTTCGAGAGTAAACGCTAGTTTACACGATGACACTAGGTTTCGTAACCACTTTCTTGAAAGTGATTTCGTGAAACTAATTACACACATTTTCTTTCCAATGCAACCACACATTTCATGTTATTTCTGAAGTTCAAGTTATTAAAATCCCATATAGGCCTAAATGTTTGAAACACGTATGAATACAGGCATTTCACAATTTCCTCACTTCCCCATTTCATTTTACGAAACGCGAACAAGCTAAATAAGCATAAAATATCAACATTACTATTATAATTTCGTGAAAAGTTGGAATCAGCCGAAACTGCGTAGTTTCGTAACTCAGTGTCACCAGTACATCTTGCGCTTGCGCATTCAAGCAAAAAACAGTTGCGAAACTTACTTAAGAAACCTAATTTCGTCGTGTAAACTAGCCTTAAGCATTCTACTCGTCTTAGCATTAAGGCTAGTTTACACGACGAAATTAGGTTTCGTAACTGAGTTTCGCAACTGTTTTTTACTTGAATGCGCAAGCGCTAGATGTTCTGGCGACAATGAGTTACGACACTACGCAGTTTCGGCTGATTCCAACTTTTCACGAAACTATAATAGTAATTTTGAGTTTATACGCTTATTTAGCTTGTTCGCATTTCGTAAAATGAAATGGGGAAGTGAGGTAATCGTGAAATGCCTGTATTCATATGTGTTTCAAACGTTTATATGGGATTTTAACAACTTGAACTTCAGAAATAACATGAAATGTGCGGTTGCATTGGAAAGAAAATGTGTGTAATTAGTTTCACGAAATCACTTTCATGAAAGTGGTTACGAAACCTAGTGTCATCGTGTAAACTAGCCTTAAGATGAAACTGAACTTAAAAACCAAGACTGTAGAGAAGACATCTAGCTTACACTGACCAAGTAAGCTCTACGAAGAAATATTTCAAATGAAGTTCTAGGTCCTACAGTAGTATGAGATTTAGGTGTAAAAAGAATTAAACAAAATCGTTAGACATATTTTCGAGAAGTACCCGAAAAAGGAAGATTCATTCATGTAAAGTAGTAGGCCTAGTAAGAACAAGAGAATATCATAGGGTTCGAATGTTTATGACCTAAAAAATTGGAAAATATTACTGCAAATATGCTCTTAAAATGACTAAATATGACCCAAAAACCCTAAATATGACCTAATAAAGTAACATATTTTCAAGAAATAAATGTTTCAATTTAAAATGTTTAAAGACACTAAATTCTTACAACACATGAATAAAATCAGATAATAACTTTTCAACAATTTTGGTGATTTACAGTTTTATTTGTAACGAACTTCTAATTTAAAGAATTTGCTCCTATTTGCTCGCTTATTCAGCTCCAAATACTTCTAATATTTTGTACACCTTGCGTGTCCCTATAAAATACGTATGAACAATTTCATTAATTTAAACATTTAAGTTACCTATTCATTTGGGATAAACATTAAATTAATGAAGTAAATTTCACATTTAACTCGACTATGTAGTACATACAATGTAAAATTGTGCTCCTTTACTGAATTTATAACTGAAATATGCCGTTAAATTACAAATATGGGCAAAATATGACAAAGACAAAAAAATGACCAAAATATGACTTTATATGCAAAATAAAAGCTGTTCGATTTGGATAACAAGCGTGCAATTCGTGTTTAATTTGTGTATACGGCGAGAACGGAGGTCAGGATTAAAATATGACATGTCATAAACATCCGAACCCTAGTCATCACCATGCTTCGTGTCCCGGACAGGGTGATATCACTTTGAGACGATTTTTCGTTTTCGATACGATTTCAAGGTATGCTTTTTAAAGACAGGTAGACAGACACCACAGACACACACACAGACCAACACACATATTTTTTCTGGGACTTTATTTTTATTCAGAGAACTTTGTTATATGTAGGAAAATTCGAAATCGAACTCCAGTTTCAAATAGCCTACATTGCTTCCTCTACCCGCAATACTTGCAGTAAGTGTAAGGAAAGTAGAAAGGAGTATGACACACGATAATTATAAACGTTGCAACAGCCAATCAGAGCTGACCTAACGAATTTCATAGGGCTACTTTTGATATTGATGCCCCGATCTTTCTTCTGATGCTAGGTTCCTTAAAAATAACCCATTCTCATGTTTGAAGTGAATTATTCTGCTTTATTACTTCATACATCATCATTAAAATTTGTAGCCTACGTGAGCGGGGTCTTACAGAATGATGCAGCATCCAAACATAGCTCTTTAACAAGCATGATTCCACAATTCCTTCGTTCTTTCAAGGCCTGTAAATGTTAAGGGGTCAACCCATATTTATACAGTGACCAGACAGGATTGTGAGGAATGTGTTGTCCTCGAGACTCTTTGGGATTTTTAAAGTGCTATAAATATACATGCCACAGGACTGTGGGCTTTACTTCAATTCAGAAGAAATAATTTCAGCGAGTTTGTACGTTTGAAAAAGTACGTCGTTGCCCAGAGCGGCAGGTGGCCGCAGCTTCGCCCGCGGTAATTAATTAAGAAATTAAAAATTAAGAGCAACATACTTAAAACAATATATTCATTAACACTTTCACGTGAATGATTGATAAACTAAACCATTAATAATTAACTTCAAAAGGTAATTATTTATTTCAACAAACTGTGTTAAAATATAATTTTAAAATTTCTATTTCTAAAACAAAAATTATGGCATTCCAGGTAAATATCCGGTAAGAGCAAAATAACACTGGATAATACCGTGTCTGGACCAAGTTCAGCATTTTAACTATTTGGGTTGTGATGACACTTTTAATTGGGATTTGGATTTAACACACATATTAAATAGACATCAAATGCTGTGTGGAATCATTAAAAGAACACTTAAAACAACCCGAACAGATACAAAATTGAAGTTCTATAAGATAATGGTGGTACCTCATTAATGTAGGATATGGCAGCGAATCCTGGACGATAAGGAGGGGAAGAAACATTACAGCCGCATTCAGGCGACATAAATTAATTTTTTTGGAACGTTATTAGGGTGTACAAAAATAGATAAGATCAGAATGAAGATATAAGTTAGTCCACCAGTTAGTCCTACTCGCAATAAATGAAAGAATAGATGAAAACCGAAATAATTGGAGCATCTAAATAGAATGGACTGTAATATACTGCCGAAAAGAATGTTGACATCTACAAACCAAAAGGTCGAAGAGATCCTGGACGACCGAGACAGAGTTGGGATGAGGCCGGAAAAGGTCCTATGGCCTAAACTATGGAAGGAAGAAGAAGATAACTAAGTATAGATGATTTAAACATATGCGGTAGCAAGAGATCGGATAACGAAAAAATGAAACGGAAGAGAAAGAGATAGGATGAGTTTTCATGTCAGAATGAATTTTCCACGGTGCGATGTCTCCGTGCGAGGGCAACGCCCGCAATGGTTCAGGGTTCGAACTCCATTAAAACTTCGTTGTTGCGTGCACAGGAAACGTTTCAGTAAGCATTTCAATTGCACCTTCTAAACCACTTCCAGATCCACCCAATCTAGTATCTATAATGATGAAAGCGGAAGTCGATCAAGTCTAATGGATATCCTTTCGAAATGATTTCATTTTCTTTCCGGAAATCCATTATCCAATGTCGACTAGAAGCAGAAGTTAAAATAAAACATATATCACACAATTAAACACCGTATATATAAATATATATACGTAGCGCAGTGGTTGAGGCGCTGCGCTACAAACTGGAAGGTCGCGGGTTCGATTCCCGATGAAGTCGTTGAGATTTTTCAATTGGCCTAATCCTTCTGGTGGTACTATGGCCCTATGGTCGACTCAACCTCCAACAGAAATGAGTACCAGGAGCATTCCTGGGGGTAAAGGCGGTCGGTGCATAAGGCTGACAACCTTACCACCTTCATGTGCCGAATGTCCAAAATCTGGGAGCCTCAACCTCTTGGAACCCTCTAGGCCTCCATGGCCTGTATAGGGATCACTTTACCTTTTTTATATATAAATATATGTAATTTAATATAATTTAATTATGTAATGGAGTTCTCCTATTTGTAATACGTACACAAATAAAGTAGATATATTGCATTAATAAATAACACCGAACTATGTGTAAATAAATAAATAAATAAATAAATATACATATAATAAGGAACAAACAAAATAGAATAGAAAGAAAGAGAAGATTGGCGGTGGGAGATGGTTGAGCGGGGAGAGAGGTAAAGATAGCTTAATTATACAGTACTTCACTTCCAAAGTTATTTTAATGATTCAAAAATCCTATGATAAGTGAGTTAATTTTGTCTCGAAAACAGCTTAAGGGTTTTAGTCAAATGGGACAATTTTATTGGTTTTTGGAGCGAGAACGTAATTTAACTTGTTCTAGAATTTGAAGAAAAGACTCGATTTAGCCGTTAAATAACAGTAAAATGTATTTACACTTATTTTAATAAAGCCAACTTCTGACTATGGTAGGTGAGATAAAATGAAAGCTATAAAAATAAAACGATAAAATTATGACGATAGACGATTGGTTGAAATTTAGCATAATCTTATACTAGACTGGTCACTGATCTATGAGCTAAATAGGTATGATAAAAAAATGTGTGCGTGGTACGCCACGCTACAGAAGTGAAACTTGTTTTAATTTTTGGATTTTTTCAATTTTGGATTATTGGATTGTTTCAATTTTGGATTGTTGAACTTTTTAATATTGGGGTTTTGGACTTTTTTTACTTTTAGATTTTGGATTTTTTAATTTTTGATCTTTTATTTTTTGAATTTTTGAATTTTTGAAATTTGGATTTTTAAAATTTTAGATCTTTGAATTTTTCAATTTTCGATTTTTTAATTTTGGACTTTTTTATTTTTAAATTTTGGATTTTGGACTTTTAAATTTTGGATTTTTTATTTTTTAAATTTAATTTTGGTTTTTTTCATTTTGGATCTTTAAATTTCTTTAATTTGGAATTTTGGATTTTTTAAATATTGGATTTTATAAATTTTGGGTCCTTGAATTTTTTTATTTTTTGGTTTTTCGATTTTTGATTTTTGATTTTTAGATTTTTTAAATTTTGCATTTTGGATTTTTTAATTTTTAATTTTTGGATTTTTTAAATTTTGGATAAGCTTAATCATTGAGTTGATTGTTTTCTGTGCAGTCCGTTCCGTCACACCTTACTAATTTCGTGACGATTTTCAGCGTTACATTAATTTCGTGACGATTTTTGAGCGTTACACAAACTCTCAATTTACCCCTACCGCGGGTAAAGAAGTTTCACTTAAAAAATCGAATTTCCTCAAGTTTAAGTCCTAAGTCCCCTCAAATATCTGTATTTTAGCAATGAAGTACAATCACACTTAAGTCTACTTACCTTGGTTTATCCAGCGAGCTATACGCTCTCCGGTTCACGTTGGCCAACTCCAGACCTTGCGGGAGCGAGTATTGTGCCAATGAGCTTCTTGATCTCGGGATGTGAGGTTTTGCTCTTTCCACTTTCCGGAGCAGGGCACTGATATCAGGGGAGTCTCTCAACCTGCTGCGAGGTGATGCATCTAAACAGTCAGAAATAGCTATGTTTGATCAAGCCTACTTCAATATTCAGATACAAATGTCTGAAATTACGTTATACAATCGTAAGTCCATCGTGGAAACTTAACTTATATTTTTGGTCGTGTTTTTATGCCCCTTGAATTATAGCCGGCGCGGGAATGTTTTAGACAGTGGGGTGAGTAGGTTAAGTCCTCTCTAGAACCGGTCCTACAATTGTGACTATGTCATCCCTAAGGCTAGCTGGAAGGCCATATTACTTCCTGAAGTTCTCAAAGAAGCGAGGGATGGCCGCACGTGCTCCAATAAAGAGACCCATTACTTCTACATTTTTAGGCGTACTTCTATTGGAAGTAATGCATCGTGGGCTCACTGACCTGGTTCTGGCGTTCCCACTCCTTCTAATGCTGGACTAGAATCTTCTCGCAGGACGCTGAGAGGGCGAGTGAAATCCTCTTGTAGGGCACTTAAAGGAGAAGTAACTTCTTCTCTCACGTCTTGAAGTCCCTGCTTCCTGTGACATAACTTCACATGCTGGCACGAATCCCTCTGTGGTCCCTTGAGGAAGTCTGCCCAATCGTGTTCCTGCAACACATTCAAAAGAAACACCTAAGTTTCCGCTAATTACAACTTTCTTCCTCTTTCTCATGTAGGCCTGATGTCAATGTACAAACGAGTTCAGGACATTTTCAAGCGACAACTTTTCGTACCCTCCATCTGATTTTTTTTTGTGCTTGCTTCATAAGTTAATCAAATGTAAGGCTAGCAGAATAACAACCACATTTTACTCACGTTGAGCATCAAAAGATGAAATGAACAAGCAAAATGAAGAGAGCAGTACGAACACCACCATCGCCATCGAAAACAAAGGGAAGAATGGTAAGACGGTAAGACCAGAAGAAGTCGTTTATTCAAACGCACTGGTAGATTTCTTCTTGCAACTTAGGAAGCAGGTTTACAAAATCTATGCGTAGCACATCAGTGATTATGAGTCACTCTGCATTACTTCTTTCATAAATGTTTTAAAAATCAGGACATTTGCAATTGATTAAAACATTCAGGCAGGATATTTTAATTAAAGTTAAAATTCGAGATATTCCCGCTTTTCAGGACATATGGCAATCCTGTACATATCTTTATCTTAAAAACCATACAGCCTATATCTGACACCAGTCATCGAAACTGATTTTTTTTTTTTTTTTATTGTAGCCTGGTTCGGTTATGACAACTAGAATGTTCATAATTTGGTTGCAGGAATAGCTAGCGAGTCTTTCACATATTGTATCCTTAATGTTAATCCATAGCCAAAACGTGCGCACTCCCGCCTCATTATACGTTTATTGCTGTTGAGTAGACAGAATTAACACATACCAATTTGTATTTTTTCTGAAACTATAGGCCTACATATCATATGACCTAAAACCAAATATTTTGTAAAAAAAAAAAAGAATAGTAATTTCAAATTTATTAGCATACCTAGTGTGGTTTAATAGCTTTGTGAAATTGTTTTGAGTTCAATGTAAATCACTAAGACAATCACAATGAAATATTTTTCTGAACTAGCCTAACTATGGACTAAGAAAATACCCCTGCATAAATTATGGTAAATTCTTCAAATTGCCTTAGAATAGATAAAATAATGTTTTCTCTTCATGGGATGTATTCCCCGATTTTAACCTTCGCCTTCGAGCAAGATTATTTTTAGAAATCTAACACCTCATCGATTCTCTGCGCTCGACGTCATCTGCATTATTGCCGACAATTCACCCATTCGCCAAGCAATCACGCTTACAGTTACGAATCTATCGTTAGCATGTTATCTACGTTTTGCATAGCGTTCATTTACTACTGTTGAAGAAACCTATAACGTGTACAATAAAAATATGTAGTTAACCTACTTGACAAGCCTTATAGCCTAAACCAGTGGCGTAAGTAACAGGCCGGCGAGGCCTGTAATGCGGGGGGGGGGTACACGGATTCAAGGGGCCCAAAGAGATTTTTTAGACGAATTAATAGAACAAAGTTGTCAAGGTTTATTAACATATTAATAATATCATTATTAATACCATATTTGCAATTATTATTACTATTATTGTGGTTATTATTATTTCTATTATTATTATTATTTCACGAATTGTGAGTTGATGAAAGAGTATAAAACTTATCCATTCCAGATGTGTTGAGAAAAGAAGTAACCCGTGGTTGTAACGGGAGAAAAGCACGGTTCACCAGCTATCAAAATTCACATTGAAATTTATATAAATAAATAATACTAAAGTGCTTCTTTCAAAATTAATTATGATAATACTAAACATAGCCTACCATGCACATAATGATTTTAAAATTATTTTCACCTGTCTTCGGTCTTAGACATTCACTTAATCACAAGGGAACTGTTGACCCGTGAAGCGAAAGAATATGAATTGGGCTTGCAGAGGGTGTGTCCGAACGAGGTTGGCCGCTGCCCAGTAGGTTGTGAGCATTCAAAACAAGGATGCATACCTACGTCATCGATCCGTATTTTTCTTCTCAAGACATCTGGAATGGACAATAGAAAGATTCCGAACATTTATTTTAATGGTTATCTGGACATAACAATCCAGCAGCTGGAGCAGGCTATGAATGTATGAGTGACATCAAATTTTTCACTACGTAACCAATCCAGGCTACAAGCCGTGTCGTAGATTTACGGCACGTAAAAGAACTCCAAGCCTAAATTAGAGCCTCTGGACAAAATTTCTCGGCCCTTTCACGTCCAAGAAATACTTAGTTTCCAGAGGGGGGTTGCGAGGCGATGGGCTTACCACCTGTCCCTCTACCCTCTCTCGGAAAATAAGCATATCAAAATTAGTATAGGTAATGAAACCTCCATTGGAGGCCCTTCGCCCCACCTGGGGATCATAGGGTACAGATACAGAGATACAGATTATATACTATGGGATAGTGAACCTCAGTTCATAATTATTGTTCAGTTTAACTTATAGTGTTAAATTTTTCGGTGAACTGTTTTTGTGACAATGTAGATTGATCTATGTATTAAAATAAACGCAGAGTCAAACGAGTTAAGAATACCTTTCAAATCTATACAGACTACCTGTAGTCTATGTTAGGGAAATTTAATATGTAATTTTATATGTTGGTAATAATTTTGTATTTTGTATGTCGGTCATATTGGGCTTTGAAATAATAAAACAGTTGCTAAGATGGCTGAAAGTCAAAAATAGCTAATTCATTCAGTCTACAATTTTAGTATTTTTCGTGTCACCCTCCGCCCCCCCCCCAAATTGCTAACGGCGTCCTTGCCTTCAATAACATGAATTTATTTATTACGATGCTAGCAGTATAAGAAAGTAAACTGATGGCCATATTATGAATAGTTTACACATGACCTTGAAATAACAGTTTTATTTATATTGCTCAGATGAAAACGCTGGTGCGGTATCAGTTTGTGTCGGCTTGACAGTCACTTAAAGCTGTGATAAAGTGTTGTGGAATGTTGCTGCAAAGAGCAATGTTTCTTCTATTTTGTGCTTGCAGTATGTAATTTGGGAACTACCCCATAAAATGAAGGCGGTAAAGCACGCGATTGTCGAGGTTAAGTGATGGAAGAATTACAAAAAGAAAAGAATAGGTGACAATTGCTAGGAAACGAGCTGTTGTGCACAAACTATAGACTACTTTTAACCACTGCCTTCTAGACTGTATCACTCGTGTTTACTCGTGTATACACTGCCTGTCCAATACGGCTAATTTTGCGTACTCGGCGACATTACAGATAGCAGCACCACAGTATAGTATAACAGTAGCGAAGCTCCATACAGTTTTTTTCAACCGGCGCGACTGCAGCTCTCGTAGCGGTGAGCGAGAGATAACACAATCTGTTACATTGTTTCTTATGAAAAATGCACAATCTAGAAGGCAGTGGAAAAATGTCAACAATATTTTATGGAAATGCTTGTAGTGCTATAAACTGCACCAACAGCCAAAGGAACCAAAGGAATCTCTCGATTTATCTTTCTTCAGGTTCCCTAAAGATCCTGAGAGGTAAGCAAAAACAGTTATTTGTTAAATTAAATTGCCAATTTGTGATTATCACGCTTGCATCCATACTAGACCACATCGGGAAACCGGTCTGATACTTTATAAGATATACAATGTCATCGATCTTGAAACTACAACTTCTTTATATTACCATAAAGTCTATGATTTGGTGAGTTCACCAGTATGCCTTTCCGGTAATAATCTCGTTCTAGTAATTTTAAAAATAAGAAGAAATACAGCCATATATTCGTATCTTTCCAATGCTAAAAATGGCTGTTTGCTAGTTCAATCTTGCCGGCCGCTTGGGGTGCTAGTGTCGCACCGATCTGTCAAAAGCACCGCCGTCTCGAGAATTACACTGCCTGTCCTATGCTTTATTTTAACATGGAGTTTAGAGTATTGCTCAATTGCATAATTTCTCCAGTAGAGGCGACACAATTCACACCCAGATTGCAGCAATAACCGCCACCTATACAACCCCCGTCTCGAGAATACACGAGTAACAGAGTCTAGAAGGCATTGCCCTATACATTACCGTACATTGCTTCTATGCGTTTGCTGCGTCAAAATAAGCATTAAACAGACACAGATACTTGTGTTATTTGTTTAGAACATAATATTATTCCAGTATATGACAATTACCTTGAAATGGAATTTTGGAGAAATAATTAAAATAAATGTAAATTAATTAGACGCATTGATAGACTATATTATGAGCACCGCCGTCTCGAGGAGTAATACAGTTTAGAAGGCAGTGATTATGAGACGGCGGTGACAGCACTACATAATCAACAATGTCGTAGCAAAAAACAAGAAGCAATCTGGGTGTGAATGGTGCTGCTATCTGTAATGTCGCCGAGTACGCAAAATTAGCCGTATTGGACAGGCAGTGTATACACGAGTAAACACGAGTGACACAGTCTAGAAGGCAGTGTTCCTTTCATTAGAGCTTCGCTACTGTTATACTATACTGTGGCAGCACCATTCACACCCAGATTGCTTCTTGTTTTTTGCTACGACATTGTTGATTATGTAGTGCTGTCACCGCCGTCTCGTAATATAGTAAAATTCTCTTGGGAAATATACCCTAAAAATGTTCTCAAAGCATAAATTGAATGTTTAAACTTGTATTATTCTAGGTACCGGTACTTAATTACTATGAATAAAATTTACTATCAATACGTCTAATTAATTTATATTTATTTTAATTATTGCTCCAAAATTCCATTTCAAGGTAAGTGTCATATACTGGAATAATATTATGTTCTAAACAAATAACACAAGTATCTCTGTCTGTTTAATGCTTATTTTGACGCAGCAAACGCATAGAAGCAATGTACGGTAATGTATAGGGCAATGCCTTCTAGACTCTGTTACTCGTGTATTCTCGAGACGGGGGTTGTATAGGTGGCGGTTATTGCTGCAATCTGGGTGTGAATTGTGTCGCCTCTACTGGAGAAATTATGCAATTGAGCAATACTCTAAACTCCATGTTAAAATAAAGCATAGGACAGGCAGTGTAATTCTCGAGACGGCGGTGCTGTTAACACTACGAAAATGTTAGTTTTTCATCTTTCTCTCTGTATATAATACTTGCTTAAAAGGCCCGGCGTCGCCCGGGTTTTTTATTTTGTAATTGGAAATCAACTTATGAAGGACTTGAGATTTTTAAATTCTAGGTCCTAATATAGGTATTTATAATTTGAAATAGGAAGAACGACTTATCACACTCAAACTATTCCCTCAGAAAACGCTTGATATAGCTTTTTATGGCTCATAGAGAATGTAGAATTTTGCATCCCATCGCTTGTACAGTACACAGCAAGCCTGGTAGGGGTTCAAATAAGAAGAAACAGAAATTAAGGGTAACATAAAATTGTATTATTGGGGAAGATAATTTTTATTTCTTTCTCTCATGTTACCATAAAACCGTTTTGGGGATGAAATTAAACAGAAATGCAATATCACTTTCATACTTCTCTTCCCAAAACATATTACCTTACCTCGTACTGTTTTCTCTATTTCCAGGCTAGAGCAAGTTATGTGACTGCATTATTTTCATGGATTTCATTATTTAATATTTATTTATGACATTATTATATTGATAGCTTTTCTAAATTGTCAAATTCACGTTTCATTTATTTCCAAACCCATCTGAGACCAATGGCAACAATACACTGTTATGATTTGGATTTGATAATTCTGTGTAAAAAGGGATTAAGTATTCTCAAAAACCATTTGATTTTTGGCATTTAAAATCAAAATTTTTCAAAACCCTTTCTTAGTGAGCACCTACATTATGAAACGAAGGTAATGTCAAAATTCCAAGTATCTACCTGTTATAGTTTAGGCTCTACGTTGATTCCTGTCAGTCAGTCAGTCATTCAGTCAGGACAAAGCCTTTTATATATATATATATATATATATATATATATATATATATATATATATAAGAGATGAGGATTTGTCCTCACTGACTGATTTAATGAATGACCGACAGAGAGTCAACGTAGAGCCTCGTAAACTGATGGCCATATTATGAATAGTTTACACATGACCTTGAAATAATAGGTAGAGGTAGAGGTAGAGACTTGGAATTTTGACGTTACCTTCGTTTCATAATGTAACTTAAGTGCTCACTAAGAAAAGATTTTGAAAAAATAAAATAAAATTTAAATGCCAAAAATCAAATGTTTTAGAGGAGGCACAATACCTTTTTACACAGTTATCAAATCCAAATGAAATTCCATGTACATATGTCATGATAATAGTGTATTATTGGCAGTGGCCACAGGTAGATTTGGAAGTGAATGAAAAGGGACTTTGACAAATTAGAGAAGCTATAAATATAATTTATTGGTGTAGTGAGTGTGTGCCAACGAGTATGCCATATAATATCAGAAGTCGGTAAAAAATTCTATCCACTCATACGTTATTCATAGATGTAGGCTTTGTATTTTTAGTTAAGAAATATGAATGTTTAACACAGGCCCTAAGCGTGTAAAAGGAGACAAAATAGGACGGAACATTTATTTAAAAACGATGTCAGTGTTAATAAATATAAAGTTGTAATTATTTTTCTGTTAAATAAGTAATTTAAACAAAACATCTAGCAGTTGAGTATAAAATCGCGGGTGAAGCCGCAGGCAGCTGCTAGTGTATTATAGAAAGTGCGATGTCCGAAGCATTTTGATTGGCTCTCGAAGATAGCCAATCAGCAGCCGAGCTGCCAAAAACCGAAAAATGACGTAAACTTTTGAAAGCAATACCGGGCCATTAGGTAAGTGTAAGGCATCAATCGAAAAAAAAAATCACTTAGGTTTAACCAAGTTGCACCGTTAAGCTTTAAAAAATATTTCGGCTAGAATAAAATAATTAAAATGTTATATTCTAAAGTCGAACAGAGCGTTTCGTTTCGATATCTCGATCCAAAACCCTATAGGCGATTCATTTAATAAATACAATTATGCTCAGCTTTGAAGGTAAAATTATTAATATTTAATCTACATTAAATTTTAATGTGAGTAGCCTTTATTTTATTTTAAACACTTACTTATTTATGTGCCAGTATTGTATTCGCTGACGGATTGTTATCAGCTTGAAGGCGGTTTCGCTGTCTTATTACAACCTGCATGGTCTTGGTGAAGGTACAATATAACCAAACTAAATATATTTAAAGAAGTATAAGTTATTTTTTGCACTCCTTAGCTAGTAAGTGTTACTTACGAAAGTTGTTTACATGGATCGTAAGTTGACATTCCCACACAATCGTGTTGCTAAGGGCGTTGCGATGAGGTTAAATTACTTACGGTCCAAGCGCCACGTCATAATACATTACGATACACTTCATAATACAAGCCTTTATGGACACGGCCCCCAGGACAAATATTCGGTTGCCATAAACAATAACAAATGCGAATCCCTTTCTGAAATAAGCACCATTCTTCAAGACTGTATATAGATAATATTTTCAGGTAATATCACAATTAATATAATTAAATTGATATAAATAATCATCGTGCAAAAAATAGCATGCAACACACGGGCCGTAAAGGCATTTACGGGTCTCGAAAACTTAAAAACTCAATCTGTTTCCTCGACCCGTAAACGTGCCTTACGGCACTTGTATCGCAATATACTATAGAATGCTGTAAAGTAGGCAAGGATTTAGGATTAATCGGGGAGGCGGGTTGGGATCGACCCTAAACACTTCTGCCATTCGACCAACCTGATAGCCCGTGAAGAACTTATCAATATAATGTGAGAAAGCTTGTACATCACATTTTGCATGGTTTATTTTTAAATGAAAAGCCGCTCTTATGAAGGTAAAGTAAAGAGTTCCCTATACAAGCCATCGAGGCCCTAAGGGTTCCAAGAGGGGACCACGGTACGAAATTCTGGTCCTATTAAAGTGCAGCAGTATTACGACATATGTGACATATGGACTGTCTCATTCCCTCACGATATACTCAATGTTACACACTATTACATAAGATGCAATAGCGTGCGACTGTACATTACTAACAGAACTGGGTAACGTAGATCACATATGAATGAATTTTTGATATCGGGTGTGTCAACTTCGCGACAAGAGGCTTGTATTTCATTGACTGAGGGCAATGCATTCACCTTTTGGTTCGACCATTCTATAATACGCTCATTACATGTGACGTATCGGTATCATAAAAATATTCATCTTTTTCTTTTCCACTCTTTTCCTTGTTGTCCTTTTTTTCCTTTTTTCCCTTTTTTCCTGAATACATAGAAATACACCCATGCCCGAGGCAGGACTCGAACCCACGCCTCCAAGGCAGCAACGCTTTGGCTACCGCGGCTAAGGAGACCGGCAAATTTCGATACAGATTTTCATTACAGCACAGGTGTGGTATTGATTATTATCGAAGATGGAATGATCTTGAAATCTTGAGAGGAGCAAATGAAACTGCCTAATAAACAGCCTATATTTAAAATAAAATCAATTCTGTTCGTGTAAATTTTAATACTGATCTAAATCGAGTTCAATCTGTCATGTAAAAATCCGTTCGTTTCAAGAAAACGGCCAAGAACAAGCTTCTACAGTGTGTCCCACGCAAGAGTTGGCCAATGACGCGGGTTCCTGCGGCGCGGCGGGCACAGCTCCAACTCCCGAGCGGTCGGGTGAAATATCTACGCTAATGAAACCGCGATCGGTGTTAGGATTCATGTTCTCACATTTACAGTTGGAATTAGAATGAAAATAACCACGTACCTCATCATAAGAGATGCTGGAAATGTTCTCCTCTCGCATCCACACAACACTGACATCATTTTAGGAAATTTTCTTTCACGCGCATAAGTTCAGCTTCCGAGACAGAGTTCATTTCTCACTTGATCGTATGCCCTTAGCTGTCATCTATCGTAGAAGACAACAACTACGAGAACTTGCTAACAACTGATTGCCCCGGTAAACGGATTAATTTTAATTTTTTTATGAATCTAACAATCTCAAAACTTAAACATTTAAGTATGATCAAAGAAAAAACAGTAGTATGCAACGTGCTTATTTTGAATAGTACATTTTAAAAGGAAAATAATTTGAGTTCGCTTGTGCTTAGAACAATAATCAACATTTTTGTTTGTTTGTTTGTAATTTCGTATGTAGCGGAATTTAGGCTTTTCTTGTTGGCAACAATATGTTTGAAACAAATCACTGTTGAAAACAGTTAACATAGCAGAAACATTTCCTGAAAATAATGAATCATGATCTATTTGTAAGGCAATCTGTATCTCTCTTGAAGATATAGAAAAGGGAAATAACTAACTAATATTGAAAAATCCTTCTCTACGATGCGCAGTTTCGGACATTTAATGCATGGAAAAAAATTAATTTTGTTAAGTAATGTTTTGAGTGAAACCATGTATTGCGTTGGCTTAAGTTTGTTTTTTGACAAAATCCGGCTCGTTTATGGACCAAGCCCTCAAAGCTGGAATAGTTACGTTATTTTGAATTTAAATTATTAATACATACACATTAATAGTTGTAGTAGTAGTAGGCTTGCCAGACGTCCCGGTTTTCAGACAAAATCCCGGTGTCCCGGCCGGTTTACTTCACGTCCCGGTAAAAATTAAATTTGATTTTCTAGATGACCAAAAAAGTCTAAAAATAATTAACTGTGAAGGATTATTTAGGATAATTACTTTGTCATTTATTTCTGTACTGTATGAAAAGTGAAAAGACTTTCTAAAAGACCTAGCCAATGAAAAGTACATTAAAATATTGTTCAAATTTGTATTCCTCATCCAAAGTGTTTTTTCTTACTTAAGTAACTTTTAAATATTAACACGTTATAAATAAAATGTTTAAATTTATATGCTTATGTCATTTATTATTACCCCTGGTTTAGGTTTCTAATCAGTAACAATTTATTCATAGCATTGAGAATAAGCTACCTTCTAAAACACTCTAAAAACCCGCCAAGGGTGTGTACCCTTGAATACCCGCGACGCTGGGGGGCATTCCGGTGTCCCGGTTGAACATTTCAGAAATCTGACAAGCCTAAGTAGTAGGAATAATAGCACAGCCCAGCCCGTAAAATGAAACTTTACATACACGAAGAGACTTCTGTTAAACAATGATTACGATTCAAAATAATATAAAAGTATTTTATTCCTTCACTTCTTGCGGAATAAGGTAACGGTTTTTCACCTACATATATTTACATGAAAAATAAACGTAAGTTTTTGTATTTCTGAAAAAGCAGGCTAGTTCAGTTTCGAATGGTTCACGTTTTGTATCCCCCCAACAGTATTCAGACATGGTATCATTACAGTAACTTAACTGTATTATTACAATATATTCTTATTAGGGATGGGTCCTCGATACTTTCGATACCTCGATACTCTCGATACTTGCATGGTATCGGCATCGAACGATATTTCAGAAAACTCGCTCGATACTTTTTCGATACTTTTGTAATTCTGCAATCTGCAGTTAAGTGAGAATGCTAGTATTTTTTAACAAAAACTTGTAAGTGGACTGTTTAAAAAACTAATTTAATTTTTAAAGTAAAGTTTAAAAATATTTATAGGCTACTGATGATATTAAATTTTGTCTCATTAAATATGCAGGCTTAATTAATTTAGTTGGTATTACACAGTTCTCTCAAATTTTAATTTTTAATGTACCTATTTATTGAAACTGGGAATGTTGAAGGTATCGAGTATCGAAGTATCGAGTATCGAGGAAAAAATCATGTATCGGTATCGAGTATCGAGTATCGAGAAAATCTGGTATCGACCCATCCCTAATACTTATATATGTATTGTAATTATATATTACCAATTAAATACTGATTACATAATTGGTAAAAGATTACATAATTGGTTCCTTTTCAACATTTATTTAATTCTCTCACTCCTATTACTAGTGCACAAGGTGGAAAATTTACTCCTATACGTTAAATGGTGATTTATTATTGCAAAGGGATTTAGGTAGAGATGGCACAAAAATATACGAAATTTCTCGTAAAGAATTTATTTTAAAGAATAAAACCTTAAAGCCAAACGATTAACAAACAAAATTCTCTACCTCAAGGAGGTAGACATTAATTTAACTTTATTAGTAACTCATGTAAATTCCATAGTACCACAAAATGCTAACTACAGGTGTTGCGTGTTGCATAATTGCAACTCCTATTGATCAGACTAATTGTTGCGAAGTGCCAGTCTGAGCGCAGCGCGAAAATTTGGCTATGACCCAGTTAAATCGCTCACTGTCTTAATCATGACCTTATTGGACAGGTAATTTCCAATGCGGATAAAATTCTGTTTCTTTAATTCTTATTATTAAATCTGACAACACTATTGTGGCCTACACCGATCCGCACATAATAACAGCAATAAAAATAAAAATAATTAGCCATTTTCACTGCTCTTTCTTTTTAGTAACTTGGAACCCTTTTCTTAAATTTACTGTAACTCTCAGTTTTTCTTTTAAGTATTTTAGAGATAGTGTAATTTTTAGTGATTTCTTTCAGTAGGCCTAATTTAGAGGTCATATTCTAAACTGTAATTTCAAATGTCTAAATGTTAATATTTCTTGTGATAGAATAATTATTAATTATGTAAGATTAGCCTATCTTGCTTTTGCTCTTTTTAAATAGCAGTTGTAGTTATTTTTGAAATTTGTATGTATTCTGCTTTATTTTACTTGTATAAATATGTATTTGTATTTGTATAAAAAAGTTGCATAGTTTGAAAAAAATTATAAACATTTAGTAATTTATCTAATAGTAATTTTATTTTTGTATTTATATTTTATGTAATTGCAACATTAATTTCACAGGTATCTAATAGTAATTTTATTTTTGTATTTATATTTTATGTAATTGCAACATTAATTTGACAGGTAGAGCGGAAAAGAAGGCCAAATGGCCTTAACTCTGTCTAGGAATATCTGATTATCATCATGAAATACATAGACAGCGTCAATATAATTTTAAGTAAGTCACTATAAAAAGTGCACGTCAGCTTCTTCACAACCTATGTACAATTTTGATAAAGAACAAAGTAAAATGCTGACTTCGGATATGAGGTCAGTACTTGTTTACTTCTACGTAATATTTCAGTTGCACTGTCAGGGCGGAGCAAAAAACCATTTATGACATTTCCGTGTACTTTTGTGCATTCTGTTCACATTTATAATGTAGGATCCAGTGTTTTCTTTTCTAGACATGACCTATTTTCTGGGAAAGGTAGAATATTAATTTAATAAATAGTTTATTCAATTTTGGAATTGCATGACATTTAAACTCGGAATACAACGTAGGATAGGCCTACTAGGTCAGGATACGTGATTTTTTTGGTCATGAAAAAGCAACATTTGTTCCTCTGTAAAAAAAAGAAGGATATTATCGAAATATCGATATTTTGCTTCCGATATCCTATCCCTAAGTCAAAGAAAAGAAACATAGGTTTCTTTTAAAAATCCCTGTATTTCATGCTTAATCTACTCTTCTTTCTCCTAAGGTCTGCACTCAGTGATGAGCTGTTTTATAAATTCTATGGGCCTTTCAGTGAAAAAGAGGCTCTGTAGAAAACACTGGTTTAGACAAGTTTCTTGGAACAGTAGCAGTAGCGAAAGAAGTTTTGAACTAACTTATAGTATAATTTTTTAATAAAAGGATACAGCACGCAAGTTAAAAAAATAATAATAATTTTGTTTTATTCTCAAAAGAATGGAGTAAAGTAACGTTTCAACAAAAAAAAAATCCACAACTGGTAGAGTTCATTGGTCCTCAAAGAGGAGGAGGTCCTCGAAGCCCTTTCTGGGATCTGCGAATGAATGTCCTGGATAGGTAAATATTACTCCTCCTGCAGGATTTTTAGGTGACGTTATATGTATCAAAATTACTACTTTGCTTCACTGTTTTTAATATCACCTCTATATTAATTAAAGATATTAATTATTTTCAGTACAGTATGGTATTATATTAGCTACATTTTGTTTAATTTAAATATACAGATCATATGATTGAATTTTTGTAAAATTAAGTAGGAAATAAAAAAATCAGATTCACTCAATATTAATAAACTGTTCAAATGATTGAATATTATAAAATTTAATAGAAATAGTACTACTTAAATTTAGTTAATGTTACCTCCAAAATCCAACCTTCCCACCATTCTTGAAGACCTTGAAGGGATCCGCAAAATTACTGATCTCTAGAATCATTTCTGGTGCTGGTAAGTTAGATAGCCACTGGGGTAGACTGCCTCTTGTAAATATAAGTCGAGCAGAATTTTACTTCTATTATAGGTATATCTTTAGCTACGAATTTTTATAAATAAGATCTAGTTTTAATATCCGCCAAATTTATTATCCAGCCGAAACACCTCAAATTCGCTTAGTAACGAATGTAACAGTGAATAGCAGTATTGTTTCTTTATAAAGTTCTTATCTGTTCTCGTTAGATCTTATACTGTAGAACATATAAATAGACTATATCAGTTTTGTTCCTAATAACGTAGATCTTATAAGCCTATTAAATGCTGTTAACGAGTCACGCAGTAAATTATAAAAAAAAAATTATTTACACAAATCTGAATAACACACACAAAAAAACACTTTGTCCTTTAGCATTAAAATTCAATGCTTGAAAATTGCAAATTAACAGTGCTCTATAGTTATTAAGTACCAGAATGGTATTTTATGCGATTGTGTGGGGGACCGGAAAATGTCTGTCCGTGTGTCTGTACGCGCGATAACTCAAATACGCTCTATCGGATTTTCATGGTATACGCATTTACAATGTTCATGGAAAGAAGCCTATTGATGTTGAAACAAATCGGTTGATCGGTACCGGAGTAATCCCAATTTAGTGCCTATTTTATGGTAATATGTTAGAAAGAATTTATTAAATGCAAATCAGTTCTCATGGCAACATATAGTTTTATAGTGTTCATATTCGGCTGTGGAAGCTGCAGTACAGTTAGCTTTGTCAAATAACACTGCCCACATATTCCTTCACAAATGCTTATCAAACTAGACCTTTGTTTTTCGATCTGGAGCTTAACTCGTAAATCGATTAAAAAATAACCTAGCCTATTTTTTGCGTAATTATCACAATTGCAATTATCACTGATAAAAGAAAATCATTCTGGCTCTTTGTTACATCCGTTTACCTGATTTTATTATAATTGATATTACTTTTATCACTTAAGTCGTGTCGTTGCTTTCAGCCTTTGCCTTCCTCTCCTAATGCTTTTTAATTACATTTTGTCTAATTCTTATTTGTATGATAATTTTATTTAGGTTAACACCACAATTCAATTGTAAAACAAAGACCTATAAAAATGTAACACTGGATCTGCCCCGAGCACGAGCTCCGAGTTCAGGACCAATGTATGTATTATTTATGTAATTATGAAATACAAAAAATGGAAAGAAATTAACAGATGATTAATAAATAAACTCTAGCCTAAATAAAATGCCATTAATATTATAATTATAGAAAAAGTGAAAAACTAAGGAAATAAAAAGGACGAAAGTAAGAACATTTAGTCCATTTATTGTAGATGCCACTTCTTAAAGTTTTTTTTTTTTTTTTTTTTTTTTTCCAAGAATTGCCTTTACCTCCTGCCACCCTAATCCTTTTCGACGTCAATCAGTGAATAGAAAGGTAATTAGGTGTATTCACAATTGTCTGCAGTCCAGTACTATGTTGCCAAATTAGTACCACAGCACGATTAACTTATTCACTTGAGAAGTGGTGAACGACAGCGGCAACATTGGGGAAATCCAAACGACTACAAGAGCACCTGTTCTTTGTCGGTGTCGGCGTCGGTGCAGATTTTCGGATTAAGGAACAATGCTATTATATTCTTTTGTAGATGGTTTGGGACGAGGTCTTCTTAAAATGGCACGAACATTATAAAAAATAATCTATTCCTATCAGGAACAATAGCTCAGTTATAGAATATCACATTACACGGCTGTATTGAGAAATTGTCACTCAAGAAGGATCGATATGACGGTCACGCGAGAAGGTCAAGAGCGTGTTAAATAATCGATTTGCCTCCCCCTGCTTACCGACTGGACCTTGGCATGGCTAAGTAATGACCACAGGGGTGGCTTAATGTCTTATTGACTTACGCTTTGTAAGGAAATACCATACAGGTGTGTTATTGATACTTTTTTTTCAAGTTCTTTCGGCACGTGCAATGAAAAAAGAGCTAAGGTGCAAATCTATTGTTCTAGACCCCCCGCATTTTCCACAAATAAACTTAAACACCTTATGTGATATACACGCATGACACGACTATCTCATTCATAAACATGGATCTTCCAATTTTCTCGCTTCGCATCCCAGCCTGGAGTAAGCGCCTGCAATAATCAGCATTCAGTTGGCTCATCCTCAAACAGAGTTATGTTGCTCGTAAAAAGGAAAAGTTAACTACCTTATAACTACCTTTCAGACAATTTCTGTAAGAAAATAGTCAAACTAAGTAGGTTTTCCGTAAAACTGAAAAAAAAGCCAAAATGCAGCAAAGCAGCAATTTATTGTCTAAAAGTTCCCTGTTTATTGAAAAGTCCTATCTACCCCATATCCCTACATAAGTTTACTACAAGTTTATTATTATTATTATTATTATTATTATTATTATTATTATTATTATTATTATTTTAGTTCTGGCAACTATTTTATTTCTCCATACATAGCATACGTACATGGTTCTAAGTTTTATAGGTTTTCGATGTAATAACCATCATTGCGTACATGTTTCCAGCGATGCCGTAGTCTTTGGATCCCACTGGTACTGCCTAATCTGTTGATGGTGCGAAAAGAGGGGTCGGTTGCCTGTAAAACATCTTCATCCATACGAAAGCGAATCCCGCAAAGTGGCTCCTTCATCTTCAGGATTAGTCCAAAGTCGCAGGGACTTAAATGTGGAGAGTACGAAGGGTGATAAAGCACCTCCCAGCCCCAGCGATTGAACAGTTCAGACACAAATCCTGCTGTATGTGCCCTAGCGTTGTCATGCAGAATGATGGGTGGATTATCCACGAAGTGTCGCCGTTTTCTTTTCAGAGCTGCTCTTAGATTGTTTTGCAAAAACGAACAGTAGTAGTCCGCAATAACGTCCTGCCTTGGGTGAAGGGTATGTTTTAGATCACATCATCCCAATCATGATTTACAGGCAACCGACCGCTCTCTTCTCAGCATCAACAGATTAGGCAGTGCCAACGGGATCCAAAGACTTCCGCATAGAAATTTAGAAACTAAAAAAAAAACTATTTTTAAGTAATAATAGTAAATTTATTGTTTTTTTTTTTTAATTTCCTGTCATTTTTTCACTATTTTTAGGTCATAAGTGCACATTTTATTTTGCATTTTTTACTTTATTATGGTCATGAAATGCCTTGTTAAAAACTCGCAAAAATAAAATCTTACTTAACTTACAGATTAAAACTTTACCGACTGACATTAGGTTTACTAATCAGAAGTTCTCAGGAAATCGCTCGGGTGAGCTATCATCTGGTGTGTTTAATCTCATCTGGCATTTTCCAGAGAATTTGCTAATTTGTTAGTAACGTTTTCTCGAGAATTTGGTAATTTGTTAGTAACAACATAGGCTACTTATAACTTTATTAACCTGAAGAGCAAAAGTTATACCGGTCGGTTCTTTGAGAATCAGTTCTTTTGATGCATAGAACTGCAATTCACGTCACGAGTATCGGGTTTCCCGATAAACATCTGAGGGTCACAAAGGGATGATTAATAATTCATCATCCCGTAAATCGCTTCATTGCCAAGCGAACAGACTAAACATGCAACGAAACAGCCTGACTGTTCGTGTCTACAGGACCGTGTATAATATCACCCTGGTTGAGTATTTTTATCCTTGGATCTGTTTGCGATACAGAATAGTCCTTCTTCTGCATCTTTAGAGGTTTTAATAGTCTTGATATTATATTACTTCATGCCACGTAAACAAATGTTTAACAATATATCAGGCTTCATACACTGGCCATGCGATGACGAATTATGTGTATTGCGTTGATAGTTAGCATCAAAGAAGTCGTCGCCACTTGGAGTAGTTTAGTAAAGAGAGCGTGAAGATACAGATGCAGCAAAACACTTGTGGCAATGGCATTGAGAGAATTGGCAACACGAATTCAGCCAGCGGTTTCTTAATACAGGATTAAAGGGAGAATGACCACGTGGAAGGATTTAACTTGGATGCAAGTGTTAAGAAATAGTGATATTGAACTCTATGGATTACATTATGAACCTGCCTTAAATACTTATCTAATATAAGGTACGCACAGTCGAATCAGTGAGGATCTTATGGGACTGTCTAGCCATATTCAGTTAATTAAGGGGATCCGGACCGTGGAAAATATTTAACATGTTCATTTGGGTTTTTTGGGGGGGAATTCTTTTAAATATCCTCTCTTCAGCGGTTTCAATTATATTCTGTTCACTATTAAACATTAAAAAAGTCTCTTAACAGTATGTGAGCAAGTTAATTCCAACTTCCACCTGTAAATTTTGCGTAAGTATAATTAATTAGATGATTTTGTTAAAGATGTTCCCACAGAATCAATAAAAAATGCAGCGGAAGGAGATACATTAGGCTATAAAACGACATACTTCTTGACATTTCTGCAGCACTTGCTGGTTCCCAACAAAAGGGGGGAGGTATAATCTAGCTGAGATCTACTAAAATTTCGATGGTGTTTTTTCGGCGGTTCAAATGTTCTGTACAAAATATACCTTTCGTCAGCTTCTATGAAAATTGTTTCAAACTTTCAAGAAATATTAAGTGAATCTTAGTGCATGATTTAACACGATGAATCTATGAAATCTCTACAATACTTTCTTATGAATAAATTCTATAAGTTTAGGAAAAAATTACAATAAAATAAGTATTTTATGTTTTTGAAATCAGTTCCAGATTTATTAGTATTTTCCAAAACGCCCGAATGTTGAGTTCGACATTCTTTGAACAAGCTGTAAAAAATTAATTTCTGGTACAGCCAATTGTTTGAGAAAACGTAGGCTATATTAAAGACCATTAATTTATCACAAGAGGGGCTAGGTTCCCTTTAAACTTAGCACACTGCACAATGATTATTGTACCGGAGGTACCTCCTTTGAATAAGTGATATTGGGACGAGAAATAAAGCAAATATTGGTTGTAATTAAGCTTGAATTTCTAAGCAGATATGTTCCCTTATGTCTTTAACAGCAATTTAAAATCTCTCTTGAGGGCTCGTGCTAAAGAGTTTTTCTCATGAAAAAGGTATTATTCTCTCTTATGTTTGAACTACTCTTCTAATAATTTACATAATAATTTATTGAAAATTGAAAAATAAGTCTGCATTGCATTTATTATAAAAGAGAAACAGCAGAAAAACATGTGTGAAGGAAGGATAAAAGCAAGCCGATAGCGATCAGAGGAAGATAAGAATGGTAAAAAAAACAAGTCACGAATCTTGGATGAGAAGCTAGTATGTAACATAGCCATAAAAGGGAATAATGAAGTGTTTGTTCTCTTTTATTATCCAAGAATTATCAGGTCGAATAAATCTTGTAAAGAAATTTTGCCCGTGCCCTACTTCATGATTCAATGCCAAGGTTAATTTATACTGTGATTCTTTGTAAAGAAAAAGTTTCAGCATTCAACATAACGTTTTCTCCAGACATGGTATGGAAACAGTTTATTTTCAGTGGAATTGGTAAATACGGCTGTATGGAAACATCATTAAATTATTACGATTTCATTCTGGTTTTATGCGGAAATGTAACGATAGTTCAATTTTTATAAATATTAATATTATCCCTTAGTATTACTGAAATCGGCCAGGGAAAACAAACTGACACATTTTGTTCTCATATGAACACATAAGCAGAATTTTAAGCGGAACTAAATAAATTATAAACTTTCAATGACGTCATTCGATGTTTATTGTCATGTTTTAACCGTATTTAGTGTAGATTTAGTAAAATTTTCATTTTAAACACAATCACACAAAACTTTATTTATCTTAGTACGGTACATTAAAAGACTGGAGGATAGTTTTTTCTATGGCATCCTGCGACCAATTCCAACTCATTCTAGTGCAGCTTGAGATGAATTTTGCCTGAATATTATCAACGTATCAATGTTAAAAGACAACATATTATAACACTTTTCTCCTGTTGATATCCTTTTTGAATTATGTATTTTTAGAATTTTCATATTCGGCTACCCTCAATTAAGAGCATTAGATCTAATCAAACTTTTAGTTTTCTGTCACATACAACTAGAACAATCAATTAGCAAGATACGCAACCGTTAAAAAATAAATTAATCAAGGGCATGTTATGTTTAAACTCTAGCATATTTTTCAATCTAATTAGGGCATAGAAGTTTTATGTTGATCGATCTTTCTATTTTGATTATTATTCTGATTGTAATACCGGTATAACGTCGTTACCAAAATTACAATAAGTAGGCTACTCCTTGAGCGTAACAGGATTTTGTTTACATGCAACTAAAAGTCATCTAACTTACAAACAGTGATGGGAAAAGTACAAAAAGAAAGTAATTGGGCTGAATTACAATTACCTGAGAGACATTTTACTTAATTACAATTAAAAATTACTTTTTCAAAAAGTAATCAGTAAAATTACAATTACATTTACAATTACTTTACAAAATGTCAGTAGCTAAAAATTCCTTGTTTTTGGTTTGTTTTGGGCACAAGCCCAAATTATTAATGAACAAACAAAAAAAAAACACATCAATGAGAATATTTTCGGAAACATTGAGTAACTTTTTGTTAATATTTACTCTAATTTGGATATTAGTTGCAAAAATAGTAATGATGACGATATAGCAAACAAGAATGTTACTAATACTAACGACTACTAAATTGTAACAATTACAATTTTATTTCCAGAAGTAAATTACAACTAGAAATTACATTTTTTTTAAAGTATTGATTACAAGTAAATGGGACCAGAAAATGAATTGTTACTGTAATCTCATTACTTTTACTCAATTACTTCCCATCACTGCTTACAAATGAAACTTAACGATGCCACTTAGGACTTGTGGGTCTTTAACACAGTAAACATTGCATGTGTAAACTGTGATGCAAGTCTCTTGTCCAAATTACTATATTACAATAGATAAGTGGATCCGAGTATTTTAACTGACTATTCCATTCATACGACGCGTGTATGATATTGACCAATCATGTTCAGCAATTCCTCGGATATGGACAAATCACGATCGTTTATTTTACAAAATGCTTGCTATTAATATGATGATGCTATTTTATCTGATAAAACGTCAACTCATTACTAGAAATGTAGGTATCAACGTGGAGTGACTAATATGTCACATGCTGCCAGTGAAAAAATTAAAAACATATTATTGTATACAACATAATTTGTTTGGAAATTGAAATAATATAAATGTACAATGATTAAAAACACAATTTCAATTCGGTGCATCCAGTTCGTGTGCTTTTATTCTGTTCTGCTGTTAGATTACCTGAATGAATGTAACTATGTCTTATATGCACCATTGGTAGCATTGGTTACAACATGGTAACTCAATCGCTTCATGAATGGTTGATTCATAGTATACCGTGATCTCGCAACTGTTAGTTTCGTTTTTATATAACAAACTAAGAAAATAATTATTATTCGTATAATCCGCTACATATTTATTCATTAACAGTCTTAATAAATCGAACTCAAGTTTATGAGTTTCATCTGATAAATTCGCTCCTGCTGCCCAGTCGCGAATCTATCGATAAACTCGTAAAATCTCGTGGGATTACCTATGATAATAGTGTGTAGAAGGTAACGAATGAATTATGTATTCCGAGCAGTACAAAATGGTCAATACTCAACACTTTTTAAAATAACTTTTTAATAAAAGTTACCGGTCATAGGCCAATTTTCCTGGAATAGTTTTCTTCTTTATCGTTTTGTATACTATGTTTTTCTCGAGGCGGGACTCGAATCTAAGCCTCCTACAGCAAGCTCCAAAGCAGCAAGTCTTAATTTTCGCCGCTAAGAAGTCCTGCTCACTTAAAACACCATTAGTGAAGCCGAGATTCCAATGGGTACCGCCTGTTGAACTGCGACTAGACTACACTCACAACACACCAGCTAGAGAAAAAGCCGAGCTGCAAGGCAGTTGTCTCTCTACCAGATTGTTCCTAACCTTTTTATTCCGAGGATGTTTCACTTTACGGGAACCTCAAATTTGACTAGTTTTTCAACTAGCTATGTATGTTACTTTATAATCATCGAATTGATAAAACGGTTGAAACTGTAATCTGGCGCACATTGAGCCCAAGTACGGTTAACAAAGTCGTGAATCCGAGCGCGTTCATCGACTATATTATTTTGTGGGAGTCACAACAATTGAAGGAGTCGGCTGAAAATAGTGCTAATCCATACAAACCTCATTTTAGATATTATATTTTTAAAGTTTGCTCAGATCTGCAAATCTTATTTTTATCTTTCTTTTGGCACATATTATGTTACTAACAAGCCTTAATGACAGTAATAGCCTATACTAAAAAATAATGGAATAAACAGCGACTAAGACAAAATATAAATAGTGCAACAATCTCAACTTTTACAAAAAGAGGATTAAAACTATTTTACGTTAACCCATTCAATTCGCTCCTACATATTAACAACTACATAAATTCGTTCGGGAATAGGTTCAGTCCCAAGACGGCAAGCTTCGGAGTCTCATCCTGGTCAATTCATCCCAGCAAATTAGACTCTTTGAGAAAAATAATATTTGCATATTTTAATTCCCCTGCCCGTACCATAGGTATTTCAGATAGAGAAAATATTGTGTTCGACAACGAAATTCGAAGTTGAGTTTGTAATATAAAGACACGCTTTGAGGTTCACTGAAGCCGAACATGATATTTTAATAAACGTTTCTGAGAATGAAAAACCGCACAGAAACAAAATTTTATATTTGGGATAAGTATCTTCTGGGAAGATTGGCGACGAATTTCTCTTACCATTAATACCACTTTATACGAATAATTTTTTTTTTTTTTTAGATTTTCCGAAAACGGTTCTAACAATTTTCTTTAATCTTGTACATGATGTACTTATACTAAAGGTTAAAACATTTTTCGCAAAAATTATCTGAAGGGTATTTATAAGTCAGGCACCGTTCATACAAACTAGGTCTTTCCTGGTGAACGATATATCTTTGCATTATGTTGAAACAAGTGAGTATGCACTCTTTGCAATTCGGCCTCTTATTCTATATCACAATGTGAATGCGCCCATGCTTACGGTAAAGAAATTTACCTGAATGCAATACGTCAGATTTTATTTTGGTTGTGTATCCTTCGGGGATGCGATTCGAAACGTGGCACGACTTTCTTTTCATTTTTACAACCACTTTACATGAAGAGAATGCCAGTTTTGCCGATTTTCTCGAAAACGGCTATAACGATTTTGCATAAATTTCCTAGACGAATTGCATAATATGCATAGTATATTATATTGTATGGTGTATTATGGTTTTATTACATATTACAAAATATTTTACTAAAAGCCAAAACTTTTATTTGGGTAGAGGAAGTAGGCCTACATGTTTCACATAATTTTTTTTAACTATGCATTTTCGATGCTATGAAAACGTCCCCTAACTGTTGCCAAGAGACAGTTTTATTTGTGATTTATCAAAATTAGATAATTATGAAAGCTGTAAAATTTAATCAGTTGGAATTGGACAAGGAAATTTATAAAACAAAAATAAGGTGCGAAATAGCAGAATGAATGTGCAAAAAGAAGGGTGAGTATTCTATTCTTATAGGACTATAGCCAAGCATTGTAGGCTAACTGTAAGAACGCTTGAACTGCTTAGATCTTTCGAACATTCTTATGAATCTGACTGAGATAGCTTGACTGGAAATAGTAGCAAAGATTAAAGAATCACTTCATAGTTCTGATGAGCCAACGTACTAAACCGTCACGTACTAGCTGCGAACAATACCAGAATTTACACCAAAATTTGCAGAGCTTGCATTTTACATTACTTTCACTTCACGGTCATGAAAATGTAAATTTTAAGAAATAAATAGCCAAGTCCTTGCCGTCGGTCATTGGTTGCTTCAGGTTTGCTTCTCTGGTTAGTGTTCATGCTTACGTACCGCGCGCGTGTGTGTACCATTTATCAAGCTCTCTTCAAGTAAAATTATTTTAAGTATTATTTATTATTTACAATTTGGAACAAGGGAGTTAAAATTTATTTTCGTTTCCCAAAAGTTTAGTTTTTTGTAAACGGTTTGCATAACTAAAAAAAAAAAAAATTAAGATATTTTGTTAAAACTTTGCATGCTTTTATAGTTCCCATGTGTCAACAACATACACTAAAATCTTTGATAGATATGTACAGTTTAATTAAAATAATTTGCATCACGAATGTTCTGAAATTATTTTATGTAAAAGTTTGAAAAGAAAGAAAATAAATATTTTACTGTATGTTGTAGATATGTATACTAAAAACATCTCAAAACCAGAATTGTATCAAAATTTAAATACTTGAATTATTCACCATGTAAACATTGCTCGGCTGGAAAAAATCCAAGAATTTCAACAATTAAAAAATACACATAGCCTATTCCGTTTTTCAAAAACTTTAAAATTTCTTAGAGTTGTAGATGTGTAGGCCTACAATGTGCATGCCAATTTTTATTCCCATTGGACTTACATATCCAGAAGAATTATTTTTTTGGGTTTAGTTTCCCACTCTACTGGATTTCGGCACGCGATGTTCGGCGTTGGTATGCGGTCTCACATCGACCTTGCATGCCATTGGTCTGTTCCATACGGTCCTGCAACCTCTACATAAAGTTAAATAATGCAAAACACTAACCACATTAGTTAAGTGCGCGAGCGGAGGCGGCAGCCGAAGCGAAGCGCCCTTGCATTTTCGAATAATGTACGATACACTGTTTGTCGGTTTCGAAAATGTGGCATATTATATCTTCCGGAGGGTTGTCTGACCATTATCACGTTGGCAGCTGATTCTAGCACCACGTGACCCATCGGCTTCTTCCCAGCATGCACCTGCGCTGTTTCTAGCAGCTGATTCTGTATTATTGTGATTCCATTCTGAGCGCCATTGTAGGTTAGTTTTTTGTGAACTTCTTACCAATTTTACCCATATTTAAAATATTCTTAGAAACAAAATGTGCCCTTATATGGATTCTAAAACTTCTGGAGAATAATATTACATGAAATTTTGCCGTTTTACGTGAGTAAAAAACAAAATTAACGAATCCAGTAGAATGGGAAACTAACCCCATTTTTTAAAATAAAAATAGTAAATTAGCACTAGCTAAATGTGCACCTCCCCACTGGGGTTTCCCCTTCATTGTGTATATTTGGTACCTTCATGCTTATTTTAAGATTTGATAACGTATGGAAATACTGTGTTTAGTGATAAGTGTTTGATTTTTCTCAATCTGCACTGGTGCTACTTTTTATAAGCGACTAGTAGAGACTCAAGTTTGAGTTTGCAAGCTATATAATAGTTTAGCCGTATTAAAAATTTAAAAACTTCCTCGCTGTGCACTGAATTCGGTGAGATTTCACACGAGATACCGGCAAGCACGCGACAGCTAAATCAAACCTCTACAATTAACTTGCGAGACCTTGAATCGTGTTCGTGCATCATAAACATATCTCAAGAAAAACTTTTGGGAATATTTCCGCAGCAATTAGGACCTACTACTAGCACGAGTTGGTGCAACACGAAATTATATCCTTAACAGTTTATGTAAATGTCAGAACGTGTCTCTACTTTAATCTATCAGTGAAACGGAACATATTGTTGAAAGGGATGTTTCAAATACCGGGTCATATTAAATGCGCACACGGTCAGCGGTTACATTTAAAATAAGTTCTTTTATTGCGCACAGGAAACGTATCTGGGAACACTTGAAACGAGCAGAGACAAACTACATTTTTAATACTGCAGAGATTAACTTACTTCCTTACTCAATGGCAATAGACAATTTCTCAGCAAGATAAAGGAATATTATATATTTTATGGAAACCGAAGATTCATTGCCGCGCTTACCTGAGCCCGCCATTCAATCCTATTCTGCGCTAACTCCAACCATCCCTCGCAATTCCTACTTCCCTTAAATCTATCCTAAAAACCCTCCCACCTACATTTAGGTCTTCCAAGAGTTATTTTCCCTTCGGGTCTCCCATTCAATATTTTTGAGATATGTCTTTCCTCCCCATGCGTGCAACGTGTCCAGCCATTTCACCCTCCGTGAATTAATTACCCTTACTATATTCACAATGAAGAGTAGAGGCTATGAAGCTCGTTATGCAGTTTTCTCCAGACCCCATTTTCAACTCTTTTAGGACCAAATATTTGTCTAAGCACCCTGTTTTCGAACGCTCTCAGATTATATTCTTCCCGAAGAGTAAACGACCATGTCTCGTATCCATATAGTACAACCGGCAGGAGTAACACTTGTAAAATTTAATATTAATATTGCTGAGAATAACACCTGTCAAAATGTACGTTAATGTGATACGCAACATTTTTAATTAATCCGATCTACTTAATAAACCTCGCTCTTTTATTTCTGAAAGCCGTGACGCAATCTTGTTCAGACTAAATATATCTCATGCTTTTTTATTTATTCATATTAGTGTACGTGCCAACTTGAACATTTTGAAGTGCATATAAGAATAAAAACATGTGGATGTGGAGCAATGAACATCTTAGTAAAATTTGAATAAAAAATACTCGCAGGAATTTGTTGTTCTATCTGATGATTTGTTGTTGGTGTGTAGCTAAGTAGTCCCCTACATAGACTGTGTGCGCTATTCAAGGGTTATAATAATAATTTTCCTGACCATTGTGCGCACTTAGTTAAGCCCCGTAAATACAAGACGATACCAAACAAATCCTTTAATTGAACCTAAACGTCTAAAACACAACTTTAGTTTTTGTCCTATGTTATTCAATACCATTCTTTACGAAACTTGAATAAATAAAAGAAAAGTACTTATTTTTCTCCATAAACATAAGTCGAATTTAAAAACGCATTTTCACACTCATAACACAAGACGAATTACCTCCTCACCCTTAATTGAAATTAAATGTAATGCAATAGCTGCGCTGAAACATAGGTTTAGTTTTGGAGTAAGACTGTATAACAATACAGTACAAAATTATCCAAATATGTAAATATATAAATAAAATGAATGCACATAGATTTAAGAATAGAATAAGTCTACATTACAAAATATAGTTATTCTAAAATAGGTTTTATCTTTTTCTTCATGTATTTTCATAATTAAGCACTAACAGTCCAGTGTTCATATCTTTCATTGTATTTTTGAAGTGAAACTTCTTTAGCCGCGGTAGGAGTAAATCGTTAGCTAACCCAAACTTGCGTTACGCTCTAGCGTTACGAAATAAGTAGGGCTGTGACGGAACAGACTGCACAGAAAACGATCAACTCAATAATTAGGCTTATCCAAAATTTAAAAAAAAAAAAAAAATAAAAATTAAAAATAAAAAAAATACAATAGCTAAAAATTTTCGGGAGCGCGCGAGGGAAAGGTATAAGGCATCAAGTGGGGGGGGGGCTATTACTGCTTCGAGCTAGTGGCATTATAAAAAAAATCCAAAATTAAAAAAATCAAAAGTCCAAACTTAAAAAATCCAAAATGCAAAATTTGAAAATTCTTTTTTAAATAGACGGAATGATTTACTTGCAGAAATTTTCAAAACGTTCCCTGCTAACGCCAAAATTTTTAAAAATATATTGAATAAAGTATATGACAATGTATAATTTTGTTCTATAATTATAGCAATTGTGATATTTTTTGTGTAACTAGCTTAAAAGGCCCGGCGTCACTCGGGTTTTTTATTTTGTAAATTCGAAAATAACTTATGAAGGACTTTCGATTTTTAAACTCTAGGTTTTTATATAGGTATTTAGAATTTGAAATGAGGAAGAACGACTTATCACACTCAAACTATTCCCTCAGAAAACGCTAGGTATAGCTTTTTATAGCTTATAGCAGATCCCCGCGGCTTCGCCCACGATAACTAAACTGAAGATTAAAAATTAAGAGCAAATTAATTAAAATATATTTATTAACACTTTGCACACAAAACAGTCATAGGTTTAAACTAAACGATTTTAGGCCTAATTAATGAAACAGCTATAAATCCGGCTTTGAAGTGGATTCCACGATTAGA
Source organism: Ectobius pallidus (assembly GCA_964059195.1). NCBI lineage: Eukaryota > Metazoa > Arthropoda > Insecta > Blattodea > Ectobiidae > Ectobius > Ectobius pallidus. The sequence goes on along the minus strand of CAXKWD010000007.1, from coordinate 107,738,713 downwards.
AAGCGCAGCATGAGAAAAATAACCTGAGATTCGAGTTCCCTGGCCCAGAAAACCCCTACATAGTAAGTTTCGTTCAAATAGAACAATATTTAGGCATTTAGGCCTATATTCATTATCCTTTTTCCGTCTAGCGTGAACATTTCAGATCTCCGCATGCCTTGACATTATAAACAAATGAATCGACCAGCGTAGGCTTACAATATTCAAGCGATCGCGATGATGATTTACAAGCGATGAAGGTATGACGAAAGTAGACAAAGCCACCTGTTCATTGATTTGACAATTGAAATGTATCACTGAAAACTGATGCATCGAAAGCGCAAGAAATGCACGTTTTCTTCTTTTTCACTCGCGAACGAAAGCTAAAATTAAAAATTTATTTTGGCAGAAACCTTCGCGGGAATGTACTCTACTTCCCAAAGTTTCATTGCGATCGGATGAGTGGTGTAGTAATGCATAAAGGACAGACAGACATAGATTCATGTTTATATAGGTAGATAATAACCGGGTTTAATGCTGAACTGATTGTCATAACATTTTAAGTATCATAAAATATACCAATGCTGTTATGGAATAAAATAGGCATATTTATTAAATTCTTACATTTTAAAACAGACAGTAGGCTACAAGGTTTTACTAATTTTGTAAAACTAAGAATTGTTATGTTATACTTTGTAATTCAATGTTATTTTTAAACCTATATTATTCTTTCCTAACACCAACGTGTATTGCACGTATTCTAGTCGCCATAAACAGGCGCTAAACATCTATAAATACCGTAACATTAACGCCCGTCTGATGCGACCACTTCTCCACTCCCTGGGTATTGCGGGCTGTCTAGTCCTTCTCAGCAGGCGCTAAACATGTATAAATTCCATAACATTAGCGCCTGACTGATGCGACCACTTCTTCACTCGCTGTGTACTGCGGGTTTTCTAGTCGTTTTTAGCAGGCGCTAAAGACTGTAAATAACTTAATGAAGAGCTTGTGTATCACTTGTCATTGGTCAACAAAAGGCGATTCAATACAATTATAGACATTGACCCATAATGGGCCACCATTTACTATATGAAATTTTAATCTAATTATACAGTGTTGTTTTAAAATAGTAGCCTAATTCTAATAAATATATAAGTTTATAAATTAATTTGCTTAACAGACGTGACCATTTGTATTGCTTTTCTAAATACTTTCCCCTTCAGCTTCCAGCTGTAATTGAACTTAACACACTGGTATAATGGGGGAACTCTTAAAATTATTGACACACTAGCTTAAAAGGCCCGTCGTCGCCAGGGTTTTGCATTTTGTAATATGAAATTAACTTATGGAGAACTTTCGATGTTGAAACTCTAGGGCCTTATATAATATGTATGTAGATTTAGAACTGAGGAAGAACGACATATGACACTCAGACTATTCCCTCAGAAAACGCTAGATATAGTTTTTTATGGCTCATAGAGGATATCAAATGTTATATTCCATTGCTTCTACACACCATGCCTGGGAGGAGTGCAAATAAGAAGAAAAAGAAATTCCGTTTACATAAGATTGTATTGTCTTGAGAGAAAATTGTATTTCTCACTCTCGCATTACCATACAACCGTTTCGGGGCTGAAGTAAAAGAGAAATTCAATATCATTTTCATACTTTCCTTCCCAAAAACCTAGGACATAATATACTGCGCGCGTAGGACTGAAAATGTTCCATCCCATTTTGTCTTCTTTTAGATGCTTAGGGCCTCTGATAAATATCCCTAGGCCTATTTCTCAACAAATACAAAGCCTACAGCTATGAGTGACGTATCGGTGGATAGGAAGTGTTACCGACTTCCGATATAGCATTACTCACTGGCACACACTTAAGTTGTCCCTGCAATACGACCGCTTATTCTACATCAAAATGTGAAGTGAGAAAATGATATTTTCCACGTCGAGGGTAGAGAAAGTTATGTGACTACTTTATTTTCGTGGATTTTATTTTTCAAGAATTATTTTCACAAATGTATTAATTGCACCGATAGTATCAGAATTTTTTAAAGCCCAATATTATAATATAGTTTCCAAAGCCCTATGTGAACACCGTAAACAAAACTTTCGTTATGTAAACAATTGACAGCAGAACTCTCTAACTGTGTCTCATTTCACATTTCCAAATTTTCCCGTGGATTTTCCACAAAATTTCTTTCATACAAACCTTGTCCTGACAATTACGAACACAACAAAACAAAAATCAGCCAAATCGGTCGAGCCGTTCTCAAGTGATGCGGCAACATACATTTTGTAATTCATTTTTATTAATATAAATTGTATGTATAGTGTGTCATTTTTGTATAAATGTTTGGCTGGTATTTATTGCAACACTGCCACCGGGTTGTTGAACCACTTGCAGTGCAACAAAATAAATTTAAAAAAATAAAAAAATAAAATTTATTAAATAGTTAAGTTTATTACATAAATATTTATTTTACAGGTTTTTCTTTTTTAAATTGTTTTTATATTATTACTGTAAATGATGTAATTGATTGTATTTTCTATTAATAATTTACATTTTTATTATTTAATGTAATTATATCCATTTATGAACTGCCACCAGCCACTGCTCATTCGGGTGACATTTTAAAGAAAAAATGTGGAAAAATTGTAAACAAATATTTTATATGCAACATATGTTGAAACGATTGTTGAAAGGTTGGAAAACGACTTTTATACGATCGTTAAAACGATCGTTGGACGATTGGTTGAAACAACTGTTGGACAATTGTAGGAAGGTTGTTGGAACCATTGTTTCAACGACTGGCATAATTGTTGGAACGAATGTTGGACGATTGTTGAAACGATTGTTTGACGAATTTTGGACAATCGTTGAAACGATTGGTGGACGATTGTTGGATGATTGTTAAAACGATTGTTGGACAATAGTTAAAACGACTATTGGACGATTATTGGAATAGGACTGTTGAAACGATTGTTGGTCAATTGTTGAAACGATAATTTAAACTAATGTTGAAAATATTGTTGGATGATTATTGGAACATTGTTGAAATCATTGTAAGCCTATCGATGAAAAGAATGTTGGACGATTATTAAAACGATTGTTGGACAATTGTTGAAACAATTGTTAGACTATTGTTGAAACGTTTGTTAAACGATTGTTGAAAAGATCGTTGGACGGTTTTTCAAACGCTATTCTAATGTAGTTGAAACGATGGCTCAGCGATTGGTGGATAATTGTGGAAACGATATTTAGAGGAAGTTGAAAAGTTTATTGGGCGGCCGTTGAAACAATTGTTGGATGATTGTTGAACGATTGTCAAAACGATTGTTAGACGATGGATGAAAAGATATTGGATGGTTGTTCAAACGATTTTATATCATAGTTGAAACGAATGTTGGACGACTGTTGGACGATTGTGGAAACTATAGTAAGATGACTGTTAAAACGATTGTTGAACAAAATTTAAAACGTTGTTGGACGACTGTACAACGGTAGTTGATCGATTATAGGGAGATTGTTGGACGACTGTTTAAATGATTGTTGGAACATTGATGAAACGACTGTTGGTTAATTGCTGAAACGCTTGTTGGACGCTTGTTGAAATTGTTGGACGAGTGTTAGTTGACTGTTGAAACCATTTTTAAACGATTATTGACAGTTTTTGAAACGGATGTTGGACTATTATCAAAAGATTGTTGGACGATTGTTGAAACGATTTTTGGTCGATTGTTAAACTTTACTTATGGACGAATATTGAAACAATTGTTGAACATTGTTGAAAGAATTGTTAAAACGATAGATCGCCAACTGTTGATATTATTGTTGGACAAATTATTGAAACGATAGTTGGATGATTATTAAAACGATTATTGGACGATTGTTGGAACATTCTTGAAACCATTGTTTAAACGATTGTTGGACGACTGTTGAAACGAATGCTAAAACTATTGTTGGACGTTAATTTTTTTAAAATAACAAACAAAAAGCCACACAAATGGATTACAGAAGATCAGCAAGAAAAAAACACGGTCACTTGAAAAGAATGGCCGACTGATTCCTGGATTGGTGGTGTAAGGGGGAGCTTGGGAGCAAGGGGATTATCATGGGCAGACGACAGTGGAGGATCAACATTAATTAAAAACTGGAATGTATAATTATTATCTATTGTTTGGTTGAGAAAATCCACAATATCGTAGAAAAAGCCATAAGGCAAACACAGTTATAGTATTTATTTGTTATTTTGTTTATGTTGAATTTGGTCCACCGCTGAGGCTCAGTGCGTTCAATCCTCTTACGCAGAGGGCCCGGGTTCGATTCCTGGTCGGGACAAGTTACCTAGGTGAGGGTTTTCCGGGGTTTTCCCTCACCTGTGAGACAAATGTCAGGTAACTTTAGGCCCTTGTGGTCCCCGGATATCATCTGACCGTAATTACCATCTTCATCCCCATTCTCGCCTTGTTCTGAGTGAGTGTGTGTGTGTGTGTGTGAATGGTGTGTATCGTCTTATGTGTTCGTGTTGTCTTGGAGGTAGCCCTGGCATCGGGCTGATCACTCATCCAGGGAGGCTCTCCATGTCCTTGTCTGGTCAAAAAAGTATGTATGTGATCCAAAGATAATCCCTCTCCCGAGGCCCGGGCGGCTTGGGTCGCTTAAATCCTAAAAGGGAGAGGTAAAACTACGACAAAGAAAGAAATGTTGAATTTGACATATAGGCCTACACATGATAATTATGTACGACCAGCTGGATACAGCTATGGATAGCAATATGAATGTAGTGAGAGAAATCAGTATAGTATGATTCTCATTGGTCGACTTCAAAGTTTTAAGCTATTCTATTGGCCAACAGAAGTTCAAGAGGAATTAACAGTACTGTTCAAATGAGTGAACAAATATTTCAGGAAATGTGAAGTTTAACGGAAGTTCCAGAAAATGTCCTTAAACAAACTATTTAAAAAAATATGTTTTATTATAATATTTCCATACCTCTTATGCAGTATGTCTCACGGGAGAGCCGCTACCTCCTACATTAACTTACGAATGATGTACTAAATGTTTTTATGTTTATTATCATTATTATATCCATAATCGGAACTTACCACAGAAATGCTGGTAAGATCGCTCAGCTGCACAGCTTCCTGCACAGAACGTGGCGGGTAGTCCGCTAATAGCAGGGACTTTCCTGTAATGACGACGTAGCTATAGGTGAGCGCTGCCTTGCCGACACGCACAACGCAGCCTTCATAATATCTGAAAATGAGAAATGCATTGTATTAGTAACAAAATTCAATCATGTTTATAACGGCTGGCTTCTACAATCTGGTCCGAGGTTCATCATCCATTAAAATTTGTTTGCACGACGTAACTAATTAGTGGTACTTACGAATATTGTTGCCGGTGGATCGTAACTTGACATTCCCGCACGCAATCTGGTTGCTATGAAAACAAAAGAAATCTCCGTGCGGTAAAAATTACAAAAAGCACAAGTGCCGTAAGTAAAACCATCATAATACAAGCCTTTATGGAAGACCGGAACCAAGGCCCCCCCAGTTTGTGGCGACTTTAACAGGACAAATATTCGGTCCCCATAACAACCAACATATGCGAATCACTTTCTGAAATATAACATCCATCTTTAATAGTGTATAAACATAATATTTTCAGCTAATATCTCAATTAATATAAATAAATTGATATAAATAATCATCGTACAAAAAATAGCATGCAATACTCGTGCCGTAAGCGCATAACGGATCTCGGAAATTGTAAAAACTCTGCGCAAGCGCCTCGTTTTTTCAAACTCTTTCCTCGATCCGTATGCACCGCTTACGGCACTTGTATCGCAATATACTATTACGTTCCTTCTCATAAACAAGTGAGGTAAGGAATTCAGCTAATATGTAAAGCACTGATGTTGCTGGGCGATTTTAAACTGATTAAAAAAAAAAGGAATTCAGGATAAAATGTTTACAATGAGTTCTAGATGAAGTTTAATAGATTAACCTAATTCTCCTTTTTTGTAATGTATAAAGTCTTTTTGACGATGTACGATTAGCATTATGGTCCATAATGGAAAAGGCCATGAATATGGGCATAAAGTACAATTCAAGAATTCAATGTTTGCATGCACTCTTAGCATAAATGAGCCATTACTTATTTTCCTATCAACATAATCTACATGGGTTTTCCATTCCAAGACTAATGCAACATTCAACATTCAAGTTTTTATTAGAAAATTGAGTTCCACACAAAATTTAAAAGGTTACTTAAGACAGTGGTGTCTCAAGATTTTTACACATTCTCGTATGTGAATTTTTCAGTTAGGTTATGGAAAGTGAGATAGTCACGAATGACAGTAATACGATTGATAGATGAAAACGTTATAGTCGTTATTAATTCAAAATGTTATGAAAAGTACAATATTCATAGCAGTAAAATAAAATGTATATTATTCTGAAAAGTGATTTTCATATTTTAAATAATAAAAATTTGTTTTAAGGACGTTCGTCTTGAGTAACTATTTCCAACCAATAATGAAATCTGTTTTATTATGTAAATGTATTTCACACTTTTTTTCAATGAATAGGCTACATCCCTTTACATAAACTTTGTGCTGAAGAATGAAAAAATAATTCGTTTTCCTTTGAGGAAATAGTTATTTTTTTCTTTGAACTCCAATCGTCGAGAAGTTATTTTGAAATAGGCCTATGATGAAGGCAGGAAAAAATAAATACAAAAATGGCGTTAATGTAAATAGGCAAATACTTCCAATAAAGGATCCTAAGAAGATAAAGGCTACTATCTATTTGAGATTTAATGGTTAATTTAATTTAGAGCGTAATTGCTCTAAAAGATAGTGTATTCATATTTATGAACTGAGATAATCAGTTGTTTTTATAAAGACCATAACATGAAAATAGGTTATGAGTTTGCGAAAGAATCTTATGGTACTATTTCAAAATACTTATGTAAGTAAGCTCATAAAATCCCTTAAGGGGCTCTTCTTAAGTGTTCAGGAGGGGAGCTATTCCTGACAAGACTAAGTTCAACCCAAATAATACGTTCAACATAACAACTGAAAATAGCTATGCGTTTTGTTCAGTTAAGTTTTAATGTAGGAATTTAAACCATAATACGGAGGTTACTTTGAAAAAATGAATGCTTTATAATCAGGGCCCGGATTCTAATGAGTCTAATGACATGTCATCTTTTTATTGATAACATTTATTTTATTGATGACACTGCCAACTTGTGGATAAATGCTAATCATGGCCTCTAGATTGCAGAAATTCATTTTTATTAGGTAATTTTTTGTCATTTTATGCAATTTTATATTTTTAGAGCATTTATTTCAATTTTAGGTAATTATTTTGTCATTTTCGTGTCATTTGCTTCCTTATTTAGTCATTTTCATGTATTTACATTGAGTGCATTAACTTTTTTTCGTCGCTAGCTGTGCTGCTTTGAAGTGTTGTTTGTTTAATGCAAGAAGGAAAAACTCGGTGTTGAAGTGTTGTCACGTTTCAGTCGGAAGTGAGAACCAAAGAAACGCCAAAATTTTATATTATATTACTATTGTTACTAGATTGACTTGGCACCAGATTCTGCCATCTGCTTGAATTTGAGAGTGCAAACTACTGTTTACCCTCAATAAACAACAATATAATCCGGCAGATCACAAAAGGATGTGCCAAATTTTGACTCACCAGTGCCTCAGTGCCAGTATAAATTTCCGTGAGAAAAGAACATTCACAATATTACAGTTATTTACAGTTTTTACAATTATGTACAAACTAGTCTATAACTTTGTAAGTAGAATAATAATTCTTTATAAATAAAATATAAGTTTTTAGGGCATCTTTTAATAATTATTAAGTCATTTTGTTTAAAATTTAGGGTCATTTTATAGGTCATTTTTCAAACAATTTTAGGCCATCAGAATCCGGGCCCTGTTTATAATATTCCAAAATCTTTAACGTCTGAAACGAACTATACATTAGTACAGAGTTACGAGTAAAGTAACGTCAAAACATTCATAACATCAATTTTCTGTCGCTGTCAATATTTTACTGTTGTTAATGCTACCTCTTTAACTAGAGCTATCCTACTTTCTTTAGTTAACTTCGAAACGTGCAATTTGTTGTTAAAACGTCATATAGTATTTATGCGATTAATGATTAATGGACCAACTTTGTAAACGGTTGAGAGTTTTTATAAATTATAAAATATTGCATGAGTTCATAGCCGAAAAGAAGGACATCCTGCAATATGAAGAATATTCTTACCAATTTCTTGAAGAAAACCTACATAAATAAAAAGCAATGTTTGTATGTGTGTCCGTTATAGACTAAAAACTACTGGACCGATTTAAGCGCGGTTTTTTGCAAAGTAATCCGCGTTTTCCGGAAATCCTCTACGTGACCAGTCGAAAGAAAATTAGAGGCCTAATTGCTGAAAATATTACACTGAAATCATCAAATGCAATTAAGTTCTCATGACAACAATATTGTTCGCAGTGTTGGCATAGAACTTTGGCAGTTGCTTAATTATAATTAGAGAGCTACCTACATAATTCACTTCTGTAAATCAATAATGGAGAATGGATTACAAGTAAATAAATATCGGGTGTGATGCATCACATAACTTACTCTATCCTAGACATGGAGAATATCATTTTCTTAATAATAATAATAATAATGATTTATTTGCTTATAGACTTTTACAGGAAAAGTGTCCAGCATCGTCACATTTAACATATTATTAACACTTTAGGCATTTGATACATTTTCAATAATTAGTTACAAATTACACTAATTAAATATCATTAAAAGATAATTATAAAATTACAATTAATGTCATAATAAATTGTATTATAATTCATTATAAAATTACACTATTAAACATTAAAATAGTAGTGTCAATAGTAAATCAGTTAATTAAGCTAAAATTCATCTAACCTATAGAGACATTTTTGTATCAGATAATTTTTAAGTGCAATGTTAAAATTTCCTTTCTGTTTCTTTTTTATTTCTATCGGTAACTTATTGTACAGTAAAATTCCCTTACTTAACGGATCTTTGTATGTTGAATTTTTATTTATTGTCACCCTGTGGTAGTCTGTTTCACCTCTTGTGCAGTGAGAATGTATGTCTTTATTTACTGGAGGCTGTTTTTTATTCCTAACATATAGTATCACTTTATATACATATAGGCTAACTACTGTCAAGATTCTTTTGGTTATAAATATTTCTTTACATGATTGTCTATTACTAATCCCATATATACATCTCAGGCTCCTTTTTTGCAACACTAGTATTCTATCCATATTAGTTATTCCTGTTGCACCCCATACTTCTATACAATATTCTATGTGTGGTTGTATCACTCCATAATAGAGATTCAGAAGAATTTCAGAACTAAGGTAATTACGGAGGTTCCTAAGAAGGTATATGTTAGAACTAATCTTATTACATATTACATCTACATGATTCTGGTAAGTTAAACTTTGATCGAGATATATCCCTAAGAATTTTATGCATTCAATTTGTTCAATATTTTTATCTTCAAGTCTGATATTTAATCTATTGTCATTTTGGCTCTTGTAATGTTGGAATAATAATAATTTTGACTTGTCTACATTTATTTGGAGAAGGTTATTTGTTAGATACTTTGAGATGTCCTTCAGTGAATTTGTAATATTTACTTCTAAGCTTTGAAAGTCCCTACTCGAACATACAATTGATGTATCATCTGCATATGTAGTAATTTTGTAATAATTTGACTGAGGAAAATCGTTTATGTAAATTAGGAATAGCAGTGGCCCCAGGACCGATCCTTGAGGCACTCCTGAAATTACTGTCTCATATTGAGATTGAAAAGTTTTGGTACAGTTCCCTATTTTCCAGTATGTTTCACAACACTGTTTCCTGTTTAATAAGAATGATTTTAAGATGTCATATATTTTACCCCTGAAACCATACATCTCTAATTTCTCTAACAGCAGTTCATGACATACTGTATCAAATGCTTTGCTTAGATCTAAAAATATACCAGCTGTTTTATTGTCAATGTCTAGATTTACTAGTACTTCATGGATAAATTCTGCAGTTGCTGTTGTTGTAGAAAATCCCTTACGAAAACCATGTTGAGTGTTAATAAGTATATTATTATATTTTAGATAACTGTTTATTCGCAGTGTTAATATTTTTTCAAATATCTTACTAAATATAGACGTTAACGTTATGGGTCTATAGTTTGATACATCCTGCTTGCAACCCTTCTTATAAATTGGTCTTACTACACTAATTTTGAGTGCCTCAGGGAATATTCCTTCTTGTATTGAGTAGTTTATTAAATAAACAATGATGTTGATGAGTGCATTCATACATCGTTTAAGCATAACGGAAGACATACCGTCCCATCCACTAGAGTTCTTATTTCTAAAGCTATTTATTACCTTTGTTACTTCAAAACTGTTAGTACCTTCCAGATACAATGTATTTGTGACATGTTCTCTAGCTGTTATCATAGGATGAGTTCTAGTTGTACTAGTAGTTTCAAGTCTTCTGTTACAATTAATGTAATACTTATTGAAAGTGTTGCTAACTTGAATTGGTTCCTCTATTATTTTTTCTTCATGATACAAGCAAATATTGGAATCAGTAATTTTTTGCCGTTTAACACCCGAATTTACCATGTTCCACATTGTTTTAGTTTTATTTTCTGACTTTATGACCTTATCTGAGTAGTAATGGATTTTAACTTGCTTCAATGCTTGAATATATTGTTTTTTACATTTTTTATACATTGTATTGTATATTTCCATTCTAGTACTTTGGTAGTATTCATACATCCCTTTCATTTTATCACGTAATATTTGCACATAATATGGAATCTTAACCCTTATAGGGTTAGTGCTACGTATTGGCATTTTCATTAGTGGGCAGGCTGTATTTATATTCTGTGTAACAATCTGTACAAAGATATTCCATTTGTCATTACTGTTTTCAGCAGTATATACTGCAGCCCAATCTTCCTGTAAAAGGTTTTCATTTAACTGAGCAAGTCTATATTTCCGTGTGTCTCTTCTAAGATTCAGTTCTACAGTTTTACTGCTATTTTGAAAGTTAAAAATATCGATAATTTGTGAAGTGTGATCTGAAATGTGTAGATTACTATTTATAGTAGTGAACAACATTTTGATATAGAATAAGAGGTCGTGTTGCGGGGACAGCTTTTTCAGTTGTCAAAGCCTGAGTTTGTGACAACGATGGGCAGAGAGCAACGCTATATCACAAGTCTGTAAAAAATTCTATCCACTGATACGTTATTCATCGCTGTAGGCTTTGTATTAGTTGAAATATAGGGATATTAACTGTAAGCCCTAAGCATGTAAAAAGAGACAAAATAGGATGGAACATTTTTAGTTCATTGTGCGCAGTAAATTGTTGTGTCCCAGATTTTTGGGGAAGAATGTGTAAAAGTGATATTGATTTTCTTTTGGTCTTATCCCCGAAACGGTTGGAAGTGGAAAATAAAATATCCCGTAAAGACAGTAAAATGTTACGTTAGCGGAATTTGTTCCTTCTTATTTCAACCCCTACCAGGCATTATGTGTAGAAGCAATGGGTTGCAAAATACTAAGTCCTGTATGAGCGCTAAAAGCCATATCTAGCCTTTTCTGAGGGAATAGTTTGAGTGTGGTAAGTCGTTCTTTTTCCCTCAAATTTTAGATCCCTATATATAAGGACTTACAGCTTGGAAATCAAAAGTCCTCCATTATTTAATTTTGAATTATAATATAATAATTATTATTATTATGAAAAGGCAATTTAAGTTTTAATCTGAGTTTCACAGACTAAGTACGTGCAGACTACGTACGCCCTTGTGTTCGGGGGTAAATAAATGTGTTACATTATCCTCACATCTCTCAAGGGTTTAATAGGTCTATAATACGGACTTTTATATTTTAGGTTTAAAAATATTGCTTTCGCTTCACCATGAACTTATTCCCATAACAAGTTTCCAATTCACAGATTTCTAACTATTTCGTTCTGGGAGCCAAGATGCAATTTCTTAACTTTGCATTATGACCAAAATAACATACTCCATTGTTATCTCAACAGAACCAGCGGAGATAAGACAAACGCAGTTCACTTTCAACAAATATAGGCCTACTAGTGTATCTGCTTTCAAGGATGTCTCTACTGTTATTGTTGCCGGAAATTAAGCCTATCTTTAGTGGCAATATGGAACAACGAGGAAAACCGAACATCAGTATTAGTTACTAAGATTTTTTGTCATAATTCGTTGATCCTTTGACTACCTTTTAAACTACGCTTTGCATCTTCTATAAATTTATTACGTTGATATTTTTCTTTACATTAACTTATTTGCGAAAAATCCCATTTCAATCTAATTCTAGTCACTAGACAAAGGTGTTCGTGGAAGCATGTAAGTATACAACGTAGGAATGAAAAAAGTAGTCGAAGAATTACAGAGTGACAAAGATAATGATTTTGTCGTACCGTATCTGTTATAACTAGGGACCGGATTCTTAGGTTTTTACCTATTTTTTTCCTTACTTCCAAAACAAAAAGCGATCACACACTTTTTCGAATCATGCCCATAGGATTCACCCACATTAATTCTGTGGCACCTAAAAATACCTAAATGGGGAATAACAACCTAAATGTACCTAAACGGGATAAAAAACCTAAAATATCTAATTTAGGCTACTTTTTTGCCTTTTTTGTTTGTCAGTTGAGAAATTTTGCGGAGAGACAATTTTTGTCGGGTTGACATTAATAGCAACAGCGTTTCGTTCAACTCAATGTCGTCTAGGATGACAGTATCAAGAGAGAAAGTGTAAGAGTACCTGCGTATTCCTTTTAAAATATTCGTACGAACAACCATTGTTGATGTCATGTGAGGTTGAAAGGACATTTTCTGCCTTCAAATGTATTCTAAGAGATAACAGGAAGAACTTCACAGTTGAGAATCTTGAAAGATATTTAGTGATATACTGTAACCAGGATATGTGAGGCAATCATATTTTCACTGCTTCTTTTGATTGTTTATGCTTTCTTTCATCAATTCTTTAATATTGTCCTAAAGCAAGTTTACACAAATTTAAGTCAATTTTGTTAAGTTAAACATTACAAGTATTATGTATTGAATCCTATGTAGCACATTCAAATTCATTAAACCAATTATTCTACCCAAAAACTATATTTTGGACAAAAAACCTAAAAAAAACTATTTCACCTAATGGAAAACCTAAAACTGTTTTTAAAAACCTAAAAATCCGGTCCCTAGTTATAACAAATTTAAAAGAGTTCAAGCGTAGGCTATAATGCATTTCGACGAAATTAATAAGCTTATAACACTACAGTTACTATTACTGCTACTACCGCTGTATTATAGTGCTACTACGCAGTGAACAAGAAAAATATAGTTTATGATATAAATGCAATACTACTATTGCTGTTACTATTACTAACAGCACCATATTCCTGCTGATACCACTACACCAATAACTTTGCTAATAATAATAATTTTATCATTATACTAATCACTTCTATAGCCTATCATTCATCCTAAGTTACAATTTTGAGTAAATTTCGAAGAAATAAATTATTTTAATTCCTTGTTACTAATGGGAAAAGTTATTATTTTCATTAATTTATTATTATTATCATCAACACCATCGTAATCATATAATCATTATAATTATTACTACACCTGTTATTATTATGATAGTTATGTTATCATTATATAATTATATTATTGTAAAAATAATAAAGGCCTACTCTTATTTTTGTTATCACCTGATATCGCTGTATACTTGTGATGGCAGCGTGCGCTTCAAAAAGCTCTCGAGTTTGCTGTTCTTCTTCTTCTTGTCCATGGCACATGGTGCATGCGGCCACCGCTCACCACACACTGAAGACGGCGTCCCGATGCTATCCGGCAACACGGATTGTTCGCGCAGGCGTCCTATTCTTGCACGCACGTAAATATGATAATTTTCTCAATTATCTTATATCTTTCGTAGCTAAGAATAATATTATTCTGTAGATGGATTACACTAATGAAATGAGGTCACGGCAAGGTTTCAAGTTTTATAGTGAATTAATGTATTAAGATGTTTTGCAGATATGATATGCTACACTATATAGGCCCTACGATGTCTAGGATTTAAATATTTTAGAGTAGCTCACATGTAGAAAGTTTTGAGTTTTCCGAATTCACCTCAACCCTTAAAATGACATTGTAGCTAATGGTCTGGAGCAATAAGTCTTTCATAAATAAAAAAAGCAATTTAGTGTTAACATATTAATAATCATATTAATAAATTGTGTAATAAACTTACTCCTATAATTTCAGTTTTTAATAGGTTGAGATATTTAGGCATACCAATTTATCTCTGCAAAAGTCTTTACTATGCCCTTATTCATTGTAACCTCTCTTACATGAATGTTATCTGGTCTTCATGTAATGACACACTATTAAGAAAACTTGAAGTTTTGCAAAACAGATCTTTGCGCACATTATTCTGCCTACCATATATGTACAACCGACGCTCAATGTATCTAGCTCTGAAAATCTTACCCCTAAGACTTGAGATAAATTATTCTAGACTATTACATATATATAAGATTGTAAATCATAATATACAGAGTAATATTTCACTTCAACTTTGTTCGAATATTCATAATTACAACTTAAGACGCCCTTTGGATATACACAAAATTTCAATTTTTAGATTTTGAAATTCTATAAGTTTATTGTATTTGTTCTTAACTTTGTTTGTATCAGTTCTTACTTTATGTTTTCGTAATCCGGTAATCCTATTGTAGTGTATTTATTTTCATCTTTCTTTATGTTTTAGTCATCACACATTTGTTTTGACTAGTTGTGACTAATATTGGTTGCTGCCATGTATACTGATTTATTTTGTCCCAATTTGAGCTTATGCTCAGGGACTGTACCTTTAAAATAAATAAATAAACATTGGAAAAATGTCCATGTCAATAACATCATTATGAATACAATAAAACATTTATTTTTGGATATTGGCTCAATTGCCCTTTTCACTTAAGTATTTGGGAAGTCTGGGCATTAAGGTATTGCAAATTATTTATTGAACGGTTTCTGTTTATTTAATTTGACTTGTGGATCATTGGATTTGATTTAAAAACAAACAAACTATCTTGCTGGAAATTCATTTAAAGCGATCTCTGGGGGAATCGTTGCGCAAAATCATTGATAACTGTTAATTAGTCACTAATTTCGAACTCTAATGCACTATTGCCTACGGAACCCGTCAAAGTAATCACTGTTGCATAAAATATACCATATATTTCATCGTCAGATACTTATTTAATATGTTTATGTAGGACTATTAAATTCGTGACAGTTCTTAGTGGGTGGTAGTAAACTCCGGAACGGTCGATCCGTTTTCTGAAACGCATAAATATTGTGCCTATGTAAAGTCCGGCATGGAGATTTGAGAGCTAGAATACAGTACAGACGTAAAATCCGGCACGTAATGCTATTAACTTATTACCAATGTTTACTACTACATAAGTGAGAGACAGACTCTGAGTGGCCTGCATTTGTTTCCTAGATAAGGTTGAGTAACCTGCATTTCACATAATTTTAATATTTGACAAGTAAGGTAAAGGTAAAGTGATCCCTGTAGGGGCCACGGAGACCTGTGGGGTTTCCGGGAGGTTGAGGCTCCCAGATTGAGACATGATGGTAAGGTTGTCAGCCATACGCACCGGCCGCCCCCCCCCGGAATACTCCTGGTAGTCATTTATGTTAGAGGCTGAGTCGACCCCAGGGCCATAGTGCCACCAGAAGGATTAGGCCAATGGAAAAATCCCACCGATCTCATCGAGAATCGATCCCGCGATCTTCCAGTTTTTAGCGCAGTGCTTCAACCACTACGCCACGGCGTAGGCCTTACCCCCTCCCCCAATTTTTGACTAGTAATGAAGAGCAAAAGTGGCCAAACATTTAACCTTAAGGCTAGTTTACAAGGTTTACAAGGTTTCGTAACCACTTTCATGAAAGTGATTTCGTGAAACTAATTACACACATTTTCTTTCCAATGCAACCGCACATTTCATGTTATTTCTGAAGTTCAAGTTGTTAAAATCCCAAACAAACGTTTGAAACACGTATTAATACAGGCATTTCACAATTTCCTCACTTCCCCATTTCATTTTACGAAATGCGAACAAGCTAAATAAGCGTATAATCTCAAAATTACTATTATAGTTTCGTGAAAAGTTGGAATCAGCCGAAACTACGTAGTGTCGTAACTCATTGTCGCCAGTACATCTAGCGCTTGCGCATTCAAGTATAAAACAGTTGCGAAACTCAGTTACGAAACCTAATTTCGTCGTGTAGCCTTTACCTATGCATTTCGCATAGCCAGTCCTCAGTCTGGTAAAGTGGGAAGGAAAACGTTGTGGTGCCGGAGTTCACATATTGCTAGTGTCTAAGTTTACGGTATATTAACTGAATGCTGTGTTTACCGTCTGCCTTCTTAGTGTAGACCTATGTACGATTAACAATGTAACGACACGAAGGAGGACGGTATTTTGTATTGACAACTACCTAATTGCAAGTAATAAATATCATGCCGTTTTTATATCATACTCAAGAAGTAGTGTGCTATAGCAATATGTTAAATTAATATCATATTTGTACTAGTCACAAAACTCCTTACTTACTGTATCCTTCCTAGATTTCTTTAATGCACTGAAACTGAACACTCACTATGATTTCATAAAACTCGCTTATGTTCACATGGAATAAATAAAAAATGTTATTTTAAATTCAACTTCATTTCCATAGATACCACAAAATATTCTTCATTTCAACAGTGATTATCGCGCTGCAGTTTTGTTATATTATATTGTAGCTGCACCACAAATAGCTTATACACTACTGGTATATTATAATAATTTTAATAGGATTGCAATGTAAAGTGAAATTTAAAAACAAACTGTTATGGACAACTGACAAAATTAATTTTTTTGTTGTTTTTCTTTTCTGGTCGAATAAAGTAGCCTATACGATTACCAGTATGTTCAATCATGAATGGAGTCCATGAAATCTAATATAATATTTGAACCCGGGTTTCAACTATTAACAAGACCACATTCAATCGTGAAATTAATTGAAGGTGCCTTGCTCAGTCGTCATTCATTTATTTACGAAACGCAGAAATCTGACTTAGGTGCACAGAAGTGGATCTTGAATGCACGTCTAAATGGGAAAACATTGCATGATTTGGACGAAGATCACTATTCGGAGGTTTTATTCGTTTAATTATTTATTTATATTTATTATTAAAACAATATAATTAAGACTAAAATTATGTAATTCAAGCTATTTATGTAAAAACTATATCGGTACTTGTGTACTTAATTATTATAGACAGAGTAATTTTCAGAACGATTATGATCATGATCGAACTTTGGATGAATCATTTACTTAATCAATGAATCAATTACATTATTTTTGAACTTTTGATGAATCTTTCGAATGAGTAAAATTTAAAATGCAAATTGCAACAAACTCATGTGAAACAATGAAAATAACGGTTCGTGCGACCTCGGCTCCCATCGTAGAATTGCGAACATACAGATCAACGACACGGCCCCATAGGGTCAGTCAGGCGTGATCAGTGAAGTATGCAGGTGTTCATCAAACGGGCCGTGATCAGGTGAAGTAACCTGTGTTTTCTCAGCAAACAAGTGAGCAGGACAAGAGAAGGTATGTACTGTATTTCCCTTTGTCTACAACTAACTGTACTGCAATTACGAACTCCTAGGAATGAGAGTAAATATTTTGCAATTCATTTATAAGGGGCGGGAAATTAACATTTCAAAATTTCCATGACCTCCACAAGTTTTAGGAAGATCCACTAAAATTAATCACAAGAAAATTAATTTACCGATCTTAAAATGTTACCAGATGTCAGTTATCTATATAAGAAATATTTTACTACGTATTAACGAAGCGTAATTTTAAATTTCGTGATTAAAACAGAGTTTTAGGTATAAAATCGGTACACAGCATCTCCGTTGTTTAATTTATTAATGCATTAAACATAGGACGTAGCTTAAAGTTGTTAAGTTTGATTATAAATAATATGCCTGCATAATAGGTGATTTTTTTACGTCTTAAATAGGCCTCTACTCACTCACTCAATGGCAATAGACATTTCCTAAACAAGCTAAAGGAATATTGTCTATTTTATGGGACCCGGAGGTTCTTTGCCGCGCTTACATGAGCTCGTCATTCAACCCTATTCTATGCTAACTCCATCCAACCATCCCTCTCAAATCCTACTTCCCTTAAATCTATTCTAATATTGTCCTCTCACCTACGTCTGGGTCTTCCAAGTGGTCTCTTCCCGTCGTGTTTCTCAGTCAATATTTTTGAGATGTATTTCCACTCTCATCCGCGCAACAAGTCCAGCCCATTACATCCTCAGTGAATTAATTATCCTTAATTCATTCTGTGAAAAGTGTAGGTTATGAAGGTCGACTTTATGCACTAAATAGACCTATAATAAATATAAATTGTATGCCTGTTCATTAAGTAGGCCTATTGTATGCACTATAATAAGTTCTTAAGTAACTACAGTATATTTATTAAATATTCAAGGTGAGTATTTTGCTTTAATGCACAAAATATTATTACTTCTTCAGCCCGAACCCACAGGTACCATAGGTAAGTTTTAGTTCAGAAGTATTGTTTTCGATCCCCAAATTCGAAGTCAAATTTTTAACATAAATACAAGTTTTGAGGTCCACTGAATCCAAAAACACTATTTTCGGAAACACGTCTGTATAGGCTAGTTTACACGACGAAATTAGGTTTCGTAACTGAGTTTCGCAACTGTTTTTTACTTGAATGCGCAAGCGCTAGATGTACTGGCGACAATGAGTTACGACACTACGCAGTTTCGGCTGATTCCAACTTTTCACGAAACTATAATAGTAATTTTGAGATTATACGCTTATTTAGCTTGTTCGCATTTCGTAAAATGAAATGGGGAAGTGAGGAAATTGTGAAATGCCTGTATTAATACGTGTTTCAAACGTTTGTTTGGGATTTTAACAACTTGAACTTCAGAAATAATATGAAATGTGCGGTTGCATTGGGAAGAAAATGTGTGTAATTAGTTTCACGAAATCACTTTCATGAAAGTGGTTACGAAACCTAGTGTCATCGTGTAAACTAGCCTTTGTGTGGGCGTGTAGCTTTGAAACGAAAAATCGTATGACAACAAAATTTTGTTTTTGGGTTAAGAACCTTCTGAGGATTTGACAAGAAGATTTTTAAGGGGGCATTACATTTTTTTTAAATTTAGTTTTTCGTGACTTTCTCCAAACGGCTCTTACGATTTTCTTTAAATTTTGTACAAGGGATGTTTATACTATGAGCTAAAACTTTTAATTAAAACATTTTTTCAAAATTCTCTGAAGGGTAGTTATAAGCCACCCACTGTTTGTAGAAACTCGGTCTTGCCTGGTGAACAATATAGGTTTACATCAGGTTTGAAACAACTGAATACGCGCTCTTTAATGGCCTCATATTCTATATCAGAATGTGAAGTGAAGATGTATTTTTGGCCATGCTTAGAGCAAAGAAACTTATTTAAGTGCATTAATCAGATTTTATTTGGCTAATGCATCCTTCGGGAATCCGATGCAATGTGTTAACAGCATTCTCTTCATTTTTACAACCAATGTACGTGGAGAGAATGGAATACATAATATATTAAATTAAGATGTAAAACTTTTAAATGGGCAGAGGAAGTTATGTGTTTCACATAACTTTTTTTAAAAAATGAAATTACGAACATGTATATCACGCTAAAAGTGAAAGAGTGAGCAAAATAAGTTAATCAATTTTAATATCAATTTTACTTCTAAAGATAGGCTATAGTAATTTCGAACAACGTGCCTAAAAACTCAAATTAGAGATGTTAGGGCAGCTTCATTCACCGTCACCACGGTGTCTAATTCATTTCATCACGCTTAAAAGCATGAATTCTAATGGAGAAAAGAAGCCTGTGTTAGTCATCCATTGTAATTTTCTGTAGGCAAATTTGAAATATATTAGCTCCATTGCAATTCAAAAACGTAATTTCAAGAGAGGAATAGGACTATTATTGAAGTGAAACTTCGCGGTGGGAATAAATCGAGAGCTAACCCAAACTTGCGTTACGGACAAAATCGTCACGAAATTGTTACGCTCAAAATCGTCACGAAATTAGTGGGGCTGTGACGGAACGGACTGCACAGAAAACAATCAAATCAATGATTAGGCTAATCCAACATTTAAAAAAAATGTGCGTGGAACACCACGCGAAAGAAGTGAAACTTGTTTTAATTTTTGGATTTTTTCAATTTTGAATTGCTAGACTTTTTAATATTGGGTTTTTGGACTTTTGTAATTTTGGATTTTTATTTTTGATACTTTGATTTTTATATTTTGGAATTTTTGATTTTTAAATTTTTGATTTTTAAATTTTAGATCTTTGAATTTTTTATTTTTGATATTTTAATTTTTAAATTTTGGAATTTTTTATTTTCAATTTTTGGATTTTTAAATTTTAGATCTTTGAATTATTTATTATTGTATTTTGTAATTTTTTATTTTGGATTTTTTATTTTTTATTTTGGATTTTGGAATTTTTAATTTTAGATTTTTATTTTTTAGATTTTGGATTTTTATTTTTTTAAAATAATTTTTGAATTTCTTTAAATTTTGGATATATTTTTTTTAATTTTAGATTTTTATTTTTTAAATTTTGGATTTTTGGACTTTTTAATTTTGGATCTTTAAATTGTTTAATTTTGGAATTTAGGGTTTTTTAATTTTATATTTTTTTAAATTTTGGATGTTTAAATTTTTTGATTTTTTAATTTTTTATTTTCGATTTTTATATTTTTAAAATTTTGTTTTTCGATTATTTAATTTTGAATTTTTTTATTTTTTAAATTTTGGATGAGCCTAATCATTGAGTTAATTGTTTTCTGTGCAGTCCGTTCCGTCACACCTCACTAATTTCGTGACGATTTTGAGCGTTACACAAGCTCTCGATTTGCCCCTACAGCGGCTAAAGAAGTTTCACTTCAAAAAAAAAAATCCAAATTTTTAAAAATAAAAAAGTAGAATATTAAAAAATCCAAGATTCAAAATTTAAAAATAAAAATCCAAAATAATAAAACTAAACATCCAAAATTAAAAATCCAAAAAATAAAAAAATCAAAGATCTAAAATTTAAAAAAAATTCTAAATTAAAAAATCAAAAATTAAAAAATTAAAAATTTAAATATCAAAAAGGTTCAAAAACCCAATATTAAACAGTCCAACAATCCAAATTTGAAAAATCCAATAATCTAAAATTGAAAAAATTCCAAAAATTAAAACAAGTTTCACTTCTGTCGTGTGGCGTTCCACGCACACTTTTTTTCAGTAACTATTAAGGCCTTCTACACTTTCAGTTTATAAAGTACCGTTAGATCAAAATCATACAAATGTTTCCTAAGAACGACTATATTTTTTGTTATAAATAGAGGCCGGTTATTGGGCACAAAAAATTCTCGAAACAGGCAGAAAAAACTAAAAAATCTTTCAAATAGGCACTTAAATAGACACCTTTAAAAGTTTAATATCGAGTCTTCTTTTTCTCTAATGTAGGACGCAATAAGTTCGGATATTTATCAAATCTTTTTATCATGCTTTTTAAATTGTGACAACTTCATGTGAACACATGTAAATAAAAAGATGTAACAGTGCAACTATTTGCATAAAATACAACTTATCAATGCCTAAACTAAGATAAAGTACCATAAAGTATATGAGCATACCATTATGCAGGTGATGACAAGAGGACAATTCATCAATTAGAACTGAAAATGGCAAACCACAGAACCGAAATGTATCTTGATTTAACATATGACAAGTCTGGGATTTATCGAAGGAGAAATAAAACTTACCAGCTTAATAAATTCCTGACTTAAGATCGTGACAACATTGTTTTAATTTGTTTTTATTTGTGATATATTTTCTCGTCTTATGAACGCTGAAATCTGATCTGAATCCAAATAAGTACAGTTAAGGATAATAAGGTTGTGTGTTTTATCAAAATTTTAACGTCTAATATACTCTTACTGACAAAATGAAATTCATTAATAAGATAAAGTAGATAAAAGATTACCCTCCATCCCTTAAAAAAGCTATCCATAGCACGACCTTCAAACGTGTTTGCAGCTGAGAGAAATAAAGCGATCGACAGTCTACGAAAACAATGGGAGTGTTATGAATGCATTTTGCTTTACCTCAAGATCTCTTAAGCCTAGGCCTACAACTTTTAAGTAGGTGGAGACATAAGGGAATATGATGCGTCATTTTTACTATAAGAGTAACAGTACAAAACATTAAAAATTGGAATATTTGTATCGAAAATTAAATAACAGGCATTCAGGCATTATACAGGTAAAATTATTTTCGCTGTACAAAACCCTTACACTAATAAAATAACTTATTTTAAGCAATTTTAAAGATATATTTAGCAATAAAATATGGACTGTTTTCTAACTACCTGTCTCTGATTACAAAACTAACCAAATCCAAGTGTATGCCAACTTTAGAAGCTGAGAATTACTAAGTTCAGCATAGCTTTACTTAAGTTAAACTAGATCGAAAGAAATAGTTTGATATTTTCCAAATGTCCTGTATTTTTAAAATCCCGTTTTGAGCATAGCAGGGCTGAGGTAGTTGGGCACATTTAATCGTACATGCATCACATTAAGCTACAATGAGATATAAGTTGCATAATTACCAGGCATTGAAATTATTTCACCTATGTTAAACTTTCTTTGGCCGGTCTGCGGCCAGTAATTGTCCGAATGCATTGTTTGTTGTTATTCTCTTTACGCTGTGTGTTGTTTTATTTTTTTTTATCCTACACGATACTCGAATCCACAATCTTCTTCACCATGGCTGACTGTTTGTCCTTCTGCTGCCAGACGTACACCCAGACACGATATTTTAACTCCAAACAAAAAAGACTACTTGAAGATGGTGAATTAACGTCGAAACATGTCGTGAAAAATGAAGACTACAACTACAATTTTAACGTAGAACAGACTTTTTTTGTAGAATTTGTGATCACGTCATAATATCTTAAAGAAATTATAACTGTAATTATTTTGAATATTTATTTTTAGTAGTTACATAAGTCAACATTTTAGACAAGTAACTTATGCTACGTTTAGAATGATAACTTATTAATTATTATAATAAGGTATATTTTAGATTAGTTTATATAATATATAATAGAGCACAGGTGGAAGAATTGACATCAACACAGATACACTATAGCACAATTGGAAAATGAAAATAACTGAAAAATAAACTTTATAGGAACGGAATCATATATTTTAGAGTACTCGCTTAATCCACAAGCACATGTACGCTATATAGTTCGCGACGTTTATCGAGGTTATGTCCGTGAAACGACTGTATAATAACCACCACGACCGCTGCACTTGTGGGTTACTGGGGCCGAGGTTACGGCTGTACCTGATTGTAGCTCAGAATCAATTTTACTGTCGTGCAAACAAAATGCGTTTTGCAATTGCGAAGTTATTGAAATGTAAATGTAGCCTAAATGTAAATGTATCGAAACAACGCTTCCAAATGTAGGCTGTCAACTACGCATTTTCGTCAAGACGCAGATTTGTTTCTTTTAATAATAATAATAATAATAATAATAATAATAATAATAATAATAATAAACGTTAATAATAATAATAAAATAAAATTAAACGTTAATAATAATAATAATAATAATAATAATAGTGACGATTAAATGACCGCCTGTGTGGTCTCGTCTTAAACAGTACTGATGAACACCTAATCCTGTCATCCGCCAATGAAGTCGAAGCACGGAGGTAGATGTCGAACCGTATAACACTAGAAACTAGCCCTAAAATGATGCTTAAATACGAAACTTAGCCTACAGGTCTAGAATGAATCATATCGTAAGTTTTATGCAGTTCCAAAGCTACCTGTGAACACTGATAATACGCACCGTTTCTCAACTGTTTGTTGACAGATGAATATGATGTGAATTTGATTTGATAAATTCAGTGTAATTTTCAGAAATTATATAATTTTTCAAGGGAAGGAGTGGTTTGTTTGGATTTTTACTGTCCCTGATACTTCCAGGGTTAAACTATCAATACATTATAGTTGGTGCCCGCGGCTTCGCCCGCCATTATTAATCGACTGCGGGATTTTAAAGAAATTTACACTGGCAGTTTATTAAAAATGTTTGTGGTTCAGAGCTATGAAAATTGTAAGTAAAAATTAAATTAGAATATTTGTTCATTGTGTACATTCCACTTAGGCCTTATATAATAAAGAAACGGTTTTCCTAATTTTGTACTCTTCGTGAAAGTTTTGACTGCGAGAGACGAACATCGCCGAGTATACCCGATGTCTCACCAAAGGGAGCAAGCATGATATTTAAGGCCGTTGAATTGTATAAGAGTAGATAGTTCTTACTGTTTTCGTATTTCTTGTACCAGTATTTTCATAATAAGGTGTATAGTTGGGTTTAACCTTTTTTTAAAAATTAATTTTCAATTTCAATTCTTAAACCGAATATATTTTTGATATGAAAATTGTAGGTTTAATCAAATATATTATTCTGGAACATTAGCTGAAATTCAAATACACATGTAATGACCAGACATTGAGAACTGGACATCATGTGACAGTTAAGTAATTAGAATCTTGTTAGTTAGAAGCACTATGAGGAAACGTCTTCAACATATTAATGATTGTTGTGAGTTACACTTTCGGAAACTTCAAGGGTTAAAGGACGGCCCTAGGGTCCAAGACCTGTGAGGAATGTGAACCGGTTTAACGTAGAAATCACCGCAAGTCCAGCTGAAGTTGTTTTTACAAAAATCCTGACATTGCGGTGCTGGAGTCCGCGGGCATAAATTGAACTCCAATACTTGTTCCTATAGCTGTTTGGAAAGAACTGAACAATTACATTACATATTTTTTCGCTCATGAACTCTTTGTCACCTCTCAGAATATTGAAGGCTCTTTCATTACGAAGAATGAATCACATTGACCACCTCGTATGATATTGATGAACCGAGAAAGATATTAATATCAAGATCCATAGTAATCATAATTTTTTAGGTAATAAGGTTGTCAGCCTTACTCATCGGCCGCCTTCACCCCCAAAATTGCTCTTGGTACTCGTTTCTGTTGAAGGCTGACCAGAAGAACTCCACCAGAAGTAGTTGGTCAATGGGAACCTTTTGCGTGCAGTTAAAATTTTGTCCACCAGAGCGCAGCAGGGTCTGAGGAGGTCCTGCCATCTCATTCTGCCATACTTATGCGTATCAATAGATGTGAATAATGTTGGCTTTCCTATAAAACTGGCGATTAATAACGTTTAAGTTATATTCCAGAAATCAGATACCTATATTCTGCCTAGGAGAGTGTGAGATCGCCCAGAAAAAGTATTGATTTGTTAAAAGAATTAAATAATTAATGTCTGTCTGAAGTAATAATTGGTTGTAATTATTAAGTCGAAAAGAACCCGTGGGGTGTGTCAGCAAAAACAGGAACAATAATTATTTTGCAGTGGCAGAGACATGTGTAGCTTAGTGACAAATAATTCAAAATATTAAAATTATTCCTGTATATCGTGATGACATTGTATTCGTTAAATGGTGTAGAAATATTTAAAATGTTATGAAACATTTAGAACTTGTTGTACAGTACTTCACAAAGAAAACATCCCATCTTCTTTAGATTTATAACCATAGTCGTAAATATGTTAAAAAAATTATTTATACTGTAAGTCATTTTTAAAAAGTAATTTAGGTTCATGGTTGTTTGCTTTCACAATATTCTGTATATATTTCAGCTTTCGGTTATGGATTTACTGTGTGGTAAACAGATGCTAATATTTGATTAATATAACACAGTAGTTATAGAAAGTAAAGAACTTGGATACAAATGTGTAAATATTTTGTTCCTATTATCATTAATATTTTATAAATAAATTTAGGTTACGTTTGCTTGCTTCTAAATAATATCCTTTAAAGGCTTACGAATAAGACATGCTCCAGAATTATAGCTGTCATTAAGTTTTTGTGTGGAAAACAAATAAAAATAAAAGCATTTGAATAGTGTATCATATTAGTAATAGAATGTTCTTTTCATGAAGTCAACGTAATTTGAAAGAAGCTGGAATGTCAAAATAAGGTAATAAGGAAATGATTTTCGTGTGATTATTACTATAGGCTTAAATGCGTAATATTTTTAACGTCAACGCCCATCCATAATATAGGTTTATACTTTTTGTTTTAGAATTATATTGCATAAGTTTCAGAATTATGGCTCGCAGGTAATTGTTGTTCATTGTACTGGGTTCTCATATGCTAATAATTCAAAATACTACGTTCTCTTCGATTCGAGTTAAAATATCTACGTGCATCGGTAATTCCAGTTCTAATATAGTGTTTTAATATCATTAATGTGCATTATAAAAGTGAGTTGTATATAATAACAGTGTAGTTGATTTATTTATCTTTTTATTTTTTATTTTTTGTATTTAGAGGGAAAAAATAGCCAGTGCCAATTGCCAGTATAGAAAGGAAAAATATGCTTTGACGTTTTCTTTAAAATATATATATATATATATTTTTAATCTTCAATTTACAAGAACAACCAATGTCTGTAAGAATAATTCAGTTTTGAAATTGTTTCAATTTTACGATTTGTTTTAATGTTTGCAATGAAAAAACTTACGAATTTAAACAAAATATTAATAATTTTATTATACAAATTATAAAAAATGTGAAACAGAAATATGTGAATTTTTGTTAGGAAGTTGATAAATTAAGTAAGTTGTATTTATCAAATACTGTCCATAGAAGTAATTTTGTATCATCGTTTGAAAGAGAATAAATGGTTGAGTTTCCTGCTGGGCGAACTTTCTGTTTAAAGCAACAGAACATAAGTGAATCTTGTCCATTTGATGAAGATATTTGAAACATGGCCTTCTGTTGTAGATAATGAGAATATTACTTCTTGTTAAGTGTTATTCTTTGTAAAAATGATTAAGATAGTGAGTCAATTCTGAGGATTTGAGAGTGTTGATCGAGGAGATTTGAAGGAAATCATAGACTATTAACTATTAGCATCCGTTTAATCTTCCTTATATTTTATAACCATATATTTCGTAAAACATATGTGTACACCTCTGTTTTACACAGAGGATCGCCACAACATGTTTTCTGGCATTCTGATTGATGTTTAAATAGTCTGTTCCATTATGTTCAATGGGCAGCAGACGACATGCTTGGACCTCTTTTGACCCTGCTGCCACCTATCGGGAGTCGCTGACAGAAAGGTTCCCATTGATAAATCACAATCTCATCGGGGATCAAACCCATGATTGTAGTGTAGTGCCTTAACCAAATAAGCCAGGCAGCATACAGTACATAATAGAAAAGCCTGAATACTACCTTGACGCTAGTGACAAAGTTATATTGATAAGAAACTATTTATGTAGTAACTAGTTATGTGGTTGTGAGTCAAGAAGGAGACAAGACGATGAGACGTAAGTTAAATGCCTGAAAATATATATTCAGAAATTCTATATTATTTCGAATCCGACTGCAGGTCTGAGATAATATTATTTTAATTACAGTAGTAAAGTAAAGTAAAGCGGTCCCTACACAGCCCATGGAGGCCCAGAGGATTCCAGGAGGTTAAGGCTCCCAGATTTTAGATATTCGGCACAGTCCCGTTAATTCGGATACAAAATCCGGTCGGGATTTTTTTTAAATGCAGTTGTAGGAAAAGTTATATTTATAGAAAAGCAGATATTTATAGTTTTATCTATATAAAATTTGTATTACAGTACAGTGCGTGCATTTAAAGGAGAATTCCATTTAATCCGGACTTTCGGTGATATGGACAGGGTCCGGTCTCATCTAGTCCGGATTAGCGGGGCTCTTCTGTACCACAAATAAAGGAAATCTCTCTTTATTATCTGTATGAGTGTTATTATGAAAGTATTTCCAATTATTTCTTCGCATCGCATATTACAAGTAATTATTCGGGGGAATGTAAATAAGTTGCGATAAATGTAGTCACGTATTTTATTAGATAATTATATTCTTAATCATCTACACAAAGACGGTCTTGGAAAGCAAATGTGTTGTACAGTTCTTGAAGGACAGGTCGGAAGGTGAAATAGACACGTACGGGTAGAGAACAATGTATATTGTATAGTGAATTTATGCGGGTGGTCTATTGATAACAGGTTTGACACCTGTAGATATAACTCAGCATGAAGAAAACGCCTGTTGCGCCCATTTCATACTGAATGCAACCAGCAAATCTTACTTTTCTTGTGAACAGTACTAGACTCCGAGCAGTACCACTTGGATCATAAATAGGGGCGGATTTCTATTACCTAAAAAATAGGATATATGCATGCATTTAAGACCTAAAAAACATTAAAATATGACTAATAAAATTTAAAATATGACATTACCACTTACACATTATGTATATTTTTAAGTTTCATTACAATTCATTTTGTTAAAATATAATTTTAATTATTTAAAATAATTGTAGATTCTCAAAAAGTATCAGTATAATGCAAAATTTACAAAATATGATATGAGACTTCAAAATTTCTTTAATATGCACACAAATATGCAAAAAAAGATGACCTAAATATGCATATTCATACTAAATAAACTACAATAGTTGAACATTTCCTAAATATGCAGTTATATGCACAATAAAAGCCGTTCCATTTTCACCAGGATGCTTGAAATCGGGTATAAATTAGTCGGAAAACTGAAATAATGCAAAGGAGAAAAATATGGCATGTCATAGAAATCCGCCCCTAATCATAAATAACTATTTGTTCCTGAACACCTTAACTGGTTTTACATATTCGCGCTGATTAAGCAGCGTAAATTGGGATAGCCACAGTAAGTGCTATAAGAGTTAAAAGTATCCCTCTTTCGCAATCCGTCTGTTTTCTCCCATAGACTTTGTGTCTGATACATCCTTTACGTTTTATTTTCGATTTCCTTTTCCTGTGATCCTAATCCTCGAAAGATACACTACTTGAAAATTTTATCCAAACGTTACGATTTTCAAAAATTATTATTTTTGACTAACTTATTAATGAGCAACCATCAGTTAGTAACAGAAGTTCATTACTTTAACGTTTTAAAGGAAAATAAAAGTACAATAAAAGTGCTTATCTTAGCAACATAATTTAATATCGTACTCTCAAATTCTTTAAAAAAATTCTTTAAAAAAACTCGAATAAGAACAGATAGTAACAAGCTTGGCAAGTTCGAACTCAGATCTGTTAGGTGAAAGTAAGCGGGACAAGGCCAACTATTATCTTATGGTTTAATTTTAATTATGTTGTACAAAAAGTTTATAAAATCGCATTAAGAAACAGACAGTAATACAATATGACAATACATTTATTACATCATTCCTAATTCTCACAACAGTTTGCGCAAATAACACTCATCACTGCAATACAACTCAGGGAGCAATCTAACATAGCCTACAACTAAAATACAACAATGTACTACAGTAAATCACATCTCATCACGATCTTCCTAATAAATAACAAGTACTCCATAAACGTCAATGAAACGTGTTAGTGTGTTCAAGAAACATGTTAAAATGCATAAATTTTGCACATTCGATTAAGAATCAGCCATATCCTTAACCTATTCTTGAAATAACAGGGTGCACTTTAGCTCCTCCCACTCGATATTCACATTTTGTTTCTCAGCGAAGCAGGGTGACAAACTATCCTTGTATATTGTCGCCGACACTCCCGACCGTACCAAATATTAAAACTGCGAGAGTGCTCCTTGTACCAAACATTAAAACTGCGAGAGTGCCCCTTGTACCAAACATTAAAACTGCGAGAGTGCCCCTTGTACCAAACATTAAAACTGCGAGAGTGCCCCTTGTACCAAACATTAAAACTGCGAGAGTGCTCCTTGTACCAAATATTAAAAATTCGAGAGTGCCCCTTCTACCAAATATTAAAAATACGAGAGTAAGTGCCTTGTACCCAAAGGTTTGCCTTGTACCCAACGGTTTGTCAGCCTGTTCATCCTCCAAGAATTCGCTAGATCGTGGTGTAAAAGGAACTGCTTTACTGAGGGTGGGTTGGGCGGGATATATCTCATGCAAAGAGTGCAAGTTTTTTCCCCTACTTTAAATATTATGAGTTTAGTATACTTTAGGGCGATGCATACATTTATGCCAACATATAGGAAATTTGCAGCTTTTGTTACATGAAGTACAATGAAACAAAGAAAATGTTAAATATGTGACAATTCTGTACCATGAAACGGTTAAATATTAATGGTTTATCGATAAAAAAAAATTAGTAATTCTGTTGTATTTTACATTTTTCAAAGCGAATGCTGGGTCAATATGTAGGAGTGAGTTAAGTTATATAAATCGAAAGATTTTGTCAAAAAGTTGATGAGCAGATTCTTGTCTTCGAAAACTGAAGTGTGGTCAAGTTTGTTTCATAATCACTAAGGAGCGGATTTCTATGACCTAAAAAATAGGATATGTGCATGCATTTATGACCTAAAGACATTAAAATATGACCAATAAAATTTAAAATATGACTTTACCACTTACACATTGTGTATATTTTTTTTAAGTTTCATTACAATTCATTTTATTAAAATATAATGTTAATTATTTAAAATATCTGTAAATTCTCAAGAAGTATCATTATAATGCAAAATTTACAAAATATGATATGAAACTTCAAAATTTCTTTAATATGCACACACATATGCAAAAAATATGACCTAAATATGCATATTCATACTAAATATGCTACAATAGTTGAAAATGTCCTAAATATGCAGTTATATGCACAATAAAAGCCGTTCCATTTTCACCAGGATGCTTAGAATCGGGTTTAAATTAGTCGGAGACCTGAAATAATGCAAAGGGGAAAAATATTACATGTCATAGAAATCCGCCCCCTAATATTCACAAATGATACCTTAATCTCGATGCGTGAATCAGAATAGCACTGGACCAAAGAGCTAGACTGGAAATCGCCAATGCACTTGACACAACTTATTCAAAATTCCCGTAGTATTTGTGACCATACGTTTCTAGTAAAGTAAAATAGGTTAAATGCAGCTCATAAATAATGCAGAGTAAATTAGTCATACGTGTTTTGTTTCGTTAATTAACGGAAGTTGTGAACAATCCGGATATAAGAAAAAGAAGGTAAATGCCCGCATATCGCACGTTAAACTCCGGACAGGTTGCAGATAAAGTAAATTTGTTTCCTACAACAAAATCAGTAATGTGTTTATTACTGTTGTTGAATTATATATATGGATAAAGGGTATGTGTGAAGTTTCTAACTTTTTAATTTTGATCTAGTGCTCTAGTGGTTAATCTTCAGCACACACAATCATCCTAGTAGATCTAGATGCTATAAAACTTCATTCAAAACACTGATATTTTTATATTATGTAGGCATGTTAATAAAACTTGGGACACATTTTCAAAATGTTTAACTTTTCGTACAATCTAAAAATATAATAATACTAGTAAATCTGTATGAAAATTTCGCATTTCCCCCATTTTGGCAAAAGCCAGAAGAAATAGAATAGCAAAATCACATAGAATGCTTAAAAATATATGCTGATTTCACAGAATGCACTGATAATTAACGGCGTTTGTATAAGTTATATTTCAATAAACATGTTGTAGGGATGAATACACTTTCACTTTCTTGAAAAGCGTTGGAATGACGAAAGTATGCTTCTCAGCTGAAAGTCTTCTTGAAGATAGCATTTACAGATTAATATAATGGTTGACAATCTTCTAGTGTAGAGTGTTGGTGTTTGATGTCATATGTGAATCCATCTTAACGCATGAGATTAAAGTTATGATTCGAGGATGTGAACATTGTCACCATCTACCATATCAACGATTGAATGAAAGTTTGTAGATAATGGAGATGAAAGTTTAATCTTGATATCACATATAATCACATTTGTGAATAAATATACATCTGTCCGTGAAGCGTGACACTTGTAGAAATAGTTTCCACGACTAGAAACTGAATGTCAAGTCTGATGGATAGGCTATTTAATGATAGCCAAATCGCAACAATGAGATCAATGTTTAAAGCGTAGATGTATGGAAATTGGAATCACTTCTAGTAACACTAATGATTACTTACTTGAAGCGAAGTATATGTCCTTATTTAGATTGATATTAGCAGAATCTTTATCTGCTATATGAATGAGAATATGTGTCGTGATGTCCCAGCTATTTAGCAATTAGCAAAACACAACACAGAAACGCCATTTTGCCAGGCATAAATTGAATGAATGATTAAGTACATTTCTTGATGCACTAGAAATTGCTTACTTGACGAAGCATATGATAAAGAAGTGTAGAACTTGTAGGAAATATTATCCACACAAATAGTAGAATGAATGTTGATGTTCAGACTATATCACGATAATCCGAAGCACCAAAGAACATGAATCCTTTCATGTCTGAGTAATAAATTGTTGTGAATGAAGAAGAAGGAAGTCAAGTCATTGAGCTATATGAAATGCATATAAACTGCTCAAGAAATGTATCCTGAAGACTGGATACAAAATAATAATCAAATATGAATAATAACAGACAATGAATAGGGATAATAGCTTGCAAGATAGAAAATGTATGTTATTTAAATAATAATTTGAGTCATGTTGACTTCAGAAACAGGAAGTGACAGAGAAAGATATCCGTAGCCAACATGATGGGCTTAAATATGAATAAATATTTTTTAAACTTCAAATATTAATAAATAGAACATAATGGGTAATATTTACTAATTGTAAATAATAAATCTAATGTTGTAAGTAAATGAATAAAGAATGTAATGCAATAACCTAAAAAGTCTAAACTTAAAACAATAAAACTAGAGAAAAATGATGAATAGCATATACTGCTGTCAAGTTGGCAGCAAATATAACCAAACTTGTAGATAGTTTAAAGCTATGATTGAATAATGTAGGCTGTGGCCATACAGGTTGTAACAAAGCAGCATAGCGAAACCATCTTCAAGCTGTAAACAATCAGTCAGCCAATGCAGTAATATTGGCACATACACAAGTATGGAATGGTTAAAGTAAAATGTAGACCACTCACATTAATGTTTAGAGTAATTTAACGTTAATTTTAGCTTTAAAAATGTCCATATGAACTGTCTATTGAATGAATCGCCTATGGATCGGGAGATCGAAACGAGATGTTCTGTTCGACTTTAGAATATAACATTTTATTTTCAGTATTTTAGCCAAAATACTTATTAAAACTCAATGGTATGCAAATTAGTTCAACCGGAGCGAAAAAAATCTTTTGATTGATATCTCACACGTACGTAATGACTCAGTATTAACTTTGAAAAGTGAATTCATTTACCGGTTTGTGGCTGTTCATTCACTGACTGGCTGTCCTCGAGAGCCAAATAAAATGCTTCGGGGCTTAGAACATCGCAAAATCTACAATATAAAATGCAAACTTACTAGGTATAATATGTGATGAACTCACAGCCAACGCCATCTATTAACAAGACGGTATTCAATTCATGGCCGTCCCGAAGGGGGGGGGGAGCCCTCTGGAAATTTTGTTTACACATAAATCGATAACCTATTTACTAAACAACTAATATGAACTGAGGCTTAAGTTTCCACATACTATGAAGATGACGATGATGATAATGATGACCGTAGTGGTAGTAGTAGCAGTAATAATAATAATAATAATAATAATAATAATAATAATAATGATAATAATAATAATAATAATAATAAATAATAATAATAAAGTTATTGTAGAAGTAGTAGCTTAGTGAGGGTGCTGGTGGTGGCAGTCATTTGTTCATTTGTCCCCTGATAAAATTTCTGTGGACGCCCATGATTCAATTGTGAAATTAATTGCCATAACAACCGGGTAAAAAGAGCACTGAATGACTTGGACTATGTGGGCTAGGGAACCCGAATCTGAGATAGATTTTCCCCGAGCATCGCACTTTAATCGTGAAATGTAAATCGAAACCGGGATTTTAGTGTTTTTAATATTATCAATTGTTTTAATTGTTTATGCATGAATTGGGTATACGGTTCATGAGTCTGTGATACGTTTTAATCGTTTCATTTCGAATCTTTATGCCCATACGGAAGCAAAAAAAAAAATTAAAAAAAATATACATATAAAAAAAGAAGCATAAGAACCGTTCTATTCGTTTCAAATTATTCATAATTGCTACGGAAAAGCAGTATAATTAAAAACAAAATTATGTAATTCATGCAATTTATGTAAAAACGATGTAAGAGTTAATAAATATATAATGTTATAACTTAATTACGCGTTAAATAAATTATTTAAACAAAAAATCTAGCAGTTGAGTATATAATCGCTGGCGAAGCCAGACTATTATACATGCTTGTATAATACAGATTGTAATTCATAAATGTTCATAGTAATTTTCGTAGTCTATATCTACAAAAACACCGAATAGACCTGTAACCATTGCGGAGGACCAGAATTTTCCCTCAGAAGTTCAGGTTTTGTTTATAAATATATAAATATGGGTTGTCGCATTTGCGCACACATAAAAGCCATCAGCCTGGACCGGGATCGAACCCGCGAACTTCGGAAAAGGAAACTAACATCAAACTAACCAACTACAGACTTGTAATTGGTTACTCCTGACCGCTACTTTCACCCCCCTGAGTTTTGTGTGCTTTCTCAAATATATCTTATAGTGGTTAACAGTGTTATCCGGCAATTAGTTTTACTTACAGCGTTTGTCTGGTTAATCAATAATAACAAACCGGATTAAAGGTTATGTACATTATCGTTAACATTTTTCCAATGTACATGATGCCATTCTGCTTGCGTGCTTCATTTTATGGCTTGACATACTTCTCAGTAAGTCACATGAAGCCGATACAAAAACTTGTTCTAAGAATGTGGTATACAAAATAAAACACATACGTTATCGTCTTTGAAACAGTTACAATGTTTTCAATCATGACAAAAACCTGTAGCTAAAAACAAAAAACAAAAATAAAAAAAAAATAATAAAAAAAAACCCACTCTTTCTAGTTTCTAACAAGAGTAGATCTAATCTTATTTCCAACATTATTCCTCCTTATTATCTGAATTACTAGTCAAGAAGGAAATTATATAATTTCGGATATATGCATGTATGTGAATCTAACATTAGCCAAGAAAACTCAAATTTGAAAGCGAAGATAATATGAATTTTAACGGCTTACACTAGTACCATGCCTCCCTAGGCATAGCCTAATAATAACACATCTTTATTTTCACTGTTAATTTATTTCAAAAGAAGAAAAGGACCTCTGGGTAAAATTACAGGCCTATTCACACTCTGCCTATACTATTCTCTCTCGTGAAGATCTGTGCCGAAAGAAATGGTTCGAAAAGTTAATATATTTTATAACTTCGAGGAGGATATCTTGGTGCTAAGAAATACACCAGAGCCCAGTCGTGAAGTCCTGGATCTTTTTCATTAACCTGCCCTGTACTCTAGTGGTCAGAGCTTCTGACCACTATTAATCAGGTTCTGGATCGATACCCAGTCAGGACAATAGAAATTTAAATTATCATGGATAAGTTCCTCTGGCCAACATGGTCTAGTTAATAAGTAGGGATTTAGGATTAAGAAGTTTAAGGACTCCCTGGCTAATAAATAAATCCTCTTCGCATTGAGATAACTTAACCCCATCTAGTAGGTGTTCCAGCTGGAAAAATGGGGCTACTCTTCTTCCAAGTCAGGGGGAATACCACAAATGATAAACCCTAACAGAGTACTGGTGAGGTTAGTAATTTTTCTCGATATATACCATTGAGTTGAACAAATTAATCTAGATTGTTAACCATTTGCGCTGTTAATAAGACCGGGCTGACAATATAATTACGGTCGTGGCTGGCCGATTACCGCACCCTGATACCAAATAAGTCAAATAGTTATCAAAACTAGCTATTTGGTTCTATCGGTGTCCCAAGAGGACTATGGTATATTAAGATGAGAACATTTCGAAAATTACTCTTAATTTATTTAAATTTGCTCCAATAACGCATTGTAAAATGTGTCTTTAATCTTATTCCAGCCAAGAAATTTGATTTTTACTTAATTTACCATAAAAAACTACAATTGAATTTTATTAACTTTCTTTCATAAAAGTCGGGAAATTGTATAACATTTTACCACAATTATTTTACAAGGCGGAATATTCTTCAAATATTCCCTTACCTTTAGTGATGCCAATCATTAAGGTAAGGGAATATATACTATATGGCTATTTTTTATCATATTATGAGCGTTAAGTGCGTTGCTACTGCCTCATTTTGAAAACAGTATATACGTTGCATTTTATACAAATTAAATAATGTTAATAATGTCTCGGATTAACTGCTTTAATGCTGTCCAAGAATCCAGAAAATATAATATGATTTCCATTAAATTTTCCCCGAAATTTAAGAGTATATCCTACGAAAATTTTGTGACTACAGCACTGTGAATATCCCTACGAGGCTCTGAGGCAAGGTTATATCAGAATTATGATACTGAACAAAAGTTCGTGTTACTTTTAAGGATAACATTTTAATCAAACAGATCAGCCAAAATATTTGATAAAACAGGAATTCTTCCAACTGTTGCGCAAAAATCTTTCGATGGATACATCATACGAACATATTCACACAGTTTTCAGGGATAGTTTGCATCGTATTAAGCTGGTAGTATAAAACTGCGATGACTAAAGCGTGTCTCATCCTCAGGGAGAACTGATAATTCGACCGGAAGCAAAACAAGGTGTATAAATGTGGCGGTCATGTCGCTGTACGTACAGTGTTTTGTTTACTCTGCGACTTTGCAATTTACATTCAGTTCGCAATAGTGTACCGTTACCTTGCTGGATAAATTAACTATACCAACAGCTGTGGTAAGCCAATGATCTCGTATGCATGCCTATGGAAACTACGTAATTCTGCAAAATCAAAATTTCTATTCAGTACTTTTAAATCCGAATAAATGATAGATAAATGTGGCCAGGCAATTATGGCGAGTTACTATGAACTGATGACAAAATTTAGGTCTATGTAGGCTTTATTGTTCTAGCCCACTATTGTGGCATTCGCCCCTCTCACGTAGCGGGCCCGGGTTGAATTCCTGGTCGGGACAAGTTACCTAGATATTTTTTTTCCGCGGTTTTCCCTCGACTATGAGCCGGATGTCGGGTAACTTTAGGCCATTGTTGTCCCTGGATACCATCTAGCCGTCACTATCGCCTTCATCCCATCCGCGCCTTGCTCGGAATGAGTGCGCGCGTGTGTATCACTGGATCGATAGCAATCGTCCTATGTGTTCGTGTGATCCGGAGGTAACTCGGCATTGAGCTGATCACTCATTCGAGGTCTTCCATGTTCTTGTCTGGTAAAAAAAGGTATGTATGCAATCCATAGAAACTCCCTTCCCCGACGGATCGTGGTCCTGTAAGGCGAGGGCCGCGTGAAGGCACCTACACCGGGGGGAAGTAAAACTCAGGGAATGAAGAAGTTATATTAAATAAGTTCATAGGCTTCCACGGCCGGTGTCACATATAAACTGATTGTGTTGGCTAGAAGTTATATTGTTCTAGTTTAATATAAAAAATGTTTGGATGGTACGTTCAGTCATTAAAGTTCCAAATTTCGCTACAACTTAACCGAAAGATGTGTGAAACACTCACCTAATCTTTCTCCATCCTTGTGCTCTTGTGAATTTCTTGCCTCGAATTCGTGTACACCTGCCGTCTTCCCAGTCAAGAAAGGTTGAATTTACTGGCAAAAGACTCCACTTTTCATACAACCTGATTGATTTTAAAAAAAAAAAGCTTGATATAAAATTTGCTTTTAGGAGTTAATATATAAGTCTTAACAAATGTTAGAAACGTTTTCGAGAAAATGGCGAATATTTTATTTAATGTAAAGTTAGTGATGATAAGGTAAAAGAAAGCCAACACTATTCTTGTCGCGTTCTCAAGAAAATGTCCAGCTAGATTATAAAACATTGTTTTAACACGATCAAACCATCCGAGCTATGCTGTTCACACTCGGGCAGTGGCATAGCCAGAAAATAATTTCGGGGGGGGGGGGGTCTCAAATGCAGGGAGGTTTGGGAGGTATGGCATATGGAACTAATGACAATCACATTTTACTCTATTTTAGTACTGAAAAACTAGTTAGCAAATTTGTTTACTATACTCTAAGACATGCCAACCAAAACAAGCAATCGTTACCTAAGTTATAATACTTATTACTATTTATAAGAAAAGTTAAATAACATTGGAACAGTGGAAATCATAGGCATACATTTACAAATTCAGTATTTTATTATTAAATTAAATAATTAAATATTTGTCAAAATGGAGTTTAAATAACTACAGCACTTACATAATACAAAAATAGAATTTCTGGTTTGATTTCGGGAGGGCTCCGGACCCCCTGGATTCCCCCATTCCATACGCCAGTGCACTCTGAACTAACATGTATGCTATAGCAAGTATCTGCAGGTCTAGGATATTTTTGCAACACCGAAATTCTACATTGTGACTAAAACGGTAATTTAAAGTCAACTACATTCAAAATATGTAAGATTCAGCTTATAGCCTATGTGAATGTCCATCTTATTCAAGGACATCATAGCTGGAAACTGAAAAATCATATTATCAATATGTGGACATACATACATACATATTCAGGCCATTGGCTTATTTCCAGAGCCCTCGACCATAGGCCACACTCTGTGTGCGTTCTATCAATAAGTGGACAGATCAAAGCAATCACAGTTAATTAAATCAGAAATAATGGTAGTGGTCAATTTGGATTATGATTGCAAATAGTTCTTTCAGT
The DNA here is from genome assembly GCA_964059195.1 of Ectobius pallidus. Taxonomy (NCBI): domain Eukaryota; kingdom Metazoa; phylum Arthropoda; class Insecta; order Blattodea; family Ectobiidae; genus Ectobius; species Ectobius pallidus. Next base: position 107,699,611 of record CAXKWD010000007.1, on the reverse strand, counting down.
TCCTGCAGCAAGACCAGAAAATCAAAAGAGAGTGAGGTGGCCGAGATGGTAGTGTCTTGGACTCGCATTCGGGTGGTCCTAGTTACAAATCTCGTAGCCAGTCAATTTGACTTGAGTTTCCCCAGTCATAAAGGCAAATGCTGAACTGGATATATACAACATTCATTCAAATTAATATCAGCTGAAATTTAACAGATGTCATAAACACACCAACAATATAGCTATATGGCCTATTGGTGTGCATACAGAACCTCAACTCCTGATATGGCCTCAATGCCCAAAGTAGTAACAGTATAAATTAAGTGATTTAAAAATTCAAAGCTGCTGCATCATCTGTAGATAAATTTAAGTAAGCTTAACCTAAGAAAATCAAAGCTGCTGCAGCATCGTAACCTAAGTAATAATTTACAGTGAAATTTATTCTATCTAGCCCTGCTCAGAGAAATGTGCAGTAGCATGGATGAGTCTATATCAAAATACTGTCATTTGAAGGGGTGATGTTTCATTCATATGCCAGTCTTCAGGGGTCACATCGCATTGACTATGGCAATGGCTGTCATGCCTGGTGGGAGGGGAAGATAGCTTGTCTCTCTGAATTCAACTCGACCCATCTCTGAATAACCTTCCCCTCATTCATGTTTCACCAGGGTCAGGAACAAAAAAATTTACAGTTAGGAAATGTACGTTTACTAGTAATGTATAATAACTAGACGTTCTAAATGTAATTGTATTAAGTATTGTCATGCAACAAATAAATACGAATATTTTAAATTATATATTAAGTGGTTTTTATGTGCAATAATTTAAATTAGTATATTGAAATTTTAAATATGAACCATCTGACCAATTAATGTAGGATTTACGTCCCAAAAAATTCCGCTAAAATTTGCCATGACCCAATGATTTTTATTTTCATGTTCAAAAGTTGGCCACTCTCCTGCAACAGCATAAAACATTGGAAACACAGGGCATGGCGCTTTCAGAGAGTTTGAAGGTGATTGATGCCAGACTTGAAAATATTGTTGGGGAGGCAATAGTTTGATTTTTAGTACTTATAAATAAATCTTATATGACTACAAATCCACAGCACTAAACTCATTCTCAATATCCTCTTGAATTTTTCTGGAGGTCTGGAATGAGTGTACTCTGCCTCGTGACAAAAACTGAAGATACTACTTGATAAAGAAGTAGCGGCTCCGGTTTAGTAAGCCATCAATAATGGCCATGGGAGTCGGCATGCTGACCACATGTCCCCAATCTTGCCATCTGTCTATGGTAAATGATGCAGCAGTAGTTCTATTCTTTCAAGGGATGTAGTGCTATGGAGTTTAGTTTTAGTTTAGTTTTGTTGACCAGTGTTAATGCTATTCTTAATTCAATTTAATAACTATTATTATTTGAAATTATTTGTTTGGTTATGGAGAATCTGATAGAAGGGATCTTAGTTCTCATTTTTTTCTTGTTCTTTTTTACTCCCTAATTGTATATTATATTTCGTTCTAGGAAGAAGATGAAGTCTGCAGCATTAGTAGTCACATATCTCCTCAAGTTATCTCTGCTGTCATACTCTCTTCCCATTGTAGACCCAGGTGAGTTAATGGTTTTAATGGTATTTAGCTTAAATAGACTATTGTGTAATTACTATTACGGTATTTAGTAATTTATCTCAATTGTTTTCATTTTCCTACTGAGCTATACAGTTTGTTTTTAAATTACAATTACCACCAATGCTCAGTATTTAAAACCTTAAAAATTTAGCCTATTTTGAAAAACATAACTTACTTTAACACATTCAGCATTTATAAGTAGCGTAAGCTACTAGTCTAGAGGTATAAAAACTTGTGATACATACATTAAATTAGTCAAAAGTATTGCTAAAAAATTCTTAAAATTGTTAAAAAATGTATTTCAAGTCCATAAAATAGAAGTCTTGTATTAAAATGCAGATTCTTTTCCTTTCCATACTCCTGTTAGGAGTATTCATTACAATTTCTTCAAATTCCTGATTAAGAGCTTGAATGGGTTTAGAAATTACTTTATTGCCTTTTATTCCAATTATATCAAACAGAAATAATATTTTCACATCTGAAGCAAAATATTTCCTTACCCAGACCTTTGCTTCAGTAAATTCCATTGCAACAAGGTGTCCCAAATCCAAAAATACTACATGAACTTCCAGTTCTTAGTTTCCATATCAGAATTTTTTAGTACTATTAATAGAGTACTCAAATATTGAAAAAAGGCAACAAAAAAAGTATAAAAGCTAAATAGACACAAACGATAAAAAAGGAAAAAATAGGCAAGTTAAAACTTCACCAGAAGGCGTCATTTCTTATAACTTGGACACCTCTACAACCAGCCTTTAAATATATACATTCAAACAGGATAGGCATTTTGTTAAACTTCTGATGACTATTTATCATATCAGAATTTTTTGTAATTTTATAAAAGAAAAACAAGATAACATCACAATATTAGCAAAGTTCAACTTGTTTGAAACATATCTGTGGCAGTAATATAACTCGTGAAAGTATAATATAAAATTAATTCTAAAAATTTTATACTTATATTATTACATTAGATTCAGGAAGACATAACTATAAATGCAATAACCAGGTTGCCAATACACATTTGCTTGTAATCCATGGATTTGTTACCTGTTCTTGAAATCCTGTAGACTTCAATCGGAAGTAACTTTATTGCACCCCTTAAACATTATTTTCATAAAAGAAACAAAAGAAGTTCATTTGTAGCAGGTCGAAGAAAAGCCATACAAATAAATGCAGAAATGAAGTATGTTATATTTCATGTTTCCTGGCAACATTATGTATGTTAAAAGAAACTAAGAAACACTTTTTGTACATTGTTAATTGTATATTGTTTCATTATTATGAATCTACTATGTCAAAGTACCAATTTTAATGTAGCCTACATTTTAATTATGCAATGATTTAGTAAATGATAAATTGACACTTACAGGAATTTAAAAAAATATATAGGCCTATATATATTTCCCAGAAATTGGACATGATGAACTTAAACTAAATATTTTGTGCCTATCTAAAGTGGGAACCAAAAACTATAAACAGTATAACCAGTGTTTTAAGTTTAAAATATTTCACAGATCAAATTATTTACCCTCCAAAAACAGATTTTGGACATTCGGCTGGTGAAGGTGGTAAGGTTGTCAGCCTTACGCACCGGCCGCCTTTACCCCCAGGATTGCTCCTGGTACTCATTTCTGTTAGAGGCTGAATCGACCCCAGGGCCATAGTGCCACCAGAAGGATTAGGCCAATTGAAAAACTCCTACGACCTCATCGGGAATCGAACCCGCGACCTTCTGGTTTGTAACGCAGTGCCTCAACCACTACACTACGGCGTACTCCCAATAAATATAAATAATTAAATTAACAAAACAAATCTTGTGGTGCCATATGGACATACAGGTTTGAAATGAAATTATTAAAACGTACCACAGATTCATGAGCCTTACCCAAATCATGCATAAACGTTTTACATTCTGATAAATTATTAAACAATAAGATACCAACCCTAATCCATCCCAACCTAACAAAATTCTAATTTATTAGGACTAATAATTAAAAACATCATAGATATTATAATCAATAAAACCAAAAAATAAAAGGATTAATACTTTTATCCCCATACATAAAATCCTTGCTATAATAAACAATCCTGGCTTTGAGATGCCTTTCACAATTGAAGTGCACTGCCTGAGTAAGACCTCAGATTCGAGTTTCCTAGCGAAAAAATTCCTGCATAGCGAGTTTCGTCCAAATCATTCAATGTTTTCCTATGTAAGCATGCATTCATGATCCTCTTCTGTCCACCTATGTAAAAAAAAGTGTGCATGGAATGCCACGCGACATAAGTGAAACTTGTTTTTGGATTAATTCAATTTTTGATTATTGGATTTTTTAAATTTTGGATTGTTGGACATTTTAATATTGGGTTCTTGGACTTTTTTAATTTTGGATTTTTAAAATTTTTGATCTTTTAATTTTTAATTTTGGAATATTGGATTTTTAATTTTGGATTTTTAAATTTTGGATCTTTGAATTTTTTATTTTTTGGATTTTTAATTTTTTATTTTTAGATTTTTAAAATTTTGGATTTTGGATAATTTAATTTTGAATTTTTTGATTCCTTAAATTTTGGAATTTTGGATTTTTAAAATTTTAAATAAGCCTAATCATTGAGTTGATTGTTTTCTGTGCAGTCCGTTCCGTGACACAACACTAATTTCGTGACGATTTTGAGCGTAACGCAAGCCCTCGATTTACTCCTACCGCAGCTAAAGAAGTTTTACTTAAAAAAAAATTAGATCCCTGCGAGTCATAAACAAATGATAGCAACCGAGCAACCTTCACAATTGAATATCGTCTTGTTAATAGGTGGCATTGGATGTTCATGGAAACATGAGTTCTTCAAATATTAAATTAGATGACTTTAATGTTTCAGGTCTGTTTGTTATTATGGGTGTACGATCCTGTCGCTCTGGGACAGGCTACTGCCTGCTGGGATTGGACTGCACATTGGACGAAGATTTTCTCCCTGATGATCAAGGTGGTCACTGTGATGGCTTGAGATCTGCATTCACACCCAGTGCTCACTTTATTTGCTGTCGATACAATGCAGTCAACAAAACAATAGAAATGAATAACGTCGATGAAGGAGATGCTACCCAGAGACCTGGAACAACACACGAACAACAAATGCCTACAGATGTCAGTACACTGCAGACCACAACTGAACTATTCATAACTGAAAGTCCTGAAGACCTAGCAAGAACTGAAAGTTATGAACAACATTTGCCTGAAGAGGTCAGTACACAGCAGACTACAACTGAAACTTTCACAACTGAAAATCCAAGAGATCTTGCAAGAACTGAAGATTATACACTATCTTACTTCCCAGATGACACTGTGACAGAAACAACAATAATACCTGATAGTGAAACATCCACACAAGAAGCTATTTCAACTGAAGATATTACATATAATGAAGTCAGTACACCTAAAACTAACATAGACAGTAACAGTTTAAGCAATCGCCCAATACAACCAAGATTTGAACTTAAAGATTATCCCATGTTCATCCTCACTGACCAGGGAGTCATTAGAGCTCATCCCAGTAAAGTGAATGCAGAAATTGAACTCAAAATCAATGATGATAAAAGCAAGGTTAGGTCACGTAACGTTGATAATAATGAATTAGCAGCTGAAGAAACTACAACTTTTGAGATTGAAGTATCAGCAAGCAATCGTACCAAAACCATAAATATAAACAGGGGAGATACAACTACTGACATCTATGGTAGTGAAAGTGAGTTGTACACTAGTACACTGCCAACAATGCTTTCTGATTCAGAAGGTATTACTCTAAGGATGGAGTTTAATGGTGAAGATGTAAAGGCAGCAGAAACAACTATCAAGGACTTCTCAGACTTTTCAACAACAGAATTTACAACTTTACAACTTGAAAATTCATTTTCTAGTAGAAGAACTACTTTATCAGTAAGTCAACAATTCGAAACTGCTCAACCAAATAACATTCAAGATATTCTTGATGGCACTAAAGAAGAAAGTGTAGATTCTAAAATAGCACATGATAGGAATGTAGTTCATAAGTTGAATAATACAAAAATAATTATTAATGAGAGTGAAAAAGAAACTAAATTGCCAAACAAAAGCTCAATCTTTACTACTGGCGAAGATAATTCGCCTGGAGTATCAATAATGGATGACAAAATTCCATCAAGTTCAGAAGTACCCAGCATAGTCAGCATAACTGAAAACCCATCAACAGAGGGAAATAAAGAAACTGAAAAATCTGACAGTGAAACTGGCTTTTATAATCAAACAATGGATGATGCAAAAAAAGAAGCAGACACCAATTCAAGTTTTCCTGCTGAAGTCAGTAAAAATAAAGTCACAGTAACAACAAGTGAGTCAAAATTCCATGGGGAAGAAGTATATGAATCGAAAACAGAAGATATAAATTTTAACAAAAGTAGTTCGTCCACTGAGAAAGGGAGCATAAGCCAATCAACAACTCAAACACCATTTTCTAATTCTAAAGCTGCAGAAGATAGTACAACAGATTCTAGCAAAAATTCCAGTGAGGGAATGGTAAATTTTAATGGAACTACAATTTCATATGAAGAACATATGACAGATAGTACTTCAAATCAGGATGATCTTCCAAGTGTCAAAGAAGAAGAAGTTGAAGTTACCACAGGTGCTTCAAATGATGAAAGTACAGCAGATAATAATCCAACAGTAAACAGAACAATAATTTCTTCCCAAGAAAAGAATACAGTTAGTGAAACAGTTGTCATGAATGTCAGTGGGGAAGAAAATGAAGTAGAATTTAGAAATGAGTCTAACACAGAAAAAACTGTCAGAACTACAACTGTAGTTGAGAAATTGAATACACTCACAGGTTCAGAACAAACAAGGATTCCTAGTATTAGCAACCCAGTACAAGAAATAAATGGCTCAAGCACTGAAACCATAACATCTCCAATTCCAGATTTGAACAAATTACCTTTGCCAAATAGTATACAACACCCAACTGTGCATTCTTCAGGAAACGTTGAGTCAAGAACAATAAGCCCTGATGAAGAAATTCATTTAGAGGGAAATGAAATACCTGGTGTTGCTACAATCGGCTCTGAGATAACATTTGGCGAAGAAGAAAATTCAGGTGGCTCAACTAATACAGTGACTCCTTGTGGAAAGATATCATCACACAATAAGAACTGCTGGCTGGTACAGTTCATGAACCCTCTGGTCAGCAACAGTTCAATGTGTGTGGGCAGCTACCTTGACTCCAACAATGTAGTGACATCAGCAAACTGTGTCTCCAGGTCAGTATACTAATTGCATTTATATTTAGAGTTAGGAATTTTAGATGAGCACTGCAACCTAAAGCCTTTTGCTACTAAAATGGTAGAACCTGTCCCACAAACTAATGAACATCCCCAATTGTATTTTATTTACACTTTTCTTCAATATGGAAACCGTTTGCATTTTTGTCTTATTTTGTGATCTTTGCTACTTTTTTTTTTTAATTATTTTATTTGTTAAAGACTATGCAAGATCATTAATAATAATAATAATTTTATTTTCTTGTCATTAAACCATTTAGGTAATAGACAAAGTCAGGAGTACAAAGATTACATACATAAATTACAACACGAAATATACATAATTCACAACTAATTTTACAATATAAGTGAAATTACTACATTAAGTTTCTTGTACATTTACTAACTATAAATTCTTAAAGTCATATTCGAAATATTTATTATTTAATATTTATTAAATATTTATTTATTAACAGTCAACAAGAATTTTTAAGAATAACTTATATTTAGATAAATTAAAAAAATAAATAAATAAGAATTTTATTGTCGTTAAACCCCTTTGTTACTAGATAAAGTCAGGACCACAATCTAGACTTAACCCACTATGTACATTTTAAAACCTGTATTCATTGTTTAATTGTTTAATTGTTTAATTGTTTAATTGTCCTCGGAGCAAATATATGCTATGGGACATTAAGCATTAACATACATTAATACATTTATAACAAATTGGATAGATTATAAGATACAATAATACATTATAAGATACTATAAAAATTCACTAACATACCAACTGTACAATAATATTTTTTCTAGATGATTAATATTTACAAAATTTACTAAATTTATCAGGTTATTCAGAGGTATCCACATGCATGGTTATAAAGTAAAATACAAATTAGAATAAGGCATGGTAAAATTAAATAAAAATAGTACCATTAAACTATATTACACTCAAAAAATTCAGACACAGAGTAGAAAGGGTTGTTAACCAGGTAGGTATACACCTTGCATTTGAATAGATTTATAGGCAATTCAGCAAGATGTGATGGTAGTGTATTAAACATTCTTTGACCTAACATTTCATAACTATTTGATGACTTATGTAATCTATGAAATGGTATATTTATTTTCTTACTTTGTCTGGTATTATAATTATGTATATCTTTTTTTAAGTTATGGCACGACAGATTGTTTTTTGTATAAAGCAGTACATTATAAATATAAAGGTTAACTATGGTAAGACAACGTAATTTAGTAAACAAAGGTCTACAATGTTCTAGTTTGTGTGAGTTTGTTATTACCCTAACTACCTTCTTTTGCAGTATCAGAATGCGTTGAATATGGACACTATTTCCCCAAAGTAATATGCCATATGAGATTATACTTTGGAAGAACGCAAAGTATGCAGATCTTATATAGTTATCTGGCACAAACATTTTCAGTTTTCTTATAAGATATATAACCCTAGACAACTTAGTAGTAATATAATTGACATGTGGTTCCCAGTTCAGCTTCATATCTAGATATATACCTAAAAACTTAACGCTTTCTGTACTATTTTCTATTGGTAAATCTCTAAGACTAAAAAATATTTGTTGAGTTTTACTGTTATTTAATAAAAATCCATTGGCCCTAAACCAAATTGAAGCTTGTGCTATAGTATTTTGAGTTAAGTTCTGAAGCTCATTAAAATCAGAACTAAAATTTAAAAAAGTTGTGTCGTCTGCATATAATATTGTTTGAGTGTTCATGAAATGTGGCAAGTCATTAATCATTAAAGTAAACAACAGGGGTCTGTAGAGGAAGGCAAAGATCTAGCAGGTAAAGATAACTGAAAGATGGACTTTGTACTGTGTGAGGTTAACCTTTTCTAATGGTGACATATAGAAATTCCTTCCTTTTTTAGAAGGAAGATATTGGTTTTGGAAAACAGATGCAGAAATGCTTAAGATATTGATGAGGTTGTAACAAACAAAGAGATAGGACTACAATTTAATTTTCTGTTGCAATTGTTGTATTATATGCAGTGGCGTAGCATGAGGGTAGACTTTGAGACTGAGTCTACCTAAATAAAGTGCTAAGAAAAGTAGAATCATAAATAAATAAATAAATAAAAGCATCGTCAACCAAGTTATTAACCATTATAAACCCATTAGTACTATCATTAAAATATTTTTCACCGCTGCATACCCCACTTCTACTGTTACTATGCGTCAATTGTGTTTCCGCATGCGTAGGCAGCTTTGAAATCTCATGATGCAGCAGCGAAGGCGAGTTGAGACTGGATGGTGGTCAGCCAAGGTACAGTCTCATTCAAGTGCGAGTTATATGACTTTTTCCACTAAATGTTAACCTACATTGTTGTGAAAAGGCAGGCAAATTCCTTGCGCAAGAGCGACATATGGCACCACTGCAGAGACTAGAAAGATTTATCGGGGTCGTAGTCTCATCCTCAAATACCTGCTCGCTTGAAACCGGGGTAACATAAACATTACATTCTCATTGCTGTCCTAAACTGTCTGTTTGATTATTTCTCAGTGTTGCGTGGACAATTCCACCGATATACAGTTGATCACCTATTAAAAACCCCATTTTCAGCTCTGTCTTATGAAGAAACATGTGAAACTAAAGTAAATTACCAACTCCTGAGCTTGACAATGAAAATAAACAAACATTTCAAACATCTTAGTAAGCTTACAGTAAATTTAATTGGTTAACTAATAGTTGTAACCATAAATATTGTATTTGCTATTTGGTGGGGATGGAGTGATGAAGGAATATAAAATGTAAATAATAATAATAATAATAATAATAATAATAATAATAATAATAATAATAATAATAATAATAATAATAACAACAATAATAATACCGGTAGTAATGCTTTATATAGGTATAGGCCTACATGAAATCTAATACATGTGCAAACATTCACAGTATTTAAAACACTATTAATTCTTGAAAATTCATGTGTCGTTTAAACAATCATTATAAATGTAATTTTTAAAACATAGTTTACCCAGAACACAATGTCAAGCTATGCCACTGATTATATGGATGAGAGACATGGTCCCTTACTCTTGGGGAAGAACATAAAATATTTGAAAGTATTTTTAACAGGATGCTTAGGAAAATATTCGGATCTAAGAGAGATGGAAAGAGGGACTGGAGAAAACTGCATAATGGCGAGCTTCATGAACTGTAGGCCTACGCTTCACAGAACATACTAAGGGTAGTTAAATCATGGAGGATGAAATGGGCTGGACATGTTGCACGCATGGGGGAGGAGAAACAAATAAAACATAACTGGGAGACCCAAAGGGAAAAGACCACTTGGAAAATCTAGATGTAGGTGGGAGGACAATATCAGAATAGATTTAAGGGATATGGGAGGGATGGTTGGATGGAGTTAGCGCAAAATAGGATTGAATGGTGGGCTCATGTAAGCACAGCAATGAACCTCCAGAATCCATAAAATAGATAATATTCCTTTAGTTTGCTTGGGAATTGTCTATTGACATTGAGTAGGTAAGTAAGTAAGTAAATTGCAATTGTTTCAGAACACATAAAATGCAAGGAAATCATAATATGACCCTTAAAAACAAGAATACAGATTCTTCATTTTCTTTGACAAAACTTGCAATGTCGTATTCTACCTAAAAATCTTAAAAACAAAATAGTGCTACAAGTGAACATGTGCAGCCAAAATATGCATAGAATATAGCCATGCATTATATGGTTATAGAATTAGTTTAATTAGTTGGTCTGATAAAGAAGTGAAGGTTAATAATATTACCGGTACTTATTATTGCAGGATGTTCAATATTGGTATGACCCAAGTGGTGCTACTCAGTGCTGGAGGTGCTCTGACTCCACCCTCTATGATCCGTGATGTTATAGTACATGAAGAATACCGCAATAAAGATGTGAAGGTTCTTCTAAATGATATAGGTAAGCTCTGTTCTGTTTGCTTCAAATTACTAATGATATTATTAGGGTTGGCATCAATTAACATATGAGGGTGTATCAAAAAGTAACACACAATAATTTTTTTTTACAAAAAGTTTAATAGGTACAATTACAAACAAATGCACACATGAAGGGTGTCCGTTCATGTAGTCGCCAAGTTTCTCAACACATTTCTCCCACCATGATACCAGTTTCAAAATATCGTGTTCATAGAAGTCCGTTCGGTTGGAGTATAACCATCTGCAGACTACTGTTTTCACTTCTGCATCTGATGCAAAGTGTTTATTGGCCAGGAATTTCTTCATGGGACTAAACAAATGAAGCGTAATGCATTAGGTGATCCAAGCTTGTCATCATTCACTGGCCCTTGTGGTCGTCTGTCATGTTCTTAGGCACCCAGCGAGCACTAATTTTACCAAACTTCAATGTATCATGCACAATATCATACACCGCAGTGTAAGAAATATTGAACTGCTGAAATAAGGTTTGTCAGATGCAGAAATGAAAACAGTAGTCTGCAGATGGTTATACTCCAACCAAACGGACTTCTATGAACAGAGTATTTTGAAACTGGTATCACGATGGGAGAAATGTGTTGAGAAACTTGGCTGCTATATAGAAAAATAGACAAAAGCTTTCCTTTCAAATGTGCATTTGTTTGTAATTGAATCTGTTAAACTTTTTGTAAAAAAATTATTGTGTGTTACTTTTCAATCCACCCTTGTATATGGTACCGGTATTGCAACTTTGGAATCTTGGTGTTTTCTTATTTTTGTGTGCCAGTTCAACATTTGACAAACAATGTACAAACACATCTCCTGGGATAGGGATTTAGTTACTCATTAAAGAAAGGTACAATTTCAAATGAAGTAAATGGAATTTTTGAAATTCTGTTCTCTTTGACAAAGAATATATTCATTATTTTCATTTAGATTTGTTAGTTTAGATTTAATAATTTTGATTAAAACGTAATGTTTGTTTTTTGTCTTTTAGGACTAGTAAGGTTGGTACCTGAATTCAAGATGCCACCTAAGGCATGTGCATTATGTTTACCTAGATCAGACCGAGATCTGTTAGACCAACCATGCGAGAATGCAAACAGTGGCACCAGCAACAACGAACAGGTAAGATAATGCCTCTTTCTTTATTTATTGATTACATGATTGCATAGTAACTAAGGACAATCTGCTGGATACAGCAAACTCCCAATTATCCGTGTTAATTCGCATCATGACACATAATGAAATATTGGAATTAATAGGCCTACTATTCTAGCTTCAGACAATGTTGTTATGGGCTGCACATCTAATCCAATGTGATTTTAATAGGCTGCAGATGCTACTAAATTTGTCATAGTGCTTGTTATACGAGCTTTTATCTGCTTGTAAAGAATTAAAAAAGTGAGAATCTTCCATGGTTAATCTGCAAATGGGATAATGTGCCTACGGATAATGAGGAGTCTGCTGTACTTCAAAGAAAAGCGCAGTCTTCAATCCATAAATTCATTGGTTTAATGATTGGAATGAGAGGGACAATATCATAGCTTTAAAATAATTTCTACAAGAAATCTGAACTCCCTAACGCCTTAATGACAGCAGTAGCCATCCTTGCACTTAAAATGATGATTATGAAGCTTAATAATATTATATTATTCAGTAATGTTATTTCTTATATTTTAAATGTTACATTAACTTCCATAATGCCACCCTTTAAACACTTCTATACAAGTGGGCTCTACACCTGTATGTATGCATATAGTTGTGTACATCTGTATTATGTTAAAGGTACATACTCTTTGTCTGTATGACAAATGCTATAAAGCAACTACATGACTATAAAACAAAAATAGGTTCATATTAGTCCAAGTAATAATAAAATTTTGGGGTTGAAATCAGTATGATAAATTAATTAGGATAAATGAAGAAGGTAGAATGTCTAGGCTTAAAATGTAGCATATTTCCTATCCTGGCCTAATTTTACTATGCTTGAGCATAACATTTCTATTTTAGCAGATGTGGCAACAGAGTAACGAAGCGATGTAGTGCTGCAATCTAATTCACCAGCACTCCCTTATAGTAGGAGTGTAGGGTGCGATTAGTGATAGCATTTTTAGGGTGATTTCATTGAAGTTTTGATAGGTCTGTACTGCTATCATTGTTGATTCTTTATATTTTTCCATTCATTCTTCTGAACTGACTTTAGCACTATTATTAAAATCATTGAATTAAAATACTTTTTAGCATAATACTCTTTACCTAGTGGTAAACTAATACTAATAAACTAATTCAGTGATGTTTTTCTGCATTATTCGCAGGATAGCAATATTGGCAGCCCAATGGTGTGCAGTGGTTCTATATTAGCAGGGGTGGCATCTCATCACAACCCACTTCCAGTGTATACACCAATTATGGACTATGTTGAATGGATAAGGGCCAACCAGAAGATTGATGACACTATAGATGATGATTGGAAGTAGTTGGAGTTTGGAATTTGAGCTTCTTCAGTACCTCCCAACCACAGCAAGCTTGAATCAAGTTACTCAGTTCTTTCAAGCAGGGATGAAGTTGAGGGGCACTGAATTAGTGTTTTAAAGTTTGACAGCGCTTGCTCAATTTATTTATTAACTTCCATAGATATACTCTATTATGACAGTGGCAAGGCATTTTTTATTTTATTTTAAGAATGAGTAAGCCTACAGTGTTCAATTACCAAGAATGAATCTTGATTCTGTTTACACTACAAAGAATGTTATTTGGATGTCTCATCAAATTAATATTTTAATTAATAGTAAATTCATCTAGTTAGCTAAGACGCAGGAAACACTATCTGCATTTCCTTGCTATCATTCGCTATTTGCACAAGTGGGTCCTGCTAAAGCCCCACCCGATTTTCCTTCGTACAGCACCAGCCCTATAGTAACCATTTTAAGTAGCACAGACGTACTGCAAAGCAATCCCCAATCACAATTTCAGAACAAGAAGATGGTTCTGAAAATTGTTCAGTACCAGTAAGTAAATACCGTAATAGATCACAATAAATTTAGGAAAAAAAAAGTGGAAGTGACAAACTCCTAAGCTAGCTGATAATATTGGACTTCAATATTTTATGCTGTTTTAAATTATAGTGCCAGATATTAGTTTAGTTTTTAATGTAAATGAACACTACTGTCTTCACAAATAAATGTGTAACTGATTGTTCAATAATGCCTTGCCACTGTATATTATCTTCATTCTTGAAGATGTTTTTAGTTTCTTTTGGTGCTTGTGGTGCCATTTTTGTGATGTCACAAAATGCTATTGTATAACTTATTTCATAATAAAATTATATTTTGTATGTTTGTTAAGTATACGCTGTTATATATTGTATTCTTTTCTTTCCATTCCTTCTAATTGGTGGCATTGGTATGTATGAATAAGCTGGATGAATACTGTTTCTCATTTCACATAAAGTTTCCGTGAGATTGGAGATCTGAGAGGAGTGAGAGAGAGAGAAAGACACAGAGATAGATAGATACCCTAGTAGCACACTTCGTTGGCCTAACGGAGGGATTTGGTTGGCATGGTTGGGATATGTTGGGAAAACGTTCGTTGTAATTTCCTCGGTTAGCCCAATGTACGTTTCCGTTGCGTCATTCGCTAAGTCCTACCGTTGGGGTTATGACGTTGGCCCAACGAGGGCTCTCCCTACCGTTGGGGTTATGATTGCTGGCCCAACAATAAATCTCGTAATGTGATCGCATTTATGTTAAAATTAAAAAGTGTTGAAATAACATTATAAGCGTTAAATTTTCATTTCCTATAAAATAAAACAGTTTTAATTCATTAATTATTCGAGCTCTTTGAGCGCGTTACATGATAAAAATTTACTTCGCTCCACCTCTTCCTGCTAGTCTTCGGCAATTTCCGGCGTAGTTCGGGTCATCACGAAGACATGAAGATACAACAGTTATTCGCCATCTTGATATGTTGAAGAATCCGAATGGTGTTTTTACTTCTATTAATATTAGGGCTCTTTATTTGTTCTCTGAAAATAACGTTATCATATATTCACATCAAATATTCAAAATACGAGATATATATCCTTCTTACTATTTATCATGTATTACACATCTCTGTAGTAAATAGGCTAGAAGAATTCTCGATTTTTATTTCAACGATCACTAATAGCGTAGTGGTTAAAGCGATAGACTATAACGCTAGCGGTTCCGAGATCGAATCCCCATAGGTGCGAATTTTATACGATAGGAATAGGTAGGTAGGGTGAAGGAGAGAAGGGAGTTAATAGGGAAAAGAGGAGAAAAGGGATGAAAGGGAAAATAAAAAATTAAATGTTGTGTGCTTCTAGTATTTCCGCCAGATGTCTCTGCGCTGCGTAGTAGTTCCACCATTACCTAATAGATGTCTCTCAACTGTTGGGATTTTGTTGTATATTGGTTGGCTACAGTTGGCAGTTGGTTGGATAAAACGCTCCTTGGCAACGGAACCCCGACGGACATTCATAACCGTTGACCAACGAAACATGGCGATCATTCCCCAACATTGGCCCAACGATCTGTGCTACTAGGATAGATAGATAGATAGAGAGAGAGAGAGAGAGAGAGAGGGGGGGGGAAGGAAATTAAAAGTGAAATAGAAGAAGATAAAGAAAGAGAGACAGAGCAACAATGAAAGAAAGTGAGAAAGGAGACAGAGAAAGAAAGAGAGTGGCAAGGAAGGTTAAATTAAACAGGGATGAAGAAACAGAGAGAATTAGCAAGATTAAGAGAGAGACGAGAAGATAGTGAGAGAAATGAAAGAAAAAGGATGGCAGAGAAAATGAATGAAAATAGCATGGGTTTTCATGAAAAAGAGGGAAAATGAGATGAAGAAACTTAGGAGACAAAGTGGTGGGAAGGGAAAGGAAGGATGGTAGAGAGGAACGCAGAATAAGAGAACAAGAGGGTAATGGTATGAGATATGGAGGCAGAAAGAAGGCAAGACATTCAAAGGGAAAGAAGGAAGAGAGAGGAATAGACTGAACGAGAGGATAAAGATAAGAAAAGAGAGTGAAAGAGGTAGATAGATAGAAAGTGGTCGCAAGAATTCTGTATGAGTTTCAGAGCTCTGCTCCTCAGCCCAGTAACAGTATTAACTATGAAGATTGTAGAATTCTTGTGACCGCTCTGTAGATAGATAGAATATAGCCTACATAACATTTTTTTTTAATCTCTTATTTTTTAATGTCTTACCAGTAAACATAAAGAATGTTATTATAAAAACAAACAGGTTCAACAACAAACTTAAACAGTATCTATTAAGCAGACCCTATTACTCAATCTCTGAGTATGTAGACGAGCACTTGCTACAACACATTAGGTGATTGCAATTTGAAGAACTAACCCCATGGAGGGAGGAAGATTGACGATTCCCAGATCCATTGGATTGTGGAGAAGACATTATGATGATGATGAGTCAGCAATGAATATTTGCATGTTACAAAATAGGCCTAGTAGGCTAAGACACTGAACTTTCAGTTCTCTTTCAACATTTCATAAAAAGTATCAACATTTGTTTGATGTTCTGTTTGTTAAATGCACCAAGCATAATGTTAATTTTAGTTGACTATTAAACTGCAATACAGAGTTGAGTTAGGCCTATCTATTGGTGATTTTTGTTACCAATATTTAAAATGACACAAAGCAAATAGGTTGTGCTGGTTATAAAAAGGTGGAAGCTGTCATTTTGTATGGGGATGTAGATTGTGAGTAATAACTAATGAGTAGGGACCGGATTTTTAGGTTTTTAAAAACACTGTTTTAGGTTTTCCATTAGGTGAAATATTTATTTTAGGTTTCTTGTCCAAAATATCATTTTCAAGTAGATGTAGACTATGTAGATGTAGATATCTCGTCCTGTAGATCCTGTGATGAGCAGGGCTCAAGGATATAGAACACGTCAGTAGAATAATAGGTTTAATGAATTTGAATGTGTTACATAGGATTGAATACAAGTATTATGTGTGTATATTATGTGTTTAACTTAACAAAAGTGACTTAAATTTGTGTAAACTTGCTTTAAGACAATATTATGAAGCAGTGAAAATAAGATTGCCTCACATTTCCTGGTTACAGTATATCACTAAATATCTTTCAAGATTCTCAACTGTGAAGTTCTTCCTGTTATCTCTTAGTTAATAGTTAATACTGTATCTAGACACTACCCTTCTCAGGATTCGAATCCGATGCTTCTAATTTAGTGAGTAAATACTTTATGGTTGAATGTGGATAATGTGAAATTGATTAGTTTCCTTTTTTCAGTTGTTACGCATGCTAGCGGCAGAACAGATCAACTAGGGACAAAAACTTCCCCTTTTTCTAGAAAGGTAAATAATACGTGTTTCTGGCAGGCTTGAAAAAATATTACTTTGCCATCTGCAGTGAAATTCAGATCATCACCAATCCACTGCTGTAATAAACTCGATTTCATTTGTTTCGGGCATAAATAATTAACACGTCTTCTTAAATCCTCTCTTGATACTGTCCATTGTCGTCTAACAATGGGTTGAATGAAACGCTGGTGGTATTAATTTCTACCCGACAAAAATTATTCTCTCCCCGCAAAATATCGATTTCTCAACTGACAAACAAAAAAGACAAAAAAGGAGCCTAATTGAGATATTTTAGGTTTTATATCCCGTTTAGGTATATTTAGGTTTTTATACCCCATTTAGGTATTTCTGGTGCCACAGAATTAATGTGGGTGAATTCTATGGACATGATTCGAAAAAGTGTATGAGTGCTTTTTGTTTTGGAAGTAAGGAAAAAAATAGGTAAAAACCTAAGAATCTGGTCCCTACTAATGAGCCAAGCACATTGAGATCTATCAATTTGGCTCAATTCGCAATTAACATATTCTGCTTTAAATAGATGCACTGAACAAAAATAAGTGACATTATAGTTGAAGAAATTTCTAAGGTAAGACTCGTTTTACAAATCAATAACAGAAACAAATCTCGAAATTCACAAACAACATCGCCACAGCTGCCCATAATTGAAAAATGACCATGTGTCAAATTAAGGTACTTGGCAATAAATAATATAATACATTATTTTCCCCCTTGCATTGTCAGTCTGATAGCAGTCACATTATAGCTTACATAACCATTGTTGGATAAATCACTTTAGACCTACACTGAGAACAGCCATCCTTTGTAATTTGATGTAATGCTAATGATCAATGTGATGCTAATAAATTTACTTCCCTACTTTTCCAGCAACTTCATCCTAGTTATACCATTGTAAGTATCATCTAAGATAGCCTAACTTATTTCGATCTTTCGACTATCTTAGAAACCTTTGCAAGAAGCATAAAGAAAAAGTGAAACAAAGTAAAGAACAAGTACCGGTAGCCTACTGTATGTTTTAACTCACCTCATTACTTAGAAACATGGTTTTCTGGGTTATTTGTCAATTGTCATCCTAAAGTTCACAGCACACGCATCACACTTTGATAATTAAAAGTCAAAATACAACGAAATTCAGATTCACAAAAAAAATGTTTAAAACTCCGCGCCATTCACCACTGGCAATAAAATCCGTTGGCGGCAGCAGCAGCAAGAACAGCAAGCAGGATCCAGTAAGCACAGACAGATTTTGAATATTTTCCAAGAGGCAGTGAGCTGAAAAAATAAAACTGAAAACACAAGAAAATGTCAACCTGTCAACTTATCTTAAAATTTGTTCTTATGGACTTACATAATTGCCTAACTAACTTACCCGACTGTTTACTAACACACTGCAGTATATTCTTTCCTATAAAGTCGTGAAAAGCTTGCTGAAGTGGGCTTTTGTTTACTACTATTCTAAGTTAATTCTTCTTTCGTTTTTGTACCGGCATAAAATTATCAGTGATTTATTTCATTGAACAAGATTCATAAAAAGACTGTACATGCACTCTAAAATGAAATCACATTATTTCATTTTTATTTTGATGTATACATTTATAGAATTCACGATTTTGTATGACTGAAATCTATTCACATTGCAATTAGATTTATCGCCTTATACTTTGTATCACGCTTTAAATCTTTCATTTGAAACAAATTGATAAAGGTTTAAATCGAAAGCCACATCACGACAGCTTAACCTGAACTCAGCCGCAGTCTTATGGTACCGGTATGTGAAAATTGGTTATTTTTTTTTATGTACAGAACAAACAGTTTCTGTGGATAATCATATATTTAATTCAACCGACATCACGAATTTTTAAAGCATGTAGCATGCATGTAATTATAAGATACTAGATTATTTTATTCAAAGCCATAAGTATTAAAACGTTAGGTAATAATATATATTTTACATATTCGGTGATTGACTTCATCCTTTTTGTGCACTTGAGTAGCTTATGTGATACGAATCACAACTTTCACCGCACAGTACACTCATGGAATCTAGGTCTGGTCTGTGGAATCTCTTGTTGACACACAGCTTACGGTGGAATCCATGCACTGAGAGTCTGGCTAACATGCCTCTGTTCTTGGCACTCTTTGGTCCATGACTTCTCTACCAAGGCAGGGGTGCTGTAGAACTCGAGTTGTATTTCCTCTCTTTTCCTATTACGGTTCAAGAGCTCTTGATATAGACCAGATGGTGCTGGATCCTAATGTCTTCTATGAAGAAGGTTTCATCTCATACATCAGACATGAGGGTGCAGTCTTCTGAATTCCTATTGCTCTATTCATGTATATTTCTGTGATCTTTTCAATTCTGATTAGTTCAAATTTCAGCTTCTCCAACATAATCTGTATGCCATATGAAGACCACAGGGAAAGAATGTGTTCTGTCCATTTTCTTGACTTTACAGGAGAGCGTTTTAAAAGTTTATAACCAAAAATATGAAACTATGCACTTAATATTAAAATTACCACTTGATTATCATTAACTTTACTTTATTGTTTTGAAGTTTTCATAAATATTTTTTGGTACCGGCAGTTTCTTACAGTTTGGGCTACATAAGCACTTTTTTGTTGTAAGGTCACTCTTTACAGGAAAAGAATGTGCTCTGTCCTCAAAATTCAGAAGACCACATTATGAGAATGCAACAGTTATAGAGTGGCCATCGTTTCTATGACAGTCGAAAGGTAGAATGCCCAAGACACTTATTGAACATAAATTTAAATAATTATGAATTAAGAACTGAACGTAAAGTACAGAATTTAATTTAATTGGGGCAGTACAAAACCACACATTTTATAATAACAGAAGCACAACACATCATTATTTCTGAACATGGTCCATCTACATTAGAAGAGAAATTCATTGAAGAAATTTCTTGCCTCCTCTCCATAAAATTGTTTTAGAATTTGAAGTTCTCGATATTTTGCTTGTGAAATTCTCAACTTACCTGAAAATACAGTATGACCGACAATTAATTTAAAAGTTTTACATTAACGTTAATGATAGTGGCAGACAATACTTTGTTTATTTACCTATGTAAGCTACAGGAACAGAGACTCACATGATCTACAAATTTAATGAGGGTTTTTTAGTATTCCTTTTGGGTTTGTAACTGCAGATGTGACCCATGCTATTGGCTGTTTTCTTGCTTTTATTGTATTGAATGTATTGACCTGAGCATCCTTTGAAGGAGCTAATATGATTGAATATTGCATTGGATTTCTCATCATTAAATTTCCTAGGATGATTTCCATGTACACCTCTTTTATCCTTAGGTGACTGACCAGTTAGTTTCAAACATTTCTGTATGGTCATCAATACCGTGAAGACTAATAAAAGCTTTTCTGCAAACTGGAAATCCAATCTCTTCATTTCCTCTCTTCACCCTTATTCGATAACTGTAGTTGCAACCACAAAATTTAGCTTCATCCACACCCCTTTCTTGATCTTCTATGCATTGCACGTGTCATGGAGATCAAACCACTTAAATGTGATGACTTCCGTGATCTTTTCAAAAAAATTATAAAAGTTTACATTGACAAATTTCCCGCAATTCATGAGTTTGTACTCTCACTTTCTTCAACACAGTGTTCAGTCTACCAGTACTCATCCTCTTCTTGCTGCTATATAATAATAATAATAATATAATGATGTAGAAAGCCTCATATTTTCATTCTCTGAAGAGTCTGCCATAACTATTTTCTATGACATACATCACCTTTTTAATTTTATACAAAATTCTGTTAGCTGAAAAGAAAAGTTTCATAACTTTTCACACATGAGCATCAGAAGTCTGACTAAGGAGAAATAAAATTGCGGATTGTCAAAATCGTGAAATAGTGGTATAAATTACTCTAAAACAATGAAAACATAACAAAATTGCATTGTTGGCGTGAAGTTGCAGGTGTTCTTATAGCTACAGGAAATAGATCATTCATTTTGTAGGCTTTTGCTAGTGGGCAATGGTAGGACAAAGCACATTCTTTCACTGTTTGCATGGTGGTAACTTAAGCACGTTCTATCAGTGTACATGAAATAAATATCTGCTTGCGACGGCTTGAATAAACATGGTTCATTCTTGCTATGTAAGCAGTAATAAAGACCCTTTAAAGAGGAAAAAGATTTCACTCGTATCTCAATTTGGCTAAAAATGGACATAGCACATTCTTTCCATGTGGTCTTCATATGTGATACTGTCATCTGCAGGGTGACTCCTAGGTATCTGAATTTGTTGACTGTCTCTAATGGGTTGCCTGAGAGCACAATTTTGTCAATTGCTGCTTTTCCAGCCTTCCTAAAAGTCGTATGCACAGTTTTCTCTTGATTTATCCATACTTTGTTTTCCCTGGCTCATTTTTCCAACTTGTTGATTGTTTCTTGTACTTCTGCTCTGAGGGGAGACCTAATCACCATGTCATCTGCGTAAAGGATCATAATTCCGGGGTGCGTGGGCAAAGAGAGTTAAGTCCACCATCCTAAATAATTGAGATATGTCCATAGAGTTATAGATAAAAATGTTCTCTACATTTGTGTTAAGTCCAGTAAGTCATATTCAAAATTGTATGGTAGTTATCTATGTGTGCCTCATGGGTTTATCCATCTCTAAAGCTATGTTGGACTGGTATAGTGTGTTAAGTCACTCTAATTCTCAGTAATAAGAAAGTGGACTTAACTCTCTTTGCCCGCGCACCCCGGAATTGTCTTTGAGTTCTCATCAGCAATTCTTGTGATGTCTGCTGAGTAGATGTTAAGCAGTGTAGGGCTGATAGGGTCCTCCTGTAGGGTTGTTATGAAAAAAGCCGGCCTGATTTTAACCGGTTTTATCCACTTGAAAAAAGCCAGGCATTTTATCCGGCTAAAATCAAATTGAATAAAAATATTTGAAGTTCCTTTCTTGTTTTTATTTCCAAACATCACAAATTTAAAAGATACAAGCTCAGAAACCTAAAATTGTATTTAGTGTAATTTAATACAGTGAGTCTCACGCTAGAGTTGGCCAATGACACGGGTTTCTGCGTCGCGGCGGGCACAGCAAATAAAGCCGCGATCGGTGTAATGATTAAGGTTCTCACATTTACAGTTAAAATTACAATGAAAATAACCACGTACCTCATCACAAGAGATGTTAAAAATGTTCTCCTCTTGCATCCACACAATACTGGCACCAATTTAGGAAATTTTCTTTTACGCGCATAAGTTCAGCTTCCGAAATAGAGTTAATTTTTCTTGTGATATTGTCTTCAAGTTCTTCTAATGTATGGGAAATTGATCTATACACTTTATTTTTGAAGTTTCCCCATAAATAATAGTCACACGCTGTTAGAAGAACTTAAAAACAATATCACAAGAGAAATTAACTCTGTCTCGGAAGCTGAAATTATGCGTGTGAAAGAAAATTTCCTGAAAAAGTGCCAGTATTGTGTGGATGCAAGAGAAGAACATTTCCAACATCTCTTGTGATGAGGTATGTGGTTATTTTCATTGTAATTTTAACTGTAAATATGAGAACCTGAATCATTTCACCAATCGCGGCTTTATTTGTGTAGATATTTCACCCGATCGCTCGGGAGTTGGAGCTGTGCCCGCCGCTTTGCAGAATCCCACGTCATTGGCCAACTCTTGCGTGGGACTCACTATACCACTTCACTGTGTAATTCCCAGCAATAGTTAATTTCCGTATTTACTCCAATATAATGCACCCTCGAATTTAATGCGCACCCTGATTTTGTAACTTATAATCATAAAAAAAAGAGTTTGTTAGCGAATGTAATGTGCATCAATAGGATATTTTATTTGGAATTTTGTCTTAGTATTTATAGAATAATGAACCAACACATAAAAATTTACAGTTAACTGCCAGTTTTAGGCCTACAAGTAGGCATGGCTCATCAATATTCACTAATGTGTTCATCACTGGAATCCTCAGAGGTGCTTATTTTATTGCTAAATGGACAAACAAAATGTTAAATGCATGTTTCACAATAAAAGCTGATACCACTCTTAAATGAGTTTAAAATCGACAATGCACAATATTCCACATTTGCACTATAGAACTGACAGAAACTATATTTTCATTATGTTTCAGAAATTAAATTTCATATGGTGTAAGCCATGGGTGCGCAACTGGTGCACATCGTGTCACTGTACGGTAGGGAATTTCTCCCACTACAGCCGCCCTTGACGTCAGCATACAGCAGTTTCGACGTGACACTGAACATGAAGAACAGGTTTCTTACGTCACAGCAAGGGATGGGGACTAAAACGTTTCCCCTCAGTTGCTCACCCATGGTGTAGGCTAACAATAAAATGAACGAAGTTGAGAATTATAGCAGTGCCTTGTTATGCAGATCAATATTACCTCCAACCTACGAAACGGATTTGTACTAGAATTTAACGCGCACCTCAGTATTGAAATCTACAAATGGACAAAAATAGGGCACGTTATATTCAAGTAAATATGGTAAATTCATCATTCATCATAAGACTTGCATATTTGCTTTATTCTGCCTGTTGATGTATACAAGCTTCTGGGCTTTTTTATTGCCTAGTCTGTTTCTCAATTTTGTTTGTATTAACCCAAATTAAGAAAATACTCTTTCGATTGATGCAGAACTGGCTGGCATATGATGTAAAGATTCTATGGCTTGACAAAATTCCAGCGATGGTGATTACGCTTCAGATTTGTGTAATTGGTGGAGAAATAAGTATAAAAAATCCCTTTAGGTAGGCCTACAGGGCACAGGCTGAGGTAGATTTCATAGTGCTTTTTATGAATTTATTGGGGTAAGTGTAGAATAAAAACTGAAATATTTTTTTTATAAAAAGAGAGTTGTTAATTATGTATTAATTGATATCTTTTATTATTTCATTTTTAATTTGGCCAAGGATTATTGTTCTAAAGATATTTAACTATTATTTTTAATATTTCAAACTTTATTTAATTGGTAATTTTAGCCTCAGTTGGTCCTCATGAATTCATTTCGGCATGCCTATTGGCTGAGGTATATTTTAAAGTGTTTTTGAATTTCAAAAATTCAAATCTCTCCTTATATGAGCGCTATTGAGAAACTAGTTGTTGATTTAGAGATTACTCATCAAGAGCTTTTCAACGATACCCCAAAAACATGGTTTTAAAAATTTTGAATTTCCACCCTCACCCCCACAACCACTGAATCATTGGTGTCTAATTTATGCATACTAAGTTTCCCTCTAAACCCCATAGGGCCCTAAATATAATTTTTTCAAAATTTCAACCCGCTCCCACCTCCCCCAACCAGGAAAAATTGATTTTAGCCGGCTAAAATCATGATTTTAACCGGCTAAAATTGAAAAAAACCGCTGGTCAGGTCTTTTTCAATTTTAGCCGGCTTTTTTACAACCCTGTGTAACATGCCATTCGTCTGGGTAGTCCATTAAAGTTGCCACGTTGTTGATATGTATCTAATTATATCGGTCCTTTCCAATCATTCTTCATAGTTTTTACATCAGCTTTCTTCTGTTTACGAGGTTGAACACTTTCTTCAAGGTCACAAAGACAACATAGTATTTCCCTCCAGCATGCCTGAGGGGGTCCTCTATTTGCTCTAGTAGGTAGGTGATTGCTTGCCATATACTTCTGCCTTTCCTGAAGCCAAATTGGCATTCTGGGATCTGATTGTCAGCAATGACCAGTAGTCTTTTGTTCAGTATTTTTGTGAACATCTTGAATACAGGTACATCTTTAAATCATGACAAAAAGCATGTTATACTAAAAAAATCAGAGGACTATTGTTGGATATAATATTGTTGGCTCTTGATTAGCCTGTGTTGAGACTTGAGATGTATTTGATGTAAATATCGTGTCTCAGCAGTTAAAACGTTAAATAGTTCAAGTACATAATGAATCTTGACTGATTCCATTCTCAAGCATACTGTGTTATATGTTATCATCTATGGTATAAAATTTATATATATT
The DNA here is from genome assembly GCA_964059195.1 of Ectobius pallidus. Classification (NCBI taxonomy): domain Eukaryota; kingdom Metazoa; phylum Arthropoda; class Insecta; order Blattodea; family Ectobiidae; genus Ectobius; species Ectobius pallidus. The sequence goes on along the minus strand of CAXKWD010000007.1, from coordinate 107,674,358 downwards.
TTTTGAGATCTCCTGGAATGCGTTAGTAGGCCAACATGGTATGGACATGTTTGGAAACTATGAAAAAAAATTGTCTAATTCCATTTTATGAGAATATTAGGATATTTGGATTAATTTGATTGGCACAGATACAGTGCATGCCCTGCTTTTTTCAGTTGCAGAACCGGTATAACTTGCTGACAAGGATGGCTCCTAAACGAATCAGTTCCCAATCTTTGGAAGAAAGGGCACATGTTGAATATATGAAGAAAATTCTACAATCTATGGCTCAGAAAACAGCATTAGTTGTTTTGCAGCGAGTAGATGATATGTTTCCTAGTCTAAAGGTTGTCACAGAATGCTTAAATCCAGTGAATGAAAACGTAAGTACTATTTTCACCTTTCTGAATGCAATTTTGTTTTTGTATTTTTCTAAAATAATTTTAGGAAAATGGGTTTAATGTTAATTGCTTTAAGGATAGCCTGTTATTGTTTGTTCAGTTCCTTGAGCTAAATGTTAATGCGGCAGCATATTCTTCCAGTCTTATTGTTATTAGTAGGCTACATTTTCCAATCAGTCATTGAGTAACCAGACATCCCAATAAGTAAGTTAATGAAAGGACACTCGAAATAAGATCTAAACTTACTTGTTGTCGGTACATCTGTCTAACTGATTATAGGGGAACCTAACATCCCAAAAAATACATTATATTAATATTGATATTCACCCAATAAGTTTTCGCAGGCTACTTGCTTCTAATGATTTCATGTGTAACTTAACTGCTACTAGTACTGATCTTATTTGTTGTCCCTATAAGTTACTTATTCCCTAAGTCCCATGTATTTTACTATTAAGGCTATTTTATCATATTTTTCCATTATAAATTACTCAGGAATTTTATTTATAATTTGGCTTTATCTAATCCATAGATCACTCTGCACCTGCCTTCGTCAAGTTGGCTATGCAGGTGTTCATTCAGATGTTGGAATTTTTTTTTAATAGGTTTGGGCAAAGAACATCATCTTCCAGGTTAAAGTTAGCAATTTTAATGCCTAAAAGACCTCAAAAGGAATGAAGCTGCTATGGTGGCTGTAAAACATGCGACAAGCCACATAAAAGGAGATGGAAAAAAGTCTGGGTATTCACTCTGCCACCATTGAAATCCATATTGAGATCTATTGAGAAAGCCAGATATTCAGAAAAAGCTTGATAGCTTCCCATTTTGAAACCCACAATTAAGTAGACCTGTGTTAAATGATTTCTGATATAATTTTTTTTATGTGTCTTATTGGGGGAGGAGGATGCTTACTAAAACTGCATTTACAGTAATGGAAATACATAAAGTCAGGACAAATAAATGTGGAAACCACAGCCTCAAGTAGGCTTATTCCATTCTTGATATTGATTAGATTCATTACAGTGCAGTCCGATGTTATAAATCTATATTATATCATGAATTGCTTTCAATGTACAAATTTAACAGGGAATGTATGTTAAATTATAGCTATTTTAATTTAGAAATATTAACTAAATACAGTAGAATCCTGCTATTCCGACCTATTCCGAACAGAGTTCAGAAAAAATACTGGCTTTTTAAACTTAAAAACAGGAGAAATTAAAAAGACATTCGTGAAAAAACGAACATTTATTGTTATACAAAGAAGTGAAATAGAGACATACATAGAGCCTAAGCTTGATGAAAACGCCTGAAATCAAATTGGAATGAAAGCGGGTTACTTATAGCACATGTTGGCTGACACTAGAATATGTCCGTGTGTCCCCGCACTTAATTTACGCCTTAACAAGTCAATACGTTGATATTATTAACGAAATCCGCCTATTCTGAATTCCCGCTAAACCGAACAGTGTTCGGTCCCAATTAGTTCGGAATAGCGGGACTCTACTGTAATAGGCTGTAAACGAGAAGTGAACATACATTCTACCTCGAAAAATTTAACAGAAAAAAGGTACGGTATGTGAAATTGTAGCTACCAGTATATTATTTAAAGTATTAACTAAATTATAAAATAGTAGGCTATATTATGAGAAGTGAGTATAAATACTGCTTTTTCTATTGGAAATATGAAAACAAATTGTAACATTTGGAGTGCGCTAGATTTAGGCAGCATGTGCTAGCCATTTCAAGTACCTTGCAGCTGTATCCCTGATACAGCCCACCCAATTTTTTCTTTTGGATACCTTTCATCCCAACCTCTTGTATTATTAGGTAGGGCCGTGAATTATAGGACCACAAGGAGAAGACAATTTATGGTATGGCAGTCACACTTATCAGTGTCTATGCCAAGAAAGAAATACAGTCAAGTTATTATGTGACATCACGATCAGTAATCATCCTTCATTTGCAAGCAAACATTTTGCTCCAGCTAAGAATAGGCTATTTGTCAAAATTAAGATCTTTAGGCTCTTCTTTGACCTTACTTATTTTAGATACTATATATCATATATGAATAAAAAACACTTTCATATTTCTACATGTACCGATACTCAAACATGTTTGTTATGTGGTTTTCTGGAGAGGATTGCCAACATTATATTTGTTTTGTTCATGTATGAGAATTTTGTGAATCTACTTACGGGCTTTAATTCATTTCTAGGAGGTCCATTTCATAAAATTTACTTTATGTTGTTTAGGCCAGCAGTTTTCTACCAGAATGCCTCTTGAAAGAGGAGAAACCAGATGTAAGCACCTTAAACCAGACTGAAATAAAACAGGAAATAATAGAAGTTACTGATACATCTCTAGGCATCCTAACACCAGTCAAGCAGGAACCTGAAATTAACACAAGAAATTCCATGTCTAAAGAAGAGTTTAGGTGTGAAACTTGTGGGAAACTTTATTCTACTAAATGTTACCTCAAACGCCACATGATTGCACATACTGGTGACAGACCTCATTCATGCACAGTGTGTTTTAAGCGATTTAAAACGGCGAAGTCTGTGGAGATACACTCCGTTATTCATTCCTTTGACAGAACAAAATATGAATGCAAGAAGTGTAAGAAAAACTTCTACACGGTTCAGAGTTTGAAAAGGCATATAACAACTCATAAAAAGTCATTTAGGTTTGAATGTGGAGTGTGTGGCAGGAGATTTACAGATAGCATTTACCTGAAGAGACACTCTGTAACGCATTTTGACAAACAGTTTAAATGTGACATATGCGATAAGAAGTTTGCTTTGCGTTCATCTCTCAAACAGCATATTATGTATCATATTGGCGCAAAGCCATACACATGTAATATATGCCAAAAAAAATTCACTCAAAGAACTCATCTCACGACTCATACTCGCACTCATCTGGGAATCAAACTTTATCAGTGCAAAGAATGTGGCAAAAGATTTGGTCAAAGCTCTCATTTGAAAATGCATTCCTTCTTGCATTCTGAAAAACCTTTGATCTGTGATTTCTGTCAGAAAAGGTTCATTTATCGGCACCATCTCACTGATCACCTGAATTCTCACCTTGGTGTTAAACCTCATTTATGTCCCATATGTTCGTATCGCTGTGTACATCGTTCAGCTATGAAACAACATATGTTAAATCATACCGGAGAAAGACCTCATAGATGTAATCTTTGTAAGAAAGGGTTCAAATATGTAGAGCAGCTAAAAAAGCATGTCCTCCTTCATCATTAATTTATCAATCCTTGCTGGATGTTGATGATGTATTGCAATTTAGATTCTTCCAAAATTATAATTGCAACATTATTAACTCACTTAGTTGTTCACATAAATTACATAAATAAATTATTTGTTAGCATTATAACAAGTCCCTACTATACTATAATTTGCCACATGTGGCAGCCAACTTCAGCATCTGACTTCTGTTTCTAGCATTGTGGTGATTTTTTGAAGCTTTGCTTTATTTCTCTTCTAGGCCGTGCAGACAAAGTTCTTAAAAAATCACTCATAGATTTAGTTTTGTTTATTGTTGCATTATTGTATGCAATTTTGCCTTACTTTCCTATAACAATTTCTATATTTTAATGCAGAATTAAAATCGATCTGAATACAATCCCATTCCAACATGATCTCGTTTTCATTCTACTTTTGATACGGTGAGAGAATCCACAGAATGCACTAGCCCCACATTCGACGACCAATAAAACATTTCATGTCACGCATGCGAGAACATTGAAGACCAATGAATTGCCTGCTTTAGCATATAGAGATTGAATTTAATACTGTAGTATTTTCATGGTGCATTGATTACAATCTCATTCCGATTCCAACTATTTTTTAGGTTTTATTGACCTTGAGACTCAATACAATCTGAATTTTCATTTACACGACAATTTCAGATGATAAATATATTGAGATCCATTTGAATTCTCCATGAAAATGTAGTAAATGAATGCAACATACCAGTTTTCCCTTTTCAGGAACACTGGTGGAATCCAGCAGCTCAAAATAAAAAAATACTAGCTGCCCTATAAAAATAAAAGTTTAAAATCTCCCTTCTGAAGGGAGAAAGTAACTTAATGAGGTAAAGAAACTGAGTTCTTAAATTTTGAACTTTTTTTTTTTTTAAGAATTTGTTAAAAAATATTTGAAATACATTTGATGCTGCAGAAAATATGCTCTTAAACATAAGTGCATGTCACTAAACTTTGCCTTTTTTGCCTCGATCCGATCCGGCATTTCAGGTGACACTCAAATTGATCTGAATCCTATGATTCATGATGATTTGCATACAATACATAAATTGTAAGATCGGATTGAGTTTCAGTTGCATTAAAATATCTACATCAAATAAATTTCAACACGCTAAGCAAATGTTTCATTAATCCTCAAGTGTGTGGTCAGCGTATCATGCAGATTCTCTCGAAAACACTTTTGCACTACCATATTGGAAATTCTATGAAAGCAGGGTTAGTATTCAGTACAATTAAGTTTGTTTTCAAAAACAAATTGGTTGACCTTAACACACTTTAGACTTCACTTTTACCTGTATTCTGCAGGACGATCGTTTCACAGACTTTTTCCACATTTTCAACTGCTAGTCAACTGTCGGATTTCCATTTAGAGCATCTATGTTTTTGAAAACATAGTTCACTGTTAAAAAGTTCCACCAAGATACTGTTTATTAACAATTAAGTTTATTCAGATTTATTTGAATTCTCCACAACTGACAGTAATCTTGGGTCTAGACTTAACGAAAAATTTTACACGGATGTATCATTCATAGAACATGTTCTCACAGTTAAGTAATTGTTTTCCATTTTAAGGGGGGAGGTACACCTTACACATAAACTATAATTTCATTGATACTGAGTATTTTTTAAAACCTTAAAATCTCTATAGATATAAGCATTCATGAACCACAGATTATTGTCTCTGTTCGACATTACATGAGAATATTATAGGAGAAAAATTCCTCCGACACTGGGACTCCTATGACTAATTGCCTTAATGGTCATAGGAGAGAGATTCCATCTGGCGCTGTGAATTGAACTCCGGCTTAGCTCAGTTGGTAGAGCATTGGCGCGAATAGCCAAAGGTCCTGGGTTCAAGTCCCAGTGTCAGAGGAATTTTTCTCCTATAATATTCTCTTAAAATCTCTGTTCATTATTTGCTCATATTCAGAATTTTTTACACTTATCAATATGTATGTAGCAATATTGTAGAAGTATTTATACATAGTAAAATTTACTTTATATAATGACTTTGGTTCCTAGATTATTTTACAAACGAAATTTAATAAATATAAGTAGGCCTATCTGATCAATTTAATACATGGTAGAAGTATTTAAACATAGGTATAATTATTACGCATAAATGTCTAGTCTTTTGTGGTTGTGAGGGATGAAGTGGCAATTTAACAATAAACTACCTCAAGCAACTATATACTCAGTGTGATCTACAATATTAACTTAGAAAGAAGTCTGAATGTACTTGCCATATTTTTAAAGATAACATTGACTGAAGTGTTTATTATAAAGTCTTGTGTATATTATATAGCTTATATGGTGAATATGAGGAAGAATATAAATAATCTTGTGTATTTATTTAAAGATTTACCATATTTATGTGAATCTAATGCACATCCTTTCCCCCCCCCCCCCCATTAGTAAGCATTCAAAATTGGAGTTCACATTAGATTCAAATGCAAATTCGATGGTAACTTTGATCACTTAGGTAACAATGCATTGCTGTATGCCCAACGCCACGTACTGCACCAAACAAATGATAGTACGCTATCATCGTATGGATAAGCGTGCCAACGTTAGGAATAGATTCAGATTTTTCCGCGGCACCAACGAAACAAATGATAGTATCGACAAGCGTGCCAACCTTAGGATTGGCAGGAACATACGGGAATATACAAATTTTATTAATACGCTTTACCGATCCATCAGTGTCTCGAAAAGGGGGACAAATCAACGTCCGGCATAAAGCTGCGCCGGATGGAACTACTTAGCAAAAAGCCTTACAGTCCGGCCACCCTAGTGGTTCCATTCATCAGAATTCACAATCTGTTGTTGTTTAAAATAAAAAAAAACTAGGGTAAAATAATAAATAAAATACCTAAAATGAGATAAAATACCCTACCATTGATGCACACTACTTTCGCTGCCAAAAAACTTTTTTCCCCTAATTTTAAGTTTAAAATTGGGGTACACATTATATTCTAGTAAATATGGTATTTAGCTGGCAGAGTGAAGGCTATAAGGCCAGTATACTAGCATGGTTCCCTTTAATAGAAATGAAATGTGTTATGTCATATACAATCCATTATGTGTAATACCATCTGTGATATATTTGTATTTCTTGTAGCTCTTTCTATTATTCAATATTTAGGATGATAGATTTAGTAATATCTAGTTACAATGTACTTAGGGACTGCTTCCCTAGTTCAGTGGCTAGTGTGGCAGTCTATAGATGAGGTTGCCGGGTTCAATCCGGAATTTGAATGTGTGTGATTGGCTTATCCAAGGCCACTACTGACTAATTATTATTTTATTACACTCAATTCAAAGTTATACTCGTTTGGTTGAAGTGATTTAGCACACTGTGATGTTCCTGTGTTGAGAATTTGTATGTGATGTGGTATATGTAATATGAAGGCAAAGAATGGATGTTTTTATTGAAACACCAGCATAGTTAATATTATAATGTAGACCAGCGGTTCCCAAACTTTTTTGTCCTGGGACCCACCTCCACCTAGAAATTTTTTTTCGCAACCCACTACTACATAATGATAACCAATATCGGCTATATAAAATACAGCACATGTTTTTCATATGCCTTTCAATAGTTTTATTGTGTTCAAATGCCTTATATTCCTTATATTGAAAACAAGTTTAATTTTTCCCGCCCTTTTCGCGACCCACAGTTTGGGAACCATGCTTATACATTTGGTGTGACTTGGAGAAATGTTTATTTCTGAGACAATGCCCATGAGTAAATGCAGCAGTGATCAACTCACTGCATTAAGTTGGCAAGCATTGAAGAAGGATCATGGGGATGATTCGACTCTCTGCATGTTGTGTTTTGACATGTAAACATATTTAAAATTGGTCTTAGGGGGACTGCTTGATAAAACTATAGCTAAAATATTATGCATCAAGATTGTTAAATAAGTCTAATTTTTTGCTGATATTGTCAAAGAGCAAAGCTTATTTAAGCAAATAAAATGTAAAAAAGAATTTGAAATGCAATGCATTTAGTCAGATTTTACTAAATACTTGCCAAATTGCATGGCATGCAGCCCTATAATCCATCTTTTAAAATAAATTTATTAACTATTTGTTAAAATGTTGTGATGATGTTCACTTTGTTTTGGTAGTTTGATGCAAGATGCTTAAGAGGCCACCATGTGATTGGAAGCACTTGACCAAGATAATTTCAAATTACCAAAATAGTACCAAAATAGGAGTGTTGTCACAAAATGTTAACAAATGGTTAGTAAATTTATATCATATACATCACTACAACAAGGAAGACATTCTAGAATTCATACTTTTATATATATACAGTATATAAAGTACATAGTTATAAAACTTAAAAAACCTAAATATGTTAATATTCTCATAACAGATTCCGTATTAAGCCTGAATAACATCCTCTTTTTGTCTTCATTATTAAAATCAGAATATTACATTAATGTTGTCTGAATAAATCTTAGGGAGTTCAATATTGTGTTTATGGAGTCAGGAATAGCTCAAAATTGTTATATTTTTATTTTTCTGTTTCATCTGTTTGTACCATTGAGTGAAATTAATGTATCAGTGTTATATTTTTATTTATTGTGAAATAAAAATAAAATAAAACAACATAGCTATTTCTTAATTGTAGTTTTTCCTTGACAACTGACATACTAGGATGGAGGTACACAAGAAATTGCCAAATTTTGCAAACATACGACATTACAGCAGAGCTGTCCAACATTCTTTTGTACTCAGGCACATTTATACAACTAAGGGTATGCAGACATGAGATTACCATTCCACCAAGGTATATAAAGCTACTAAGGTAGCGCCATTTCTCGCGGCCGGCTGCTTCATCAGCGTGTGACGTCATCCATGAGGGAACGATCGAGCATATGGCTGCTATTACATAGCAGTTGCATAGTCAGTACGTCAGTACGCTTCAGCCCTTAGGTACACAGAAATATTCTCATGAAAGAAGTTGTAGGGAAATAAATTCACTTTAAAATGAGTTGTCATTTGTTATTTAGTCTTGAAGTGTTCAAAAGTTATAACAATTTAAAGTTTCGGTCAAATTTCGAGATTTCGAAAGAGAACCGTACATCGCACTGTCTCTATATTTAGGGGTTATATCTTTGAATATAAGCTGTATATTGTGTATTTACATCATGAAACAAGTGAAGAAATATCACACAACAATTAAAGTTGAATTTATTAAAAATCCGATCACGGTACAAGCACAGTACATGTAATGGAAAATACATTAGATTCCAGGCAAGAAAGGAAAAATAGTTTTGAAATTTGGCAGAGATGTGGGGGAAAGTGTCCTAAACAACATAGTAAAAGTCCCCATGGATAGAGGGTGAGCGGGGTTGGGGGATTGGGGTACATTTAAATGTCGTTTCTCTCAGTTTTCTCTAAATACACAAAAAACTATGGGTTCTACCAAAAAACAGTTTATGCACAAAATTAACTACATAAAAGATCTGCATGATATTTTTTGGGAATTAATAGTTCAGGAAATAGAAAGATATGAAGTATGACAGTTCTCGAAATTCTGTTTTACATACACCTTTGTATTATATTTTTTAACAAAAAAGAAAGCAGACGATAATTAAATTAGCATGATGCCAAAAGCAAACTAGTTCTTAGGAAAATATACTTAATAATGGTTAATGTTATTACACATAAAACTAATTACCATTATAATAATAATAACAACAATAATAATAATAATAATAATAATAATTATTATTATTATTATTATTATTATTATTGTTGTTGTTCTTCTTGTAATGCTTAGCCGTTTTATGTTTCGTTAAAAAAAATAATCGGTACTAATTAACTAATACTAATACTAATTAACTAATTACCATTATAATAATAATAACAACAATAATAATAATTATTATTATTATTATTGTTCTTGTTGTAATGCTTAGCCGTTTTATGTTTCGTTAAAAAAAAAAAAAATCGGTATTTTGAAAGATGGTAAGGAATTAGATATATTTAGAAATTGTAACAATAGTAGGCCCACCTATTACTTTAAATAAATGTTGACTTGTCTATGTGGCTCCTGGGAATATTTGCACATCATATTTTGTTACTGTGCAACTCGGTGTGGTGGAAGATACGGATGCCGAAAAGCTGGTATCAAATGCTCATCCACAAACAGTATACCATTAGAAGAAGATGAACTTAAAATTGATGACGTCCAAGCAAAATAAGATGTTTAGGCACTCTTTAATCAATGTTGTAGGCTATATGTGTATAAATACTGAGTGTTCGGTAGATAGAAAAATATAACCCTAACTTATCATATGATGTAGGCCTACTAGGATTCCAGTATTGGAGGCTGAAAAAAATATACAACTAAACATTAATTTAAAGTATTATGTAGGCCTGCTAGGTTTTATAATTTCTAAATATTACAATTTTTCCAAATTATATTTTAAACGAAAAATATCAGCTAATAGGCCTGATTTATATTTCTTTTAACGTGCACTCATACCATGTGATTTTTATAAGCTTTATAACAATAATCATAATAATTAGTTTTATGTGTGATGTTTACCTTTATTACGAATATTATTCTAAGAACTGGTTTGCTTCATATCCTTCTATTTCCTGAACTATTCTAAGAGATATCATTCAGATCCATTTTATAGGAACTTTTATGTAGTTTAATATTGCGCATAAACTGTTTTTTGCTAAATCCCATAGCTTTTTTTTGCGTATTTAGGGAAAACTGGGGGGAAATATTTAAAAGTGCCTCCCACCCCCTGCTCACCCCCTATCCATGGGACTTTTACTATGTTGTTTAGGACACTTTCCCCCACATCTCTGCCAAATTTCAAAACTACATAATTTTTTTGTGCCTATTTTTTTCTTTCTTGCATGGAATATAATGTATTTTCCATTACATGTACTGCTTGTAACGTGATCGGATATTTCATAAATTCAACTTCAATGGTTCTGTAAGTTCCAGGATGTAAGTACACAATATACAGTTTGTATACAAAGATATAAACCCTAAATATAGAGAAAGTGCGATATATGGTTTTCTTTATAAATCTCGAAATTTGGCTGAAATTTTAAATTGTTATAACTTTTGAACATTTCAAGGAAAAATAACAAATGACAACTACTTTAAAGTGAATTTATTTCCCTACAACTTCTTTCATGAGAACATTGCTGTATACCTAAGGGCTTAAGCGCTAGAAGGAAAAGTGTGTCGAAAAGCGTGAGGCGAAAGAGCTTTTTTCGAAATTTTTTTATTTTCGCTGGCAGATAGCTCAAAACCTATTGGAAATAGACAGAAATGTTTAGGATAAAACTTGTAGGAAATTTTATCAGCTTGATTTTTGTATATAGCAAAATTTTCTTTACGATGCACCATTGTTTAGATATAAGTGAAAAACCTAAAAACATGACCTTCTGCGGGCCCCCCGCTCAACCCCCACCTTCGGGGACTTTTAGTATGTTGTTCAGGACACTCCCTCCGACAACTCTGCAAAATGTAAAAACTACACGATTTTTTTTTTCCTATTTGGTGTTTTTCGACCTTTATTGTCTGGACTATTAAGAAGGCTCAAGATTCTGAATATGGGCGGGAACTTTAATGCAGTATAGACCTACACTGTATACATGATTTAGAGTGATGATGTGATGGTCAAACCAAAAGTAAAGGTGATAAATCAAGCCTAATATATATATATATATATAGTTATCTCTCATAATAGCTAAAGCTATAGGTACTATTAATTCAAAATTACTTTTAAACACTATTGCAATCAAAACTAACTAATAGGCCTACCTTTACTACAAAAAAAATGCTGTTCTACTGTTTTAAAATTTCAAAGTTTATTTCGGAGGGGAAAAGATAAAAAAAATTAACTTCCTGGAATTTTTCCATCGGTTATGGGCTAAAAGCTATAAGTTTGTCAAATTTCAAGATTCTAGCTCATCTGGAAGTGAGTATATATCAATGTTAATAAGTGGTTGATTATACTGTCGTAGATGTGAAAGATGTTACGGTTATCTGGCCAGTTTTCCCATACTTATGTGGCAGCTAGGATCACCAATTGTTTTACACTTATGGCTGTTGTATGTGCCAATATTTTTGCCAAATTTTACGATTTTATCTATCCTATAAGTGGGTCAAATATTACATCATGTGAGGAAAATATACAACATTTACTAAAAATATACAAATGGTGCAAAATATGTTGCACAAACTTTCTCGCATATACGAGTTAAAAGCTAGCACAGATAAAAGTAAATTAGAAAACAAATTTTACTTAATACTTTTTTTTTATAAACTAACATGTATCTAGAACGGAAAGCATCAAGGCCGATGTTTATGTACAATGCTTTTAACGTGAAATAATAATAAAAATAATAATCAAAGGCGGAGTGTGTATATTTTGACTGGATTTACACGTTAGTCAATAAATTTTGTTTGTCTAAGTAAATTAGGCATTTGACAAAACTTATTACCTGCCCATAACGAAAGAACTCTATTTGAGCAAAGATACAAGAAAGCTAAAATATCCTAATTCATTAATAACCTAAAACAATAAATCATACTTGGAAACTTCTATGTGATTATGATTATCACCAGGGCCCGGATTCTAATGACATGTCATATTTTTATTGAAGCTGCATAGACATTGCCTACTTGTAGATAAATCCTAATCATGGCCTCTAGATTATAGAAATGCAGTTTTATTAGCCATTTTTGTCATTTTATGAATTTTTGTATTTTTAGGGCATTTATTTCAATTTTAGGTCATTATTTTGTCATTTTCAAGTCATTTCATTCATTATTTAGTCATTTTCATGCGTTTACATTGAGTTTATTTACTTTTTTGTCGTCTTATTTTCCCATAGGGTAATATTTAAATAAATTACTTGGTTAGTATAATGCAACATTTTTTGTAGGATCTATTTTAAAAAGTATTTTCTTACTTTTCTTCTCAAAAGCTCCAATGAAGAACAAAGAACAAATATTTTAGACCTACAACATCCTTTCTGCGTTTACAGTTTTTCAATTATGTACAACTTTGTGTGTACAATAATAATTTTTATAAATAAAATATCAGTTTTTAGGTCATTCTTTACAGTTATTAAATCATTTTCCTTAAAATTTAGGGTCTTTTATAGGTAATTTTTCAAACAACTTTAGGTCATCAGAATCCGGGCCCTGATTATCACCCACAAGATATGAACTTTAAATATTTAAGGACCATATCAAATAGTGAGGAAACTGACTGGCGAATAATGCTATAAAGAAACTAATAATACATAAAACTTCACACGGAAACAGTTTAAAATGCACGTGCTAGGGTTAATGTTTACAGCATTTCCCTCGCGGGCGACGTCATCATGCGCACCGAACGATATTAGGTAACTGCGCATGGCAAATGAGCACCCCTTGCCATTCCACTGCTTCGACAGTGCTACTACCATTACGAAGAGAACTTATAATTATAATAACAATGGAATAATAATAATGATAAATCTAGAACTAACAAATATGAGACTATATTGACTCACATAATTAGCATGAAATTTGAAGCAAGTTCATAAAAATCTGGTATGTAACTGTAACAGGCTGCTCTTAACGTGTCAAACATGTGTGAGTCTTTCAGGCAGGATCAGTATTTGTATTTTTTTTTTTTTAATATATGTTCAGAGCTGAAAACAAAACTTCACAAAGAAATGTTGAATCAAGGCACTCAAAACATATTCCATAAGCTCACAAGTAATAATGAATGAAACATACTTATTGTAAGAATAGCTTATGGCACTGCAATGAAGTTAATCATAAGGACGCTGGCCTGTTTCTTGAATAAAAAAGCAGCTATAACAAATTTCCTGAGCTTCACGTTGGGGCTTATGTGACGAAAAGTAAAATCTTCATTCAAATGAACAATAATGTCTAAATATTAATTAAAATTTAATTTAGAAATTAATTGCGGAGAGTGACATAAAGGGGCCACGTTGGATCGGGCTGATTTCTCATGTTTGTTTCTTATTGTTATTATTAATAATTATTACTTGGTCAGATTTCCTGTATAACTATATAAGCCAAAATTGGAGGAAACATGCAACTTTTTTGTTTTACATCCAAGTTTCTTTAAAAGTTCTGTATATTTCATTTCATAATAGTAATGTTATATCGAGGAACATAACAACTAAGTACTGGTAATGAAGGTTCTTGCATTATTGAATGGAAGAAGGCAACATACAATTTCTTTCATGTTAAATATTGAAGAAGTCTTTTCCATAATTACCAAGGATCAATAGCTTTCACGAATCAACAGAAGAATAGAAACTTTACATGCTTCAAAACATTACATATGAAACACATTCTCACTAATGATGTTAATCATGTGATAGTGTTTTGGGATTCCAACTGGGTGATTAAGTTATGGTCCGTAAATTATGGTAACATTTGCCCTACTATGGGTTCTGTTTTCTCGATAATCCACATTATGTGCCTGAGTGTCCAACTTTTTCCTTTTTATAATGTGGTCACCTTATTGTACAGTTCCATAGATCTTCTGCAGGTGAGAATCTGCAGGTACCTGTGGCTTGGCCCACATTTATGAATTTAATCAGTAGATTTTTTAAAATCATTTAAGAGCAAACTAATTAAAATGTATTTATTAACATTTACACTAAATCATAAACAATTAGAACGATTAATAATGAAAAAGCTAAAAATCCGGCTTCATGGTACATTTCACGATTAGAAAGCCCCACCTGGAAAAAGCAACTTATAAAAAAAAAAAATCAGAGCGGGCCAAAAAATCAAAGCGATTGACAAATTGATGTGTTATGTTGAAAAAGAATGTTTCAGCGATGCTGATATTTCCTGGATGGAGCAATTCACTTTACAATTGAATACCTTCTACACGGAAACAGCACTCACATAATATCTAATACAATTCAAGTGTTAAAATAATTAATTGAAGTACTATAAACAGTAGAGCATGTTGTAAAACTTGAACAGAGTCAACATTTATTTAATATTTACACTTCTTGCTCCACTTACAAGAAGCAAGAAGTGTAAATATTAAATAAATGTTGACTCTGTTCAAGTTTTATCTAATACATATTTGAGCTGGTGTTTTCGTGTAGACCACTGCTCAAAAAGGATCTAAAAAGGGTATTCAACTTTAGTTTGTGCTCTAACAATGTTTGATTTTTCTACAAAGTTTGTTTGCCTTCTTTTGAAAATTAGCTGTAAACAGCCAGATGTGTTTCGCTTCAGTGATAGTATTACTGTAAGTCTAAAAAATTTAGATTCCATTTTGCTTCAACTGAATTATAAGTATCATATATCAAATTTTCATTATCAGGAAATTTCAAACTTTTTAACCACGTGGACTCTAATTTCTAATACAAAATTGTTCCTGTATGTCCCTTATACTAACTCTCATATTTAAGGTTAACAAAAACCCAGTATTTACAGCATTATTTTTGTATTCACTTTCAATTAAAAAGATTGAAAAATAGATCAAGTAACCTGATAATGACTGCCTGCGTGGTCTCATGATTAGCGAAGCTGGGTACAAAACTGCAGGCTTGGGTTCCATCTCCTGTACCTCTTCAGATTTTTCTGAGATAGGGTCTGGAACGGGGTGCACTCAGCCTCGTGATACAAACTGAGGAGCTACTTGACTGAGAAATAGCAGCTTCAGTCAGGAAAACCATCATTCGCAGCCATGGGTGTTAGCATGCTGACCACATGCCCCCAATCTGCCTATGGCAGGTGACACAGCAGTCAGATGGTAGACCTTATCCCTTGAGGGATGTAGCACCACAGAGCTTAGTTGGTTTAACCTTATAATAAACTTGTGATTTCAGAATGCATTACAACAGCTGTACTTCAACACAGTTGGGAAGTGATCTCTTGGGAATTTTTATGCGTACATCAAAAAGTCCATTTTTGAGTGGGGGATATTTGAGACAGTTTTCATTATTCCCAATAACACAGTGTGATGATCAGGGCCCGGATTCTGATGACCTAAAACTGTTTGAAAAAATGACCTATAAATGACCCTAAATTTTAAAGAAAATAATAATTATAAAAAATGACCTAAAAACTGATATTTTATTTATAACAAATTATTATTGTACACACAGTTATAGACTAGTTTGTACATAATTGTAAAAACTGTAAATAACTGTAATGTTGTGAATGTTCTTTTCTCACGCAAATTTATACCGGCACTGAGGAGTCAAAATTCAGCACAACCTTTTGTGGTCTGCCTGAATATATTGTTGTTTATTAAGGGTAAACAGTAGTTTGCACTCTCAAATCCAAGCAGGTGGCAGAATCTGGTGCCAAGTCAATTTAATAACAATAGTAATATAATACAAAATTTTGGCGTTTCTTTGTTTCTCACTTCCGACTGAGACATGTCAACACTTTAACGCCGAATTTTTCTTTCTTGCATTAAACAAACAACACTTCAAAGACAGCACCGCTAGTGACAAAAAAAAAAGTTAATACACTCAATGTAAATACATGAAAATAACTAAATAAGGAAGCAAATGACACGAAAATGACAAAATGACCTAAAATTGAAATAAATGCCCTAAAAATATAAAATTGCATAAAATGACCTAATAAAAATGCATTTCTATAATCTACAGGCCACGATTTCACAAGTTGGCAATGTCTATGCACCATCAATAAAAAGATGACATGTAATTAGAATCTGGGCCCTGGTGATGATTATTAGACCATGCAATTTTAGTTTATATTTTCAAGGCTATGGCATAAATCAAGGAAATTCTAAATTACCACATTTGTGATTTGATTCTGAAGTTTTGAAATTTAATAAAATAACAAATTTAGGCTATATCAGACTAATTTTGAATATCCCATTTCTAAAGTCTTTGATAAATAATTTTAAATTGGATTAACAATACAAGTACTATATTACAATTATATTATATAGTAATACATTTTATAATATAGTGCAAAAATTCCTGTATGTACCAATGGATGAACAAGATGGGTTGATATTCTGGCACTTAAAACAGATGGACATGAGATAATTGTTGTCCCTACCATCAGGTTTGAGCAGAGTTATCATGACGCATTAGAAGTCCACACAGAGAACTCTATCATTTACCAGCTTACCGAAGAACATTTTAAGGATAAGTATCATCTGCTGGACCTTAAAGTGTATGGACTTGCTTATTGGTACCCGTGGAGCTATTCCATAGTGTTTTGAGGAATTCAGGAAGGGATTTAATCTACCAGGTTCCTTGAGAGACAGAACTGTTCTGTTCTTCACAAATCATGTTAAATCCTCTACAACCAAGCTGGACACACCCCATAATAATGTCAATGCATATGAGTTTCCTTAACCTTAAGTTACATCTATTAAAAACCAAAAGATCACTTGTGGGATTCCTATATTTTAATCTCACAAATCTGAGTGGTTGAATAAGTTTTTGTTCTTCATGGATATACTTTCACAGGTTAAAAAGAAAGAAAGATAAAATAGAAAGATTTCAGGAAAAAGGAACAAAAATACTGTACCCTAGAGCTTTACAGGATTATTTAATGTTCTGAAACATTATGACAAGAAAATAAGGATAGAAAAACATACACATCACATAGGGCCTAACACATAACTCATTCTATTCATACGCTTGCATTTAAACACTTATAACTTTCTTTACTATAAAATTACTTCTTTCACTCCAATAAATTCATTCCTTTAAGCATAATTGCAGTTCCCAAGGGTTTAAAATCTATGGCCAACATATACACAGACCTTTCAACCAGATATAATCAATTAACATAATATAAATTTAAGAAAAGTATGGGAAGAATTCAAATTTTGTACCATATGCCTACAGAACTGAAAAAGGAAATGTTTAAACTCTGTAGATGAGATATTATCCACAACAATTTTTAGAATGGCTATGATTTGCGTGATGTTTCCAAATGCAGATCTCTTCGCGTGGAAGGCCTAAAAGGAACGATGTGATCAGTCCTGGGCAGTAGCTACTTTTAAAAAATGTCCTCACTGCATCATTTCCATTGACATCCTAGGAGAAGACCTGTATAAAAAAAAAATTGAAATGTTGCTGCTTAAACTTTTTTCTCTAAAATTTATAAAGAAAAAACATTTATTCAACATTTACAGTAAACCTTTGTACTACAATAGAGTACTAAAACTTTACTCTCGGTAACTCGATATTCCGTGAAACTAGAGTATGTTTGTGATTTTTACCAAATGAAACTGTAGATACTGTAGTTAGGATGGGTAGAAAAAAAGGAATGATAGTAGAAAGGATTTTGAAATATTAGTATCCAAATATAAATTTGGATAAAAGCAATGTAATAAAAGTATGTATGAAGTATTTAAATGAAGGCACATGAGATGATAATTGGGTAAGAAAATTAAAAGACATTGGAAGGGGGGATATTTGGCAATGAGGAGGTCGGGTTTTTTGAAGGAAAGTAAAAAAAAAAAAGATTGGACATAGAAAAACAAGAGATTTGGTCTAGCTTTGTAAACAAAAGTTGAGTTTATATAGAGTAATTAAAAAAAGAACGGGAAGAGAGAAATACCATATTTGGATTGTTGTCATAAGTCTGGAAGGAAGGAAAACGCATGGATGAGAATGGGGGGGGGATACTTCTAAAAGGGTTAATGAAAGACAAAAAATGAAGGTTGTGAGAACATGAAGTAAAGCGGAAGGAATATCACACTACCTAACAGAATGTGAAGAGGTAAAACGGTGGAGGGACGAAATTTGGGAGGCAAAATGGGAAAATTTATATAGCGAGATAATAGTCATTAAGATATTAAAATTCCGGGGAGAAGCCAAAACAAAGAAAATAGGGGAGTATTTTCAAAAAGTGAGAGAGAAGTGGCTGAGGATAATTGAAATATATTAAGAGTGAATAAAATAGGAAAGGTGTGATAAGATAATCAGAATCCCCAATCCTGCATAGAATCTCAGGGTGTAGATAACTATGTACCGGTATGTAATTATTAGGGCTAGGACTTTTAGGTAAATACATATTTTTTTTGCTATTACTTATGATTTCTGAACTTTGTCAAAGTTCCGGTTGGGACCTTTGGATTCAAAATACTGAGTTGCATATCACATAAAAAAATATATTTTCGATATTTCTTATTTGAATAAATATTTTTGGTAACTTAATTATTTTTACATATTTTATCACATATCATGTTTAGAAATGAATATTTTGACAGTTTTTGTAAAATTGCACCATATTTTCAATGTGTTGCGTTGTTATGTTGAGTCAGAGAATAAATCAGGACTGATTTGGCCTTCATTAGTGCAAATTTCTGTTTCCTCTCACACTGCAAACAAAGTTGGAAACAACAAAACAATTGTTGACAGAATCAATAAAAGAAATCAAACACATTGAAAAAAAACTTAACAAAATCAGTGGTACAAAAGCAAACAAAATTAAAGAAAAATTCCTGTCATGCCTAAATAAGAATGAAAAG
The DNA here is from genome assembly GCA_964059195.1 of Ectobius pallidus. Classification (NCBI taxonomy): domain Eukaryota; kingdom Metazoa; phylum Arthropoda; class Insecta; order Blattodea; family Ectobiidae; genus Ectobius; species Ectobius pallidus. Next base: position 107,655,186 of record CAXKWD010000007.1, on the reverse strand, counting down.
TTACAAGTGTTGCGCAAGATTTCAGATATTTTAATGGGTAACAGTGTAAAGAACTTGGAGCAGATGGAACATCTGAGTGTCAGTGTTACAAATATGCAAGATGTTGAACGTACATTTTCAAGATACAAGTCTCTGTTCCGTGAAAATCGTCACTGCTTTAAGATGCACAACTTAAGATCTACTTTTGTCGTTCACTGCAACAGTTCTACACTTGCTGACTAGAATGACTAGATGAGTAGGGTTACTTCTGTAAATATTGGTTAAATAAGTCAATTAAAATATTTTCATATTTCTTAACATATTTTCGACTTTTTAAACACATAATAAATATTTTCGTTTTTATAAGCACCTAAAAGTCCGAGCCCTAGTAATTATGTAAATAAATTCTATTCTATTCTATGATTTCAACTTACATCAGTGAAACACTGAACAATCTAGGGTCTCAAAATAAACGTGTTGCCTTTGATGTGGTAACTGCAATTCAATATTCAGGGACCTTGCAAGACACAATGGCAATGATGTATTTGCCAACCTGAAGAGGCTGGTAGAAAATTCACTGGTTGGAGTGGGATGTCCTGCACATGTCCTCGGCACGGCACAACAAATCTGCTTGATACTAACCTACAGACTTTGATAATAAAGATATATCAGGTGTGGGAATAGAGTAACCGAACAATTTTTTGTAAACATTTTATAGATAAAGTAAAATAAAGTGATCTCTATATAGGCCATGGAGGCTCTTTGAGACATTCGGCACTGAAGGTGATAAGGATCAGCCTTAAGCACTGGCCACTTTTACTCCCATCCCCCAGGATTCCTCCTGGTGGCTAAGTCAACTCCAGAGCCATAATGCCACCAGAAGGATTAGGTCAATGGATAAATCCCATCTACCTCTCTGGGGATCGAATCCACAGTGCTCTGGTTTGTAACGCTTGCTCAATCAACTACGCCAGTACCCAGTGAAAAATTAGGACCAACCATGACAAAGAAGGTGTATCTCCTTCCAAGCAAGTAAAGTTATAAATTTGGCTATGTCAGTGGTTATAAAGAAGGTAGGGTACCCATGCTGCATTGGAATTTGACTTCCCTGCTTCATCAGACTTGAACTGGGTTCTTTTTAATGCATACTTGATCTTAGGAGGGGAAAAAAAGTCGAATGGGGCTTGGACTGGGCAGTAGAATGGATGTTCTAACACATACAGTTCTTGTGCTTCCTTGATAGCACATTGTGTGTTGGTGTTTGTTGTCTTGGTGTCATTCTTCCACATTTCACTTCCTCTTCTTACTCGTTCATGTAGGTTTTCCAGTACCATATTTGCTTGCTGTAATTTACGCTGTTTTTATCTTATTTTGGTCAATGAAAAATAGGATTGCATAAAATACTGATTTTATAAAAAAGGTCTTGATAAGGTAATTAAAAACACAGCAGGCCTACTTTTTGATAATTTTACAGAAATTATGCAGAAAATTGATTTTATTTACTGAATCCTGCTTTATTTACACACTGTGATAACCACAATTAAACAAATTCACATGAAATATCATGTGATAAGTTGTGGTCTGACCATTTCCAGTATTTAAACTATTGGATTTTTCATAAAAATGAAAGTATTTTCATACAAAAGCTTTTCTGTCATGTGTGCCTTTTATTAGGAGTGAAGAAGAACATTTGGAATAACAGGGGATTTGGGGACTTCTCAAATTCAGCTCTACCTAACCTACAAGAAATAAGGGAAGATTAAGAAAAAATCACTATCCATATTCAGGAACTGATTTAGCATTTCACTTCCCTTCAGAGCCATAAGCCATACCTACACTGCTCTTAATGAATTTTCAACTCTCGAGAAAGTTGACAGATAAAAGTGTAAAAATTGATTATACAGTCAAACCTCTGTACAATGATATTTGGGGGCCCTAACATATTGTATTGTTATATGAGGTTTATTGTTATATTGAGGGATTGTGATATACCACATATTAGAATGACTGCATGAAGAAAACTGTTTAATCCACAGAATAATTCATGGAATGGACATGCGAAGAAATGGAACTACAAATCCAAATCCTAAAGAAAAAATCTAATTTTGTTTACTCAACTTACTGACTCCCGTTGATTTGTAAAAAAAGCCACTTTACATCACCACACTAAAAATTACTATTGAGACTAATTTAGCATCACAGATCACTCCACGCTTCTAGCCTAGGCTTGTGTTAGAAATTTCAAACTTGTAAATGATGGGAAGAGGAAAGGTGGGGGAAAAAAAAGAAAGAAAGAAAAGAAAGGAAAAAAAAAATTTACCACAAAACTAAGGCAAACTAGAACTTTTGGTCCTTAAGGTGTTTATTTGCACAAGCTGGGCATGTTGATAGCGGACGATTTTAGCCTCAGTGATCCTATTTTCAACCCCTCATGAACCTTTCTTTTTTGGAATTTCTAAGAAAGGTAACAGTTATCAGGCTCCCAGGAAACAATACTGGTGATTGGGAAGGACATTAATCTCATACTAGCTACCATCCATAGGACAAAGCTACTGATTTGCAGTAACAATTAAATATCCAAATATAAAAAGCATTTTGTAAAATAGCATCATCGTTTACGTGATTCAAATTTAAAATTATTTACATATGAAATTCGCTGAGACCAAAGAAAAATATTGCTATATGCGGGTTTATTGTTATATCAATCTTTGTTATACAGAGATTTGACTGTTAATTAGTTTTCCAACTTGAACTTTGTTACAAGAAGGAAAAACAGTATAAAGCCACAAAAAATGGTGTGACTACAGTTGAAGAACAGTACACGAGACTGCAAAGATGGCCAGTTACTTTATACCAGCTCACAATGCCAGTGTTGAAAGATATTTTCACAGATAGAAGCACAGAAGAAAATCTAAACTTATCATAGATTCTGTGAAAAAAGGACTTGCTTTAGTGAAATTCAATTTCAGACTTTTCACATGCAAAAATATCTTGCACTACTACTTGCATTATACAGGGTGCGGCCGAAAGAACGCCCCGATTTGGGAGATAGATATCTATGTGGTGGGTGGGGTAGAGGGGCGGGGTGAATATTGCCGAACAGCAACTTAGGTACCGTTTTAATTTAGACCATGGCTTGGTCAGGAGTGCATCGCGCTTATGCCACAGAGCAGTTTATTTAAAATGGCGAGTCTCCGACAGCAACGCAGCACAAGAACGCAGCGTGCCTTTCCCGTACATTTCGAGCTCCAAGACGGGACATCTGAAAGTCAAGGTGTACCAACATCATCCCCAAACTTTGGAAGCTCTTAAGGAGGCAATCCAACAGGAATTTGCTATTCTGCCCGAAATGACAATGAGAGTCATGGACAACTACCGAGAGAGGCTCAATTAGTGTATAAACAATGGAGGCCGCCATTTGAAAGATGTTCTCTTCAAAACACGTTCATGTAAATGGCATCATGTGTACTTTCAAAGAATTACATAAGTTTTTTCATATTTTATTGGGTTTGGATATATTTGCCTTCTGTAATCGGGGCATTCTTTTTGCCGCACCCTGTAAAAAGGAAATGTTAATAATGATTAAGTCGAGTGAAAAATACGCAAGGGCAACAAACAAAGTCAAAATATGAAGAATGTGATTCAATTCTGTAACACAGGTTTGTGACAGGATGAATAGGGAAAGGCATTTAGAACATGGTAACCCTAGATATAAGATATTTCTAAGTTTAGAATTGGGAAAGTTACTAGAAGTAACTAAGTTACAGTTACAGTAACCAAGAAAAGAAAGAGTTACAGTTACAGTTACTGTAAGTCAAAAGTAACTTTGTCCATTAAACAGCTATCAATACAGTTAAGTTACTTTTTAAAAATTATAATCATGACTTATCTGTATAGAAATAATGGATGGCTATGTATGTAGAAAAGAAACAACCACTAAATGTCAATCAATGGAAAATGGCATAGAAGTACACGTAAAAGAAAAACCTGTACCACAGGTTGCCAACTGAACAGCCATAGTATTATAAGGTAAATTTTAAGAAATATATATGTACAGTATTATAAAAACCTTTTTCTGTGATTATTTAAATTTACTTGGAATAAAATCATAATACAGTGAACTCTCGATAAACCGGACTAAAGTGGGTAGGGGTCTGTTCAAGTTATGAAATGTCCGGCTTATGGAGGGGAAAAGAGGAAATGGTATCTAAGTAATGAAATTTCGTGTTTCAGTTACAAGAAAAATGTATGAGGCAGAATATAGGCAACTTACAGTTGCTACGAAAACAAATAACACTTCAGTAGTGTCTTAAAATTTCTAGTAAGTGTCAGAAATACATACTGTTACATTATTAGGACACGATGATGATTGATGTGGGCACTTTGAGCATATTTTTTTGAGGAGATTTATGCCGGGAGAAACTGTAAATGTTCCTCTGTGTACACTTTTTCTGTTGCTTTTGAATAATTACTTCTCTTGCTGTCCTGAAGTGGCCATAGAATGGCTGTAGATCTGGGTCTGGGTCGTCAAGAATCTGTCCGAGTTATCCGAAGTCCGGCATATTGAGGTCCGAATTATCAAGAGTTCACTGTACTGTATTAATAGACATACCACAAATGGGCCTAGCTTTGCATGTGGTCATGTCTACATTGCATGTTGCAGAAGACTTGTTCAGTGCTTAATTTCTAAAATTTTGGGTGGTGGAACATGCCCACAAATTTTCCCACTTTTCAACCACAGGCCCCCCATAAAGATTGCAAGTTTCGATTTTTGAAAGCTTGTTATAAAATAATGAGAAATATACTTTTCTGAAATTCGGATTTTTAAAACATAATTTCTTATAATCAAAACAACAAAACCACAAGATTTAATATAAACAGCAGGTGCTATGTAATATTCTTATATACTTCGTAACCTAAATTTATTGTTAATGAGTACATTTTTAAAACATTTGGAATTTTAACTGAGCTCAAGTTATAGAAACTGAGTTCATACTTCAGTGGCTCAAAGAAGAAAGAAAAAATTGGGAAATTACTTCAAACACGATAAAAAAAACAGTAAGTTGAATTAAGAAAAACAATCCCATAAAACAATAATGTCTTTATTAAACACCTCGTTTTATTTTTTTTGCCCATGTGTCAAGTACAGAATGAGACAAGACACAGGTTCATATCTAGCCACAGGAGGTCCCAGAAGAAAATGCACAATAAATCACCGAGTGACCAATTATAGTTACAGTTACATTATGATTTAATACACGTGTACTATTTTAAATCTCCGGTGTGGGCATGTTCCAGTGAGTTCCAGTAACCGAAACTCTGAGGCACAGTTTCATTAAAAAAATCTGTGTGAAAAAAAAAAATAATAATAATAATAATAATCCCTGGGAAGTGCCGGAACACAGTTCCACCCCGTTCAGGTCAAAATCGAGCACTGGACTCGTTCGGTAGGCCATGCTAGTATTATTTATCCTCTCATTGGCTCACACAGATCTAGCATATTATTCATTGGTTCTGACTGAATGCAGATCAATGCTGCCATTTAAATTTTTCCACCCTGTTTCAAAGTCCATGTTTTCCCATGGTCTGGAAATTATTTATTTCAGTTAAACTCTTAGCTCTACATGTTTTTTTTTTTTTCCTTTCTTTTCTTTATTTTTTGGTTGTTATGGGGCTATAACTGCTTTGTATTCTTTTTCCATTTTTTGTACACAATTTGTTTTTTCCCCTGGCATAAAAAATCACACTTTTAGTAAAGGCCTGCATTTGTTTGCTTCCATGTCTGAGAGAATTGGAGATTGGAGTTATTCTCAAGAGACATGACTGGAATACACTCACTGCTGCATATAAAATTTTCAAATCAAACTGAAATCTAAATTCTAATAGGCAAGAAATAAATGCATTAACAGCACTAAGAGTTATAATTGGGTCATTTCCTGGGTATGTCTTAGAATATTAGGCACAACTGATGAAATTTGTTTCATAGCAGCACAAATCAGAAAGTCAAGGATGTAGAAACGGTATACAATCTATAACTAGCTGGGTGCAGCATTGGAGGAAATATAGTACTGAGTAATTGCTGCCTGCAGCGAACAGAGAGGTTACAGCACGTAGATTGCATGCATTGTTAAATAGATTGAAATTTTTATTATTATTACAAAATAATAATCCCAGTATTACACTCTTTGTGATTCTAAAAAAAATAATAATAAAAATAAAATAATACATGGATACTTTAATAATTAGTGGCAAAACTGTCTGTATTTGGCATTATCAGCAGTAAACAATGCACGCTGATAACAATGAGAAAGAAGACCATCTGATCTGTGTTGCCTGCAAGTTGGAAGATTAATAATCACTTCTATAAGTTTTTTGTCATGAGTTTAATTGTATATTCTTATCTGTAGTGCTCTAAAACATAAAAAAAAAAATCTTTGTTAAAATTGAGATTGCAAGAGGCAAGAATGCTAGACAGTGACATACAACATTACTGGAAGCTTATAGTAGAGAGGCTTTGCCATATTGTACCGAGGCTAGGTGGGCAGAGGGAAGATGTCCATCAACAACATAGAGCTGGCAGACCACAATCAGCAAGTTATGATGTGCACTGTAAGAGCACTGCTGGAAGAGCATCGTTGTTGGATTTGTATTAAATAGCAATGGAAGTTGGAATTACTCCTGGTACGATTCTTCACATATTGGAGATTATTTTTGAGCACTACAATAATGTGCCTGTTTCAAAATATTTTCTTTGCTGTTAATTCAAATGTTGCCACTAATTGTCGAATAAGGTTTACATGAGACAAAAAAGAATTTTGATACTTTGTTATTAATAAAAGTAACTTAAAGTTACTTTATGTACATAATAATACTATCAATTGTTACACTTTTTGAAAATTAAGTGTTCCTTGTAATGGCAATGTGATACTGCTCAGTTCTATTTAAGTTCATCTCATGTGGAAAAAGTTTGTAAAATTGAAAAATCTGTTACATATAATTGTGACACTAGAATACGAAAAACTTACTCTTTTTTAGTGAAGAAATTCAACTCCCCTTGTAGATTATCTTCATCCTTATTATTACCCACAGGCTTATGGTCACCTACGTCTACATCCTTGCTGTAAGAACCTTTGTGGAACCCCAGGGCAACAGCAGTTTTAAACACAGTGTCAGAATTTGGATGTTTCAATGATTCTTTTTCAGAACACGAATGTACCTGTACTTGATGTAGTGTACTGTATAGTATATTGCACTTTGTACAACAGTAGACTGATTTTCCACCAACTGACCTGGTTTCATAAGTGACATCTCCACCTGTATTTTCTTCCTCCATATTGTCATTTGTAGGGTCATTTGCACTTTCACATTCATCAAAACCGTTATTCATACCACCTGAAACTTTATTGTTATTTGTATTCTGATCTTCAGAGTTAATAGTAACTGATTCACTACTTTTCACATCATTTTGAGAGTTATTTGTAACGCATGCACTACTTTTGTCTTCCTTCTCAGAATTATCAGTAACACACTCACTATTTTTCACATTATTTTGAGAGTCATTGCTAATGCATTCACTATTTTTTTCTACAATGTCAGAGTTACCAGTAACACATTGAATATTTCTCAGTTCATTTTGAGTGTTACTAGCAATGCACTCACTTTTTTTCTCTTCATGCTCAGAGTTACCGGTAATGCATTCACTATTTTTCAGTTCATTTTGAGTGTTACTGGTAACATGTTCACTATTTTTATCTTTATTTTCAGAGTCACTATTTTTCAGTTCATTTTGAGAGTCACTGGTAATGCATTCACCATCTTTCTGAGAGTTATCACATTCACTATTTTTTGGTTCGTTCTCAGAGTTAATGGTAACACATTCACTAAGTCTTTGTTCATTCTCAAGAGCTGGTTTTTCAGTTAAATTTTTATTTTTTTCTTCTTTGCTCATGTGTTGTGATGTCAAACTCTGATCAACCTTACTATTTGTTTTTGTTTTTTGCACATTACATTCATTATCCAATTCCCCAATGTGCGCTGTATCCTTATATTTCTCTTCACTGCTGACGTCATTCATATCATTCTCTCGTACTTCACTTAAATTTTTCTTTTCATTTTCAAACTTCCTTACCTTTTCTTCTCCAGAAAATACACTAGTAGATGACTCCATAGTATTATCCATATAAACTACTGGTGTGGATAAGACCTCTACGTTAATCTTTTCTGCTTCATCGGTTAAACCTTTTTCACAAGAAGATATCCCAGATGCAGGCGTGGAAAAGTTTTCTACATTCATCTTTTCTGTTCTATCAGTTAAATCTTTCTCACAAGAAGATGCCCCAGATGGAAGTGTGGCAAACTCCTCTACATTCATTTTTTCTGCTCCATCAGTTAAATCTTTCTCACAAGATGCCCTAGATGCAGGTGTGGAAAAGTTTTCTACATTCATCTTTTCTGCTCCATCAGTTAAATCTTTCTCACAAGAAGATGCCCCAGATGCAGGTGTGGAAAAGTCTTCTACATTCATCTTTTCTGCTCCATCAGTTAAATCTTTCTCACAAGAAGATGCCCCAGATGCAGGTGTGGAAAAGTTTTCTACATTCATCTTTTCTGCTCCATCAGTTAAATCTTTTTCACAAGAAGATGCCCCAGATGCAGGTATGGAAAAGTTTTCTACATTCATCTTTTCGGCTCCATTAGTTAAATCTTTCTCACAAGAAGATGCCCCAGATGCAGGTGTGGAAAAGTCATCTACATTCATCTTTTCTGCCCCATCAGCTAAATCTTTTTCACAAGAAGATGCCCGAGATGCAGGAGAAGAAAAGTTTTCTATATTCATCTTTTCTGCTCCATGGGTTAAATCTTTCTCAGAAGAAGATGCCCCAGATGCAAGTGTGGAAAAGTCATCTACATTCATCTTTTCTGCTCCATCAGTTAAATCTTTTTCACAAGATGACGACCCAGATGCAGATGTGGAAAAGTTTTCTGCCCCATCGGTTAAATCTTTCACACAAGAAGATTTATCAGATGCAGCTGTGGAAAAGTCATCTACATTCATCGTTTCTGCTCCATCAATTAAATCTTTCTCACAAGAAGATGCTCCAGACACATTATCTGGGTTCTTCAATACCAGGTCTACAGATGCATTAATTATATCTGATATATATACCAGATCGCCAACACCTTTCTCCTCTTTGTCTGTGTTAACTGCGATTTCACTTGTAGATTTCTCAACTGTAGAATCGCCAACACCTTTCTCCTCTTTGTCTGTGTTAACTGCGATTTCACTTGTAGATTTCTCAACTGTAGAAACGGAATGAACATTTTTTGGTTCTTTGCCACAAGTGTTGTCAATAAGATGTCGTTTCACATTTCCCCAATTAGCAAATTCTCTGTTGCAATTTGGGCACCAAGCTGCTTTACTAGGTTTTGTTTTTGAGATCTTCTTTTTTATTGTTCTATCTGTAACACTTACACTCATTCGATTTGGTTTCTCACTTAAGTCCTCCATCCCACTAACAACAGCAGTTGCAGGTTTTTTTTGCTCCCCTTCCTTACTTATATACATGTCCTTTGATGTTTCATTTAAAATTTTAAAACTGACACGATCACTTAAATGTTTCTTCCCATATTCTGCTTCATCGTCACTGATCTCAGTACTGCGTGTCATGACAGCTGGAGACATGGCAGGGCTCCGTAATTTCTTCCTTTTTCTTTTATTTCCACATGCTTGAGCAAAATGCTTCTTCAAGCTACTTAAAAGGGGAAAGGATTTGTTACAGCTTGGACAAGGCCATGTTTCAGTTGTTTCGCTGCTCTTTTGAACTTTTTCACCTGTGGCTTCACTAGTACTTTTAATCACAGACACCTTGTTACTAGGAAGAGATATTTCCTGTGGAGTATTGTGTGTCACCTAAAAATGAAAATACAAACATGAGAATTTTCTGTTCCAATAAACAAAAAATAATAAAATGTAATAGCATTAAACCGTTTGTAATTTTTCAAAATTGCTAATTAGGAAACAAATAACGATATTACATACATCAGAATAACTACAGTAAAACCTTAATAAAATTCAGGGGAATAACTTTTTGGTTTAACCCTTTCACTGCTACAGCTGTATATATGTGTAAGCACGTATCAGTGCTGGCCATGCTATTGTTGCATCTATACGATACACCATTTTGCATGCCAACAGATGAAAGAAATTCTCCATGAAAGTGACTCAAAGTGAGTCATCTTATAGTGTCATCTGTTGTCTACATCCTGACACCATCAGATCTCTGCTCTCTTTCATTTGGTGCCATCTTTAGCAAAATATTTCGGGAAACGCATTGCAACACCCGTGTTGTGACGACATTCTGGCATACCCATCAATGTAAATCAATCTAAACTTCAAGATATAAACTCTGTGCTCTTGTTTCGGAGGAAACTGACAAATTATTTACAATTGTTGATCATTCGTGATTACAAAAGAAATTTGCAAATTAATTTAACACCACCAGTTCGCTCAGGGTATTCCCCTCAAAAGATAAAAAATACACTGAACTAAAGAAGTATGTTGTTTGTAGTTTTAACAATTCTGTATCAATAATACAGTTCAACAAAAGTGTTTACAAAACAGGGGCAATGAAAGAACAACCTAAGGACATTTACAAAAATCAAAAGCACAAGTTTATCAAAATCAATTATTGTGTCACCACACAAATATTCTATGCCTATATCAATAAATTTAATCTATTATACATAATGATATAAGCAAGTTCCTCTCGACTGTTGAGTTATTTGAAATCAGCATACCCATTCAAAAAAATGGCTTCTCTTTTCCTATGTCCATTGAGTTAGATTTATCATACCAGTTATAGATTCACCATCCCTATAATATAAAGCCACATGGCTAACTGACTCACTGACAAAAAATCAATTTTGTAATCCCCTAAAAAACGTTCAAAATGGTGGATGCAGCTTTAAAGTCCCTGCAGACTTTTTTTTGGAGGCTTATAGTAGCTAAACGATAAGTCGTATCACAAAACTTCCAGTATTTAGGGAGGTCTACAACTTTGGCCCTTTGACTTCCTGTTATATCTCTATTGATGACTTTAATAGAGTCAGATATTCTTAATTTCAAGTAAATTTCGTACATTTTCCATATATATAATTTTTTACTAACTTATAGGACAGCTAAAATCATAAAAGTTTGCAGGAATATTGGCACATCCAACTACCGTAAGAATGCCTAATTTGGTGATCCTAGCTGACCTACAAGTACAGAAAAATTGACTGTTTAGCCTAATATCATTAACATCTACCAGTCTAAATCACTCATTCACTGACATTAATGTTTACCTACTTTCCCACAAGGTAAAAATTTGAAATATGGTAGCCTTATAAGTTTTAGGCTATAACTGATGGGAAAATTCCAAAAAGTTCAAATTTTTTTACCCCCAAAGAAATCTTAAAGACATTCCATACGTTAATTATGGATAAACAGTAATATAGGCTTCAGCAGTCTAAATACACGGACTCCGATACAATGTCAATTTTAAAAAAAGCTGGAATAAGTGAACTTTGCACCCCACGCTGCTCCCCTTTCCACCAGCGTGCGGCCACTTCCCCGCCTGCTAGCTACCCCTCACGTCTTCTCCTCACTACCCCTCACGCCTAGCCGCTACTTCAGGTCGTTAATGCAGCTTGCTGTTGTTATGCTGGCAGCTTGCCATACCATAGAAAAATATCGAACAATTAAAAAAGATCCTTGTACGAAACATCATATTTCACAATTTTTAAACAGATTTGAAAAACAAATAATTCACAATAAAACACACAGCAAATATTTCTTGAAGTTCAGACTGACTTACACAACCCCAGGATTGTCTGTATGTAGTCACAACATAGCAGGTTTATAACATAATTTAATGCATGGTGCATTGTCTGAAGTATTTAGCTACCAATACAGAGAACACAGAACTACGGAGTAAGGATTTAAAGAACAGGTGACACTATATGGTGACTCATTTTGAATCACTCTCACTGAAAATATTTATCAACTATTAGCATGCAAAGTGGCGTGTTGTATATATGCATCAATAGCATGGCAGCAGTAGAACCTTTCTTTAAAAGCAGTAATTCAATACACCAATTTTTATTAATTACACATGGACTGAAATTTTATTCCTTAAAAATGAGGATGGTAAAATAAGGTTTTACTGGAATAAAAGAATTACATGCACCAAATTTTGATTTTCAGAATAGAAATAATGTTCAGTGCAAATAATTATTAAGCACGTCTATTAAGTGGGATTAAGGGTACATGTACTACCCGCGCGCGATTTCTTGAGCGCTCAGCTCCCTAGTCCTCATTCGGTAGGTTTCGTTCAACTTCGTAGGTTAAGCTGACAACATTGAAACACGAAGTACGCTATACACCCTGACATCTAGTGGCTTCAATACTAAGCTTTCGTTCTGTCTCAGGATTCCTATTTATTTATTGACATTATCTTTTCTGACGCATCGAGTTATGGAGAAAAATACAATCTTTCGAACTGCTGATTTCACAAACACTTCATTGTACAGCCAACACTTTCCTCACCTCTTTAAGAATTCCGTATGTGCTAATTTCTGACGATCCCGTGAACTCTGATGTCAATTTCATGGACTGAAAGTTGAGCGAACTTTTCACAATTTGTATTAAATACGTTTAAAATTAGGCCTATAGCTTTCTCCACTTTTAGATGCCTTACCTCTCTTACGTTTTAAAACACGAAATGGTGAAGCATGTTCTGCTAAGACTCTTCTTTATGCTTAAAATAGTCATCCAGTGTAAAAATATTGAGCCTATATTATGCATAATATTCTTATTTGATGACTTATTTGATAACCAAGGCTTATGACGAGTAATTAATTGTTACGCAATACCGTCACCACGTTATATTATTGGACTGCATTAAAATCGTTGTATATTAAAGTCACTACATAAAATACCATACGCGCGATTCTGCTGAAACGTTATTTCTTTAGTTGACAACAATGCAGAAAGACTGGCGGAATAGCTATGTTTTGTTCCCCCCGACCCTCACTTCCCCGTAAATCGAGCGCTCAAGATATGGCGCGCGGGTAGTACAGTCAGTCAAATAAAAAATGTCAGGACTCGTATGCAGTTAAAATTAAAGTTTTAACGCATTAGTTCACAAGTTTCCTATAAAAAAACATAAAATTCAGGCCATTCTCGGAACATATGAGGCCATGCGACAGGAGGGAAAAAATGAACAACGCGGAAAGCGCAACATACGATATTCAACTTAATGTATTGTCATAATTCATTTTGCTTTGCGTCATCACCACATACAAACGCTAAAGTGAGAGAAGGTGTAGTTAGGGCTGTAATTGATCTGCATTTTTCGGCCTCTGAAGCATCGAGAAGGTTCCATATGTCTTAAAGACCATATTTCTTAATGAGATCGGAAGTTTTCATAGGAAACGTGGATCTGGCCGGTCGCATATTTCGATGCTAGATTGGTTGCAGAAGTTGAACGTAAGTTATTGATTTTGCACTACAAGTACCGGTATTATAAAATAAAATCTTTAAAAAATGCTCCTTTAATAAACATATTCCTCGCGATTCTATTAATTATTAATATTATAAAAATTTTGCAACCAAGAATATGGCGGGTTTGAGGCATATAGCCACATGTTTGTTTTGGAACAAAACTGACTAAATAATCAAGAAAATACATGGATAGACAAGAGGCATATGTGAACCTAACCTTAAGTCTTCCTGTACATGCGCATATGCTCGTTCGTGATACTTTATAAAATAACGCCCGACGTTTTTTATTTGACCGACTATACATGAAGAATCACAAGCAATTTCCAAAAATAAAATAGTATGTTTACAACTAAAATTAATCCAGAAGTGTATCAGAATGTTAATAGTTTGAATCAAGACGATTTCTCTTTGCAATAAAATGTTTTATCAGAGTACGAAAATACAAAAATATTGTTATGTGTACATTTATGTGTTACCCAAAGGTCTTTGCTGAGTGCAGAAACCTCCACATTCCATCAAACAGCCACTTTATACAACAGAAAATTGTTGTGCTATTAGCACTAGAACCACCAAGCGGTCATTTCTACCGTATTAAGAAAGAGATGTTAGTTTTGTTAATAAGCGATAAAAACAAATCATTCACCTAGTACTTTTATTTTATTGTATTTTCATTTAAGCATATTTTGTGCCCTTAAAAATGAATAATTAAATCATGAAAAAACGCAAAATAAAAAAATAACACAAATTTTCAAGATTTTTGTGAAATAAAAATATTTTCCACTAAATTTTGAAACTTAAACCTCTTTTTTCCAGTTGGAAATTAATTTTATCCGTTAGCACCGTCTATCATGTTTTTTCTTAGCCTTCAAATGGGCAAGTTTTTTAATTCATCGAAGAAAATCCTCTGATTTACAGTCAATGTTCATGTGATGAGTTGCAAATGACCTGAAAATCATTTTAAACAGGTCATCGGTTCCATTGGTATCCAAGACCATTGAACAACACAACTTAGTGAGCTAGAAAGGAGAATGAATTGACTGATTTCAGCAATGTAATGCGCACAAGAATGCGCTGAGTTTAAAAACATAGTGCCCACATGATTATCAAAATGGAAACACATACTCTGAGAGGTTTTTCCAAGTATAGTCTAGTGGTAAATGACAGGAGGCGCAGACTGACTACTGATAATGCAGAGACACTCACCATAATTTGTTTTGAGTGAGGTAAGTTTAGAAGATAATATAGTACCACTGAATCATAATAATTATCAATTCGGTATTATTAAATCACTTTTTACTTTCATTCTTTAGGAGAATATAAAACAAGTGACTGATGAGAAGGTAGCAAAAAGAGCGAGATGAAAATAAAAACACAAAACAAATTCCCTATTGCAAATCAACAAACAGGAGAGTTCTTAAAGTCATCGGAGAAAATGCGCTTTTTTAAAGCCGATGGATATGCGATGAGTACGTTGAGCGATGTAAATAAGAACAATCTGATGGATTACCATATGTAAACATAATACTGAAAATTCCAAATCTTGGCATATTTTGTCATTAAGCATAAAATACGTCAAAAAACATTAAAAATAAACTTATTGCGTTAAATTAAATCATATTGATTCAGTAAAATTTCCAAAGTTCTTGTATGTCAAATTCTTTAAATTGAAAGAAATCGCCAATTTATAAAAGGAATTTTTTTTAATTAACCAATCATATAATAAAATATTAATGTTACTATCACTATCTGAATCTGAAGATTCATTACAGTAATGCAGTTTCCTTCATTGTGTCGACATGTTGTATAGGTTAAGTGTTACGAGTTACGACGTCCCTATACCGAAAAGCAGACGACCATAGTATCATGGCAGACGACAATAGTCAATCGCATTTCCATCCGTACCAAAGACCGATGGAAGCGTTTGAAGTGCGATGAATCATGCGCTGGAAAGGAGAACGAGTCGATGGATTCCAGCACTGTGTTTAGGAACGCTCTCGATGCATGCGCACTTCATGCGCACGAAAATGCGCTTAGTTAAAGAACTTACCCAAAATGTTGAAAAATAAAACTATTTTATAACCCCTCTAGCTATGGTCCACGATTTTTAAAACCTAACGTTTCACCCACTGCTGTAGTAGGTATCTTCAGAGGCTGCTGAGTATTGATAAGAACGGGAGATTTTCTCGACCATAAAGCCTACAGAAAACCAACACATACAAACAGATATCTAAACAAGAATAACCACTCTTCTGTCTGGAGTGCACTTCAGGGCCAACACACTTGCAAGATGAATTGGAACACCTGGGGAGCACTCAGCCTCGTGATACAAACTGAGGAGCTATTTGATTGAGAAGTAGCGGTTCTGGTCACAGAAATCATCATTAACGGCTGTGGGTGTCGGCATGCTGACTACATGCCCCCAATCCTGTCATCTACCTATGGGGATGATGCAGGGGTCAGGGATATAGCGCCACAGAGTTTTAGTTTAGTTTTAGTACAACACTTTGCAGGTCAACAGTTATACAAAACAGGAGATCCGACGAGCCATACGAACTAAAAATAAATATAAATGCTCACAAACTTGATCTGGAAAGTTAGCGGGCAAGGCATTCCTTCCTTATATTAAAGGAGTGACTGATCATAATGGTAGCCTACATTTCTCGAAAAGTACATCATCAGAATCATATACAAACATACTAGAAAATTGCAAGAGTTTCTCACATCATCAAAGGACATTTGGGACCCCCCTCACTTTCTTAGGAGTCTACAGAATTCCCTGTACCTGTGTAAAGTGCATATCGGCACTACAAAACACAATATTGTGACTCATATTAAAGAACACAAAAGGCACTGCTGACCATACCAGCCAGAGAATTCAGCTGTGGCGGAAGATGCTCTTTTTGAGGAGAGGAATCATGAAATTATGCATAATGACATGCAAGTCCTTTCCACTAACATGTAGAATTACCCAAGATTACAAAGACAGGCGACTGAAATCTTCAAACACCTTAACAACTTGAATGAAAGAAGGGCATCAGAGTCAACAAATTGTGCCACCGATACTGCAGGATGTAGCAGCACTACCGCTCAAGATAGATTGCACTAACAAGGCAGCAAAATGACAGAAATAATACATTAACAGTATTGTTGAGAGTAAGAGTGACACATAATAATGTTCCTTGTGGTATCTTATTGTAATTTGTCATTAATATGAGTGAATTTGAGTCAGAAGTTGAACCCAAATATAAGAAAAGGTGTGTGTCATCTTAAGCAGTACAAACAAAATGTAATTAAAACAGCTAAAATAAAGGGATTGGAGCATACTAATTATGAGGTCAGCTAATACCAGTAAAAACTGATGGACAATTTTGCAAATGCAATTCCAAGTGTTTCAACTTGAAAGCAACGAAGATAAATTATAAAGATATGTTATTTCCTTTGTTGCTAAGTTCTATGTTCAATAAACAGTTTGCTTGTGTGATAAGAAAGTTTTAAAATTGGTATTTCTCATTTATTTCGGAAGATTGTATGTCCAAGACAAATACAGGGTCTTTATTATAAGTTGAGACGGGGCGACCGGTGTTTTCACTCTCCGCTATGGAGTCCGCATTAGCCGCGGGTGACGCGCACGCGGCTTCCCTGCTTAAAGTGTAGGCTATATAAAGTATTGCATATCTTACCTTATAACATATGTTGGAAGTGTCGTCCTTCCTGTGTTATACAGGCATTGTATCTGGAAACCACATTCTGGCTGACGCGAGTGAGTTCTTCCACTGTAATGCCCCTAATTTCATTCGTAATGTTTTCTTTCAGCTCCTCCAATGTGTGAGGATTTGTTCGATAAACCTTATCTTTAAGAATGTGGTTTCCAGGTAAGATACGTAATACTTTATATAGCCTACACTTTAAGCAGGGAAGCCGCACGCACGTCACCCGCGGCTAATGCGGACTCCGTAGCGGAGAGTGAAAACACCGGTCGCCCCGTCTCAACTTATAATAAAGACCCTGTATTTAGCTCTGATCAGCAAATAAACACAATACATGACAATAGGTGTTAGAATGTTAGTTCTTATTTCTATTACAAAAATGGTAATTGAAAAATGAAAAAAATCCTTTGAAATTTTTTTTTTCTCTCCTTCAGAACTATTTCAGATGGACATAGGATCTTTCTTGAACAAGAGAATCCAATTTATATAAAGGTCCAACTTGATGTACTTGTACTGAGAGCATTGCGTCATACATACATTACTGTACACTAGAAACTGCATTTTTAAAATAAGCTGCCAGTTGTATATATAAACAAATTTAAAATCATGATTCAGAAGAAAAACTTATTAAACACTAGCAGGGGCTCATGGCTTTGCCCATGATAATTATTTTGAAGATTAAAAATTAAGAGCAACATAATTATTAACACTTAAGTGCGAATCGTTCATAAACTAAACGATTATAATGAAACAGCTAAAAATCCGGCTTTGGAGTTTATTCCACGACTAGAAAGCACAGCTTGGAAAAAATGGCTTCAGATTCGAGTTCCCTGGCCTAGAAAACCCCTGCATAGTGAGTTCCATCCAAACCGAACAATGTTTGCCCACTTAGGCCTATGCTCCAACAATAGATCTTTAACAGACTCAATTGTCAACCTATTTTGTTCTTCTGTCCACTGAGGTGCAATTAATAAAAACACTCTCTATACATTAGCGTTGTGGCCTGGGACAGAAACAAAATTCAGCAATTTTTAGCAATAATTCTAAATGGCATGTTTTAGGATTTATAGGATGAAAAAAACAATGATTACTAATGTATATATCGATAGAGCCTAGGTTGGGTTAGTGTTATGGCACTCATTACAAATGACGAAGTAATACTATTACAAAAAAAGACATTTTGGAAAAGTAAAAATGTGTTCGAGGACAGAAGACCGAGAGATAAAAATGAGGCATATCCTCGAAAAAGAGGATGTCTGGTCACCCTAGCAAAAAGGCAATATTTAATGATTATACAATAATAATTATATAAGAGTTGAATTTTACAGAAAAACTTAACTTTTAGTATAGTTTATCTGTACTAGTTTCGGCGCCTTCGCTACCATTGTCAACAGTTATACTTCAACCCAGCAAAGGCACCGAAACTAGTACAGGTAAACTATGAAGTTTTTGAAAATTCAACTCTTATATAATTATTGATATATAACTTCACTGCATTAACTTCCAATACAATTTAATATAGGCAATATTTATTTTAACTAGTGCACATCATATTTAAATTATTATTTTTTCTTTTGTCATTGTTATCGTTTCTATTTTTTGTATATTTTGATCTATAGACAACCTCTTAATAGGGAAGTATGATTGAATTAAAAAATAAATAAATTTAAAAAAATTATGTAGATTATACATACGCTTTGACTGCAAACTCTTCTATGTGCATTATAGTTGCCACTCTGATTAAACTTCTTTTTACAATTTTTGCACTCAAAGGGTCTCACTCCAGTATGTAAGCGTTCATGTACTAGATAAGAGGCCCAAGCCTTCATAGGCTGATAACATACTACACATACATAGTGTTGGACACCCAAAATCGTTTTCAATCCACAAACAGCCTTGTATTTTCCTCCTGCATATTGCGTATCCTGGAATCTCAATTTTACTGACTGAAACAAACAAAACAATAAATTAGTGCCAGTTTCTGAAGCGATAAAATAGCATTATGGAATCATAAGTACTAAAAATCGGATTTCTCAAATATTCAACATCTAATGAAATCTCAACCTCACTTAAGGCTACCACACACAGAAAGCTATGCTATGCTTTGCCATGCCAAGCTAACCAATGCCAAACTGTGCTGTGGCACAAAATGGTTGCTAAGCTAAGCTCAGTCCGGCTGTTGCTTAAGTATGACAATGCTTGCCGGTATACTGGTTTATAAAATAATATGTAAGCACATTGCGTAAATTAATATTTACAGCTTTCTTTGTAAACCTGTAGTAAATAGTATATTGCGATACTAGTTCCGTAAGCAGTGCATATGGATCGAGGAAAGAGTTTTTTCAATTTCCGAGATTTGTTATGAGCTTACAGAACGAGTATTGCATGCTATTTTTTGCACAATGATTATTTATATCAATTTAATTGTATTAATTATAATAATAGGGATAGCGCACAATGTGCATTTGTTAGTGTTTTAGCTTCCACAGAAGCTGGTCAGAGAAATGGACCGTTTAGCACAGTTTAGCACATGATATCTGTCACAGCTATTGTCACAAAGCATGCAGATACACTGCTCTTCTGGTTGGTGATATCTCTCATTCCTGCAGATGAGATGATGGAATCCGTGGATGGCCATTCGTGTCATCATATGTCGCAGGTCATAGTTCGCCCGTGTCCACTCTCTGTTGAGCATGGCATCTGTGGTGTAGAATTCAGGCCATATTTCATTTGCCTTCTTGTTTCATTTGTGTAGTAAGTTTGTGTAGGCTTCTGTGGATGGCAGTAGCAGCTGGTGCCGGAGATCTTCTATGAAGAATGATTGCCCTGCAAGTACATACACCAGGCGTGAGGGCGTATACCTTGATAGACATAGTGCTCTCTTCAGGAACGATGCTTTGGTTTTCTCGAGGTCTTCAAGGTTTTTGACAGTCAGGTGGTCCCAGATTATATCCAGCCCATAAGTCACAATCGGTGTTATTTTCAGTTTGAATAGTTTCATAGCGGTGTCTAGTGAAATTCTGTGCAGATTTTTTATGCTGTTTGTTGCTATGGTTGCTGCTGCTGTTCGTTCCAGTATGTGTTTTGTGTACACAGTACCGCTTGTCTGCATTGTGATACCCAAATATTTGTAGTGCGATACTTTTTTTAGCGCTCTCTCTCTGTACCAGATGGTGTCCGTAGCTGCTGATTTTCCTCCTTTTCTGAAGGTTAGTTGCACTGTTTTGGTGTCATTTAGGGCTAGATCATTTTTATCTATCCATTCCGTTAATTTATTGAAGGCCTTCTGTAAGTTTTCTGTCTTTGGTGACACTAACACCATGTCGTCTGCGTATGCATAAAGTTTTACCTCTTCGGTGGCCACTGTCTTCGGTATCTCGGCAGTGGCAATCAAGAACAGCAGTGGGCTCAGAGGATCTCCTTGTAATACTCCATTTGTTTGTTCAATGGGTTCTGATTTGGCTATTGTGTCGTCTATTTCAATGAAGTTTCGTCCAAGTATACTTCTGAGTAGTTTAGTAGTGTGATTGCTTCCCACAATTTCTTCCAGTTTTTCTATTGCTAGTGTCCTGTTGAGTAGGTCAAAAGCCTTTGTGTAGTCAATGAAAATTGCGTGGAGTTTTCCCTTTTGGTGTCTTAGTGCGTCTTTTATGTCATCCTGGAGGCATCGTACGGCCTGTATAGTGGATTTCCCTTTCCTAAATCCGAACTGTTCCTCAGGTATTGTATTAATTGAGATAGGCCTATTAGCTGAAAATATTATGTATATAGGCCTACATTACTGGAAATAGATGTTATATTTCAGAAAGTGATTCGCATGTGTTGGATGTTATGGGGACTGAATATTTGTCACCACAAACTGGGGCCCTTGGTTCCGGTTTTCGATAAAGGCTTGTATTATGATGGTTTCATTTTTACAGCACTGAGATTTCTTTTGTTTTCATAGCAACTAGATTGCATGTGGGAATGTCAAGTTACAATCCACAGCAACAACATTCGTAAGTACCACTAATTAGTTACGTCATGCAAAAAAAAAAAATAAATAAATAAAAAAAAAAAAAATAGTTACAACATACAAAAGATAATAATTATATAAACATAATAATATTTACTTTGTTATTGTATGTAGTCTACTTTAAAGCTTTAATAACTGTCACAACAATCTACAATATCTCAAGGAAGTTGAGCAATGTGTTTGAGATAAGAAAGAAAAAAAAAGATACCTAATTTTCAATATAATAGCCTATCCAATTATGTGTGAAACAAGCTCATGGAGCTAAGACTATGACAATTGTTCTTCAGCAATCTGTGAAATATAGCACAGCTTAGCTTAGAATAGCTCAGCTGTCTATGCCATTAACTGCATTAATTAGAGCAACTTTTTAGCATAGCATAGCTTTCTGTGTGTGGTGGCCAGCCTATGTCTTTACCACTGTAGTTACATGAGACTAGCCATGACAATCTCGTACATACAGAATGTGCACAAAGAATGGAAGATGGAACCTGCTTCTTCTTGAGATATTTTAAACAGTGGCAGCTTGCAGCTCAGAAAAGAAGTGAAGTGCCAAACCAGTTCCTCAAGTATGGATAGCAATTTCTTTTACCTTATTTCTTGTAGATTAGACCAATTCTCCTGTTTTCAGGGCAGCAAACCTATCATCAATATTATGTCCAAAAAAGCTAGACTATTCTTTTAATTGCACATAACAATGGCCCTATTATATCCTATGAAAGTATGGATAGTATGGATCTGTATTACAATTTGTATTTACTAGCGATTCGGAAGTAAGCTTATAGTATGTAATAGAGCTTTACAATTGTAAACTTAATACAAGTTACAAGAGAATCGGAGACAAACGAATACATCACTGTTGAATTAGAAGGTGTCCTATATAACTACTACTATAGCCCAGCACTAGTAAAAGTGACCAACATTTTTACAAATGGATGAAGACTCGTAGCAGACGTTAGGCATCGGGCTGTTCGAGTTTAGTGGATTGGCTTCTAGCATCTTTCCTCTTATTTTCCCTCTTTTCAGACAAATTAGGTCACAGTAATAATGTTATCTGTATTGTGATACTACTTTTCTGGACTGAACAGTACAATAAATATTACAGAAACACGTCTCATAGGTTTACAAAGATGATTTAAAGTCTTGACGTGAGACATAGGAGAAGACTTACCGGTTTACATTACCAATATTTGAGCATTCTTCTCAGTGTTGTTCGTGGCTCTGTGGTTATAGTACTGAGCTATGAGGCAAGAGGTCGCAGGTCCAAACCCTGACCACGACTTCTTTTTTTCATAATATTTTTAAAGCCTAATTGCAGTGAAATGTATAAAATTTAAGAATTCACTGCCACTCGCTAATTTTTTTTTTCATAATTAAAAAAAAAATGTAAATTACAATGTTCCATACAATTTTTTAAGAATTCACTGCCACTATCTTGTACCCTATTATGTTTTGCTTTCATGTAAGTTATTTTAAAAACGTAAATACAGTGTACCGTATAACATTTTAAAAATTCAATACCACTACCTTATAATTATATTTCTTTTGCCTTGTATTTATAAGATTTAATTACAGTTTTCCCTATAAGATTTTATAGAATTCATCTTCTGTTCTTCTTCTTCTTCCAATGGTCTTCCATTGGGTCATCTAGCCCATTTGGAATCTGGTGTCCCAGTAGAGATGTGAGATTAGTTGTCTCTCTTGTTTGGACTTGTCTAGTTTGTTGCAGAGTAGGAGGTGGTGCCTATTCATGGGGTCCATGCTATTGCAGAGTGTGCAGCTGTCTGAGTTGAGGATTCCTATTCTGTGGAGATGTTGGGCCAAGCAATCATGTCCAGTGTCTAGCCGAAACAGAGCTACTGCCTCCTTTCTTGGTTTTTTTACTGTTGACTGTCCAGTCTTTTGTATGTTATCCCATGTTTTTCTTCTCATAGCCTCAGTACAGGAACTTTCATATTTCTGTCTCCATTTTCGTTGGAGGATTCTTTTTGCTTCATTTTTTGTAGTGGTTTTGGTTTTTTGACGAAGACTGGTTCCCTTTTTTGCCAGAAGGTCAGCAATTTCGTTCCCTTGGATCCCCACATGTGAAGGTATCCATTGGAAGCTGATAGTTTTATGTAAGCTGTTCAGTACATTTAGTGTTTTTCTTATTTCATTTCTGGTTTTTGACTGAGGTTTATAGAATTCATTTCCTTGTACTTTTTCGCTTTTATAATATTTTAAAACTTAAATTCAGTGTACCATATAACATTATTTAAGAATTAAAATTCCCTGGTGGAAGCAAAGGAACAAAGTTGAGTTTACACCCATTCTGTGATGCAAGTCAGCCTGCTTATGCTTATGCTATATGGAATACGGTATCTTTTCAGCCTAAGACAATGATACCTCCTACAAAGAAAATGACAATTCCCCATCTACAGTTATAATGCTCACACTTTATCTTGAGCCGAAAAAATGCGGGGGTGAGAGGAGCTGATATTGCATGCAGTATAAGAAACTGACTATTGCAGAAGGCAGTGAGTTTTAATTGACGTTGTTTCTGAAGGGTTGCCAATTACCAGAAAACATAACATGTGTAGTTTTATGCTGGTACACAATGGAACTAACTGTAATTTGTAGCACTTTCAACTCTCGCTACCAAACTAAAGATTTTATATTGATTCAGATATTATAGTAGAATATATCGCTGGAGAAATGAATAAAGTAATATATTTAGGCCTATTTAGACGATTTCTCTCACGGTCTTCAGAATATAGAAAATCGTTTAAAAGTCATAGCACTGTAGGCCTACTTGAATATGCACTTTCACATGCCTGAATTGATGTAATTTAACTAAATACCTTTCGCGAAAGTTTGTAGGTAATTAATACAACACATTTAATACAACGAAATAATAAAACTTGACTTGTTCTTTTCTCCGACAGATTCAGCTTAAAACACATTAAATCGCTTTTCCTTCCATTTCATTTATTTGGTTTATTATTTCGCTGATTTCCGATACTTCTTGGTTTAAAGAATCTTTATTTTTAACTTCGTTGTCACCTATATCGACCATTTCCACAACACCAGTACTGTTCTTCTAACATCCCTGGATTTATTCTGTCATTTTCAGAATAATATGATGTAAACAAATAAAATTAAAAAATTGACGGTAGGTCAAGAATGCCGCAACGGGAAGTTTTTGGGTATGGCAATACTGGGGACGGGTCGTGATCTTCATTTTTTCGAGCGAGGCCTTCTTTATTTGGACGGTTTTTAGCATTATGGAGTGTTTAGCTCAAGATAAAGTGTGAGCATAATATTAGCAGCTACTATTGGAGCATGGTTGCATAACTCGGTGAGTCTTGGAATGAAAAATATTGAAGCATTTCTTTGGAATGACTCATCCAAGTACTTTATTGGAATCGTTGAGAGGAACAGTGGTTGACATTCATTGGAAATTGGGTGACAGAGATTAAAAAACTAACTTCAGTCAATCACTGGAGACATGTTCCTGGTGAAATTAATCCAGCATACTTACCTTCTCGAGGATGTGGAGCAAAACAGCTTTGGGAATCCCAATGGTAGGAGGGTCTTCATTGGTTAAAAGGACCACCAGAATTGTGGCCAGAAGCCTCAGATAAAGTTGATGAAACAGAAATTGTGAAGGAAAAAAAGACATGTGTAAAATCGTCATTGCTAGCTATTGGAAAACCCATTCAAGATTGGTTGTACCGATGCTTCTCCAGTTTCTCCAAGATTCTTCTCTTGGTAGGATGGATGTGCTGGTTCACTTTAACTGTCATTATCCAAATGCTTGGAATCAGGCGAACTCACACTTGAGGAATTGAAATGCACAGAAACATGTGTCTTCAAAACTGTACAATAGGAATCATTTACTGGCATTACGGAAGAAGAGTTATCATCATTATGTCCATTTGAGGATGAAGATGGAATTCTGAGTTTTAGAACCAAGGCAACTGAACGAGAAGATGTGAGAGATTTTAGAAATCCTATGATTTTCCCAGCTAAACATCCTGTTGTAGTACTACTCATTCAAGAACAGCACAACAGACACGATCATGTTGGTGTATAAGGACTTGGTTATCATTATTGCAAGAGCATTATTGGATACTTGGAGGATGAAAGTCCATTAAGGCAGCAATTTCAAAATGCATTGTTTGTCAAAGATACTCATAAAGTAGAAACAATGCCTGCATCACTACCAATTCATCAAGTTAGAAATGCTGCTCCGTAGAAAGCATTGAGTTCGCCGGACCACTTTACTTTAAGAGAAACAAGGACAAAGCATGGATATGTTTGTATACATGTGCTGTCTATCATGCAGTGCATTTGGAGCTTTCAGGATTATCAGCTGATAAATTTATAAAACACTTCATCATTTCATAGCTTGACGAGGCAGGCCAACAATAATTATTAGTGACAATGGTACTAACTTTGTAGGAACTGATTATGCATTTAAAAGGATCGATTTTAACAAGATCCAATGCTTCGGTGTGGGACAAAGAATTCAATGGAAACTTAATCCATCTAGTGCCACAAGGTGGGGAGGATGGTGGGAGAGGTTGAGAAGAATCTTAAAAGAAACTCTCGGAAAAATTCTTGGAAGTGCAAAATCAGACTGTGACGAAGAAATGTCCACCAACCTCTGTAATTGGGCAGCTTTGATGAATTATTGCCTTTGACTTATCTGTCTAATGATTACAAAGATCTGGTGGCATTGACACCGTCCATGTTTTTGCAAGAAATCAAAGAACTGGAAGTGCCTGACATTGATGAAATAGATTCTACTCACATTAATGCTAGAATTCTCTCACAGGCAAAATCTCCGAGAGGTTGTTAGAGAAAGATTTCAGCAAGAATATTTGGGATAATTGCATCTAGTAGGCTACTAGAAAGGAAAACTGACAGATAAAGGTGAGAGAAATTGTACTCGTTGGAAGCAACAACATGAAACGACTAGAGTGGCCTTCAGTTAAAGTGGCGGAATTGATATCTGGACATGATGAAGTTCGAGTAGTATGTTTGAAGACATTGATCAGAATACTACGTTGAACAGTTCAGCGACTCTATCCTCTGGAGGGTGTCGTAGGAGAAGACAGTGTTGCACATGAACAGTTAGTGAAGAATGCTCAAGTGAAGAGTGAAAGAGTGGAAGAACAGAAACGAAACCATACACTTTCGAAGTTAACACCTAAAGGTTGGAAAATAAAGATTCTACCAAGACTAAATTTGTATAATATCTAGGCTATAATCAAATTATTGTGATTTAGAGATCAGTTATGCTTATTTGTTAACTACTGAATGTAATTGATAGCCTATATGATATATTTTTGTACCAAGAAAATTACAATAAAGTCCACTGGATTTGACATTTGTCATTTTACCAGTAAACATCTTAAAAAACACAATAACACTTTTTAATTGGAGAAATGCGTAGACGTATAACTTAGTCGGTGCTGCTAAATGCATATAAAACTGATTTCCCTCTCTACAAAAAGGAGAAAGGAAAAAAAAAACACTAGGCAGTAAGAGAAACAAAAACAAAAAATACAATTTTCTAACAGACTCATCAAAATATGTTTCTTCTCTGTTACGGTATCCCTTTAGGCTCTCTTCGTAAGTCCCTTGAAAGTTTGCATCATACCACCATTAGGCCACTGTTCTAATGATAATGCAGTTATCATAAAAAGGAACACTAAATAACTTAGTGAATAAAACCAGGCTTGTGAAGGATTCATTGATAACGAACTGGGCTTATAAACAAACCTTACAATACAAATATTTGTTCGAATATCATTTAACTCGGACTCATTTAATTTCACCACTGGTTTGTTCTCACTACATTAATTGATTATCTTATTGTACACTAGTCACTAGTTACCTGTTAATAATGCCAGACGCATATTTCTATATGTTGAATTACTGCTTAGATCAATTTACATCCTCACTGAAAGACTGCAAGCGCCTCCTAGATCTGAATGCAATTATTAAGATACAGGTGATCTATGTAAAAGGTGTTAAGTTAACTCATCAGGGGGAGTATGTTGGAATTGTTTTGAGTTTTTGTTTCCGAGGTTTGCCAAAAAATGTGTACCTACTTTTCAATTGTTTTAATTGTCAATAAAGCTTAAGTAAGTTTTGTAGTAAAATAACGTTCTTGTAATCATAATTTAAGTCTATTTCCAATAATGATAATTCCTGACACTAAGGTTAACCAATTCCAAACGAGATAATAACTACCAAACAATCTTAGCATTTGTTCTATGATCAGTGGTCTGCCTGCCGTTAAGAACCCTTCAGGAATCACACACTATCTCTCCTTGTAGTACACATTTATCTATTCAATCAGAGTCTTGGGAAACAATCTACGGACCTCATAACCTGCACTGCAAAATCCAGTTAATTCTGTGCATAGTGCTATTTAAAGAAGACTCGAGTGCTAGGGTCTTGTAGCACTGGTACTTTGGTTTCTGCGAGGACTGTTCCATGTGGTTATGGGTCCCATAGGTTATCTACCAACACTCCCATTGGTTCTAGGTTGCCTGCTAACCAGGGTTGTTACGAAAAAGCCGGCCTGGTTTTAACCGGTTTTATCCACTTGAAAAAAGCCAGGCATTTTATCCGGCTAAAATCAAATTGAATAAAAATAATTGAAGTTCCTTTCATGTTTTTATTTCCAAACATCACAAATTTAAAAGTTACAATCTCAGAACCTGTAGTAGGCCTACTTAGGCCTACAGTGCAAATGCAGAGCTACCAGTTTTATCCACTTGAAAAAAGCCAGGCATTTTATCCGGCTAAAATCAAATTGAATAAAAATAATTGAATCTCCTTTCATGTTTTTATTTCCAAACATCACAAATTTAAAAGTTACAAGCTCAGAAACCTGAAATTGTATTTAGTGTAATTTAATACAGTGAGTCCCACGCAAGAGTTGGCCAATGACACGGGTTTCTGCGTCGCGGCGGGCACAGCAAATAAAGCCGCAATCAGTGTAATGATTCAGGTTCTCACATTTACAGTTAAAATTACAATGAAAATAACCATGTACCTCATCACAAGAGATGTTGAAAATGTTCTCCTCTTGCATCCACACAATACTGGCACCATTTTAGGAAATTTTCTTTTACACGCATAAGTTCAGCTTCCGAAATAGAGTTAATTTTTCTTGTGATATTGTCTTCAAGTTCTTCTAATGTATGGGAAATTGACCTATACACTTTATTTTTGAAGTTTCCCCATAAATAATAGTCACATGCTGTTAGAAGAACTTAAAGACAATATCACAAGAGAAATTAACTCTGTCTCGGAAGCTGAAATTATGCATGTGAAAGAAAATTTTCTAAAAAGGTGCCAGTATTGTGTGGATGCAAGAGAAGAACATTTCCAACAGCTCTTGTGATGAGGTACATGGTTATTTTCATTGTAATTTTAACTGTAAATGTGAGAACCTGAATCATTACACCGATCGCGGCTATATTTGCGTAGATATTTCACCTGATCGCTCAGGAGTTGGAGCTGTGCCTGCCGCGTCGCAGAATCCTGCGTCATTGGCCAACTCTTGTGTGGGACTCACCGTACCACTTCACTGTGTAATTCCCAGCAATAGTTAATTACCGTATTTACTCCAATATAATGCACCCTCGAATTTAATGCGCACCCTGATTTTGAAACTTAAAATCATAAAAAAAGAGTCTGTTAGCGAATGTAATGCACATCAATAGGAGGATATTTTATTTGGAATTTTGTCACAGTATTTATAGAATAATGAACCAACACATAAACATTTACAGTTAACTGCCAATTTTAGGCCTACAAGTAGGCCTATAGGCATGGCTCATCATTATTCACTAATGTGTTCATCACTGGAATCCTCGGAGGTGCTTATTTTTTATTGCTAAATGGACAAACAAAACGTTAAATGAATGTTTCACAATAAAAGCTGATACCGCTCTTAAATGAGTTTAAAATCGACAATGCACAATATTCCACATTTGCACTATAGAACTGACAAAAACAATTTTTTCATTATGTTTCAGAAATTAAATTTCATATGGTGTAGGCTAACAATAAAATGAACAAAGTCGAGAATTATAGCAATGCATTGTTATGTAGATCAATATTACCTCCAACCTATGAAACGGATTTGTACTAGAATTTAACGCGCACCTCAGTATTGAAATCTACAAATGGACAAAAATAGGGCACATTATATTCGAGTAAATATGGTAAATTCACCATTCATCATATGACTCTTGCATATTTGCTTTATTCTGCCTGTTGATGTATACAAGCTTCTGGGCTTTTTCATTGCCTAGTCTGTTTCTCAATTTTGTTTGTATTAACCCAAATAGTCCAGTCAATGAAAAGTTGTAGAGGGAAATGGAAGGAACACAATTTTTTACTTTGGGACTTTGTTTGGACTAGTTAGGAGGTAAACATACTAAAAGTCCTCACTCCTAGGAGGTGAGCGGGGGGCCCTCAGAAGATCCCTTTTTTCAGTTTTTCGCTTATATCTCGGAAACTATGGGTCTTAGCGATAATATTACTCTATACAAAATTAAAGCTGATAAAATGGTCCACAAGAATGATTCTATTAATATTTTCGCTACCTCTCCTAGTTTCCGAGATATCCGCGCTCAAAGTTAGCTAATTTTGAAAAAAAAAAAATTGCCTCGCGTTTTTTGCCTTATGTCATTAGCTAACTCTTCGGCCCTTCGTCCTACAAAAAAGTCATAAGGAAAAAAGTTGTAGAGAATTAAATGTCCTTCAAGAATATATGATACTTTGCGCTTTATCTTCAACCATTCAAACCTTAAAGCAATTTTAACTTTATGTATAAATTCCGGGATTTTGTAGAAAATCCTTAACTTGTGTATTTTCCGTGTTCCACTGCTCAAACTCTATATAAAATCCAATATACACGTATTATATATAGTTATAAGTTATGTATATATTTATATGTATAAATAGTAAGATGGCGGAATAGTGAGGTAGCTGGGAAAATAGTGAGAAGCAAATTTCAAATTTATAAGGTATATAAGACGAATTATAAGATTATAACAATAACAGAGTCAGGAAGTTATAAAGAAAGGGGACAAATAAAGGTAAGCGCTAATACAACATATTACTGGGCATACCGAAAAAAGGGAAAACGAGAAGACTAATAATTGAGGTTAAGGCGGGGCATAAGCAATTAATAGAAAAGCCAAAGTAACGGTCGAGCTGAAACAAAGCAGTCGACACGCCAGAGTACCCTAGCGGCGGAGAAAGGAAACACTGCACACTCCCCGACGGACAGTGACAATAGGAAGTACGGCGGAACTACTAGCGGATAGCAAGACTAGATAACGCAAAAACAGGAGATTGGAAGGAAAATAGCCGACACAACAGACTAGAGATGCCTCAGAATAAACGACGTACAAACAAAATAACGTCAAACAGCGACATGGAGGATGATCAAACGTCTAGCTCAAATAGCATCCTGAAAACAATACTTAAGGAAGTAAGAGAGATAAAAGAACAAAATAAGAACTTGAAAGAGGAAACCAAAAAAGAATTTGAAACAATAAGGAAAGAATTCCAACAAAGAGATGAGGCATGGAACGCAGACGGGGAAAAAATTAAGGTCAGACTAGATGAGATGGAAAAGAAAGTAGACATTAATATAAGCGGAATGGAGAACAAAATCCAACGACTAGCAAATATAGAGGAAAAGAGACAAAAAGCAGAGAGAAAAGAAAACATCATAATAAAATGCACAACATCTGCAGAGGAAAAGGACATAAATATACAACAAGAAGTTAACAAGATTCTAGATAAAATAGAAGTGAAGGTGAATTACCAGCAAGCAAGATATATAGGAAATGACTGGAAGGGAAGAAAAATGATGGTAGTCAAAATGAAAAGTTTTGAAGACAAATTAAAGGTAATGAAAAACAAGAGAAAACTAGTAGGTACAGATTGCTACATTGAGAATGATATGACCAGAGAAGAGAGGAGCATTCAAGCAGACCTGAGAAGAAAAGCTAAGGAAGAAGCAAGTAAAGGACATACAGTGAAAGTAGGTTACCAGAAAATTCAGATCAACGGACAGTGGCAACAATATAATCCAGAAGATTCAAAAAACGAGCAAAGGGGGATAGAGTCAAAACAGGAGACCCGAAGAAGAACGTTATAAACAATACAATGTACATAGGAACTTTCAACGTAAGAACACTGAGAACCAAGGAAAAAGAGTGGGAGCTAGACAATGCCTTACAGGTCATAAAGTTCAACATATTAGGATTATGTGAGTTAAGGAAAATGGGCGAAAATATTTTGGAAAAAGAAAATGGTAACCTATTATACTACATTGGGCAAACAAAAGGTCAAAGAGGGGTAGGTTTCCTGGTACAGAAGGGACTAAAGCATCAAATAAAGGAATTCATTGGCGTAAATGAAAGAATAGCTTCAATAAAACTGGAGGTCAACAAAATAAAAACCACATTAATTCAAATATATGCACCAACAGAAAATAGCACGGAAGAAGAGTCAGAGAAGTTCTATGAAGAGCTGGAAGATACCTTGGAGAAGCACACGGCTCAGAGAGTGTTCATAATGGGTGACTTTAACTGCAAAATAGGGACCAGAAAGGAAGGAGAAACTCTGGTAGGCCCATATGGCATTGGAATTAGAAGCGGCAGAGGAGACAGGGTCATAAAATTCGCACAAGAACATAAATTATATATCCTGAACACTTTCTACAAAAAATCAGCAGCAGCAAAATGGACCTGGAAATCTCCAGATGGAAAAACACGTAATGAAATAGACTTTATACTCAGCATAATGGACGTGCAGGTGCTAAATGGCGTTAAATTTGATTCGGACCATAGAATGGCTTACCAATGGCAGTACTGAAAATAAACAAAAGGAACAGAAAGGGGAAGAGAACCCATAAGCTTAAGATGGACCAAATCAACAGTGAAACCTACAAAGCAGCACTAAATAACAGAATTCTACTAATGAAAAACAGTCTCAAAGAGGGGGTACAGGATCTATACAGAGAAATTCAATCAAACATCTTACTAG
Organism: Ectobius pallidus; assembly: GCA_964059195.1. Classification (NCBI taxonomy): domain Eukaryota; kingdom Metazoa; phylum Arthropoda; class Insecta; order Blattodea; family Ectobiidae; genus Ectobius; species Ectobius pallidus. The sequence goes on along the minus strand of CAXKWD010000007.1, from coordinate 107,622,872 downwards.
CGGCAAAAGATGCCAAACAGAAAGACTCAAGGATCAAAAACAGACAAAAACTATCAGAAAATACGATAAAACTCATCAATGAAAGAGAAAAAATGAAGGAATTAAACCCAAAAACAGAAGAGGAGAAGAGGGAATACTCCGAAATTAACAAGAGAACAAAGAAGGAAATACGAAAGGACATTAGAACGTATGAACTACAAACAACAATTTACATACTAGAGGAATTGAAATCAATAAAGAAAATAAAAGATGAAGTAAGAATCATAGTAAAACACCTAAAAAGTAATAAAGCACCCGGTGAAGACGGTATTACCAACGAATACTTACAATGGGGAGGTGAAGAATTAATAGAGCAAATCACACACCTCATGAACACCATCATTGAAACAGAGATCATACCAGAGCCTTGGCACACAAGCAACATAATCCTTATCCACAAAAAGGGAAACAGAGAAGACCTGAACAATTACAGACCCATAAGTCTTATGGCCAACCTTTATAAAGTGTTTACGAAACTGCTGACAAATAGACTCACCATAATAATGGATGAAAACCAACCGCCAGAGCAGGCAGGCTTCCGCACTCACTACAGCACTATAGATCATTTACACACAATCAATCAGGTAATAGAGAAAATGTCAGAGTATAACCAACATCTTTATATAGCACTCATCGACTACAGAAAAGCTTTCGACACAGTAGAGCATAATAAAGTACTGGAAGCAATGAAATCTATAGGGATCCATCCGAAATATATAAGACTATTAGGACAAACATATGCAAACAGCAAAGCAAAAGTAACAACGGAAATAGAAGGAGAATCATTTGAGATAAAACGAGGGGTGAAGCAGGGAGACCCAATTTCACCAAAGTTGTTTACAAACGTCTTGGAAGAGATATTCAGATATACAGGATGGAACAGGAAAGGATATGGCATAGACATAAATGGGAGAAAACTTACTAATCTTAGGTTTGCGGACGATATTGCAATATTTGCAAAGTCTCAAAGGGAACTGCAAAAGATGATAACAGATCTAAACAATGGAAGCAAGAAAGTAGGGCTAGAAATGAATCCTTCAAAAACTAAAATAATGACAAACCATATAGAAATACCGGTATTTGTAGAAGGAAAGGCAATAGAGTATTGTACAGAATATACTTACCTGGGTCAATCAATCAACATGTCAAATAACGGAAATGCAGAAATCAACAGGAGAATTAGGCTCGCATGGTGAAAGTTCTGGAGCTTAAAGTTTAATTTCCTAGACTGGCACATAAATATCAAGAAGAGATTGGAAGTGCTAAAAATGTGCGTCATACCAGTCCTACTATATGGCTGCCAGACATGGGCATTAAGAAAGGAACAAGTTAACATGATAGAGATTTGTCAGAGAAAGATGGAAAGAAAACTGTTGGGAATAAATCTAAGGGACAGGATAAGAAATGAGGAGTTAAGAAAAAGAAGTGAACTGGAAAACGCAGCGATTGTTGTAAGAAAAACCAAATGGAATTGGGGAGGTCACGTCATCAGAATGAATCAAGAAAGATGGGCATATGCAACAACTGTTTGGGACCAGAGGAAGGGTAAAAGAAGCAGAGGCTGACCTCGACGCAGATGGGAGGACGAATTCAGGGAGGAGTTAGGAATGAGATGGACAAGACAGGCCAAAGAAAGAGTGTACTGGAAACAAGTGATAAAACATTTAAATCATTAGGAAAACAGTGATCTAGGAAAGGAAGAAGAGTTCAGGGAGGAGGCAGAAACGAGATGTTCAGGATGGGTCACAGAAAAAGTGAACTGAAAACAAATGATAGAGCATTTAATTCATTAGGAAAACAGTGTCCTAGGAAAGTGTTGTTAATATATAGGTCTTAACCCACCAGGAGGCAAAAACCCAACTCTCCAAGGAAATAGCTCACCTTGGGAGAGTAAAACAGAGCCAGCCCTACCATGGTAGGAGGCCCTTGCCCTATAAGGGATTGTGACGGGCTTATTTATTTATTTATTTATTTTATATATGTGGCACATAAAGAAATTATATGTGAATATAAGTATTTATACTATATTTTAAAAATTAATATTGTTTGGTGTAGTTTAATACTATCTTCCACACCCCGAATCTAATGGAACCACTTTGAGACCTCCATCTCCTACCCCTACATAAATACAATTACTATATATATATGATGGAAAGCTCTGATAGTACTCAAAATTGACAATTTATCGAGGATCGCTAAATCTTTATTGTTATTTTGGAGCCATAATAACCCCCTTCATAGGCAATAATACTTGTATTCAATGTATATAATATACAGTTAACATAATATATATTAACTGAACATTCGCTCCGCAAAGGCATTGGGGTAGGGTGATTCCAGAGTCAACAACAATTTGTACATAACTTTTTTATTAACACATTAACTCGTAAATGTTTCCTTGAAACTGTGTTATGTTTAATTTAATAATATATTTACACCTTATAGTACAATAATTATTATAAATTCCTGGCTCTCTTGAAGCGGGATGGTCCTGGCTGGTCATGGGAACTTGGATCTGGGGTGGGTTCTGTGTCGGTTTCTTCTTCATCCGTAGAGAAAGATACATCCGTAGATACATCTTCTTGGATAACTGGCAGAGGATCAATGTTCCCCTGGCAGTTTTGGCATGCAGGGGAAAACTTGAGAGATGCCTTTCTGCATCCGCATTTGGTGGTGGCACAATCCCTTGTGCACCGACAAAAAATAGATTTTAATATTTCATCCGGTGCAGCCTGCTGCTCACTGTGCACCGGGGATAGAAATTTGTTGGTGGTTACATCTAAGGAGGCAGCTCATGACCCAACCACATCTGGACTTGGTTATATGTCCTCAGAGAATGTTGTTTCGCTGCCCCCTCAATTGGTGGGAGGCATGAGATGTCTGGTTTGATATTGGCTACCGATTTTACGAAGGATTGGTAACGGTAAGCGTTTAGAGATTTCTCTTTAGGTGGGGCCCCGTACCACCTCAAAATACACTTTTTCCCAGCTTCCTCTATATTATCCTTTGTTGAGGAAGGGTCTGAGAAAACTGCAGCTGCTCCCTGGACCTCTGGAGACTTCAAATACAGTTTGAGAAATCCCAGCTTACTCTTTCGGAAGGCTGCTGAGGTGGTATCGCACCCAGTGAAGGCATGTAGAAATAATATGTCTCGCAGCCCCTGGGTCTGAAGCTCCTGGGTAGAAAACAATGTAGGTTTTATGTTTCCACGTCCAGGCTTGACGAAAATTATGTCCTGGTCACCAGGTGTTTTGGCCATCAACAGAACTATTGGGTCGACATCCTCACCAACAACAGCTACAGCGGTGGTACGTGACAACTCCACAGCCGTGGACATCCGCATCATTCTGTGCTTGAAGGGTTCTGACTCCATGTGCCTGTAGTGTGACCTCCAGCATCTTAATCAGCCGACTTTTGTTGTGAGCATTTGACAGGAAGTCTTCCTGCTTCACAGTTATGACTGTCTCCTGATTGAAGTGTACGTCGGCTGACTTGCTGAGACGGTACTGCCTTTGCTGCTCAGCGACCTTTGTACTTGAGGATGAGCTTGTGAACCCATCAAACACTACAGTGATACTCCTTCCACGATAGTGACTGTTCACAAAATTGACATACCCATCACAAATGGCAGATATCGTGGAACCTCTTTGCCAAATAACCATAGTATCTGAGATATAAAAGAAACTAACTTTCTATGGGCCCCCTGCGCCCCGCTCACCACCTAGGGTTTTTAGTATGTTTAACTTCAAACTAGTCCAAACAAAGTCTCAAAATAAAAAATTGTGTTCCATTTCCCTCCATTCATTCATTGACTGGACTATGCATAGCTATATAGCCTATATGGAATTTGAAAATTTATTATAAAATACATATACAGTATGCATATTAATTCCTTTATGTACAACTTATATATAACTTATATAGTGCATACTATTTATACATATAAATATGTATATATTGGCTTTTATATAGAGTTAGAGCAGAGGAATAGGCTAACGGAAAATACGAAAGTTAAGTTTGTCTGCAAAATCCCGGAATTTACACATAAAGTTAAAATTGAAAGGTTTGAAAAAAAAAAAAAAAGTTAAAATTGCTTTAACGTATGAACGGTTAAAGATAAAACGCAAAATATCATATATATTCTTGAAAGAAATTTAATTCTCTACAACTTTTTTCTTATGACTTTTTCGTTGGACGAAGGACCGAAGAGTTAGCTAATGAAATATGGCAAAAAACATGAGGCAATTTTATTTTTTGTCAAAATTAGCTAACTTTGAGCACGGATATCTCGGAAACTAGGAGAGATAGCGAAAAAAATTAACAGAATTAATCTTGTGGACCATTTTGTCAGCTTTAATTTTGTATAGAGTGATATTATCGCTAGGACCCATAGTTTCCGAGATATAAGCGAAAAACCGAAAAAAGGGATCTTCTAAGGGCTCACCTCCTAGGAGTGAGGACTTTTAGTATGTTTACCTTCTAACTAGTCCAAACAAAGTCCCAAAGTAAAAAATTGTGTTCCTTCCATTTCCCTCTACACCTCTTTTGTAGCATTCATTGACTGGACTAAAATGAAGAAAATACTCTTTCGATTGATGCAGAACTGGCCGGCATACGATGTAAAGATTCTATGGCTTGACAAAATTCCAGCGATAGGTGATTACGCTTCAGATTTGTGTAATTGATGGAGAAATAAGTATAAAAAATCCCTTTTATGAAAAGAGAGTTGTTAATTATGTATTAATTGATATCTTTTATTATTTCATTTTTAATTTGGCCAAGGATTATTGTTCTAAAGATATTTAACTATTATTTTTAATATTTCAAACTTTATTTCATTGGTAATTTTACCTTCAGTTGGTGCTCATGAATTCATTTCGGCATGCCTATTGGCTGAGGTATATTTTAAAGTGTTTTTGACTTTCAAAAATCCAAATCTCTCCTTATATGAGCGCTATCGAGAAACTAATTGTTGATTTAAACATTACTCATCAAGAGCTTTTCAATGATACCCCACAAGACATGGTTTTAAAAATTTTGAATTTCCACCCTCACCCCCACAACTACTGAATCATTGGTGTCTAATTTATGGAGACAAAGTTTCCCCCTAAACCCCATAGGGCCCTAAATATAATTTTTTCAAAATTTCAACCCGTTCCCACCTCCCCCAACCAGGAAAAATTGATTTTAGCCGGCTAAATTTGAAAAAACCACTGGTCAGGTCTTTTTCAATTTTAGCCGGCTTTTTTACAACCCTGCTGCTGACACTCCCATTGGCTAACGATGATCTATCATCTCACTGGACCGTTCTGTTTTTCGTGTCTGAGTGTGTCGAGGTAATAATAATATAATTTAAATGAAGGGGGTTTGGGGGCAGAACCCCCAGTAATAATGAAGTTTAGATGAAAGGGGTTAGGTTGGTTAGTAATAATATGATTGGAAATTGAGGATCTGGGGGCATAGTCCCAAGTAATAATAGTTGGTAAATGAAGGGGCTTTGCCCCCAAGAAAACGCAGTTCACATGACACAAGGATTTAAGGACAAAGACCTCAAGTAATAAATACAGAATGTACATGACGGATCCCATTACGGTGTGAGTAACGATGGTGTACCATGGTGTTGTTGACAGAGCAAAAGCGACTGACTACCCGAGATCAGCACCATCACCATGAGATTGCCACCACTATAGAGGGGGCCACTACATCCCGCTTGCAGCGCACCAGTGACCAGGTGACAAATTACACAGCACTTTACATCACCTTTTAGGTTAGTTTTGTATCAACTTCTTAGCGATTTTACTTAGCCTATAGGCCTATTTAGAATTGACCTACAAGAAAATGGTGCATAGGCTACATAGGCCTGGATTTGGTAAAATGGTCGCCACGTAAGCTCTGCCCACCCAACTCACTATTAAACAATGAGATACATCTAAGTGGCAACGATGGAACTACTAGCAGCATAGAAAATTGGGAAATATTTAAATTTTTTTTCCCCTTTCCACCCTTTCCTCCTGTATCTCCTTCACCCTATCTACCTATTTGGGACCTATTCCAATCCTATAAATTCTCGCACCTAACGGGATTTGAACATGGGATCGCTAGCATCATAGCCAGTCATCTTAACCACTACGCCATCGAGTAACCGTTGCGGTGTGAAGCTCGAATTCATCTCCTATTTAAGTTTAGAGAACTTCAATACATAAGAAATAGCAGTTTTGGTACAAGGGTCATTGTTTATAATTGTGAAATAACCTATTATGTTGGCTCTGAAAAGATGGTTCAAGGGATGCCTTGTATTGTAGTAGGCTAATTAGTGCAATATGCTTTGGTATTACAGTTATTTTCGTATTGTAGTAATTATTGCATTTAAGTTTTGGTACCTATAAAGGTTATTTTCATATTTGGGAAAAAATAGTTTTATGCTGTGCTCTAGGCTCCTCCCACAAACTGTCTAACGCGACCTGCCTCGGAAAGCGGGGTTTAGGGTTTCATCGCAGAAGACATTCATTGTGAGGCATAATAAACCTCACGCTATTCAGTATATTGCTCCTAAACTAACATAACGTTGCTAACCTAACAAAACCTATCACTGACCTAGAATTTACCTATCATTATTTAACTACAAGCAGAAGCTTTTTACCCTTCCACACCTTTCATAAAACAGCGTTACGACTAGCAAGGAATCCATTGGCTCGGAAGCGAGGGTCAGCAGGGGAAACGAGCGGGTGGAGCTTCGCCGGGGCGCAGCATATATCTATCTTTTGCCTCATATTTTAGTAGGCTAATTACTGCATATGGTAGTAATTAGTGCTGCATATGCAATGGTCTTGCTCGTGGGTGGAGAATGTAACAGTGAGCTGTAGCAGGGAAGCGGGCTGTCTCCATAGCAATGCTCGGCCGGGGTGGGCGGAGCTTAAGTGGCGACCTGTTCTTCCAATTTGCCATAGATTCTGCAAGTTCTGAAGAACAATATACTTTGGTCATTTTCATGGAAAACTTTTCAAGAAATCGACCAAAGTACCAATGTTACAATCCCCGAGTGCTTTACTATCCCTAAGGGAAGTAATATAAGTTAAAATTCGGGATGCGGCAAAACTAAAGGGGGCGGCACCCCCACATCTTTGGATCTGCCAACGAGTTGATAGTACATGTCCTGCGGATTAGATAGCCCATTGCGATATGTGAAATTTCTTAGGTGTTTATGAATAACCCGCAATATATTTATTTTCGATTTATGACTACACATGCCTTTATGAAGTAGAAAAGAATATGGAACTCTTTGAGTGTCACTTTGTACACTCTAAACCCTCGTTCTTTGTCCAGGTATGCACCTGCTAACAAACAAATTACCTTGTAGATGTTTGATTTCTTTATGAGCTTCCCGAGATAAAAGAGAGATTCTAAAAGCAGTTATAACCTAAAGAAAAATATAATAAGACATAAGGATTAGCTGCAGAGTAATTTAAGGTAAATACCATGCAACTGCCCAGGATGGGAAATTCCTCTTCAGCTCTCTTTAGACGAATAACCGGTATCCTCGTGGCAAGAGAGTTTAGAGTCCTGTACAACCTCTCGAGACGCTCTTTCTCGCTATCTTCAGACTCCATTTTTTAAAACTGCCATCTTCCAAATTCGTTCAATGCCCATACCATACCTTGACTGTTCAGCGTTTCTCCCACCATTGTTCACGGCCTCTCCGATGATATTTCAATTCTCGCATCAACAAAATGCCGGCTTTGTCAAAGTAGGATGAAAAGTTCTTGTTACGTGGGGTGTTGAGCTTGTGAAACTTTTCAAGTAACTTACTATGGATGGCAAGAAAAGAAAATAAGCGGTAGGTGGATATAGTGAAGAATAAATATGGATATGAATTTTACAGTGTCTCCACGAATATTTAAAGCTATTCAAAACGTTGACATAGCGGAGTTGTCGAAATGTACACCCACTTTCCAAATTGAAATTAGACCCATACTTCCATGCCTTGTACGAATGAGTTTGATTTCTCCTCTTGATAACACTAGAGAATGTGCTAAAGGAAGAAAAGAAATCCTCACTTTATTGTCAGGCATAGAACTAGTAAATTCGATTGTTGCTTTGCTTTCGATTGATTTTCATGCTCTAGAAAGTGACGTGAAGAAAGAGCAGCAGCTCAGGCAGAAACTTGGTAACACCCAGTCAGAAAGTATTCTTATTCAATCTCTTCAAAATGGTCTTGCTTTGGAGTTTGAGCGTAGTGATTCAACACGTAGACTTCGACTCGTGCTTAGTGAATTACTGTTCATTTCATCACAGATACATGAACAGCAGAGAGGGCAAGAATTTTACATTAAACAGTCAGACTTGTTTGATAACAAAGTTTACGTAGAGGAAATTTGTGATGTAATTTGCATTGCACTGGCAGAACTCCCAGCAGTACTTAGTATTCATGAGGTTGCAGAAACTTTGCTACATGTGAAACATGGTCCAGAGATTATTTGCAGAGCTGTTGCAAATTCACCAGACTGTTTCAAAGAAGTCTGTACAAGCTTAATTGCTAATGGAGAGAGACAAGAAGAAGATAATGTTGGAGGAAGGATAAGGATGCAGGCTCTTAGCATGCTTTGCCAAATGAATCCAGATCAGGCTCTTGCTATTCGAGCCAAATGTGTAGAACTTTGTCGCATGCCAGCTTTAGCGATTACTTTAAGTCTTGATCATGCTGGCCGTTCTCTTGGAGTAGATGCTGAAGGAGATATGGTTGCTTTTGTATCTGGCTTGTTACTTGGCAATGATCAACAAGTACGAAATTGGTTTGCTATGTTTGTACGTAATGGGCAAAAGAGGAAGTGGGAGTCGCATACAGCACTGTTACTTCTTAGAGAGGAATTGTTACGACGACTTCAGACTATCATACTTTTCTCATTAGACAGTCAACTCCCAGATTCCTGTGTTGTTCAGGCCTCAGCATTATTACGTTTATACTGTGCTCTTCGAGGCATTGCTGGAATCAAGTTCCAGGAGGATGAAGTCTCTCTCATAGTGCAACTGTTAACATCACATCCACCTCCCTCACCAGCTGGTGTTCGCTTTGTATCTCTAGGATTATGCATGCTTATAGCCTGTCCATCTCTTATTGGTCAGCAGGAGCATGAGAAGCGCAGTATAGAGTGGGTCCAATGGCTTGTCAGGGAAGAAGCTTATTTTGAAAGTGCCAGTGGTGTGACTGCTTCGTTTGGTGAAATGTTGCTTCTTATGGCCATTCACTTCCACAGCAACCAATTGAGTGCGATTTGTGAGTTAGTGTGTTCAACTTTGGGTATGAAGGTCCCCATAAGGCCAAATAACATGACAAGGATGAAACAGATTTTCACTCAGGAGATTTTCACTGAGCAGGTTGTAACGTCTCATGCTGTGAAAGTTCCAGTTACAGCAAATCTCAGTGCAAACATTTCAGGTTTCCTACCAGTACATTGTATTCACCAGCTACTTAAAAGTCGTGCCTTTACCAAACATAGAGTTCCCATTAAAGACTGGATTTATAGACAAATTTGTAGCAGTGTACCACCATTGCACCCTGTTCTGCCAGCTCTGGTCGAAGTATATGTGAATTCCATCTTGGTTCCAAGTCCAAAAGCTCCCCAAGAACATACTAATCGTCCTATGAGCGAAGATGAGATACGGCGTGTTTTCCAAAATTCTGTGTTTGGGGCACAGTTTGACATTAAGAAGCAACAGGTTAGTTCAACTGCAATGAAGGTGGTCAGCAAGCGGGAAGATGGATCAACTACAGAAGAATCATATATTGCAGCAGTATCTCCCTCCCTTACTTCTCAATTACTTCTGCTTTATTACCTGCTCTTATATGAAGATGTGAGGCTGTCAAATACTCACAGTTATGTTCAGGCAGGTCGCAAGGTGAAAAGTTATTCCACTGAATTCCTGTCAGAATTGCCAATTAAGTATCTCCTTCAGCAGGCACAAAAGGACCAACAGAGTTATGCAGGTTTATTTTCCCCACTTCTGCGGTTGCTTGCAATGCATTTTCCACACTTATCCCTGGTTGATGATTGGTTGGAAGAAGAAGCAAACATAAGTATGGAAAGTCATCGTGATAAGACTCCTGTAACTGAAGCTAGCATCATTGAAGCATTCAGCCATAAGCAGTCGTGTCCATCAAGAACTGGACATCTGCTTCGTCAGCTTCTAGCAATGCCAGCTACAGATGTGTGGCCGTTTGCTGAAACCATTATAAAATATTTCAAGTCAATACTAGATGATGAAGTACCTCGCTACATACAAGAACTGTACAAACAGGTTTGGTTGCGATTGAATACAGTGCTACCTCGCTGTTTATGGGTAATGTCCATTAATGCTCTGCTTCACGAATCTGCTGCAGTAAAAAATGTGTTTCTTAGCCAAGAAAACATTGTGTTGGATCCCCTTCAGGTTTTGCGCTGTGATATTCGTGTCTTTAGATGTGCAGCTGCATTAAGTGTAGTACTGCGTGTCTTGGGAGCATCTTTGGCAGCCTCTCATAGCCAGTTATCACGACACCTTCAAGATCGTCCTCTTGTTGAATGTACAGGCCAGTTGACTAGTGAGGGTGAGAGAGAAGAATTAAGAGTAGCCCTGGTGGCCACTCAGGAGAGTGTTGCTGTACAGATCTTATTAGAAGCATGTCTTGAGACAGAAGAAGATAAGAAGAAACCAGGACAGCTCTGGGCACTGCGGGAAGTTCGAAGTCTTATCTGTTCATATCTGCATCAGATGTTTATTTCTGACCCTTCCCTTGCAAAATTGGTGCACTTTCAAGGCTATCCTCGTGAGCTTCTTCCAGTAACAGCACCAGGCATTCCATCCATGCATATCTGCCTTGATTTCATACCAGAGTTGCTAAGCCAGCCATCACTCGACAAACAGATATTTGCAATGGACTTGGTGTCTCACCTTGCAGTACAATATGCCCTTCCAAAATCACTTAGTGTAGCAAGACTGACTATCAATACGCTTTCCACATTACTTGGAGTCCTTCCCAGCTGGAATCGTTCAGAACTATTTGGGCCATGTCTTCCAGCGCTTGTGCGTATATGTGAAGCGTTTCCTCCTCTAGTGGATGATGTGGTATCATTACTGATGCAGCTAGGTCGTATATGCATGTCAGAGGCATCACTGACTGCACGTCGAGATGGTTCTGTCATCTCATCTATGACTGGTGGTAACAGTGATGGCAAGATTAGTGAAGCAGATAATCATCAGCTATGTGTCAGAATACAGGAAACATTTTCAGATATCTTAACAAAGGCAGTTCTCAAAGTGAAGATATATTAGTATTTCATGTATGCTAGCCTAATTGAAAGAACCTAGCCTATATTAGTATTGTATCTAGGCTATTTGAAAGAACTTAAGACAAATATTTAAGAAAAAATATACTTATTTATTTACAATTTATACCCCTGAAATTTGAACGTTTTCAATTTACTAGTGGCTATTGTATGTCGATGGCTATGACCATAGGCACTGACTTAGGGGGTGCTTTGCATTTTCAGCAAATAAGAATTTATTTATTTATTTATTGGACAGTTTGTTCCCAGGAGCAATGCTCATGCGAAGTTTATACAATATAAAAGTTCAGAAATTTAGCTCAAATAAAATATATTAACAGAGACAATAACAATAAATTACAGTACAATAAAAATAACCTAGCATATATCTAGCACTTAGAACTGGCAATACAATAAATAGAGAATCATAAAATACTGAAATAATAATACAATTCAATAATACAGTGTACAAAGAACACGGTAGTAATACAGTGCAGAGATAACAATGCACATTGTGCGCTTTCCTACTTATTATTAATACAGAGCACAGACACGACACTAACTTATATAAGTTAATGTCAATTTGTATTTGCTCTAAAAAATATACTTTCAATTTATGTAAGAATAGTGATTTATTTGGAAGTGTATTAAGGGTATCGGGTAGATCATTGTAGTATCTAATCAGTGATTATCAATAATTATGTCCATACTTCCCAGTTCACTGTTTGCTTTCTGGCGCACTCAATGAACTTTGCTATTCAAAAAAGTTATATAAGCTTTCATGAACCACAGATTATTGTCTCTGTTGGACATTAAATGAGAATATTATAGGAGAAAAATTCCTCCGACACTGGGACTTGAACCCAGGATCTTTGGCTATTCGCGCCAATGCTCTACCAACTGAGCTAAGCCGGAGTTCAATTCACAGCGCCAGATGGAACCTCTCTCCTATGACTGACTGCCCTAATGGTCTGCATACGACATAACTTGTCTGTCTGTGAGGTAGACCATTAGGGCAGTCAGTCATAGGAGAGAGGTTCCATCTGGTGCTGTGAATTGAACTCCGGCTTATCTCAGTTGGTAGAGCATTCGCGCGAATAGCCAAAGGTCCTGGGTTCAAGTCCCAGTGTAGGAGGAATTTTTCTCCTATAATATTCTCATGTAATGTCCAACAGAGACAATAATCTGTGGTTCATGAAAGCTTATATATCTACCTTGAATGTTAACTGTACAATAACAGTGGGAGCCCGGTCACAAAAATCACTAATTAGTGTGCCTCACAGTACTGCACATGACATGACTTGTCTGTCTGTGAGGTAGACCATTAGGGCAGTCAGTCATAGGAGAGAGGTTCCATCTGGTGCTGTGAATTGAACTCCGGCTTATCTCAGTTGGTAGAGCATTCGCGCGAATAGCCAAAGGTCCTGGGTTCAAGTCCCAGTGTCGGAGGAATTTTTCTCCTATAATAAGTACGTAATCTTGTTACCTTTGTTAGGGGTTCAGCAAAGTGGCTTGCACTGTTCAGCCAGTTTCATACAGAACGAGAGTCGACACGTCTTCAACCTTTCTGTCATACAAGATGAACAATCAGATTTCTTTATCTAAATGCAGTTAATGAACCATTAGGCTACAATCAACTGATTTTGTTTATGACTTCAGTGTTTCAAACTGATAGATCAGATGCTCATTGCAAAACCAAACAGCTTTCATTACAGTTGTAGTCGCTTGATTTTTAATAATATAAGCTTGTGAAGATATTTAGTCACGACCCTGCCAAATTTGAACCTTGTCTTTCAAGAAAGCTACGGTACACGTAAGAAGAGAGTATTTATGTTTATGAATTATTAATGCCATTTGCTGTAATAAAGAAGGACTTCAGCATAAATTATACTAACTTTGAATGGGATTTTCCTTTACTGAGTGAGCACCCCCAATAAATTTTACAAGTCAGTGCCTATGGCTATGACATACTTGCATGGAAGTTACTCCTTTGATGTTTGGTCACTGTTACTACCAGAGGCCACATTCCATTCTTCCTTTAAGTGAAAAACGTTTTAGAGTATATCCCAAGTAAGTTTGATCCTGTTCAAAACAAAGGGGAGGAGAACTCAGAGAGTTTGCAGAAAATTTGCATCATGTGACAAAACGTGATTGGTTAATGTCATTAGCATGCACCATTACCAGGGTGCGACTTGCTAGTGGAGAAGTAGTGTTCGTAAGTTCATGCAACAATAATAACATTTACATGTGAAATAAACTCTCACTGGCATCGTCATCATTATAATATATCAATTAGCAAACAAAACAAAGAATTCATTGTTCACGACGACCCTGTGTGTGAGTTATACTGAGAATAAATAAACTACTAATATCACGGTGATGAAATGCGTTCTCATGTGTGGACTATGACAGCCACACCTCTTTGTTTTGAACAGGATCATTCTTACTTTTGATATAATATAGCATACCACACATTTCACTCCAGCTGTTGTGCATGGTTGGTTCATTAAATAGAAAGGAAATCAGGATCTGCCTGGGAAGGAGGGAATCAAAGGTTGAAACAAGATTCAGCTTGGTTGAGCGCCTAGCTTCCCAAGCTGTGAGCCAGGCACCAAGCATAAAGTGTGTATGTGCAAGATGCAGCCTGGTTGCTAGCCGGCAGGTCGCACATTTGTGTGCGCAGCGGCCTGTTATGGTTTAAGTTTCTGAATTATCTCAAATGTTTATTTTATTTTTTTTGTCATTATCTTCTCATTCAGAAGGGTTTGAAAATAAAGAAGATAATGGGAACGAGTTATTGAATTTAAACTTATCACAGGAAGCTTCATTAAAATTAGTTGTATGGAAAATGTTACAAGGGTATTTCATAGATTCAGAGTTAAAGCTCTACAACTTTTGTTCTAAAGGTTTTTGTTGTAAATGCAATACTTTAGGCGCTAGGAGACAAAGTTCACTGCAAAAATCTTATAGGAAATTTAATCAACTTAAAATTTTTTGTAAGGCTTTATTTTCTCTATGAACAAATGTTCCCGACATATAAGAAAAAACAAAACATAAAACATTTTGCAACGCTACGGAATTAGCTCACATTGTAAGGTCTGTAATTTTTTGTATAATTAGGTTTACCAGATCGAGCAAGAAAAAGAGTAGTTTTTTTTACAGTTGGATTGATGTTTTAAATTCTACATTTTGAAAGCACAACACAGAACTTTATTATTATTATTGTTGCTGCTATGATGATGTTGCTATTGTGTTTAATGTTCAGAGCACAAGAAGTCAATGAAACAAATACAGTAATGGCAACATATAAATTAATTTAGGCCTGATATAAATTTATCACGTTACTATAAATTATTAGGAGTACTGAATGTAACCATTCAAGTCGGTAACCACAGTAATGACAACTGAATGTGACTTCAATAATGGCTACAATAGAAATTAACATTGCATTTTAAAAATAGTAAACATTATAAGCGACATAAAAGTTATCTTAGTGGTTTGAGAAATATGGCAGATTGACAGAATAGAGTACAATTCAAGAGTTTAGCAAAAAAGTAAACATTACAAAGTTAGGACCCAGAAAAGAGTACATTACATTTTAAAGAGTAACCCAGCATCTCCAAACACATCCCACAAATAAAATTATTCTTCTTCTTCATCTGGCACTATAACCCAGGGTGAGTTTTGGCCTTCTCAACAATTCTGTTCCATTCAGTCCTGTCCTCTGCTAGCCGTCTCCATCCTCTTATTCCTATTATTCTCAAATCGCTGTCTACTGTATCCATCCATCGGATTCGTGGTCTACCTCTTAGTCTTCTGCCCTCTG
Organism: Ectobius pallidus; assembly: GCA_964059195.1. Classification (NCBI taxonomy): domain Eukaryota; kingdom Metazoa; phylum Arthropoda; class Insecta; order Blattodea; family Ectobiidae; genus Ectobius; species Ectobius pallidus. The sequence goes on along the minus strand of CAXKWD010000007.1, from coordinate 107,607,707 downwards.
GCTTCCAGTTCATTATCCTCTTAGGTGTTCTGTCATCCTCCATTCTTAATGTATGTCCCAACCATGCTATTCTCCTGCTTTTCACGAATCTTACAATGTCAGCTCCTTTTATAATCCTGTCAATTTCCATATTCATTAGGATCCTCCAAGTTCCATCAGCATTTTTTATGGGGCCATAAATTTTCCTTATAATCTTACGTTCAAATATTCTAAGTATTTGTTCATCTTTGTCTGTCATTGTCCATGTTTCGCTTCCGTATGTCACAACAAGTCTTATGATCGTTTTGTATATTTTCATTTTCATGGCCCTATTTAAAGTTCTAGATCTCATCAAGCTGGCATATGTATTGTAACAGCGATTTCCATTAAGTACTCTGATTTTGATTTCTTCTGAAACCTGATTTATTTGTGATCCTAAATAGGAAAATTCATTCACCCTTTCAAACCTGAAATTTTCGATATTCAGACTAGCATTAGGCCCACTATTATTTGAATTTCTTCTCACTTCCATATATTTTGTCTTTTTTTTTTCATTTATTTCCATTCCCCTGGCTTGTATTTCATTATTCAGTGTAGTTGCTATTTCCTTTAGAGTTGTTACTCTTCTGCTAATAATAGCAACATCATCAGCATAGGCACACACTTGAGCAGATTTTATACCTATGTGACCAGATACTGCTGCTTCTAAGACCAGATCAAACAATACAGCAGATAGTGCATCCCCTTGCCTTACTCCAAAATTAATCTGGAAGGAGGATGTGAATTCATTGTCCACTCTTACCACAGCTTTGGAACCAGCCAAAGTTGCCTTTACAAGCTTTATCAATTTTGTTGGTATACCTAATAGCTTTAAGTCGTTAAACATGGTTTCTCTATTAACACTATCAAACGCTTATTTAAAATCTATGTCCAGGTTGTGAAGATCAATGTTATATTCATATGCTTTTTCTTGTATCTGTCTTAATGAAAATATATGATCTGTTGTTGAACGGCTACTTCTGAATCCACATTGATATTCTCCAAGTATTTCTTCAGAGTAAACCACCAGTCTATTATATATTACACCAGATAGAATTTTATATGTTATGTTTAGTAAAGTTATCCCTCTATAGTTAGAGCATAGCAGTTTATCACCCTTTTTGTAAATAGGTTGAATTATTCCAAGAGTCCACTCTTCAGGTATCTTTTCCTCAGTCCAAACCATCTTAATTAAGTGGTATATTCTTTGATAAACACTTTCCCCTATTTTTAATCAGTTCAGCTGTGATCCCATCCATTCCTGGTGCTTTATGTTTCTTTAATTTTTGAATCACATAGACTACTTCTTCATAAGAAGGATCTTCAATGTATGGCTCTGCTGTATAGTATGGTTGATCTTGCTGTTTGTCATTTCTGGTTAAAATACTCTTAAAAAAATCCTTCCATTGTTCCATAACTTCCTCCTTATCAACTATAACATTACCTTGGCTATCTTTGCAAGCAATAATCTTTGGGTTGAATTGCTGAGTTCTTTCACTAAGTTTTTTATAAAATTTCCTACTTTCATTCTTATTATAATGTTGAGCAATTTCATCTATTTTCTTATTCATAGCTTCCCTTTTCTTTTTTCTACATAATCTATAGACCTCTGTTCTCTTTTCCTTGTATTCATCATTATTCGCTTTTGTATATCGTTGCAAACACTTCAATCTTGCTTGTCTCTTTTCTTCTACCGCCCTTCTACATTCTTCTTCATACCACTCCTTGTGCTTAGATTTAGGTGCTAATCCTAAAACTTCTTCTGCTGTTTCAATAATACTTTTTCTGATACAAGACCATTCTTCATCTATAGTAGTTACATTATCTTTTCCTTTTAATTTACGATTCAATTCCCCCTGATATTGTTTTTTTGTATTACTTTCTTCTAATTTCTCTAAATTCCACCTTTTATAAGAGCTCTCATTTTTTGGTATTAGCATGATATTCTGCTTCATTATTGCTCCAACCAAGTAATGATCAGAATTAAAACTGGCTCCACGGAAGGTTCGAACATTCTCTATTGCGGTAGCCCATCTTTTGGAGATTAGAATATGGTCAATCTGATTTGTTTGCTTAGTCCCTGGAATTTTCCATGTTCCTTTGTGTATGTCTTTTCGTGGGAACCACCCTAGTAGCACACTTCGTTGGCCCAACGGAGGGATTTGGTTGGCATGGAAGGGATATGTTGGGAAAAGGTTGGTTGTAATTCCCTCGGTTTTGCCAACGGATTTTTTGGCTGGCTCACGCGCTTGTCCTACTGTTGGCGTTTCCAACCAATAGGGCTGTTGCCCCAACAATACATTTCGTTGGCTAAGCCTCCGTTGGCGTTACCAACCAACAGGATTGTTGGCCCAGCAATACATTTCGTTGAAATATAATCGCATTTATGTTAAAATTAAAAAGTGTTGCAATAACATTATAAGCGTTAAATTTTCATTTCCTATAAAATAAAACAGTGTTAATTCATTAATTATTCGAACTCTTTGTGTGCGTTACATGCTAAAAATTTACTTCTCCACCTCTTCCTGCCAGTCTTCGGCAATTTCCGGCATACTTCGTAGGTCATCACGTAGACGATGAAGATACAACGGTTATTCGCCATCTTGATATGTTAAGAATCCGAATGGTGTTTTTACTTCTATTAATATTAGGGCCCTTTATTTGTTCTCTGAAAATAACGTTATCATATATTCACATCAACTATTCAAAATACGAGATGTATATCCTTCTTACTATTTATCATGTATTACACATCTCTGTAGTAAATAGGCTAGAAGAATTCTCGACTTTTGTTGCAACGATCACTAATGGCGTAGTGGTTAAATCGATAGACTATAACACTAGCGGTCTCAAGATCGAATCCCCATAGGTGCGAATTTTATACGATAGGAATAGGTAGGTAGGGTGAAGGAGAGAAGGGAGGTAATAGGGAAAAGAGGAGGAAGAGAGGAGAAAAGGGATGAAAGGGAAAATAAAAAATTAAATTTTCTGTGCTTCTAGTATTTCCGCCAGATGTCTCTGCGCTGCTAGTAGTTCCACCATTACCTAATAGATGTCTCCCAACTGTTGGGATTTTGTTGTATATTGGTTGGCTACAGTTGGCAATTGGTTGGAAAAAACGCTCCTTGGCAACGGAACCCTGACGGACATTCATAACCGTTGAGCAACGAAACATGGCGATCATTTCCCAACATTGGCCCAACGATCTGTGCTACTAGGGCAAGTGCTCACCACTTTAAAATCATTTGCTGCTCCATACTGGGCAACTCTAAGTCCATTATTATTAGTTTCATTATGCAGACTGTTCTTCCCAAATATTTCCCAGAACGCTTCTTCCTTACCCAATTTAGCATTGAAATCACCTAGGGTTACAACCGCATCATGTTTGGGGATTTTATCACATACATTTTGAAGCTGATCATAAAATTCATCCACTATTTCATCCTTAGCGTCTTCTGTGGGCGCATATATATTGATAAATGTGGTATTATGGAATTTACCTTTCACTCTTAAGGTACAGATTCTTTCTGAAACAGGGTGAAAACCTAATACAGACTTATTTGTGTTTTTAAAAACCATAAATCCTACGCCTTGATTACCTTGTCTTTCATGCATTGTAAATTTGGGTTTTCTGATGGTACCCTTCCCCTTCCATCTTATTTCTTGTAGCGCTACTATATTCATTTTATACTTTTCAATTTCTTCTGCTAAACTAATCATTGTCCCAGCCTGTAATAATGTTCTTACATTCCAGGTTCCAAACCGCAATACCATATTCGTGTCCATATTCATAAGCCTTAGTCTTTTCCTTGAGGGCAGTCCGGCATTTCTTGTTGAGGAATTCGCAACTTTCAAGTTTTCCAGTGCAGGGTTGTCAGCCCTGCGACAAACCCCCAACTTGGAGGACCAGGTCATTTGATTTTGGGGTTTTCATCCCCTAGATCAGCTGTCTTCACCACGACTTCGGAGCCTGATCTGCCTCTCCCTAACCTTGGCTGGAGCCGCCCACTCTGGATCAGACGCTCCAGTTGCAACCATTGCCTCATTCGCCAGCGTTTTCAGAGTTCCTGTTGGGCCTTCTCGGCTACCGTAGCGGTCCCGGGGCTCTCAAAGTCCCCGCCGTACATCACCCCAACAGGCATTCCCCTACTTGTTGTTGCCCACCCCCACGTCGTGGACACTGAGGTTGGATTTTGGGGGGCCCCACAAATAAAATATTTTGAATAAAAAAAGTCTATGATTCCTTCATTGACTAGACTACATAACGGTAGGCTATCTATTGTGGTGGTCGAAATGAGCTTGATTACAAAGAATGCCTCTTATAAACACTTGAAATTAACTTGTTACACTCCTTTATTTTTGGTGTGATAGCAAGTGCACACGTGCAATGCCTGATAAATAGACAACATGCTTGAAACTGGCCACTGGAATAATGAAGGGAGTCATTCACCAAGCAAGCAGCAGGCTGTCCAGCTAACAGAAGTTAAACTGCTTATTATGAAGAGATTATTTGACAATTTGTAGCATATTTTTTACTTAAAATTTACATATTTTGTGAGGACAACTCCATTGTAGTTGTTTCCAACACTCCACCAACAAGCCGATCACATGTTAAAAGATTGCCTGGAATCGGTTCTTAATACAAACCTAGAGGGCAGAAAGGAGACTCAGGAATGTCTGCCTATCAAGTTTGGTGGTCTTGGCATACGTAAACTAAGTGAAGTTTGCATGGCTTACATTGTCTCTGCATATGGTGTTTTTGATTTTGTGAAGTCAATATTTCCTCATTATGGTGACCAGATCAAAGTATTTTACTTGACTCAGGCACAAGTGGAATCAGATGATAAATACTTCAAAGCTTCCTAGCCACTTGGGTGATCAGAAACAATGGGACGAAACTAATATAGAGTTTGCCATCAACATCTGTAGAAAGTTTGAGTACGGAAATATGGACACTAATTTCACTATTAGGTATATTTATCCAGAATTATCATTTTAATGAGTATCCCCATCATAATCAGCTGATTCTGAATCAGGTATATTTACCCAGAATGATCATTTCAATGGGTCTGATTCTGAATCAGCTGATTATGATGGGGATACCCATTAAAATGATAACTCAGGGAAATATACTACCCGCGCGCAATTTCTTGAGCCCTCGGCTCCCTAGTCCTCATTCGGTAGGTTTCGTTCAACTTCGTAGGTTAAGCTGACAACATTGAAACACGAAGTACGCTATACACCCTGACATCTAGTGGCTTCAATACTAAGCTTTCATTCTGTCTCAGGATTCTTATTTATTTATTGACATTATCTTTTCTGACGCATCGAGTTATGGGGAAAAATACAATCTTTCGAACTGCTGATTTCACAAACACTTCATCACTTTCCTCACCTCCTTAAGAATTCCGTATGTGCTAATTTCTGACGATCCCGTGAACTCTGATGTCAATTTCATGGACTGAAAGTTGAGCGAACTTTTCACAATTTGTATAAAATACGTTTAAAATTAGGCCTATAACTTTCTCCACTTTTTGATGCCTTACCTCTCTTACGTTTTACAACACGAAATGGTGAAGCATGTTCTGCTAAGACTCTTCTTTATACTTAAAATTACTCATCCAGTGTAAAAATATTGAGCCTATATTATGCATAATATTCTTATTTGATGACTTATTTGATAACCAAAGGCTTATGACGTGTAATTAATTGTAACGCAATACCGTCACCACGTTATATTATTGAATTGCATTAAAATCGATGTATATTAAAGTCACTACATAAAATACCATACGCGCGATTCTGCTGAAACGTTATTTCTTTGGTTGACAACACTGCAGAAAGACTGGCGGATTAGCGATGTTTTGTTCCCCCCGACCCTCACTTCCCCGTAAATCCAGCGCCCAAGAAGTGGCACGCGGGTAGTACCTAATAGTGAAGTTAGTGTGCATATTTCTGTACTCAGACTTTCTACAGATGTTAACACTTCACTTTGCTATTTTCCTAGTAGGCCCTAATATTAATATTGATTACCGACATTTTAATTTCTTTTTCATAGTCACCATCAGATACAGTGCGTTTGCTTGCTTCACAGGAAAAAGTAGCTGGTTCGTGGTTAAATGTTTTACCATCTCCAAACATTGGAACCTTATCAGATAGCACTCTTTCACGATATCTGTTGCATTACAACTTGGGTGCAAAATTTATCATCCTCCAAAGTGTATCTGTGGATCTACATCAAATTCCTAAGGCCATCATACCCTGAGTCGTTGTAAGAGCATGGATAGATTTTCATGTCATGCTGAATTTAATTACTTACTTTGGAGAGTGTTAATATCGGTTTCCATTCCTGTGATCTTAGAGCAGTCAGGACTTAGTCGCTCTGATGGCAAGCGATCAAACGGAATGTCCCTTGTCCCTTGGTTCAAGGGAAGAGCTTTACTGTGGGATGCTACATGCGTGGTTACCCTTGCAGCTTCACATATGCCACAGAGTTTTAAACGTTCTTGCTCTTCAGTGGATACACAACAATATAAGGATATTAAGGACAACTTTATTTTTGTTGCTTCTGCTGTTATAACAGTGGGTGCTTGGAGTCGCAAAGCCAAAAATCATTTGTCTGATATAGGTAAACGACTGAATTTGGCTACTGGAGATCCTCTTTCAACAGAACATCTACGGCAATGGATAGCCATAGCCATTCAACAAGGGAATGCAAGAAGCATTTTGGGAACTTGAGCAGAAAATTGCTCCCTTGATAATATTTATTATTTGTAATGCATTTTTTAAATCGTTAAATGACTGTAATAAAGATACTTATATTCATATTAAATAAATGTTATTTCTCAAAGCCAAAAAAAATATAGACCTATATATAAATAATAAAATATATTTATATTTTTATCTTATATAATTTATTACCTTTTCTACAGCATTATACCAAATTATCGGTATAATTTTATTGTTACTGCCTCATCTTAAAGTCAGTGAAATATTAAACAAATTTTTTGCAGAAATAAAAATAATAATAATAATAAAAAAAGCTTATACAAACTGCCTCAGTTCAAACAGAAAATTTGATTAAAATATGACCACCACTAAAAGTTCCCTACAGCTTATATGTTACCATGTGGAAGTATTGGGGGTCAATGCTGATGCTGACATACTTCACATCTGATCACCTTGCTTGTGCCCCTTGTCTGGTATGGATTCTTCTTATCAGAATGCTGCAGGCTAAGGTAGATTGCTTATGGCAGCCCACTTTCTGGCAAGACCTTTATATAATCTCATATTTTCTAAACCAAAATAATTTACAAAGGTTACCATAACACATAAATGAAATTGGGCGGGAGTTGTAGATTATGTTAGCTCAAAACATAGTAGTTTACAGTGAAACTTCTTTGAAAAACCACGCTCCCTGACTGACGACCAGCCATTCAATAGCAACTTTCTTTTATTTATCTCCTTTAAGTATGATCAAGGTAGGCAGCTGAAAACTAGGAAATGAGCCACTATGGCATAACATTAAAAAGACTGATTAATATTAACCTGTGATCACTTGCATTAATGGCTAATATACCTTTCTTTCTCATACAGTTTACACAGAGTGGAAGGGGTATAACGGCAGATTCAGGGAGCAATAGATTATATTAGAATATATATCAAATCTATTTTCAGTTTTGTGATTACATCTATGGCGTATGAGATAATTAGGTTCAAGGGTTCCTCAGAATGACAAAGAGCACACTGCTAGATAGTCTCTTCTAGGTGGACATGACTTATCTGTGATATGGAAACCGTCCATGACCTCATAATAATTAATGGTGGTATGACAATCTGACTCCGGCTAGCATGGTGGTTCTCTTAATCCAGGGAAGGCAAGGATGTCAGTGAGGCATAAGAAAGAATTATGGGCAACTCATGGTAAGTTTAATTAGACACTTGCATATCAACAATCAGGGAGACGGGATTTAAAATACAGACTTGTGAACCGACAGTTGCAAAAATAGGATGTGACGTAAAGGGACTTGTGTACTGACAGTTATGAGATGTAAAACATAGACTTGTGTACTGACTGTGAAGGTAGGATGTGAAATATATACAGCAGAGTCCCCAAACTTGGCACTCGATAATCCCGCAGTGGGGATTACTCTGCAACCATGATGAGAAAATTAGGCCTACTTTATTAACTATAGCCATATTAACACTTTTATGATGATTTTTAATGGTGTTTGTTATATTTGAAACCAATAAATACAGGTTCAGTTTTTGCAACAACATTTTAAATTTCCAATCTCTTAATCCCGATAATTTGGTATTTCGGAAACTCGGTGCCCTTTTGGTCCATACTAGGCCTAGTTTGCAGGACTCTACAGTACTTATATATTGATAATGATGGAAATAGGATATAAAACATACTTTTATCAATAGTGTATCATGATCATAATTAAATTAAGCTGAGCCAAAATTACTAACTTCCCAATGCCATATGATCAAGTTAACTGTAGATGAATCAATTGTGTTTTTCTTAAGTACCAAACTGCTGCGCTACAAATCAAAAGGTCGTGGGTTCAATTCCCGATGAGATCAGAGTTTTTCCATATACCTAATCCTTCTGGTGGCACTATGGCCATGAGGTCGACTCAGCCTCTAGCAGAAATGAGTACCAGGAGCAATCCTGGGGGTAAAGGTGGCCGGTGTGTAAGGATGACAAACTTACCACCTTCGCGTGCCGAATGTCTAAAATCTGGGAGCCTCAACCTCCTAGAACCGTCTAGGCCTCCATGGCCTGTATAGGGACCACTTTTAAACTAAGGACCAAACACAAAACAAAGTATCTAATTAAACTTACCATGTGTGTTGCCCATAACTCTTTCTTATGTCTGACTGACATAGTTGCCTTTCCAAAGAAAAAGAACCACCATGCTAGCCGGAGACAAATCGCCAAACCATCATTAATCATTATCAGGTCATGGAATGATTCTGTATCACCCATCACAAACATAACATATACAATACGGTACCAAAACACAATTGCTTCAACGTTGCGTATTATGTGGTCCATGTAATAATTTTTGTATTTAATTTGCACGAAAACTGCAAACTTTATTGAAAAACTACAAAGGGATAATTTATTCCTTATTCTTTCCTGTGTTGATGCGAAAAAATTAATGGTAAATATAACAATTTACTTCTAGAGTAAATGATACTTAAAGTTTAGGGAGAATTTTCTTTTCTGAGAAAGGTATTCACTTGGAACAAATGTGTTGCTGGAGTTTTTTGTTTATACCAAAGGAAAAAGCTGTTAAGATCTAAAAGTTATATTCTTCCATCTTGTATTATTTAGTGACACGTGAGAACTCGTTTACATAAATTAAATTCAGTGATATTTCTTTTACATAATTATAATCATTCAGATTCAGTAACTTCTTACTCTGGAGGGGGACAATTCATATAACAGGTGTGGTAACTGTGTAAGGCGAGTCAGCCAGCAACAAGGCAGCTTGAAAAGATTGCTGTTTGAACTCAAATTTTTCTATGTGTCAACTGTAGAAACTGTTTTATTCCAAAAGAATCAGTTTAATGTTAGTTTGTTTGTGAGATCAATCTGCTTCAAATTGTGTTGCTCGCTGCAATGAAGCACAGTCAATAGTCAACAAAATTTTATATTAACATTCCTAGTAATGTGAAAAAACAATCTACTGACTTACATCATTCTCAGAAAGACTCGCTGCTATACACACTATAACAGTAAACAGTGCCACCTGTGAACATGGGTTTAGTACCATAAAATGAACCGATAATGTCATATCTTTGAAGTTCGCTTAAAATTACTAAAGTGCATAGTTTAATTCTAGAACTTTAGAAAGTTTACACAGGGAAGTTATAATTATACAATGTGATACTTTGGAGATGGTTTAATACACTACTTCCCTATTATTTATCACTAACCTGAATCCAGATTTCAGTGAGCTTCCTCACCATTTTCAACAGTTGTTTGTGTCTTGAATTGGGCCTTGTTAGTAGGCTATATTTAAACCCAAACCATATGTTAAGTCATGGTTTTGAAAAGGGAGTTGCAGTGCAGCCTACACAATGTAACAACATGTGGAAGAAAGAAAGATGATGTGCGTGGGAACCTGTGGCCTGTGTTATGAATTTTGAATAGCAATGCTAACTGTAAGGTGAGTAGCTAACAATGCATGGAGTAGTAAGTTTATAATAACTTTCTATTAGTGAAATTTTAAGATTATTTTGCATATTAAGAAGTAATTTGTTGTTTTGGCCGCGGTGGTCTAGAGGTAGCGTGCCCACCTCTAGATCCGTAGGTTGCAGGATCAAACCCGGCCACGGTCGATGGGTTTTTCAGGATGTAAAAATCCTGGGCACTGAGTCCTCCATTAGGAACTTTAAGCTGGGGGGCCCGTGTCGTAGATTTACGGCACGTAAAAGAACTCAAAGCCTAAATTAGAGCCTCTGGACAAAATTTCTCGGTCCTTTCACACCCAAGTAATACCTTAGTTTCCCGAGGGGGGTTGAGATGCGATGGGCTTACCACCTGTCCCTCTGCCCTCTCTCGGAAAATAAGCGTAACAGAAGTCATCTAGGTAACAGAAACCTCCACTTGGAGGCCCCTTCGCCCCAACATAGGGGATATAGGGTTCCAGACAGACAGCCATAATTGAAATGTTTAATATGTTATCCTACTTCATTTTTATGTTACTTTTTCTAAATAATAAAACTGATTTGCTCAATATTATCGCCAACACATTTCCATGAAAAACATTGGCCCTCATTTGGACCGTGTTTCCCTTTTTTCCAATTTTTTCTCGTTTCCACCACCACCTATATAATAATAATTTATTTTCACTACCTATTGACCGTTGGCCCTTATTTGGACCGATTCTACTTCTCTAATTTTCCCTCCTGTTCTTACAGCACTCATCTGTTTCCTGATTGGTTGGTCTTCAACAAATCCTTTCTCCAATCCGGATGTCCCCATTCACAGTAGTCCTACAAATACACGCCATCTAATCCCGGCATTTCATTCTCCTTGACAATGAAGCCTCAGTTTGGCTTCGAAACGTCTGAATTAATCCAATTCACCACCTGGTTAGTAGCCCGGGAAAATATCATATATAACACATTTCCTGTATTTACCATAATCACTGCATACAGTCATCACCTTTAAAGACACTTTAAACATTGCTAAGAGATAATTACAAGAGTATTACAATGTGTAAAGTTTAAGTCACCTCCGCTAAAGTCACTTTAAGCATTGTTCTTAAGAGATCATTATTTTATTTATGAAAGTATTAAAATAGGGATGCTGAAATTAAATTGACACATGCTGTTTACTGTTCATGCTGAATAGCTAGCAAGAAAAAGGCTGTTTTAGGTTCAATAAGATAGCAAATGTATTTTCTTTAGAGAATAGAAACAAAGTGATTCATAGTAAAGAACAAAATTTAGCAGAAAAATGTTAATGTGGTAAAACTTAAATTCATTCAATTATTAAATTGAAAGAGAAAATTTAAATATCTAGAGTTCAATGTGAACCATTATATCAAAGCAGAAACAGTAGGAAAAGTTTGTGTGAATGGTTCAAAAAATCACAATCATGAATTTCAGGGTATTTCATACCTGGAAAAACCTCCCCTTATTAATCAGTTGTCCCTGTAAAACCGATTTTTTCTGGAATTATCAGTGGTCTTACAGGATATTTCACTATAAATACATTATTTTGTATTTTATTCCATTAACATTCTAACACAGAAGTACCAGTAAGTATTTCTTTGCCTAAGAGTAAAACAGTCAAACGTAAGAGACCTAATTGTGATCTAAAGTACAACAAAAAATTGTATCCCATTTATTATCCAATGGATGCCTGTCATTCTGAAATGACAAATACAGTCAAACCATTCTAAAGTGGTCACCAGTCGTTCTTAAAAAAAAGACCATTGGTAAGTTACAAGTGATTGTAAATTAAGGTTAAGAAATTTTCAAAATCCATGAAGAGGTCTGGTTCATCAAATGATTAGTAGCCTCGTTATCCTATTCCTGAACGGTACAATCTTTGAAGTGTTCTTTCTTTAATGCAAGAAGGACACACTCATCAATAGTCGCGTGTGAAGCGTATTTACAGTGTTATTACATGTCAGCTGGAAATGAGAAGTAAAGAAACGCTGAGATTTTGTGATCTAAAGTACAACAAAAAATTGTATCCCATTTATTATCCAATGGATGCCTGTCATTCTGAAATGACAAATACAGTCAAACCATTCTAAAGTGGTCACCAGTCGTTCTTAAAAAAAAGACCATTGGTAAGTTACAAGTGATTGTAAATTAAGGTTAAGAAATTTTCAAAATCCATGAAGAGGTCTGGTTCATCAAATGATTAGTAGCCTCGTTATCCTACTCCTGAACGGTACAATCTTTGAAGTGTTCTTTCTTTAATGCAAGAAGGACACACTCATCAATAGTCGCGTGTGAAGCGTATTTACAGTGTTATTACATGTCAGCTGGAAACGAGAAGTAAAGAAACGCTGAGATTTTATATTAATATTACTATTGTTATTGGATTGACTTGGCAACAGAGCCTGCCTCGTCCTTGGATTTAAGAGTGCAAAACATTGGCAAGTCTCCTTGCAGAAATTCCTTTCTCACTTTTAACAATAACTTTTCTCCTTTCTTCCAATGTTAAAACATTTCTTGACTTCATTGTATGTTATGATCTTCCTTACACGTTTACTGAGTGAATACGACTGAATAAATCGGTCAACATGAGTGCAGTTGCTTTACAGAAGGAAAGTATCCCACCCATGACAGTCTTTGAACTGCTGAACAGTACTTGCATTAATAGATTTTTTATTTTAGAAAATCATTGGCAAACCCTTGTGACGGTTTCAAGGTTGAACAAAGAATTCACAATGATTATGACTGGCCGTTAAATCCTGGTCATTATCTGAAATTTGTGTGGCTGCTGCGGTGTGAGGTGGCCATTAAAGGGAGGGAATATTAACACAAGCTTTATGGGAAGATTAATCGATTCCACAGAAAAATGGTCATGGTCGTTTATAAAGATGACTGCTAAATGAAGGTGGCCTTTTAGGTAGGTTTGACTGTACTGGTAATGCAAAATGTGATATTAAGCTTTATGACAAGAATATATTGTAGCGTCTTTCACATAAAATTGCATCCTATTTTATGTTTGCAAAAACTATGCTAATTTGTTAAATTTATTCACTTAATTATAACAAAAGTTTGATTTCAGTATGGTCTTTTGAACTAGACTTAAGTTATGACTAACAGTCACATTGAAACTTTAAGTTATTTTGTTTGGTTAAAGCATATATTTAAGTCTAAGCATACTATGTTCTAAATGTAAAAAATCCTAATATTGAAGACAGTAACTTCCCTAGCAAATTTCCTTCAGGCGGTTCTTCTTTTTCACTTGTGATTTTAAACAAATATGGTTGAACATCTGAGAAATGTGTATCAAATATAAGATTGAGATCCCTTAAGTCTGTTAACCTTGGTGTAAATGTTGCCATATTAATAGCTTGAATTATGAATATAATCATTTCTGACAGTTCTTCTGCAATTAATTGTTTGTGAAAATTACAGTCAACAGACCCAGAAAGTTCAATAAGTTCAACATGTACCGTCCACACTTCCCAAGCAACATAGTTCACTTCACCAAATGGAGAAGATGCATCTGTTCTGATAAAAGACAATGACATTTTTCCTTTTCCATTTGATTCTTTCTGGAGCAGACAATAGAATCTGAAGATCTCATCATCCAGAACTTTCTTCAGCTCATTTGAAGAGTAGCGAATGTATGTCAGGTTAATGAAAAAGCAGTCAACATCTTCACAGTGTAAAATGTCTTCAGCAAGACCTTCCCCTGGATGGTAGCTGCATTTCCCCCAAGATCGAAGAAACAGAATTGTATGGAAGACACAACTTAGTGCTTCCTTTACTTCAGTGGGTTCCAGATGCAGATGAAAAGAATGTGTCTTGGCATTCATGTTCCTGGTATTGGGGCGAAATCTAACAAATAATAACGGTACTCACCAAATCTAGATTCATGGGAAGGTTATGAGCGTCTATTGCCTGGAGTCTGATAACTGGAATCCTTGTTTCAAATGAATGCCTGAGCTTGTTAATTTGCTCATTATGTCCATCCATTGGTATCCTGTAATTTTTATATGAATATGAATGTTTATTAATCACAATCTTGTACAGTCGGTCAAATAAGAAACGTCGGGCGGTATTTGATTAAGTATCACGAACGAGCATATGCGCATGTACAGGAAGACTTAAGGTTAGGTTCACACACGCCTCTTGTCTATCCATGTATTTTCTTGATTATTTAGTCAGTTTTGTTCCAAAACAAACTTGTATAGAAGGCTGTGGCTATATGCCTCAAATCCGCCATATTCTTGGTTGCAAATTTTTATAATATTAATAATTAATAGATTCGCGAGGAATATGTTTATTCAAGGAGCATTTTTTTAAGATTTTATTTTTAATACCGGTACTTCTAGTGCAAAATCAATAACTTACGCTCAACTTCTGCAACCAATCTTAGCATCGAAATACGCGTCCGGCCAGATCAACGTTTGCTATAAAAACTTCCGGTCGCATTATAGTCAAGTTCCCTCCTCTGAGCTGCTCTTTCATAAATATGGAACCTTCTCGCTGCTTCAGAGACCGAAAAATGCAGGTCAATTACAGCCCTAACTACACTTTCTCTCACGTTAGCATTTGTATGTGGCGATGACACAAAGCAAAATGAATTATGACAATGCATTAAGTTGAATATCGTGTGTTGCGCTTTCCGCGATTTTCATTTTTTCCCTCCTTGTTCATATTTTCCCTCCTGCCGCATGGCCTCATATGTTCCGAAAATGACCTGTATTTTGTGTTTTTTATAGGAAACTTGTGAACTAATGCGTCAAAACTTTAATTTTAACAGCATACGAGTCCCGACGTTTTTTATTTGACCGACTGTACATAGTTTGTGCATCTTTCTTTCATGGGGGTAGTTTATTAAAAAAAAAGTTAGTAGTGCTAAAGACAGGTGTTATTTTTACCTCTTGTTATGACTTTTTGCCACCGCTGTGGCTCAGAGGATGCAACCGATCTTCTCACGCAGTGGGCCCGGGTTCGATTCCTGGTCGGGACAAGTTACCTAGGTGAGGTTTTTTCCGGGGTTTTCCCTCACCTTTGAGACAAATGTCAGGTAACTTTAGGCCCTTGTGGTCCCCGGATATCATCTGGTCGTCATTATCATCTTCATCCCATACTCGCCTTATTCTGAGAGAATGTGTGTGTGAATGGTGTGTCTCGTCCTATGTGTTCGTGTTGTCTCGGAGGTGGCCCGGCATTGGGCTAATCACTCATCTGGGGAGGCCCCCCATGTCCTTGTCTGGTCAAAAAAGTATGTGATCCGAAGATAATCCCTCTCCAGACAGGTCGCGGCCCGGTAAGGCCCAGGTGGCTTGGGTCGCTTAAACCCTTAAAGGGAGAGGTAAAACTACGATTAAGAAAGAAAGAAAGTTATGACTTTTTGGATCAAATCAATTATTCATCTGCATCAGAGCTTTTGGGACTTGTATTTAGAAATATGGTCAGTTTCAAGTCTAAGCAGTCAATGATAACTTAATGAATCACTTATAGCATATAGCTTTATTCACTGACATTCACTACTGTGGTATGGCAATGTTAACTACTTTGTTGGAGCACTTTCAACTGCGTGAAGCGGACATCTTCAGCAACTGACTCCCATGATGCCACCGCTGTGGCTAGGAAGACATTTTTTAATGACTGTGTCATAGAGTGCGTGTGATTTGAACTGTAATTGTTCGTTTAGGATGTTGGTGTTGTCTTGTGTGGTGTGTTTGTATATTTCAAATTGTTCGAATGTGTTGAGGGTATGGCCTTTGTGGTTAATGTGTAGCTATAAAGCTATACGCTATAAGTGAATCATTAAGTTATTACATCACTACAAAATGGACAAAACACAAGAATTCAATGATAACCTTCTATTTTTTAATTATGGTAGATTCAAGCTTGAAATTGCCCATTAAAGAGGAATTGTTAGGTGTAAGCTACAGAGATTGGCTTACCGTATAAATAGAAAGACAATCAAAATTTTAAGGTTGATAATTTGTGGTACACTGTGGGTAGCACAGTACGTATAGCACTGGCTATCTGTGCCCAGGTACTGGGCTCAATCCATCCAGGTTGATGGCATTTATAAGTGCACAAATGTGACAGGCCCATGTCTGCAGATTCACAGGCATGTAAAAGAACTCCTAAAGGACAAAATTCTTAGTAATCATGTATTTGACAGGTGCTGAGTTATGTTGGCACTGCTAATCTAATATGTTACCAATATTGCATATGTAGCTCATGATCCATGAAGTATGTAGTTCCCTGTCGTTAAATAACCATAAACCAACCGATTAAATAAGGATGTGAATGGTGTAAGGCTAGGAAGTAAGTAGAATGGGTTAATGGTTCATCGAATGATAAATCTCGACATGTTCTACATCCTAAGTCTCATGGATCTATGAATGCAATGTTAAAATAAATAAATATTCATACCGTTACTAACCAAACGTTTGAAATAAGGTAACAGCTCAAGAACACTCATGAAAGTGAACAGTCAGGCAGTAACCACTGTGCTGCAGAAAGCAAAAGAGGAGCTATTACCGCAGTAATGAAAGATAACAGCACAGGAAGAGATTCAGTACGCCACTGCTAAACTAACATGCACTACATTTCAGTGACCTAGAATCTGGCTGACACTACTTACTGTAATGCAGTGGCTTTTTTCCTTTTCATTCCTTTTGAAAAACCCTGTTACACCAAGAAGTCCGATGTCTTTGTGCCTAATAATTTCCTATGATAACTGCTACTAACACTTGCTTTGTTCATCAATTCTGTACGGAATCCGTTGTATTTACAATCTTATTATCCCGTTTTAAATATCACACCAACGTTATGTTCAGACAACCCGCACTTGTAAATTTGACTATTCTGCCATCTGCTGAGTTAAGCCTGCACATGGTCATGTTTCTGATGTTGGCGACATTGTACAATAGATACCAATTCGGTGCGGCCCGGCTAAAAAGGTTTGGTCAATGAACTCTCCACTTTAGTGAAATCAGATAATTAATATTTAAAACGAAACACGAGCATAAGGCATTGACGCATAATATAGCTTATGTAATAAACACTACAGTAAGATTCTGATGCGTGAATTGACTAACCTGCGTGAATTAACTGCCACCTTGCGGTAATTTTGGAACTACTGTCGCGTGCCGCCATCCTGAAACGAGCTTAATAATGTTTGTTGTAAATAAAGTTTTGTATAATAACGTCTGTGTAAATTACTTCGGGTTTACTATAACATAAACGGATAGTTTCGTGTGCAAATGTAGTGCTGGAGAACTGGATGCCTGTACAGAACAGCAGTTTGTCAAAATGAACATGGCGCGTAGCTACCCAAGACTCCTATGGATTGGAAGGAAATTAGTAACACCTTTGAAACCCGATGGAACTTACCTCAGATCTTCATTCTGTTGCAGTATTCAGGTAAGTTGAAAAAATCCCTTTAGGCAAGCCTACAGGCTGAGGTAGATTTCTAAGTGTTTTTGGTTTAATTTACTGTCGCTGCGTAGCACTCTTCTTCGTTAGCCCTGGCATGACAAACCCGCAATAATAACAACAAAAAAAGGAAAGATCACTTTTTCAAACGTTCAAATCTCGCCTTATATGAGAACTATCAAGAAACTAGTTATTGATTTGTAGAGTACTCATCAAGAGCTTTTCAACGATACCCCACAAGACGTAGTTTCAAAAAATTCGAATATCCATCCCCTCACCCCCACCCCCACTCGTACCCCCAAAAACCCCCGAATTGTTGGTGTCACTGTGAACTCCATAGGGAGTACTCTAATTTATTCAAACAAAGTTTCCCTCTATACTTCATAGGGGCCGAGATATAAATGTTTTAAAATTTCAACCCCCTCCCCCGACCACCCCCTTGGACCAATTTTGCTCATTAACGAACTTGTCCGAAATATTGGGCCTAGAAATAACATAATAACATTTGGTTCAAATATCTTCTAAATTACGGCCGCTTTAATTGCCACCACTTGTTTTAGCCTGTTAGGCCTTAGTCTGTTTTATCCTAGCCTATCTTATTTATGATTAAAAAGATGAAAATCGGATACCTTTTTAACACAACGCAATTGTAAAGATGGATAGCCTTATATAGATCCAAGACCTTAAAAATATATAAAATAGATACTGCTAAGTAGCCTACTTAAAACCTTGAAAATTAATGTAAACCCGGGGCAAAGACTATTTATTATCACAGTACCGGGATTGAATGCATAACTTATTACATCAAAGGATATCAATATGCGAAGAACGGATCCTGCTTCTACACAGCTAGCGATGTGATATTTAAAATATAAATATAAGGATTAGAATGGACAGTCAGACACGCTACACGAGTAGAGCATTATGTGATCACAAAAGAATTGATAGCAATGCGACATAGACCCATAAAATTATTAATACTTACAAGATATGAGATAACCACCATGATTTAATCCTCTTCTTTTGCTCCCTTGGAGGACAAGAAAATAAGATAGACTTCAATTCAACCTAAAAGCCACACTCTTACTCGATACCTCCCGAGTCCCGGGCCGTTGGAAGTGCGCACCGTTCACAAAACAACAGTTGGGTTTCGTCCATGGAATAGTATTTTTTTTCCCGATACGCTTATCTTGAAGAGGGTTCAACACTATAAATGTGTAGAAAATAGATATGCTAGTTCCGCTTTGTCGTCGTGCATTTTATCATGATAAGCAAAATTACGTCGGGAAATCAAAGTGAAGGTAATAATAATAATAATAATAATAATAATAATAATAATAATAATAATAATAATAATAATTCAATTCAATTATTTATTTAATAATAATAATAATAATAATAATAATAATAATAATAATAAAATTCACGTCCATCTACGAACAACTAACCAAGCGACTCGTGGAAATAATACACGAACCAGATACGATGCCATTATTTATGACATGTGGGATAACTTATCTGTTTCCAAAAGCACGAAATCTTTCCCCAGATCCTGCACAGTATAGACCCATTACTTGCTTACCAACAATATATAAAATATTAACCTCAGTAATGACATCCAAAATATATGGTCATCTTGAGAAGAATCAGTTGTTGGATGAGGAACAAAAAGGTTGCAGGAAAGGATCCCGGGGAAGCAAAGAACAGCTGGTTATTGATTCTGTCATTACAAATCATGTGAAAAAGACCAAAGGGTCCCTTCACACTGCTTATATTGACTATCGGAAAGCTTTCGACAGTGTACCACATAGTTGGCTAATGGAAGTCCTCCAGATATATAAAGTAGATGGACAAGTCATAGAATTCCTTAGACATGCAATGGAAAACTGGAAAATCATGCTAACTATTAACACAAAAATGGGAAGTTCTAAAGTGGGCGACATCAAAATAAAACGTGGTATTTTCCAGGGTGATGCGTTAAGCCCTTTGTGGTTCTGTCTTGCCATCAAACCACTAACGTCGATATTAAATAACTTAAAGAAGGGATATACTTTAGGAGGGTTTAATATAACACACTTGTGGTACATGGATGATCTGAAGCTGTTTTCCAATAGTGGACAAAGTTTGCAGAAAGCTTAGAAGACAGTGGGTGATTTCAGTTCTGACATTGGAATGCGATTTGGCCTAGATAGCGTACCAAGAATGCAAGGAACAAGTCACTAAAATATACCTAACACGACTGAAGTCCATTTTAAAGACAGAACTCACAGCAAGGAATACGGTGAAGGCAGTTAATACTTATGCTGTACCAGTAATAGAATACAGCTTTGGTGTATTGACATGGACAGCAACTGAGTTGAAAGCATTGGACATCAAGACCAGGAAGGAATTTATGAAGCACAGAGCACATCACCCCCATAGCTCAATTGAACGTTTTCACCTGCCTAGAAAACTTGGGGGCAGAGGAATAGCCAGCTTCCCTGATAGACACGCCAAGCAAATAAGCAACCTGCGGAAATATTTCTATGAGAAAGCAGACTGTAGCAGATTACATGAGATGGTAGTGGAAAATGATAACAAATTAACTCCATTGAAGCTGAGTGATAGAAATTATGAACCCGGAGAGAATGTAGCGACATCAGATAAACTAGTAAACCAGTGGAGATCAAAATGCCTACATGGGAAGTATAGGGCTTGCATAGAGCAGCCACACATAGATACTGAAGCATCGCAAAAGTGGTTAATGAGTGGAAACTTATTCAAGGAAACGGAAGGTTTTGTAGCAGCCATACAAGATCAAGTAATACCAACGCGCAGCTACCAAAAGAGAATCATGAAGCAAGCGGTAGAAAACATCATCTGTCGTATGTGTGGGAAAGCAGAAGAATCTATAAGTCACATAATATCTGGATGTGAGGTGATGGCACACAAGCAATACCTTGATCGTCATAATAAGGTAGCCAATATTATTCACCAAGAACTGAAAAACATGTTCTTTGAAAAGGAACCTACAGTGCCCTGTTATAAATATGTTCCTTCTCCTGTATGTGAGGATCAGAGGGCGAAATTGTACTGGAATAGGAAGATCATCACAGATAAGACCATACAAAATAATATTCCAGATATTGTGCTTTCCTTGAAGGAAGAAAAACTCACCTACATCATCGACATTGCGGTTCCGCTAGCAGCCAATGTAGAAAAAGTTTATGGGGAAAAAATTAATAAATACTTACCACTTGCTGATGAGATCAAGGCTATGTGGCATATGGACACTGTACAGATCGTGCCTATTGTGCTGGGATGTACTGGTGAGATTCCCTTCAAGCTTCAAGACAGTTTAAAGCGATTAAAAGTACAGAAATATTTGTACTTATCTATGCAGCGTGCGGTAATCCTAGAAACGTGTAACATCGTCAGAAGAGTTCTTGGGGAAAAAGTGGACCAGTAGAAGTTGTGTACAACAGGACAATTGTTGTTACTATATACATTTACAGTGTACTTACCTGCGTGTAAAGCTGTATGTACATAAATATATACCTGTTTAGTTAAACAGAGAAATAAATAAAGGAATAATAATAATAATAATAATAATAATAATAATAGTTTATTTAAGCTGGAGAAAGTTAAGACCGTAAGGTCTTTTCTTCCACTTCCTAGGCTAAATTGTAAATTTTTCTGGAGATGGTAGTATTTATCAAGCCTATTAGATAACCCATCCTGCAGATCCTGTGTCATGCGAGCCTCAAGGATATAGAACATTTCAGATGAATATATTTATTTATTTATTTTTATATAATACACTGAACTGTAAACTGTTACATTTATTAAAGCTGGAAATATTCATCCATATTGTAGAAAGTGTGAATTATTAAAAATCTGATCTGAAACACACAACTTTCTCTGCCCAAATAAAAGTTTTGTCTCTTAATTACTTATAATATATTATGTATGACATTCTCTCCATGAAAATTGGTGGTAAAAGTGAAGAGAATGTCGTTACCACATCGCATCGCATCCTCGAAGGGTACTTAACCGAGATAAAATCTGATTAATGGACTCACGCAACTTTCTTTACTCTAAGCATGGCCAACAATACATCTTTCTTGCTTCACATTCTGATATAGAATAAGAGGCCGTGAAAGAGCGCGTATTCATGTTTCTAACTTGATGCAAAACTTTATTGTTCACCAGGCAAGACTGAGTTTCTACAAAAAGTGGGTGGCTTATAACTACCCTTCATATTTTTTTTTCGAAGAAATGTTTTACTTAGAGGTTTTAGCTCTTGGTATAAGAATCCCATGTACAATATTTAAAGAAAATGGATAGAGCCGTTTCGAGAAAATCGCGAAAAACGAAATTTTCTTCGTGTAAAGTCGTTGCAAATCACGTCATTAGAATGTACCTAGTACAATTACAAAATTTTGTTCACAGACACCAGACACACATATTGAGACATGTTTCTGAAAATATTATTTTTGGATTCAGGGTTCGTACTTCAAAACATGTATTTATGTTAAATACTCAACTTCTAATTGGGGGGCCAAACATAATACTCCCTCTACCTATTAATATGATTGAGTTTCTAGTGTGATTATTAGTAAGGCAAAGAAAATTTAATTCATTAGAAAAGCTCAAAAAAGGCAGACAGAAATACTATATCCAACTAGCTGCCCGCAAAGCCTTTTCTTGAGGGTCGAGAAGTGAGTTAAAACTTACTAGTTTAATATTATACTCTCCTCCTGGCAAAGCAAGCATAGGAATTAGAGTTTTTTTTTTAAATCTCATATCAAGTGAACACTTTCCAAACTTCTACAATTTTCAGCGAAAATTACATACAATATGGAAGTGTTTTTTCCACAGTTAAATTAATCAAGAACTCTTATAGAAGCCGAGTCATGGGTTCTTCATTGCTTCGCCTTCTGAGACTCGCAACTACAAAAACTGAAGTGGACAGTCCAGTTCTAGTAAATGCAGCAACTCGGCCGTGAACATTGAGAACTTCTTCTTTCTGTAAGTTTAATCTCTCATTTGTAGGAACAATTATGCCGCCCGAGCCTTACAGAACCGCGACCTGTCGGGAGAGGGATTAGTATACATTTGGTTTGCATACGTATTTTTTTAAACCGGACATGAGGACATGGAGGACGTTCCCGGATGGGTGTTAGTCCAATGCCGAGACAACACGAACACATAACTTACGACGAGGCACACCAGTCGCGCACACACTCATTCCACTCTTATAGAAGCCGAGTCATGGGTTCTTCACTGCTTCGCCTTCTGAGACTCGCAACTACAAAAACTGAAGTGGACAGTCCAGTTCTAGTAAATGCAGCAACTCGGCCGTGAACATTGAGAACTTTTTCTTTCTGTAAGTTTAATCTCTCATTTGTAGGAACAATTATGCCGCCCGAGCCTTACAGAACCGCGACCTGTCGGGAGAGGGATTAGTATACATTTGGTTTGCATACGTATTTTTTTAAACCGGACATGAGGACATGGAGGACGTTCCCGGATGGGTGTTAGTCCAATGCCGAGACAACACGAACACATAACTTACGACGAGGCACACTAGTCGCGCACACACTCATTCCAAACAAAGCGCGAATGAGATGAAGGTGATAATGACGGCCAGATGACATCCGGGGACCACAAGGGCCTAAAGTTACTCGATATGGTCTCTCAGGTGTGAGAAAAAAAAGTCCCGTCCAAGAATAGAACCCGAGAAAGGCGAACGCATTCCCTGTGCCACAGCGGTGGACAACATTGAAAATTAACTGCAAGATTTTTTTTTTATTTGTATGGTGCATTATTTTCAATTAAAAAAATCATCTATAAGTTTTCAGTTTTAATACATTTTAAGTACCGGTATCTGGTTTTGATTTGCAATTCCATTGATTTTACTGCCAATTTTAGAAATTCAGGTCAAGTTAAAATACAGAACTCAGAATTTCTATGTAAAGTGCTGCTACATGATAATTTTAGAAAAGTAAGGTTACTTCTAGACCAGGTGCCAACATTTCAGGTCGCTAATTTGTCATTGGCGACCAGAATTCTGACGCGAGCGACGAAGATTCAATTGAAAAATTGTTATCTTATTTACTTATATTATTTTAGTTTCCGTAGTCCTAGTTTAGATTATTACTTAGTCAAATTTAATAGGAGGCCTAAATATTGTCACAAACTGTCACTTTTTGACATGAACAAGATGACGGAATATTCGCGTTTTCTCGTAAGTTCAGGGAAATATAAGGAAGTTACCGATATCTATTGAATTTCCTGCGCGATTTTAATTGGTTTTAGTTCCCTGTATGTTAGTCAATCGTTGCTCTAGCTCCTCTGTATCAAAAAAGTAGATTGTTAGAGTTACAATGACTTTTTAGTTAAAGCGACGTTAATATGAATACATAAAAAATTAATCAAAATACTTATGTTACATATTTTGTTTGCTTTACTAATTTGATAGTAAAAACCCTGGAGGGACTAGGCATACCTCCGAATCCTGCTTCGTCTATCACAGGCAAATAGCAGGATTGGGGGGGGGGGGGGGTGAGCTTATGACCAACACTCAAGGACGTTAACGATTGTCTTCAGTTTGAATCAGGAGGTGGAGTGAAATCAGACCTCACTACTTTAGAAAAATATGAGGAGATACCAGGGATCGAACCCGGCCTCTCAGATCCGTTGCCAGCGAGCTGACCACGAGACCACTGAGATAATAGCTTTTGTCGCTTGGTGTGCTCTTTATTACCGCAAACGTCCTCATGTTTACCTGTGGTTACAATGGTCCTGGCAGGGTCAAATAATATTAATAATATGATTTACAGTTTGCTTTATTAATGGTTATTGCATGAAAATTAAGTTTTGAAAGCTGGAATTATATTTTTTATGGCAAGATAGGGAGGGGGATAATTCTCCCATTCAAGGCAGTCATCTGACAAGAAAAAATAATACTAACCCTTCTCTCTCTGGTCCATTCCGTGATCGATGTGAGTAAAACTTGCTAGTTGGCTGCGGTTAAGCTGCACTGTGTTTTTAGGAACTGGTGTTTCGGACGTCGTTTTGTGTTCTACGAACAAAGTATGGTATGGTATGGTAAGGTGCATCTTTATTCTTATATACATGTTAAATACATTATCCATAGAATAAATCCAACGCACGGGCCTAGACGGCCGATCGTGCTTTTACTATGCACAAGACAAAAAACAAACAAAAGAAGAGAAAAGTAACATTAATAATACAAAACAATATAATACGATAACTTATATAATAATGCTATATAAAGATGAAGAAAAGAAAGAAGACAAAAAGTTGTATATGACAATAATAATACAATAGTAATACAATATAACACATAATAATACATAGACAAAGATTACTCCCCCTGCCCCTCCCTCCCATCCTTTTCTACCCTGAGCTGTCGGACTTTAGACATGAATTTACCCACCCCTTCAGAAAATTTTGTGTCACTCAACAGCTCGAATATGGCCATATGACCTCTTCTAGAGACAACAAAAGAGTCTGGCAGATATCGTTGCCTAAGTATCTCAGTGACTTCACATTCCGAGAGAATATGCTGTGCTGTCTCATCCTTGTCACATAGTGGACATATTCTGGTTCCTTCTGCATTGACGCGTTTCAGCGATTTCCAGGCTCCTAGACGAAACCAGGCTAAACCCGTCCTGTTTCAGCGCTCCCCTCATATAGATATCTTTCTGTTCCCCAGTTGGTTTTAATCATTGATTGGATCTCCAGAGCAACCTTGTCCCTACATTCCCCTTCCGTTATTTGCCTGTCAATATCTCTTAGACGATTCCTGACTTTCCGCCAAACATTTCGTTTGTTCCTCCTGCCTCTTTCGTTTATAAATCCCATGCCTATTTCTTTCAAGCCTCTGCGTATTTTTCCCGCCCACGTTATTTGGCCTCTCAACTTCAGTTGTTCCCTATAACATATCGCCCTGATAAGAGATTGATCTCCATGCATAATCTTCAGGTAGTATTTTAGTGCCTTTATCCTGCAATCTATTGATATCCTGTGGCTCCCAAATTCCCTTAGAATGCCACTATTAGCCGTTCCTTTCCCCACCCCCACTATCTGTTTGAAGAAACCACTTTGCACTTGGTTAAGTTTTTCTGTTCGTTCCCACCCCCAAATCTCTGCCCCGTATGTAATTGTTGATTTTACTAAAAGTACTGAATATGGCTGTATCAATTTTCGGACGTCGTCTTGTGTCCGACAGAGGTAGTTCTGAATGCGGCTCACATAAATTTTATAACTAAATCACATTAGTTTTTGGAAATCATGTAATACACATTACTACAAAAAACAGTTCTTGCAGGAATCCATTGTATGGAGGACACAAGATACACAGAAGCAGTATAATTATATAGCTGATTCTGTTGTAGATACAGATGTAGCACTACTGGTTTCTCGAATTTTAATAGAAATGTTCCAGCAGGAGAGAAATTCTCTGAAATATTTCCTGTACTTGCGACTCATGATGCACAGCGCCACAGGATTTAGACAAGTATTTGTAAACATGAGCATATAAGTTGTGACGTCCACAATATACAATTCCATGAAATCCATTTCCAAAACAAAGTAAAATTTTATGAAGTAGAACACGCTGATGGGAAAGTAACTGATGACAAACAAAACTGACAAAGCTGTCAACACATGTGCAGAAAGCACACGATCTTTCCTGAGCTGCTCTTGACCAGCCCTTTCACCAGGAACATTTGTCACACTCCTCTTTATCCTTGATGCCGTCATAAGTGAGAACACGAGGAGCAAGATCGAAGGTAATAAGCAGATGTAAACCAGATCCAGTATGACATTAAAACGGTATAAATCGTCGTCTAAGCCAGCACACATTCCCCCATCCAAATTAGCCAAAAACACATTTGGCAAAGAATACAACGTTCCTAAAAACCAGACTGTTGCTAACATTAGCACAGATTTTGTTTTAATTCCCATTCTACAGCCTTGGGCTGTAGGGAACTGCGTAACAGCTAAAAATCTCTGTAGGCTTATCATTACTACAGAGTAGGTACTAACAGAAATTACGATATTTCGTACAAAGTAGTAAAATCTGCAAACTCCTAGCCCAAGTGTCCACATTGAAGTAGTTTTCATATAAGTTAGAGGTATATTAAAGAATAAAGAAAGACAATCAACCACTGTTAGATTTATAAGCATAAGATTAGCGGCTGTACGCATGTCATCGTGCTTGATAAAGATGACCAAAAGCAGAATATTTCCTAATGACCCAACTATAAAAACTAATAAAAATACTACTAGTCTGACTTGGAATCGAATCACATCGACTGATCGCCACAGTTCTGTATTGTTCACATTCAAGTTTAAGTCTTCGCTATAAGCTGTCAACAGATATTCCATTTGAGGCATATCCAAGCGAGGACTGAAGTACATTGTCATGAAAATATCCTGCTGCTCATATTTTTCCATGTGATCTAGCAGTTTATGCAATTTTGGCATATACGCTTCAAGTTGGGAAATCAACTTCTTTTCTCCTTCAGCTATCAACTCATAGACGAATGTACTGTTGATTGGACCAATGTTCGACTGAAAAATTCTAATTTTCTGAATCTGTGTATATAATATCATGAAGGACTGTTCTATGGCATTAGCCATCTCTATAGCCTCCATCAAATGGTATATCGTAGCGTTACTTTTTACATACTCGTCAGACGCAAACTCTGCTAACGTATAACTAACGTTAGCAAGAAAACTTTCGCATCTATCAATGTACTCTTTACAATTCATTATAGCTGCTTCTGCGGATTTTGGTTGTAGATTGCAGGGAAAGTTCATTACCTTCATCACTACCCCCTGAAAGTCGTGGCATAATTCAATGGCCGACTGTTTTACACTTTCTTCGCATTTCTCGCAGGTAGCCAACTCTGTAGAATTGCAACGAGAGAGGGTCTTATCCACATTTCCAGTACAATCCCTGTTAATGTAGTTACTTAAATTAAACACAGAAGGTAATGTGCTCTCATTGTATAATGTAGCATTAACAATCGGAACATCTAGATTACCTTCAGCTTCATCAGTACTGATATATGATAGCGTTTCGTTTTCCAGGTTTTCCCGTACGTCTGATTCTGTTTCACTGTCGGTTGTAATGGACACTTCTGTTTCAACAAATTCATAAGGAATAATAGTGACATACTTGTCGGAGGTTGAAGTCAGATCTGTGCCAAGGTGTATTCCACTGCGAAGTACTGATTTGCCAGATTGATCAATGAATTCGGTTATGTTGTCCCCATTTTTCTTAATGTTAGTTCCGTTAGATGTAATGTATTTGAGATATTCAACATCTCCAGTTGTTTCATTATTCCAGTGGAGACTAACTTCTGGAACAGTAATTAGGTCAAAGCTACCATCATTGTGGAAGTAATTCACTGATGGGGTCGTGTTGTCGGTAACTTCTTGTGCGGATATCAGATGCAAAGCTACGAGGAAAAGTGACACCAGTTTCATCTGGAAGAAAATAAATATTACAATTGAATGAACAGCATACTTTATCGTATAAACAAATAAACAATGTAATCGCCTTCAAAGTTGATTGGTTTTGTGGTTATATAACGACGGTCGTCTACTGCAACATTGGCCTATGACCGTTGCCGGTGAGCCGGAATTTTGTCCCATAGAAATTATTTTACGTGTCTGTAAATTTCAGACATGGGCCGCTCACACATTTTATGCACACATAAACGTCTTCGACCTGGGCTGGGCACAGAAAAACAAACCGCAAAACTGACTGCGCCACTCAAGCCGACACACTCAGTATTAATAGTATGATTTCCACAGCTAAGACTATTGCAATATTTAGAGAAAAAAAATATATGAAGTTTTAGTTCGAAATTATTATTAATGAAGCTGCGTTCATTCCCGAGAAAGGCCAATGCAAATCTATCTATATCAATAAAAATGATTTACCAAATGGTTGTTGCCGCATCACTTGAGAACGGCTCGACCGATTTGACTGATTTTTGTTTTGTTGTGTTCGTAATTGTCAGGACAAGGTTTGTATGAAAGAAATTTTTTGGAAAATCCACGGGAAAAGTTGGAAATGTGAAATGAGGCACACTTAGAGAGTTCTGCTGTCAATTGTTTACAGAACGAAAGTATTGTTTATGGTGTTCACATAGGGTTTTGGAAACTATATTATAATACTGGGCTTTAACAAATTCTGATACTATCGATGTAATTAATACATTTGTGAAAATAATTCTTGAAGAATAAAATCCACGAAAATAAAGCAGCCACTTAACTTTTTCTACCGTCGACATGGAAAATATCATTTTCTCACTTCACACTTTCATGTAGAATAAGCGGTCGTATTGCAGGGACAACTTAAGTGTGTACCAGTGAGTATGCTATATCGAAAGTCGGTAACAAATCATAACTTCTGATACGTCACTCATGGCTGTAAGCTTTGTGTTAGTTGAGAAATAGGCCTAAGGATGTTTATCAGAGGCCCTAAGCATCTAAAAGAAGACAAAATGGGATGGAACATTTTCAGTCCCACGCGCGCAGTATATTATGTCCCAGGATTTTGGGAAGGAAAGCATGAAAGTGATATTGAATATCTTTTTTACTTCAGCCCCGAAACGGTTGTATGGTAATATGAGAGTGAGAAATACAATTTTCTGTGAAGACAATACAATCTTATGTAACCGGAATTTCTTTTTCTTCTTATTTGCACTCCTCCCAGGCATGGTGTGTAGAAGCAATGGAATGCAACATTCGACAGGGAATAGTCTGAGTGCCGTATGTCGTTCTTGCTCATATCGAATTCTACATACATATTATATAAGGACCTAGAGTTTTAACATCGAAAGTCCTCTATAAGTTAATTTCATATTACAAAATACAAAACCCGGGCGACGCCGGGGCATTGAAGCTAGTAAATAATAAAGTTGAGTGACTTAATACGAAAGTGAGCTATTCCACTCATATAAAAAACAGAGATAACTGAACTTGAGTGGGTATGCTCATAGCTGCATTTGATGGAAACCGCCGGTTCCAAAGAGCTTTAAGTTCGCAGTTAACCACCATCCTTCGAGGAACTACTGACATTTATAGGGCTTAAAGGCGCCGACTTGGGGAGGGGAAGGTAACCTCAGTTCTGCTCCTAATATTTAACTTCTTTAATATTTAAGGTTTTTTGTGTAACTATTGCCCGCCTGCGTGTGGTCTAGTGGTTATCGTAGCTGAATACAGATCAGCAGGTCTGGGTTCGATCCGGGTACCTTCTCGGGTTTTTCTATGTAATATATCTGGAACGGGATACATTAGCTCGTGAGGAGCTAATTGATAAAGAAATATCTGCCATCAATAACAATCATGGGACTCGGCATGCTGACCACATGCCCACAAGCCTGCCATCTGCTTATGGTAGACGACGCAGCGGTCGGATGGCAGGCCTAGTCCCTCATGGGTTGTAGCACAAAAAAAATTTAGTTTAGTTTGTTTTAACTGCTAAACCCAATACTATTTTTAAGTCGGCGCCTATGTACATTTATAGGCCTAAGCTCAGAGACGACGCAAATATTTGTTTATACTTTCTTTACAACTAATTTTTTGCATAGGCTATGTGTGGAACTGCCCATTCTCTCAGTGAGCTGCTCAGTAGATGAAACGGGGCTAAACTAATATTGTTCCCAGACCCCTTAAAACGGTAAAAGTAGGGAGTGTTTCTGCAATTTTTGGGTATAGATAGCTAAATGAAGAGCGAGCAGAAGCTCTCAAGTAGGTCTATTCCTTAGAACAGATATACTCTCGGTTAATGGCTATAGTAACAAAATGTTAACATGTACTTCTGAAATGTTAGTATCGGCCTGGTAGCACAATGAGCATGGCACTGACTTTCTGTGCACAAGGTTGCGGGTTCGATTCCGACCCAGGTCTTTAGCGTTTGCGTGTGAAGAAATGTGACAGATCTACATGTCTCTAGATTTACAGGCATGTATTAAAATTCTTGCGCAACGGCGATGGTCACAGGCCTAGGTAGTAGTATATCTCCGTCGTTAAATAATCATACAACCAAACAACGAGTCTCAAAAATATTTTACGCTGCTGCATTGTATTCGAAAATCGTAAGTTGATTATCTCGAAATGTTTGTCTGAGTCCACTCTACACTCCCTCTTATTTTATTTTATTCTGGGACATTCTATATTACTTACAATTAATGCCGGTACTCTGAAATTATTATAGTTCTATATAATATGCATACATATTTTTTACGGGAATACATACTTTAAAAAGCGAAGATTTAACCTTTCAAGTGTCCTTAAGAGGGCAGTCTGATGGAAATGGGGCAAAGTGATAAAAACTAACATCTTTAAAATTCCAGATTAAAAACCTCATGAGATGTGGCTTTCGTAGGATTTTATAATTTTAGATATTGAGAAAGGTTAAAGATCCTTTTCCACAATTTTTAAAACACGATGTAAGTGTAGCTATAGGTGTCATTATTTTAAGGAAGGGTTATTTCGAAAACTTTTAAACACCTTTTTCGCATTAAATTTTATCTTTGAACAACAATTTTGGCCTATTGTTGTGCAGTTCTGTACAAATATTAGTTGATAGATTGATAATCAGAGAATGTTTCCTAGAAAAAGTGAGGAAAGTTATTTTTTTCCACATTCATAGTTTTAATTTATCATTTTGTATTAATAAAAATTATTAAACAACGGCATATTATAAAAATAATATCTTAGTTTATAAAAATGACATTTAGAAAATCGTGACGTTATTATAAATGTTACAGTGAACTTACAGAAAAAAAAGTGCATCCTTGAAATTTCTCGAGGAAGTTAACTTCTTTTCTAGCAACTTCAGAACTTTACTTAATAAATATAATGCGAATCAAATGTTTTAGGACCTATTGGACATTCAGTTTTAACGTTTTGTATGGAGATGTAGATTTTTATATTTTTAATAGACTCTTTAAGATCGCGTTTTAAATTCGAGCATGAAAAGTGATAACTAGGGTTCGGATGTTTATGACCTAAAAACTGGAAAATATGACTGCAAATATGACCTTAAAAGTGACTAAATATGACCCAATAATCCTAAATATAATCTCATGATAGAACGTATTTTCTAAAAATTAATTTTCCTATTTAAAACGTTCAATGGTACTAAATTATTACATCACATGAATTCAATCAGATAATAACTTTTTAACAATTTTACAGGTGATTTACAGTTTTACTTGTAAAGAACTTTTAATCTGTTAATATTTCCAGATGCCACTGCAACTGTGAACTGAAAATATTTTAAAAACATATCTGCTGGAAGTTTTTAACAACAAAGAAGAAGAGGTAATTGTGTTATTACTTCTTATTGTCCCTTCACATTTCAGTTATAGTAAACCCAAAATATTCGTGACTCTTTTTCGGCAAAAAATTAAGTCGACAATAATTAGTGCACACGCTGGATAATTGTGCTCTTTTACCGAATTTATAACTGAAGTATGATGTTAAATTACAAATATGACCGAAATATGACAAAGGCCATGAAAATAACCGAAATATGATTTTTTATGCAACATAAAAACAGTCCGATTAGGATAACAAATATGCAATTCATGTTTAATTTGTGTTTGTGGCGAGAATGGAGGTCAGGATAAAAATATGACATGTCATAAACATCCGAACCCTAGTGATAACAGATGGAAAATGGTTCAGAAAACTTTCAGATGTACCCTACTTACTTTGTTATAGCGCATTTCTGACGGAGTCACGTCTTCACCTTGTTGGTGTCTCCATGGTCTAGGGAAGTCGAACTACAGGGCAGCCCTGATAGTCCTAGCTGATTGAAAGAGAAACATTGTCCATTACGGATTTTTTAGAAGCCAATACATTTTTTATCTCAGTTCCTGGCAAATTAGGGAACACTTAACAGATTTACTCTCAAGCATATCTCTGTCGAAGCTATAGGACTATGTGATGTCATTCTCAAACTTCTCAACAGTTCCTATCTAGATGTAGGCCTATATGGTATATACTCAAGGATTCTTAAAATATCTCTACAATCCATGTACGAAACTTTGGTGTACATTTTTAACCGTTACATTGATAGCTGTATTTTTCCTGACACGCTGAAATTTTTCAAGGTATTTCCTATATGGGTGATTCTTCAAATACGGGAAAATTTGGAGTGTGTAAAATCCAAATTTTTTACTTTGTTTAAAAGATCTCAAAAAAATCACAAAAATACTTCAGGGGTTACTTGATTATAATATGACACCAGCAGAGCTTAAATGTTTATATTTTTATTTATTTTAATTTCTTTATTTTTTTAAAGCCATGTGGATGACATCCGTGTGCATGTGGATGGCAGAAGGCCACATTAATGACTAACTTTGGCAACAATCTGCTTTTCTTTATGTGATTTCATATTTTTCTCAGCATACTTCAGTTGATTTTGCATCAAATTTGCAAATTTGTGTCCATACTCCGGAATTAATGTAATTTTAACGAGACTATGTTTTTATGGTTTTGGGGGAGGGGGGAATCAAGCAGAAATTCATTTAATCGGTTTTAAGATCTTAAGTACAGGTCACAGACACCGCAAACACAATAGTATCCTACATTTATCATCTACATGACTTGAGAGTCATCCACATACCCCTTCATGAGACATGTGGATGACACAAAAATCAGGCATGTGGATGACAAAAAAGGAGTTTAAGTGGTCTCAGCAGGCCATTTCTAAACGTCTGTAGGCTCAACTTCAGTCAGGTACTTTGAATTGGAAGGTTTATCATAGCGCATAATCAAATTAATTAATATTCACTTTCTGCCTACTTTCTAGAAGCCATGTTAATGACGGGGAATAAAAACGTTTTCCTTGAAAATGATACAATGTCCTTTGTTAATCCCAAACTGTTTGTAAGCAAGCAAAATTCAACCTTACAATTCAACCACAAGCTGCCCTATTGGGTTTCTAACACTGTTGCCAGTTTTACAAATTTCTCATTTCTGCAGAAAAAAAAATCCATTCTTTTCAGCCATGTGGATGACCAAAAACCCTTGGGACATTCTTTATGTTCATTAGGTGGGGTGACAATTTTATTTCATTTTATTTTTTAGGGGTTAATATGCTTCACCCATTCATACTCATTGACAGGAAAAAAGTTGAAAAGGAAATAACATTTTGTTTTGTGGAAAAATGCATTAGAATATACGAAACCGAGGTTTGGGACAGGGCATGTGGATGACATTTCATTGAATTAAATTTGATTTTGGAATATCAGAATTTAAAGTTAGTGACATTTCAAACTGATAGTTATAGTATGGAAGTAGTAGAAACAAACTTTTATTTTAATTTTTTTTTAAAGTTGAATTTGAAGGGAAATATCACTCCGGAACGCAAATTTTCCCGTATTTGAAGAATCACCCATATATAGGCCTATATATATATATATATATATATATATATATATAATTATTATAATAATTATAGGCCTAGTTGTGTTGTACCAGTTGTGTCTGAAATCTTTGAGAGTTTATTGAACAAACAGATTGAACAATGTTTTGGAAGTAATACTCTTGTTATTTCAACCCAATTTAACGTAGTACTATAGATGCTTTCACTGCTTTTATTAATCGATGTTTGAAAGACTGGAAACTGGGAACTTTGTTTATATATCTCTTTATTTAACAAAGGCTTTCAACGCCTTGTGCCAAAGATTTCTTCTGCAAATGCTTGCTTTCTATGAATTTAGTAATTCAAGAGTTGAGTTATCAGTATCTAAATGGGGGATACTAATCTGTGTGTTTTAGTGGCGAAACTTCCCACTTTAATCATGTTATGAATGGCATCCCTCGGGGTTTCATTGTTGGGCCCCTCTTGTTTATCGTACACACAAAAGATTTATCTAATATCCAAAATGAAAGCCTAGAATCTTATTTATTTACTGATGACTTGGCACTCATCGAAGCCCATTAGAATGTTGACCTTTTAACAAACATAGTCGATCAAAATGTCTTCTAAGATTTTTTCTTGTTGTAATGTAAACAAGGTTAAATTAAATGATGATAGAACAGCTTATTTTGAAGAGAATATTATAGGAGAAAAAT
The DNA here is from genome assembly GCA_964059195.1 of Ectobius pallidus. NCBI lineage: Eukaryota > Metazoa > Arthropoda > Insecta > Blattodea > Ectobiidae > Ectobius > Ectobius pallidus. The sequence goes on along the minus strand of CAXKWD010000007.1, from coordinate 107,572,949 downwards.
TCCTCCGACACTGGTTCTTGAACCCAGGACCTTTGGCTGCTCGCGTCAATGCTCAACCAACCGAGCTAAGCCGGAGTTCAATTATATATCTAGCTTACGTATTTTAAAATAAATATTAGTCATCCAGTGTATGATTGTGATAAATACTTCAAATTCTTAGGCATTCGCATTGAATCTGGCTTGGGCTGGTCATCTCATCCTAACTATATTGCTAGCAAAATAAGTAAAAGTTCATTTATCTTACGGTTACTTAGCCGTAGACTGGGTCTTGCTTCTGTATTAACAGTTTATTATGTCTTTGTTCGCAGCCACCTAAGTTACGGAATTCTGTTATATGGCAATCGTACATCAGCTAGGAAAATTTGTATACTGCAGAAGAACTCCGTGAGGATTATAGTGAGCTCCTTATATGTGAAACATAATATTAGCAATTCGACTGCTAGCCTAATCTTTACCCATATAATTTAACTCTAAATAAGGAAATGTTTATCTGAATAAAAACAAATTTAGCATTACTAAAAAAGTTTTAATATAGCATCTATTAAATTTTTAGTAGCTTACCTGATGGTATAAAGAAATCAACACTAAGTTACAATATTTACTAGGCTGCTCAATTCTATATTGGCGGCTAACCCAATTTATAATCTTAACAATTTTTCAGTATCTACTAATAGCCTAAGTGATAATTATTAGCGTATTTCTTTTTCGACGTTGCTATACCTCCCGTGAATATATAAGGGTCATTCTCCAGAAAAGGGCAGATTTCAATGTTAGAATTAAAAAAAAAAATTATTTTATTTTGGATCATGTAATTTTTTTATGTAATATTTCCTTCTGCAAAGTACTACTGAGGTACTTTCCCTACTTACCGAGTGGTATTTTGCATTAAATTAACAAGGTTAGAAAATGGCGCATTCATGGAGGTGAGAAAATAGTATGAAATGGTAATTATAATAGAAGTTATGTGAGAATTAGAATTAATTTACTGTATTAAATGTTTTCATGAAAATGAACAATATTTATTACCATACAAATGGATTAACACACAACTTTTTACTTATTTTTATCTATGTTAAAATAGATTATCACCTTAAAATCAAAACTTTAAATCAAAACATGATATATTGTCATAAACTATTAGGCTATACCAGTATCTTCTTTAAACAAAAATAAAAAATGCAGACAGTTAAATATGTCATCAATTACAACATTAATTACACCTCCATGGATAGGACTCGAGAGTAACAGTAACGGTGGTTAGGGTAACGGAGGTGAGATTTTTCTCTAATTTGTCAAACAGCTTGGGAACATTTGAGGTTAGAAAATCTCAGTTCTAGAGTTTAACTTAGCATTCCTTATTATTATAATTTGTAGCAAAAGTAAATATAAAAACATACAATTTTACCGTTGAGTGTAGGTAACGGAGGTGAGGAAGTCCAATTACCAACTCTGCATTTAGCCCTTTTACACAAACAAAACAACACTTAAAATCACACTAACAGCTTGGCTTTATATAAATGATAAGAAAACTGCCAAAAGTTGGAGTCCAAAGAAAATAGAAAGACTACAGTGCCATATCTGTGGAAATAATTGAACTTTTATATTGTTTCACGGAGGTGAGGTCTCACCTTGGGACAAGCATGTTTAGTGCAAAAAATTGTCTTTACAAAATGATATATTTTATTTTCAGTTATTAATGCCTTATTTTTTGAGCTGTTTGTTCTTGTTACAACACTAAAATGGAATAAAAATTAAAGCCTGTTGAATTATGAAAGAATGAAAATGACAAGTCAGGCATTGGGACATGACACGGAGGTGAGATCTCACATACTGTGCCCTAAAATGCAGAAAATCGTAACTTTTGTTTAAAAAGTGGAATATGGGATCAAATAGACCTTATTTCAATCTAACTTATCATAATAATTCATAATCCATAAGTACTTATTTTACACCAGAAAATCAACTGCGACATGAATCTGCCCTTTTCTGGAGAATAACCCATAAGCATAAGTACTCTATCTATCTGTCTATCTACCTATTCCTCTGGCTCAGCCATCCGTCTGTCGTCCATCCATTTGTCTTTGTGCACACAAAGGAGACGGTTCTAGTAACGGTACTTAAATGTATTTTTGCACAGAATATGTTTATCGGTAACATGTACTTAGGCCTATACGAACGTGACAGCCTACAAATTAAGTTCGAGATGAGATATCCGAACAATATACTGTAGGCCTACTTTATTCTAGTAATTTCCTACCTAAAGAACCACAGAAGTATAAAGACTAAATTGACTTTCTATTTAGTTCTTATTTTGGTTTATTATGGGATTTATATCCCCTGCGATATTTTCTGATGATGCTCTATATTTTTGCTAAATATTATTGACTACCGATGCATAATTAATTATTGTAGATAACAAGTATGGCATTGTACATTTGTGCGAACATTAGTCAGAGACCCACTGTATTTTACTGAGCAGTTAACTATGCTTGGAATTTGAAACCTCAGCTGAGGGAAGAAAATTATGAATTACTAGTATAGTTTCATAGCAAGTTTTCGAATATATCGCATGACTACACTGCTTTCTCTCAGTTTGGCCTGTCCCTTTGTAGAAACAGTGTATACAGCACACGCCGCGCGACCCTTAGATGACCGCGACCTGTCGGGAGAGGAATTATCCATTGGATCACAAACGTACTTTTTTTTGGTCAGACAATAACATAGAGGGCCTCTCCTGATGAGTGATTATCCCAATTCCGGGGTCACCTCCGAGACACAGAGGACAAAAGACACTAGTCGCTTGCATTTTCGCTCGGAATAAGGTGGATACGATGATTGTGATAATGAGCGCCAGATGATGGCCGGGGACCACAAGTTTTCTGACATTCAATTTGTAGGCGGGGGAAAGGTCCAAAAAGAACTCAACCCAGATGACGTTTCCCGACCGGGTATCGAATCCTAGCCCGCTGCCCGAGGAAAGCGAACGCATCCTCGATGCCACAGGATCTACGACGACAATCCTCTTGTAAGAAGTTGTGTGCAGTAAGTCAAGAAAGATAACTTGACGTTGACAAGGTTATAGCTAAACTCCTCTATAAATCACTGTTTTATACACATGGAACTATTTTATAGGCTTAGTTAGATTTACCGTTAGAAAATCACTGTAAGTAGAGTTAATTGGAATTGTAAAAGTAAAAAAGTAAAGTGTCCCCTCTACAGGTCATACAGGCCCAGAGGGTTCCATGAGGTCGAGGCTCCCAGATTTTTAGACATTCGACTTGCGAAGGTGGTAAGGTTGTCATCTTTACGCACCGGCCACCTTTAGGCCTACCCCCAGGATTACACCTGGTGTTCATTTCTGTTAGAGGCTGAGTCGATCCCAGGGCCACAGTGCCACCGGTAGGATTACGCCAGTTGAAAAACTCCATTGACCTCGCCGGGGATCGAACCCGCGACCTTCCGATTTGTAGCGCAGCGCCTCAACCACTACCCTACGGCGTATCACATTGATAAATAACATTCAGCAGACATTTTCCTGTAATTCGTTACCCACTAGATAATGCTGGACCCTTTCAGATGGCGATGGATGTACACTCAAGAGTGCACCACACACCGTTGGGGGGGGGGGTTAAGTGAGACTCCCAAGATAACGGGGATAAAGCTTTTAAATTCTCAATAATATTTATTAATTTTTGTGCAAAAATCATGAAACGTTCAGTAACCAAACAAATGAATCTAATGTAACAAATTAATTTTAATATTTAACTTAACATGTCACCTGGAATTAGAGATGAATCGAAAACCTGAATAAGCAAGCCCTCGAACCTCGAGTTCGAAACTTTTAAATGCTCAAAAGACACGAAACTTTCGAAACTCGGAACTCCTGAAATCTAACGACCGAAATTTTATGTGGGCTATCCATACGTCCAATTTCGAGTGTCCCGCCTCTAATTTGAATAGTTATTTAATCCCAAATGAGCAGGTAAAACATATTGGTACCATTAAAAAAAATTCTTTATTTTTGTATACGGTAATTTAGTTACAAAGGCCATCATTTTTCTGAAGGTCATAAGGATAAGGGGCCAGGGATGGCAAGGGTGCTCCAGGCAAAAGGCGCAGGGGACAGTCCTTCGGATTGATTGAAAAGTTAATTTTTTTAGTTATTTAAGCGAAATTCAGGGTTCCATTCAAATCGTACTACACAAAACTTATGTCCAAATGTTTCAATTATGGACTATATTGAGCAAGTACATTTAATACAAATAAAAATTAGTACTTACTTGCAGAGGTTGCTTGGCGTCCAACTAAACACAACTTCTTCTTTGTCGACACTGGAGTAAAAACTTCGTGGCTCACCTTGAACTATGCTGTTGCATCTTCCGCTTATTTCCCGAAATATTCCCCAAGGGGAAACGTGATTTATTTGTTACAGCGCAATTATGCATCCATAATTCTTTAGGAACGATGTTAACTTCGGTGATCTTAAGAAAATAATCAGGTTTTTACATAATATGACATACAAAAGAATATAGCGTAAAAATAAAAATAAAAACTTCAAAGAAGAAAACCTATTTTTCCACACATTTTATTAAATTTACCAAAATCTATTAAGCTTAACGTATGCCTAGAATGCTCAATATTCTCCAGAGAACGTCCAGCAGTCCTGACTTCGGTACCCTTGCCACAAGTTACGAAGACACACATAAACACCGTCAGTGTAATGAACTTCCTCAAAATAGTGCACAACAAACTCCAGTCGCATTGTAAATAAAATTTGTTAAACTCATCCAATACTGTAAATACCTCATGACATACCTGCAGGTGAAACACGAGTTGTAATAGAAAAATAATAAATACAAAATAAGGACCGGGGGGGGGGGGAACTTCAGGGGATTTTTGGCGGCTTTTATAAAGATTTTCCCCTGGTAGTATATTCTATCAATAGGAAAAAATTCAGCTTTACCTAATTATTTCGGAAGTTATAATGTTCTGGGGCCTTTGAATAGGCTGATAAATAATTTGAATTTCCTATGCAACTCCGACTGGTTTTGTTTCCCTACGCTTTTTAAGTCAATCAAAAATATTTAGGTTGTTTTAATACTTTGTTCAAAGTAGGCCTGTTTGGTGTTATACAGAAACGACGAACTAGTATTCAGTCTTCTTCAATAGGGGAATCAGATTAGAGATTAGATTAATGAGGGGTAATGTAAGCTTTTTTCGGCTTCTCAACACTGCGACTTAATAGATATGTTATGAATACTCTATATCATCAGTCACCACTTCCATTTAAAGCTTTTTAATATAGCCTATAATTAACCTAGGTGACGTCCAGTCCTGTACCCTGGAATTTTTCGTTACTGAAAAACCCACTACGCGGCCGGGAATCGAACCCGGACCGCCAGTGTGGAAGGCGGCAAGTATGCAACCTGTACACCCATGGCTGCGGACTCACTTTAGGGGGATACAACATAATCAAGAGTGCTTACAAGAGTTCATTGAGGACTGACAAGCTAGGGCTAGTTCTGAGTGTTAGTTCAAGTGTTAGTGTGCTCTTTTCTATTTCTATTTAACATTCCACGTTAAAAATTAAGTTATATTTAAAATGTACGTATGATTTTATATGTTATAGTATAAAACAAAGAAGAGAGGTAATTCTTCATAATTGTGAATAGGCTGTAACTCCAGTTCGATTTTCTTACAGTGTAGCACAAATATTCCTTGAAGTCGTTAAAAAATGACGATTGTATAAGAAATATTATTTATGTATTTATTTTGCCCATTTATTTAACCCAGGGTTCCTGGGCTAGTGGCTATACCCCTGGACATACTCGTACATTCAAATTTACATTAATTTTCATTCATTAACATGTTCCTTCTCTTCCTACAATTTCAGCATTATGTTTTCTCCCATCCTACATCGTTATTTATTTTTATTCCGTTTTGGTGATCATTTTAATGGTCCCCATTCATGTAATGTTCAGCTTCTTTCAACGATTCTAGTCAAACGGTTCATGCTATAGAAATTTGAAAAGTAATCCACCCTCAAGAGTAAACTTTTCTGCAACTTTGCGCCAATACGTTACATTTTTGACGTAACTCAGATTCAGATTCAGATTTATTTGTCAGATTGCCGTTACATAATAACAGATTGACACGTCAAACATGTATTTACAGTATTTACAAATTAAGATAAGAAATAAAACACTGATATAATTATAAAAGCCAAAAGATTAAGTGCTAAAATCTAAGAAATCGTACATCGTACACAGTGATCACACAACTTAAAGTTTATCATTGTAAAATTCGCTCACAGAGTACTAACATTTGTTAAGTAATAATTTCTTCACTGATCTTTTAAAAACAGGCGATGGCAGATCTTGCATTTGTTTAGGCAATTTATTAAAAAGTTTCATTCCAACATGGCATACTTTTTTAATCTATGGCGCTCAGTCAAGTATAAATGGGCGAAGCGTGTGTTATGGGTGTGAACCTGCTGATGCTTACGGAAATCATTTTCATTCTTTTTGAACAATACAAGACATTTAAAAATGTATATACATGGAAGAGTAAGTAGGTAATTATCCTTAAAAAACTGTTTACATGATTCTTGTCCTTGAAACCCAAAGATTAGTCGTATAACTCTTTTTTGAGCAACAAATAGTCTTCCACAGTTAACAGAATTGCCCCAGAGAAAAACTCCATACAATAAATATGGATATACCAAGGAATAATAAATATAAATTAAAATGTTCTTATCTAAGATATACCTTAATTGTAAAATTGCAAAGCCAGCAGCATTCAACTTCTTGGCCAAATACTGTATTTCCTGATTCCAATTAAGTAGGCTATCGAGATAGACACCTAAGAATTTGACGGTGGGCTGTGAATGAATAACAATATTGTTAAAATTAAAATAAATATCATTATGGTCGATTAATCTATTACTAAACTTGACACATACAGTTTTGTCAACATTTAAAACAAGTTTGTTTATATCGCACCATGTTTTAAATTGTGCAGACACTAATTCCAATTTATTAACAAGGTCTTCAGTATTTCTGGCTGATGTCACAATAGCAGTATCATCTGCATATAATAAAACTTCTCCGCCATTGATAAAGTTTGGCAAGTCATTAATATATTTAAAAAAGTGGTCCCAAGATAGAACCCTGAGGAACACCCATATTAATCACAAAATTATTAGAAAGACTATTAAAAACTTTGACACGCATGCTACGTCTAGCAAAATATGAAGCTAAAAATTTTTAATATATTCCTCTAAAACCTAGTGCTTCAAGTTTTGAACAGGCAAATTGAATGTATAACGTGTCGAACGCTTTGGTAAGATCAAAGAACAATCCAGCAACATGATTTCCTATGTCAAGTAATTTGTAAATACAGTTATTAAAATAATACAATACTGTCTCAGTAGATCTATCTTTAGTGAAGCCATGTTGAGCTCCATTTAAAATATTAAATTTGATCAAATAATTCATCATTCTCTTATACATCAATTTTTCAAAAACTTTTGATAAAGTATTTAAAATAGAAATAGGCCTGTAATTGTTAGGGCTAGTCTTCTCACTTTTTTGTGGATTGGAATAATTAGTGCCGTTTTGAGAGAACAGGGAAAAACACCAGAGTGCACACACTGATTTATTATGAAACTCAATGGAGCAGCTATATAATATACAATCTTTTTCAATATCTTGGCAGATATAGAATCTGAGCCAGGACTAGTAGTTTCCTTTAATCCCTGAATAGTACTAATTACTTCGTTTGAATCTACCTCGTCATAAAAGAAACTATTACATCTGATGAGGGACGTAGTACAATTTAAAGAAACATTCCTTCCAAAGCAGTTTTGAATTGTGTTATGCGGTTCAGTTGAAAAATGAGTAGCAAAAATATTTGCCACCCCATGACAGTCAGATATGATTTGTCCATTATGGTGAAGATTGATTTTTGTAGCTTGTTTCGTCCTGCCTAATTTGGAGTTAACAATATCCCATATTTGTTTTTGTTTATTACTAGAACTGCTAATCAATTGAGAATAGTGATTACGTCTTTGGGTATTTATACATTTCTTGTAGTCTTTCTTTTTCTCTCTGTATAGTTGGAACAGATTCGCATTATTGTTCGAATCCTTACTGCCGTAAATAAAGCTCTTAGATCATTTCCTTTTTCAATTAGGTCATTCGTTATCCAATTTTTGAACTGTCTTGTACCATTATTATGACGAAATTTAGGAGTTGAAGAAAAGCATATATCCATTGCCCATAAGGTGTTATTAATAAAACCATTAAACATGGTATCAACGTCAGCTGTACATTGATATAACCAAGCAAAGTGAATTGTACTGAAGAGTAATGGTTTACTCTTTATGGTTTACCGGCCCCCAGGTCAGACCGCTCGCCTTCTACCGCTAGGACCCGGGATCGAATCCCCATGGATCCACGTGGAATTTGTGGTGGATAAAATGGGACGGGGCAGGTTTTCTCGGGGGTGCTCCTGTTTCCCCTTGCATATATCATTCCACCAGAGCTCCATTCATCATACTATGATCACTGGTTGCAATAAAATAATTATCGGCAGAAGGACAACAAATTGTTGTTTTTGACGTGAGATTTACTATTCACAGTAGTATCACTACTAGTAGTAATACTTGTAATAATAATAATAATAATAATAATAATAATATAATAATAATAATAATAATGACAATGATAATGGTAATGATGGCGACGATGATAAGTTAATAATACAATGAATATTCCATACAATGCCAAAAATCCGTGGGCATTGTATGCATTACGTAGGCAACGTCTTTAATACCTGAAATTCCACTATTCCCGGCAACATACAGGCTGCTAGTTTCAAATATATTTAATAAGTCAGCTTCGGTTTAGGATCCATATCTATATAAAAACATGTAATCCCACACAAAAAAGATTGCCTATAGTCTATATAAATATTGGCCTGTAAATAATTTAATTATTTATCGCCCTTCAGGTGTAAACATCTTACGTAACAATAATGGTTTTGAATTCGCCACCGTCATGCACTATCCGGATGCAGCAACATCTTGGCAATGACCTCTGCCTGAAGGCCATCTTGTTCTGGAATCCCCATAGCGCTTAGATGCATATCACACAAGTCTAAAACTCCGACACCGGGAGTTGAACCCAGGACCTTTGACTATACGAGCTAATGCTCTACCAACTGAGCTAAGCCAGAGTTCAATTCACGGCGCCAGATGGAACCTCTCTCCTATGACTGATTGCCCCAACGGTGGTTCATGAATGCTTACATATCTAACTTAAACATTACCTAAGTTATCGTTACCTAAGAAATCGTTACCTAAGGTATAGTACTTTACTACTGTATATGTAAGAAAAATTAAATAACACAAGGAATAGTGGAAATAATCTGCCTACTTTTACAAGTTCAGTATTTTATTATGAAATAAAATAATTAAATATTTGACTGATAGAGCTTACATAACTTAAATAGAATTTTAGGTTTTGATTTCGGGTGAGGTCCGGACCCTTGGACCCCCATCTTCCCTACGCCACTGTCCCTGGTTGTTAATCAGTTTAGCCGTAATTTATTTAGCGTTATGATTTGAAAATATGGGGCTATGTGCATACAGTCCTTCGTTCCCAGAACAATACTTGACCCCCTGATGTTAATCAGTTTAGCTGTACTGATCATATATAAGGAAATGGATAGATTGTTCTCAAGTATGGAGCCGATTTTGGAGGAGGAAGTTCAGCAGGCATTAAGGAAGGCAAAAAATGGTAAGGCAAGTGGACCAGGAGGAATTGTGACTGAATTGTGGAAATATGGTCTCCATGTATTACAAAGACTCATATGTAAAATGTTCAATCAAATTTTGGAGGGGGATGAAATTCCGGAAGACTGGACTTTGTCGTATATATCGGCTATATATAAGAAAGGTGACAGGAAGGACCCAAATAATTATAGGGGCATTAGTGTAATGTCTTCCATAAGTAGAATTTTTAGTAGCATCCTAAAGGATAGATTGGAAAGAGCACTTGAGGGAAGAATATCAGAGGATCAGGCAGGCTTTACTAAGGGTAGGCCTAAGTCTTTTATGGATCATATATTTGGCATTAGACAGATCACCGAAAAAGCATGTGCTAAAGCACAAGAAATTAATCTTATTTTTGTCGATCTTGAAAGAGCATATGACTCGATACCGATTAAGGAGCTAAGGACAGCAATGGAAAATATTGGCATTGCAATTCCGATAATTTCGGTAATTAAAAGATTGTACCAAAAGAGTCGAGCAGTGGTGAAGGTGGGGAAAAAATTGTCAACCCCATTTACAACGACAAAGGGTCTGAGGCAAGGATGTGGTATGTCACCAACTCTCTTTAAGATATATATTCAAAAAGTCTTAGAGAGATGGAATCGGTCATGTAAAGGTATGGGAGTTCCAGCAGGATGTGAAACAATTAGAGGTGTACAAATCTCGATTTTAGCTTGCCCATACCCGCTTGAACGCCAGGCAAGCAAGTTGCCAGCGTCATAGCTAGGAAGCAGGCAGGTTTCTTTAAACTTGATGGGTCAGGTCAAACCCAGCCTAGGCAAGTCAGAATAAGCTTGCGACATTCCTATCAGCTAAACAACTGTAGTTGCTAGTGTAGGTAATACTTTCTTGCTTTTCTACATGCTGGTAGAAGAAATTCACCATGCAGATAAATAAAAGGTGGATAAAGTATTAAAATCCTTTTAGCGTCTTAACACAAATATTATTTTTATTATTAGGTAGATTTCGAAGAAAAATCTAATCTACCTAATCTACCTAATGACTTTCAAAAAATTCGTTCATATCTTTACGTTTCATGCCTCCCTAAGTACGAAACCACCGCCTGTTAAAAAAAATTGAGATATTTATAAGGTATACAGTATATGTATATGTATATATATATTTATATATATCTTTACACGCTAGCGACCGTAATTTTCAAGATATTTGAATCAAATTTTATTATGTTATTTCTAGGCCCAATAGTTCAGACAAGTTCGTTAATGAGCAAAATTGGCGCAAGAGGGTGGTCGGGGGAGGGGGTTGAAATTTTAAAACATTTATATCTCGGCCCCTATGAAGTATAGAGGGAAACTTTGATTGAATAAATTAGAGTACTCCTTATGGAGTTCACAGTGGCACCAACGATTCGGGGGTTTTGGGAGTACGAGTGGGGGTGGGGGTATGGGGATGGAAATTCGAAATTTTCGAAACTACGTCTTGTGGGGTATCGTTGAAAAGCTCTTGATGAGTACTCTACAAATCAATAACTAGTTTCTTGATAGTTCGCATATAAGGCGAGATTTGAATGTTTGAAAAAGTTCTCTTTCCTCTTTTTTGCAGTTATTATTGCGGGTTTGTCATGCCAAGGCTAAAGAAGAAGAATGCTAGGCAGCGACAGTAAATTAAAACAAAAGCACTTCGAAATCTACCTCAGCTTGTAGGCTTGCCTAAAGGGATTTTTGTTATTGTTATTAATGATTTTATGATGTTTTCTCGAAAATGTTTGAAAATTTTTCCCATGCCGGACTAGTACTACCTTTGTTCATTGATAATTCAAACTGTCCACATTTTAGTTTCTCCTCGGCTTCCTTCAGGGTAAAATTCTCTAAACACATCTGAAGTTCCTCAACTACGTAACTGCACGACTTACCAGTGCACTGCTATACCCAGTTTCATATTCTTTCCGCCAGGCCTTGCAGTTTCCTTAGGTCCTGTGCAACCCATCAGGTTATGAAGAGCTTGTGTCTCATAGCGACAGCATTTCTTATCATCGTTGTAATCTGGCTTGCTTTCAAGTCAAGCAAGTTAAAAGCTGTGACTGGTTGCAGAATTTCAAAGGGGCAGGCAAGCTAAAATCAGAATATGTACACCTCTGGAAACAATACACTCTCTTTTGTTTGCAGACGATCAAGTGTTAATTGCGCAGTGTCGTGAAGATGTTAAATATATGGTGAGGAAGTTAATAGAAGTCTTTAATGCTCAGTGTGAACATGAGTAAAACTGAATATCTGGTGGTGGGTGGTAGAGGGTGCGATATTATCTTGCCACAAGGAACGATTAAAGCTGTGAGAGAGTTTAAATATTTGGGTTCTGTTATCCAGGAAACAGGGACATGTGAAGCGGACATGGATTATAGAATACAGCAAGCGAGAAGGGCTACAAAAATGTTGAATTGAGTTTTGTGAAGTAGGACAATCTCTAAACAGATAAAGAAAAGGATTCTTCAAACTGTAGTAGAATCTACACTAACTTATGGGGCAGAGGGTTGGACGCTTGTTGAAAGCCAGAAACGTAAAATACAAGCGATGGAAATGGATGGAATAAGAAGAAGTGCTAGAGTATCAAGACGGGAAAGGAAAAGGAATGAGGAGATAAGGAAAATAATGGAAATGGAAGAACCTGTGATAGAGAGAATTGAACAAAGAATCTTGCAGTGGTATGGACATGTGAAACGAATGGCAGAAGAAAGATGGCCAAAGATTCTTCTGGAATGGTCACCGCGTGGAAGAAGGAAGCGTGATCGGCCAAGAAAAACATGGAGAGCTGGTGTAAGACAAATGATGAGGGACAGACGAATACAGGAAGATGAATGGCAAGATCATTGAGCTGGAGAAGAACTGGAGTTAGCAGTCCAGCACAGAAAGTGAGGCCGACTGTTTCGACTAGCTCCGCCTGGAAAATATGGCAAGAAGCTATTTGTCTGCTCAGCAAGAAATGTCAAGTAGGCATATATGCCTGAAAATTTATTACGATAGAGTGAACAATACCTTACCTTTAACTCCAAATAATTTATTTTTATCAATACGAATGGTTTTACCCGTGACTTCTCTTTTCATTATGTAAGTCTAACCGACAAATTCGCGCGTATTCAATACAACATTTATTACTAGGGCCCAGATTCTTATGTTTTAAACTATATTATTCCTTGCTAGTTAAGCGTGATACTTGAATATAATTATTCATTGTCATGAGTTACGTTAAATTAATATTACGTTGACATGTTTAGAAATTGAAACATATTTGATATTTGATAACACTTTTAGGCAGTACCAACTGCAATCGGTCACATTAGCTATTTACATTAATACACATCTTTAAGAACCTAAGCTATGAATATTTACAATCTTACAAACTTAATTACATTAGTCAAAATTATTATTCAAAGTTATACTAATGCCATAACCCAAGTGACACTAAATGAACAAAATATACTTACAGATTACACATGTAATTGCTTACACTAAGTTGCTCTATTCTATTTGTAAATCTGATTTTAAGTGTTCTTTAACATTATAAAAAAGGATTTTTTAAAGCTAGAAATATAGTTTTTTGTGAAAACAAAGTTGGGGACATTTCTTGAAGTTTATATGGTAATTTGTTATACAGTATAATGTTGTCCCAAATTTATTTTGATTTCTGGTCTGATAAATAAGCACTTCCGTGTTTGATAGCTTTTTATGTAATATTTTACTAATGACAAGACATAAAAAATATACAAATTTAGTAAGCCTGTCTCAATAAATAGTGGTTTGCAATGCTCTAATTTTTTAGCATTGGTTATTATTCTAATTGCTTTTTTCTGAATAACTAATACTTGATTAATTCCTACGCCATTTCCCCATATGCTACTACTAGATCACACCTCATTATGCTCTGAAAAAATTCATAATAGGCAGTCTTTACATAATCTGAAGATACTTACTTACTTACTCACTCAATGGCAATAGACAATTCCCAAGCAAGCTAAATGAATATTATCTGTTTTATGGAACCCGAAGGTTCATTGCAACGCTTACTTGAGTCCGCCATTCAACCCTATTCTGCGCTAACTCAATCCAACCATCACTCGCAAATCCTACTTCCCTTGAATCTATCCTAATATTGTCCTCCCACATGCGTCTAGGTCTTTCAAGTGGTCTATTCCTTTCGGGTCTCCCCGTCAATATTTTTTAAATATGTCTTTCTTCCCCCATGCGTGAAACATGCCCAGCCCATTTCATCCTCCATGATTTAATTAGCTTTACTATATCCGGTGACGAGTACAGGTTATGAAGATCGTCATCAAGCCGTTTTCTCCAGTCCCCATTTTCATCTCTCTTAGGCCCAAATATCTTCCTAAGCACCCTGTTTTCGAACACTTTCAGATTTTGTTCTTCGCGAAGAGTAAGCGACCATGTCTCATGTAATACAACTGGCAGGATAATTGAATTATAAATTTTTATTTTTGGATTTGTCGACATTAGACGAGAAGATAAGAATTTCTTACGTGCATAAAAACTAGCGTTTCCTGATTTGTGTCTACACTTAAATTCGGCCTTAAAATTATTTGTGTCTGTAATTATTGCTCCCAGAAAAACAATTCTTTAATCTACTTATTAAATAGATTACACATGAGAGCCTTTTACAAATACTTCTATAGGCCTATTGTTCTACTTCAAGTACTGAGAAGACCTTTTGTGCCTTGTTACCCCCACACAATAGGCGACTACACCTCCTGTCAATCATGCATCATTGTTCGACTGTTATGTTAAGTTGCCTGCCGCATTGCAATATCGTAAATTTCTTTCATATGTTTCCAGAGGTGGACTCATAGATCCATCCGACGATGCATTTTTTATTGTACAATACACTGAGAAGGCATTTCAGCAGTACATCTTTCATCAAAATATGATGAAAATTAAAAACATTGACAAGTTAATTACTTGTTCTGTAATTAATAACATTATTGAAATGAGAAATTCTCCATTGTTTTCTTCTCACCCCCCAAGGGAAGAATTTGGATGTGAAGATACACATGAAATCCAATTAACAAAAACAATAATTAAGATGTACTTAAGAATAAGATTAAAATCTACGGAAAGAAGTACACATTGAAAGTGGCAAAAGGAAATGCCTCTTCCATAAGAAGTAAATCGACTAAACAAATTCTGTTTCAGCATGTTTAAGCCAATGAACCTATCAAGGTAGTAGATATCCCTTGTAGCCTACTTGTACATAATGTATGTTTATGCATCCTATTTATTTGTAGCAACATTTTCATAAATTGACTTAAATATTATTAGTATCGCTGTGTTGATTTGTGTAATTATGTTTTTTTAACTGTATCATATTGTAACATATACATTGTTAACAATATATAATGTATTATTGTAATCTTAGGTAACGTCCTTGTACAGTTTTATACTTGTAAAACAGTTGTCACTACCTGAAACTTGTTTCTTTCATTGAGCTGAAATTTTAAAATGATGCAAGTGCAATTGCCATAACTTTTTAAAATAAAATATTGCACATGCACCACATGTGCTAATCTAAGTTAATCAGTTTCAATCATTACCTACCTCAGCTCATCCTTTTATGCAAAACTAAGTCTTTCCATTGTTGTGTTTTTTTTATTAGTTCTTAGATTTTTCCATGCATTGCCATCCTACCTGAATTATGATATAGGCCTATCCTAAAAATTGCTAACATCTGGATTAAGGATTAATTACTAACTATGATATTAAACGTTATTATCACAATAAAATACACTTAAAATGAATGATGACGATTTTGAAGTAGAACAATGATTTCTAAAGATTTAAACGTAATACTAATTTAATGTAATAAGTGTAGTATTGAATGCATGCTATTTTGTCGGTCAGGCCTACATGTATGGAAACGACAGAAGTCACGGGTAAAAACATACGTATTAATATTAATCTTAATTATAATAATGACATACTTTAAATTATATTAATATTAATTATTGTTATAATGCATGCAAGAAGAACTATCTTACAATGATTCGCCAACAACATCTTCAATTTCCAAACCAAACATGTGATAATTCCATACAAGAAAGGCGATTTGACGTTTCGTATTGAGCAGACAAATAGTTTCTTGCCATAGTTTCCGGGCGAGACTAGTCGAAAAAGTGGCCTCACTTTTTAGTACAGGGGAAAGGCTGTAGTGCTAACTCCAGGTATAAATGGAGCTCAATGGGCAAGATCGAGAAAGGTGGAAAGAGGGAATTAAGGGTAACCGCTGAAGAGTGGAGAAACCCACAAAAGAAAGTAAGTAAGTAAGTAAGTAAGTAAGGATACAGTCCTAGACCATTGTAGTAATAGTCTCATATTATAACCAGTGATGGGAAGTAATTGAGTAAAAGTAATCGGATTACAGTAACAATTCCTTTTTTGTCCCATTTACTTGTAATCAAGACTTTTCTAAAAATGTAATTTCTACTTGGAATTTACTTCTGGAAATAAAATTGTAATTGTTACAATTTAGTAGCCGTTAGTATTAGTATCATTCTCGCTTGCTATATCGTCATCACTACTGTTTTTGCAACTAATATCCAAATTAGAGTTAATATTAACCAAAGTTACTCAATGTTTCCGACAATATTCTCATTGATGAGGTTTTTGTTTGTTTGTTCAATAATAATTTAGCCTTGTGCCAAAAACAAACAAAAAACAAGGAATTTTTAGGTACTGCCACTTTGTAAAGTAATTGTAAATGTAATTGTAATTTAACTGATTACTTTTTGAAAACGTAATTTGTAATTGTAATTAAGTAAAATGTCTCTCAGGTAATTGTAATTCAGCCCAATTATTTTCTTTTTATACTTTTCCCATCACTGATTATAAGTATGAATTGGAGTGTAAAGAGAAAAGTGATGCAGTCCCGCCCACTCACACTTCTTTTCAAATCAGTTGGCACTCTAGGTACTTACAGTTTGAAGTCTGAAGTTCGAGACCGGCCACGGTCTAGTCAGTCGAGCCACCAGATACTGCTTCTTTATCTCAGGGTATTTTATGTGGGAGGGTGTGGTTCTTAATAGTTATAAAATAATGATTAATGTATTTACTTAATTAACACTTGTTTATTTTAATTGCAAGTCATTGTAATTGTTACAATTTAGTAGCCGTTAGTATTAGTATCATTCTCGCTTGCTATATCGTCATCACTACTGTTTTTGCAACTAATATCCAAATTAGAGTTAATATTAACGAAAGTTACTCAATGTTTCCGACAATATTCTCATTGATGAGGTTTTTGTTTGTTTGTTCAATAATAATTTAGCCTTGTGCCAAAAACAAACAAAAAACAAGGAATTTTTAGGTACTGCCACATTGTAAAGTAATTGTAAATGTAATTGTAATTTAACTGATTACTTTTTGAAAACGTAATTTGTAATAGTAATTAAGTAAAATGTCTCTCAGGTAATTGTAATTCAGCCCAATTATTTTCTTTTTATACTTTTCCCATCACTGATTATAAGTATGAATTGGAGTGTAAAGAGAAAAGTGATGCAGTCCCGCCCACTCACACTTCTTTTCAAATCAGTTGGCACTCTAGGTACTTACAGTTTGAAGTCTGAAGTTCGAGACCGGCCACGGTCTAGTCAGTCGAGCCACCAGATACTGCTTCTTTATCTCAGGGTATTTTATGTGGGAGGGTGTGGTTCTTAATAGTTATAAAATAATGATTAATGTATTTACTTAATTAACACTTGTTTATTTGAATTGCAAGTCATTGTAATTGTTACAATTTAGTAGCCGTTAGTATTAGTATCATTCTCGCTTGCTATATCGTCATCATTACTGTTTTTGCAACTAATATGCAAATTAGAGTTAATATTAACCAAAGTTACTCAATGTTTCCGACAATATTCTCATTGATGAGGTTTTTGTTTGTTTGTTCAATAATAATTTAGCCTTGTGCCAAAAACAAACAAAAAAACAAGGAATTTTTAGGTACTGCCACTTTGTAAAGTAATTGTAAATGTAATTGTAATTTAACTGATTACTTTTTGAAAACGTAATTTGTAATTGTAATTAAGTAAAATGTCTCTCAGGTAATTGTAATTCAGCCCAATTATTTTCTTTTTATACTTTTCCCATCACTGATTATAAGTATGAATTGGAGTGTAAAGAGAAAAGTGATGCAGTCCCGCCCACTCACACTTCTTTTCAAATCAGTTGGCACTCTAGGTACTTACAGTTTGAAGTCTGAAGTTCGAGACCGGCCACGGTCTAGTCAGTCGAGCCACCAGATACTGCTTCTTTATCTCAGGGTATTTTATGTGGGAGGGTGTGGTTCTTAATAGTTATAAAATAATGATTAATGTATTTACTTAATTAACACTTGTTTATTTGAATTGCAAGTCATTGTAATTGTTACAATTTAGTAGCCGTTAGTATTAGTATCATTCTCGCTTGCTATATCGTCATCATTACTGTTTTTGCAACTAATATGCAAATTAGAGTTAATATTAACCAAAGTTACTCAATGTTTCCGACAATATTCTCATTGATGAGGTTTTTGTTTGTTTGTTCAATAATAATTTAGCCTTGTGCCAAAAACAAACAAAAAAACAAGGAATTTTTAGGTACTGCCACTTTGTAAAGTAATTGTAAATGTAATTGTAATTTAACTGATTACTTTTTGAAAACGTAATTTGTAATTGTAATTAAGTAAAATGTCTCTCAGGTAATTGTAATTCAGCCCAATTATTTTCTTTTTATACTTTTCCCATCACTGATTATAAGTATGAATTGGAGTGTAAAGAGAAAAGTGATGCAGTCCCGCCCACTCACACTTCTTTTCAAATCAGTTGGCACTCTAGGTACTTACAGTTTGAAGTCTGAAGTTCGAGACCGGCCACGGTCTAGTCAGTCGAGCCACCAGATACTGCTTCTTTATCTCAGGGTATTTTATGTGGGAGGGTGTGGTTCTTAATAGTTATAAAATAATGATTAATGTATTTACTTAATTAACACTTGTTTATTTGAATTGCAAGTCATTGTAATTGTTACAATTTAGTAGCCGTTAGTATTAGTATCATTCTCGCTTGCTATATCGTCATCATTACTGTTTTTGCAACTAATATGCAAATTAGAGTTAATATTAACCAAAGTTTCTCAATGTTTCCGACAATATTCTCATTGATGAGGTTTTTGTTTGTTTGTTCAATAATAATTTAGCCTTGTGCCAAAAACAAACAAAAAAACAAGGAATTTTTAGGTACTGCCACTTTGTAAAGTAATTGTAAATGTAATTGTAATTTAACTGATTACTTTTTGAAAACGTAATTTGTAATTGTAATTAAGTAAAAAATGTCTCTCAGGTAATTGTAATTCAGCCCAATTATTTTCTTTTTATACTTTTTCCATCACTGATTATAAGTATGAATTGGAGTGTAAAGAGAAAAGTGATGCAGTCCCGCCCACTCACACTTCTTTTCAAATCAGTTGGCACTCTAGGTACTTACAGTTTGAAGTCTGAAGTTCGAGACCGGCCACGGTCTAGTCAGTCGAGCCACCAGATACTGCTTCTTTATCTCAGGGTATTTTATGTGGGAGGGTGTGGTTCTTAATAGTTATAAAATAATGATTAATGTATTTACTTAATTAACACTTGTTTATTTGAATTGCAAGTCATTGTAATTGTTACAATTTAGTAGCCGTTAGTATTAGTATCATTCTCGCTTGCTATATCGTCATCACTACTGTTTTTGCAACTAATATCCAAATTAGAGTTAATATTAACCAAAGTTACTCAATGTTTCCGACAATATTCTCATTGATGAGGTTTTTGTTTGTTTGTTCAATAATAATTTAGCCTTGTGCCAAAAACAAACAAAAAACAAGGAATTTTTAGGTACTGCCACTTTGTAAAGTAATTGTAAATGTAATTGTAATTTAACTGATTACTTTTTGAAAACGTAATTTGTAATTGTAATTAAGTAAAATGTCTCTCAGGTAATTGTAATTCAGCCCAATTATTTTCTTTTTATACTTTTTCCATCACTGATTATAAGTATGAATTGGAGTGTAAAGAGAAAAGTGATGCAGTCCCGCCCACTCACACTTCTTTTCAAATCAGTTGGCACTCTAGGTACTTACAGTTTGAAGTCTGAAGTTCGAGACCGGCCACGGTCTAGTCAGTCGAGCCACCAGATACTGCTTCTTTATCTCAGGGTATTTTATGTGGGAGGGTGTGGTTCTTAATAGTTATAAAATAATGATTAATGTATTTACTTAATTAACACTTGTTTATTTTAATTGCAAGTCACTGAGTTCAACAGTATCGGAAATCTGCTTGATAAAATGTTTGGGAGACCCACTATTTGAGTTAGGATATTGCAGCGCCCTAGCTTATTACTTACTCTCGTGTGCTGATTAATAATGCTTTGTCGTAGTTACTTGATATTCGTGCTTACGTACAGTACTTACGTTACTCACTGATTTTATATGGTAATCGCTATATTGCAGCGTCACCTCAATGGTATGCGAAATAACACTGGCGTTAAGTAAAAATATACTAATTTTATTGGGTAGCAGCCCAATAAAATATTTATAAGTATTAAATATAAGTCAGTGCAAGCACACACCGACTCTCGCTCTGCACCCTCGTGCACAGACTAGCACTGATCGTGCGCAGACTAGCACTCTCGTGCGCTGACTAGCACTGCACTGATTACCAAAATTCTCTGTGTCCTCTGTAACAGCCTATTTCAGCTAGTGTTCTCCCCACTCTATATCTAAACAAATAGTATTTCATGTTACACGGTTTTTCCTTATTTCTAGTTTAAAACTTACTCCTTATTGGTTTTGAGCTTCGAAGCCTCTAGATGCTTCGGTCTCGCTTGCTTGTAAATTTTAGCTTCTATCTGTTCTAGCTACTGGACTCAGTTTCCAAGAATATCTATTGATTGCTTATTTCTCGTCTGCTTTTCACGGAACTTCTCTTTCAGCAAGGCTTATACCCTATTGTACGCGTTTTGCTAAGAAAGAAAGTGCAACTCAGTATAATAGTATGTCTGCGGTTCCCTGCTAAGTGTGAATAGTGAGCTAGCTCCTCTATTGATAATTTCTTAGAATACCGTCTGGGTTTTGCAAGGTTCTGAGTGAACTTCTACATCTCAGCCCTTATAATATTTCAATTTACTTATAATATTTTATTTCTACCGTAATAATAATTGCTTAGTATATGCTTATTAATTCATTACTAGTTATTTATGTTGTTCCCTTATTATTATTCTATTAATATCAAAACTCATGTTGTTAATATATTCTTCATATTGGTTAATATCATAACCTTGGCTATAATAATTATAGGCATTGGTATGATTCCTTCAAAAGCTCTTAATAAAATTATCAACTTTATGTTACCGGTAGCCTATTCAGAACTAGCCAAAAGCTGGAAAATTAAACACAAAACAATAAATCCGATGACCAGGATTGGATATTAATTTTGGTTTTTTTAATATCGATGTCAGGGGAGAGGAGTATTAATTCAATATGAGTGTTACTTTTAAATGAATTAAATACGGACCATAATTTTATCAATATGAAATGTTCAGTAGATTCTTCGAAAGGTGTCGTAACGTGAAGAAAAACACACTCAGTATGTTTGTTCAATTTTTCAATACATAACTATTTATTTATTGTGATAGAGAATGTTACATTTTAAAAACTTGGATATAATATTACATTCAATGGTACTTAAAATTATGAAACTCCAGTTTTTGTCTAAGAATTCGCATGTTTACATTAAAGCATCCGTATCCCTAAATTATAGCATTGTAGTACATGCCTTAATATTAGTCGCAATAAAAGAAAATAATTATACTTTGATGATTGTTTCTGGTGAGTTACATTTTACTATTACTGAGTTTACATGACAGGCAACATTAAATACCGCTCCAATCGAGAAGTAAAGGGAGTAAATCTCTATCGAACATTGGACTTAGGCCTAATCCATTAATATTTTCAGCTGGGTGTCCATTGCTGCGAATAAAAAGAACTGTGAACATTTGTCCGAAGTTATGTCTATTTTACCCAAAATACTCAAATGTAACAATAAAAATGAAATATTGGAATTTTAACAGACCTATAACAAACAGCCAACAAAATCTATGTGAAATTCACATAACTTTCTCTGCCCAGATAAAGTTTACTACTTAGAATAATAGGCTATATTTTATATATGGCTGTCTCTTCATTTAAATTGGTTGTAAAAATGAAGATAATGTCGTTTCCACATTGTATCTCATCAGCGAAGGACACATAACCCAAATAAAATCTGATTAATGCATTCGCGTACCTTTTTTTACTCTAAGCATGGACAGTAGGCTCCATCTTTCTCGTTTCACATTCTGATACAGAATAAGATACCCTATTGCAAAGACCGCATATTAGTTGTTCGAACCTGATGCGTAGCTTTATTGTTCATCAGGCAAAACTGAGTTTCTACAAACAGTGGGTGGCTAATAACTAGGCCTACCCTTCAGAGAGTTTTTTCTTAAAAAAAGTTCCGCATAAAAGTTTTTTAGCTCTTGGTATAAGCACTCCAGGTACAAAATTTAAACAAAATCCTTACAGCAGTTTTCGACAAAATAGCGAAAAACTAATTTTGTTCATGTAAAGTTCTTAAAAATAATAAAAAATCGAAGCCAATCTTCGTGAAGATACCTAACCCAAATGCAAAATTTTGTTTTCATGAGATTTTCCGTTCCGTTGAATATTTCTTCACAATTGTGTATAATTATTAATGCTTTTACTTTCTCGCATATACGTAGTATAGAGAAAGTATTGTGATCGTGACAAAAAATCGAAATCGAGTTAACACCGGGAAAGCATGTTTCACGATGCCTAGAAACCGAAAAACGTGTTTTTGGTTTGACGTCTGTCCGTCTGTCTGTCTGTCTGTCTGTCCGTCTGTCTGTGGACAAGCACAGCGGGTAAACGGTTCATTGTATTTACTTCATTTTTTGAATTAAGGACTTTTTCGAAATTTTGTCGAACCGCCCAGAAATTTAGTTTTACAACTGAAATATTAAGGGGACTTTTCATGAAAACTTTTTTTAAAATTTTGATTTTTGAAAAAATGGCTCTAACGATTTTAATAAAAAATTAAAATTGGAAACTCTTATCTATGACTAATAAAATGGCTATATCTGTATTTCTGCAAAAATGACTTAAGGGGTACTTTACACGTATCAATTTTCAATTTTTCTAGATTATATCCATTACAGTAGGCGATACACGAAAACCTACCACAGTAAAGTTGTAGAGAAAATTAAAATGAACATTTTTTGTTTAACACATTTCTTTATACATTTAATAGATATCAAGATAAAAACGAAATAAGTACAGCTTAAATGCGAATTTCAGAACATACATGTAAATTAAAATATGAATGACATTTTGTTGCCCCTAGTAACAAGAAAACTATTGGCCTAATGTACTTATTGTTGTGAAATGCAATCAGTTTAGCTCAGTCGCAATGAACACACCAAAACCAATTACAGCGAGGTGATATGGGGTAACAGGGAAGAGGTCCTGAGTTCAAATCAAACCTTGTGGCCGCCCAAATTGACTTGGATTTTTCATGGTTTCCTCATTCGCAAAGGCAAACGCCGGGTTTGTAGGACTTGCTTACTTTCCATAACTCATCGCCGCTATGTCACTGGATATTATAATAGTTTAAACTGAATATCACAAAAGAAGACATCACTAAACAAAAGAATCAGATGACACGAATGAGTTGCTACTATAGACTAATGGTTCACGCAACTATACTAAACACGTGATATAACCTACATGCAGTTGCGTGCAATGCCTAAGTAGTAGTAGTAATAATATGCAGTTTTACTATAATTTATTATTATTAATATTATTATTATTATTATTATCATCATCATTATTTCACGGTAAAAGCATTGAACATAAAGATCGACTCTGGTGGTTTCCGTTCTAGATACTTCTTAGTTTTATGAAAATGTAATACATATAAATAAAATTTAATTGTCCCTATAATTTACTTTTTTCTGTGCTAGCCTTTAACAAGTATATGCGAGAAAGTTTGTGCAACTTATTTTTGCACCATTTATTTAAGTGGATTTCCTATGACTATTTCGTATTCACAGACACACCCACAGCCATATTTTTTGTTTCAGAGGACCTCAAAACGTGTATTTATGTTAAAAACTCAACTTCGAATTTGAGGGTCGAAAACATTACTTCCTCTTGCTATAGTACTTATGGTACGGGCAGAGGAAGTAAAAATGGGAAATTCGCCATAAAAAGACTCGGATATTGATCATTCGCGATTGTGTTCGTGTTTGGCTATTAACCAGAGCCCCTTACTTCGTGCATTTTTTTTAAGTCTAGTGATTATCTAACATGTCGTGAGCATCATGGTCTCCAAAAATACTTGGCCTTGCCAATGATTCAATGATTCAATTATTCTCCCTACTTCTACAAAGCATCAAGTAGAATCGTGTGACACCGACGACTGCAGTTGTGCACACATTTATTTTTAATTTTTTTCCCCACCAAACTGAAGTCACATTTGCAAGGGGAGAGGAAAACAATGGAAGTGGCAAAGAGTATCCAATCATATTGTTGTGGAGCAACTACAGATTGCAAAGATATTAAGTAATATGATTGCCGCAACACAATGAAGAATCAGCAGCCTAATTACAGAGTGGACAAACAACAACTGATTGCAACCTAATTACAGAAAGCAAGATCAGCAACTTCAGCAGTATAAAAGTGTGGGATTAGGATATGGAAGAGTTGAGTCTGGTCAGGGTGGTGTTGCCCTGAATCCTCGTCACCTGGACCTGTGTTGCTGTTGTGTGCACCCTTGCAGGAGTCAACATTGAACTAAGGTAAATAAATTTATGTTATACCGTATGTCTGCATATTCATTTTAATAGGTTCACCCTAACAATATTTCATAGGCCTATATTCTTTCTTTCTTTATCTTACTTTTACCTCTCCCTTTAATTACAATACGGAACTCAGAATTTCTATGTGAAGTGCTGTTACACGATAATGTTAGCAAAATAAGGTTACTTCTAGACCAGGGTGCCAACTTTTCAGGTCGCTAATTCATCAATGGTTACCAGAATTCTGACGCGAGCTACAAAGATTCGATTGAAATATTGTTTTCTTATTTAGGCTACTTTTATTATTTTAGTTTCCGTAGTGTTTTATGTTATTGCTTAGTTTTAAATTTAATAGCAGGCCTAAATGTTGTCAAAAACTGTCACTTTTGACATAAACAAGATGACGAAATATTCGCATTTTCCCGGAAGCGCTGAGTAATATAGGCTACGGAAGTTACCGATATCTTTTGAATTTCCCGCGCGATTTTAATTGGTTTTGGTTCCCTGTGCGTTAGCCAATCGTTGCTCTAGTTCCTCTAGAAACAAGAAAGTAGTTTGTTTTGGCTTTTGTTTGTTAGAGCCATTTACGATGAATTTTTAGTTAAAGCGAAGTTAATATGAATAAATAAAAAAATGATTAAAATACATAAAATTGTATTTTGTTTACTTTACTAATTTGTTAATTTGTTAGCAAAAACTAAACTGCATGGCGTTAAATCCCTGAAGGAGCTAGGCCTACCATCCGAATACTGCTTCGTCTACCACAGGCATACTGACCACAAGCCCCCACACCCACGGAAATTAACGATTCTTTCCGTGACCGGAGCCGCTACCTCTTAATGAAGTAGCTCCTCAGTTTGAATCAGGAGGCTGAGTGCATCCAGACCTCACTACCTCAGAAAAGTCTGAGGAGATATCGGGGACCGAATCCGGCCCCTCAGATCCATTGCCAGCGACGCTGACCACGAGACCACTGAGATTGTAGCTTTTGTCGCTTGGTGTGCTCTTTATTATCGCAAACGTCGTCATGTTTACCGGTGGTTACAATGGTCCTGGCAGTATCAAATAATATTAATAATGTGATTTACAGTTTGTTTTATTAATGGTTAGTGCATGAAAATTAAATTTTGAAAGAGAATTATATTTTTTATGGCAAGAGAAGGGGGAAATAATTTCCCATTCAATGCTGACATCTGGCAAGGAAAAATAATACCAGCCACTGAATTCCCCCCTTCTCCCTCTGGTCCATTCCGTGATCGATGTGAGTAAAACTTGCTAGTTGCTGCGGTTAAGCTGCACTATGTTTTTAGGAACTGGTGTTTCGGACGTCGATTTGTGTTCAAATAACAAAGTACTCAATATGGCTATACTAATTTTTGGACGTCGGTTTGTGTCCCACAGAGGTAGTTCTGAATATGGCTCACCTAAATTTTATAACTGAATCACATCAGTTTTTGGAAATCATGTAATACGCATTGCTACAGAAAACATATCTTAATGTCTTCTTCTTACAGGAATCCATTGTGGCTGGAGGACACAAGATACAGACAATATAGTTATGTGTTTTCCTATCTGAACCTCAAATAACCGATTCTGTCGTAGAAACAGATGCATCTGTAGCACTAATGGTTGCTCTAATTTTAATAGAAATGTTCCAGCAGGAAAGATATTTTCTGAAATATTTCCTGTACTTGCGACTCATGATGCACAGCGCCACAGGATTTAGACAAGTATTTGTAAACATGAGCATATAAGTTATGACGTCCACAATACACATATCTCTGTAATTCATTTCATGAACAAACCAAAACCGCATGAAGTAGAACACGTTGACGGGAAACAGTACGGACAAAGCTGTCAACACATGTGCAGAAAGCATACGATCTTGCCTGAGCTGCTCTTGGCCAGTCCTTTCACCAGGAACATTTGACACACTCTTCTTTATCTTTGAGGCCGTCATAAGTGAGAACAGGAGGAGCAAGATGGATGGTAATACGCAGATGGAAAAAAGATCGATTATGGCTTGAAAACGGTATAAAGCTTCATCTGTGCCAATTCCGCCGCCTAAATGATACACGTCGAGTTTGACATTTAAGTGGTTCAAATATTCATCTAAGCCAGCACACATTTCCCCATCCAATTTAGCTAAAAACATAATTGGCAAAGAATATAACGTTCCTAAAAACCAGACTGTTGCTAACATTAGCACAGGTTCTGTTTTAATTCCCATTCTACAGCCTTGGGCTGTAGGGAACTGCGTAACAGCTAAAAATCTCTGTAGACTTATCATCACTACAGAGTAGGTACTAACAGAAATTACGATATTTCGTACAAAGTAGTAAAATCTGCAAGTACCTAGCCCAAGTGTCCACAATGAAGTAGTTTTTATATAAGCTAGTGGTATATTAAATACTAAAGAAAGACAATTCACTACTGTTAGATTTATAATCATAAGATTAGCGGCTGTTCGCATCTCATCGTGCATGATGAAGATGACCAAAAGCAGAATATTTCCTAATGACCCAACTATAAAAACTAATAAACATACTGCTAGTTTGACTTGGAATCGAATAACGTCGACTGATCGCCACATTTCTGCATTTTTCACATTCAAGTTTAAGTCATCCTTATAAGCTTTCAATTGACATTCCATTTGAGGCATATCCAACCGAGGACTGAAGTACATTGTCATGAATATATCCTGCTGCTTATATTTTTCCATGTGATCTCGCAGATCTCTCGATTTTGGAATAATCGGTGCAAATTGAGAAATCAACTTCTTTTCTTCTTCAGCTATCAAATCATACAGTAATGTTCTATTGATTGGACCAAAGTACCGCTGCAAATTTCTAACTTTCTGAATCTGTGTAAATAATATATTGAAGGACGCTTCTGTGCAATTAGCCATCTCTATAGCCTCCATCAAATGGTATACCGTAGCGTTACTTTTTACATATTCATCAGACGCAAACTCTGCTAACGTATAACTAACGTTAGCAAGAAAATTTTCGCATCTATCAATGTATTCTTTACAAATCATTATAGCCGCATCTGCGGATTTTGGTTGTAGATTGCAGGGAAAGTCCATTACCTTCACCATTACAGCCTGAAAGACGTGACATAATTCAATGGCCGACTGTCTTACACTTTCTTCGCATTTCTCGCAGGTAGCCAACTCTGTAGAATTGCAACGAGAGAGGGTCTTGGTCACATTTCCAGTACAATTCTTGTTAGTGTAGTTACTTAAATCAAACACAGAAGGTAATTTGCTGTAATTGTACAATGCAGCATTAACAGTCGGACCTTCTAAACTAATATCAGTGAGATCTGTGCCAAGGTGTATTCCTCTAACTTCTGGAGCATTAACAATCGGACCTTCTAAACTAAAAACAGTGATACCTGTGCCAAGGTGTATTCCTCTGTGACGTACTGATTTGCCAGATTGATCACTGAATTCGGTTATGTTGTCCCCATTTTTCTTAATGTTAGTTCCGTTTGTGATATTGAGATATTCAACATCTCCAGTTGTTTTACTATTCCAGTGGAGACTAGGCCTAACTTCTGGAGCATTAACAGTCGGACCTTCTAAACTAAAAACAGTGATACCTGTGCCAAGGTGTATTCCTCTGTGAAGTACTGATTTGCCAGATTGATCACTGAATTCGGTTATGTTGTCCCCATTTTTCTTAATGTTAGTTCCGTTTGAGATATTGAGATATTCAACATCTCCAGTTGTTTTACTATGCCAGTGGAGACTAGGCCTAACTTCTGGAGCATTAACAGTCGGACCTTCTAAACTAAAAACTGTGATACCTGTGCCAAGGTGTATTCCTCTGTGAAGTACTGATTTGCCAGATTGATCACTGAATTCGGTTATGTTGTCCCCATTTTTCTTAATGTTAGTTCCGTTTGAGATATTGAGATATTCAACATCTCCAGTTGTTTTACTATGCCAGTGGAGACTAGGCCTAACTTCTGGAGCATTAACAGTCGGACCTTCTAAACTAATAACAGTGATACCTGTGCCAAGGTGTATTCCTCTGTGAAGTACTGATTTGCCAGATTGATCACTGAATTCGGTTATGTTGTCCCCATTTTTCTTAATGTTAGTTCCGTTTGAGATATTGAGATATTCAACATCTCCAGTTGTTTTATTATTCCAGTGGAGACTAGGCCTAACTTCTGGAGCATTAACAGTCGGACCTTCTAAACTAATAACAGTGAGATCTGTGCCAAGGTGTATTCCTCTGTGAAGTACTGATATGCCAGATTGATCACTGAATTCGGTTATGTTGTCCCCATTTTTCTTAATGTTAGTTCCGTTTGAGATATTGAGATATTCAACATCTCCAGTTGTTTTATTATTCCAGTGGAGACTAGGCCTAACTTCTGGAGCATTAACAGTCGGACCTTCTAAACTAATAACAGTGAGATCTGTGCCAAGGTGTATTCCTCTGTGAAGTACTGATTTGCCAGATTGATCACTGAATTCGGTTATATTGTCCCCATTTTTCTTAATGTTAGTTCCGTTTGAGATATTGAGATATTCAACATCTCCAGTTGTTTTATTATTCCAGTGGAGACTAGGCCTAACTTCTGGAGCATTAACAGTCGGACCTTCTAAACTAATAACAGTGAGATCTGTGCCAAGGTGTATTCCTCTGTGAAGTACTGATTTGCCAGATTTATCACTGAATTCGGTTATGTTGTCCCCATTTTTCTTAATGTTAGTTCCGTTTGAGATATTGAGATATTCAACATCTCCAGTTGTTTTATTATTCCAGTGGAGACTAGGCCTAACTTCTGGAGCGGTAATTACGTCAAAGCTACCAGCATTGTGGAAGTAATTCACTGATGCTGCCGTGTTGTCGCTAACTCCTTGTGCGGATATCAGATGCAATGTTACGAAGAAAAGTGACACCAGTTTCATCTGGAAGAAAATAAATATTGCAATTGAATGAACAGCATACTTTATCGCATAAATACATAAATAAATAATATAATGTCCACATACACATATCATCACACTGAAAATTGATTGGTTTTGTGGTTGCATAACGACGGTCGTCTACTGCAACATTGGCGTATGACCGTTGCCGGTGTGCCGGAATTTTGTCCCATAGAAGTTATTTTACACATCTGTAAATCTCAGACATTGGCCATTCACATTTGAGTACACATAAACGTTTTCGACCTGGGCTGGGCGCAGAACGACATCGCCATACTGACTGCGCCACCCAGGCCTACACAGTCAGTATTAATAGTAGCTAGAGTGATTGCAATATTTAGACAAATAAATGAAGTTTTAGTTGAATATTATTATTAGCTTGGGGAGGGGAAGGTAGCCTCCTTTCTGCCCCCAGTATTTAACTATTATAATATTTAAGACTTATGTATAACTGGTACCTCCTCAAGTTTTTCTGTGGGAGAGATATTTGGAACGGGGTACATTCATTCTCGTGACGCAGCCTCGTGAGGAGCTATTTGATAAAGAAGTAGCGGCTCCGGTTCAGTAAGTCATCAATCACAGCCGTGGGAGTCGGAATGCTGACCACATGCCCACAATCCTGCCATCTGCCTATGGTAGGTGACACAGTGGTCAAATGATAGGCCTAGTCCCTCAAGGGTTGTAGCGCAATAAAGTTTAGTATAACTAGTAAACCCAATGTCAAATACTATTTTCAAGTCGGCGCATCTGTACATTTATACACTCAGAGACGATGCAAATATTCTTTTATACTTTCTTTACAACTAATTTTGTTGCTTATGTGTGGGATTGCCCATTCTCTCATTGAGCTGTGCAGTAGATGAAAGGGGGCTTAACTAATTGTCCCCAGACCCCTTACCTCGGTAAAAGTAGGGAATGCTGGTGTTTCTGCATTTTCGGGTTTAGACAAAGGAAGAGCAAGCAGAGGCTCTCACGTAGTCCTATGGCTTATTCTCGGTTAGTGGTTAGAGTTACAAAATGTTAGTTCATTTACTTCTGAAATGTTAATATGGGCCTGGGTAACGCAGTGAGCATGTCACTGACTTTCTGTTAACAAAGTTGCAGGTTCGATTCCGACCCAGGTCGATAGTGTTTACGTGTGAATAAATGTGACAAATATACTAACAGGGTTATAGATTTATAGGCATGTAAAAGAATTTTTGAGAACCGGCGATGTTCAAAGGCCTAAGTAGCAGTACGTATCCGTCGTTAATTAACCATATACCAACGACTCTTAAGATATTTTATGATGTTGCATTGTATTCGAAGACCGTAAGTTTTTTATCTCAAAATGTTTGTCTGAGTCCACTCTACACTCCCACTTATTTTATTGAATTCTGGGACACTATTACTTACAAATAATGCCGGTACCCTGCAATTATTAAGTGCCAGTATGGTACTTTATGAGATTGTGTGGGGGGACGGAAAAAAATGTCTGCCTCTCCGTGTGTCTGTACGCACCATAACTCAAATACGCTTTATCGGATTTTCATGAAACTTGCTGTACGCATTTATAATGTTCATGGGAAGAACCCTATTGATATTGAACCAAATCGGTTCACCGGACCGGAGTAATGCCCAATTTAGTGCCTATTTTATGGTGATACATTATTAAGAATTTAACAAATGCAAATCTGTTATCCTGACAACATATCGATTTACATACTTCATATACGGCTTTGAAATAGTTAGTCATGACACATTCCTTCGCATTTAAGCTGAGACGTACGGTGATAATAACGAAGTAAATTAGAAGATTTAATTATCAAACTATTCAGTGTTTATTTCGTTCATCAAGTTGAATACTGTTATACGAGTATACAGAAGATATAAACCCTGAAATAATTAGGCCTACATACATTAAGTGGAGTTCTTCGCCAGTGTATTTTGTGAAATGTTGACATAATTATCTCTTATATATATAAAAGGCTTTGTCCTGACTGACTGAATGAATGACTGACTGACTGATTGACTGAATAACAGGAATCAACGTACAGCCTAAACTATAACAGGTAGAGACTTGGAATTTTGACAGTACCTTCGTTTCATAATGTAGGTGCTCACTAAGAAAGGATTTTGAAAAATTCTGATTCTAAATGCCAAAAATTAAATGTTTTTGAAAATACTTAAACCCTTTTTACATAGAATTATCAATTCCAAATCACAGAATATATTGTTGCCAAATTGTATCAGGTGGGCTTGGAAAAAACAAATGAAATGCACATTTGACAAATAAGAGAAGTTATCAAAATAATTCATGTTATAAATAAATATTACAGAATGAAATCCACTAAAATAATTGAATCACATAACTTTCTCTACCCTGGACATAGAGAAAACAAAACGAGGTATGGTAATGTGTATATTATTATATTATATCGCAGGTTTTTGGAGAGAAAAGTATGAAAGTGATAATGCTTTCTGTTTAATTTCATCCCCAAAACGGCTTTATGGTAAGTATGAAAGTGATATTGCTTTCTGTTTAATTTCATCCCTAAAACAGTTTTATGATAACATGAGAGTGAGAAATAAAATTTTCCGCCTCGATATTACAATTTTATGTTAGAGAGGAATTTCTGTTTTTTCTTATATGAACCCCTAACAGGCTTGCGATAGGATGCAGAATTCTACATGCTCTATGAGCCATAAAGAACTATATCAAGCGTTTTCTGAGGGAATAGTTTGAGTGTAATAAGTCGTTCTTCCTATTTC
The DNA here is from genome assembly GCA_964059195.1 of Ectobius pallidus. Taxonomy (NCBI): domain Eukaryota; kingdom Metazoa; phylum Arthropoda; class Insecta; order Blattodea; family Ectobiidae; genus Ectobius; species Ectobius pallidus. The sequence continues at coordinate 107,540,528 of CAXKWD010000007.1, read as the reverse complement.
AGATTATAAATATCTGTATAAGGACCTAGAATTTAAAAATCGAAAGTCCTTCATAAGTTCATTTCCAATTACAAATTAAAAAACCCGGGCGACGCCGGGTCTTTTAAGCTAGTGTCTTATAAATGTCTTATATCAGTGTATACGAGTTTGAATTAAGGTTAAGTATCAAACTTTAGACTTTTGTTCTTACGTAAGTCTTGCTTAATGAATAGATCTGCAGCTTAATTCGGAAATCGATAACAAAAATAACTTATTCTCTGCAAATTATAATTCCAATTAACTTTCTACTGATTAAACAAAAGCATACTGGCACTTTGTTACATCAGTTTACCTGGTTTTATTATAGGTGTATATAATATTTTATTTTTATTTAATACATTAATACTTATTGGCCCCTGTCCTGGATTCCTATCAGAGGCCTCTTTATGCACTATACAATTTGTACTTATTAATTTATAATTACATAGGTTATCTACATTATTTATAATTTAATCTAAAGAATATAAGTATATAACGAAACAGAGAGAAGGGTTAACTATTTAAGAAGAAATAAAAAATAACAAAAACATTAATAACTTAATAATAAAACTAACTACATTAACTAAAGTAAGTGTCGAGTCCGGGATTTTTGTGGATTTGTGATGATGAATGGGAGGTCGCGCCTAAGCATACCAATCTTCACAGATGCAGTACACTCCCGCATCCTCACTACCATCTCATCATCAACCAGGTGAATACTAGTCGTCACCGGAATCCTTAGTCTGGAAGCCAGACTTCAGGCATCGGCGTCAACCGGTAGGCCATCCTGGCACCACGAAGTCATGTCCGGGTGTTTGTTATCCTTTATTTGTAATTTGTCTTATGTCCTGTGTCCTTATGTGTCTTATGGCATAGTCTCTTATTGCCTTTGTCCGTGTCTGCTATTTATATAGTCTTCTTTTGCTTTCTGGGAAACTCTATTTGCTGCTTCATCCAACAACTTCCACGAGTAGGGGTCTCTTATTATGTTCCCTATTTGCCTACCTTGTAGTAGTCTCTGAAAGGGCTCCCTCAACTGAGCAGTGTTTTGGCATTCCCAAACCACGTGCTCAGGAGTACCTATTCCCCCACACGAGCAAGCGTTGGAATCCGAAATGCCCTTTTCATTTAAGTAGACCAAGTAGGGTCCATGGCCCGTCAGATAGTGGATTAAACCTTGGGATGGTTGTAAATGTCGCAGTTCTAGTCTTTCGTGTACGTCCATAAAAATATCGTAGGTCCTACGTCCTGTGTTGCTTTCTTCCCATCTGGTTTGCCACATATCCAGTATCATATTCTTGATATCCCTTATTGTTTCAACTCGAGTGTCAAGTATTAATTCTGCACGAGCCTGTAATCCCTTTTTAACCCAGAATGTAGCTCCTTTTTGCCTTATAAGAAGATCCAGTGGTATGACCCCGAGGACTGTGGTTAAGGCATCAGTCGCCGTTGTTCTGTAAGCTCCTGTTAGTCGTAGCAGGAATCCCCTTTGAAGACTACGGAGCTTCGCAGCTGGCTTGATGTTCTTTAATCGGTGGGCCCAAATTCCTGCACCATACCCCACTATTGATACCAGTATTGTCTCATGATACAATTTCATCACCCTTGGGGGAAGACGAAACTTGGTCATTCCAAGATTGATGAATTTGTTCATTAGTCTATTGGCTTTTGCGCTTACTCGTTCAATATGGGGCATGAAGTTAAGCTTTTCGTCCAGGTCAATCCCTAGATATCTCACCGTTCTGCTTCTCCTTATGCTTTGTCCATTTATCTTGAGTGTTGGGTTACGTAGAAGCTTCCCTTTAAGCAAAAGATAAGTTGTCTTTGCTGGTGCCAGTTTTAGTTTTACTTCTACACACCAGTTACCTAATATTTCTAGAGTCCTATTTGTTCTACATTCCAATTCTCGTCTTGTGTCTGCCTCAAACACCAAGAGTAAGTCGTCAGCGAAAGCTACCAGTCCAAGTAAGTCGTTTGATTCTTCCAATCTTAAGAGTCCAGGTTCCATTCCCACATCCCAGAAAATAGGGCCACAAACAGATCCTTGTGGGCACCCTTTGCTGAGTTGTTTCATGGTTCTGTTGCCGTGGCACTCAATCATGGCGAATCTTTCTTGGCAGTAGTCCTTGAAAGTGTTGTATAATTCTGCCGGGCATTTAAGTTCCCTCAGGCGTCCAAACAAAGCCGGCCACCAAAGGTTGTCAAATGCCCCTGAGATATCTACAAAAACTCCTACAACATATTTCCCCCTTGCAGATTCTATCAACCTAATTGCCCGATCAATAGCGTCTACAGTAGATTTGCCTGTTCTGAAGCCATACTGATGAGGATGCATTCCAATTTGCTGTCTATGTCTCTGTAACCTATGGCAAAGTATTTTTTCAAACACCTTACCCAGGACATTAAGCAAACAAATAGGTCTGTAAGATTTTGGTAATAGTGGATCTTTATCCTCCCCTTTATGTAGAATAATTACCTCACTTTGTTTCCATATGTTCGGAAATTTTCCTTGTCGTAAGCATTCACTCATCAGTTCAGCCGCAAAAGGTGAAACCTGTTGACAAATATTGTGAAGAATTTCTGATTTTATTCCATCAGGACCTGGTGCTTTTTGTCTTTTTAGTGATTTTATGGTCGTCTCTACTTCCTCTGGTGTTATAGGCTCAAAAGTATTGTCAGTGTGGTAAGGTTTATTCAGTTCACTCCTTAGAAAAGTGTGTCCAGGATCATCACTCTGAGTGCAGTCATCCGGAAGCAAGACATTGAAAAGGAGTTCAGTAGATTCCTTCCAACTTTTAGTGAGGGAGCCATCACCCTTGCATAGTGTTGAAAATGTGGTAGGAGGTCTAATTTTACCAGCAGCAATTTTGAAAGGAATTCCCCACGGATTTAAAGAAAGCTGTTCGTGCACAAACCTCTCCCAGCTCCTTAATTTCAGTTGTTGGAGTTCATCTTGAAATTTCTGTTTTTCCCCTTATAAATCTGTAGGAGTAATATTTTTGCTTCTGGATAACGGCACTCCTGGTAAATTCTCCTGGCTTTCCTTGCTTCCCTTCTTAATCTCTGCAAGTGATCATTCCATGGTGTGTCACTGATTTTAACTATTGAGCTTTTCAGGGGTATAGCTACAGCCATAGCCTGATGGATTGTTTTTGTAAGCTCTTTAGCTAGAGTCTCAACACAACCATTCAATGCGGTCATCTGCGGAGGTTTGAAGGTATTACGAAACAATTCCCAGTCTGCATTTCTAATGTCATATCTACACTTTTGTTTAGATACCGTACTCGATAATGCCTCCGTCTTTTTGCCGACTTCAAAACTGATGATATTATGATCACTTTCCGTTAACCCTTGCCCTACTTTCCACCCACTTATTAATTTGGCTCCTGGAAGATTAGCTAATGTCACATCTATGTTGGTTCCAATTTGGCCAGAACATCCTAAGTAAGTGGGTGGATTGTTAGGCTCGTTAATAATAAATAAATTCAGTTCACTTACCAATTCTTCTAGTGCTAGACCTCTATCATCAGTTTTTTCGTCAAACCAAAGTTCAGAATGAGCATTTGCATCAGTTGAAAGGATGACTGGAATTTGTGTGTACGTCGAATAGATGTTATGTACTTTGTCCAGATAAGGTTCAATTTCATCCGAAAATTGAAAGTATACACTTGCCAATACCAATCTTCCTTGCGTCGTATGCAATTCCACACATGCAGTGTGTTGATCATTGAACTGCGTTAGTTTTGTCACAGTAATGTCCCTATTGAAGACTATTATTGCCGACATAGGGGCATTTCCTGTAGACACGATTCTTGCAGTCACTGGCATGTATGGAATTTTACCCACTATCGAGTACGGTTCCTGTAGACAAAGAATATCCACATTCATTTCCTCAGCTAGCTTCCTCACCTGCTGAAGGACGGATTTGCTTCTCATAGCATTTAGGGATGCTATTCGGAGCACGTTTTTGGCATTATGGAAGGTAGGTGTGAAAATGACTGTTGGGCCATTCCATTCGTGGATTGAATGCTGCACGTCCATGGGTTTTTACAAGTTGTCTGTACAACTCGTCGATGCACAATACTTCCCCTCTTCTTCCAAACGCCATTTCAGTAAGGATCAGAAGCTCCTGAGGATCTGAAGGCAGATTTACAGCCTTGAGTTGCATTCTATCGAAAGCTTCAGGCTGTGGGAAAGTTATTTCGTCTCCTTTGGAGTGGAGTTTTCGCGTCAAATGTCTTAGGGCTATAGTCAGATTTGTATGTTCTTCAAGTCTAGACAGTCTCAACATTGTCTCAAAGTCATTATAGATTTGTTCTGGATTATTTGTAGGTTGTTTTTATATATCTCGGAGTTTTGGAAAGTGTCCTGAATTTGTGACTTTATTATTAGTTTTTCATTGTCATCGTCTTCCGTCGAAGTCCTTGTGTCGGATGATTTAGTCTGATTCCCTGAAGAACGGTTTAATCTGATTGGCTTACTGGTGGTGACGTCAATATGATCAGCTCTTGATTTCCACAATTTCCACCATGCTGCCTTTTTTGTCATTGTTTCAGTTCCGTCTTCATAACCTTCAGTCAGTTCTGTCTGTGTCATTTGGTCGAGTTTAGCTGGTGTCTTCATTCTGGATCCTCTGTATGCCTCAGCTCTCAGTCGATTTCTTCTTTTCCTTGAAGGTGAAGATCTTTTCCTTCTTTTCTTGATATCCTGCAGAAGGTCATACATTACATCCAGAATTATCCTTTTAAGCTCTTCCACATGACGAGTCTTATGTTTCGAATTATCCATAGTCTATCCTCTGAATATGCCGGTTGAGCAGCATTCGGTATGTTGAGCAATCCTTCGAATTTTGCTGGTTACAGCATTTCCCTCGTAGCTTGCACGGTATGCATACTGCAGCCTGGTTTATTTTAGCGCAGTTTGCTTTCATATGGTCTTCTTCTCCACAGTGTCCACATGTTGATTTCTCTTGTCTGCAAAATTTTGCTACATGGCCAAGGTCCTGACATCGAGCACAACGTGCAATTGTCAAGAAATCCTTTGGTGTTGTGGCAGTGTAGGAGAGATACAAGTACCTTTTTTGTAGTATCTGTCTCCTCAGAGTCGGATCTACCTCAACTACATGGTTCACTGTTGCCTTCTCCTTTGGTCCGGTTTTGAATCTTGGTAGGAATTTTGTTTTAAATTGCTCTAGGTTCATTTCCTCATAAAAGTTTTGATGATATGCCAAATTTGTTATCTCTTCACTGGTTAGAGTAGTTGGAATGTCGTACAGTATTAACAGGGGTCTCTTCTTCTTTGGCAGTTCCACTTTTATTTCAGCATTGATTTCCGTTTTTTTCTGGATCTTTTTTATGTCTTCCTCAGCGTCTGTTTCTATGATTACTGACCTAGGTGTTGTTTTAATATTTTTTATTTTAATTCTGTCCTGAATTGGGTTGATTATTTTTCTAATTTTTTCCTGCAGACTTCTTGGCTGTTCATTGGTTTTTGAGGTGATGAACACTACATGATTTTTGTTGGCTGCCACTTGTTCGATATGCTTTTCATGTGAGGGTTTTGATGCCGCCACAGCTGCCATGCTTGCGTACGTTGGCTTTAACAAACTGGAGTGTTCTTTGCTTAAGTCCAGAACTTGTTCTTGAAGCCTTGAATTCTCTTTTCGCAGTTCATTTATTTGACCATCCTGTTTCGCTATTATTAAAGCACATTCCAGAAATTTATCTTTCACTTGCTGGAGACGTGAAGCTGATATTTTTGCTTCTTTGGGCAAGACTTCGTTGAGAAATGTATTAATTTCCGTTATGCGGGAATTAGCGTCTATGTTCGGAAGGTTGGATCCTCTTTTAGGGGTCTCATTGACTGATTGTCTCACTTCAGGAGTTTTTGTCACTTCCCGCAACTCCCTTCGTTCGGGAGGGGGCGATCGTTCTACCGGCATGTTCACCGGTTCACAATCACTAGCTACTAAAAACACTACATTATAAACATAAAGAAAACATCACTAGCCACCACTGAATTACTGCATGTTATCTGGCACACGCGCGCGTTCAATGGCACAGTAATCTTACGCTAGACGCGAATTCAGCAGATTCCCTCGCACCGGCAGAGCACAAGAAAACACGTCCGATCGCTTTGATTGCTAAAGGTTATATGCATGCATACTTTTCACTGAAATACATACTTTACACACGTTTTAACTTTTCCAGTTTCCTTAAGAGGACAGTCTGATGGAAATGGGCCAAAGTGATAGAAAATAATATTTTTAAAATTCCAAATTAGAAATCTCATGGGATATTATAATTTTTGACACTGAGAAAGTTTAAAGGTGCTTCTCCACAATTTTTAAAACACGATGTAAGTGTAGATATAGCCTAAATACCGTTATTTTAAGAATGGTTATTTCGAAAAGTTTAAACACTTTTTTCACGTTAAATTTCCTCTTTGAACAAAAATTTTGGTCTATTGTTGTGCAGTTTTGTACAAATATTCCTTCATAGGTAGATATTCAGAGAATTTTTTCTAGAAAAAATCGAGGAAAGTAACTTTTTCTACATCCATAGTTTAATTTATTATTAATTGTTCTAATAAAAAAATTATTAAATAATGCCATATTAAAAAATGACATCTCAGTTTATGTAAATGGAATTTAGAAAATCTTTGATAGCGTTACAGTGTTGCAGTGAACTTACAGAAAAAAAGTGCATGCCTGGAAATTACTCGCGCAAGTTAGGCTACCTTCTTTTCCAGCAACTTTAGAACTTAATAAATATATTAAGAATCAAATGTTTTAGGACCTACTGGACATTCAGTTTTAACATTTTATATTTTTGAAACACAGTTTTAATTAAAACAATCGACGTTCCTGCAGGAGCCGGTCCGAAACACGTCTTTCCTCCACGCCGTCCAGTACACGAGTCTCTGAAGAGTGGCGTGCCAAGTTTCAGTCTTATAAAAAAAACGTAGATATTTGTATGTTTACTAATAAGTCCCTTTTTGATCGCCCTTTAAATTCTAGCATGAAAGGTGGTAACAGATGGAAAATGATTCAGAAAACTTTCAGACGTACCCTACTTACTTTGTTATAGCGCATTTCTAATGCAGTCACGTCTTCACCTTCTTGGTGTCTCCATGGTCTAGGGAAGTCGAACTACAGTACAGGGCAGCCCTGATAGTCCTAGCTGACTGAAAGAGAAGCATTGTCCATTACGGATATTTTAGAAGCCAGTACATGTTTTATTTCAGTTCCTGGCAACTTAGGGAAACCCTAACAGATTTACTCTCAAGCATATCTCGGTCGAAGCTTTAAGACTATGTGATGTCATTCTCAAACTTCTCAACAGTTCATATCTAGATGTATGTGGTATATACTCAAGGAGTCTTAAAATATCTCTAGCAGAAACTTTGGTGTACATTTTTAACTGTTACATTGATAGCTGTATTTTTCCTGGCACGCTGAAATTCGTCAAGGTATTTCCTATATCTAAAGAGAGTTGCGTATTATAATAATTATAGACTAAGTAGTATTGTACCAGTTGAGCCACAAGTCTATGAGATTCTATTGAACAAACAGATTAAACAATGTTTTGAAAGTAATACTCTTGTTACTCCGACTCAATAAGGATTTTTAATTTAACGTAGTACTATAGATGCTTTCACTGCTTTTATTAAACGATATTTGAAAGACTAGAAACTGGCAACTTTGTTTATATAGGCCTATATCTTTATTTATCAAGGGTTTTCAACACCTTGTGCCACAGATTTCTTCTGCAAATGCTTCCTTTCTATGAATTTAATAGTTCAAGAGTTGAGTTATCAGTATCTAAATGGGGGATACTAATCTGTGTGTTTTAGTGGCGAAACTTCTCACTTTAAACATATTATGAATGGTATCCCTCGGGGTTTCATTGTTGGGCCTGCCTTGTTTATCGTATACACAAAAGATTTATCTGTTAATATCCACAATGAAAGCCTAGAATCTTACTTATTTACTGATGATTTGGCACCCACTGAAGCCCATTAGAAAGCAGACCTTTTAACGAACATAGTCGATCAAATGTCTTCTAAGATTTTTGCTTGTTGTTATGCAAACAAGCTTAAACTAACTTAAATGATGATAAAACAGTTTATTTTGAATTAAATTTCAGTTGTTCAGTATATGATCGTTACAAATACTTAAGATTTTTAGGCATTCGCATTGAATCTGGCTTTTGCTGGTCATCTCATCCTAACTATATTGCTAGCAAAATAAATAAAAGTTTATTTATCTTACGGGTACTTAGTCGTTGACAAGGTCTTGATTCTGTATTAACAGTTTACTTTGCTTTTGTTCGCAGCCACCTGAGTTACGGAATTCTGTAATGCGGCAATCAAACATCAGCTAGAAAAAAAAATTATTTTGCAGAAGAATTCAGTAAGGATTATAGTGTGCTTCCTTATATATGAAACATAATATTTCCAATTCCACTGCTAATCTTTACCCACATACAAGTAATTTCTTAACTGGAAATAAGGCAATGTTTATCTGAATAAAAACAAATTTAGCTAGGCTAATAAAAAAGTTTTAATATAGCATCTATTAAATTTGTTTAGTAGCTTACCTGATGGTATAAAGAAATCAGCACTACAAGTTTCAAGAGGTTGCTCAAGTTTAAATTGGCGGGTAACCCAATTTATAATCTTCACGAATTTTTCAATATCATCTAGTAAGTGAAAATTATTAGCCTATTTCTTCTTCGGCGTTGCTATACCTTCCGTGAATATCTCAAGCATAAGTATTCTATCTGTCTATCTATCTGTTTCACTGGCTCAGCCGTCCGTCTGTTGTCCATCCCTCTGTACTTGTGCAGACAGGTAATAGTTCTTATAACGGTACTTAAATGTCGTATATGTGCACAGAATATGTTTTTCGAGAACACGGACTTATACGAACATGACAGCCTACAATTAAGTTGATCTGTGATATACGAGATGAGATCCGAACAACATACTGTTCTTTATTCTGTTAACTTCCTTCCTACGGAACCTTAGAAGCGTAAAAGCTAAATTGATTTTCTATTTAGTTCTTATTTTGTGTTTATTATGGGGTTTATATCCTCTGCGATATTTTCTGGTGATGCTCTATACTTATGCTTAGTATTATTGACTACCGGTGCCTAATTAGGTGTAGATAACATGTGTGGCATATTACATTTGTGCGAACATTAGTCAGAGACTCACAGCAGTTAACTATGCTTGGAACTTGAAATCTCAGCTGAGGGAAGAAAATTATGAATTACTAGTATAGTTTCATATCAAGTTTTCGTATAACTTACATCTCATGACTATTCTGCCCTTCTCTCAGTTTGGCCTATCCCGCGGTAGAAACAGTTTATACAGCACACGCCGCTCTGCCCTTAGTGGACCGCGACCTGTCGGGAGAGGGATTATCCATTGGATCAGAAACGCACTCTTTTTTTTTATCAGACAAGAACACGGAAGGGCCTCTCCTGATGAGTGATTATCCCAATTCCGGGGTCACCTCCGAGACACAGAGGACAAAAGACACTAGTCGCTTGCATTTTCGCTCGGAATAAGGTGGATACGATGAAGGTGATAATGAGCGCCAGATGATGTCCGGGGACCACAAGTTTTCTGACATTCAATTTGTAGGCGGGGGAAAAGTCCAAAAAGAACTCAACCCAGATGACGTTTCCCGAACGGGTATCGAATCCTAGCCCGCTGCCCGAGGAAAGCGAACGCATCCTCGATGCCACAGGATCTACGACGACAATCCTCTTGTAAGAAGTTGTATGCATTAAGTCAAGAAAGATAACTTGACGTTGACGAGGTTATAGCTAAACTCCTCTATAAATCACTATGTTTTACACACATTTATTGGGATGTACACTCAAGAAGGCGCCACACACCGGGGGGGGGGGTGAGAATCCCAGGATAACGGGGATAAATAATAATAATAATAAATAATAAAAATAATAATTAATTAATAATATTTATTAATTTTTGTACAAAAATTATGGAACGTTCAGTAACCAAAAAAAAATGTATCTAATAAAATAAATTAATTTTAAAATTTAGCTTCACATGTCAACTGGATTTAGAGTTGAGTCGAAACTTGAAATGTAAGTCCTTGAAGCTCAAGTTCGAAACTTTTAAATGCTCAAAGGACACGAAACTTTCGAAACTCGGAACTCCTGAAATTTTATGTAGGCTATCCTTACGCCCAATCTCGAGTGTCCCGTCTTTAATTTGAATAGTTATTTAATCCGAAATGAGGAGGTAAAGACATATTAGTACCATTTAAAAATTGTTTTTATTTTATTTTTGTATACGGTAATTTAGTTGCAGATGCCATAATTTTTTCTGGAAGTCATAGGGATACGGGGCCAGGGCGGGCGGCAAGGATGCTCCTGGCAAAGGGCCAAGAGGGACAGTGCCCCAGTTTGATCGAAAAGTTAATTTTGTAGTTATTTCAGTGAAATTGTGGTTTCCTTTCAAAACATACTACAAAGAACTGACATATGCAAAGTCATCATCTGTTGACTGTGTTGAGCAAATACATTTAATACAAATAAACTTTGGTACCGGTACTTACTTGCAGAGGTCGCTTGGCACCCAACTAAACACAACTTCTTCTTTCTTGACACTGGTGTAAAGACTTTGTGGCTCTCCTTGAACTATGCTGTTGCATCTTCTGCTTATTTCCCGAAAGATTCCCCAAGGGGAAACGTGATTTATTTATTACAGGGTGCAGCACACTTATCCTTCCATAATTCTGTAGGTATGTCATTATCAAGTAGGCTTCTAGTAATTGTGCTGCTGTGATCATAGCCAGGAATAGAGATTATCTATAGTTAAGTAGGGTGTATTTGTTACTTCTTGTTGTGGCAATTGTTAATAGAATATCAAACCTTAAAATACCAAAATTCTCTAATTTCATTTTCATTTAGTAATCGTATAGTGGTGTCCAGTTTCTGTTTTATAATCAAACACAATCTTTAACATGTCTTCACATAATTATTTTCTAGAGTCTTTATTTATTTATTTTTATTTTCGTATAATATATACAAGTTCAAACAGCAAAGGTCATGCTAAGGGTGACATAAATACGTTTTTTAATAAATATATATATATATATACACACACAGTGGTGATATTCAAACAGTTTAGCAACCGGTTCTCTTCAGGGTATTTGATGTTAATTCAAAATAGCCTAATATGCTATTTTGTCTTTTCATACTCATACTAAACAACCAGTTCTCTTCAGGGTATTTGATGTTGATTCAAAATAGCCCATGTGCTATGTTGTTATTTTTGTCTTTTCATACCCATACTAAACTTACCCAGCTTCCTTAAAACATAACCTTACACAACAAAAGAAGACCACAGTCCGCTTTATAATCAGACATCGAAAGCAAAGAGAGCGAGTGTCGAGACGATTGGCCGTGCGCAAATAAGAGAGTCTGCCAACTTAACCGCACGCCCGCTACCTATGGTAGTCCACCGCTAGCGAACATAAATGGCGTGTTATGGTTCTAGCAAATTCATATATGTATTATCACTTTTGTGGATTGGCGTGAATCTGATCTTGGAAAAAGGCAATCACTCATTGTGAAGTTACCGGTTCGGAGAACCTACAAGATATTTAACGACGACACAGACGACACATTAAAGGGACTAGAAAATAAAGCTAACTCATTAATTAACATGGTGGATGAATATTTCAAAAATCTAGATATGGTAATGAATCTTAAGAAAACAGTTTGGATGAAAATCGCTATGAAGAAAGAAAAAACTTCAAACATAAAAATTAAAATAAAAAATGAAGAACTCCCGGAAGTTAATCATTCAAACTTTTTAGGCTTAGTTATAGATGAGAATATTATAGGAGAAAAATTCCTCCGGCACTGGGACTTGAACCCAGGACCTTTGGCTATTCGCGCCAATGCTCTACCAACTGAGCTAAGCCGGAGCTCAATTCACAGCGCCAGATGGAACTTCTCTCCTATGACTGATTGCCCTAATGGTCTACCTCACAGACAGACAAGTTATGTCATATGCAGTACTGTGAGGCACACTAAGTAGTGATTTTTGTGACCGGGCTCCCACTGTTATTGTACAGTTAACATTCAAGATAGATATATAAGGAGAGAAGTTCCATCTGGCGCTGTGAATTGAGCTCGGCTTAGCTCAGTTGGTAGAGCATTGGCGCGAATAGCCAAAGGTCCTGGGTTCAAGTCCCAGTGCCGGAGGAATTTTTCTCCTATAATATTCTCATGTAGTGTCCAACAGAGACAATAATCTGTGGCTCATGAATGCTTATATATCTATTAGTTATAGATCAAAATTTACGTTGGTATTTACATATCGAGAAAATCAAGAAAAAATAAATAAAGGTATTTACATTCTAAAACAGACGAGGCAAGTTATGGATAAAGTTACCCTAAAACGACTATATTTCGCATTCATCCACTCACACTTAAACTATGGCATAATTCTATGGGGGTCTTCATCAAAAATTAAATTATTAAGTATACTTAGATTACAAAAAAAGCAATTAGAGTCATAGAAAAAATACCTCAAATTCAATCTTGTAAAAATATATTTAAAAACTGAAAATACTTACACTTCCTTGCATATATATATATTCGAAAACATTAAATTCGCAATAATCAATTACAATCGTGACAAAAATCAAAATATGCATTTCCACCATACAAGAAACAATAGTAACTATTTCAAGAAATCATTAAGAGGTTCTTTAAGCAATAAATGTATAGAAATTCAAGCAAAAGACCTATACCAGGCCTGTCCAACCCGCGGCCCTCGGGCCGCATGCGGCCCGCTCTCACATATTTTTGGCCCGCGGATACTTCTAATACGACAACTAATAAGGCACAACTTCACTGCAGTTTCCGGGAATTTTTGGATGAGCTGCAAGCCCAATATAGAGATCTAGCACTTCGGATGGAAATTTGATTATAACCACCAATGGCGCCAGTAGCAATAGATAGTATGATGATAATGAATATGAAGGAATTTATGGTTAAGGAATATGAAATAAGGGATAGTGGGGCAATTTTTTGAATTGTTATTAAAATGAAGCAATTATTTCATTCTAATCCTTCTATAACTCTTGGAAATTATCAGTGAAAGGGCGAGGCTCCTCTTTTTATGAATAATGGAGCTGACAAAATAATATTTGTTAAGTGTGTATTATTTAGGGAGAGTGCACAATGTACTCTGGCTGAGTGCAGGTAATGCACAGAGGAATGAGATTCCAGTATTTTAAAAGGACAGTAGGCCTACCAAAGATAGTGAAAATCTTGTTCGACGGGTTGAAGATCCAGACTTTCTAAGGCAGCTTGCTTTCTTGACTGACCTGACACAATACTTGAATGAATTGAACCAGAGACTTCAGGGCAAAAATCAAAGTGTTTCAGGGTTAGTGGTCATGTTAATGGTTTTAAAATTCCCGTATCAACTTTATCAAGAAATTATTTAACACACTTTCCATGTTGTCAAGAGCTGTCAGGAGAAATTGAAGATGATAATTTTTCTGAGTTTTGTGAAAATATTGAAGTTATTATTCAAGAATTCAATGGAAGATTTTCTGACTTTGAAAATATTAAAGGTAAACTACTGCTTTTTAATGACCCTTTGAATGTGGATATTGAGAATCAGCCATCCATGTATCAACTGGAGCTCTGTGATCTTCGGGCTGATCCTTTTCATCAAACCAGGTCTGAAAGAGGGCTCAACTTTTTAAGCTACTTCCAGAGGGCAGGTTTCCTCAACTTAGAGATTTTGGTTTGCAGCTTTCCTCAATGTTTGGAAGCACTTATATATGAGAGAGTGCTTTCTCCAACACGAAATTCATAAAAAATGAATATAGGAGCTCTCTCACTGATGATTCCTTGTTACACCTACTAAAACTGGCAGTTACTATCATAGAAGTGGACATCCATACTTTAGTGAAGCAATCTGAAAATCATCAGAGCTCACATTAGGCTAAATTCTAATTTCGGCCTACTGGTAATGAATCCTATTTCAACAATTTGGTCTGCTGTACTTTACTGTTATATGTATGTGAATGAAACTTTTAGTGTTTGGCCCTCAGCATCAATTGTCGAAATATTTTGGCCCCCAGTACTTCTGAAGTTGGACAGGCCTGACCTATACAATCATTTACCAGACTCATTAAAAAACATCTCAAATAATAATCTGAAACTAAGCAAAATAAAATCTTTTCTTTTAGAAAAAGCATACTACCGGTACTCAGTAGAAGAATTTAAAAATGAAAAGAAATAAAAATAAAAAAAAAGTGTGCATAAATCAAAATGTCTTGTGTTATTATAACTTTTAAAATTCTGTTAAAATTAGTGTATTCTCTGTAGTGTATAATTGTATATTTCAGTATATGCTTGTAAACTTATTGTATGAGTTTAAAAATTTTGTATTTCATAGTATGTTTTGTAAACTTTTGTATATTTCATTGTATCTTTGTAAACTTATTTGTATCTTTGTAAACTTATTGTATCTTTGTAAACTTATGTATCCATCATTTTTTCTTAGCCTTGTACACCTTGTACAGCTGGCTAATAATAAACAAACAAACAAAACCGGTTCTCGCGAACCGGTGCGAACCGGCTGAATATCACCACTGTACACACACACACACACACATATATATATATATATATATATATATATATACATATACAGTGCTTTTTTTCTCACTAAAAAGGTGGCGGTACTCACAGAAACTTTTTAACTGAATCTCACGGGAGCTCCCACACTTCTCCCAGACGCCATTTTTCTGAGTTAATGTCGAACAATCGGGCCTATCATGGCCAGAAATGTTTCTCCTCTGAATTGCAGTAAAATTACCGGTCCTTGCGACGTACTCTTCAGATTCAGTTTATTTACCGTTGGCAGGTTTATGAGATACTTAAAAAAACATCGTCATGCTTTCTTCTATTACGCACCGGTACAAAATAATTAATTATTTTACTAATTTCCTTCTCTACTTGTGAACCACGTGCACCCCTTGTTCCTACAACCGTACTAAACAATTATGAATTCACTTGCCTGTGCAACACAAGCCAAGGGTTTTATTTTCATATTATATGTAAGCAACGAATGCAGTTAAATTTAATCGTGCACTAATCCCTGATTAACTACGGTGGTTAGTTACTTATTGCCACGGCAATTTACAGAAACTATCATGTGCTCGTATGTAGGCTATTATGTATGCAGAAATCTAACAAAACCAACAAACAAGCTTGATTTTAAATAAAACATAACTTTATGGGAATTGTGATAGAAATATTCTGAGTAATATCCAAATTTTATTTTAAAAAAAAAGGTGCCGGTACTGCGTACCGTTGCGTACCGTCACAAAAAAAAGCACTGCATATATATATTTATTTTATGTACTAAGAATATTACAGGCTGATGTCCAATTACAATATTCTCGCTTAAAATAATACACCAGATTCTAATATTAAATATTTAAAGTGATATTCAAATTAATTAAACTAATAATTTAATTAATAACTAATAAAAAAACACGCAGAAAAGTAAAACAGAAACACGAAGAATATCACAATTACACAAGGGAACATAATATAAAAAACAAATAATAATATAAATAATAATATAGAGCCTAATAGTTTTGGAGGAAAATATATGGGTCATTCTTCAAATACGGGAAAATTTGGAGTGTGTAAAATCCAAATTTTTTACTTCGTTTTTAAAATCTAAAGAAAATTTCTAAAATACTTCAGGGGTTACTTGATTATAATAAGACACCAGCAGAGCTTAAATGTTATTTTTATTTTTTTTATTTTTTTAAAAGCCATGTCAATGACATCCGTGTACATGTGGATGACAGAAGGCCACATTAATGATTAACTTTGGCAACAATCTGCTTTTCATTATGTGATTCCATGTTTTTCTCAGTGTGCTTCAGTTGATTTTGCATCAAATTTGCAAATTTGTGTGCATACTTCGGAATTAATGTAATTTTAACTAGACTGTGTATTATGGGCTTGGGGGGGGGGGAATCAAGCAGAAATTCATTTAATCAGTTTTAAGATTTTAAGTACAGGTCACAGACACCGCAAACACAATAGTACCCTACATTTATCATCTACATGACTTGAGAGTCACTCACATACCCCTTCATAGGCATGAGGATGACAGAAAAATCAGGCATGTGGATGACAAAAAAGGAGTTTAAGTGGTCTCAGCAAGCCATTCCTAAACCTCTGTAGGCTGAACTTTAATCAGGTACTTTAAAGTTCAGCCTACAGAGGTTTAGGAATGGCTTGCTGAGACCACTTAAACTCCTTTTTTGTCATCCACATGCCTGATTTTTGTGTCATTTTGGGTAATTTTGGGTTACCCGTTTTATATATATATTTATTACATAGGCCTAAACATACTACAATTTATCTTAAGCTTATAACAAAAATTTTCTACCTGTAATTAATATTAACTATAATATGTATAAAAATATATTCAAATGCACAGATAAATTATCAATGAATTTACTTAAATATGTTGGATCCATCCTATTGATTGCTGCATTTGCAGATACTGATTAATTTAAAATAAATGGTGCAAAATATGTTGCACAAACTTTCTCGCATATACGTGTTACGAAATAAACATCTGACTATTTTGATAATCAAATGCAAAGGAATATGTCATGACTAACTGTATTGCAAATTCCAAAGCCGTATATTATCAGTGTGAAACAGTATGTTGTCAGGATAACCGATTTGCATTTGTTAAATTCTTTCTAATATATTACCATAAAATAGGCACTAAATTGGACATTACTCTGATACCGGTCAACCGATTTGGTTCAATATCAATAGGGTTCTTCCCATGAACGTTATAAATGCTTACAGCAAGTTTCAGGAAAATCCGATAAAGCGTATTTGAGTTATGGCGCGTACAGACACACGGACAGACGGACGGACGGACGTTCCCCACACCATCTCATAAACTACCATACTGGCACTTATTAATCAATGGCAGTAAAACTGCGTATTTTTAGTACTACTACTACTACTTAGGTTATATTGCACGCTTTAACTGCATGTAGGTCATATCACGTGTTTAGTATGTTTGCATGAACCAGTAGTCTATAGTAACAACTCATTCGCGTCATCTGTTTCTGTTGTTTAGTTATGTCTTCTTTTGAGATATTCAGTTTAAACGATTATAATATCCAGTGACATAGCGGCGATGAGTTATGGAAAATAAGCAAGTCCTACAAACCCGTCGTTTGCCTTTGCGAACGAGGAAACCATGAAAAACCCAAGTCAATTTGGGCGGCCAAGAGGCTTGATTTGAGCTGAGGACCCTGTTAGCCTATACCACCTCGTTGTAATTGGTTTAAGTGTGTTCATTACGACTGAGCTAAACTGACTGAATTTCACAACAATAAGTACGTTAGGCCTATAGTTTTCTTGTAACTAGGGGCAACAACATGTCATTCATATTTTAATTGACATATTTATGTTCTGAAATTCGTATTTAAGCCGTACTTATTTCGTTTGTATCTTGACATATATTAAATATATAAAGAAATGTGTCGAACAAAAAAATGTTCATTTTAATTTTCTCTACTTTACTGTGGTAGGTTTTCATGTATCGCCTAATGTAATGGATATAATCTAGAAAAATTGAAAATGGATACGAGTAAAGTACGCCTTAAGTCATTTTTTTTTTTTGCAGAATTACGGATATAGTCATTTTATTAGTGATAGATGAGAGTTTCCTATTTTAAATTTTTATTAAAATCATTAGAGCCAATTTTTCAGAAATCAAAATTAAAAAAAGTATTCATGGAAAGTCCTTGATTAAAAAAATAAAGTAAATACAACGAACCGTTTACCCGCTGTGCTTTTCCACAGAAGTAGTAATGGGGGGGGGGCATAGCCCGCGATTTACCGAGGCCGGTCGGTCGGCAAAACAGAATTCAGCATTATCAATCCTGAATCTATGACATTAAAGCCTTCTGTGTGAAACCACCACCACCCCTCTATCACACCCCTATCCAATGTTATGCTCGAAATGAGATATGGGTCGGTAAAACAGAGACCTGCGATATCAACCTTGAAACAAATAATCTAAAACCAATAAAATATAAACAAAAAATAAGGAATTGTTATACAAAAGAGTTAGACCCTTAGAATTAATATTTAACCCCCTAGAGGGGTAATTTTAATAAATAAAGATAAAAATATTTTTAAAAATCTAGTATTATAATGGACAGGTGATAGAATTTAGACCTTAATGAGCACCCGTAACAAGAGGGTGAATTTCACTCACCCTAGCCACCTCTAAGGCAAAAATAAGTGTTAGGTTAGTAAAATAAGAGAACTGCATGACCAAATAACCTAAATAACATTAACAAAATATAAGGAAATGTTATACAAATGTTGAATTAATATCCAACCCCACTAGAGTGTAGTTTTTATGAAATAAAAATAAAGATATTTTTTAAAATCTATAATTATAATGGATAGGTGACAGGATTAAAACCTTATGACCATCCGTGACAAGATGGTGTTTTCACCCCCACAACCAATCTAACCCATTAAAAATTTATTTTTCGACATCAAAACATCGTATTGAGTGACATTTAGTATCTGACATGATTTACACACCAGGATCACCCAAGTTTTTGCACAGATGGACAGGTTAAGCCATTATAAATGGTTTTCATCCCTAACAGACTTAAAATTTATTGGTTTGTGACACCAAATGTAGGACTAACTTGAATTTGTACCACTAATCGGCGCAAATCCTAAAAATAAATTAATTTATGACAACGAAGTACAAGAATAGAGGAGAGTACTCGTCATAGTCCAGAAAGATGAACTCTGATTGGTTGATCTTCTGGATATCCAATCGACAGAGGAAATTAAGTCATTTTTACATTTAAAATGTGAAATGTTTGCCTATTACTTATCAATGTACAAAGACAATTCCAACAGCCTTGTCAATTCAAACAAACTGGTTGTAAAATATCAAAGAAATAGGATAAAACATCTACAGTATAAACAAGGGTGTTTTAATAATAACAGATTGGAACGTGAGAGTCTCAGGATAGATGTTATACAGAAATATTGATTGGACATGACCAGCACACAGAGGCTATATAGTCATTTATACAATAAAATACATACTAATATGACAATGACACTCTTATCAATTAAAACAATGTGACTCTAAACTAACAAAAAGAGGAAGTGTAGAACATGCCTAGATGGAGAGGAAAATAAAGTCATTTGTGCATTTAAAAAATGACGGAACAATCTCACAAAAGCCTCTTCAAGCCTTGGTAGATAGGTATCATCAACAAAATATGATTCAACACGAACATCCATGTGCAAAGGACAACTTAACGAGTCATAGAAATTGTCCAAATTGATAAAATCGGTCATTTAAATATTAGGACAAACGGAACTCTAAACCTTGTCACTGAAACAATTGGCTGTAAACTAACAAAGAAATAGGAAAACACAACTGTAAACAAAAGGAAAACATAGAACATGTCTAGCAGGAGATGAAGATAATGTCAAATGTGCATAAAAGTTATGAAAAATTAACATAGTAAATCCACAAATCATGATTCATCGTGTCCATCGACAGAGGAAATGAAGTTACTTATTCATACGAAAAGAACACCTATACTAATCAATTTGACAAAGGCAATTCCAAAAGCCTTATAAATTAAAACAAACTGTTTATTAACTACCAAAGAAATAGGAGAACACGTCTATAAACAAAAGGTATGTTGGAACAGTAGAGCCTCAGGATAGGTGACGTCAGCAAAACATGATTAAACAATTACACCAGACGAAGGAAATGAAGTCATTTATGTATTAAAATGTACAAACATATGAGAAAGGCACCTTAACAAGAAATGCAATCGGTCAAACTTGTTAAAAAAAGGCGATTTAATACAAACGTGAGAGGATAGATGTTATACACAAATATTGGTAGGACATATCCAGTACTCAGAGGTTATATAGTCATTTATACAATAAAAATACAAACCAATGTGACAATGACACCCTTAACAATTAAAACAATATAACTAAAAACCAACAAAATAAATAGAAAGTATAGAACATACCTAGATGGAGAGGAAAATAAAGTCATTTGTGCATTTAAAAAATGACGGAACAATCTCACAAAAGCTTCTTCAAGCCTTGGTATATAGGTATCATCCACAAAATATGATTCAACACGAACATCCATGTGACAAGGACACCTTAACAGGGCATACAGACTGTCAAAATTGATAAAATAGGTGATCTAATACAAGTATTGTGGAACGTGAGAGCCTTAGAATAGGTTTGATCAAGAAATCATGATTGAAAATATCCTGTTAACAGAGGAAATGAAGTCATATATATATATGTGTGTGTGTGTGTGTGTAATCGGAATGCTTAATCAGTGCCGGGGGAGATGGTTCAAAGCTGTGGCAGCCCTGAATTGTCACGCAACCGCTGAATTGTGCATTCCGATAAACAGCGTTTTGCTATTGTTCGTACGCGCGTGTGTGTGCTAGCAGTATTGGATGGGCTTACCATGGAGGCTGACGTTTTTATATAGTTGTCTAAAACCCCGAGGGGACATATTGAAGGGGCTGGAGTAGATGAATATGGGAATGTTGGATACCGGAGTTATGTAGTGGTTAGAGGGATGTACATTAATTTGTAAATAAACACTAGGGGATGTAGACAGGAAGTTATTTGCTATTTAATTTAATCACAATCTCCCATGAATCAAAGATCCCAGTGCCTGGGGTTCAGCCAGATCTTCAGGAGCAGTCAGCAGCATGGAACCAGAGGGATGAGAACCACAAATCTGCCATGAACATACCGCACGCCAGTCCACACGGAACTTACTTCTACATATATATATTAAATGTGAAACACTATATCTATTGCTAAACAATATTACAATGGCACCCTAAACACTTCTAACAACCTGATTATAAACAATAAAAGAAATGGCAAAAATCATGATTGAACATATCCAGTCCCAGAGGAAATGAAATAATTAATTCATTTAAAATCTCAAATGTACTCGTATACCTTTTACTAAACAATAAGACTGTGACAAATCTAGAAACTTAAAAATTAAAAAAGAACTGCTTGTAAACTATCATAGAAATAGGAATACTCATATTTAAACAAAGGGAATATTTAAAGCATGTCTATCTATGGAGGAAAATGAAGCCATTTAAACAAATTTGATAAGTGTTTACATCTGACAAAGACACCTCTATAAATGCTTCTAGACAGGCTCAGGATAGGTGATGTGAGCAAGATATGTTTAAACAGGCCTCACTGACAAAGCATACAGCACTAGTCGAATTATTTAGAAAACAGTTTTATTTACTTTTTCTTTAAAAAATGTACACAACTTTCAGAATCGTTCGTGATCCCTCCGAAGATCATCTCCCTCATTCCATGGTGAGGTCAACAACACATGATTCATAAAGTACAGCCGACAGAGGAAACGAAGTCGTACTTATGAGTTAAAATACAAAACAATATCAATGCCCACCTCAAAAAGACATACAAGTTTATTGTAAAAATAAAAAAGACAGATACACAATTTTCTTTGATCAGATGGTATATATATATATATATATATATTTATCCCTTCTGTGACACATGCATCACTTGCTATATTACGCTTTTGATATAAACTGGAATATGATTAGTTGATTGCCAAAGATGGTGTAAGGCTACAAGAATGTAAACGTAAACGTGAAAGTGAACGTAAATTTTAAAGTGTTCGTAAACGTAAACGCAAAAAGGAGTGTAAACGCGAACGTAAATGTAAACGTAAAAAACGTGAACGTAAATGTAAACGTGCATGTAAACGTAAATGTGAGCTATACTAATTTCACTTTAAGTTCAAAGTAGATGTAAACAAAGCCACGTGACAAGGGAGCGCCTCATTGGCTGGTGGCCGAACTGTAACTTTTGCTGCTTTGTACGCATACTCTTGCTCTTAATAAAATAGTTCGGTTCAAACCGTACCTTTTTGTAGCTATTTTCGTGCAGAGGAATTTAAAAACACGTTCCTGAAGCAGATCTGTATATGAAACAAAATTAATTTGATCAGATTTTCCTGACGCATAATAACTAAGTGAACTAATTAAACCGTTACAACAGATGTAAATTGTAGGCGTTTACGACGGCTGTGTGAATGCTCAAGCACGCCATCTTGGAATGAACTTGCCACCAATAACTTGGTAAGGCCTGCTGAATGTTCGTTCATTTATTTATTCATATCGGTTATACAACACGTACGTGAGGACAAGAAAGTCGTGTGCTAGAACAAGACAAAAATTTCGTCAAAAGTTACATATAACTTACAGCTCTGATAGGATTGAGGCGGTTACAAACGGAAATTAATGAATTCAAAAAGAAAACGCCTCTGAAGTGGGCAGCCAACTTTGCAATTTTTTATACTCGTTAATATCTTCTTGTTAACTGTCTATGACTTTCTTAAATACTAATATTGAGTCTAATTTTGTATAGATGTATCGATCTTTCAAAATAAATATCACATTTTTCAACAATGGTGCATGTCATAAAAATATTTTTTTAGTACACGCTCTCTAAAACAGCTGCTTATCGGACTGGTAACACGCCGAAAAGCTGCACTATAAAGGACAAGTCCGCTAAAATTGCATAAAAGTGCATTCAAACTGCATTCAAAATGCAATTTTAGCGGCCTTGTCCTTTAAAGTCGTCATGGCAATCTATAAACAAAACCCAGACGGCATTGACCAGTCACACCAACTTTAACATGGATTTACGCATATAATTGGTCATAAAACAACAAATTTAAGCCAACACGTTTCTTTATGATAATCAGAAACTTTACCAGGATTTTTCGCAAAACACGGTAGCCCACTTCTTCACATGACAACAAATATAAGCCAACAACTTTTCACATTTTGGTTCACTTGAAAAACATTCCTTACCATGGACGAACAGCATTTAAATGCTGTAATATATCCCTTCTCATAGCCTATTTCTGCCGTGAAGTTGCTGGTAGCAGCTCCAATTCAATATTTCTGGTTTGGATTGAAATTTCCTCGGTATTATCATTTATATTTTCACAAACTTTTCATAAATACTAGTTGGTATGCAATATTGTTTACAAACAAGGGACTCATATATTATGCATCTTTACTACCACATTTGATATTGGTACGTACAGTCATTGTTGTCTTATGATCTAGATGGTCATGACAATATAACTTAAAGAAATGACTGACTGCCTTTCATTATAATTAATTATAAGGTATTTTTTTGTTTTTTTTTTCATATAATTTATAGAACGTTTACTAAAAAATATTGTATGCACCACTTACGCAAAAACTTTAGCGGACTCATCCAGTATTTCAGCCTCGGCTTTCGCCTCGGCCGCTATACTAGATTCGTCCGCTAAAGCGTTATTTTGCGTACTTGATACATAAATAGCTATTAAAGTACTATTGAGAACATTGGAATATACACAAATCCCCATTCCGTTTCTTTCCTTGGCGGGTAAATCTCCACGTGGTATTGTCACATGCTCGGCGGAGTAGTACTTTAGAGTTTGTTTACATCTCCTTTGAACTTAAATTGCAAATAGTATAGCTTTGGCTTTTGTTTGATAGAGCCATATACAATTACTTTTTAGTTAAAGCGACGTTAATATGAATAAACAAAAATGAATTAAAATACTTCAAAAATATTTTGTTTGCTTTACATGTTTGTTAACTTTTTTTAGTAAAACTATAAAACTAAACTCCGTGGCGCCATATTCCTGGAGGGACTAGGCCTACCATCCGAATACTGTTTCGTATACCACAGGCAAATAACAGGATGGGGGGCTTGTGGTCAGCATGCCAACAACCACGGACGTTAACGAATGGTTATGTGACCGGAGCCGCTACATCTTAATCGAGTAGCTCCTTAATTTCAGTTAGGAGGCTGAGTGACCTCATTACCTCAGAAAGTCCGAGGAGGCATCGGGGATCGAGCCAGGCCCCTCAGATCCGTAGCCAGCGACGCTAACCACGAGACCAGTGAGATGGTAGCTTTTGTTGTTTGGTGGGCTCTTTACTATCGCAAACGTCAAGTTTTCGGTCCTGGCAGTAGCAAATAATATTAATAATGTAATTTACAGCGAGCGTTATTAATGGTTATTACCTGAAAATTAATTGTTGAGGAATAGAATCATATTCTTTATGGCAAGAGAGAGGGAAATAATTCTCCCATTCAAGGATGTTATCTGACAAGGAAAAATAATACAAGCCACTGAATTCCCCCTTCTCCCTCTGATCCATTCCTTGATCAATGTGAGTAAAAGTTGCTTCTTGGCTGCGGTTAAGCTGCACTATGTTTTCAGAAACTGGTCTTTCCGACGTCGTTTTGTGTTCTACTAACAAAGTACTGAATGTGGCTATATCAATTTTCGGACGTCGTTTTGTGTCCGACAGAGTCAGTTCTGAGTATGGCTCACATAAATTTTATAACTGAATCATATTATTTATGGAAATCATGTAATAAACATTATTACACAAAACACTTCTTCTTACAGGAATCCATTGTGACTGGAGGATACAAGATACACACAATCAGTATAATTATGTGAACCTCAAATAGCCGATTCTGTTGTAGAAACAGATGTATCTGTAGCACTAGTGGTTGCTCGAATTTTAACAGAAATGTTCCAGCAGGAAAGATATTCTCTGAAATATTTCCTGTACTTGCGACTCATGATGCACAGCGCCACAGGATTTAGACAAGTATTTGTAAACATGAGCATATAAGTTGTGACGTCCACAATATACAATTCCATGAAATCCATTTCCAAAACAAAGTAAAATTTTATGAAGTAGAACACGCTGACGGGAAAGTAACTGATGACAAACAAAACTGACAAAGCTGTCAACACATGTGCAGAAAGCATACGATCTTGCCTGAGCTGCTCTTGACCAGCCCTTTCACCAGGAACATTTGTCACACTCCTCTTTATCCTTGAGGCCGTCATAAGTGAGAACACGAGGAGCAAGATCGAAGGTAATAAGCAAATGTAAACCAGATCCAGTATGACATTAAAACGGTATAAATCGTCGTCTAAGCCAGCACACATTCCCCCATTCAAATTAGCCAAAAACACATTTGGCAAAGAATACAACGTTCCTAAAATCCAGACTGTTGCTAACATTAGCACAGATTTTGTTTTAATACCCATTCTACAGCTTTGGGCTGTAGGGAACTGTGTAACAGCTAAAAATCTCTGTAGACTTATCATTACTACAGAGTAGGTACTAACAGAAATTACGATATTTCGTACAAAGTAGTAAAATCTGCAAACTCCTAGCCCAAGTGTCCACATTGAAGTAGTTTTCATATAAGTTAGAGGTATATTAAAGAATAAAGAAAGACAATCAACCACTGTTAGATTTATAAGCATAAGATTAGCGCCTGTTCTCATGTCATCGTGCATGATGAAGATGACCAAAAGCAGAATATTTCCTGATGAACCAACTATGAAAACTAATAAAAATACTACTAATCTGACTTGGAATCGAATCACATCGACTGATCGCCACAGTTCTGCATTTTCCACATTCGTGTTTAAGTCTACGCTATAAGCTGACAACAGATATTCCATTTGAGGCATATCCAAGCGAGGACTGAAGTACATTGTCATGAAAATATCCTGCTGCTCATATTTTTCTATGTGATCTAGCAGTTTATGCAATTTTGGAATATACGCTTCAAGTTGGGAAATCAACTTCTTTTCTCCTTCAGCTATCAACTCATAGACGAATGTACTGTTGATTGGACCAATGGTCGACTGAAAAAATCTAATTTTCTGAATCTGTGTATATAATATCATGAAGGACTGTTCTATGGCATTAGCCATCTCTATAGCCTCCATCAAATGGTATATCGTAGCGTTACTTTTTACATACTCGTCAGACGCAAAATCTGCTAACGTATAACTAACGTTAGCAAGAAAACTTTCGCATCTATCAATATACTCTTTACAAATCATTATAGCCGCATCTGCGGATTTTGGTTGTAGATTGCAGGGAAAGTCCATTACCTTCACCACTACGCCCTGAAAGTAGTGACATAATTGAATGGCCGACTGTCTTACACTTTCTTCGCATTTCTCGCAGGTAGCCAACTCTGTAGAATTGCAACGAGAGAGGGTCTTGTTCACATTTCCAGTACAATCCCTATTAATGTAGTTACTTAAATCAAACACAGAAGGCAATGGGCTCTCATTGTATAATGGGGCATTAACAATCGGAACATCTAGATTATCTTCAGCTTCATCAGTACTAATAGTTGTATATGATAGCGTTTCGTTATCCAGGTTTTCCCGTACGTCTGATTCTGTTTCACTGTCGGTTGTAATGGCCACTTCTGTTTCATCAAATTCATAAGGAATAAGAGTGACATATTTGTCGGAGGTTGAAGTCAGATCTGTGCTAAGGTGTATTCCACTGCGAAGTACTGATTTGCCAGATTGATCAATGAATTCGGTTATGTTGTCCCCATTTTTCTTAATGTTAGTTTCGTTAGATGTAATATATTTGAGATATTCAACATCTCCAGTTGTTTCATTATTCCAGTGGAGACTAACTTCTGGAACAGTAATTAGGTCAAAGCTACCATCATTGTGGAAGTAATTCTCTGATGGAGTCGTGTTGTCGGTAACTTCTTGTGCGGATATCAGATGCAAAGCTACGAGGAAAAGTGACACCAGTTTCATCTGGAAGAAAATAAATATTACAATTGAATGAACAGCATACTTTATCGTATAAACAAATAAACAATGTAATGTCCGCATATCATCGCCTTCAAAGTTGATTGGTTTTGTGGTTATATAACGACGGTCGTCTACTGCAACATTGGCCTATGACCGTTGCCGGTGAGCCGAAATTTTGTCCCATAGAAGTTATTTTAAATGTCTGTAAATTTCAGACATGGGCCGCTCACACATTTTATGCACACATAAACATCTTCGACCTGGGCTGGGCACAGAAAAACAAACCGCAAAACTGACTGCGCCACTCAAGCCGACACACTCAGTATTAATACTATGATTTCCACAGCTAAGACTATTGCAATATTTAGAGAAAAATATGTATGAAGTTTTAGTTCGAAATTATTATTAATGAAGCTGCGTTCATTCCCGAGAAAGGCCAATGCAAATCTATATTAATAAAAATGAATTACCAAATGGTTGTTGCCGGATCACTTGAGAACGGCTCGACCGATTTGGCTGATTTTTGTTTTGTTGTGTTCGTAATTGTCAGGACAAGGTTTGTATGAAAGAAAATTTTTAGAAATTCACGGGAAAAGTTGGAAATGTGAAATGAGGCACACTTAGAGAGTTCTGCTGTCAATTGTTTACACAACGAAAGTATTGTTTATGGTGTTCACATAGGGCTTTGGAAACTATATTATAATACTGGGCTTTAACAAATTCTGATACTATCGATGTAATTAATACATTTGTGAAAATAATTCTTGAAGAATAAAATCCACGAAAATAAAGCAGCCACTTAACTTTTTCTACCGTCGACATGGAAAATATCATTTTCTCACTTCACATTTTCATGTAGAATAAGCGGTCGTATTGCAGGGACAATTTAAGTGTGTACCAGTGAGTATGCTATATCGAAAGTCGGTAACAAATCATATCCACTGATACGTCACTCATGGCTGTAAGCTTTGTATTAGTTGAGAAATAGGCCTAAGGATGTTTATCAGAGGCCCTAAGCATCTAAAAGAAGACAAAATGGGATGGAACATTTTCAGTCCCACGCGCGCAGTATATTATGTCCCAGGATTTTGGGAAGGAAAGCATGGAAGTGATATTGAATATCTTTTTTACTTCAGCCCCGAAACGGTTGTATGGTAATATGAGAGTGAGAAATACATTTTTCTGTGAAGACAATACAATCTTATGTAACCGGAATTTCTTTTTCTTCTTATTTGCACTCCTCCCAGGCATGGTGTGTAGAAGCAATGGAATGCAACATTCGACATCCTCAAGGAGCCATAAAAAGCTATATCTAGCATTTTCTGAGGGAATAGTCTGAGTGCCGTATGTCGTTCTTGCTCATTTCGAATTCTACATACATATTATATAAGGACCTAGAGTTTGAACATCGAAAGTCCTCCATAAGTTAATTTCATATTACAAAATACAAAACCCGGGCGACGCCGGGGCATTTAAGCGAGTAAATAATAAAGTTGAGTGACTTAATACGAAAGTGAGCTATTCCACTCATATAAAAAACAGAGATAACTGAACTTGAGTGGGTATGCTCATAGCTGCATTTGATGGAAACCGCCGGTTCCAAAGAGCTTTAAGTTCGCAGTTAACCACCATCCTTCGAGGAACTACTGACATTTATAGGGCTTAAAGGCGCCGACTTGGGGAGGGGAAGGTAACCTCAGTTCTGCTCCTGATATTCAAGTTCTTTAATATTTAAGGTTTTTTGTGTAACTATTGCCCGCCTGCGTGTGGTCTAGTGGTTATCGTAGCTGAATACAGATCAGCAGGTCTGGGTTCGATCCGGGTACCTTCTCGGGTTTTTCTATGTAATATATCTGGAACGGGATACATTTGCTCGTAAGGAGCTAATTGAGCAATAACAATCATGGGACTCGGCATGCTGACCACATGCCCATAAGCCTGCCATCTGCCTATGGTAGACGACGCAGCGGTCGGATGGCAGGCCTAGTCCCTCATGGGTTGTAGCACAACAAAATTTAGTTTAGTTTGTTTTAACTGCTAAACCCAATACTATTTTTAAGTCGGCGCCTATGTACATTTATAGGCCTAAGCTCAGAGACGACGCAAATATTTGTTTATACTTTCTTTACAACTAATTTTTTGCATAGGCTATGTGTGGGACTGCCCATTCTCTCAGTGAGCTGCTCAGTAGATGAAACGGGGCTAAACTAATATTGTTCCCAGACCCCTTAAAACGGTAAAAGTAGGGAGTGTTTCTGCATTTTTCGGGTATAGATAGCTAAATGAAGAGCGAGCAGAAGCTCCCAAGTAGGTCTATTCCTTAGAACAGATATACTCTCGGTTAATGGCTATAGTAACAAAATGTTAACATGTACTTCTGAAATGTTAGTATCGGCCTGGTAGCACAATGAGCATGGCACTGACTTTCTGTGCACAAGGTTGCGGGTTCGATTCCGACCCAGGTCTTTAGCGTTTACGTGTGAATAAATGTGACAGATCTACATGTCTCTAGATTTACAGGCATGTATTAAAATTCTTGTTCAACGGCGATGGTCACAGGCCTAGGTAGTAGTATATCTCCGTCGTTAAATAATCATACAACCAAACAACGAGTCTCAAGAATATTTTACGCTGCTGCATTGTATTCGAAAATCGTAAGTTGCTTATCTCGAAATGTTTGTCTGAGTCCACTCTACACTCCCTCTTATTTTATTGAATTCTGGGACATTCTATATTACTTACAATTAATGCCGGTACTCTGAAATTATTATAGTTCTATATAATATGTATACATATTTTTTACGGAAATACATACTTTAAAAAGCGAAGATTTAACCTTTCAAGTGTCCTTAAGATGGCAGTCTGATGGAAATGGGGCAAAGTGATAAAAACTAACATCTTTAAAATTCCAGATTAAAAACCTCATGAGATGTGGCTTTCGTGGGATTTTATAATTTTAGATATTGAGAAAGGTTAAAGATCCTTTTCCACAATTTTTAAAACACGATGTAAGTGTAGCTATAGGTGTCATTATTTTAAGGAAGGGTTATTTCTAAAACTTTTAAACACCTTTTTCGCATTAAATTTTATCTTTGAACAACAATTTTGGCCTAAGTTATTGTTGTGCAGTTTTGTACAAATATTAGTTGATAGATTGATATTCAGAGATTGTTTCCTAGAAAAAGTGAGGAAAATTATTTCTTTCTACATTCATAGTTTTAATTTATCATTAGTTTTTGTATTAATAAAAATTATTAAACAACGGCATATTAGAAAAATAATATCTTAGTTTAAATAGGCCTAAATGAAATTTAGAAAATCGTGACGTTATTATAAATGTTACAGTGAACTTACAGAAAAAAAAATGTGCATCCTTGAAATTTCTCGAGGAAGTTAACTTCTTTTCTAGCAACTTCAGAACTTTACTTAATAAATATAATGCGAATCAAATGTTTTAGGACATTCAGTTTTAACTTTTTGTATGGAGATGTAGATTTTTATATTTTTAATAGACTCTTTAAGATCGCGTTTTAAATTCGAGCATGAAAGGTGATAACTAGGATTCGGATGGTTATGACCTAAAAACCGGAAAATATGACTGCAAATATGACCTTAAAAGTGACTAAATATGACCCAAAAATCCTAAATATGATCTCATGATAAAACGTATTTTCTAAAAATAAATGTTCCAATTTAAAACGTTTAATGATACTAAATTATTACATCATATGAATTCAATCAGATAATAACCTTTTAACAATTTTACAGGTGATTTACAGTTTTGCTTGGAAAGAACTTCTAATCTGTTAATGTTTCCAGATGCCACTGCAACTGTGAACTGAAAATATTTTAAAAACATATCTGCTGGAAGTTTTTAACAACAAGGAAGAAGAGGTAATTGTGCTATTACGTCTTATTGTACCTTCACATTTCAGTTATAGTAAACCCAAAATATTCGTGACTCTTGTTCGGAAAAAAATTAAGTCGACAATTTAGTGCACACACTGCATAATTGTGCTTTCTTACCAAATTTATAACTGAAATATGACGTTAAATTACAAATATGACCGAAATATGACAAAGACCATGAAAATAACCGAAATATGACTTTTTATGCAACATAAAAACAGTCAGGTTAGGATAACAAATATGCAATTCATGTTTAATTTGTGTTTGTGGCGAGAATGGAGGCCAGGATAAAAATATGACATGTCATAAACATCCGAACCCTAGTGATAGCAGATGGAAAATGGTTCAGAAAACTTTCAGATGTACCCTACTTACTTTGTTCTTGCGCATTTCTGACGGAGTCACGTCTTCACCTTGTTGGTGTCTCCATGGTCTAGGGAAGTCGAACTACGGGGCAGCCCTGATAGCCCTAGCTGCTGAAAGAGAAACATTGTCCGTTACAGATATTTTAGTAGCCAATACATTTTTTTTATCTGAGTTCCTGGCAAATTAAGAAAACCTTAACAGATTTACTCTCAAGCATATCTCTGTCGAAGCTATAGGACTATGTGAGGCCATTCTAAAACTTCTCAACAGTTCCTGTCTAGATGTAAATGATATATATTCAAGGATTCTTAAAATATGTATAGAACTCATATATGAACCTTTGGTGTACATTTTTAACTGTTACATTGATAGCTGTATTTGGGTGTATGTAATCTGCGCCACGGTTGACACCGAATTTGAAATAGAATAAAAATGAGATATGTAAACTGCGGCACACAGATATGTAAACTGCGCCAGTATGGGCGAATGAACATTCCACAGAATGCAAAGAAACGACTAATGCAGTAGAACATTTCACGCGAAATATAAATCTGTTTTACCACGCTTCTCCTAACATCTTATGTTAGATGCACTTCTCCAGTTCCAAACAAGTGCCTACATAAAACTGAGAAGTATTGAACAAGGGATATAATTATGTAAGAAGAACAGCTAAAATAAATGACAAGTATTCTCGTCAACTCAATTGGAGAGAACAATATATAAACAATGAAATATCCCTTTTGATTTTATTAAGAAGACGTCATATGAGAACAAAGTGCTCAAAATTGAAGTAGTGTTTTTAACGATTTTATAAGTAACGAAGCGTTCATACAAAAGAAATTAGGGTATTGTTTTTAACATTTTTTTAAATGACAAAGCTACTAAGCCTAACATTTTTAACCACGCCTATGCAATTTCATAGCTAGTCCTGTCTGAAGAAGTGGGAAGAAAAATGTTAGTGCGTTAGTATGACGGTGACGCCATTTAAATGTCGGTGGCGCAGTTTACATATGTCGATGGCGCAGTATACATATGTCGGTGGCGTAGTTTACATATGTCGGTGACGCAGTTTACATCGTGTAGGTTGGGGAAAAGGTAGAAGTGGCGCAGATTATTATTTCCCCTGTATTTTTCCTGACACGCTGAAATTTTTCAAGGTATTTCCTATGTCTAAAGAGAGTAGCTTATTATAATAATTACAGGCCTAGTAGCGTTGTACCAGTTGTGTCTGAAGTCTTTGAGATTTTATTGAACAAACAGATGAAACAATGTTTTGAAAGTAATACTCTTGTTATTTTAACCCAATTTAACGTAGCACTATAGATGCTTTCACTGCGTTTATTAAACGATATTTGAAAGACTGGAAACTGGTAACTTTGTTTATATATCTCTTTATTTAACAAAGGCTTTCAACACCTTGTGCCAAAGATTTCTTCTGCAAATGCTTGCTTTCTATGAATTTAGTAATTCAAGAGTTGAGTATCAGTATCTAAATGGGGGATGCTGATCTGTGTGTTTTAATGGCGAAACTTCTCACTTTAAACATATTATGATTGGTATTCCTCGGGGTTTCATTGTTAGGCCTGTCTTGTTTATCGTGTACACAAAAGTTTTGTCTGTTAATATCCACAATGAAAGCCTAGAATCTTATTTATTTACTGATGACTTGCCACTCATCGAAGCTCTTTAAAATGCTGACCTTTTAACAAACATAGTCGATCGAATGTCTTCTAAGATTTTTGCTTGTTGTAATGTAAACAAGTTTAAATTAGCCTAAAGATGATAAAAAAACTTATTTTAAATTTAATATTTGTCATCCAGTGTATGATTTTGATAAATACTTCAGATTCTTAGGCATTCGCATTGAATCTGGCTTGGCTGGTCATATCATCCTAACTATATTGCTAGCAAAACAAGTAAAAGTTCATTTATCTTACGGTTACTTAGCCGTAGACTAGGTCCTGCTTCTGCATTAACAGTTTACTATATCTTTGTTCGCAGCCACCTAAGTTACGGAATTCTGTTATGCGGCAATCATACGTCAGCTAGGAAAATTTTTATTCTGCAGAAGAACTCAGTGAGGATTATAGTGAGCTCCTTATATGTGAAACATAATATTAGCAATTTTACTGCTAGACTAATCTTTACCCATATACTTTAACTCGAAATAAGGCAATATTTATCTGAATAAAAACAAATTTATCATTACTAAAAAAGTTTTAATATTGCATCTATTAAATTTGTTTAGTAGCTTACCTGATGGTATAAAGAAATCAATTCTAAGTTATAAGTTTTCAAGAGTTTGTTCAAGTCTATATTGGCGGCTAACCCAATTTATAATCTTGACAATTTTTCAGTATCTACTAATAGCCTAAGTGATAATTATTAGCATATTTCTTTTTCGACGTTGATATACCTCCCGTGAATATATCAAGCATAAGTACTCTATCTGTCTGTCTACCTATTCCTCTGGCTCAGCCATCCATCTGTCGTCCATCCCTTTGTCTTTGTGCACATAAAGGAGACGGTTCTAGTAACAGTACTTAAATGTATTTTTGCACAGAATATGTTTATCGGTAACACGTACTTATACGAACGAGACAGCCTACAAATTAAGTTCAAGATGAGATATCCGAACAACGTACTGTACTTTATTCTGGTAATTTCCTACCTAAGGAACCCTAAAAGTATAAAGACTACATTTACTTTCTTTTTAGTTCTTATTTTGTGTTTATTATGGGGTTCATATCCCCTGCGATATTTTTTGATGATGCTCTATATTTTTGCTAAATATTATTGACTACCGGTGCCTAATTAATTATTGTAGATAATAAGTATGGCATTGTACAGTGAGACCCACGCAAGAGTTGGCCAATGACGCGGGTTTCTGCGTCGCGGCTGGCACAGCTCCAACTCCCGAGCGATCGGGTGAAATATCTACGCAAAGAATGCCGCGGTCGTTGTAATGATTCAGGTTCTCACATTTACAGTTAAAATTACGATGAAAATAACCACGTACCTCATCACAAGAGATGTTGGAAATGTTCTCATCTTGCATACGCGCAACATTGGCACCTTTTTTAGGGAATTTTTTTTCCCGCGCGTAAGTTCAGCATCCGAGATAGAGTTAATTTCTCTTGTGATATTGTCTTTAAGTTCTTCTTATGTATGGGAAATTGACCTATACACTTTATTTTTCAAGTTTCCCCATAAATAATATTTACATACTGTTAGAAGAACTTAATGACAATATCACATAGGCCTATCACAAGAGAAAGTAACTCTGTCTCGGAAGGTGAACTTACGCGCGTGAAAGAAAATTTCCTAAAAAGGTGCCAGTACTGTCTGGATGCAAGAGGAGAACATTTCCATCATCTCTTGTGATGAAGTACGTGGTTATTTTCATTGTAATTTTAACTGTAAATGAGAGAACCTGCATCATTACAACGACTGCGGCATTATTTGCGTAGATATTTCACCCGATCGCTCGGGAGTTGGAGCTGTGCCAGCCGCGACGCAGAAACCCGCGTCATTGGCCAACTCTTGCGTGGGACTCACTGTACATTTGTGCGACCATTAGTCAGAGACCCACTGTATTTTACTGAGCAGTTAATTATGCTTGGAACTTGATACCTCAGCTGAGGGAAGAAAACTATGAATTACTAGTATAGTTTCATAGCAAGTTTTCGAATACATCTCATGACTATCCTGCTTTCTTTCAGTTTGGCCTGTCCCGTTGTAGAAACAGTTTTATGCAGCACACGCCGCTGGGCCGTTACAGGACCGTGACCTGTCGGGAGAGGGATCCATTGGATCACAAACGTACTTTTTTTTTATCAGACAATAGCACAGAGGGCCTCTCCTGATGAGCGATTAGCCCAATTCCGGGGACACCTCCGAGACAACTCAGAGGACAAAAGACACTAGTCGCTTGCAGTTTCGCTCGGAATAAGGTGGATATGATGAACGTGATAATGAGCGCCAGATTATGGCCGGGGACCACAAGTTTTCTGACATTCAATTTGTAGGTGGGGGAAAGGCCAAAAAGAACTCAACCCAGAAGACGTTTCTCGACCGGGTATCTAATCCTGGCCCGCTGCCCGAGGAAAGCGAACGCATCCTCGATGCCACAGGATCTACGACGACAATCCTCTTGTAAGAAATTGTGTGCAGTAAGTCAAGAAAGATAACTTGACGTTGACACGGTTATAGCTAAACTCTTCTATAAATCACTGTTTTATACACATGGAACTGGTTTATAGGCTTAGTTAGATTTACCGTTAGAAAATCACTGTAAGTAGAGTTAATCGGGAATGTCAAAGTAAAAAAGTAAAGTGCTCCCTCTACAGGCCATAGAGGCCCAGAGGGTTCCAGGAGTTCGAGCCTCCCAGATTTTTAGACTTTAGACATGCGAAGGTGGTAAGGTTGTTATCCTTACGCACCGGCCACCTTTACCCCCAGGATTGCACCTGGTGTTCATTTCTGTTAGAGGCTGAGTCGATCGCAGGGCCATAGTGCTACCGGAAGGATTAGGCCAGTTGAAAAACTCCATCGACCTCGTCGGGGATCGAACCCGCGATCTTCCGGTTTGTAGCGCAGCGCCTCAACCACTAAGCTACGGCGTACCGCATTAATTGGTATACATATATAACATTCAACAGACATTTTCCTGTAATTCGTTAGCCACTAGATAAGGCCCGTGCTGGACCCTTTCAGATGGTGATGGATGTATACACTCAAGAGGGCACCACACGCACGGGGGGGGGGGGGGTAAGTGAGACTCCCAGAATAACGGGGATAAAGCTTTTAAATTCTCAATGATATTTATTAATTTTTGTGCAAAAATCATGAAACGTTCAGTAACCAAACAAATTATTCTAATATAACAAATTAATTTTAAAATTTAACTTAACCTGTCAGCTGGAATTAGAGATGAATCGAAACCTGAATTGTAAGTCCTCGAAGCTCGAGTTCGAAGCATTTAAATTCTCAGAGACATGAAACTTTCGCAGCTCGGAACTCGTGAAATTTTATGTGAACTATCCTTACGTCCAGTTTCCAGTGTACCGCCTCTAATTTGAATAGTTATTTAATCCCAAATGAGCAGGTACCATTAAAAAAAATCTTTATTTTTGTATACGGTAATTTAGTTACAAATGCCATCATTTTTTCTGGAGGTCATAAGGATAAGGGCCAGGGGCGGCAAGGGTGCTCCAGGCAAAGGGCGCAGGGGGACAGTCCTTCGGATTGGTTGAAAAGTTAATTTTTTTGTTATTTCAGCGAAATTGAGGGTTCCTTTCAAAACGTACTACGCAAAACTGACATGTACAAATTCATCATCTGTTGACTATATTGAGCAAGTACATTTAATACAAATAAAAACTAGTACTTACTTGCAGAGGTCGCTTGGCGTCCAACTAAACACAACTTCTTCTTTCTCGACACTGGAGTAAAGACTTCGTGGCTCACCTTGAACTATGCTGTTGCATCTTCCGCTTATTTCCCGAAATATTCCCCAAGGGGAAACGTGATTTATTTGTTACAGCGTACTTATCCATCCATAATTCTTTAGGGACGATGTTAACTTCGGTGATTTTAAAAAATAATCAGGTTTTTACATAATATGACATACAAAAAAATATAGCGTAAAAATAAAAAACTTCTTAGTAGAAAACCTATTTTTCCACACATTCTATTAAATTTACCAAAATCTATTAAGCTTAACGTATGACTAGAATGCTCAATATTCTCCAGAGAACGTCCAGCAGTCTTGACTTCGCTACCCTTGCTACAGGTTATGAAGACACACATAAACACCGTCAGTGTAAAGAACTTCCTCAAAATATTGCACAACAAACTCCAGTTGCAATAAAGCACATTGCAAATAAAATTTGTTAAACTCATCCAATACTGTAAATAGTTCGTGACATACCTGCAGGTGAAACACGAGTAGTAATTGAAAAATAATAAATAAAACAAAAAACCAGGGGGCTTGGGGGTAATCCAGGCTATTTTTGTCGGCTTTTATAAAGATTTTCCCCTGATAGTATAGGCTATTCTGTCAATAGGGTAAAATTCAGCTTTACCTAATTATTTCGGATGTTATAATGTTTTGGGCCTTTGAATGGGCTGATAAGTGATTTGAATTTCCTATGCGACTCCGACTGGTTTTGTTTCCCTACGCTTTTTAAGTAAATCAAAAATATTTAGGTTGTTTTAATATTTTGTTACAAAGTAGGCCTGTTTGATGTTATACAGAAACGATGAACTACATTTTTTTATGTATAGGAGTAACTTTTCCACTTTGTGTACTAGTAATAGGAACGAGAGAATTAGATAAATGTTGAAAAGGAATCAATTATGTAATCTTGATAACAGCATTTAATTACATGACGATATTACAATTCGGGAGCTCTTTGCTAATAATACGTAGTACTTTTAACTCATTTTATACCTGTATATAATATAATTTAGACAATGACTATCACAACTTAGTTTGATGTCAATATTGAAGATTACTTAACTGTAATGTATATTATTATACATGTATTTAGCTCTTTATCACCAATTAAATATTGTTATCAAGATTATATAATTGATTCCTTTTCAATATTTATCTAATTCTCTCGTTCCTATTACTAGTATACAAGGTGGAAAAATTACTCCTATACATAAAATCAATAAGTACTAGTGGAAATTAAATTTATTAATAGATGAACTAGTATTCAGTCTTCTTCAATAGGGGGATACAACAGAATCAAGAGGAGCTCGTTGAGGACTGACAAGCTAGTGATTCGCAGAGAATTTATATAAATGTAAATGGACCTATATTGTTCGAGTTCGATCCAAAAGCTGCGATTGATAAGTGTTAGGGCTAGTTCAGAAGGATACCACATCAAGTGTTAGTGTGCTCTTTTTTATTTCTATTTAACATTCCACGTTAAAAAATTATTAAGTTATATTTAAAATGTATGTATGATTTTATGTTTTACTAGCTGAAATGGCCCGGCGTCGCCCGGGCTTTGTATTTTGTAATTTGAAATTAACTTATGGAGGACTTTCGATTTTGAAACTCTAGGTCCTGATATAATACGTATGTAGAATTTGAAAACTATTCCCTCAGAAAACGCTAGATATAGCTTTTTTATGGCTCATAGAAGATGTCGAATCTTGCATTCCGTTGCTTCTACACATCATGTCTGGGAGGGGTTGAAATAAGAAGAAACATAAATTCCGGTTATATAAGATTGTATTGTCTTTACGGAAAATTTTATTTCTTACTCTCATGTTATCATTCAACCGGTTCGGGGCTGAAATAAAAAAATATATCACTTTCATGCTTACCTCCCCCAAA
The DNA here is from genome assembly GCA_964059195.1 of Ectobius pallidus. Taxonomy (NCBI): domain Eukaryota; kingdom Metazoa; phylum Arthropoda; class Insecta; order Blattodea; family Ectobiidae; genus Ectobius; species Ectobius pallidus. The sequence goes on along the minus strand of CAXKWD010000007.1, from coordinate 107,502,046 downwards.
ACCTGGGACATAATATACTGAGGGCATAGGACGGAAAATGTTCCATCCCATTTTGTCTTCTTTCAGATGCTTAGGGTCTATGATAAACATCCCTATTTCTCAACTAATACAAAGCCTATAGCTATGAATAACGTATCAGTGGATAGGATTTTTTACAGACTGTTGATATAGCATAGTCATTAGCAAACACTTAAGCTGTCTCTGCAATACGACCGCTTATTCTACATCAAAATGTGAAGTGAGAAAATTATATTTTCCATGTCGAGGGTAGAGAAAGATATGTGACTGCATTACAATGTGCTTTATTTTCGTGGATTTTATTCTTCAAGAATTATTTTTACAAATGTATTACATCGTTAGCATCAGGATTTGTTCAAGTCCAATATTATGTAGTGTCCAAAGCCCTATGTGAACTGTGTAAACAATACACTGTTGTCTTGACAACTGAATTGGATTTCATTTTTCAGTATAATATTCTCACAAATTATATAAATGTTCAAGGGAAGGAGTGATTTGTTTGAATTTTAATGTTGACCGCGTTACTTCCCGGGCTAAACTGGGTATGTGTGCAAAATTTCATGTAAATTGGTAAAGAAATGTAGATTTGTATAGGGAACATACATACGTATACATACATACACACTTTCGATTTTATATATTACATAATATAAAACATAGGAGAGAGGTAGTTCTTCATAATTGCGAATAGGCTATAACTCTAGTTCGATTTTCTTACAGTTTAGCACAAATATTCCTTGAAGTCATTAAAAAATTACGATTGTATAAGAAATATTATTTATTTAATTATTTTGCCCATTTATTTAACCCAGGGTTCCTGGGCTCGTGGCTATACCCCTGGACATACATTGAAATTTACATTAATTTCCATCCATTAACATGTTCCTTCACTTCCTACAATTTCAGAATTATGTTTTCTCCCATCCTACATCGTTATTTATTTTTATTCCGTTTCAAGATGGTAACCGTTTTAATGGTCCCCATTCATGTAATGTTCAGCTTCTTTCAACGATTCTAGCCAAACGGTTCATGCTATAGAAATTTGAAAACTAATCCACTCTCAAGAGTAAAATTTTCTGCAACTTTCCTCCAATACGTTTACATTTTTCACGTAACTTCTAATGGTTTACCGGCCCCCAGGTCAGACCGCTCGCCTTCCACCGCTAGGACCCGGGATCGAATCTCCATGGATCCACGTGGAACTTGTGGTGGGCAAAATGAGACGGGGCAGGTTTTCTCGGGGGGTGCTCCTGTTTCCCCTTGCATATATCATTCCACCAGAGCTCCATTCATCATACTATGATCACTGGTTGCAATAAAAGAATTATCGGCAGAAGAAGGACAACAAATTGTTGTTTTTGCCGTGAGATCTACTATTCACAGTACTACCGCTACTAGTAGCAGTAATAATAATAATAATAATAATAATAATAATAATAAGGGAATAAATTAAAAATAATAATAATAACGACAATGATGATAATAATAATAATGATAGCAATGATGATGATGATAAGTGAATATTACAATGAATATTCCATACAATGCCAAAAAATCGTGGGCATTGTATGCATTACGTAGGCAACGTCTATAATACCAGAAATTCCATTATTCCCGGCAGCATACAGGCTGCTACTTTCAAATATATTTAATAAGTCAGCTTCGGTTTAGGATCCATGTCTATATAAAACATGTCCTCCCACACAAAAAATAATGCCTATAATCTATATAAATTTTGGCCTGTAAATAATTTAATGATTTATCGCCCTTCAGGTGTAAACATCTTACGTAACAATAATTGTTTTGAATTCGCCACCGTCATGCACTATCCGGATGCAGCAACATCTTGGCAATGACCTCTGGCTGAAGGCCATCTTGTTCTGAAATCCCCATAGCGCTTAGATGCATATCTCACAAGTCTAAAACTCCGGGTTCGTTCCCTGAACAATAATTGACCCCTGGACATTGGCGTAGGCAGAAAATATTTTCGGTGAGGGTCGAAAATACCGGGGATTTTGAGGGGTTTGGGGGCCCACCCCCGGAACATTTTAAAATATTAAACTAATGAAAGTCACATTTAATGCTATTTTAGCACTGCTAAACTAGTTAGCAAATTTGTTTACAATACTACTCTTAGACAGCTTAAACATTACATTACCTAAGAAGTCGTTACCTAAGTTATAGCACTTTCCTATTGTATATGTAAGAAAAATGAAATAACACAAGGGATAGTGGAAATAATCTGCCTACTTTTACAAGTTCAGTATTTTATTATTAATAAATAATAAAATATTTGACATAATAGAGCTTAAATAACTTGAATAGAATTTTAGGTTTTGATTTCGGGGGAGATCCGGACCCTTGGACCCCCACCATCCCTACGCCATTGCCCCTGGCTGTTAATCAGTTTAGCCGTAATTAATTTAGCGTTATGATTTGAAAATATGGAGCTAAGTTATGTGCATACAGTCCTTCGTTCCCAGAACAATACTTGACCCCCGGATGTTAATAAGTTTAGCTGTATTGAGCATATATTAGGAATTGGATACAGTCATAGACCGTTGTAGCAATAGTCTTATATTATAACTATCAATTGAAGTGTACAGAGAAAAGCTCTTAATAAAATTATCAACTTTATGTTACCAGTAGCCTATTCAGAGTTAGCCAAAAAATGGAAAATCAAACCCTAAACAATAAATCCGATGACCAGGGGTTGGTACCGTACTTTTGGAGATTAATTTTGGTGTTTTTTTAATATTGATGTCAGCGGAGACGAGTATTAATTCAATATGAATGTTACTTTTAAATGAATTAAATACGGACTATAATTTTATTAATATGAAATGTTCAGTAGATTCTTCGAAAGGTGTCGTAACGTGAAGAAAAAAACACTCAGTATGTTTGTTCAATTTTTCAATACATAACTATTTATTTATTGTGATAGAGAATGTTACATTTTAAAAACTTGGATTTAATATTACATTCAATGGTACTTAAAATTATGAAACCCCAGTTTTTGTCTAAGAATTCGCATGTCTATATTAAAGCATCCGTATCCCTAAATTATAGCATTGTACTTGTACATGCCTTAATATTAGTCGCAATAAAAGAACATAAACTTTGATGATTGTTTCTGGTGAGTTACATTTTACTGTTACTGAGTTTACATGACAGGCAGCTTTAAATACCGCTCCAATCGAGAAGTAAAGGGAGTAAATCTCTATCGAACATTGGACTTAGGCCTAATCCATTAATATTTTCAGCTGGGTGTCCATTGCTGCGAATAAAAAAAAAACTGTGACAATTTGTCCGAAGTTATGTCTATTTTACCCAAAATACTCAAATGTAACAATAAAAATGAAATATTGGAATTTTAACAGACCTATAAAAAACAGCTAACAAAATCTATGTGAAATTCACATAACTTCCTCTGCCCAGATAAAGTTTACTACTTAGAATAATAGGCTATATGTTATATATGGCAGTCTCTTCATTTAAATTGGTTGTAAAAATGAAGATAATGCCGTTTCCACATCGTATCGCATCAGCGAAGGACACATAACCCAAATAAAATCTGATTAATGCACTCGCGTAACTTTTTTTTACTCTAAGCATGGACAGTAGGCTCCATCTTTCTCGTCTCACATTCTGATACAGAATAAGATACCCATTGCAATGACCGCATGTTAGTTGTTTGAACCTGATGCATTGCTTTATTGTTCATCAGGCAAAACTGAGTTTTTACAAACAGTGGGTGGCTTATAACTAGGCCTACCCTTCAGAGAGTTTTTTTTCTTTTAAAAAGTTTCACATAAAATCACCCCAGGTACAAAATTTAAACAAAATTGCGAAAAACTAATTTTGTTCATGTAAAGTCCCTTTAAAAATAAGAGAAAGTCGTCGCCAATCTTCGTGTCAGATCCTCAGAAGGTACCTAACCCAAATGCAAAATTTTGTTTTCATGTAATTTTCCGTTCTGGAGCTTGGCTATTCACAGACACACATACAGCCATATTGTTGAATTCAGTTAACCTCAAAACGTGTATTTATGTTAAAAACTCAACTTTGAATTTGAGGGTCGAAAACAATACTTCCTCTACCTATGGCACGGGCAGAGGAAGTAAAAATGGGAAATTTGCTATAAAAAGACTCGGATATTGATCATTCGCGATTGTGTTCGTGTTTGGCAATTTGGGAGCCCTTTTCGCTTTTTGTCGCGGTTGTTTTATCACACATTATTAACCAGAGCCCCTTACTTCATGCATTTTATTTTAAATCTAGTCATTATCTAACATGTCGTGAGCATCGTGGTCTCCACAAATACTTGGCGCTGCCGAAGATTCAAGGATTCAATTTTCCTCCATATTCTTACAAAGCATAAAGTAGAATCGTGTGACACCGACGACTGCAGTTGTACATAATTTATTTTTTTTATTTTTTCCCACCAAACTGAAACCACATTTGCAAGGGGAGAGGAAAACGATGGAAGTGGCAAAGAGCATCCAACCAATTACAACTACAAATCATATGTCATAGGCCTATATTGAGTATTATAAAAATATCACACTAAAACAAATTTAAAATAAATGATAGAGAAGTAGCGGCTCCGGTCATGGAAACCACCATTAACGGCCGTGGGTGTCGGCATGCTGACCACATGCCCCCCAATCCTGCCATCTGCCTATAGATGAAGCAGCGGTCGGGTGGTAGGCCTTGTTCCTTCGGGGATGTCGCGCCACGGAGTTTAGTCTAGTTTAGTTTAGATAGCGGGAAATCTGGAAATACGTATTTTGAAAATTATGGATCCCGGGAGTTTCGTCCAATTAAATGAATAGGCCTATACAAGATTTCCCAGAAAATACGGGATAATTGGCAACTCTAGACACAGTATACGGAATAAAGACTCCCATTTGAATAAGCTATGTACTTCACTACTTGTCAAGATTTTTTTAGGGAGAAAATATGCGCGAGGAATACAAGTAAATACAGGTATTAAAACATCTAATTCTCTCAAATAACGAAAACGATTATTGCATCTACAATCAGAGATTTATTTTCAAATAGGCAATTAGTTCAATGTACTTTATGTTCTTGATCTCAATCTTGTACTGCTTTTTCTTCCAAAGTTATTTCTCACAAAACAAAAATGCAGACAACGCTGACTGCAGTATTCGTACTACCACAGAGTGTAGCATTGCAAAAAATCAAAGTTCTCACGGGATTACTGACTGAAAACTATGTCAGTATATCGCCATATATCTTAATCGCGTCGGTGTTTGAGCACTTAAGCACCCCTAGATTTGGGGATAACTGTATTAATTTAACGTTTACGGCAGGGACGTAGCCCGGGAGGGGGCCCGAGGGCCCCGAGCACCTCGCGAAATGGGGGAAAAAAAAAACCTTACGAAAATACAATTGAACATGGTAAATACTTAAGTTTTGAAATAGTATTTTATTTGAAAATTATTACCAATTATTACCAAAAACATTACAATTTCGCACTCTACAGTGCAATCTATATGACGGGAGCCTTGGTCGGCCTTGACCATTGGCGATAACATCTAAAAGTTAAGCCCATTACCCAAGTTATTTTTTAAAAATAGGTACAATATGTTTAATTGCTAATTTAAATTGTCATTTGAATTGTGTAAATTTAGCTTAAAACAATGTTTTTACCATTTGATACAGGCCTAAGACTATTTTAGATAACAAAGTATTTTGAAAGAGTTAAAAATAATCTTATTTAGTCACTTTTAAAGTATTACTTAAGCAAAATGTATGATAATGCACAATTGTGTAACTTTTTCCATTTCGCTAAATTAAAATGTACTTCTCATTTACTATCCTTCATATTTCTTATTTCTCAAATAATATTATTGAGCTTATGTAATTTTATATTAGACTATCAGTACTTGTTAACAGTTGTAAAATCAAGCCTCCAAATTTCATTTTAATACTTTTTTTAAATGTTATTATTTTTTAACAGTAAAAAGTGTGGTATGAGTTTTAAAAAAAAAGGCTGTTTTGTTTGTATATGAAAAAAGACATTAAAATAAAATTTGAAGGCTTCATTTTACAAAAAGTTAAATTAAATCGGGGGAACACCGCCCACGCCCCCAAGAGGGCCCCTCCCGAACCAAAGCCCTGGCTGCGACCCCGGTTTACAGTATTTTTAATTTTCTTTCTCCGAGTTGTCTTGTACTTCCCCCGTTGTAGGAACGTTTATGCGGCCCACACCGCCCGGGGCTTACAGGACCACAACCTATCGGGGAGAGGGTTTCCATTGATCACATACATGCTTTATAGATCAGACAAGGACATGGAGAACCTCCCTGGATGAGTGATCACCCCAATACCGGAACCACTTTCAAGACAACACGAACACATAGGACGAGAAACACCAGTCGTACACACTCATACCTATCAAGGCGCAATTGGGATGAAAGTGATAATGACAGCCAGATGATGTCCGGGGACCATGAGGGCCTAAAGTTTTCTGATATTCGTCTCACAGGTAATGAGAAAACGCTGAAAATTCCCACCTACGAAACTCTCCCGACCTGGAATCGAACCCAGGCTCGCTGCGTAAAGAGAACGAACGCATCCCCTAAGCCAAAGCGACGAACAAGCGCTTATTTTCTTTTTACATATCTTATTCCTTGAAACAAACTTTACATGTGGAGAGTTAACTAGCATATGCTCATTTCCTCCCAATTTTGTGTGTCAACAGCGGAATAAATATTTATTAAACAATTCTCTGAACGTCCTGCTAAGTGCATACAATGCGAAAGGATTCATACAGGAATTAAAGAAAATCAAATGATAAGTAATTGTGAAAACTAACGTCCACATATCTGCTCCAAATCTATCTTTGAGCAAGTTGTATACAATGACAAAAATAAAATATGGAGCATAACTGATTATAAAAAGAACGGACAAGGCCATCAGAATGCGCGATGATATTATGCGACCACGGTAAATATTTTCCTGACCAATTCCTTCCCCTGGGATATTGCGAGCTATTCGCGTTGCGGTAGCGAAAGAGAAGCATACCACGAGAACAGCAGGATTTATGCAGAATGCAAGTAAGTCCGTTGACGATATTACTAGATTGTTAAAAGCAGGTTCTGGACAGGAGTCATTCTCAACAATGGAGTAGAATAAGTGTGGGAGAGAAATCATCAGTCCAATGGCCCAGACAACTGTAACCATGAGTAAACCTCTCGTTTGGTAAGAGCCCAGTACCGTTGAAATAGCCATGAACCTTTGCACACTGATCATGGCTATCGTATATGTGCTAATTGCTATTAGCACTTTGCAAAAATAATTAAAAATTTGGCAGCCAAGTAATCCAAATTGCCAGGGACGTGAAACACTCAGATATACTATAGGCAAATTTATAACGAGGGACAGGAAATCTGTCAATGCCAAATTCATAATCAGAATATTAGCCATCGTCCTCATAGTTTTGTGCCTAATAAAAATCAATATCAGAGTCATATTCCCTAATAAACCCACAAAAATCTGTATACCGATAAGTATAGGTGATATTGTGGAAAATAAGTAGTCAGTTCTACTTGATATGGACAATTTTTCCTCAATCAAACCCATATATTCTTTTTCATCACAAAGAAGTCTGCTTAATTCTGTCACATTAGTGTATTTTAGAAATCCTGGAGTTACAGTTAAATTTGAAAGTCGGTTAATGTTGATATATGTTAATAAATCAGACGAAGAACTGATACTCTCGCATAAAATTGCAATTAGCATAGACTGTTTTTCTTGCATTGCTTTCCATACAGCCGTTTCGTTAAAATATGTCTTTGTATCATTCAAATATTTAATAGATTCCTGTATCGATCGTATAGTTATATAATTCTGCACCAAATCGTTCAATTTATTAATAACATACCTTATATGTAACACGAATTTCAAATTTATACCGCAATGAAAATCATGCAGCGTGCAATCCTCTGCGCTTTTACCATCCTCAAATTCCTTGCATTTTTGAACGTACTCCGTGCAAAGATTAACACCATGGCTACCCGTGGAGTAATTTAAATCGGAGAAGAATTCCAACGAAACATTCAACAAAATGCAGAAGTGTTGACCAAATTCTTCATTCTGTCGGATGCACTGACAAGAGAAATTGCCTTGTGGATCATTGCTAGAAGAGATCCCATCCAAGCATGAAGAACCCATGTAGGCGCTGGGAAGACATTGCCAAGATCTTGTGATATTAGTTCCTGATGCTGCGTTCCACGGAACATTATCAGTTACTTGAGAGATTGTCTGGCCGGCTAAATATACGATAGTCATCAATAGATTTAAGATAATGCCATCCTTTGTCATCTGAAAAAAAAAGCAAATTCAGTACATTGTTAGTAAGTCTATTCTTTTCAAACTGTAATAAAAATGTGTAATTGAAGACTCAAAATATTCTTCATAGACTCTTAATGACCATGTTGCAGGATGTTATATATTATTTACTAGCATAAATCTATGCTATGATGCCTGTTTTATTACATGATTGGTTATTGTTAAATTCTTTATAATTACACTGGTAAACAAAAATCAACTTTTTTTTTGTGACATGGATAAAACAAGGCGTACCTTATGTAAAATTTCACCAGAAAGCAGAAAATGACCTTGGATTTTCTCTATCACCCACTATTTGTTTGCTACAAAGTGTTTTGTGTTATACTGAAATATATTATTTTCGGTATGTTCTTAATATTATATTTAATTAAAAATTTTATTATAACATTTTTTTAGCGATATTTTGTCACTGCGGCATCTCGGATTGATGTCCAGCAGTAATCAGCAAGCAAACTAGGACTCCATTTGCCTTGGTATCGCTTTTCCATAGTTGCAACGTCCTGGTGGAATTGCTCCCCATGTTCGTCGCTTACGGCGCCCAAATTTTCAGGAATGAAATCGAGGTGAGCATCCAGAAAGTGAAGTTTTAATGACATGTTACATCCTATTTCGCTCTAGGCACTAAGTAATTCAGTCACAAGGTCTTTGTAGTTTTCAACTTTGACATATCCAAGAAAATTTGTCACAACTGTTTTAAAAGCTTTCCATGCTCTTAGTTCAGCTTCATTCAGCATGTTGTCATATTTGCCATCTTTCATAACTTCTTGTACTTGCAGTCCCACAAATATGCCCTCTTTAATTTTTGCCTCACTAACTCTCGGAAATTTCTGTTTCAGATACAACAACCCCCTTCCGTTCCGATCTAATGTTTTTAAGCTAAGTTAGAAGAATCAATAAATAGGCGCAAATTGCTTGGTTCATGTTCCTGCCCCAATGCATCAAATAAGTTGTCAACATCCGTGCAGTATCCTATACCAAAATCCCTTCTTGAGCGAAGTAATGTGTAAGTCCTTTTTGATGATTTCGAAAGTCAGTTATATGTACGTCACCTTCGAGGAGATTCATCCTTTTAATCTGGATGCTAGGAGTTCTGACTGTGATTTTGCTAGTTTTAAATCTCGAACTAAATCATTCAGTTCAGTGTTTGAAATCAGATGTGACTTTGTTGAACATTTTGGTGCTTGAAAGTCTGGATCATTGTCGATTTCTTGTGCGAATTGCACATCAGGTGGATCACCTTCGTCCAAACTCCACGGTTCTGGTGGGTTTGGGATAGGAAGTTCTTCACTATGTTTGACGGGCCAGGCTGATGGTAAATTGGGATATTGCACAGCATCCTTGGACTTCAGTCCGATGCCCTGTATTTTAGTGAGGCAAAAGTAACAATCTGATGGATGGTCTTTTGGTTCTCTCCACACCATTGGTACTGCAAATCCAATATTACGTTTTTGACCTTTCAATCAACCTGTTAACATTGTTACACAAGTCTTGCAACATATGTGAGGAGCCCATGACTTATCTTGATCTCCTACTTTAACTCCAAAATAAAGTTTGTAAGCTCTTCGCACAAGTTGGGTGAAATTACGTTTTTGCGATTTAAAAGTTATTTCTTCACACTCATAACAAAAACTGTTGACATTATTTACACACTGCCTAGGCATTGTATTGACTTGTTAATTCACAGTCAATCACAGTACAATAATAAAAATAAACCAAGTATGTAGAACACAAACACGTTAGTAAAGACGACATAGGGAATGCAGTAACTTCATATGCGGGTAAATGCCTACTAATGCACAATCTCATTTGGGTGCGTACTTCTTGCATTTGATATACTGGAATGAACTTGTCTTAACACACTGTTGATACATACATTACACGAAGTGGTACAATATGCATGAAGTGACTCACTAAACTGTTGAAATGATTGCTGTTTTTTTGTTATATTTAAAAAATAAACGCTTGTTACTAAAAATCCGTGGGTGATAGGCAATTTCTGTTTTTAGATTTGTTATTAGGGTGCCTCAATACATCGGAAACACCAAAAAATTTCCGTGTCACAAAATGTGTGTTTAACAGTGTTATTAAACATGGTCTTTCAATGAAATAAGAATGGAAGTTATTCCTGTAGTCTTTAACAGAATCCCTAAAATAAATCAAATGCCAATATGAGGTGTATTATAAGTTGTGTGTGTGTGTAAAGTGTTCCCTATTACAGGCCATGGAGACCCAGAGGTTTCCAGGAGGTTGAAGCTCCCAAGTTTTAGACAATCGGACCGTGAAGGTTTGTCAGCCTTACGCACCGCCCGCCTTTACCCTCAGGGTTGCTCCCGGTATTCATTTCTGTTGGGGGCTGAGTCGACCCCAGAGCCATATGCCACCAGAAGGATTGGATTAGGCCAATTGAAAAACTCCGACCTCCTTGGGGATCAAACCGCTGAACTTCCGGTTTGTAGCGCAACGCCTCAACCACTACGGTGCGGCGTACACCACGCTACGTTGTACATGTATTAACATCTGTAGTGAGGTCGCTAAGGATCTAGGGGAATAATGGAATGAACTGTGTCCATTGTAATATGTAATATAGTACATAATATAATATAAAGTCTAGAGAATTAATTGTGCTGGTTCGAATTATCGAATAATCCTAATAATATATTTTTGAAGTGAACCGAGTCCACTACAGTTGGGTGGAACGAATCATTCAAATTGATAAAGCAAGTAGAGTATTGTACATATTTGTGCCAAAACTGTTTCCAAGATTAAGAATAATTGTTTTTTATGTGGCCCATAGCCACGTCTGCAAAGTTTCATTATTCTACTTGTGCAAATAATGATATTATTAATGTGTGAAAAGTAACTTATTTATATGAAAATATTAATCTTGCTTTTCCCGTGGTGTAAATATTCAACTCCATTTTTAGGTTTCCTAGGAGAGTCATCTATACCTTAATGGTTGAGTTATGAAATTTCTATGAATATTCAATATACTATTATCAATAATACAATTGGGATTTTTTCAAATGCAATTAATTGCAACAGTGCAAAAAATTAAAATAATTTAAGATTAATTAAAATTATTTGTTTCTATTAAGTATACTTTTTTCTAGCTTCTATACTTACAACAAGGACGAGGACGAGATGAGTATACGATTGACATTTACTTTCAATTAGGCATAATACGTATACTATTTTGAAACGTTGAATGTATTAATTTTAATACAATTTAATAACCTTTTACTACCGTCATTAAATAAATGTACACCCCTAAACACACATTCCTAACTGAGTCATTTGATTTGCACTACCTTCTTATCTCGTATATCTCTCTTATCTCCCCCAGGATGTTTCACCCTATATTGTTCTAATCACAACGCTGATAATTTCCCATGTGGCTTCGTACACCATGCCACACAAGTTATGCAACTCGCAATCAGTCTTGAAAATAGTACAGCTACTTATATTTGTATTCTTATTTTTTAAAAACTATTCTAAAGAGATTCTTTTGGCTAATTACGTGCAAAGCGTCTTATAGCCGGATGAAGGTGCCCATGTAATGTTGTGTAACATTAAAGAAACAGTAAATAGAAGTTAATAAAATGGTACTGCCAGAAATGTTAGAATGAAATTATCTTGCCAAGACACTTTTCCTTCCCTTCTGGTAAAGCACGCCTTAAACTCTTCCCTAACAGCCTGTTATGTTATTGCTGCTCGGGGGGGGGGGGGGGGTTGAGCCCTCACGGACTTGGCATGTAGGTCGCATTGGGGCCTAACAGCCTGTGCTCTTTGACTTTTCTAGGAACCCCCTGAAATGACACAGTGTCTGTATCACCTTGGCATGTAAATTCGCATCAGATTTCGATAAAAGGCGTTTTTAAATCTAGGAAATGTCAAGGTCGTATCTATTCATTACGCTCATATAGGCCCTAATAGACAGGTAGGGTATTGTTATGAGTAACAATAGGATTTACATAAAATGGATGTTATTACTGACATGTTGAAAGTAATGCAAAAGATTTTCTGTACATTTCGAACATCTACGATCACGAATATGTATAGTTAGGCCTAATTTTAAATTTATTTCATATTTCAAGTATTTCTACATTCAATAGACTATTTTGCATATTTCATGTATATTTACTGAATGTCGTTCAATAAAAGAATAATAATGCATTTTCTGTTCTGTGGTATTTTACAAAAAATTCAAAATTTCTTAATTTTAAAAGCAAAAGTTGTTTTAAAATTCTGGTGAGACGGACAGAATCTTCCTTCAGTTTTTACAAGTCATAAAACGTATTCGCTAACCTTACACTAAAACTTCATTTGTTTAATAAATTAAAACAAACGATTAATACTGGTACCGATGCTGACCAACACTTCCAAGTTTTTTAATGCTCACAGAATATAGAAAACATACTCAGCTTCATAGTAAAAAACAACTTTTAAATTTTAAAACCTATTGTATTAAATCAAACAATAAACTTCTTAAAACGAATTTAAAACAGTATAACGTAAAATGAAAAATAGGAGTTAAACGATTATTATTGTATGACAATCATGAACTTAAATTTAAGGAATGGTTACAATTTTGCAGTATTAAATGTATGATAGATCTGTTCAAGCTTATATTACGTCAGTGGCGGACGCAGGGGGGGATATGGGTTACATCCCCCCCCCCGAAATTTGAAAAAAAAAAAGGCTATATATGTGCTCTAAGTGGCCAGTTTTATAAACTAATTGTATATGTAAGTTGATTAATTTTGCTTAGTATTCTTTCTACCTATTCAAATCCCCCCCCCCCGAAAAAAATTTCTGCGTCCACCACTGATTACGTACTATATAACACATTAGTTAAATTTACTTTGCAGGTTTTTCGTCATATTATTATTTCATATTGTTCCCAGTAGTGACGCGTATGGCCTCCAAGTGGAGGTTACTGTTACTATTTGAATTTTGTTACGCTCACTTCCTGATAGAGGGCGGAGTGATAGGTGGTAAGCCCATCGCCTCACAATCCCCCCCCCCGGAAACTGAGGTACTGTATTACTTAGACGTGAAAGGGCCGAGGAATTTTGTACAGACGCTCTAATTTAGGCTTGAAGTCCTTTTACGTGACGTAAATCTACGACACGGGCCCCCAGCTTAAAGTCCCTCCCAGAGGACTCCGTGCCCAGGATTTTTACGTCCTGAAAATCCCATCGACCGCGGCCGGGATTGATCCCGCGACCTTTTGATCTAGAGGCAGGCACGCTAAATCTAGACCACTGCGGCCGATATTTTGCAAGTTTTTACTCGGTTTTAATTTATTTTGTGCAAATAAATTCTATCCCTAATTATGAATATTTCAATACAACTTGCCTGATCGTCGTAGTGCATGCTGCGATAGTCGATCTTCATATGTTCTGATCGGGGTGCACAATCTCACATTTTTACATTCACTTCTTTTGTTTCCTAAGTGAGTAGGCTGAATAGAAATAACTGTGGTTTACAGCTGGATAATGGTAGTAGTGTTTTCTTTCATTTGACAAAATCAGAATGACGAATGTACACGTTCTTGAGGTTCCCGTTGTTAACCTTGTCGGTAAGGAAATTCCCGCTGTATACAACAGGCTGTAATGCGTGACCTTGTCACTTCGCCGCCCGAATAACTTCGTTTCTTATAAGTTGACCGTGATTATATTGAATGAATCTATACAATAAGAGGAAATGTTAGTCTGTCTGTAGGTATGTACGATTGTTTGTTTGTTTGTGTGTGTGTGATGCCCACCCAAATGTACATTTTAAACGGATTTTTATGAGGTAGGGAGGTCTGAAACGGGGTGCACTCAGCCTCGTTATTGAAACTAAGGAACTACCAAATACATTTAATAATAATGATACCGATCACTCCCATTTGAAAGCGGCGAACAGCTGTTCTGGTACCCAGTGGCACTAACTTTTAAAAAAACATTGGGTGGGCTAGAGAAACATATTTTAATTTTTGGTTTTGATAATCACCAACATAACTAAATTAAATTAAATTAAATTAAATTAAATTAAATTAAACCACACATGGGCTCAACATTATGTAGCAGGCGTATTGCAGAATAAGTGAGTTCTGAAGTTCCCCAATAAAATGTTCACAAGCTTCATAATTTTTTTCTCCTTTCGTTAGACCAATAGTCTATTCTCCCTAATCACAGTCATTTTTCATGGATGATCCGAGCTTCTTCCTCCCTCTAGTTTATTTTCCATTGCATCTATATTAATTCATTCTTTCTACCACATTTGTTCCATTTTGACTTCCTTCTTTTTAACCAAACAACAATGTCTTGTACTCCATATTCTTGTCTTATATAACAATTCCTTGCCTTATCCATTAAATGTCCTCCTGTGATTTTTCTTAATCATTTAAGCATTGTCAAAATTCTAAATCTAACTTTTCCTTTTCCTGTAATATATTTCTATTTGATGACACTTGAACTTCGAATTTTCATTGGTTAGGGCCAACTAGTTTAGTCTATCACCTTTGTTTGAAATTAGTATTAGTATTAGTATTAGCCCGTAACATCCCTATCGGGCAAGGGCCTCTTTCTATGAAAGGTAGCTGGGTTCTTGCAGACCCGGGTAGCTAGTCCGGGAGAGATCAGTCTTTGATAGTGTCCAAGTTAAGTTTTATAAGGTGTCTCCAGGTTTGACGATCCTTGGCTTGCGTCGTCCATCGGTTACCAAAGGTGTGCCTGATGTCGTCTGACCAGCGTGTTTTCTGTCTTCCTATGTGCCTTTGACCTGTCCTAGGGTCCCATGAAGTTATTCTGTATGTCCATCTGGTGGGTTGTAGTCGCATGGTGTGCCCTGCCCATCTCCATTTTAGGCGGCTTGCTGTGGTTGCTGCGTCCCTCATACCTGTCCTCCTGCATATTACATGATTGGGTATCCTATCTTTTAGTGTGATCCCTAAAATTTTCCTCTCCATTTTCCTCTGACAGATTTCTATGGCTTGTCTGTGCTTCTTCGTTAAGCTCCATGTTTGTGCTCCATATATTAAAACCGGGAGTATGCACATGTTCATGACTTCGGCCTTTAGGTGAACCTTGTATGAATGATCTAGGAGGATGAATTTAAGGGACCAGAATTTTGCCCATGCTGCTGTGATGCGACGTGCTATTTCTTTGTCTTCCAGAATTAGAAGACACCTCATACACGAGTGGCAGGAGGAATGGACCGCGGCAGAAGCGGGAGCTAGGACCAGAGAATACTTCCCGAACATCCAGGAGCGACTGCGACTGCGACATGTGACACCGAGCAAAGGTATGATACACTTCATCACGGGCCATGGTCCGTATGGAGTGTACCTGCACAAAATTAAGAGAAGACAGACAGATGAATGCGGAACTTGCGAGGGAGTCACAGAGTCAGCAGAGCACGTCTTCTTCGAGTGTACCGGTGCCTCTGAAGAAGTGAAAGAACTTAGAACAACTGTACAGGGTTTCCAGATTGCAGACTTGTTGAGGCGAAAAGACAAATACTCTTTACTTGAGACTCTGACAGACGTTGTCTCCAAGGAGGCAGCAGAGACGTTCAGGGTTGACAGAGTGGACAGAATAAACAGACACAGACAAGACGAAGACGAAAACAATGAAACTCTTACTCCCTCCAGGAGATCCAGTCGCCTACAGAGTGCTCAGAACCCTGTGGAGATTAGGGAGCCGGAAGCTCAACCACATGTGGAAGAGCAACCGGAACCCGAAGCCATAAACAGGAGGAGGGAACTCTGGGAATCCACAGCAAGATGAGAAGAGTGGGGGCGGCGAGAAGACTTCGGGAGAGGAAAGAGGAAGACTATAGACAATATTTGCAAGTGAAAGTGTAAAATGTGAAATTATATTATAGTAGGAGTAGAAATTTTCATTTTCATTTAACTAGAGTAGAAGCTGGAGCACACCGAAGAACAACATTGAAATGTAAATTTAAATGAATACCGGTGTACGGGCAAGCTGAGAGCAAGCGGACTGTGTAACAAGATTCATAGGAAGTAACACTTCTTGAAATTGAGACTTAAACTATAAATAGATAAGCCAAACTTGCCCAATACATTTTAGATAAATTTTCTCTGGTATGTAACAATTTATTGTCACAACAATAATACATACATCATGCTCAGTTCATAAATTCTTGATTTCTTGGACGTGTATAATATTATTATTCATAAACACTGATGAACTTGTAGATATCACAATGTTTAATACAAAGTCCTTTGTTAAAGGTCATAAATATCTTTGAGATGGCTTAATCAGTTTGATCAAAACCACAAATAATTAGTTCAATGACGAAATTACGTCCAAATTGTTCCTCAAATAAATTAGGTAGTAAATGACGTACCTTTGAATTGATTAATACCACCTTTTGATAGTTGATACAGATGTTAGCCTGAGATCTTGCAACGCCAACACCAAAATGAAGAAGACCCGATGAATCACACGATGGGTGATAATAGTCCTTAAATCGATCGAAGTCTTCAGAAACAATAAGGCATATGAAACCTTAATGTGAATCGAAGAGCTGATTGCTTCAGCTATTGAAAGTAAACCACCAGATCTATCTGATAGGTAAAGAATGGCATTGATAAGCCAAGAAGAAAACTCATGTCCTTATGAGTACTAGTTGAATTGATTACAACGAAGAATAGGCATTTAAAGCCTAGAAAAACTAATGTCTTTATGAGACACAGTTAACTTGAATCGATGAAGAAGGAGAAAAAGCTAAAGATAAACCTTATTGGCTATCAAAACAATATAATAAAAATCTCCAGTCTCTGATTGGATGCAAGACATAAAAAGAATAATGTTGATATTACAATACCCATACATAACAACTATTTGAAAATTCATTTGTTCAATAAATAAAAAAGAAGATAGCAAGCAAGGCCTGCTAAAAACGAATTACAGAAGCATGACCTACTAAACTAAAACATAACGGAACATATTGCCCGCAAATTATGACACTTGAGGCATAATTTAAAATTACATGTGGAGTTATGTTTAAAAAATAAATAAAGGAAGAGAGGAAAAAGAATAAAAAATAAAACAAACATGAGAACAAATAATTAAAATGAATTGAAAAACATGAATGCAGAGAATGACTAAATCATTCATCATTCTCTGAAATTGGCAATGGCGCCAATTTAATGATAGGACGCACATAAGAACCCGTGGCAGTCCGAACTGTTGCAATCCGAACAAGCCCGTCCTTGCCAGGGTGAATCTGATGAATAATGCCCAATATCCATCTCTGAGGAGGGACATTATCATCTATGATTAGCACTGGTGTGCCAATAGATACATTGTCTTGGACCTTGGTCCATTTAGCACGTCGTTGCAGGGTAAGTAAGTAATCTTTGGACCACTTTTTCCATAGATTAATGTTAAATTGGTGTAAGGCATCCCAACGTGAACGTAAAGTATAACCACCTGTCAAATCAGGGCTAGAAATAGATATTAAAGGCTTTCCTACAAGAAAGTGACCAGGTGAGATATAAGCGAAGTCATCTATATCCTCATTTAGTGGAATTAGAGGACGTGAATTCAATAATGCCTCTACCTGGATCAAAACTGTGCTAAACTCCTCATAAGTGAAGTTGAATGAAGATAGCATCCTTTTAAGATGGTACTTTATAGAGCGTACAGCTGCTTCATGCAAACCTCCCATGTGAGGAGAATTAGACGGCAAAAAATGCCAAAGAACATTCAAATGAGAAGTAGCATCTTGCACTGATGATTGATGCTCTTCTGAATTTAGGAGTTCGCTAAGGTGATGAAGATCTGTGTTAGCACCTACAAAATTAGTTCCATTATCCGAAGTGACAGAAAACGGGAGACCTCTACGCCCTGTAAAGCGAGAAAAAGCCGCAAGAAAGGCACGGGAAGTAAGCGCCGTGACAAGCTCAATGTGGATGGCCTTAGTGGACATGCACACAAATATAGATAAATATGCCTTGATAGAGGTCTTAGAACGAGGACCACCATACTTAATGGTAAATGGGCCTGCGTAGTCAATGCTAACATTCGTAAATGGGGGTATGGAATTAACTCGAGAGGGAGGAAGGTCAGCCATCTTCTGCTGCAATGACTGAGCCTTAAACCGAAAACAAATGATACATTTGTTTACAACCCCACGAACAACCTTCCTAATGGAAGCTATCCAATATTTTTCTCTTACATGAGCAATGATAGATTGTAAGCCTGCATGATGCAGCTTACGATGCGTGAATTCAATGAAGTTTTTAGTAAACTTATGAGATGAAGGTAACAGAATCTGATGTTTAATTTCGAATGGCAAGGCAGAATGCTTGAGGCGTCCGCCTATGCGAAGAAGGCCATTCTCATCAAGGAATGGTGAAAACTGCAATACTTTGCTAGCAGTAGGTATGGCTTGTCCTGAGGACAAACATTTCATCTCTGTCGAATAAGCCTGAAGTTGTACCACTCTGATACAATATCTGAGGGCCTTGTCAAGTTCAAGAGGCAACAATGGACCTTTAATAATGGAATGAGGATTACGGATCCTATCAATAAACCTTAATACATAAGCCATGATTCTTAGAGTTTTTAGGTGATGAAACTCTAAAATCTTAGAGTTCATTTCAAAATTCCTTGATTGAATTATAGCTACTCGCTTAACTTCAGGTAATGGAGTAGGAACAACAAGTGGGCTATTGCCTGGCCAATCAGATTGAGGAGTACGAAGCCAATTTGGACCTGACCACCAAAGCTGATTATTTATGAGGTCAGAAGGCAAAACACCTCTAGAAATAAGATCGGCTGGATTATCCTTTGAGGATACATGGCGCCATTCGCAGGTTGAGGTGAACTCAACAATATCCGAAACTCTATTTCTAACAAAGGTTTGCAGAGTATCAGGTGAACGAGATAGCCAGCATAGCACAATGCTGGAATCACTCCAGAGGAAAATCTTATCAATATTTAGGAGCAGCATGGGCAGAACCTTACGAATTAGAATGGCCAAAAGATGGGCAGCTAATAGCTCCAACCTAGGAATCGTGGTAGGCTTTACAGGCGCGATTCTAGATTTAGCGCACAGCAAGAAACTTTGAACATTGCTGGAGTGAGTATAAGAGCGCAAATACAAACAGGCTCCATAGGCAGACTCACTAGCGTCACAAAATCCGTGAAGCTGAATAGACCTTGAATCCTCCGATACTACCATGCGAGGTATAGCAATTTGCTCTATCATAGTCAATTGACTGTGAATCCTCAGCCATTTATCAGCTACATCAGGAGGAATAGGCTGATCCCAAGAAGTAGTAGTCTTCCATAAAGACTGAAATATTATCTTGCAGTAGGCAACGATTGGAGATATAAGGCCTAAAGGATCAAAGATTGAAGCGATGCAAGATAACAACGTTCTCCTAGAGCATATATTGAACGGTTTTGTGAAGTCAATAGAAGTCTCTATTCTAAGCAAGTCATTGGATGGCTGCCAGATTAAACCTAAAGCCTTTATAGAACTGACTTCAGATTTACCGAATGTGCGGCTGTCTAAAGTCTCTTGCAAATGAAGAGGAATGTCCTGAAGCAATTCAGGAATATTTGAACTCCACTTTCGAGGAATAAAACCTCCCAAGGGCAACAATGATCGCAGTTGATTTACCGCTTCTTTAGCTTCAGCTAAAGTAGGACAAGTTGCAACTATATCATCAACATAAATCGAACGATTAACAATAGTGCTGGCTAAAGGATACTTGGAACCTTCGTCAATTGCTATTTGCTTCAGGGCCCTAGTAGCCAAGAAGGAGGCAGGGGCAGTGCCATATGTAACTGTTTTGAGGTTGAACACCTCAATAGGTTTCGAAGCAGAATCTCTCCAAAGTATTTTTTGATAGATTTGATGATCTGGATGAATCATCACCTGCCTATACATCTTTTCAATGTCGGCAGTAAAGGCTATAGCATTGAACCTGAAGCGTAATAGGATGGAAAACAGCTCAGGATGGACATTAGGCCCAACTGCCAGAATGTCATTTAAAGATTTACCATTGGAAGACTTGGCAGAGGCATCAAACACCACGCGAAGTTTAGTCGTGGTGCTTGAAGGTTTCAGCACCGGGTGGTGAGGTATGAAGTAGTCAGAATTATTGTTGGAAACCTGACCAACAGATTCCATATGTCCCAAGTCGATGTATTCAGACATAAATTTCTTGTAATCCTCGGCTAATGCAGGATTAGAATGAAACCTCCTTTCAAGAGATGCAAATCTCAAATGTGCTTGGCGGTTGGTGCTACCCAAAGACTGGGGATCAGATTTAAACGGTAGCTTAACCACATATCTACCCTCAGAATTTCTTTCAGTGTTCTGGGTGAAATGCACCTCACAATCAAACTCATTGGAATTAATAGATACATTAGAAATCCTTTCCAACTCCCAGAATTTAGTTAGCTGTTCACTGATTTCGAAATCTGAATTCAGAAAGGCTGAATAATGCGTATTTAAGGTATTAGATTGGCAAGATACATCATCAGGAAGTCCATTGCTAAAGTCCTTAGATTTATGAAGTGTAAGTTTGTTGGACCTACGAACAGACAACCTAGGAGAGGAAGGTTGGGGCAGCTTGCCCGCAAAGTACCAACCCAGTTGAGAGTTATGAATGATGGGTAGGTTAGGAGCAGAAATATTACCCACACAATCAATTTGCGAGAAAATCTCAATACCTAACAATAAGTCTACAAAGTTAGGTGTATTGAAATCAGGATTGGCTAGTTGAAGGTTAGGCGGAATGTTCCAGTTAGTGATATTAATTGGAGATCTTGGAAGTTTCGACTCTGAAATCTCCGGAACAACAAGAGCAACAGTATTACAAAACCATCGAGTAGTTCGAGACCTGATTTCTATAGAAGCAAGCTTATGGGTGCTTACTTTAGACGATAGTATTCCAGTCAGCCTTGCTTGCTGCTGACAAGGGGATAGTTTTAAATGTTTAAATAGCCTTTCACTGATTAAGTTGCAATCAGAGCCGCTATCTAAGAGGGCAGTGGCCTCTACGGGTTGACCATACTTGTTTATCACGAACACATTTGCAGTAGGAAGTAAGCAGCCTTGATGATTATGAGAGGCTGACATAATCCCTGCAGTATTAGATATTTGTGACTCGTTCTGAGCACTATAATCGTGAAGAAGAGTACTATGTTTCTCTCCACACACTCTGCAAGAGAACGAGCTGCAAGCCTTGGTATGTCCTCTTGAAGAGTAACATACACGACATAAATCGTTAGTCCTGACAAAATTGCTACGGCTTGCAAGACTCATTGCTTTGAAAACATCACATTGGTAGACTTGATGTGAATCCTTTTTGCAACAAATACATTTGTTGACAAACTGAGCTGATTTGCTCTTAGCCGATATAGGTTGCAAATTCTGTGAAATTGAAGGCTGATTTTTTAGAGCTGAATCTGTCATTTGCAAGACTCGTACTCTAGTCTCCAGAAACTTAAGTAGTTCCTTGAGTTCAGGCAGTCTGTCTGATTTCAGCGATGATTCCCATTCTCTAATAATATGAACTGGGAGTTTGTCTAAGATCATTTTAGAAATAATTAAGTCGGATAAATCGACATTAGTATTTAAGGAGTGCAATGCATGCACCGTGCTTATGAAATGATCTATAAATCTTTGCAGAGAGTCTGCAGAATTCTTTTCAAGAGAGGGTGGTGAAAATAATTTGTCAATGTGACTATTAGCAATCAGACGATTGTTGTCAAATCTTTCTGACAACGTTTCCCAGGCTACATCAAATGTAGCTGAGGATACAGGAATATTCTGTATTACAGTCATGACTTCTGGCGATAAGCATGATTTGAGATATTGGAACTTGTCCATGTTAGAAATATGCTTATGTTGAATGACAAGGGAATAAAATGTATCCCTGAATTCAATCCACAAGGCAGGATCGCCTGTGAATTGAGGAAGACGGATCTCGGGAAGTTTTGGGAGTGAAGGAGTCAATTCTGTAGATGACTGGCGTACTACAGAAGTTGAGACCTGATCAGGGTAATAGAACTGTTTACTTTCAGCAATAGAACCATTTAGAAGACCTATTGCCTTATGAAAAGTAGTTTCAACTTCTTTCCTCTGAAGTTTAATTACTTCAGTCACTTCTTGCGGACTGATATTAGAATATTTGCTCTTATATTCATTAAATATGGCTTCAAATGCATTACGCATACTAATAGCTTCGAAATATGAAACCTTGTCACGTATAACTAACATTTGAATAGCTTCAACGTAATCATAGAACTGAGCTGCTACAATATCAATAGAAGCTAGTTTGTCCCTAGATTCTGTCTCTGCTAATTCTAGCCTAGTCCTAGCTTCTGCTTCTGCAATTTCTAGTCTAGTCCTAGCTTCTGCTTCTGCAGCTTCTTGTCTAAGTTTAGCATCTACTTCTTGTTTAAGTTTAGCCTCATAAGCTGTAACTAAAGAGTTTACACGAGAAATGGCTGCAAAAACAGCCTTTTCCACTTCTTCTCTATAATCTGCTTCAGCTTCTGAATACTCAATTTGGTCAATCAGAGACTGAACATCTTCATATTTGATCAGGATTTCATTAAACTTAGCCTTACGGGCTATAATTTCATTATAAGATTCATCGTCGAGATCTGTGAATGATTGAAAGGTATTGACGTGGCGAGTGATCTGAGCCTTTATAGGAGTTCTCTTGGCTTTAAGAGCATTAATGTTTAACTCCTGATTAGCCATCTCTATAGATTTACAGCACAGATTACAATGAATATCAATAATTGCCCGCTCTTAGGGCCCAAATAACAATAAATACAATGCCCGATTACGGGTTAAGACAAATCAGTACATAAACGTCCAATGCAATGGACGTTGAAACAATACAATATCAGGTGTGATATGTGTACTAGTGTAAGTGTTGCTGTCTGTGTAGGTTTTACAAGCATGAAACTTATAACACTAGTTTAACAATAGATCCTCCAGCCTTCACCTCAAACATGCAGAAGACATGGAGGCAATAACAATATTAATTATTGTTTAGTTATTGTTATGATGAGAACAATTCTGGTATATATCACAGTTCAATTCACCAGATAATAGTCCAATTATGATTCAAGATTCGGCAATAGGAGTCCAATAAATGGTCCGGTAATGATTCAATTATCCGGCAATAGGAGGACCATTAAAATGTACGGGCAAGCTGAGAGCAAGCGGACTGTGTAACAAGATTCATAGGAAGTAACACTTCTTGAAATTGAGACTTAAACTATAAATAGATAAGCCAAACTTGCCCAATACATTTTAGATAAATTTTCTCTGGTATGTAACAATTTATTGTCACAACAATAATACATACATCATGCTCAGTTCATAAATTCTTGATTTCTTGGACGTGTATAATATTATTATTCATAAACACTGATGAACTTGTAGATATCACAATGTTTAATACAAAGTCCTTTGTTAAAGGTCATAAATATCTTTGAGATGGCTTAATCAGTTTGATCAAAACCACAAATAATTAGTTCAATGACGAAATTACGTCCAAATTGTTCCTCAAATAAATTAGGTAGTAAATGACGTACCTTTGAATTGATTAATACCACCTTTTGATAGTTGATACAGATGTTAGCCTGAGATCTTGCAACGCCAACACCAAAATGAAGAAGACCCGATGAATCACACGATGGGTGATAATAGTCCTTAAATCGATCGAAGTCTTCAGAAACAATAAGGCATATGAAACCTTAATGTGAATCGAAGAGCTGATTGCTTCAGCTATTGAAAGTAAACCACCAGATCTATCTGATAGGTAAAGAATGGCATTGATAAGCCAAGAAGAAAACTCATGTCCTTATGAGTACTAGTTGAATTGATTACAACGAAGAATAGGCATTTAAAGCCTAGAAAAACTAATGTCTTTATGAGACACAGTTAACTTGAATCGATGAAGAAGGAGAAAAAGCTAAAGATAAACCTTATTGGCTATCAAAACAATATAATAAAAATCTCCAGTCTCTGATTGGATGCAAGACATAAAAAGAATAATGTTGATATTACAATACCCATACATAACAACTATTTGAAAATTCATTTGTTCAATAAATAAAAAAGAAGATAGCAAGCAAGGCCTGCTAAAAACGAATTACAGAAGCATGACCTACTAAACTAAAACATAACGGAACAACCGGTGAGCTTCAGCTGTAGTGTTAGTAAAATAGCTCTAGAAGCAATAGTTTTATCTTTTATTTCATTTATAGTGTAGTATAGTATAGTGTAGTTTAAGTTCCGACTACTGGTCTCCAGTAGAAGGAACAAGTAGAGTAGGTTTTATTATTATTATTATTATTATTATTATTATTATTATTGTTTTTCTTCTTTTTTTTTCCTTTTCTTCTTTCTTAATAAAAGGACATATAGAATAATAGAATACTGTTCAAAGCATAGAAAAATTTGTCCTTAGTATATAATAATTGTAAAATGAACATTTGTATAAAGGCAATTAATAAAAGCCATGCGAGTAAGTCCTGGCTTTTATTAAAGATGCCAGGATGAAAGAAATAAAGGACGACTATTATTATTATTTCTTTGTCTGAGTTATTCTGGAATGAGAAAATCTGCCCCAAGTAGGTGGTTTCTTGGACATACTCAAGCGGTTCCTTAGTAGCTAGTGTGATGGCAACTTCGTTTCTGTTCGTCATTAGTTTGGTTTTTGCTGAATTCATGGTTAGACCTGCTGCTGCACTTAGGTTTTCCAGAGCGTTAATGTGTGATTGTATAGACAGCAGCAAACTAACATTAAAATCAAGAAATGGTTATTTTTAACAAGAAACTTTATTTAACAACTTTTTCCTACTGGTATCACAGATAAAGCTATTACATACAATATTTTTAGATACACAATACTAATTTTAACACTAACATACAAATCACAAACTTATTCCATTGACTATTGAATATATTGACAATATATCGACTGGAATTAATTTTGTGCAATAAATAATCAGTAAAATATAACAAAATTAAGTTAACTCTTATAACTTAATACTGAATTTTAATCACAGTATTTACAATTAATATTAAGTGTGTAAAATATTAAGCCTTCACATAAAAATGTGAAGAATTGTAGACAGTTTCTTTAACAAGTACCATGACACTGTAATGTGAACTTTGGTACGGTATTAAGAAAGGAACTTCTAATAGAGTTTGAATCTGACACCGGATTCTTTTGATTTTCGTAATTATGAGACTAGAATAACAATTCATTACAAGACTTAAATCTCTCAACTGATTTCGTATCTAGATATAAATATTCACTATTCTTATGTAATTTAAAAGTTATCCTTAAAAAATTCATTATGGTATGTTACCGATATTACATGAATAGAATGATCAATCAATAACTTATGCTTGTTTATGTGAAATTATCAAGTACTACTATTAAACATAGGTAGCAGTAATTCATAAAATCACTACTGGTACCATACTCAAACAGTTACAACAATTTTATTAAAAAAAAAGAAGCCCATATGAAATCAATCTATTGAATTCTAGTGAAAAAGCAATTCAACTTAAAAAGTTCTGCTCAGAAGGCAGCAATCATAGATTCTCAAAATTATGAGTATGATAAGTTTTGTTTAGTTCATACATGCCATAATTTCATAAACTATATCAAAACATATGCTGATTATATGTCATTCAAAACAAAACATAGCAAAGTTTTAAAGTTTTTAACAATTCAACAATTTTATGTATGAAATTGCATAACTACTTGCTGGTGAAACAACAGAAAGTAGAGGGTTTACTGTCGCTAAAATATCATTTGGCACTAAGCTGTGTAATCATTCAGGTCTATGTACTTGTAAAACTATTAAAACCCAATTATAGTTTTTTTTTTACTTCCATGTTAAGGAATATATTTATAATACTTGAGGTAAAGGAGAATTATCAGTAAAACCTACATCATAGGTTTTCTCCTCTTGACCTGTTTCAAAAGCTGTAGGCCTGAGTAATTTTTATTGAAACTCCACTTGCATGCAATTTTCCAGCAGTAAGCTTAATGTACATTTCTTTACAGGGCTACAGTTTTTTTCCCAGTATTTTTATGAATGTAAAATAATGTTTGTATAGGACCTGCTGGTGATTCCTAATTTTAACATTGTAAGCTTAAAGTCGTAAGGATTAACCTGATTTTAATAAATTGAGCATTATATTTGTGCAAAAACCGATATTAATATGAAATTATAACCAATAGGCCTATTTGTTAAGGAACATTAGGTGGTGCATCAGCTTCCAAGCCAGCAGCCTGTCGCTTGAAGCTTTGTTTGAAAGCTAAATTAAAAACCATACCAAGAGATAGAGTTATACATAAAGTAAGATTTAATATAAAGTTATGCTTCAGTTCTTCCTGAAATTTGCTATATACCATTATCACTATCATGCCAAAAATCTGAGATGGTATAAGAACTGTGGTTGTAATTGGTCCTATAGGTTCTGGATATGTTTCCTCTGCAACGTAGTCCAATACCACAGGAAGGTAGGCTCCTATCATACCGCTATAGAAGAAGAAAATTTCATTTTAAGAACAAGCATTCTACTACATGTCTAAGGTACAATTAACAAGCAATCAATCATGCAATGAGTAGCATATTAGACAAACCTCCTGTTAGGAGTACCGGTACCTCTGCTTCAGCGGGTTAATCTAACATGAGTTTTTTTTTATTTTATAGCTACTAAATGCAACTCAAAACACATGGATTAAACTTACCCAAAATGAGATTCTCTGTAACCATTTAACATTTGTAAAAGCAAATAGTGTAAATAATTTCTTTTTCAAAAATATAACAATAATAAATGAAAATGAATGAAATGAAAATAGCCATAATGTCCTGTGAAGGGCAAAGGCCTCCTATCGAATAGGGAAAGCTCATTTACACTAACGTGGTGAGCTACTTCTCGTTAGGTGTTGTTCATACATAATGGCACCTTTTTACTGGTTATGTTGTGGTATACTATTTAGTCACTCTTGGGTAGAAACACTGTTACACTTTTACACTATAGCACACTTCAAATGTTCTTAGTTTAAATCTGCAAACCATTTGTTCAGACTCCAGCTAATCATTTCCTTTTTTAGTACATGGGCCTATGGGAGGGCAATAAATTCACACAAACTAAGTCAGCATTCCATAAGTATTCTTCCTAAACAATAACGTACATGCTGATCATTGGACATGATTGAGATATTGACATGATCTGATGGTACAGAATTTTTATGTTTAGAAGTAGAAAAATTATTTAGTTCGGAAGAGCATATTTTAGTGAATTTCACTGAAATTTTGAGTTCGGCATTTTATGAAGTTAAGATCAATGATCAATGATCAATGATCAATGATGGGAAGTAATTGAATAAAAGTAATCAGATTACATGTAACAATTCCATTTTTTGGTCCCATTTTCTTGTAATTATTACTTTTTTGAAACGTAATTTTCACTTGTAATTTACTTCAGGAAATAAAATTGTAATCATTACATTTTAGTACTCGTTAGTAGTAGTATCATTCTCACTTGTTATATCATCATTGCTTTTTTGGCAACTAATATCCAAATTAGGGGTAATGTTAATAAGAAGTTACTTAATGTGTCTGGAAATATTGGTATAGATGTGTTTTTTGTTTGTTCATTAATAATTTGAGACTTTCTATTGTCCCAAGCAGCTTTACCACTGAATGGCCCAATAGTTTATGGCCTTGTTCCCAAAACAAAAAACAAACAAACAAATAAACAAAAAACAAAAAAGGAATTTTAGGTACTGCCATTTTGTAAAGTAATTGCAATTGTAATTGTAATTTTACTGATTACTTTTTGAAAAAGTAATTTGTAATTGTAATTAAGTAAAATGTCTCTCAAGTAATTGTAATTTGGCCCAATTACTTTCTTTTTGTACTTTTCCTATCACTGTCAAGGATAAATATTTGTGAATTAATACAACAGCATTAGCTTGCTTTGCACATTATTACGAGTATTCAATGATAAAATATGGAGCACATGAGGCTCAAAGCCCAGAACTGCCTATAGGAATAACAACCAGAATAGAGACTTCAGACACACAAAATGGAATTGTCAAGTTACTAGGATAAGCTAAGCATCCCAGATATAGGAGTATGTGTTTGTATCACCTGACCAGCTCCCCCATTTCTAGCATAAAGTTTCTTTAAGTCGTTTTACAATTATCTCAGAATCAAAATATGGGCTACTTACCCAAAAAGGAACACTGATACAAAAAGAATTTCTTTAGTCCATCTGAAGTGCAGGGATGATACAAAGAGAGTAAATCCAACCACACTGAAAAAATAGGCTCCAAAAGTAATCCACCTGAAATAAAGAAGAAGTGAAGTTAGAAATCAATCTCTTAGTTTAGCAACTCTTCTGTTTTCTCTCACAGGATTCAAATGATTAGAAATAATAATCTTTCATAACTGGAAGACACAAAACTGAACCGAATGTTACACATTTAGTTTTAATTTAACAGTTTACAGGAATAATATTATGAATTTTTCTAACCCTATGCTAATTGCTGTAAATAATTGTAGATAAGTAACATGTTTATAGAAACCTTCATAATTATTTTTCAGTTTACTTTGTTATGGAGGAATTATGAAACTCTTGCTGAGTAATCATTGTAGGTTGCCATATAGGCCTAATTAGCAAGAGCTTCATTTGATTTATTTCTTCCTTAACACCATAACAGTGATGGACATACGTAGATTAATGGTTATTCCTATGGTAGACAGATAGATAGATGAAATAAATAGACATTTACTAATTTACTATATATCTTGAAAATTTAATAGATCTGATAGGCAATTTTATAAAACATCTTTCAAATTTTAAATTGTGTGGCCTTTTAGTTGTGAAGTATTTGAGAAATGTCTATTCAAAACTTCATTAGTCCAACTCTCACATTTTAGTTTGAAGCAGATTACATTATCTGAGGTGGTCTGTATGATACTATTAAACATTTTGGTTTCAAATCGTAACTTTTACAGTTTAAAAGAGCCTCAAATATGGGTTTTGACTGAAAACACAAACATACCAGTGCTTGATTTTGAAAAAAAATTGTGGTGTATCCCTCTCCAGACTTGACCCCACAGAAAATAGGTGGTGTGATACATTTTGAGATGTAAACAATAGACTATTTCACTCATACGCCGTGTGACCAATAAAGTTTAGCAATTCCTCAGATATATCAATCACAGTACTTTATCTTATAATATCCTTCTTTGGACCGCGAGGATGCAGGTTTATCTGATAAAACATCAGCTTGTTACTGGATATGTAAGGCATCAACATGCAGTGATTAATATTCATAATAGGTTTTCAGATTTTTGGTTGGTTGAAAAATCAATCTACTCTCTTCAGTGTGGCTATTAGATGATGTTCCTGGGGAAATGCAAATTGAAATAATAAGTCTCTCTTAACTGTGTGCTAAAAAAAATTAGTGATGTTGGAGTCTCTGATTTCTATTCCAAATATTTCAATAGAGCCTGTTTTCCACAAATGTTATTCTCTTGCTTTAAAGATTATATCTCTTCTTACCTATGTATGTGAGCAACTTTTTTCAAGACTTAAGACTGTTAATGTAAAATTAGAACCTTAATAACCAACTCCCTTCTAGAGAACTCAGTAAGAATTGCTAAATTACAGACAAAACCAAACATAGAAAAGTTGGTGAGAAACAAATAGTGGCAGGTTTCTCACTAAAGAAGATTTTTATAAGCATAATATGTCCTTTTGACAAGAATAATTTTTGTTCTTCTAAGAGAAAATCTTCTGTATTAGTTAGTATTAAGGAAAAAAATATATTCAAGTCATGGGTATGTAGGGCTGCAAACAACATTTCTATTCTTCCATGCAGTTCTCGAATCTTCCTGTATCTTAAAGGTTGCCCTTGAGTAGCAACAGCTTGAACACCTACCTCTCTCTCTCGAAGCCTATGCCCCCATGTTGGGGCGAAGGTACTCCAAGTGGAGGTTTCTGTTTACTGATGTGACTTTTGTTACGTTTATTTTCCTAGAGAGGGCAGAGGGACAGGTGGTAAGCCCCTTAACCCCCCTCTGGAAACTAAGGTATTACTTGGACGTGAAAGGGCCGAGAAATTTTGTCCAGAGGCTCTAATTTAGGCTTCAAGTTCTTTTACTTGCCCTAAATCTACGACATGGGCCCCCAGCTTAAAGTCCCTCCCGGAGGACTCCATGCCCAGGATTTTTACGTCCTGAAAAACCCATCGACTGTGGCCGGGTTTGATCCTGCGACCTTCAGATCTAGAGGCGGGCGAGCTACCTCTAGACCACCGCAGCAGACTTGAACACCTATGCTCCAAGTTAATGATTTACAAACTGAAGTTTTAACTCTATCTTTAGTTTACTAACAAAGTTTCACACAGTGATCTACAGTATTGGATGTAAAATTTGTTTGAATCTTGTATGTCTTTTGCTTGGCACTGCGAAGTCCAGAAAGGAATATAGATTTTATTTGAATAGGAGGAGAGAAACAAAATTTTATTTCCTATCTAAATTCTGTATAGATTAGTTAGTTACTTGGGAATGCTGATTACTTAGCAAGTTACTATTACTTAATACTAAAACCAGTGAAGGCTATAGATACCAGTATAATAGAGTTTGACTTACTTGTATTTATGAGTCCTGTCGCTGAGCCATCCCAGAAGAAAACTAAAAGGTATTCCAGCAACAACAAACAAACCACCAAGCCATCCTGCCAATACATCTGCATCCTGAAAAGAGTTTATTCATAGATTAATACCTTGCTAACGAGCACTGTATCAATAGGGACAAAACAATTTGAGTGTGAGGGGTATTTTGAAAGTTAATGCCCATGATCAATCTGAAAAGTCTTTAAGGCCTCAAATTTAAATGGCATTTCCAAAAGAATTGTGTGGAACAAATGTTGTGATCTGTTTCTGTACATTTCTGTAAATTTTTAGATAGGCTTACAATAATGTACATTTTATGTACTTAATATGAAAATCAAACTAATAGCATATTTTTATGTTTTTGACATTTTATGACTATAGAATACAAGACTACACTTTGGTTTACATTTGCCAGTAAAATACCACTTATAAAAAGTAAATAAAAAGGGCATAACAGTAATGAACAGGGTAGGTAATTAACCAAGCCACAAATTAAAGAGGCACAAATGCATTATAACCATCCGGTCAAACAAACTTGTGGGGATCTATACAAAAATCATTGCTGTTTATGATAACGAATGACATTTTGAAATCACATCTCAATTTTTGTCAGTTTGAAAGACAATGGAATTCAAGAGAAAACACTTCATCTCCAAACATAACACAATTGTCATTAAGTTTCATATTATTTTAGGATGTAAGGGTAGGGAAATATGTCAAAGCTGTAAATTCAGGAAGAAATTTTGTCCAGGGATGCCTGGGGCTCTCCACAGGAATCTGTCTTTTAAGTCTTTTAACCTTGCCATATCATGACAAATTAGCATGCTCCTTATCATAGCCTACTAGTTACCTATTGATTTGTTATTTAAGTGGAACTTGGAACTTTCAGTGATGGCAATGAAGAGTGAAATCCTTTCTTACCGTACTAATGAAGAGGCATGTTTCACATGAAGAAAAAATTCAAGTGGTTAAAATATTATAAACTTATATTGCTAGATCACATTACAACAAATACCATAATATCCCATCCCAGATACATTTGATTGTGATTATAATTTATTTATAAATCAAATTTCTACATAAACATTTATTTATTTACTTATTATTATTATTATTATTATTATTATTATTATTATTATTATTATTATTATTATTATTTCTATTTATTATTATTATTATTTTTTTTTTTTTTTTTAATTTTAATACAACTTTATTTATATTCCTTTGAGCATTAAGACTGACCATATCAGGAGTTCAGGTTCCATGTGTGTACATGTAGAAAAGGCAACTGTTGACTCTCAACTATTGTATATTGTTGGTGTGTTTTTTGCCATCAGTAAATTTCAATTGATATTAATTTTAATACAGGATGAAATAGTGAGTATGATTCATACATAGTAAGTAAATATCCAATTTGGAATTTGCCTTTATGACTGGGGAAACCGTGGAAGAAAAGAAGAAAAGAAAAAAAAAAAAAAAAAAAAAAACATGTCAAATTGGCCAGCCATGGGATGCGAGTCCAAGTTGTTACCATCTCTTTGCCACCTCGCTCGGTTGTTTAATTTTGTATAAATAATAAAATCATTTAGTATAAGCTCCCATTTAAGGTAAAAAATATTCTTCAGTGTATGTTTTTGTTTGAAGCAAACCCCCTTTTAAGGAAAACACCCATTTAAAGGAAAAATTTAGTCCTCCCGAATTTTGTTAAGAGATGTTTTCCTGTTTTAAGTTTGTTAGTTTATAGGAAGAAGATAATTATCTTTGCACTTATTATATGCTACTTACCTCATAATAATGAAGGATCATAGTATCCAGTACAGTAGAGAAGGCATTAAATATTCCTTGATTTACAGCTATTGCAAGGGCAATGACTGTGTAATTCAGATTTCCAAACAGATAAAACTTGCGTAATAGTTTGTAGTAAAATTTTCCAGTGTCTGGTACTTCTACATTTTGCTGTCTTAATGCCTGCTGACGACTAGGTGGTTGGGTGGGTTTATTGTCAAAATCTAAATAGAGAAAGATAAATTTCATATTAAACTCTTGTTTAACAGTAAGTTAGGTCTCATCTCAACAGTTAAGATGCTTAATTTTTTGTTCCACATTTATATATCCATTTGTTAATCTGGAAAGGTAGAAGCAGACTAAAAAATTCAATGCCATAGCTGTGATTTGAACCGCAGATCTCTATGCCACTGCTTTGCCACTTCAGCTACCGTGTCATTAACATTAAGTTCTCCAACTAACTCACATAATCAAATTAATCACAATTTGATTTAGAAAGGTTTTAATTTTTGTATAGGGACGTGAAGAGACCATACTAATAATTTAAAGTATTCACAATTTCAAATTAAGTTCAACTACACAATAATAAACTTCCAGAAAACATTAAATTATGTGTGCAGCTATTTGTCAATTAAGGCGTTAGGTCAAAAATTTAACGTTAGTGAATATTTTTTAATATAACATCACAATTTCTGCTATTTAATATAACTGAAAATCTAGACAAAGAAAATCCTTAACCCAGTAAAGAAAACACAGCCTTGAAAGTGTTAGCAGACTCCAAAATTGTGCTCAAAATTTTCCATGACATTTAGGCAGAGACAATAGGATATTGTGGAACACCCACCCTCCACCCCTAAATATACATAGGGTACTAGGAAGAGGAATATTGATGATCTGCCAGGAGTAAAACAAGGAACCCAAAATATGATTCTGTAAGGTAATGTTTTGTAAAACAAAAATGTATGTCCTGATTATATTATTTATTAAAAGGTATTGAAAGAAATATATTTCCCAAAATCTGTAAGTAACAAAAACTTGTCAAAGCAATTTTTGAACAACAATATATGATAACAGTAGTATAACAATGACTGATACTATGTGGTGCTGTGCTGACATGTTGAACAACTGGGATGATTCTAACTAACTCTACCAATGCCGGGCTAAAACAGTACATGAGATTCGCTTAGCTAACCCTACACAACAAATTTCCTATATATGAGAACCTTTCACCCAATAGCTCTTTGTCAGGCTCACAGCAGTAAATAGGCAAGAAACCTAATTCCCTTCCCCCTCCGGCAACTGTGTGTGCCTAGGCTACAATATTTTGAACTTTTAGCTTTACAATTTAATTTTCTTGCACTTTCATGTAATTTTTGCAGCTAGTTTTTTTGCATGTTTGTTATCTTAATGAAGACTTATCAATAGGGTTCGGATGTTTATGACCTAAAAAAGGGGAAAATATGACTGCAATATGACCTTAAAAATTACTAAATATGACCCTAAATTACACTAAATTATTACATCACATTAATTCAATCATAATCTCTTTTTAACAACTTTACTGGTGGTTTACAGTTTTACTTGTAAAGAACTTCTAATCTGTGACATGAAGCTTTCCCAGTGTTGAGAATTTATTATTGTTTCTCGGGCTTCCAACCGGGGGAGTTGGAGATTTGGTTCTAAGCTTTTGGCAGCTATCTCTGCTGCCATCTTCTGGGAGAAGTGAGCTGGATTGGAAACAAAAACTGCTCCATGTATAGGAAAAGACTGGATATAATAGAACAGGTGGGTATATAGTATATCCAGTCTTTTCCTACATTCGAAGCAGTTTTTTCCCAATCCAGCTTACTTCTCTCAGAAGATGGCAGCAGAGATAGCTGCCGAAAGCTTGAAACCAAACCTCCAACTCAACTGGTTGGCAGCCTGAAAAACAATAATACAACTTCCAATCTCTTAATGTTTCCAGATACCACTGCAAATGTGAACTGAAAATATCTTTAAAGCATGTCTATTGGAAGTTGTTACAACAACGAGGAAGAGATAATTGTGCTATTACATGTTATTGTCCAGTGGTGATATTCAAACAGTTTAACAACCGGTTCTCATCGGGGTATTTGATGTTGATTCGAAATAGCCCAATGTGCTATTTTGTCCAGTGGCGCCAACTTATATGGGCCTGTGGGGCTCAAGCGCACCCAATAATTTGCTGTGAATTATCTTAAATATTTATTATAATAATTATTAGGCCTATTATTACGAAAAAATCACGTTTAGTCGGTGCAAAACCAAAATCAGGCTAGCCTATAGGTTTATACAAGCGTTGACACAAGTAACATGATCTCCCTTGTTTCAATTAACTTAGCCTATGGTACGATCGTGATCATTTGCAATTGTTTCTGAATCCTTCAAATTTATAGCCTACGACAAATTTACTCTGTTAATGCCAGTTTTCCCAGCATTATCCGAAATACTTTTTTTCCGCTTTGAAAAGACTGAAGACGTTATTACGTTCGACAATATTATAGAGAAGAGTTAATTTCACACATTGCTCTTCTAAGTGTAACCCTACATACGGATAACGGGGAAAAGTTGGTTTTCGATTTTGCTTGTTGAAGAATTTATAGAGAGAAGTACTGTACATGTAGGCCTACAAAATGCAGTGCTACTCAATAGTTATTGCTTGTTTTACTTTATTTTAATTTATTTTATTTTATTTTATTTTATTTTAGTTGTTACCTAATATCTTTCCTCCAAA
The DNA here is from genome assembly GCA_964059195.1 of Ectobius pallidus. NCBI lineage: Eukaryota > Metazoa > Arthropoda > Insecta > Blattodea > Ectobiidae > Ectobius > Ectobius pallidus. The sequence continues at coordinate 107,466,392 of CAXKWD010000007.1, read as the reverse complement.
GGTCCCCATAATAATAAACTTTGAAGAATTAAATTAGAGTCCCACCCGGGAGGTGTTGGTAGCACGGTTGCCTTCCACCTTGTCGGCCAGTGGTTAAAAGTTTCCAACTTAACCGCACGCCCACTACCTATGGTGGTAGTCCACCGCTAGCGAACATAAATGGTGTGTTTTGGTTCTAGCAAATTCATATATGTATTATCACTGTTGTCGATTGGCGTTAATCTGATCTTGGAAAAAGGCAATCACTCATTGTGAAACTACCGGTTCGGAGAACCTACAAGATATTTAACAACCGGTTCTTGCGAACCGGTGCGAACCGGCTGAATATCACCACTGTTATTGTCCCTTCACATTTGAGTTACAGTAAAACCAAAATATTTGTGTCTTTTTCGGAGAAAATTTAAGTTGACAATTTAGTGCACATACTGCATAATTGTGCTCTTTTATCAAATTTATAACTGAAATAAGACGTAAAATTACAAATATGACCAAAATATGACCAAGACCATGAAAATGACCCAAATATGACTTAATATGCAAAATAAAAAGTCTGATTAGGTTAACAAATGTGCAATTCATTCTTAATTTGTGTTTGCGGCGAGAATGGACATCTGAATAAAAATATGTTATGACAAACATCCGAAACCTACTTTTTAGTATTATTAATTTTAGGTTTCTGCATGACTACCCCTACAATTCCCTTATAAGGTATCTTTAGTTTGGTACTGGTATGAAATGAACCTTAGTTTTTTGTACTTACAAATATGGGTTGCTATATAAAGGACAAGCGATACTGTGAAGGTCATGAATAACATATTTTTCAGTCCCCTATGAATTTCATTCATACTGCCATCTTCATCCACCATAGCAGAAGGTACAATAAAGGCTAAAGCATTGCCAATCTGAAAGAAAAAGTTTAATATTAAATGTGATCTTGTACAAACTGTGTAATAAAGTCAAATTAGGTCCTACTTAGTTTAAATATGGCTATCATCCATTAACTTCAATACCTGTTTAACCACTTTCAGAATAAATTGCCAAACAGTCCATAAGTAATGATAATTCTTTCACACTGGCCATGTGTAGGCTAAGATGGAAAGGTGAAGTCAGACTGAAAAATTCACCTTTCCAGTCCATAAGTAACTTATTCTGGATGGGGTTCACTTCATTCTTTAAAACAAAGCTCAGCTTTGAGGAACAGGGCAGACGAGGTAATTACAGAGTTGATGTTAATGAAAAATATATATATATGAATTTAGGTTAAAACAGTATATTTACAATGAATATGCATACAAAGATAGTAAGAGAGACTTGAAAGGGTTAAAATAGTTACTTGAGATGGCAAAGAATTTAATTATTACTTTTGTAAAATACAGTAAGTAAGTAGAGTGATCCCTATACAGGCCATGGAGGCCCAGAGGGTTCCAGGAGGTTGAGGCTCCCAGATTTTGGATAGTCGGCACGTGAAGGTGGTAAGGTTGTCAGCCTTATGCTTCGGCCGCTTTTACACCCAGGGTTGCTCCAGGTACTCATTTCAGTTAGAGGCTGTGTCGACCCCAGGGCCATAGTGCCACCAGAAAGATTATGCCAATTGAAAAACTCCAACGACCTCATCAGGATTTGAACCCGCGACCTTCTGGTTTGTAGCACAGCACCTCAACCACTACGCTATGGAATACCTCTTTGTAAAATACAGCAAAGCAGAAATACAGATTATCACAGAACTATTAAACTATTTTTTTTTTTTTTTTTTTTTTTTTTTTTCATTTTTGTTTAAGCCAAATCTTTCCAGAAAGCAGTGGAATTTTCTGAAATTGTACCAAGGCTGAAACCAGTTAGGCCTACTTGAATCTGTTGAAGTTAGTATTTTTCTATGAAATATGGTTTTGTCTTATTATAGATTTTCATTTCCAGATTTATTTCAAGTTGACCTTTGTGCTTTTCAAAAGGTGTCCTCCTTATATATCAGACTTAAGCTGATTGAACACTGAAACACTAGAATGCGTAGTTTAAATTAGCTGCAGTCTTGATTCACATAAAGACATAGTAGGCTACTCAATGGTGGAATTAAATAGATTTCATTTGATATGGTAGTCATTCCTTCTTTAAAAATGTATGTAAATTGTTTTTCCTCTAGAAATAATTTGTAATTGAACCTCAAAGCTGGCATAACTTTAACTCCTGTTTTGGGATCAAGTCCAAGATTTAATAAGATATGAAATTGCAGATTCATCAGTCTTTGAAAAAGTCCATAGTATCAACAAGATTGGTTTTGGTTCTAGGCCTACACTCTTTTGCATAACAAACATATTACAAAGATGTGTTAAGTTGTACCATCAGCTGCCTGACAGCAATAGATCATAAGATAGAACTAGAAACTATCAATAATTAAAAACAATTTTCCCGAACTCATAATTTTTACCGTATGAAATAAAAATAGGCAGGTGGGTTATATTTTGGAGTCTCTTATGATTATATTAAATTGTTTCTTGTCTTTTTTTGCTTTGCCCACAAATATTTTCAATGCTTTTGTTCAGTTGCCATGTGTCATTATAAGCATTGTGCTCAGTTACTGTATCCATTGTGCAAACAAAAAATATAAATATAGGTTAATCTAAAAAAATAATATTTTGGTTCCACATTTAAGTATTCATTTCTTAATATGGAAAGGTTGAGTCAGACTGCAAAAAATCAATGCCATAGCTGGGATTTGAACCGCAGATCTCTATGTCACTATGTCATTTTCAATGATTGCAATGATTGTATGCAATTTGACCAGTACCAGTACCGGTATGCCATTGGGTCTTTGAAACCAGAGCCACTATTCCATACCGGTGTACACCACATCAATTCCCTCACTGGAATTACTATAATATTCAAAAGGCCCTACTGGTAATAGGCTTATTAGTACAGTCTGTAGCCTACTTACCATGCTTCCAACAACTCCAGCTGAAGTTACTAACCCCACATGTTCTGCTTTGAACCAGACAGCAGCAAGACAGGGAGGAATACTCGTTGCATATACACCAGAGACAGCAACAATAGATTGTCCAGCAATCGATACCCAGAATGGAATTGGAAAAAAGACTCCAATGTATTTTACCCCAGCACCTAAACATGTTCCACCTGTCCCCATTAGCATGCACCATCTCAGCCCCTGGAACAAATAAAGTGTTTTAAATAATGTGAACTTGCCCTGCACAATCAACATTTAGTTTTAATCTTCTGCACAAAGTATTTATATACAGTAGGCCTAATGTGAGTAGAAGTTCATATAAACAAATCTCTTGCAACTGAGAAGAAGACACCTCCATGAGGCATGAAATTAAATAAATAAAATGATCTTTAAAAATCTGTAGATTGATGAAGATATTTTATTCTTTAACGGTATTGTAATATATGGATCGAAACATGTAACTTCCTCTATCTTTGATATCCTGACTTTAGACTACTTGGCCACATAGACATGTCCCATATCAATGTATTTTGATCTTGCAGGACGTAAATAAATAAATAAATTGTGGGATAGCACATTCAATTGTCTACACCCAACCCAAACCCATTATGTTCACAAGAAAGGTTTAAAGCGTAAGCTTTTCCGAGAGATGTATTTATAAATATCCTTCAGAAAATTTATAAAAAAAAATTGTACAAAATAAAAGTTTTATCTGCTGCCGTGGGTGCCTGACTTCCATTCCGGTGGTATGGTTTGATAACACAGACAACATTTTGTTTTCATATGATTGTTAGTTCTGGAGCTGGGCTGTTTACAAGCATACACACAAACATATTTCTGAAAATAGTATTTTTGGATTCAGGGGATCTCGAAACATTTGTTTATGTTAAAACTCAACTTCGAATTTTGAGGTCGAACACAGTACTTCTTCTACTTATAGTACCTATGGTAGGGGGCAAAAGAAGTAGTGAATGCAAAAAAGGGATTAATGCTGCAATTAGCCAAATAGCTTATTTTGAACCATCGTAATTATTATTTCTAAAGTTCTAAAAGTTTATTTATAATATATAGACCCTACTATAATAAAAATATATTTAAATGAAAAATAAATTGTGACCAAGAGGGCTTTTGACCTACTGTTTTGCATGGAATGACCCCATTGCTATTAATAAATATAATTTTCATATCACATGCCACTCAACTAGGTTTGCCCACATATACGATACACCACTCCACAGAAGGAACTTGTGTTTTAGACCAAGGTGCAATGGAACAGCAGGGGTTAACTAATGGTATCATTGTAAAAATAAGGAAACCTGTGAAACATAAATGAAAGTCAACAATCAAACAAGTCTTAAGAATCTGAACAACTCTTATAAGTTTAACTTTATAAAAAAAAAAAAAATGAGGTAGTATCAAGGTATAATGGAGGTAAATTAAAAAGTTTTCATTCTTTTAGGTCTATAAAGACAAGCGTCCGAACACCCTATTACATGTTAATGTTAAAATGATGTGTACACGATAAGGAAGAAATCATAGAAAACTGATGGTTTCATTTTGCATATTGTTGCATATTTTGTTAGTTTTGCTTGATATTAAAATACTTGTGCATGTTTTGTTTTGTCACATTTTTAATGAAATATTTATTTTACACTGTGCATATCTCAGTTAATTCAAACATTTACAGCATATGTTTTCAGAACGAACTATGAACCGAGTACATAATCTAATGTATTCAGAACTGATGCATAATATTAAAGCGACATTTCACTTAACATTAGTTTTCAGTTTACTAAAATTTGTAGCATTTATCTTGCTTAATAAAAGTTTTATAATGTAATACATGTAATTCAGTTAACAAGAGAATGTAAAGCATTAAAATTACTTAAATGACAAGAGCATACTTTACTGGTTATGGAGCATATTTTAAAAAATTTATTCACAGAAGAAAAGTTCAAAGCCAGTGATTTTTAGTTTGTGTTCTTAAAAAAACCATAGAAATCTTATAGTAATCTAGTTTTTCTGGAATGTGTCCGAAACACTGAGAAAATGAGAATTGAGTACCGGTATGTCACATTTATATCTTACAAATGGCAGTCTCTGAACAGAAAATGGCTGTTCAAAGGCGAGAATTATGAGTGGCAGTGATTGCACATCGTTTGTGGGCTGCAATAGTGGCACAACTAAAAAAATCAGAAGCTGAGATAAATGAGTTTGAAGTTTCACCTTGTGTTGAAATGCATCATTCATAGGACTCATTGATGGAATAAGTGGCAAACGGTACTAAATAGCTCCGTAAGGGTTCAGTTAATAATAACATCATAAAAATTTTACCCCCTCACCCTCCTTGTTGTTTTCAGGACTGATGTTTTGAGATGTGCCACTATTGCTGAATGTTTCTAATACATTACGTTGGCCTATCTTGGAAGTTTGTGGATTATGAAACGAATGTACAGGCAAAAAAAGTAAGCTTTATTATTGATGTAAACAAATTATTAATAAAGTGTAATGAGTAACCAAGTTGCAATACCAAAACCATAACTATAATGGCATAAGTTTCATAGTGAAATCTATTGTTTCAATTGTAATCAGTAACCAAGTTACAACACAAAAAAATAATACAAAATAAATAAATATCCATACCTTTGAAATGTTAGAATGTAGAAGGTTAAGTAACAATTTGGTCAACTATGGGTGTTCTAACTCTGAAGATCGTCTAAATTTTTCATTGATATTGGAAGAGGTTTGATATAATTCTTTGTCATTGTATTGTGAATGTTCCAATACTACATTATTAGTCATCACAACATAAACAAGAAGCAATACCATGGAAATCCATTACTTTATGCAAGTTCAAAGTGATACCTATTCTTAGGATTCAAATGTTAGGCGATCAAAGTTTGTAGATCGTCGAATTTCTTCTTAGATATTGGAAGAGGTTTGCTGTAAGCTTTTTTCAGTGTTGCTTCCTGAAAAAATTGCAAACTCCTTGTGGATCTTGAGGCTTCGATGTTCACAGTTTAAAACTCTTTTTGTTTGAAAGAAGTTTTGTAGAAAAGCAATCCAATGATTGGTTTTCTTCCTTCAGTACAGAAATGTTGTTGAAGAGGACTTTATCATTGTCAGTGTTTACAACAAAATTATGAGATGTCCTATATGCGAGGTCCTTTACATCAACAAAATCATCATATCCCATTTTGAACAGTTGGAAAGGTTTGCCTTTTTTGCTTGCCATCTTAATTAAAGTTGCGTATTGTGATGGGACATAGATTGGACCTGATTTCAGTGATCTCTGAATACTTTTTTTTATAACAGAGTGAACACAATCAGCTTCATTTTGTGTGTGTTCCACAACCAAAAATTTGTGTTATCCTTTTAATTTGAAATCTTGACACGGCGTACAAGTAACAGGCAACAATGTATTTTTTTTTTCCCTGTCCGCAGCAATTGTCTGAATACAGTGTTCTCCTCGGCTATTCATGTTAAGCTGCAACAATGGCACAATTAGAGATGTCCCGCAGAAAACAATTAAATACTTCTGCAACACTGGCACAACTTGAAAAGTGTCACTATTGCAGCCAGAGTAAGTAACAAAACAGAGCATGCAACAGTGACACTTCTGCCATTTGTTGGTAGAATAATGTACTATAAGATATGCTGCTGTTGCTGCTGGAAAGTAGACCAATCTGCAATTCTGAAGAGTGCATTAACTCAAAATTCGTAAATTTTGAGTTGTGCCGCTATTGCAGCCCACGAGCGATATGGATCGTGTGATTCAGAAACAAAGCTAGGATTCCAGACTTGATGGTGATCAACTGTAATATCACTGTTTCTAACCTAACTGCCACATACCTTCCTCTACATGTCATTATTGCACTAATATCTATATTCCTAACCTAACTGCAACAAACCTAGCACTACATGTCACTAACACTGATTATCACTATTCTTAACCTAATTGCCACTTACCTAGAATCTGAAGTTTGCATGTAATGCGAGGCAAAAGTGTGTGGAATGCGTAATGAATAAAACTACACCCAAGATATTAGATATTATGAACTTCGCACAGATTACAACAGAAGATAAAAAATATATTTTATTTCCCAACTTTTACTCAGTGGAGGAGTTTCTGTCTGAATATTAGTACTTTTTAAGCAATTAATTAACTTTTCTTTTCAATTTACATTTTGTATTGTATTTATGTTCACTTTGATATGTTGCATATTCTTTTACTGTGTTTTGGGATCTGAAACACATTAGTACATTACCAAACTATTTGCACCAAGTGAAGGAAGTTTAACTTAATCGGAAAAGTAACTTATTGTACCATAAAGGACCGCATAGCTATAAATCCTGATCAGATCACTTTCCTGGCACTATGGTTATCTTGTTAAGATAAACAAATGTCTTGGGGTGGCTGCATGACAAAGCTTTGGTTCTCAACAATCTTGTACTAATTCGATATATTTCTTCTCCAAGTCTGAGTAGCCTATTGATTTTTCCGGTAAGAATAATTTCTCTACTGTGATGAACTGTTGATATATTATCGAGGCAGTCTTCCGCACCACTCGAATGTTGTGGGGAAACCAGGCCAAGGCGGCAGGTGTCTTATATATTGGTTACTTTGAACAAAGTAAATAGGATGTAGAGTCTGTTTTGAGTCTGTGATCTCTTTTGTAGTAATTTCAGTTCTATTTCGTAGAACAAAGTTTACATTTAAAAATACATTTTATAAGCCTATACTGTATTAACTCACTTTCTCTATGAATGTTTTTGCTTTTTCCTATTACTATATTAAAAAGGGTATCTGTATTTAGTACTTACCCGTTTATCTAGTAGATCCATTGCTTTAAGTCCAAATGCAATATACACAGCCATGTATACCAATGATGTTAAGTCTACATACACTTTTTCAACGTTGAAAAATTTCATTATTATGTCTTCTATTATGCTGTACTGCACCCACTGGAAAGAATTTATGAGGGCAAACAAAATAAAAATTATGAGCATAAGTACAGCCCTATTTTCTTGCTTGTATTGATTAATATCCAAGAGAGCTTCATGATCATTTCCGTCTGTTTCTTCTACGTTCTCGTCGTTTTCTCCACTATCACTTCCGTCTGCGTCTTCTTCGTTCTCGTCGTTTTCATCACAATCACTTCCGTCTGGGTCTTCTTCGTTCTTGTCTTCACCTTCTTTAGGAAGAGGCATGTTTTCGACTTTTTCTGGAGGAGGTTTCTTATCGGCTTCTTCAGGAGAAGGGTTCTTATCGGCTTCTTCAGGAGAAGGGTTCTTATCGGCTTCTTCAGGAGAAGGGTTCTTATCGGCTTCTTCAGGAGAAGGGTTCTTATCGGCTTCTTCAGGAGAAGGGTTCTTATTGGCTTCTTCAGGAGAAGGGTTCTTATTGGCTTCTTCAGGAGAAGGGTACTTATAGACTTCTTCAGGAGAAGGGTACTTATAGACTTCTTGAAAAGGAGGGTCATTTTTGGCTCCATTTGGAGGGCTTTTTTCGGCAAGTTCAGGAGGAGGATTATTTCCGGTTTCTTCAGGAGGAAGGTCATCTTTGAGTTTTTCAGGAGAATTACCGTTAGGGTCTGTAGGATGAGGTTTATTTTTTGGGTTTTCAGGATGAGGTTTATCTTCGGGATTTTCATGAGTAGTATGTTCAGAGTTTTCAGGTGGAGGATTATCTGATAATTTTTCCGTAGAAGGATTAACTATGAAGTTTTCAAAATGAGGATTTTCTTTGGATTTTTCATGAGAATCATCTTTGGCTTCTTCAGGAGGATGATCGTATTCAGATTTTTCAGAGGAAGGATCACATTTGGGGTTTTCGTGGGTAAGATAATATTCAACTTGTCGAGGTGGAGGGTTTTCTTTGACTGCTTGGAAAGGAGAAATATTTTCAACTTCTTGAGAAAGAGAAATATCTTCGGCTTCTTGAGGAGAAGAAATATCTTCGGCTTCTTGAGGAGAAGAAATATCTTCGGCTTCTTGAGGAGAAGAAATATCTTCGGCTTCTTGAGGAGAAGAAATATCTTCGGCTTCTTGAGGAGAAGAAATATCTTCGGCTTCTTGAGGAGAAGAAATATCTTCGGCTTCTTGAGGAGAAGAAATATCTTCGGCTTCTTGAGGAGAAGAAATATCTTCGGCTTCTTGAGGAGAAGAAATATCTTCGGCTTCTTGAGGAGAAGAAATATCTTCGGCTTCTTGAGGAGAAGAAATATCTTCGGCTTCTTGAGGAGAAGAAATATCTTCGGCTTCTTGCGGAGAAGAAATATCTTCGGCTTCTTGCGGAGAAGAAATATCTTCGGCTTCTTGCGGAGAAGAAATATCTTCGGCTTCTTGAGGAGGAGAAATATCTTCGGCTTCTTGAGGAGGAGAAATATCTTCGGCTTCTTGGAGAGGAAAAATACCTTCTGCTTCTTGGAGAGGAAAAATACCTTCTGCTTCTTGGAGAGGAAAAATATCTCCAGCTTCTTGGAGAGGTGAAATATCTCCAGCTTCTTGGAGAGGTGAAATATCTCCAGCTTCTTGGAGAGGTGAAATATCTCCAGCTTCTTGGAGAGGTGAAATATCTCCAGCTTCTTGGAGAGGTGAAATATCTCCAGCTTCTTGGAGAGGTGAAATATCTCCAGCTTCTTGGAGAGGTGAAATATCTCCAGCTTCTTGGAGAGGTGAAATATCTCCAGCTTCTTGGAGAGGTGAAATATCTCCAGCTTCTTGGAGAGGTGAAATATCTCCAGCTTCTTGGAGAGGTGAAATATCTCCAGCTTCTTGGAGAGGTGAAATATCTCCAGCTTCTTGGAGAGGTGAAATATCTCCAGCTTCTTGGAGAGGTGAAATATCTCCAGCTTCTAGGAGAGGGGAAATATCTCCAGCTTCTTGGAGAGGGGAAATATCTCCAGCTTCTTGGAGAGGGGAAATATCTCCAGCTTCTTGGAGAGGGGAAATATCTCCAGCTTCTTGGAGAGGGGAAATATCTCCAGCTTCTTGAAGAGGAGAAATATGTTCAGTTTCTTGAGAAGTTATATCTTCAGCTTCATGAGGAGAAATATCTTCAACTACATGAGGATGATGTTTTCCATATTGATTAGGAAAAGGGAAAGGACTATCTTTGTTTTGAGAAGAATTCTCCTCGCATTGGAAATCAGACCCAAATCCGCCATCTACATGATCTAGAAAAGGTTGAGGATATTCTATTTGGTTTTGAAGAGGACGGTTATTTTTATGGTGTTGAAGATAATCTTCATGGAATTGAGGATTTTCTTCATAGGACGGAAAAATGTCTTGATGTTTTGATATATTATTTTCAATAATGTCGGCATCTTGCTCCCTTCCGGTTTGGCTACCGTACATTTGCTGAAAGTTATTTTGAGAAATATTTGCAGACTCTGCAAGATCAGAAGAACTTTCCTCTTTAGAATTTGATTGTACGAAACTTTCCTCTTCAGAAGGTGATTGTAGGAAACTTTCCTTTATAGAAGATAATTGTAGGAAACTTTCCTCTTTAGAAGAGGATTGTAGGAAACTTTCCTCTTTAAAAGGTGATTGTAGGAAACTTTCCTCTTTAAAAGGTGATTGTAGGAAACTTTCCTCTTTAGAAGGTGATTGTAGGAAACTTTCCTCTTTAGAAGGTGATTGTAGGAAACTTTCATCTTTAAAAGAGGACTGTAGGAAACTTTCCTCTTTAGAAGAGGACTGTAGAAAACTTTCCTCTTTAGAAGAGGACTGTAGAAAACTTTCCTCTTTAGAAGAGGACTGTAGGAAACTTTCCTCTTTAGAAGAGGACTGTAGGAAACTCTCCTCTTTAGAAGGTGATTGTAGGAAACTTTCCTCTTTAGAAGGTGATTGTAGGAAACTTTCCTCTTTAGAATTTGTTCGTACAAAACTTTCCTCTTCAGAAGGTGATTGTAGGGAATTTTCCTCTTTAAAAGGCGATTGTAGGAAGTCAGTCACCGTTTGGTCATCTAGTACATGTTCTTGAAACGGATGGTCAATGTTATTGTCATCCTCTTGTATCTTCCGTTGATCACGTAGACCGCCAATTTCTAGATACGCAGGCACACTTATACTGGCATCCAGACTAATTATTGTTTCGGTCTCAGACGGTTCACTTACGATTAAATCACATTTGCTGTCTTGTATGTTTTCCTCACCAAAATTATTTTGCCGTTTTGTCGTTATAAACTGTTCAGGCATGTTGTCATTATCTTGACTTATTTGAAGAGAGAGATTATCAGAAATATTATCAAATACTACAGGCTGATGAACAGGTCTATCGTGTACACTCCCGCCATTCTGCATTGCTTCTGGTATGTGCACTTGTTCACCGCCGTTATCACCTGAAACCTCACTATTAGTCATCACAATTCTTTAATCCACAGAAATAACTTCACTTTGTAACTCGAAGGAATCTGAAGCACAGCACCGATCAACGAACGTTCTTGAAACACTGTCACAGCACAACTACAGTTCCGACCTAGCCGCATGGCACACAAAGACACGTTCCACAAACAGCTGATTAATGACGTTTTGAGAGTGCTTTCATCTTCCAGCATTCCTGCATTGATATTTCAAGGATAGTTCTATTATTTTAATGAAGAGATGTATAATATTATTTGAGTATATAATACAGTAACATATCGTAAACATCCTTTTCATTCGCGAAAGAAGAATTGATATTATATTATATCTTAGCGTCACAAACATTTTGTTTTCTGAACTGTCACTTCCTGTTTTATTGAGTACTTATGATGGCGTAGCAGCCGTGGATCAGATGACGTATGAAGCCGATGGCTTGTAAGATATTGCCATATTCTCTCATGCAGAGGGCGTGCTAATTGAAGCCAACAGACACGGTAAAGTCATTACGATGATGTTTCCTGCTTCCTTCTGTAAGAAGGTCAGTGAGCTAAAACTGTGCTTTTCTTCTTCTCGATTATGATAGCATTCGCACAAAACATCGCATGAATGAGTTTCGTCATTCAAGGTCAACGCGATTTATCTGTGGTTAGTGAAATCTGATATAATATCCCATATAACGTTACATAGCGTGGTCGTTTATTGGTATATTATGATTATAAGTTATTCGTTTATGCTTGCTGGTGGTATAAGCCTCCAAAATCACACGTTTGTACATAAAATGGTAAATAAAATGAAGTAATTTTGTGTTTAGTAAGTAAAATAAGGTAATATTGTGTTTACTTTTTTAGCTCATACGTGCGTTCCAAGCGGTTATGCGGGTCCTACAAGAAAATGTGATACAGATTTTGAAGAGCAAGATGACGTGAAATTTGGCAAATTTTCGTAAAGAAAAGAAATTACCCATATAATCCCGTAATTTTTTACAAGTTCTCTACATAGGCTATAGGCTATTACTGTGCTTCGCTCAGTTGCTCCTCTGCGCTTTTAACAATAAACACCAGTGGCTCGGGGGGGATACATCCCCCCCAAATTAAAAAAAGTAAAAATAATAGGTTATAAGTGTCAATCAGTATGGTAGATTTTTAGCACATTTTAATATCTAGCACCTGAACTCCTGTTCGGTAGTATTTAAGTTGCTTATTTCTCTGGAAAAGAGAGCTTAATGAACTCTAGAATAAAGACAACACAAGCCCTTAGTCAACTGTGTCTAGTTCGAATTTCTAAAATCAATTGCTCTTAGATAGGCTACATCCTGGCATTATCACCCCATCTTCTTCTCGGTTTCCCCTAATGGTCATTTTTCTTCTGATCTTTCCATTAAAATGATCATAATTGGCCCTCTCCACTCCCATTCAAGCAATATATCCAGCTCGTATTAACTCCCTGTATTTAGGCCTAATTAATCTCAATAACCCTTGAAACTCCATTCTTTTTGGTTCAAATATTTTCCTTAAAACTTTTTTTTTTTCCAAATACTTTCAACTAGTGTTCCTCCTGCAATGTAAGTGGCCAAGTTTCACATTCAAACAAAACTTCTGGTAAGATTACAGTTTTATAAACTCTTATAAATTAAGTGAAATAATAATAATAATAATAATTATTATTATTATTATTATTATTATTATTATTATTATTATTATTATTATTATTATTATTATTATTATTATTTTAGTTTTCTATCTCCTCAAATCCCTCCCCGAAAGAAAATTCTGCGTCCGCCACTGATAAACACCATATGATTAGATCAATTATGTGAACTGGGTCCAGGCAATTTCAAACTGGAAAATAAAAAGATGGTAGATATTTAGGGGCAAAATGTATTTTATGAAATCTGATGTGATAAACTCTCTACAGTCAGCATGGGCAATACGAATTTCTCACTTCAGATCCTGATAGACTATGGATAAAGAGGCCCTATTCCAAGGAGTACTTATTCAAATGCAAAGATGTATTGTTCGCCACGCAAGACTTAAAACTTGAATTTGAACAAACGACGGCTGGTTTGTAACTATCCTTAAGATTTTTTTAAATACGAAAAACCAAATTTTAGAATGACAATTTTAGTCATAATCTCATGTGCAAAATTTAAACACAACCGTTAGAGTAGTTTGCAAGAAAATAGCAAAAAATCAAATTTTCTTCTTATAAAGTGGTAGTAAATGTGAGAGAAAGTCCTCGCCGTTAAATCACTTGGCAATCTCGAACCCAAATATAAAATTTTGTTTTTACACGATTGTTCGTTCTCTAACTATGCTATTCAGAGACACCCCGAAAAAGGTCTTGAAGTAGGTACTAAATAACATTGACAATGTATCCTAAAAATCCGTAGCTATACACACGGACAGTAAAATAACCATAGATCTCCTCCAAAATAACGCCAAACACATCATTCTCATTGAAGATATAAAAACGTGTATAGGAACCCTAACTCTTAGCGGGTGGGAAATTCATTCCACATGGATTAAAGCGCATGTAGGGATTACAGGTAATAAACTCACTGATATGTTGACCAAACAAGCAACAATAGAACAAGGAATTGGAAAAAGTTTACAGGTAGGGGGAAAAAAAGCGGACCGACTCTTGTAGCTGAACATAAAGCGGGACTGAAATCAGCTGAAACTCTTCGGATACGTAGTAAAATTCCAGACATGCCAATAGGTGTTATGGAAACTCTGTACGGGGCAATAGTGAGATCGACGATGACTTATGGGGCTGAGATATGGGGTTGGGAAGAAACAGGGAATCTAGATCAGGTCAGGACGCGTTTTTTGAAAGGGATTTTGGGGGTAGGGAGGGGTACTGCAAATTGTGGCATTATGAGAGAGTTTGGAGCGCATAGTGAGACTATAGAGTGTAAAATTAGGGCGGTGAAATATTGGTTACAACTTATGCTGGGGGATCAGTTTCTAATTAGAGCAATATGTTATCAAGAACAACTAAGAATAGGAGGAAATACATGGGCTTCCAAATTAAGAAAGGGATTAGAAACAATTGGGATGGGATACGTTTGGATGGATGGGCAGGGAAATAGGAGAAGTGTGTGGAGGAAGGTCAAGAACCGTTTGAAGGATATTGATAGACAACAGACAAATGCACAATGTCAGACTATGGTTTCACTTGAATTACAATCGCGGTTAAAATTGGAGTGGGGGAAGGAACACTACATACGAAAAGGATCTAAAGTCAGTAAACTAGGCCTCGCTTGGATTAGACTCGGTGCGTGGAGAATGATTAAGGTCATAGATGAAATCGGAATGAGAGTTTGTCCATTATGTAAGGGGGAAGAATCATGGTTTCATATTTTGGCGAATTGTGAAGGTTTGGAAAATTGGAGGGGAAAATATTTACCATTATCTTTTATGGAATCAAATAGGGATCAACGGAAATGTTTGGAGTTACTGACGGGAAAAAACGTTGAGGAAGGCATCGGAAAGTTTTTAATGAAGGCGAGACAGCTCAGGTTTGAAAAAGCGACGAATTGGAGAGCGGGTGTGGAAGGTGAGGAATAGATTTAGTTTGTTTGTGTTATTTTGAATTTATATTATTTGTTCTTTTTTTTTTGTGTGTTTTTGCGTAAGCATGTACGGTCCATGCGGACCCATGCGACTGTTTGCATTGGAATTTGTAAAAAGTTAATTATTGTAATAAACACTTACACCCGATTTCAGAGCCTCGTGATACGTAAATAAATGTAAGAGATGTGACGGAGACGTTGTTTTTACAAGCAATGCAAATTACGTGAAATTATTTCTCAATTGATTGTCTATATTTTATAGATCAAATTTCAATACATCCCCTGCTGTCTTGTGAATGCCGCTAGGTATGCGCAGTGGCTCATATAAACTTAGATATTTTAGTCGGTCCGCTTTTTTCCCCTACCTATACACTTTAATATCGGCAAGTACAAAAAAAGGCGAACTGAGAGAAAGTGTTCAAGCATGGGAAAGCGAGTGCCAAAACACGGCAAATGGTGAAATAAAATTATATTTTCCTGTCGTGCAAAACAGGCTAAACAAAACATTACTGTTAAACCACAATATTACAGCTATAACTTACTGACAGGATGGCAGATTCGGCAAATACTTCCACCGTTTTAAAATTAAGGACTTTTCAACTTGCTTGTGCCCTAGAAATTCCCAAACAGTGGACCACATATTGTGAGAGTGTGAACTACTAAACTCGAAAATAGCTCAATTCAGAAGGTATATCCTGCAAACATACAGGTGTTGGCCCATAGAGAAAAGTGAATGGGCATAAGGGTATTAGGACTATAAGTCGCCCGCTAGCTCCCCTCCCACAGAATAATAAAAGACCGTTGCACCAAACATAATATTCATAATAGAAAAAAGACCCTTGCACCAAAAATCATATTTTACAATTATAGGAGTAGGAGTGGGGGACTCGGGGCGACCTAAAGTTCCTTTTTCCCGTGAACTGATACAAAAAAGGTTAAAAACAACTTCAAAGAGTATGTTTAATTTTCTATTCTTTACAGATCAATGTTTTGATTCAGGTGCACTGTGCTCTTCAGACTTCCCTCTAAACCGTTGTAAACAGCAATGCAGTATTTATAGGGGAGGACAGACCGCTGATTTGTTACGATAAATAAAGTGGTATTGACCTACATTCAAATCCAATATAAATATTATTCATGTGACGTATGGTATGTAGAGGGTACAATTTTGTGATAAATCGTGCAAAATTAGTATATAGTCGATGCAAAATTTTTTAGATAGTGGGATGAGTAAATGCTGTGACCGGTTCTAGGGCGGACAGTATGTACCCATCCCATTGTCTAAAACATTTACAAAAAAAAAAGGTTACTACATAAATTGTAGGAAATTTCCTCTAGTTAAATTTATTACATAACTATTTTCATCTTAAAATGGGTCTGCAAGGAGATATTGCCAAAAAAAAACTGTTTTTGGGCGCCATTTTTCAATATGGCTCCGCGAGGGGCAAAGATACGAGGTGGCAAAGTGAAAATTCTAAAAGAGCACATCGAAATCTATAAAATCATCATCAATAATAATAATAATATTATGCTACATATTATTTTATATATGCGGTACTCTAATAAAAATGTAGAACGTTGGTAGAATGTGGTATAGGCTAGGCCTATTATTAATTTTAAGACCAATGTTTTGCAGATAAGAAAAATCCTTTAAGAAGATTTCTTCCCATATCTCGGTTTCCTGCAAGAGAATACAATAGTACAATATTGTAGCCTATCCCAATCCAAAAATCTTACTTTGGTGCATTGAGTTTCCATTTCGGTATCTTGATTCTTGCATTGGGGTAATTGGACGTATTTAAAACTGTTTTAAGTTACCTAGTGGTTCCCTTTCTCTTTATTACAGCTAAGGATAACAAATAAATAATAAAATAGTAATAATAATAATAGCAATAATAATAATAATAAAATAATAATAATAATAATAATGGCCTGTTTATCGGAGTAAAAAGCAATTTACGATCAAATAACAAATTTATTTTTTACATCAATCTATAGAACTGAATATGCTGATCAAACTTCCTTACGAAACCGTGGTCTAAAACTCAATACTTTACGAAATAGGCTTTTAACGGTCACATGCTTCCTAAATTTTAACGAATACCAGAATTTAGGCTAGAGCTAACTCGGATGGCATTCCTTCAGTGCAGAGAAAAAATATCTGTATTCGATAGACCACAATAACTAAATAACTAATTTTCTAGTTATTCTGTAATATTAATCATTTACCTGCAAAAAAAATCTTCTGACTTTGACTCCATAATGAAGTAGAAAGGTAATAAAGCATAAATAAATGCTTGCCCACCCCACCTGGGGGTGAACCGGGACAGTGTATGAACCCTTAAAAAGTCCCTTTGCCACCTATATTTTTTAAAATCTGAACCCAAACACATCATAAAACATATTGATAGATAATTTTATATTTAAAATGTCATAAATAATAGTTGTAAACTAGATGGGAAAAATTACAAAAAAAAAAAAAAAAACTGTCCAACACAAAACTTACCTAATTACAGAAGTTGTTGGAAATGTTCATCAATTTCTTGAAGACATAAATTCAATCGCTTTAATTTGTTTTCGGAAACTTTAATTAACCTCTCGTGACAGATTTAATTTCATTATATATATACACACACACAAGGAACAACTCCCTTCCGATCAAGTTGACCAAGATGATAACATCTTGGACTCGCTTTTGGGAGTTCATGGGTTCAAACCCGTGGTATCCCCAGTCGTAAAGGGAAATGCCAAATTGAATATTTATTTACTGTAACTCATTGCCACTGTTTCATGATGTATCGCAAACACTAAAATTGAATATCAGTTGAATTTAATAGGTGTCATAAATACAGCAACAAACGAAAACAGATTAACATCAACATGACCTACTCCGGTATATCTGCTATGAGTCTGAAAGGTAGAACGGTATAGGTAGTGTCAATTATCAGACTCTCCTTTTTTATGTTGGCCTATATACAAAACTTTGCTCTGCGTCCTGTAAAATCTCACGTTTGTTTGGGATATTCCAAATGATCTTGCAGCAAATATTCGATGTACAATAATTTCTACAACCAGTATAGCAATTGCTAAGCCAATCCCAATGGCGAGAAATAGGAGGAGTGGTTGAAATTCTTCCATTTCTGCTGCATGATGAACTGTGTGTATTTTACTCAATCTCATCGACAGGAAAGAGGTTCGCAACTTGCTGAGGACACCAGTGTAACGCATCTTCTTTAAGCTGAAAATAAAATAATAATAATAATTATTGTATGGGCATAAACATTAAAAACAATAATGGAAATTATATTGCTTGGATAAAAATTTGTTTCTGACGGAAATCGAACCAAAATTTTAAGCTTGGTACAAGATCAGTCAGATCCCACGGGGCGTACTGTCCCATTCCAAAATATTCCACTAAAGTCTGGCCGTTCTTAGAAGGAAACCTGAAGTAAACAAAAACCAGTTAATCTGTCTCACTCTAACACATTACTCGTATGACTTAAGAGTGAACCAAACATACTAGTATTTGTTTAGGCCTACTAAAGGTCTCCTTCTTAGCTCGTCTCGAGTATAGAAGCCTATCGGCCTCGCTATAGATGTCCGCACATCTACGGCATAGCAAGGATGCATCTGACTGACGGAGTGTTTATGGACCAACGCTTACTGTGGCATAAACATATCCGACAAACTAAAGGAAAAGCCATAGGTAGTTCATTGTTTGGGAACTCGAATCTGAGGTATTTGCACTTTAATCGTGAAATGTACAGGTAGGGGGAAAAAAATGGGACCGACTAAAATATCTAAGTTGCCGATATGAGCCACTGCGCATGCCTTGCGGCATTCACACGATAGCAGGGAATGTATTGAAATGAACATTGCTTGAATTGAGAAATAATTTCACGTAATTTTCATTGCTTGTGAAAACAAACGTTTCCGTTACATCTCTTACATTTATTTACGTATCACAAAGGCTCTGAAAACAGCTACAAGAGTCGGTCCGCTTTATTTTTCCCTACCTGTACATCCAAACCGGGATTTTAGTTTTTTAGTAATAAATTGTTTTAATTGTTTATGCATGATTTGGGTAAAGCCCCCTGCACACAGGGACAGTACTGGCAGCCAGTAGCACTAGCCAGTACTGGCCGCCAGTAATTATCCCTCTACTGTCCCAGTGTGCAGGGGTACTTCCCTTCAACGTCCAGTAGCTACTGGCGGCCAGTAAACTTAAGGCAGGTTTAGCCCCCTGCACACAGGGACAGTACTGGCAGCCAGTAGCACTAGCCAGTACTGGCAGCCAGTAATTATCCCACAACGTGCAGCAGACTACTGGCGGCCACTAAACTCAAACCTGCTTGAGTTTGAGTTTAGTGGCCGCCAGTAGAGTCATTCCGTGTCAGATCAGCACACCCATTTAACCTCACCGTTCCAGATTTGGATGAAATTTTGTAGAGAGGTAATTTTCATGTATATTAAGAGAAATACAAACTTTTATTGAAATATTCAATCCGTTTTTTAAAGCCATGTAAAGTACTAAAAAAATAACAAAAATCACATCAAAAACATATCTTTCAACTAATATAGCAACTCTTCTAATTAATCTATAAAGCAAACGTCACCCGCACCCCGCAGGGCGCTTCAGCTATGTGAATGATTTGGGATGATCGTGGAATGTCGACGGTGAAGCAAATTTGACTATGTGACATTTTTATTTTATTTTTGTGTCCAGAAAAGATTCAAGTCTGTTACTTTTAGTGAGATGTTTGAATTTTATTATAAACCTTGAGATTACGAGAGGTAGACACTATCAGAACGTTACGGAGGTATTAGCAAGCCTCTTTTCCATTATATGCCAGCAATAATGTAAAAATCTTTAAATATTTGATTCGTGGACTCAATAATAAAACTTTATTAACTTACTACTTGTACACATAGTGAAAGATTGACCGCTGGGGAAAATGTACGAATCAAACTTTTTCCTGACTTCGTAAATCTGCACTATTTTTATTTAGATATTTGTTGGAATATTTATTTTATGTTTTGTTCATTTATGTCAAAACCTTCCCCATATAACCAGGAAAAAAATTAATATTAATACAAGTATATTACTTTTAATACAATATTAATACAAATTATTAGCCTACAATATTCTACACAATGTAATATTAATATTAATATTAGTACCACATTAATATTAATGTATAGAATATCCCTTAGCTGTTTTCTACCCTTATTATATGGCGTAATTCCTATAAAAGTATACATTCTTTAACAAATTTTCCTCAAAGTATATTAACGTACACTCTAGAATGAAGAATATTTTCTAGGCAACAAAATATTAGGCCTAGATCAAATCACTCGTAGCTTTTTTTACCTGCTTTAATCTCTACCCAAAACTACATTTTTTTACAAACTTTATGCGATTTTACAGACAAATCCTCTAAGAGCCAAAATAACTTTTTAGGCAGCTTGAATAACAGAAGAATCCACATCTTAGCTGTTTTCTACCCATGTGTTGTGATTTCTGCAATATTATTCGAAAGATTTTACAACCGATTCTGTTTTCTACCCCTATTACACAATCTATTTACAAGTCTACCATTTTTATAAAAGTTTACCTACTTTGACAATATTAATACAAGTTCTATAATACAGTATTCTATATTCTATAATATAATATAAATACTGCATATATTAATCATAATCGTACATAATTAAATAATTGACCCTACTGTACTGCCTACTGGCTGCCAGTAGAACATCCACTGGCTGCCAGTAACTGGCGGCCAGTACTGGCTGCCTCTACTGTCCCTGTGTGCAGGGGGCTTAAGTTTCATGAGTCTGTGGCAAATTTTAATCGTTTCATTTCGAATCTTTATGTTCATACGGAAGCACAACATTCGTTCTATTCGTTTAACTATTTATATTTGTTAAAGAAAAACAATATATTTAAGAATTAAAATTATGTAATTCATTCTATTTATGTAAAAACTATGTATGTGTTAATAAATATGTTATAACTATTTTTCTGTTAAATCAATTATTTAAGTAAAACATCTAGCAGTTGAGTAAATAAGCGCGGACGAAGCCGCGGACATATGCTTGTCTATTATAAAGAATTTCGTCATTTCAAATATGATATGAATTATTGATAAAATGCAAAAACATCCCAAAAAGCAAATTGTTGCAGAAAATATCCTATTTTTTTTTTATCTCTAGGCCTATCTCGTGACTTTTAACAAGACATAGGCCTACAGTCAACCAACAGACAAAAAATTGTGCAAGTACCATTTGGAAAACTTCGGTAACAATCGCCGCTGCATTCACATTACCGCGTTTTACTGTTTTATAGGCCTACTGTTTCCAGAAACCATACGGTGAATTTAGAAAAAAAGAAAGTTTAACCAAAATCATTTTAATTTTTGCTACATGTTTTGTAAAATTTTTGTGTTACATGCATTTAAGGAAGTGTTATATATAGTTTGGAAACCATAATTGACTATTTTTAAAGAAATTCTTTTCACGTTTTTAATTGCTCTTTATGATGCAATTCTGATTATTTTTCCATGTGATTAAACTTAAGAGTATGTATATGAGCACTTAACAAGCTTTCTAAAGTTATTAATAAAACAGAAAGGTTATTTTTTAAATGTTGGAACACATTTTTCTTTTTGTACACTCTCTTAAGAATCTACTACATCGGTGGAAAAAAAAAACATACGTTTATCTGAATATAATAAATGCATAACAAATTTTAATTAGCATATATTGAGAAGACTATTGCATCTGCTTGCTGCTTAGCTAAAATTTTGGGTTTTGTAGTTTAAAAAAATCTCAGTTTCATTAACTTACTAGTAAGATAATAATCCTTGATACGGACTGTTCTTTTTTATTGCCACTGTTGCTGTAGCAGGAAAGAAAGCCCCTGGAACCGGTATTACTGTGCACTCTAGCTGTTTGATGAAGCTGCTGGCTATGAATACCGGGGCCATGAATGTGTAATGATTTCTGCTGCAAACCCTCTGCAAACCTTCTAGGAATGACTTAGGATGGGTATCCCTGTTGGGGTATATGTGTTTCTGAAATACCTCTTTCATTACTTTATCTGCACTCTCCTGTAAATAGAACAAATTCTGATGAGAATGTAGTTTTGTTTTGATTAATGATGTTCAGCTATGGCTTATTTAAATAAATAAATAAATAAAATTAGGCTGAAACATCCCATTAAGGGCCAAGGCCTCCTGCGAATGCAGGGATAACTAGAGAAACTCCTTAGGTGCTATTCCTAAGGAGGGTGGCTTGTATTAGCACATAATAATTATATTATACGAGGGAGAATCAAATGAAAACCGCAATTAATTTTTTCCACTATTTTACTGCAGGAAGAATTCTTACTTGTACTTTATTTTTCCACATAGTCCCCTCCCAGTTCAATGCACTTGCGCCATCGGATAGGAAGTGATTTGATACCGCTTGAGAAAAATTCTTTTGGTTGACGCTGTAGCCACTCGTGCACTGCATATTGGACGTCTTCATCAGACTTGAACTTCTGCCCTCCAAGGTGCTCCTTTAATGGACCAAAGATGTGGAAATCTGGCGAATATGGCGGATGTGGGAGCACTTGAAGCAAATGTCATCGATGGTATTCATGGTTGCACGAGGAGCATGAGACGGGCATTATTATGTAGAAGCAAAACACCTGCACTCAGAAATCCACTGCGCTTTGGCACCATCAGACTTCCACGTCTTTGGTCCATTAAAGGAGTACCTTGGAGGGCAGAAGTTCAAATCTGATTATGACGACCAATCAGAGGTGCACGAGTAGCTACAGCGTCAACCAAAATAATTTTTCTCACGCGGTATCGAAGCACTTCCTATCCGACGGCGTAAATGCATTGAACTGAGAGGGGACTATGTGGAAAAATAATGTGCAAGCAAGCAATCTTCCTGCAGTAAAATAGTGGGTAAAAATTAATTGCGGTATTCATTTAATTCTCCCTCTTATTATTTCAGTATTTAGAGTTGAAAATTGGTTTTGGAGTATATGCTTATTATGCGTACGGTACCTAAACTAAGAGTTCGAAATATACATTACCTAACTAACCATTTCGCATTTGTTATTGATGTGGATTGCAAACCGAAGGAAGAGTCTGCTGTCTCAGGAAGTAACAGTGTATTTGAGTTTGGTTTAGGAAAGACACGAAGTTCAGAAATGGTGCAGGAAAAATCAGTTATTTCCGTTATGTAACTTTATTTTTATTATTTTCTATAATAATTTTTTCAAGTTTTAATGTGTTATTTTGTAGCCTACATATAACATATTCGATTATCCGAACAAACTGAAAATCCGAACCACCCTCAGTCCCAATTAGTTCGCATAACTTATCTCCCACTGTATTGAATTATAAGTGTATAAGATTATAAAGAAATGTAATGGTACCTTGAAGTATGTGTAGTGAATGGAGTGATATAGAACTCCCAACTCATAGGTCCCTTCTTGAAGGAACTGGAGGAATGTCGTGAAGGGAAGCTGGTTGGTACGGAACGCCAGGTATGATATGAGGAATCCCGAGTACCCCACTGTCAATACCAGCGTGGTGATGTACGAAATTACTAATAGGATGCGACTGCTGTTGGACAGAAGTCTCCACCAACTCTGCCCTGCAAATAATAACATTGTTTAGCTTATATGGAATGTTACATGAAGGAGAGAGAAGTTAACTCTTAAGGTATGACCGAAGTGTTGAGAGTGATTTTCTAAACTATTTTCTTAGAAACTTCAATTTTGCACATTTAATTAAAACTTATACGATTGTAAAGTGTAAAATATATATATATATATTTAAATAATAATTTAATTTTGTATGTGCGATTACTTGTTGGTTGCTCTGCAAATTTAGTAAGGAATTTTTTAATATTGTTTATGCCTTTTGTTTAAAAATAAATTTTACCCAGAAAAATTAAATTAAAAACTGATGCATGATTATATTAAATACTAAAAAAGAACTAAGCTCTATACGGAAAATCTGATTAGACATTTTATTAGAGACGTTGTAAAGTATCCTACACTGTGAAAAAATGTCACACTGTGTCTGTATTTTTTTCTGAAAGAAGATAAAATTTGAATGTGGTAAAGTTATATACAAATTGAAACCGAGAAAACAGCCGATTAAAGTTTGCAATGCACTGGCAGTTGCAAGTGCACTGAGGTTTGAAAATGTCAGCAGCACTTGATCCATCCGTACAAACGGCATAAATTCTTGCATAGTTATGCTTTAGGGCAGTGGTCTTCAATCCGCGGCCCGTGACTTAATTTTTGGCGGCCCGCAAACAAATACTAATTGTAACTACTTTGCCAATATTGACAATTTATGGAAAAAAACTGTGTCAGGTATCACATTTTTATTAAAGAATGTTACTGTGCTCTCTATTATTCATTAAGAATTCGAAGTGGAAGACAAGATGTAAAACACACATGTACAATGTTTTTCTATGGTAGCTTTGTTTGTTTTCTTTCTTTTCATTTTCTGTGCTGCTTAGCTTAATCAGAGAATCTAGGGTAGGTAACAAGTCTGTGTTTGAGATTTTCGGAAAAGCTGCTATAAAATTGACCACTATTTATTTGAACAATTTTGTGGTTCATGTGTAGCTCAGTGTCGCTCAGTGCCTATGAAAAAGTGCGCTAAAACTTGAGAACAGGACTGCCGCCAACTGGGATTTGATTACTGTTATACTTTACGCATTACATAACTGCTTGAGTAGTTGTCGCTCATGAAGGCTACTCTTAAGTAGGAGTTAAGGAGTTAGTATAATTGTTAAGATTTTAAAAGCTTGTTCCTTCAATAGAAACAAACAGGAAGTTTAAATGCAATTTTTGTCCCAAACGATGAGTACTTTTCTCAGAAAAGAACGTGTCCCTAAGCCTTATCAGTGATTTACTTGATAATTACTATCCGTTCTGTTCTATTTTTTTTTCACATCGGGAGAGGAAAGAATAAATAATACATTTTCTCTTTGTAAGTTTCCAACAAATTTGGCAGTTTCTTACAAATTAAATGCGAAGATTGATTCTTGGACTACGTCAAGACACAGTGGGACTACTAACGTACAGGTTATTGCCATCGCAAGAGCGAGCTGTCTGTGCACTGTTACCATCCCGCGGATACTATTAGCATAATTACTATCTCATACACAGTAGACACAATAGTCACAAAACGCAAAAGAGACTTTACACTTGTTTAATGTCATCTGCTGTCCCGTTTAATTTCACAGTTCCTATAGAATTAGAGATGACGCTAATCTGAAGAAACTATCCGACAGATGTGAAAAATTCTAAATCTATTGGTCTCAAAAGATTATTTTACTTCATACAAACGTTTTCTTTATACAATTGAACAGTTACCAGACGATTCATTTCAAGATAAGAGATTGTCTGATAATTTTTACCTTTTCTTAAAAGACGTTTGATTTGATAAGATAATAATACTTTCTTTCTTTCTTTCTTTCTTTCTTTCTTTCTCGTAGTTTTACCTCTCCCGTTTAGGATTTAAGCGACCCAAGCCGCCCGGGCCTTACAGGGCCGCGACAAGATAATAATACGGAATTAAATAAACGTAACGTCTTGCCGAAACTTAATTAAATTAGGTATTAAAATATCGAATAATTACTATGCATTACTGTAACACATTCAAATAAGTATGTGTTTTCGATCCATGTGTGGTAACCCTCGTTGGAGTAGACACAATTGTTTGTATATATAATAATTAATAAAAATTGCTGACTTAAATAAATGTGATAATATGTTATACATCTAATATTATTATTTGTATAATGCTACCGTTTAAGGACCTATTTCTCTCTGTTATAGCATGTCATAAATAAATAAATAAATATTAAACCCTATTCCAAAGCGCTTTTCCAAATATAGTCATTCACTTTAAGCTAGGAAATTTGTACTTTCCTTTCCTGGAATGCCTAGAATAAGTTAACATAGTATTAAAGTTATCTTTACCTTGTTGACAAAAACAGTAGAATATATTAAATAAACAATCATAAATTGTGAAGTCTATGTGAAGAGTGTCACCTCCTTGCTTTGAATAAATATCCATTGTGTTTACCACTGTCCAATACAAAACGACAGCCAGAATTAGCATTGTACCAAGTATGGAAAACCATAGTTTTGTGCTGAAAGGTTTTAGGAAATTTTTCCAGTCCATTCCTTGACTTTCAGGATTTTTGGTGAACATGTACGCCCTGAAAGAAATCATATTTTTCATTAATTAATACGAAGTTTTAATCACAAATATGACTCTAATAGGGTATTATGCAACGAGGTATATTGGTAGTTACACCTTATATTGTAAGTAAAAAGTAATAGGCTAACCTCTAATAATTTATATTATACCGCAGAAGAAAATTGCGGGCCTTAAGAACTTACATCACCAATAAAAGATACGTGCGAGGAAAAGATTTTCCAGCGGCGAGAAGATTCATATTTTAAATATATAACTAACTACCTCCGTGGTGCTAACATCCCAGAAGGGACAAGGCCTACCACCCGACCGCTGAGTCATCTACCATAGGCAGACGGCCGGATTGGGGGATGTGGTCAGCATGCCGACACCCACGGCCGTTAATGGTGGTTTCCATGACCGAAGCCGCCTATCAAGTAGCTCCTCAATTTGAATCACGAGGCTGAGTGCACCCCTACCAGACCTCCCTACCTCAGAAAAATCCGAGCAGGTACCGGGGATCGAACCCGGGCGGACGGATCTGTAGTCAGCGGCGCTAACCACAACACCACGCCGGCGGACAATTATATACATATATACAAATATATACAAACGTTAAAAGAAAACCCTGAAGTACCTGTTCAAGATGTAGGAGTGGAAATGGCGTCATCCGTGGGAATAGTTTCAAGTACTGTTTTCAAAGTCCTAAAAGAATACAGATCTACAGGAGGTGTCAAGTCACCGGTCAAAATTAAACCAAAATCAAAGACAAAAAAGTAATAAGTTGGCAGAATTGGTAATCGACTCTTTCGCTTAGTATAAAAAAAATAAAATTTAATTGACTTTACTGTATGTAATCGACTAAACAGTCTCAAAAACGAACTCTTGTGAACTGTGCTTTGTACTTTCACTCTCTGTTGTTTACTTTTTTCTTGGATCAAGTATAGTAACCCTTGGCATAATTGTATTACATGGATGTGCCAAATAGTTGAACCCTTTTGCAGTTCAATATATAAGGTACCATTATAAAAATAACCCTCCTGCATCCCGGGTTCTATGATCAAACTTCAGTTTTGCGTCCCGGGTTCCACCTATTTTGAATAATGTATAACTTTGAAGTATGTTGTATACATAGGGAAATTTCCCTAGTGTGTAGTACGAGAGGTACACTGACTTATTGCACATAATTATAATTAAGATTTATTGCAGATGCTAACAAGATTGAAACTTATAGTGATATTTTCACTTTTCTTTCAGTGTTGTTGGGTCCCACCAACAGTTTGATGGATTCAGTTTCCGAATTTACAAAACATTGGAGCTGCACAGGAGAAACATGTAAGTTTTGCATAAAATTAAATTATGAAAATGTAATAAGCTCAATGATAAATACACCAAAGTATCTTTTACAAACTCTTTTGGAGTTTGGGATAAATGCACCGAATACGAACTCTTTTGGGGTACCTTTGTAAAATTTAAGGCCCTATCAAGTAAATACATTCACTCTGGATAACGTTAAACAAGTTACAATAAGAATACCTAACATTTTCGTGTCATGAGATCCAAGAAGCCATCTCACCTTAAAGGTTTGGGTACACATTTGGTTTATAGCCGTTGAAATTGCAAGGACACATTAACACCCATTTTCGTGTTTTCGGATTGAAAAGTCAGTATCCCATGCCAAACGAAATCTGTATGTTAGAACACGTGTTTAAATATTGTTAATTCTCTTTTATTTTTTAATAATCACTTCAAGTACTATTTTACCTGACCTCGAAGAGCGGATCGAGGAAGTTCACGATGTCCATTCTTGGTTTGTTCATGAGAATGTCTGTGCTGATCACGTCGATCTCTCCTCTGTCGATCATTCCCAACATGCCCGTCCAAGATCCATTTACTTTCACTCCAAATGCATTATCAGCAGCCTTGACGTATTTTGTTCTAGAAATCAAAATTAGATTTTACTGGTTTTAGCTTCTTAATAATTTTTAGTTAATAATAGTACAGTTAATATTATTACAGTTATCGACCTTGTACTCAATATAATATTCTTTTTGCCTGCGCAGACAGTAAGAAACGCAATACTTACGTGAAGTTCATTAATCTCATTAAGTCTCCCCAGAGGGAACCAATGAAGCCTCCAATTACTTTGATTTCCCCATCTGTTTCCTCTTCCACAGTAACTGCAGGCCCCTAAAGTTAATGTAAGGATATTAATAGGTATGGATTAGAATTTAATTTTATCAGAAATGTGTTAAAACTGAGAAATTAACAAGCGTACCTGTCAATTATTTTGAACAGATTTCAAAAGTTACGTAAGTTAATTAAATCGCATTGATTATTGTCGTACTCTTTAGAATTAGATAGCATACCTAAAAAATCGTAATTATAGACCTATTAGATAGTTGTACGGCATACTTTATCGTTTAAGCCAACATTTAGTCGGGGAAGTTATTATTATAATTTATTAATAATAAAAAAATATATATATATTAATGACAGGACACAGCACTATTTACTTAGTTATTTGGCCTGGCAGTCAAAAGATTTGGTATTAAAGTAATCTAATACAAGAATTTATAAAATCAGATTTTTCTTTTACAATAGGGCATTCACTCCGTGCCTATGCATTTATTTTATTCCATCGATGATATAATATTACTCAGGCATTATGTATGGCAGAGTATTAAATGTGATTAAAAGATATACACCAGAACCTCTATTATCCGAGATAATGTTGATCAGGGCTGCTTCGTACAAATGAAATCTAGTATAAAATGAACGATTATGCCAAAAAAACTAAATTATTAGGCCTGCCAGTTACTGTACCAGACATACCAGCATTGTTACTTACTTGATAATACGAAGTTAATCTTGAGTTCATAATAGGCATCGTTGTATTTATAATAGCATTATCGTAGCCTACACCTTACCTTTAAACACTTACTGTATCATTTAAAATTATCAGAAAAAATATTTAATCTTTAGGACTACATCGATACCGCGTTAAAATACCTAAAAAGCACTGTATACAAAAACTGTTACATACTAGTATATTATATGAAGTAACTCTATGAAGATATATCTCACAGAATTTAGATCCTTTTACCAGTGCGTGATGGCTAGGGATCCACAGGCGGGGGTGCTGGTTCGATTCCCGGTACCTTTTCGAATTTTCTGAGGTAGGGAGATCTGGAACGGAGCCACTCAGCCTCGTGATACAAACGAGGAGCTACTTGATTATGAAGCAGTGGAGGTCAACCAATTTTTTAGAGATTTTTACCAGATAACCTATGGTATAAGACTAACATATTGCCATGTTAAAAATGAGTTTTCAATTTTTGTTTCCCTTAAATTTCTTTTTGTGTATATAAGTATGCTAATTTTCGCTAATTTTCAAATTATCAATGAACTTCCAAAAATGATAATCATGGATGTTGAAAATTTGTTCATTGATTTGTTCCTTTTAAAGCATAGATTGTTGTGAACTATGCATATATAGCTAGAAAAAAATGCATTACTAGTAAGAATGAGACTTTTTTTTCAAGATTTAGACAAAATCAGCATAACATTACATGAAACCTACAACATAGGCCTACTTATATTTTTCAGATTAATAGGAAACCCATAATTTGAAATATTCTCCCATTCATAAGCCTTCATTTGAAGTATAAATTAACTATCTAGCTTGATTTTTTAAAAATAGGTTTTGTCCATTTTAAGGGTAGGAAATATAAGAAAAAAGGAGTTGAGAGAAAAACAAAGACGAAGTTGTACTCAGCTGGTAAAACGTAAGCATGCTGTAGCATTTAAACTTTTTTTTAAATTTCTCCCTGTTGTAATTTTCATATAAACTAGTTATCATTTTGAAGCGAACAAATGTGGCGTTTTTATGCAATAAAAACAAACAAAAACGTCATTTTGAACGTTATTAGATATTTTAATGTTAGGTACTAAAAGATAACGCTTCTCACCAATTTAACAGCTCCGACGAGTGTTAGTCCTTGCAGATCATTCCTCCTGTGGTAGAAACTGACATTTGTTCTAACGAACTCTTTAAGGGTCCATTCACCAAAGCGATATGTCTGTAGAGGGCAATTCGAACAGATTCTGTACACTTCAGTCAGTATCATTCTGCCACCATTTGGCTGAGCTACCAGGAACTCGCAGTCGAAAGGGATGTAAACACCAGCGAAAAACTCTGGGAGTTTCACTTCTGGATCCAGAAAAATTAGCCAGACTGCGGCTGACATACCGGGATCGGAAGTTATCTGAAATGTTACAAGTTTTAAGAGAATAACAGAATTCAAGCTAATTGTTGAAAATTAGGTGAAAATTATTTTTGATATAGATTCTAATTTTTAGCAATTACATCGGACTGACCTCCGATTGGAGGTTTCAGTATCTAGATTAATTTTCTTACACTCAAAAACTCAAAACTGGAACATTTACGTTATTATGGTCGAGCAAAAACAGTCGTATGCAACTTGCCTCTAATGGAAATTAAGGCACTCGTATGAAAACTATGGAACTCACTACGCTCGTTTCATAAATAACATATTTGTTTCTTGCTCGTTGCATAATGTACTGATTTTGGCCTGAAAATCCACGCTCAGGCTGGAGTCAGCCCTTATACCAGAATACATCATTTAAAGGCAGGGTTAGGATTTGTAGGTGCAGTTTCCACAAGAAAAAAGGAAGGAATAGAGCTAAAAATAAGGCAAAATAGGGGACAAAAAGAGGCTACTAAACTTGTTTTGTAACAAACTTACATGCATGAACAACAGGTTACTGACTAATAAAATTCATGTGAAATTTAAAAAAAAAAATAGAATATATAGTAATTTTTTCATTGCGGCAAATGTGCGTTTAGTCCCGCGTTTGCTGAAAGCAGACAGGTTCATTGTTCCCATGTACACTGCAAGCGGATGAAAAGTTCACTGAAGGTTATTAAATAACTTAGATATTGGAACGAAAGCAAATAATTATATAAACAATTAGGCTTAAACTCAAAAGCCATAGGCTATAAACGATGAAAAGCTCTTTAAAGCTGCATCCTTTAAAAAGATTAGGGGAATGGTGAAGGAATAGGGGATAAAGATCCTAAAAAGGGGGAAAAAAAAGGTGCTAAAAAGTTGTCTCCATTCGCAACTGAAGATAACGTTTCAAACTGTGGTTTCTTTCACATCTCTAATTTGGCCTAAGAAGAAAGGTTCGCACCTAAAAATCCTTACCCTGTTTATAAGATATTAAAGTAATAAAATTATTCAGTAGCCTACCTGTTGTAAAGATGGTTTCGATTGACCTCTTGGGAGAAGAACATGAAGTATTCCATGTCGTGCCGTCATTGTATTGGACGTAGTAACAGATAGAATCCATTGTCTTGACAGAAATTGGCTCGCTTTGCTATACAGCGGCATTTCTTCAAATTCTGTATAGCATAATAATCAAGTTTGTTCATCACGTTGCAAATATTAATTTAGGATCTGCTTTATTATCTCACACCATGCTTTACATAATCATGTTTAGCCTATAATTTTTTAATGTGCACTTTAGTGGGCTGCACTGCTAGATAAACATTCATATATGTATAAGTAAAACAGATATTTTATATTGTATTATATAGTAGGGAACTTAATACTTCTTGAAAATATAAACAGAAACGCTTGATTTATACATGGGAAGCATTACTTTACAGTAATGACACTCAAGTCTAATTTTAATTACGGGCCACATTTTTTACAGACTTACCGAGGTCCAATTTTATATTTTAGGAATCAGGTGATTCATAGTCTTATTTTTAGTAGTAGTAGTTTCAACCATTTTTGCAACAAAAAATTACCTTAACATGAAATTAGGACACAGAAACGGAGTTTAAAAATAATGTTTACCACATATTAGGAAGACTGCTGAATATTTCGTAATCTATGGGAGAATTCAACGAACAGAAGTGCAAAGAATAGAAAAATAATTATAATCGATCACGAATCTAAATTTTAAAAGACCACTAAGGAAGAAATATACAGCACATTCGTCATACAGCTAGTCATAACGAAAGACATTTGCTCGATAGGATATTTTAACTACACATGATGTGCGCGTTGAAGTAGCAACTGAACTGCCTGCATATTTTCGTACATGTAAGGAATGATTTTACCCTTAATAACCTTCTTTCCGCCCTCCCTAAAGAACCCTTCTCTTCTAGAATTTGTAAGAATTGCAGGCTCAACAGTGTTATCAGGCCTCTAGAAATAAATTTTGGTGGCTGGGACGAACTGCCAGCTCCCATCCACGACTGGATTGAAATAGCAATTGAACATCAAAATATTGTAATAAAAGTTTTTTTTCTTTTTCTAAAATAGCTTCATCGTTGTTGGGAGTAAAATTTGACAGGACTAAAGAAAATGTTGCTAAATGGGGGTTTATCGTAATATCTATTTTCGTTGTACAGAAGTTTGTCTACATACATTTTTTGTCTTTCTCTACCTTTTGACATTACTATTCTACTGGATTACTATTCTACTGGACTTACCGTTTCCATCCGTGTATTGCAAATAAACGCATTTAATGTGAAATTGGTGAGATAGGGTAAGAACAAGCTCCATTTTGTCATGTGTCAATTCAGCTGCATAGATGAGACAAATCGTAGAACAGTACAGAACTAATATGGTTCCCAGTGTCTTCATACCACGATAAATAGATACAGTACGTAAACCTCACCTCATGGTCTTATCATTTAGAATACTTTCATGGATTTATTGCAGGCATTTATTGTTGTTGTACGAATGGGAAATACATTTGTGTGTTTGAATAGTGGAATGCCATATTCATATGCGTTAATGCTTATATAATGGCCCCGTTTTCGAATGTGTTTTCTTTGGAACATGTATTTGTGGGCAAAATGTGCATTGCGTCAGACTTCAGTCCACGGCTGAGAAAACTTTTCACCTCACACTTCCAAAAATCAACAAACTTCAGTTTCCTTAACCACAATTTGAATGTGACCTAGAACAAAAGTAATAAATATTTCATTAGCATTGTATAGTTTTATCAAATAGCATAATATTTAGATATTAGAGTAAGTCCCAACTTGTCACACATGTCCCACACGCATGCAGTCAGTATTAAAAATAATATATTATATGGATATATATGCATTCATACACCACAGATTATTGTCTCTATTGGACATTACATGAGAATATTATAGGAGAAAAATTCCTCTGACACTCATGTAATGTCCTACACAGACAATAATCTGTGGTTCATGAATGCATATATATGCATGTACGAAGATTAGAGACATTTTTATCTTACCTTTACTACCACTTTACACAAAGAAAAAATGTAATTATCCAACGGCTTTGACAATTTTCTTTAAATTTTGTACACGAGATACTTATACTAAGGGTTAAAACGTTTGTTTGAGACATTTTGTCACAAAAATCTATGAATGGTGTTTTATAAGCCAGTCATCGTTTGTACGAATTCAGACATTATTTGCATGGGGCTGGACCCTGCATTTAATTCTGCCTCTTGTTCTACATCAGAATTCGAAAGTCAGACTATGTTTAATATCTAGAGAAAGCTGTTTGAGCGTGAGTGTGAATTCCACAGGTAAATATCTTTTAATTTGTATAGAATTGTTACAATCAAAACAAATCAATTTTCTGTCGTACTAAAGCACGCGATTAACTCGTTCTAGAGCTTGAATATTATTAATTATCACATTTGACACGTGGGCTACTTGTTGAGAACTAATTACTGCCTTGAAAAGTATATTGTGTTGGATATAATACTGTACTTGTGTGATCACTCCCTGTCCGTTTGTCATACGATAGGAATTTTCCATCCTTTAGATCAGCGTTTCTCAACCTTTTTGAACCCGAGGACCTCTAAAATGTCTAAAAAAATTTACGGACCCCTAATTTTACATCCCATTTACAAAAGTAGGCTATATGTAGGCCTATATTCTTAATATTTGGGGTATTAATTATGTCGTTATAACGAAATATATATTTTATTAATTCGACGGAAACACAGTTATTGAATTGGAATTGAACTATTGACAGTAAAATTATATTTTGAACAGACTTTAATTCGTATTACCAATTTGATAATATAAGTAGGAATTATGTTATTACTCACTTTTAATGAGACGGTTGAGCTTGTCGCCTCTTGCAGAGTTCCTGGATATTTGGCTCAATATTACTCAAATTTAGTCCAAGATCAGCAGATATATTAAGTCGGTTTCTGTATTTTGGTTTTAGTTAAACGAGCGATGAAAATCCCTTCTCACAAAGATAGGTTGTTGAAAACTGCATGGCGCCTCTAATAACAAATTCTGACAGTCTTATTTTTTAGGGTTTTAAATGAAAGAGGGAACCATAGACGTCAGTGCATCAGGGGTTTGAAACTATGGTTCGTAACTGCAAAAGTAAGGAAACTTGCAATATGACATGTATTTTCGAAGATTTTAAAAACTTTGACATCTAGTGTCCATTTTATGTGAAAAATTTTTACTTCTTTACTTCCCATTTGCTTTATGATATTTTTAAATTAATTATGTCTGCGGACCATCTGCACCATCTTCGCGGACCACCGCTGCTTTAGACCTTACAGAACACATGAAGGGAAAGATAGTTCTTTCACACTGGCAGTGTTTAGGCTAAGGCGGAAAGGTAGAATCAGACTGAAAAAATTCAATCCCGGTTATATCATTGAATTTTTTAGTCTGACTCTACCTTTCATCATTACGGGAAAGTTCAGTTGCGGGCACCGTTGAAATACCTTCTCCAATCATCAATGAAATCGAACCCCCAAAAAATTGTATGCCGGGGCTTAAAAACTATGCGTTATTCCGAAATGACTCTGCACTTTTCAAGATTTTGGCTAGCTTTGCCAAAAAAATAGCGAGGGAACGGAGAAAAATAAATAATTGATATATTAATAATATTCAAAATATCTTATATTTTGCCTAGCTATGTTTGTCCACTTAGAAAACAGCCGATGGAATAATGAGGGGACATTAGTAAATAAATAATTGATGTTTCTAAACGACTTCTTCAAAAGTCTCATATGCTTGACTATGTTTACCACTTATAAAACAGCCGAAAGAATAGTGAGGGAACATTAGCAAATAAATAATTGATGGGAACATTAGTAAATCTATTTTTTCTAAACGATGTTTTCAAAATATCTCATATGCTTGCCTGAAACTTAAAAATAACCGAAATAATAGCAAGGGATCATTAACAAATAAATAATTGATGTGTTTTTAAGCAATGGCTTCAGAATATCTTCTGTGATTTATTCATAACTTCTGACCGCTTAGAAAACGGTTTTCGGATTCAAACATTTCAGAATTTCTCTTAAAAATCCTCATAACTATTATCATTCCTCCTCATGGTTTCACAGATCTTGCGCCTATATTGCACTAAACTATGTTTATTTGCTCGTTATAACGCAAGAATAGCTATTTTACTATGAATTCAGTTGGGAAATAGTCTAATCTGAATAGTGTTGCAATGTCATAAAAATGCCGACTGCGAGAAAACTAAATTCGAAAAAAATGGCATTTCATTTATCTCATTTTTACTAAAGTGAATATATTGATTTGTAAATAGATATCAAAAGTAATGATATAGATTTAGCATACATACTAAATAAAACTTCACTGACAATAAAAAAAAGTTCTACAAACATCTCGCTTCTCGAAACAGATAGGCCTACTCAGAAAATGAGCACTCCACGCAACGTGCTATTCTTAAACTGATTTGAAACATTCACTTGAGGTTCTATACCTAAACATGGACAAAGCGATTTTCTCACTTCGCATTCCTATACGATATAATTGGTTGCATTCCGAGTGTGTCTATTCAGGTATCTCAGTCTCACGCTGAAGTCACATTGTCTGTAAGGCAACACATAGCCAAGATTGTGGAGATGACTAACTTGTATCTACGCTTCAAACAATTTCTACGAAGAAATATTTAAAATAAATTTCTTCTACAATAGTGTTTGTCATCCATTTCAAGTTCATGCTATCATGGTGGGAACTCCAGTTTCCTACTCAGTGACATAATCTAACTTACCGTACTACTTACGGCACCGGAGCTCTACTTACCGCACAGATGCATAGCTTATACTAAAGCCAGTAATTGCGTAAACATTGAATGTAATCATAACGTGTTTGCTAGTTGAAGATTACAATTTAAATCTTACCCGTCTTTACTTCCTTTTTTTTTTTTTTTCTTAATATAGATTTTGGTAATTCATCAGGCAGCTAGGTTATGATAGGTTGGTATCGGCGGGTGCTTTCTCATCTTCCTGCATGCGCTCGAGTAATCGTTTTGCCACCCACATTTAGTTTTATAAGGATGGTAGAGCGCAACCAAGCTAACTAGAGAGCATCTGATTGTAAGTAATTAAAGAAAAATAATTAATTACAATCAGATGCTGTCTAGTTAGCTTGGTTGCGCTCTACCATCAGTATTTTCACTTATTTTTCCCTTCCGTAGAGGGTAGGCCAAGTCCCTCTAGGGATGTAGTGCCATGTAGTGCCACGGAGTTTAGTTTTTAGAGAACATTGTGTGTGTTAAGCGTAGATACTTCCGAATTTCGGAAGTAGAAAAAAGCTATCTTTTCTTGATTTTTTAACTCTTCCTCCATTCTGTCAAAACATGCTTCCAACACCAGTATCACAATATACTATTTTAGAACATCGTTCAAGCAGTTAGTCAGGTGTACAAAATTTAAAAAAAGAGCCGTTTTCGATATATCATCCTAGAATTATTTTAATTAATCCAAATGTAAAATTGCATTTGTATATAGTTTTTCGTTTCCTAGCTATGCCGTTCGTAGACACACACACAAACTTTTTTTTTTTCTGAAGTTGTACTTTTGGATTGTGATTAATTTGAAAACATGAACGAATTTCGATTAACTTACTTAAAGATATGGCGTGGGTGGGTAAAGTAGAAAAAAGTCATTTCAGTTTTCCCTCGCGTGCCTTAATCGAAATCGCTCTATTCGTTGGTTACTTCACCTGATGGTAAAAACTGTATTCTCCATGCTTTCCGGTAAGCAATTCTTACTTACGAGTATAACCAACACAATGCAGATCCACCAAGAAATACTTTGATTATGACTCAAGAATGACCGCTTATTCACTCACTCCCTGTTCTTTGCTTAGGGCCAATTGATCTTTCTGTGGATACAATTCTTTGTGTACATGCACAATAGGCACATGTCGTTCTCTCTGTTGTTTGGAAAGTGCTCTTATTGCATTCATATTACGAATTATTTATCATATTTGTGTGACAATGTTTAATGAATCATGGATTAGATTGGGCAAATTGCACAATAATAGTTGTTGAACATACTAAGTGCAAGTCAATAAAAATTATCACGGATGTCAAAGGAGAATGGATCTATAATGGAGTAGGCCTTTAATCACTAAAGTAAAGTCTTAGGCTACTATTTCCCCTCTTTCTTCTTCATTAGCGTATAGGTTCTGACAAAAAGAAATGTGCGGCATAAATCAATTATTAAGCTGCGTTTACACTATGTAACTTGTTGAATATAACTCGAGTTATATAACATGTTTTCCAAAATTGTTACAAATACATGCCAATTGTTACATATAACACTGTGTTATATACCTGATTTTTGTGTTATATAACCAATTTTCTGCGTTTACACTCCGTTAGCTGCGTTCACACTATGTAACTTGTTTATAAAACTTGGGTTATATAACACGTTTTCCAGAATTGTTACAAATATATGTAACTTGTTACAGATAACATTGTGTTATATAACTGATTTTTGTGTTTTATAACAAGTTATACATTTCCCACAAGGAGTGGGAAATGTGTAACTTGTTACAAGTAACCTGCTACATGTACATTTTGCTGCGTATATGTAGTAACAAGAAACTGTGCACCTAACCACAAATAATTAGACTTATCCAAAAGTTCAATCTATGCAACGTTTACTATGCTTTTCAGGTGTACAATGGTATAATAATAATATAACCTAATCTCACATATATGTCCCTCTAGAAAACTCTCATATGTAATACAGTGCCTTTTTTTTTACTCGTGGCCGGGCGATCGGCTGAAGGTAGCTGCGAGCGCACAGTGCTTCTCACCGTTCCTGGCTCCCGCCTTTCTCCCCGTCAGTGCACACACACAGCACACCAAACACCAATTTTCTGGTCATGCAATGGCATTTCGTGTACAATATCGGGTTTTTCTGCACTCCAGTATCTGTTGTTTTGTGTCGATACATGACCATGTAAATGAAACCATGCTTCGTCTGTAAAAAAAAAATAACTTTGGGTCCATAGAGCCATCATTAACTTTACCCAACACCCAATTGCAGAAATTTACTCTACTCACAGTATCACGTGGTTGCAGTTCCTGAACAACTATGGTTATCTTATATGGTTTTAATTTCATAAGTTTGGTGGCTTTCCAAGCCGAGAATTGTGAAACCCCCGTTTCCTGTGATAACCTACTCAGAGATTTTCTTGGGCTACGTTCTAACTTTTGTCCTATCTCATCGAGTTTTTCCTCTGTAAGCACATGGCGATTTTTTTTTTTTATTTCTTATCAAGAACAGACCCGTTTCTCTAAATCTGTTTACAAGTTTACGAACTGTCTCTCTGTGAGGCACAGGGATACCAGGGAATCTGTCTACAAATAGCCGTGTCACTTCTCTACAGAACTCTGTTTGCACATAGGAATCATACATGAATATGCGGTGTGCTAAAGTATACACACTTCTTGGCATTATAACAGAACTATCATAATTTAACCACAAAGAAGAAAACAAGAACCTCCGCTAGCAACGACCCCACATGCACTGACGGGGAGAAAGGCGGGAGCCAGGAACGGTGAGAAGCACTGTGGGCTCGCAGCTATCTCCAGCCGACCGCCCGGCCACGAGTCAAAAAAAAGGCACTGTATTATAACAATCTTCATTAATGTTCCATATCTAGATAGCGCTGATATATCGTTTAAATGGATATGTCCGAATATTATCACAGAATATATAGTAGTAAAAACTATTGTCGATCACACTGTACTCAATTCCACATTAAAACCAGCAAATGTTGACATAACCACTTAGAAATTGTTAAAATAATTAAAATTCTATTAAATTTATATATCATGTATAACAATTGACTGGTTAGGTAAAAAGCTGTGCACTATCATACCATTGTCTGTTGCATCTCTATTATGCATATATAAATTTGTCAACCATTTCTCAGCAAATTATTGCCATTAATATAAAATAACTCGCAGGCGCACAGAAGTCCAGTAATTGTAGATTAATTGTAGATTAATATTAACCACAATGGTGATGGTTCATGGTAGTATCGCGTTGCATTAATTGAACTTTGTGGCATTTTTTAGTATCACTGTTGTACTCAGGCAATCCGGACGTCGAAATTTACAGTTATAAATAGGGACTGATGATGATCAAGATATGATCGAAATGAAGGTATCCAAGAGAGAAATAAATGCCACAAAGTTCAATTAATGCAACGCGATTCTACCATGAACCATCACCAATTTGGTTAATATTAATCTACAATTAATCTACAATTACTAGATTTCAGAGCGCTTAAGAGTTATTTTATATTAATAACAATAATTTGCTGAAAATTTACATATGCATAATAGAGATGCAGCAGACAATGGAATGATAGTGTACAGCTTTTAACGTAACCAACCAATTGTTATACATGATATATAAATTTAATACAATTTTAATTATTTTAAGAATTTATAAGTGGTTAAGTCAACATTTGCTAGTTTTAATGTGGAATTGAGTACAGTGTGATCGACAATAGCTTTTACTACTTTATATTCTGTGATAATATTTGGACATATCCATTTATACGATGTATCACCGCCATTGTCCACCGCTGTGACAAAGGGGACGCGTTCGCTCCTCTCACGCAGCGGGCCCGGGTTCGATTCCTGATCGGGACAAGTTACCTGGGTGGGGTTTTTCTGGGGTTTTCCTCACCTGTGAGAAAATGTCCTGCAACTTTAAGCCCTTGTGGTCCCCAGATATCATCTGGCCGTCATTATCATCTTCATCCCATTTTCGCCTTGTTCGGAGTGAGTGTGTGTGTGTGTGTGAATGGTGTGAATGGTGTGTCTCGTCCTATGTGTTCGTGTTGTCTCGGAGGTGGCCCCGGCATTGGGCTGATCACTCATCGGGGAGGCCCTCCATTCCCTTGTCTGGTCAAAAAGTATGTGGGTGATTCTTCAAATACGGGAAAACTTGTGTTCCGGAGTGATATTTCTCTTCAAATTCAACTTTAAAAAAAAAAATTAAAATAAAAGTTTGTTTCTGCTACTTCCATACTACAACTATCAGTTTGAAATGTCACTAACTTTAAATTCTGATATTCCAAAATCGAATTTAATTCAATGAAATGTCATCCACATGCCCTGTCCCAAACCTCGGTTTTGTATATTCTAATGCATTTTTCCACAAAACAAAATGTTATTTCCTTTTCAACTTTTTCCTGTCAATGAGTATGAATGGGTGAAGAATATTAACCCCTAAAAAATAAAATGAAATAAAATTGTCACCCCACCTAATGAACATAAAGAATGTCCCAAGGGTTTTTGGTCATCCACATGGCTGAAAAGAATGGAATTTTTTCTGCAGAAATGAGAAATTTGTAAAACTGGCAAAGGTGTTAGAAAGCCAACCAACAAGTTGTGGTTGAATTGTAAGGTTGAATTTTGCTTGCTTACAAACAGTTTGGGATTAACAAAGGACTTTGTATCATTTTCAAGGAAAACGTTTTTATTCCCCGTCATTAACATGGCTTCTAGAAAGTAGGCAGAAAGTGAATATTAATTAATTTTGATTATGCACTATGATAAACCTTCCAATTCAAAGTACCTGACTGAAGTTGAGCCTACAGAGGTTTAGAAATGGCTTGCTGAGACCACTTAAACTCCTTTTTTGTCATCCACATGCCTGATTTTTGTGTCATCCACATGTCTCATGAAGGGGTATGTGGATGACTCTCAAGTCATGTAGATGATAAATGTAGGATACTATTGTGTTTGCGGTGTCTGTGACCTGTACTTAAGTTCTTAAAACTGATTAAATGAATTTCTGCTTGATTCCCCCCTCCCCAAAACCATAAAAACACAGTCTCGTTAAAATTACATTAATTCCGGAGTATGCACACAAATTTGCAAATTTCGTGCAAAATCAACTGAAGTATGCTGATAAAAATATGAAATCACATAAAGAAAAGCAGATTGTTGCCAAAGTTAGTCATTAATGTGGCCTTCTGCCATCCACATGTAGGGTAAAGTAAGGTATTTCTGTGATAAATTGAATATATTTCAAATTTAAACTAGACAAAATATTATATATACAAATCTTTAAAGCATTCATTGAAAATGATTGTTTACCAATATATTGCAGTATGTGGATAGTCATCTAACATTATATATGAGCTTTAAAATATTTTCAAAATAGCCACTGATCACACAGGTAATTTTGTGATAAAGGAGGTAATTTCGCTATAGTGGTTAGGCAATTTCGTGATATTACAAATAGTATATATAATACTGCACAAAGCACAAACAAATATATACAGGGCTTCAAAAGTTAGGTTCTTCATTGCAACAGTCATCACACATATAAACAGAAACATTGCCATCTTCAATAGTTTGATTTTGACAATGCTCGTGATATGTTCCACAACAGAATGAACAT
This sequence comes from Ectobius pallidus, assembly GCA_964059195.1. Classification (NCBI taxonomy): domain Eukaryota; kingdom Metazoa; phylum Arthropoda; class Insecta; order Blattodea; family Ectobiidae; genus Ectobius; species Ectobius pallidus. The sequence continues at coordinate 107,424,505 of CAXKWD010000007.1, read as the reverse complement.
TGTATCCACTTTGCACCAGATTTCCTCTTAACATCCTCACTGTAGGTTACAGAGCAGCGTTTGCAAATCCAATCTTCATCTAGTCTCTGATTCTGCCTCGATGTTCCAGCTGTTTGCGTTGAGTTTGGCGAAAACTTCCCGTTGCTATCTTTATGAACTTTAGCTGAAGAATCTCTGGGATTTCTTCGTTTTCTTGATGTTGGTTTGGGTGCTCTAGGCGTTTGTAGCAAAGCTTCTATTGCTGCTGCTGCTGGAGGATCATCGTTGGTGGGTGGTGATGTTGCTGGAAATTGTGGTTCTCGTTCAGTGAGGCTAGATGGTGCAGTGGCTGCTGCAGGGATTATGTTTCGATTAAATGGAACAATTCCTGTTTTTTTGAAGCCACTGGTGATGTTTGGAATGCTGAAGCTATTGATGAATGCTTCATTGAAAATGGAGTTGAAGTTTGAACGATTAGGCTTCTCGTGAGGATGCACTTCCATGTATGAATTCAACTGCTTCTGCCATTCGTTTTTCAAGGGCCTGTAGACCGAAACATCTAAGGGCTGGAGCAGATGACTGCAATGTGCTGGGAAGGTTAAAATGAATATTCCATTCCTTGTTGCAAGATCAAGAACTCCTGGAGTGATATGGGAAGCATGTGAATCCATTAGCAGTATTACTGGGCGTTCAGGGGGAATGCATTGAAGGAAATGATTGAACCAATCGAGGAATAACTCGGAGTTAATCCAACCCTTAGGAGATAATTTTACTATTCCATTTGGAAAACAGTCATTCATTAGAGAATCTTGCCACCTGATTCCCTTGAAAATGAGGAAGGGGGGAATAAAACTTCCAGAAGCACTCACGCATCCCACAAAAGTGTGGATTTCTGATTGGTCGCAGTATGTCCGCTTATACACATACTTCTTCCCTACTTGTGCCACCACCTTCCCAGATTTAACAACATATTTCAAGCCTGTTTCGTCAACATTCCATATCAAGTGACCTTTGCCAACAATATCGAGTGTCACTAACAGATTTTCCAACTTTGCATAAAAATCTTGTAGCATCTGAGTGTTTGCCATTGAGGCACGGTAGGCAGACAAGTTTTCAGGTGTCCTCAAACTCAGATTGTACCTAGACTTGTAACTGGACCACCACCATTTACTTGCAGCAGTATTGTTCTTGTTTAGGAGTGATTCACGGCCCAATGCTTCTGCTAACTTAAATGCTACCTCTCTAACTTGAACGACAGTTAGTCCAAAACCAAGTTCCTGCATTTCTACAATGTACTTTAACAATTTTTGTTCTGCTTCAACTGGTAGCGCAAACGGGCGTCCAAGTTTTGGCAAGGTGAGAGCCTGGTCAGTATCACCATCATCTTTAGTGATATAATCTTTTAACGTAGACCAAGGGATTCCTTGGCTCTTTGAAGCCTTATAGAGAGAATAATTTTCTTCTTTTACTAGTCTGATTGCTTCAGATATATTTGTGGAAGAATATTTGCGGTAAGTTGCCTTATCCTTTGGTATCTTTCCCTTCTCCTTCTTTTTCTTCTTTTCGCAAGATGGCATTGCTTTACAATTTAAACCTGAAATAGATAGAATTATGATGTCAGGTAATTTCGTGATATTTTTTTGGAAATGCTTGCTAAAGAGGTTAGGTAATTTCGTGATAGCCTATTGTGGGCTAAAACCATACTTGAATAATCATTTATAGTGTTATCTAACAAGATTCAGAACCGAAAAGCACATATTATACTTGGCAATATTTTTAAACGTAATTTGAATGGGCAAGCCACATGGCGGATGGGACAAAGACTTAAAAATCATAAGGTTTAGCAGCAACTTCATAAGGCTGTACAACTTCAGATTTAACTTTGAATGAAAAAGTAAAAACATGAGCGTAATCTACAGTTCATACACACCAAGTTTCTAATAATATGGTTTATATACAACAAAGGCTTACCTTGGTAATTAATATTAATACAAGTCACTCTTTTACTCAAGCACAACGCTTCACTGTATGAGGTTCACTGAACTGTTTCTTCTTGTAACGCCAGAACGACACATGTTATCGCACCCCTCTGTTCTGCATTGGAAACCAACAAGCTTCCTCTATCTAGTGACGGAAGGTTGTACTAGTGCGGGGTAAGGTAACTTCGTGAGACTTGTTTAAAAATATATCACGAAATTACCTGTATCACAAAAATACCTTACTTTACCCTACACGGATGTCATCCACATGGCTTTAAAAAATAAATAAATTAAAATAAATAAAAATATAAACATTTAAGCTCTGCTGGTGTCATCTTATAATCAAGTAACCCCTGAAGTATTTTTGTGATTTTTTTGAGATTTTTTAAACAAAGTAAAAAACTTGGATTTTACACACTCCAAATTTTTCCGTATTTGAAGAATCACCCATGTATGTGTTCCAAAGATAATCCCTCTCCCGACAGGTTGCGGCCCTGTAAGACCCGGGCGGCTTGGGTCGCTTAAATCCTAAAAGGGAGAGGTAAAACTAAGATAAAGGAAGAGAATCAGCGCCCTCAATATATAGAACATTGATGAAAATTGTTAATATTACATATGAGAGGTTTGTAGAAGGGCATATATGTGAGATTAGGATATATTATTATTATGCTATTGTACATCTAAAAAGCATAGTAAAGGTTGCATAGGTTGAACTTTTGGATAAACCTAATTATTTGTGTTTTCTTTATACAAAAAAACAGAATAATTAAATTCATTAATATCTAGTAACATGTTACAGAAGATAGTTGAGATAATATTGTGATAATATTATGGGAGAAAAATTCCTCTGACACTAGGACTTGCACGCAGGACCTTTGGCTGTTCGTGCCAATGGTCTTACCAACTGAGCTACGTCAGAATTGAGTTCACAGCGCCAGATAGAATCTCTCTCCTATGACTGGCTGCCTTTAATGGTCTACCTCCCCGATAGACAAATTATGTCATATGCAGTACTGTGAGACACACTAATTAGTGATTTTGTTACCGGGCTTCCACTGTTATTGTACAGTAACATTCAAGACATATATATGCATATACATTCATGTACCACAGATTCTTGTCTCTGTTGGGCATTACATGATAATATTATAGGAGAAAAATTCCTCTGACACTGGAACTTGAACCCAGGACCTTTGACTATCCGTGCCAATGCTTTTACCAGCTGAGCTACGCAAGAGTTCAATTCACAGCGCCATCTGGCGGGAACGTAATCTCGAGAAAATATTTCCAGGAAATGTTCCCACAATTTCATAAATTCCCTGGAATTTATGATTTACGAGCAAGATAACTCAGATACCTATTTGTTACTTAAATTTAATCATGATTAGGTTAAATAAAACTAAAAACTGCCATAAGTTCAAAGATTAATATATAATTAATGAAATAACATAAAAAATGAACATTAATTATTTACGTATAAAATATTGTAATACTGGGTTTTCACATGGTTAACAATGAAAATAAGTTAATTAAAATTTGCCCTGGTTCTTGGAGGTCAATACAGAAGATTAGCAAAAGAGTTCATTGAAGAGACTGACTATTAATTAGACGCAAATTACAGTAATAATCATAAACTGTACGAACCCAAACAACTTTTAGGAATAGGCCTACTTGATTTCTTTAAATGTGTGACCTTGACTTCATCTTACAAGTTGGCCTAACCACTTCTATTGAAATTCATTAGATTTTCTTCATCGTCCTCTTCTTTTTCTTCTTGATCAGAAAGGATGCCAATATCATCACTGTCATCATGGCCTTCATCATCATCATCATCATCATCATCTAGGTTTTCTTCTTGGTCCTTCCCTTCATCTGGATCGTCTGGATTACCAGCACTTTGGGTTTGAACTTCAGTAGATTCACTCTTCTTTTTCTTCTTCTGAGGTTGAGCATTCATCAGTTTCCCGTTGTATGAAATATACGGTAAGTGAGTTTAGCTGCTCGTTCAGATGATAGGCGGTTCCTCTTTTTAGATTGCATCCATGAAAACTTACTGAATGTACGTTTTGTTGCGGCAGAAGTGACTGCAGCTCCTAAGATTTGGATGGCCACATCTGCCTAGTCGCAGGTTCCTCTTAGCCCTCATAAATCATGAAAGAACTAAATTTCCCCCTAAATTACAGTAGGATTAGCCTACACCGTGTATGATTAATTATTAGGCTCTAAACTATTTATATTTAAATTTGTGTTTGTGTAATATTGAAGGTGTTGGTTTCTGGCATTTTATTTTAAATACCTACACAATCTATTAACAATTATGTTAAATTACTTATCTTTAATCCTGTTTAAATACGTGTGAGGTATCACTTATAACATATAAGTTTATAAAGAAAACCTAAGAGATTATCACGAAATATTATTTTTTTTAAAAGAAGATGACTTAGGGTACATTGTTCTGACAATAAGTGAAAAATCATATCATAGGAAAAGGTAATACTTCCCTAGACGGTTCCTTGATAAACATGTGGAATTTTACTGAAATAGTTTAATTTTAAGGTACCTGGACCGTTAATAAGCAGTAAAACATTCAAAACTAACGATTTTTATAAATGCTCACTTTTGGGAATATTTCCTGCCCAAGGAAATTTTATAAATTCCTTCCCACTGGGAATATTTCCGGCCCACATAAAAAAAGTTATATAACCTAATTTTTAAACATGTAACTTGTTGCATGTTACGTATAATTTGTTACATGTTACATATAACTTGTTACATTTAACAAGTTGATTAAACAAGTTACATAATGTAAACGCGGCATTAGGATATTAAACACTTTCCCAACGGAATGCTAGATGATAGTGCGTTATTTATGCGTAATATTGATTTAGATATGTCAGTTTATTAGGAAGTGAAAGAGAATTTCCAACTGTTGAAATAGTACATCATATTTGTCGAATTATTAAAGTCACCATTATTCATACACGTCTTAACTCAAGAGGTCATATCACGTGCGTTAGGTTCTGTGGGTATACCAAAGGTCATTTTGTAACTAAGGTTGCCACCTGTCCGGTTTTGAACCGGACATCAGGTATTTGGGGAAATTGTTCCGTGTGCTGAATTCATAGAATATGTGAAAACCAGAACTAAACTGCTCAGGAAACCAGAAATATTATTTTAAATTAAAAACATATTAGTAATTCTCATTGTCTGTAATTTGATGCCATAGAATGATAAGTATAAATGTTGTAAAACTGTTGAATTTTTTAAACATTTATGTTTAGAACAGAAGTTACTTTCTTTTTCTGTCCGGTTTTTATAGCAATGATGTCAGGTAATTTTATTCAGGGGAGGTGGCATTGCTAATATTTCGTAACTATTGAATATGCTTCCGTTTTCTATGCTTCATGTGCTATCGCTTCTGTTAATTTGATGAATATGATATAGAACGAAATAGCGGCGATGATTCATGGTTCGTAAATATGCATTTCGGCATTTATATACCTTTACGACTGGGAAACCATGAAAGAATCCAAGTCAAATCGACGGCCATGGGATTTGAACTCAAGATCTCCCGAACGCGAGTCCAAGACGCTACCGTCCCGGCTTCCTCACTCTGTAACCAGATAAGTATAGGAGACTCAAAGAACTATGAACCAGCTGCGCGGGTTTTCAGGTTTTTTTATAAATTTAGCTGGCTATAGGCCAATTTTCCTGAATAATTTATCTTTTTTGCCTTTTTTCCTTGTTATTCATTTTTCCTTATTACACATAAACACCCATGCCCGAGGCAGGACTCGAACCCACAGCCTCCTTCACCATGGCTCCATGGCGTGGTTCATGCTTAGCAAGTGCGGCTAAGGAGACCGGCAATCAGGTTAGCAATGGTGCTTTGCCGTCTGCGTCTATCGTAGAGTTGCGCTGATGCAACCATACAATAAATATATAAGTATATAAATATATATATACATACATATATATATATGGTAAAAGGAAAGGAAATAGACATTAAATCCATGTCTGGGATATTAATACAAGTAAGAATCAGCTTGAAGATCCGTGATCCGGTTATGACATAAAAATTTTTCAAGCTGATTCTTACTTGTATTAATATCCCAGACATGGATTTAATGTCCATTTCCTTTCCTTCCACTTAATTAATAGTATATAAATAATAACTAGGCTTCAAAGTACCTACAAGGGTAGGACGCCATTTGGATGTGTGTTCTCAATGGAGAGAAACCTCCTGTGGTTTGCCTTGTCTTCTGAATCAGTTGAGGAATTTGATGTCAGACTGGCATGTTGTCATGGTAGCTCAATGGTAGAGCATCGGCGCGTTAAACCGAAGATCCGTGTTCAAATCCCGGTTATGAAATAAACATTTTTCAAGCTGATTCTTACTTGTATTAATATCCCAGACATGGATTTAATGTCTATTTCCTTTCCTTCCACTTAATTAATAGTATATAAATAATAACTAGGCTTCAAAGTACCTACAAGGGTAGGACGCCATTTGGATGTGTGTTCTCAATGGAGAGAAACCTCCTGTGGTTTGCCTTGTCTTCTGAATCAGTTGAGGAATTTGATGTCAGACTGGCATGTTGTCATGGTAGCTCAATGGTAGAGCATCGGCGCGTTAAGCCGAAGATCCGTGTTCAAATCCCGGTTATGACCTAAACATTTTTCAAGCTGATTCTTACTTGTATATATATATGGTATTGATTTTCTTTTGATTTCAGTCCTGAAATGGTTGTATGGCAACATGAAGCTTAGAATTAAAATATCCCGTAAAATGTTATGTTACCAGAATTTCTGTTTCTTCTTTTTCATCCCCTACGAGACATGGTGCGTAAAAGCAATGGGTTGCAAAATTCTAAGTCCATATGCGCGATAAAAGCCATATCTAGCGTTTTTGGTGGAATAGATTGGGTGTGATAAGTCGTCCTTCTTCACTTCCATGCCTATATAAGGACTTACAGCTTGAAAATAAAAAAAATCCTTCATAATTTAATTTTGAATTACACGCAAAATACAAATCCCGGGTGACGCCGGGTCTTTTAAGCTAGCATATTATTTTCACTGAGATAAAATTAAAAGCCTGTCATGAACTGATACTAGTAGTTAAACGGTTGGTTAACAAAATAATTATGTAAAAAAAAAACCAGAGTTAAATTCACCTTTGCTATACCAAGAGTGCGAACATCTAAAGTGAAGTCGCTGTTCTGTCTCCTGCAGAAGTTCGGCTGGGAGGTGTTTAAGCATTACCCTGAAGCCTCGCTCCCAGTGATTTCCATCTCTTCCTACACCTCAAGAAATAAATGGGAATGACAGAGAATGACAGGAGAGGAGGAGATGTTTGTCACATGGTGGTTCAAATCCCCGGCGGTAGACTTGTATGACACTGGTATTCATGGTTCCTCGGTATGACAAATGTTTCAATTCCGGTGGCAAATATGTTTAATACTTGCTGAATACTTGCTGTATATATTGGAATATATATTTCCACGAAATTGTTTTTAAAGTGAAACTTCTTTAGCCGCGGTAGGGGTAAATCGAGAGCTTGTGTAACGCTCAAAAATCGTCACGAAATTAATGTAACGCTCAAAATCGTCACGAGAGGTGTGACGGAACGGACTGCACAGAAAACAATCAACTCAATGATTAGGCTTATCCAAAGCTTAAAATGAAAAAATTCAAAATCAAAAAATCCAAAATCCAAAATTTAAAAAATACAAAATGAAAAAAATCCAAAATCCAAAATAAAAAAATAAAAAATTCAAAGATCCAAGATTAAAAGAATACAAAATTAAAAGATCCAAAATTCCAAAATAAAAAAATTCAAAGATCCAAAATTAAAAAATAAAAAAAATCCAAAATTTAAAAAATAAAAAATCTAAAATTAAACAATCCAAATACCAAAAATTTTAAAATAAAAAAATTAAAAAATCAGAAATTTAAAAAATAACAAATCCAAAATAAAAAATCCAAAATTTAAAAATCGAAAATTAAAAAATCCAAAATAAAAAAGTCCAAAAACCCAATATTAAAAATTTTAGAAAATCCAACAATCCAAAATTGAAAAATCCAAAATTAAAACAAGTTTCACTTTTGTCGCGTGGCGTTCCACGCACACTTTTTTTTTGTTTCTGTAAACAGCTCCCGGGAAACTTACATTATAGACGCACCACGTATATTTTCTTCGATGAAAGTTGTACCTAGGTAGATTCTATTGACAATCTATAACTCTTAAAGTCACAACTTCCTGTTCCTAAGAGTTATTCAAAGCTGCTTATTAAGTAATAATGTGATCTCCATATTCGATACTAAGAAGATTTTGAATACACATTTTCCATCAAATAGTCAAGTCGCACTATGCCAATTGTTCAGTGAATTCTAAATGAATTGCCATAGAACATTACTATTGTCATAGTTACTAGTGACTGATAAGAGAGAACAAACAGTAACTTCACTTACTCAATTTGGGCGTAACGTGCACGCTTGTGTCACGTCACTGTATATTATAATGTTGAAAGCTTGTATCGAACTGTTTACGATACTAGGCCATTCAGAATATTGTTTCCACGCACAAACTTGCTGACAACGCTTGTGCTGCTACTGCTACATAGACATCTAACTGAACATGATTATAATCAGGGCCAGGATTTTGATGACCTAAAATTGTTTGAAAAATGACCTATAAAATGACCCTAAATTTTAAAGAAAATGACTTAATAATTATAAAAAATGACCTAAAAACTGATATTTTATTTATAAAAAAATATTATTGTACACACAAAGTTATAAACTACACAGTTTGTACATAATTGTAAAAACAGTAAATAGCCGTAATTTTGTGAATGTTTTTTTCTCACGGAAATTTATACTGGCACTGAGTCAAAATTCGGCACATCCTTTTGTGGCCTGCCGGATTATATTGTTGTTTATTGAGGGAAAACAATACTTTGCACTCTCAAATCCAAAAAGGTGGCAGACTGGTGCCAAGTCAATCTAATAACAATAGTAATATAATATTAAATTTTGGCATTTCTTTTATTCTCATTTCCGACTGAGACATGTCATCACTTTAACGCCGAATTTTTCCTTCTTGCATTAAACAAACAACACTTCCAAGTCAGTACCGCTAGCGACGAAAATAAGTTAATACACTCAATGTAAATACATGAAAATGACTATATATGGAAGGAAATGACACGAAAATGATAAAATAATGACCTAAAATTGAAATAAATACCTTAAAAATATAAAATTGCATAAAATGACAAAAAATGACCTAATAAAAATGCATTTCTATAATCTAGAGGTCATGATTAGGATTTAACCACAAGTTGGCAATGTCTATGCAGCATCAATAAAAAGATGCCATGTCATTAGAATCCGGGCCCTGATTATAACATACCCCTGTCAATAATTTATTCACACAATCTGATCTTCAGCCTGTATTGATATATACGGCATAGTCCATCTTATAAATTGTGAATTTTTCATTATTGTCTATTCTAATTAATGGTAAAATGAATTTGTAGCAGAACAAAATAATTCTAATTAACACACTTCTTTAAATCCTAAGAAGTTAACGTTGTTCATATTTTTAATAGGCCTACAAACCGTGTTCAAATGTGGTTCCTTTTATTTAATCTTTATTAACTCCTGTTCCTTCGAGGGTTGAATTAAGCATGGACTGGCGTTAATTTCCCCATAACAACTTTTTAGTTTTAATATTGGACAGTAATTTAACGAGCACTTAAATACTTAGTTTATAAAATTATAGCTAACGAAAATTAATGGCAAATCCAGGAAACTGTGTTGGATTTTCCGTGCATATGATTTTTTAAATATATTTCCTTCGTACTTAATACAGGCAGACCCAATCAACTATGAACCTGCTGCACGGTGTTTTTTTCGGTTCGCAATGGATGCGCGCGTTGACGTTTGTTGCTAACATAGAGTGGCGCTGATGGAACCATACAACCATTTCCTTAACTATGTTTAGGCCTAAAGACTTTTCTTAGCAACGTTATAAAATGAGGTGTTGAAACAGTCCACCGTTGTTGTCCCTACACTTTTGGCACCTCTTTAAGAAGTCAACAGTCATTCGCGAAATGCTGGCAATTTCTTGTCGGATATTTTGTTTTAATTCCTGTGTGTTTTAATTTTTGTGTGTGGGTTTGTCTTTTATACTTTATGTTTTAGTTTACCCAGAAATACCTCTGGCCTGAAATTAGTTGTACAGATTATGAATTGTTGTACGGACTGGAACCTTTACACCTTGGAATCGTTCTGCAAATCGCATTTACACTTAACGAACTGACTGCGCTAACACACATGAATCATACATAAATCACGCTGCGCAGTATGCTGATCCATAATTTTCATTAAATACTGAACACTACAATAAATTACTCAAAACAAAAGATCAAAGCTAGCGTTAACTCGTAACTGCTGGGCGGTCAACGCAATACTGTAGAGTAGAACAAAGCGACCTTAATTGCAGCTGCAGGAAACACGCGTCCACGTGCTCAGTGGGTAAACACCGCTCGACTGGTTCATAGTTTATCGGGTCACTCTGTAGTTCTTTTTGTATGAAGGACGTTATGTTGAACATCATCACGAATTTTTTTAATGTATCTGGCATGTGAATTGAACTCCGGCTTAGCTCAGTTGGTAGAGCATTGGCGCGAATAGCCAAAGTCCTGGGTTCAAGTCCCAGTGCCGGAGGAATTTTTCTCCTATAATATTCTCATATGTCCAACAGAGACGATAATCTGTGGTTCATGAATGCTTAGATATCTATCTTTTTATATACCTAGGTAGTTTAGTGAATTCGTGTATCTTCGTAATAGTGCAATGAATTACTAGCATGTATGACCTGAATGTGTGATCATTTCTTATTTTGAATTATGAACAAACATGAAACTAAAAAATTTATTTCCGAACTCGCTTGAATAAAGTATGAATTTTAAGACGAGCTTCATAATGAATACTAAATTTAATGGTATTAATAACATTTTATTAGTGTTGATGGGTTAACTAGTTACATCTTTCACTATTGAAATAATCTTTTCCTGTATTCAGGTGTTTATGTTAAATAGTCTATAACATGCAAGTTCTCCAAAGAACACTATTATACTCGCAATATTTCCGATAACAAGTAAATAAAATACAAATTTCAAATGAGATATGGAAAATACAATGTAGATATCACTGCAATTATTACTGGTGCATTCATCATCATCGTCCATTCGTATTAGCTCAAGATTAAATTTAAGTTCAGATTTATATTTTACATACAAACCTGCTTCCAGGCACCACAGAAACACTTGGTTCAGTCTTTGCAAAAGAGGATGCCCTTTAGTTACATACATAACTGCAGGCACGGATAAGATTTCTTCATCCAGAGCACATACTACTTTCCTACTACCAGGATTCATATCAATTGCTGTTGCAAAATACTGGTAATATATTTCTGCATTTATCATCGAAGAATCCTTTGTAACGGAAATACGTTCTATGCACTGCTTATACTTAGATGATATGCACTCATCCCGAATACCCATGTCCAGTGTTATGTTGTAACCCATCATATTAAGGAAACCATCAACTGAAGAGTCGTACAGATATGTCAGTTTTGATTTTTTCAACTCGTCAATTGTTTCGATATCTTTTTGGAATCCTGGTTCAACAAGGAAAGCTATGAAGAAGGCTTCAAAAACTTTGGTCATTACAAAACAGTACCAGAGGTAGAACATACAAAATATTCGAAGTTTAGAATTTGTTGGACTATGTGGTAAAGACACACCTAAGTACTCAGATAAAGCATAACTGAAGCACTGAGAAATTGTTTCGTAATGACGCAAATCATTTTCCAACTTTCCATAGCACCAAAACACAAATGCGACGCCCAAGAGAACAGATATTATTGATAACCAAACCGAGTAAGAATACATGTGCAGGATTTTGTCAGAGATCATATAAGATCTGGGACATGGAACAAACCATTTTATATTGTCAAAGTAAAGTGGAATTGTTGGATCAGCAGACTTACTTCTTTCAGTGCTGAGCCACAAGTTGCCAACACCGATATCAGACACGCCCGTTCTTACTTGTTCCAAAACCTTTGACACTACACTAAAACTTCCACCTTGAAGCTCTGGTAGGAAATCCAGGGTCATGTTCATCACTTTAGAAATAAATGGAAGGAAAACGTTGTCAATCCCATCGAACTTTTCGACACCTGTCACTTGAGTGAAGTTATCCGTTATGTATCTAAAGACGCCTATTGAAGATACTTTTACAGGACATCCATTTAAATTTTTATAATCATCCTCAAAATTCATTTCTTTGATAATGGAGCTTTCGTTTATAAGTAGACACTCACCTAATTCACGTATAAATAGTGGTTCACCACAATTTCCATTTGAATATGGCGACCATGAAAACAAAAACTGCCTTCGTCCATGTGGAATATTTTTCTGAGAAATTACAATGATCACATTGCTAATTCTATTGGTAATCCATAATTTTCTGAACATCCTTTGTGCAACACTCGATGGTACATCATTCTCAGCGGTTGTGATGATGACAAATCTGGCCCGAGGATTCCAGTTTAAGGTGCTAGACTGAAGTTCCTTCATTTGTCCACTCAAATTATCGATTGTAATATAATTTTCTTCGGTGGTTTTAAAAATCAAATAACCGTGAGGTTTATGAAATATATTAAAATCCATAACATTGATTTCTTCTTCAAGCGAACGCACGTATATCGGGAAAATTACTTGGCTGTTAATGTACATCAGCAATATGTTGTACAGTTGAGTGGATGGGGAGTTTTGTAATAGCACCAGTAGCAATTTATCAGGTTTGAAGCTCAGATCAACAATTCTGGCCAGACATGTCCAAATACTCGATTCGTCTTTGTTGAACAATTCTATTGGTAGCGAGTAAACAGAATCAAATAATACGAAGAAGGCAAGACTTACATACATCATATATAATATGGTTATAAAGCCTACAACATTATTTTCACGTATATAGCAATTCGTGGATGCCAGTTTTTTAAATCACGGTAGTGTTCTGTCGAAGCAGGTTTTGGTTTGTCAGTTCTTCCATTATGTGATTGAACATAAGTACCGTACGTTGAATTCGCATAACCTTTAAATTCATAAATATCATTAAGATATCAGATCGTATCTTGGCTTATGTCCTCAGATGGTGATCCTCAAGATTTGCAAGAACAGTAAAAATTACAAATTCGAGTTGATTATCTTTCATTGTTTTTCTATCTTCAACATAATTATTATACAATATTACTTAGTCCAAAGTCTCACAATTTGAAGCTAAGTTGTGTTATAATCATTTAAGGTCGAGGGTTCAAACGCAGTGGAGAAAGAGACATTCTTCAGTAGAAGTTGTCCTGGGAGAAATTTCAAGTCATGGGTGCCGAGTTTGATATTTCATGCAATAATATTATCTCTTTTTTTTCTTTCCCAGAAATGAACAGTGGTATTCTGGAACAATACCATAGTATAAGTCAAACATGAAAAATAATATTTACATCCTTGTTTCTTCTGTGTTAAAATGACGTTTTATACCATTGTGCTTACTAAAATTCTGCAATTTATGTTTTAGTGCACGAGTATTTCGTTCTTGTACGGTACTTTTGTATGTTTGTAGGATAAGTAAACCGAAATTAAACCGATGGTAACTATTCAGTCGTTCGAAGTTAATGATTTGTTCATGGTCTCTCTTCTTCCTTGCTATTTCATATTGGTTGTCTCCTTCACGAGTGTAAAATTATTTAGAAACAAGCAGTTCCATTGAAATTCTTATTAACGCACACGTAAAATAGCATTCACAATGCAAATCTCTACATCAATTGTTGCACAGAATGTGATGTCTCTAATACATTTCTTTAGCCAGTTATATTGGTTAAAATTACTTCTTTTTTCTCTCCCTTTTAGGGACGTGGTTAAAATTACGTGATTTATTTTTCAAAAATATTTAATTACAATCTTTTTATCCATTATAGGCTTTCTGAAATGACCTCACAAATTCACTGTTCTCATATAATTCGTAGTTCTATGTACACAGTCGTTTGTAACATTCACTTCAGTCATTCATCAGTTTAACACAGATTAACACAAAAGGTAAACATTTTAGTATTAGCATCGATAAACCTGTTCTAACTAAAGCACTCAACCCACTTTATTCCATATTACTTAATGGCATATCTTCCCATCTAGTGGCTTTTATTCGGTAGTTTCCCTGATTCTGCTTTTAGCTTTTATCCCTAATAGGCCTAGTGTCCTAATTGTAAACAGCTTTTACCTGTACATAAAAACCATGATAATTAAGATGGATATGTGGAGAATATTGATATTGGATGTACATGGTATGGTATGGTATGATTATTTATCTAGCTTGGCCATTGTTATATTTTAAAAAACCCTTCAATAACTATATGGTTGGAATCTTATGCCAAGAGACAGTATCTTATTGTAACTACTTAAGTGCGAAATTTTAAAAACGCCTTCCTTACCTAAATAGCTTTCTAGATATTTAAAATATCACTGTTAAAAAAAATTGTTCCAAGAAATATCAAGAAATTTGTTGTATTACACGAAATATAATATAAATAAGTTCGAAATTCATCCCCTCCAGGACGAATAATGAGACACGTACTCAAAACTATGATTTAAACTCGTATTGTTAATGTGTTCTTCACAGTCTTAGTAACTTGTTCTCCTATTATGACTGCTAAGAAGTTATAAATACTTCTAATCGATTAAGCTATGACTGAAAATGTATGCCATTTAAAAGATTCGTTATTTAATGTAACGTAATTGACAATTTATTCTGTTTGCAAATGGATATTTATTTTGTACTGCTTTACAAAAACCTTCCTTCATTACAGGAATGTTAGATGAATGAAGCTTATTTAAAGAGCAGCCTTAGATTAAAACAATGATCTCGAAATAAATATAATACATAATCTCTTCATAAGACATGCAATATTTAATTATGTAACTTATTATCTTTCATTGCTGAAACTAGTAAATAAGTAAAGTGATCCCTGCACAGGCCATGGAGGCCCAGAGGGTTCCAGGAGGTTGAGGTTCCCAGATTTTGAACATTCGGCACGTGAAGGTGGTAAGGTTGTCAGCCTTACGCACCGGCCGCCTTTACCCCCGGATTGCTCCTAGTACTCATTTCTGTTAGGGGCTGAGTCGACCTCAGGGCCATAGTGCCACCAGAAGGATTAGGCCAATTGAAAAACTCCGACCTCATTGGGAATCGAACCCGCGACCTTCCGGTTTGTAGCTCCTCAACCACTACGCTACGGCCTTAACCATTACGCTACGGCGTACCCCGTTATGTTTCAGTACTAATGCAAATAAAAGAGCAAACTTTATCAATGTCAAATACACCGAAATACACCAAAGAACACTAAAATTAGCCACTTTATTTCACCGGAAAATCAGGCATCTCGCTATGCCCATTCGTCTTTCTCATTTTTATGTTTTAGAATGAGTAATGTACAAATGTTATATCACCCGGTGGCCGAAACGGTAAGGTGATCGACTACAAACTGAAGAGCCCCGATTGGATTTCAAGGAGGGATTTTTTTTAAATATTTTTTTTTATATCCTGTCATATTCTTCAGGCCACTGCGTCTTTTTTTCTCTCAAAATAATTACTAATTTACTTTATCGCACATTTAATGTACCGGTATATTATTACAATTCTACAACTTCTAAAGCATATCAGTTCATATACTGTAATCAAAATAGACAGTATCATGCAATTGAAAACAACGTTAGCCACAAACAGAATAATTCCGCTCCGTGCTGCCGATTACTCTAATCTCCTATGGGGAACCGAAAATCGCGATTAATACAGGCCTAGTCCAGTTGTGGGCACACTACGAATATAATCTACGTTAGTGCACTAATGGCGATTAAATTTACTAGTCTGGACGCAGTGTTACTTGCCCCATTAAAAAGGAGGACTTCTCATTCGGCTTCTTAAATGAAAACATATGTACGGCCAGTGTAAGTAAAACACAAAACTTCTTTAATTCGGGAACATGTTTATTTAATACCAATACAGATACTCACATTGCAAACTCAAATGACACACCTTCAGACTGATAATGAGAATTATTTCTTGTAGGCCTATGTCTGATGAACTTTTCAATAAGCATTATTAATACTGACAAAGCTGTGCCTACTCCTAATATCAAGAATATTGTCTTCACTTCTCCCATGTCTGCAGGATCATTTTCAACCTCTGCACTCTGCACATCATCTTGAACAAATCTGCGACGTAATAGTCGAAGAATTCCCGATTGGCGAATAACTTGCAAGCTGGAATATCAGATTGAAAAAGTTACCTTTTAAACTAAAGACTAATGCATATTGGCACTTATACGCAGGACGGTAAAATAACAATCAGTAATTTTAAAATAAAATTGCAGGAATTTTCGTCGAAAGAATAATATTGTCTAATATTATTTGTCCGACCACATATTCCTACAATTAGAGTTCCAAAACTTCTGGTCTAGAAAACATAATCGTCCAATTAATGTTTCATCCTCACCGCAAAAGTGTACAATTATAGATAAAAAAACTTCTTAGTTCACAAAATGTTTTCATCCGATAGAAGTTTGCTCAAATACAGTCGGGGAGCTTTGTAGTTCGTGAAATTGATTTTTACCCAATAATAAAGCCATTTGGATCATGTACAGTATTTGCAACCTGAAGTGAACATTCCATCTATGATAAATGCAGCATGTCGAACCCAGTTTCCACACTAAACATTGAAAACTGTGATAATATTTATGTGTATGGTGTATTCTTTTCTATTCCTTTTAATTCATCAATACGTATCCAGTGTTTGTGAAAGAAATATTAATTATCTATTTTTGATTTGAAATCCCATTGCTTTTGTCTAATATTATGATTTTTATCTGAGATAACGGTACACGATACAAACAAAATATTATTCTACTTCAAGAAATCTTTAGAAAAGTCTTAAAGGAAGCAAAGTTACACAGATATGACTTTATTTTCAGCTCATTATTTACAATTTGTATAATTTTATCCCCCCCAAAATGTGCTGCCCATGAAACAACTCCTGGATATAGGCTATATTGACCTTCGGACCTGTTGAAGTTTTCAGACTTCCTTGCCTAAAAGGTAATTTTAAAGTTCTTCAGTGAGATAAAACTGTAATATTTTATAATTAGCTTATTCTTTGCAATCCTGGCAATGCCCAGTGTTGCAATTTCGTATTGGTTAATGTGTTCAAACAATTCGACAGCCAAACTGCAAAAGGTAGGAAAGCCTATTTCTAAAAATAAGAGTTCACTTCGAACAGCCGATATAGGTTAATACAACTTGAACAGGACATTTATTGACTTAAATATGACTGAAGACCTATTGGGATGTTCAAGGATATAAATTATATACAGATTCTCTTAACTCCTAAAGGGAAGTTAATTTTCTGAATTGGCCCATTTGTTTAAAATTGAGGTTATTTTATGCTTGAATAATATTCTGTGTAGTCATTAACGGGAGCATTGGACGAGCCTTAGAGTCGTTCCTGGATACAACTCCGTGGTACAGCACCAATGTACTACAAGGGGACTTAATGAAAAATGAACCAGCTGCGCGATGTTTTTCCACTGGGTCTGTGGTTACATGTTTCCCGCCGCTGCTGCAATCAAGGTCTCTCTACTGCTTTACTCTGCTCTGAACTATTGCGTTGACCGTGATGCGGTGTAGTTCAGTGTGAATCGGTGTAGTGCAGTTGATACGAGTTATTTATTATTGTGCCCTGTCTTCAGTCGCATTAGGATCAGAATATGTTTACTATTGCGCAGCGTGTATTTGTGTATAATTCGTATGTATTAAAGCAGTCAGCTCGTCAAGTGTAAATACGATTTGCAGAGCGATTCCCGGCGTAGGGTTGTTACCGAAGAAACATTAGACAACATCGGTCATCGTTTGGACTCGAGAGACTTTCCCCGCAGAAATAGCTTAGGCGTTTTTCAACAATAGGCAGTCATTGTGTATGGCTCTGTGCAAATATCTATAAAGTTTTTGAAGTTTCAGCACCTTTTATAATGTTGGAAAGTCAAGCCTTTAAACGTAGTTAAGGAAATTGCTGTATGGTTTCATCAGCGCAACTCAGTGATTGCAACCCGGAAAAACACCATGCAGCTGGTTCATAGTTCATTGGGTCTCCCTGTCTAATTCCCAAATTAAGATAATTTTTCTCTGAAAGAAATTATGTGATCTCACATATTTTGTAAACATAGGCCTACTTACTAGTATGACAAAAGTCTCTGAAACGGGTTCTTCTTATCAATAGCTATAGTTGCATCTCCTGGGATGACAGCGTCTGGGATGGCCATGATCCGACAATTCAGTTGATCCATTAATCTGTTGGCGCTTGTTACAGGGACCATGAATGCGTAATCCTTAACAGCACAAACTCTTTCTAAACCCTCCAGAAAAGATCGTGGTTGCATCTTTGCATAAGGAAGAATATCCCTTTCATAGATCTGTTTTATGTAGGGATCTGATGATTCCTGTAATAAGTTAATGTATGCATTTAGTCAGTAAACAAAATCTTCTACAACTTACTTTAATGTATAAGTTTTATATTGTTAACGGTAATATAATTACACTCAAAGAAATGTGTGTGGAAATAATTTTACGATTCTACGAGGGTAGCTTCCGTTTATTTAAAAGAAATGAATGTCGTTACAGAATTTGTCTCACAATACTTTGAAGCTATACTAATTAATTTTTCAACATGGTTTCCAGCTATATTGAGACACTTGTCATAGTTTTTGACGAGCTTTAAAATTCCGCAGTCATAGAATTTCGCCGCCTACGACGCTGATTTTCAACTCTTCGTCATCGTCAAAGCGCTTCCGGTACCCCAAATCTTCGGACATCACTTTGTACAGAAGAGTACGACAAATATATGGAAAATGATCAGAAAGCTCCGAGACGATGAATCTGCTGTTTTCTCTAACCGTTTCGTCAAACATCCGAATCAGATCTGCATTCACGATACTTGTCGGCCGCTTGTCTCTTCATCATGGACATTGGTTCGTCCATTTTTTGACATACGGCACCATTGTCTTACATCATCTTCATTCATTATGTTTGGTAGATCTGATTCTGAAGACCAGCGTCGTAGATTGGTTTCAGTCATAGCAGGTGGCCGAATTCTTCGACTATGGAATTACAAAGCTCATCAAACGCTATCTCAAGTATCTCAAAGGAGCTGGAAATTATGTCGAAAAAAACTAAAGTGTGTAGTTTCAAAGTGTAATAAAACAAATTCTGTCACTTCATTTAAAAGAAAGAAGTTACTTTATGAAAAACGGTCGTATAAGTAGGCTTACAGTCAACAGCATTGCTGTTGCTGGACATAAGCAGTTGCTAAAGTTGGTTGTGTTACTGCTACTTAAACTTTGCCATTGTGCCGAAATTTTGTCCCGAAGGATTTCTTTCATACGCCTAGATATGGGAGTCCTGCATTTACGCATCATATGACATCGACATGTGCCAGGATCGAACCCTCGAACTTAAGAACAGGTAGCAAATGCCTTACAACAGTTACACACAGTTCGACACATATTTGAAAATATGTAAACAGTATAAAGTCAATAAACTATTTCAGAAAATACGTTTTACCTTGAAGAACGTGTAGTGCATAGAATTCGAGAGCACTCCAACATGATATGTACCATCCTCCAGAAACTCTTTATAGTTGTGGAACGGTAGCGTTGTAGTTCTGACAGTTAAGAATGAAATGAGAGAACTGGAGTATCCAGAGAAAACCACCACGGCTGTGAGGTACGATGTTACGAACACAACACGCATTGACATGAAGCTCAGCAGGGATTCATCCTGACCTGAAAAATACCATGCTTCTATGTACAGAGTAACCGAAAATGTAAGTTATTTTGTTATTTGAAATTTATTTGAACATTTTCTTTTGTTATAGTAACTGTGCCAACTGTGCCTCAGTAAATCATAGAAAAGCATGCCTGGGCTAGGAAACATTATTATCGCAGCTATGATGATGGAAGGGATACTAGACCGTCTTTGAAATTTGTGATGGAGGGTTTTAAAAGAAGAGTTAAAAAAACCACCATCACCGTAAGAAACAATTCTCCAATGGGTGGCTACAATTTTCAGCGATGATCCACCAAACGTGTTCATGTCTGTTCATGAAGACTTAAATAATAACACTTTCTTTCCTGATAACTGGTACATTATAAAAGTAAAGTGGCCCTATACAACCTATCGAGGTCTTTAAGGTTCCGGGAAGTTGAAGCTCCCAGATTTTTTGACATTCGGTTAGTGAAGGTGATAAGGTTGTAAGCCCTACTCACCGGCCGCCTCTATCCCCAGGATTATTTCTAGTACTCATTTGTATTAGAGACTTAATCGAAACGGGTATATTATACTTATCAATATTTTGTTTCCTGATTAAGCTTGTATGAGATGTTAAAGCTTATTTTGCTTCCCATCTCACAAGGGCACAGCATTGAAGAACCGAATTATATTAAAAAATATAATATTATGAAATAACTATTTGATTCTTGAATGAAAGTTGATGTAGTAAGCTATACGAGATTAAACGTGATTTGACTACCTTGATTACAGAAACTTGTAAGGATGCTATAGAAGGCATCAAACACCGTGGTCCTATGGTACAAGTCTTTTCTCAAGTATTTCCTTCCAATCACAATGGCTATGACGAGTGAACATTGTAGTAGCACCATCACTCCAAGCCAGGCCAACCAGAACCCTGTACTGAAAGGTTTCAGGAAGCTGTCCCATTCCACTGTAATCTGATCTGGATTCTTTATGTACATCACTGACCTGAAATCAAGATAGTGAATCGATAAGAACTCGTAAAAGAAATGTATAAATTACACAAAGGTAAACACGTATAAATGTTGGTCAGAGTATGCATGTATAAAATACACACCAAGGCGGAAAGCTTCCGTATTTTACGGACCATAAGACGCTCCGGACCATAAGACGCACCTTAATTTTAGGATGGAAATGTAAAGGAACAGAAATTTAATGTGATTCTAAACAAAACATTTTAAAGGGAACTTCATTACATAAACAAATTGTAACCTTGTACAATGGAATCGGTGTCAATCACTTCTAACTTAAAACCTTCTTTGTAAGAAAATCTCTTCTGTACGGGTGGCATCGCGTAAATTTTAACCACTGAAATGATTTCTCAAGAAAGACTGAAAATACTTTTACACCCTCTAACCCCAAATTCAGCAAACGGCAAGTGTAACGGGACAAGACTGTTTAGTGGTCACCACCCGGCGAAAACAACTCCTTTTGTATAAAAGAACTCAACATTCCTTTCTTTTCGCATTGTATACCTGTGTCTTACAGCTATCCTCATTTTACGATTGTGACAAGTGCAGTGATGTACAGTCTATGTTAAAATGTGTAACTGTCTTATTGTTTACAACACCTTGTGTATAACTATGGTATTCCAGCAATATTTACCATAATTTAAATTTTTTAGTGTACTTCGGACCATTAGACGCACATAACATTTAAGGCTCTGTTTTCAAGGTAAAAATTGCGTCTTATGGTCCGTAAAATACGGTATTTGTAACACCAGGGGTGCATAGTTGCATAATTGCACAATAATAAATTACATTACATTACATTTATAAGAACAATAAATTCACTGAGGAGCCTAGAAAACTCTTAATTCGTATAATTAATCAATCACCATAATTATGTAACAATATTTTTAAAAAGTATATGGAAATGCATGAACTTTCTAACTCTGTACATCATACAGCGCAATGATTTATACAATAGGCTACATTTCAAGCATGTCCGGTGTCGGCACTGGGTAGAACAGACTGTAAGGTATTGGTTTCCTGTTTAAGTTCATGGGTTCGATCTCGGCCTAGGTATATATGCTTTTAGGTGTAAGAAAATGTGTAGATTTATAGGAATGTAAAAAACCTTATAGATAAAATCCCGGCGAACTTGTGACGGTGAGATACCTAACTAGTAAAACAAACAAGAATGCCAGGTCTCATCTTTGTCAGATCAACTCTGTACCCATGCAAAAGGCCGTTTTCAGAACAGAATAAAATCAGGTAAACTGATATATTAAAGTGCCAGATGGAGTTAATAGGCCACATTAAAAAAACCATTGAGTTTTAGATCATGGTTTCTTGAGAAAGTTGGATAAGCATATATGAAGGAATATGTGAGTAGTGTTATTTTTCAAAACCCAGTGTATTACAACTTCCAAAGCCCTATATGAACACCGCAAACAATATTTATGTCATGAGAACTGAATTGCATTTGATAAATTCAGTGTAACATTTTCAGAAATTAGGCCCCTAATCGGGCATTACTCCGGTACCGATCAACCGATTTGGTCCAAAATCAATAGGCTTTGTTCAATGGACGTTATGGGTGCGTGTACCAAGTTTCATGAAAATCTAATGAACCGGAGTTATCACGCGTATAGACACACGGACAGACAGGCAGACAAACAGACATTTTCCTGTCCACAGTACAATCTCAGAAAGTACCATTCTGGCACTTAATTACTCGGACTGATTTGTAAGGCTAACAAATCTAAATTGTCTTGTTCCAATAACAATTGCTTTTGTTGACCATTAGTAAACGAAAAAATATATATATATTATTTTGATATACAGTAGTTAGTTTTGTTCATTTGAGCACTCCCGATTTCTATCGTAAACATTAATGAACTACTCATGCGATCTTAGCGCAATGAGCATCTTATATTTCTTGCGCATTTTGCATTGTTTATTTACTGCAAGTACGCATTGCGCAACAAGTTGAATCAGTTCTTACAAACATTAAATGAATTATTGCATAAACAGTGTACTATGTCATTTAACAAACATGATATCATTATTGTATATTTTGCGAGAAAAAATTAAAAGTGGTAACCCATCAAGTAGGTGTTTCACTTACACCATGAAAATACATCCAAATCGGCTACTTGAGTTGGGTGGGAATTTGTGGGTATGGGATGAGGAGCTCGACTGCAGAAAAAATAAAATTAATCTTAATAGTTTTTTACAAGTCATTTCAGGAATATAAGAAACTTATGTGTTGTGATTAACTTATGACTTAGATAATAGTTGTAAAAAAGGTATCAATATTATGGTTAACGGAATGTTTATAAATAATTTATAGTTTTGACAAGACTAAAGGCGCAAAGACAATAAACTCTACAAACTATAAATATTTAATCTTGAAGATAGCAGTACTGTCTAATAGACTTGGTGTGTTGTGATTAACTAGTGGTATATATTTTAGCTCTGGAATTTCTTAAATTAAACTTGAAAATGAAAACGAAAATGATTTTGTGGAACTTTTTTGTTTTTATTTTTTATATGCAGACCATAAACAGGAACATTTAATTGAGTAGGCCTACTTTATTTTTTTTTTTCATTTAATGCATTTTAGGATAAAGTTATGGATCTAATGAGTTTCTTCTTCCTAATAATATTTTTTTCATTTATTGCATTTTTAGGATAAAGTTATTAATCTAATGAGTTTCTTCTTCCTAATAATATTAGGCATTAGAATATATTAGTCTATATCATTATACGACAAAGTTACACTTCTATACGAATTGTCTGAAGGATATGAAAATTGAAACACAGAATGGTAAGACGATCAAGTAGAAAAAAAAAGTAAAGAGGAAAACAACGAAGAAAAGATGAAAAGGGAAAAAAGTATGAAGAAGAAAGCAAATAACGTTAATTGAAAGCCGGGCTGAAATTACGGTACGTTACACTTAGAAAGATAACAAGCGCGTTGGACTGGCACCTATAATTTCTGGACGGTACAAATCAGGGATCCGAACCGTACGGGTAAAATAAAATACCCTCTTAACATACTCCGACGTAATTGCCACGGTGTACCGAAAATTCATTGCAATGAAGTTTCAACAGAACATGTACCGTACTCATAATTGTTAACTTCCACGTACAAATAATGTTGAAGGGCAATTTATTTAATTTCTCTCTTATCACTACTACCCACGCATTGATATTACCCAGCTATCCTACTATTCTATATCCCATTTAAGAACGATCCTGTTCAAAATAAAAGAGGCGTGGCTGTC
Organism: Ectobius pallidus; assembly: GCA_964059195.1. Lineage (NCBI taxonomy): Eukaryota > Metazoa > Arthropoda > Insecta > Blattodea > Ectobiidae > Ectobius > Ectobius pallidus. Next base: position 107,400,335 of record CAXKWD010000007.1, on the reverse strand, counting down.
ATAGTCCGCACGTGAGAACTCATGAAATCACCGTGTTAGTGGTAGTTTGTTTATTCTCAGTACAAAGCACCCGCAGGATCGTCGTGATCAATGAATCCTTTGTTTTGTTTGCTACTTGATATACTATAATGATGACGATGCCAGTGAGAGTTTGTTATTTCAAGTGTAAATGTTGATATTATTGTTGCTTGAATTTACGAACACTACATCTGTACTAGCAAGCCACTCCCTGGTAACGGCGCATGCTAATGACTTTAACCAATCACGTTTTGTCACATGATGTTAATTTTCTGCGAACACTCTGTGAGTTCTCCTCCCCTTTATTTGAACAGGATCAAACTAGAGTGGGACAAATTATAAAATACTGTAATTGCAATTAAAAGAATTGTAACAAATGCTGAAATTGAAGCACACTAGTTATTATCATTATAGCTTTAATTTTGTCTGTTGTGATTTACTTATTTATTTACTCGTTGTTACTGTTTCCATACTAAACTTGTACAATATCTTCATTGAGTTTGGGATACGAAAGAAGTTAGTTAGGATGATCAAAATGTGTCTAAATGAAACCTATAACAGAGTCATGGTAGGGAATTTTATGTCAGATAGGTTTGCTAATAAAGGCGGCTTGAAGAAAGGAGATGCACTATCGCCTTTACTTTTTAATTTCGCTTCGGAATATGCCATTAGGAAAGTTCAGGAAAACATGTTAGACCTAGAATTAAATGGTAATCACCCGACTTTAGCTTATGCAGAAGATGTTTCTCTGTTGGATGAACATAAACTTTCTATTAGAAAGGCGCCATAATCTATTAAAATAGGCACTAAATTGGGCATTACTCCGGTACCGGTGAACCTATGTGGTTCAATATCAATAGGGTTCTTCCCATGGACATTATAAATTTGTTTTCCAAGTTTCATGAAAATCCGAAAAAGCGTATTTGAGTTATGGCGCGTACATACACACGGACGGACGGACAGACATTTTTCGTCCCCACACACAATCTCATAAAGTACCATACTGACACTTAATAAAGGAACATTATCTATTTTATGGAACCCAAAAATTCATTGCCGCGCTTACCTGAGCCCGCCATTCAACACTATTCTGTGCTAACTCCATTCAACCATCCCTCGCAAGTCCTACTACTCTTAAATCTATCCTAATATTGTCCTCACTAGGTCTTCCAAGTGGTCTTTTTACCATCGGGTCTCCCAGTCAATATTTTTTAGATATGTCTTCCCCCCCCCCGTGCGCGCAACAGGTCCAGCCCATTTCATCCTCCGTGATTTCATTACCCTTACAATATCCCGTGACGAGTACAGGTTATGAAGCTCGTCGTTATGCAGTTTTCTCCAGTCTCATTTTCATCTCTCTTAGGCCCAAATATTTTTCTAAGCACAGAATGCTGTAGCCAAAAAAATGAAAAAAGAATATTTAAACGAAAATTTTATACACCGAGACACATTTCGATGATATCGTACAAGGCATGATGAAAGTTTTGTACTACCCTTACTAATCGCTGTAATAATAATAATAATTTCAATTTCAATTTCAATTTCAATTATTTATTTATAGAAGCTACAGACAATTTTTACAAATTTTAAACAGTAGGCTTCTACTTAATATTAGAATGAATTATGATAAATGAATTATGATAAAGGAATGGCAGTGGTGAATTATGATGATGATATATTATTTACAATAATAAAAGAATTACATATACAACAGGAATTACAAGATAACACATAATTAGACATCTGACTACCTAACTGACAAGTCTGCAGTTTTAACATGATTGATTGTGCGGTCAGCAGTGCTATGTCAATAGCATGAACTTCGTTACGTCAGCACATTCTTTACTTATAATTCAATGCAGACACTAGTTTATATGTTTATATTTGAGGAAAGCAGGTCGCATTCTTTAATTAAAGATTGTGTCATTATATTTCTTGTTAAACTTGTAGAGCATATGGCCGTTTTATCAAAATAATGAATGAGTCCTTGTCAGTCTTGTGTGTATATAATAATAATAATAATAATAATAATAATAATAATAATAATAATAATAATAATAATAGTAATAATAATAATAATAGTGATAATAATAATAATGATAACAGTAATAATAATCACTGCTTGTGGAATATATCAGAATTTTTAAATAGGGCATTGCAAGCAATAGCCATTCTGTTAGAAGGAATCACATATGGCTGTTGAACAGAAAAAATTGTTCGATTTCTTGTTCCTCGTGCATATGGGACAGAGAGCCCTATGCTATCTAAAATTGATTTGCAATGTATTTCCCCACGAAAGACTTTAGCTATGAAATTAGCATCTGCAGAAACACGCCTATTATATAATGTTTCCAAATTTAATAACTTAAGTATATCTTCATAGTCCAAATTTCTGTTAAACTTATTACGTATAAGGGAAACAAATTTTCTTTGTATTCGTTCCAGCTTATTACTGTCAGATATTGTAATGCTGTTATAAGCAACACTACAATATTCTAAGCCACTGCGAATTAAGAATTTGTAAAGAGTAAGTAATGACTCTATGCTTTTTAAATTTTGAGAAATTAAACGAACTAATCCAAGAGTTTTTAAAGCCTGTGTGAAAATATGGTCAATATGGACATGAAAATATAATTTTGAGTCAAGATAAACTCCAAGGTATTTTATATTTTCTGAACGTGCTATTATGTTTTGGCCAAGACGATAATTGTATATTATTTGGTTAGTTTTTCTACTAAATATCATGCTCTGAGTCTTACTGGTGTTAATTATCATTAAATTTGATTTACACCACTGGTGTATGTAATCGATATTCCTTTGCAGTAATTTGCAGTCCGAAGCCGTAGATATTTTATTCCATATACATAGGTCGTCTGCGTATGCTATTTTCTTACATGTTAGCATATTAGATATGTCGTTAATAAAAACTAAGAACAAGAAAGGACCCAACACTGACCCCTGGGGTACACCATCTGGTATGTAAAAAGGCTCTGAAAAATAGTTAGATATTCTAACTCGAGCAGATCTGTTTCTTAAATAACTTGAAAACCAATTGACATACTTGTTATGTAGACCTAAATTACTCAATTTTTTAACAAGAAGATCGTGATTTACTACATCAAATGCTCTGCTCAGGTCAAAAAATATGGCATCTGATTGCGATTGTGAGCAATTTTCTTTAAGTATGTCATTGAGAAAAGTGAGGTTCTACATAGAAATCCACGTGACCAACTGACTGATTGACTGACTCATTGATATTAACGCTTACCCACTTCCAGACGAGCTAGAAACGTGAATTTTGGCACACTTATAGCTCTTAGGCTATAATGGACGAGAAAATTCCAGAAATTAATTTTTAATTTTTTTTACCCCCCTAAAAACCTTTAAAATGGCGGACGCAGCTTTAAATTCGCTGCAGATCTTTTCTTTGGAGGCTTATAGCCTAGTAACTACACAGTAAGTCGCATCATAAAACAGATTGCACTTACAGTTACGGATTTTGAGATATTATCTACAAAACTTTAAAGGAAAAATATACCGGCTTTTTCGAAATTTGCACAAAATAACAGGTTAGGCAAGTGAAAACAGACTGCAATACTGTAACATTTAGATGAACATATCTTTAATCCAAAAAATTCCCTGCCACTCTGGAATAGGCCTATCAGAAAAAGAGTACCGGTAATACATTACCTGAGTTTATATAGTAATACATTACCTGAGTTTATATAGTGGGTCCATGAAGTTAGTTACGTTCCTACGTAAAGAATCCATTGTTATTTCCGTGCCTATGAAGTCAGCAACGCCTTTTTGAATCATACCCATCATCCCATTCCATGACCCATTCTCTAGTCTCACTCCATATGAGTTGTCTTCTGATTTGTAGTACACAGTCCTGTCAAAGAATGTTACATTTATTTAAGCATCTTAATAATTATTAGTATTATTAGTTTAGAATTCAACACCAGTTTAATTTTAATAATGTATGCAGGAAAAGAGAAAATACAAGAATGTCATGAATTTTGTTTCTATATGAATTACTAGCATGTGCCCGCGGCTTCGCCCGCGATAATTATTTCAAAAATTAAAAATTAAGAGCATAATAGTTAAATCATATTTATTAACACCTAAATCACGTGGACTACATACCACGATTAGATAGCGTCGCTTGGTAAAAGCGACCTCAGATTCGAGTTCCTTGGCCCAGAATACCCCTGTATAGTGAGTTTCGTCCAAATCGAACAATGTTTGACCATATTTAAGCCTGTATTGATTATCCCTCTTCCGTGTAGGTTGAAAATTTTATATGTCTGCGGGCCTTGATATTCTAAACAAATGAATCATCCAGGATGGACTTACAAAATCAAGCGATGGCCCGCGATAATTATTTAAAAAGTTAAAGATTAAGAGCATAATAGTTAAATCATTATATTTATTAACACCTAAATCACGTGGACAACACACCACGATTAGATAGCGTCGCCTGGTAAAAGCTACCTCAGATTCGAGTTCCTTGGTTCAGAAAACCCCTGTAGGCCTATAGTGAGTTTCGTCCAAATAAAACAATGTTTGCCCATATTTATGGCTTACAACATTCAAGCGATCGCGAAAGTTTTATTTCTAAGGTAATACAAAAATAGCCAAAGCCAACTGTAATTGATTTGACATGAAATGTATAACTGAAAACGGATGCTTGGAAAACGAAAAAAAAAACACACGTTTTTTGTTCGTTTTTCACTCATAACTCACGAACGAAAGCTAAAATTAAAATTCCGGCTTCGAGGTGCATTTTCCGACCCTCCAGTCCACCAATGTTTAAAATTTCAGATCTCTGCGCTCAGTAGATTTTGCTGGGCACCGCGGACAGACAGACAGACAGACAGACACTTCCTTTTATTAATATAGACTAACTAAAATTTTAATTAATATTTTCCTTGCTGTTCTCTAGGTCTTCAGGAAAGTAAAAGTGATCCCTATGGGTCATGGAGAGCCTTATGTTTAGACTCCCACATGGTTAGGCATTCGGTACTTGAAGGTAGCAAGGTTGTCAGGTTTACGCAACGGTCGCCTTAATTCCCCAGGATTACTCCTGGAACTAATTTCTGGTAGAGGTTGAGTCGACCTCCAGGGTCTTAAAGCAGTCACAAAGTTAGGCGAATTGAAAAGTAAAAATGACCTCGTCGGGGATCAAACCACGACCTTCATTCATGTTCGTATTGCAGTGCATCAAGGAAATTTAAGGCAACGATATTATATAGGCATAATTGTTAAAGGCTTTGAAAACAAATGTGAACAATATAGACCTAGCCCACCTTACAGCCTCAATTATAATGAAAAAATACGATCTAAACTTTGACTTATTGATATTTATATAACACAAGTCAACAAAATTTAAAAAGTTTTTTGTATCCGAAATAAAATGTATAAAATCTTATGTAATTTGGCCTCCTAAATTCGAAAATGGCAGTAATTTTTTTTATTAGTTCTCGTTTAGAAGATATCGGCTATATAGCCTTCATTGTTGTTCGCGCAAGAAAATATACGTAGTCTTTAGTCACATACCTCATAAACGTGGTCTTTTGGCTTCTCTAGTGTACTTTATCTTAGGAGCATCTCTTACTACAGACCAGCAGTAGTCAGCAATCATATACGTGTTCCATTTCCCCTGATAATGTCGTTCTAGAGTAGCGATATCTTGATGGAAACGTTCACCATGCTCGTCGGTTACTGCTCCAAGATTGTCAGGGAAGAAGACCAGGTGAGAGTGACGGAAATGCATCTTGAGAGACATGTTCACCCCATTCTATTATAAGCCATCAACATATTGTCCACTAATGTTCTGTAATTAGACCCCCTTTTGTTGCCAAGGAAATTAAGTACAACTCTAGTGAACGCTACCCATGCAGATTTCTCCTTGCATGTTAGAAGTTCATGAAAATGTTCATGAGCCATTAGTTTTCTTATTTGAGGACCTATAAATATTCCCTCTCCGATTTTAGATTCACTTAATCGTAGAAATTTATGAAAGAGATGCCTAAATGCTTCTCCGTTTTGATTCATACCATTTACAAAGTTTTTCATTAGTTCCAACTTAATGTGCAACGCAGGTAATATTATTTCAGTCTTGTCAACCAGTGGTCTGCAAACAATGTTTTCAATATCTGGTTATAAGTTTTGTCTGAGAGGCCACTGCTTTGTTGCATAGTGTTTTTCCTTCGCACGACTATCCCATTCACATAAAAAGCAACAATATTTCGTATAACCCTGTTTCCATTGGTATAGCAAAATTCATATATCTCCCGTTTCCTTTTAGCCACTCGCGTAGGTTTGTGGAACAAGTACGACAACAAATATGGGGTGCAAACGATTTGTCCTGATCACCAACCTTGCAACCAAAATAAAGAAGCCTTTTTAACAATAGGAGTTAACCATACCTTTTGCGATTTAAAAGTCGCCTCTCCACAGATAAAAGAAAAGTTATTTGTGCTGTTAACACACTTACGTGGCATTCTGTGCCATTTATGCCAATTCTATTACAGAAAGAATAATATACACGCATATTTGTTATTTTATATTTACAATTATAATCACTCACAATAACAATTAAACCACTCCCTATTTTAACTATTTCAAAGCACACTGATAGACAGTTTTCTCACTCACAAAGCAAGAAATGAACTGAATTTATAAAGGAATATCAGTTTGAGGGTTGAACTTATCTGCTAGAGCCTTAAATTCACCCTTAAATTTCCGGTACAGTCTCTTTCAAACAAAGTTACTCGGCTAAAATCCTGTTTTTAGTAAAACAACCGGACCTGTGTATTGTCGAAATGAGAACTAATAGACAAAAATGGATGTCATTTTCGTGCTTAGCGACCCCAAATTGGCAATGTATGGTTAATTTTATCTCAAATACATTTTGGCTGTTGACTTGTGTAATGCTTTTTGTATATAATCAAATGATAAAAATTCAAAATTATAGAAATTATAATTTACCCTAGTTACAATTATTGTTAAAATACCTAGTAATGTCTATGAACATGCATATTTAATATTTTATAATGTGGCGCCTATGTTCATAGACGTTACTAGGTATTTTAACAATTGTAAATAGTGTATTTTATAATTTATACATAATGATTTTTTATCGTTTGACGACAATTACCAAAAACATTGCATAATTATACATAACCAAAAGGTCAGGTCATATTTCTTTATTATAATTGAGGGTAAGGTGGACCATATTATTCATATTTGTAAACATTCCCTCAACGGAAAATGAAATATATAGATATCTATTAAAAGGACTCAGACCCATTACTATATAAAAAAAATATCTTAACAGAGAGTTTAAAATTCATGTTAAAGAAAATCGTGCAGCTAATTTCAGAGCATTTGCATTGCTTATCATAATATAAATCGCAATCATCCTTAACGATTGATACTAACGTAAATTACTTTTTTCCCCTTCTGAAAAACTGTGCCTTACAGTGATGGATGAAACAACTTACGTGGCGTTCATTCTGCTGGTAAGAGTATTCCAGAGATGACTCACAAAGACTCCATATCTTTCTCTATTGGTAACTGATGATTTAATTGATATTGTTCTATTCTGAAATTGGGAATAAGAATTACAGAACCGATTAGAACATATTTCGAAGTGAACAAAAATTGTCGTTAGAGAAAAGAAAAATAGAGAAGCATGAGAGAACACGTGAATAATGAGTAAAGGACAACGGACAGTAAAGGAATGACTGAAGGGAATGCTGAGTAAATGACCTGTGGAGAAAATTTATAAATGGAAAGTAAAAGAGTCTATTCGTTATTAACAGTGATAAGAAAGTGATTGGGCTGAATTACAATTACCTGAGAGACATTTTACTTTATTACAATTACAAATTACTTTTTCAAAAAGTAATCAGTAAAATTACAATTACATTTACAATTACTTTACAAAATGGCAGTACCAAAAAATGCATTGTTTTTGGTTTGTTTTGGGCACAAGCCAAAAATATTAATGAACAGCCAAAAAAACACATCAATGAGAATATTTTCGGAAACATTGAGTAACTTTTTGTTAATATGAACTCTAATTTGGATATTAGTTGCAAAAACAGTAGTGATGACGATATAGCAAGCTAGAATAATATTAATATTAACGACTACTAAATTGTAACAATTACAGTTTTATTTTAGAAATAAATTACAAGTAGAAATTACATTTTTTAAAGTACGGTATTGATTACAACTAAATGGGACCAAAAAAGGAATTGTTACTGTAATCCGATTACTTTTACTCAGTTACCCGTCACTGGTTATTAATTATCAATTAATTCTAACTGTCAAAGTAACAACTGTTTCCTTCCACAGATTCATATTTAACCTAAACTCCTCAATAGAGGAATAAATTACTGAAGTTCTTACTCGTTGGATGGCTCCTCTGAAGACATGCCCATCAAGAGAACTTCGTCTCCAGTAAAATGCAATTTCAGTGCATCTCAAGCCAGCGCTTGAAGTCCAGTTACCGAAATAGAAAGTCTGCAGCGGTGAAGTAGGGCTGACTCTGTATATTTCAGTCAAAGTGACCAATTCACCTTCCAGACGAGCCACTAGGAACTCATAGTTGAAAGGAATATTGACATCATAAAACAGTTCCTGAGCTGGAGTGTTTTTCCGTATAAGTACCAGCCATGTTGCTCTGGCATTTCCGCCTTCCCTGAACAACTGTAAACAGAAGAATTACATGAAGGAAAAACTTACCGTATTTTACGGACCATAAGACGCACTTTTTTACTTGAAAACAGATCCTTAAAAGTTGGGTGGGTCTAATGGTCCGAAGTACACTAAAACAAATAAAATTATGGTAAATATTGCTGGAATACCATAGTTATACACAAGGTGTTGTAAGCGATAAGACAGTTAAAATTTTTAGCACAGACTGTACATCAGTGCACTTGTCACAATCTTAAAAGAGGGTAGGTGGAAGCCAGGTATACAATGCAAAAAGAAAGGAATATTGAGTTATTTTATACGAAAGGAGTTGTCTTCGCCGGGTGGTTTAAATGAATACCTCTAAACATCCATGTCCCGTGTGCTGAATTGAAGGTTAGAGGGAGTAAAAGTATTTTCAGTCTTTCATGAGAAATCAGGTCATTTGTTAAAATTTACGCGATGCCACCTGTACAGAAAATATTTTCATACAACGCAGGTTTTAAGTTAGAGGTGATTTATACCGATTCCATTGTACAAGGCTATAATTTGTTTTTGTAATGAAGTATGTTATTCCCTTTAAAATATTTCGTTTAGAATCACATTAAATTCATTTTCCTTTAAATTTCCATCCTAAAATTAAGGTGCGTCTTATGGTCCGTAAAATACGGTGCTTTTTGGCAATTTTCTCAAAAACGATTCTAATTACTTTAAACATTGTGCACAAACTGCATAAAGCTAAAACTTTCATTTAAAATATTTTCCAATAAATTCTCTGAAGGGTAGTTATAAGCTTGACTTACCTGTCTTATTAACAAAACTTGAAATTTTGCTTCGCGTATAATAGGGCTTTGAATGAGATTAGGAAAGCTGAATGCGCACTCCCACAACTCAGCCGCTTACTCAAGTTAATAATTTAAGAATGTTCAGAAGTACTTTAATTAAGGTCGGACTTAAATTGTATAAACTTACGGAGGCAGTGGGTGAAATATTCACCACTTTTGGTCAAAAATAGGATTTTTTGTTTTTTGTATAATAAATACTATGAATCTTAATGCGTGCCCGCGTCTAGATCCGAAGGTCGCGGGATCAAACCCGGCCGCAGTCGAAGCCTCCACTTGAAGCCCTTCGCCCCAATATGGGGGCATAGGATGAGAGAGAGAGAGAGAGAGAGAGAGAGAGAGAGAGAGAGAGAGATATTTAATATAGATATGAGAATCTCGAAAGGTATATTAAACGACTCATGAATGAATTCTGAACAGACAGATGTTTATTGGGATAATGACCTGGGTCAGAACCGATAAGCATCTCTATAACATTGAAATGATTTACTTAGTACTCAATAAACAACATTCAATACTCATCATGTCTCATAGATCATGACTCATGAGCAGGCTTTGAAACTTAGTGCCCGAACCCACAGAGGGAGTTGATTCCGGTTACCAACAACCTGAGTATAGGGGGTGGAGGGAGATTGCGTAGGCTGATAAGACAGTCATTGATAGTAGTACCGAGAAGTGAATGCCCTCGTAGTACTGTGCCTCTCAAATTGGTCAACAGTGTACCTTGTCATTGTGCGTGTTTAAATTTATAATACGTGTTCGGCATGCCGAAAGTAAAGTGTGCTAAAGCGCAAACATATATTGAAACATTTGGGAGGGACTATTATACACAAACAGCAGAAAGTATCGTTTTGCATGCTTGTAATGTGAGTTTAGATAATGAGAAGTTATTTTGTGGTCTTCCTATATATGTATTCTGGTTTGTTTACTATCACGTGAACTAGCATATGGTAGCTAGGGCATACGCCGAGCAAAGTCTATACAGTACGGTTGCTGTTAACATATTCGATCGGGCACTAAGTTTTAAAGCCTGCTCATGAGTTTTCTAATCTAAAAACGTCCATATGTGAACCCTGTCCAGGAATATAAAAAAATGCCCTGAGCCAACTACAATTTACAGCTGTGCTATACTAAATGATTAATAAACATAGCATATTGTTCAATATGCATTCCAGTGCTTACTTGTGAAGATCTATAGCAGTAAAATGCACGAACTTTAACATCTAATTCCGTTCCCTTAGGTTAGTAGAGAATGGCGAAGATACCAGAATGAAAAACAGGAGGTGTTATACTAATTGCAATAAAAATAAACTATAATAATAAAATATAAACATTACCTCTTTAAAGAAACTTCTGATATTAGAACGATAGACAATTACATTGAGTGGTAGGTTGCTTTGGCATTGAAACTTCACTGATGACCTTAATGCTGTGAACGTTGACACAACTGCTGTTGACGTCCATTTTCTCAATAAGCTCTTCATATTATGAACGAGAAATGACTTCTGTTGCAACTCTGAAATGTAATTAAATATTTAAGGGCGGGCTTCAATGAAATTTATATAAAATAAATATTTTTTTCTGTGGCATACAATGTATCTTAACTCGCCCAAGTATCATTGAAATAAATTCACTAGAAATGGAATTTATATTTTTTAAATGTTATTTTCTGTACCTTAAAGCGTCTCTTAACTCGCTAAAATTTCATTGAAATACATTGACTAGGAATGTGTGAAAAACATTAAATGTCCATAGCATATTGTGCGCTGGAAAAAGTTTAAATGTTTTTTTTCTTCTGGGGATTACGTTTTGTATATAAGTGTACCTTATCTCTGCAACCAGTGGGAATAGAACTTCGAACATTTATTAATATAAACTGAGCTGTGAGCCAAGATGCATTGATTTAAAAAATGGAAAAAGGAAGAAAAAATCAGTAAAATCATATCAATAACTTTTAGTTCCTAGACCACAATGCTACGTGGATGTTATTAACACAAAAACAAAGAATTTAAAATCTCTTTTGGTTATGGAGAAAATAGTAAATAGGTAACAGCTTTCATGATAAGATTCACTTCTTATAAATATGAATACTTACGACATTCTGTACGATAATATGTATAATAAATTTTTACTGAAAAGAGTGACCCTATCCTGTTTAAGTATATAAACTTGATGATCCGTAGCTAGAAAAATAAGGCCCCAGGATTTAAAAAAAAAAAACACTGCATGTCCGTTGAACCATAGATTTTTATTCATTTTTTAAAAGAACGACTTTCCACTTAATTTATTTCAAAAAGTTATCTAGCCAGGTACTTCCTTACTTACCCTTTAATAAATCTTCCCAGCTATTTTATATAGTACTAATATTCACGTTGGGGGGGGGGTGGTAAATCTGTTTATAATTGACAGACAGCTGTCTATGATGTAGATGGCCAAAATGACCCACAAATAATAATAATAATAATAATAATAATAATAATTAGATTTATAATTATAAACGTATAGTAGGATAATGAATTTCATCGTAACTGGTAAAATGTATGGAATAAGAGTTTTCATGAAAATGTTTTTCATAAAGATGAGCATTAACGACTTAACATCCCCCTACGTATTTTAAATGTTAAGTATTGCTCCTAAAGTTTTAAAATTTCAGCGTCCATAGAAAAATTGAAGAAGAGAAGTTACCATTTAAACACAAAGTGTTCGTCACATTCAGCAAAAGAATAAAAAAAATTAAATTGTATTGAAAATTACTGTAATTATCGTGTAAACCCTTTCAGATTATACTTCTGAATCGCCATATTGAATATCTAATGAGGATAATGTAGCATATATTGACACATAAAGAAAACGTTGAGCAGAGCTGAGATTATCCAGATAAAAGTGAATTGGTTAACTAAATGAATAATTGTTCAAATATCCATTTGCTTTTATCCAATTAACAAGACAATAGTTTTCCAGGAAACTGGATAATGATGTCATTTTAACTAATAATCCAATTATTATTTGTAGTTAAACAATTAATTGTTAAAAGAGTTTAGTTTATGGCAAGGACGTCTGATCGTGGTTCCAATGCAAGAAAGCCAATTAGGCTACGTAACCTATATAAAAATATGAAGTGTATTCCCTTGCATAGAGTGAAGAAAGTTATGTGAATGCATTACATTAGATTTTATCCGTCAGGGATCTTTCGCGAAGCTTGGCAACGACATGCTCTTCATTTACAGCCATTTTATATGAGGAGAATATTAGACTATTTTTCATCATTTTTTTTAATACGGCTCTAACGATTTTGTCTCAATTTTCTACACGATTTTCTTCATACGTATGCAAATACTTTTATAACACATCGTACAAAGAGCTATAGCTTTTACTTGAAACATGTTTTCTAAAAAAAAAAAAATCTATGGTGAATAATTATAAACCACTCATTTCATTGACAAACTTAGGCTTTAAGCCTTGTCTCGGGAATAATGCGAGTTCGAATGAGGCTGAGACAACTGAATATGCACTTATGCCATTGGATGGGAAGAGCTTCGATACCGCATGAGAAAATTATTTTGATTGACCCTGTAGCCACTCCTGCACCACCGATTGACGTCTTCATAAGATTTGAACTTCTGCCCTCCAAGGAGATCCTTTAACGGACCAAGGATTTGGAAATCTGATGGTCACAAAGCGAAGGGGGTTGCTGAGAGCAGGTGTTTTGCTTCAACATGATAACGCCCGTCCTCGTGCTGCTCGTGCAACCATGAAAACCATCGACGACATATGCTTTAAGTGCCTACCACATCTGCAATACTTGCCGGGTTTGGCACCATCAGATTTCCACATCTTTAATCCATTAAAGGAGCTTCTTGGAGGGCAGAAGTTCAACTCTGATGAAGACATCCAACCATGAGTACCTACAGTGTCAATCAGAATAATTTTTCTCATACGGTATCGCAGCACTTCCTATCTGATGGCATAAGTGCACTGAACTGGGAGGGGACTATGTAGAAAAATAATATACAAGCAAACATGCTTCCTGTAGAAAAATAGTGGAAAAAATTTATTGTGGTTTTCATTTTATTTTCCCTCATATTAAGGGTAGAACAAGTTATGAGTTTCACATAAGATTTTTTAATTGGTGTGCTGTATTAAAAGAATTGTACTTACGGTTGTTTATGACAGTATATACATATATACACCCTGACCTAAAATGCTGTTGAATATCTAAAACAATGTCGTTAAAATAGTTTATTGCAGTGCAGGAATAGTTGTAGCACAAAAATATGAATAATATCATAATCATAGTTTAATGTATTCAATTAAAAATAATACACACACTGTGTTTTAATTAACAACTTAAATACCCAAGAAGTCATTTCTCACACTGGCAAATACTAGTACGACATTGATCTCAACATTGCCGAGGAGATAATGGCAACTGCGTGTAGTTACATGCCTGATTCATAAATTATGTACGAATGTGTTCTGTCTGCCGATTATTATATGGTTATAGTCGTATCGTGCTTCGATTAGTAGCATTAGATTGACAAAAAAGTAATAATAGCCTAATAATACTCTCCATATACTAATGTGATTTTTAAAATGACACCGATTATATTAACAGGAACACACTAGTCATGCCTCGATTAATAGCATTAGACATATCTAAAAAATATTGAAGAGATCCCTTGGAAGACCTGAGTTAACTCAGAATAGGGTTGAATAAATTCCATAAATTAGTTTGATAAATTATTCCATAGATTAGATAATATTCCTTTAGCTTGCTTAGGAATTGTCTACTGCCATTGAGTAAGTAAGTAATAACACAATTTTCCTGGTTTATTTATTTATATAGCAATCATGTAGACCAGCAGTACTGGCAAAGGATAACAATAAGAATAATAATAACAACAAAAATTATACAATAAATAAAGATGTTGGATGTCCCTGAAACCAGGCATTAGGCCTACCGCAGCCTATATAACTTACTATTATTTCAGTATAATGAGCATTATGTAAGATTTAGGAGCTTTTACAGCATATTAAAGTCACATTAGACTATATTGTGTACAGCCCATAACAACATTGCATGAAGCTAGGATAGTAATAATACGGATTATTCGTGCATGTCACGGTCTCAAATAGCACGGATATTCGGGAGTTTGCTATGTATTGAAATTAAAGACAGTATGGTTATAATAAGGCTTAACTGCACGGTTTCTCTGTTACCATCCTTCATTAAGACGTTTAGTGCGACGGCAGCCATGATGGAAGTGACTCAACTCAAATACAGGTATTGTTCGTGCCATTTTAAGAAGACCTCGTCCCAAACCATCGTCTAACTACAAAATAATATAATAGCATTGTTCCCTAATCCGAAAATCTGCACCAACACCGATACCGAAACAAGAATTGGTGCTCTTGTAGTCGCGTGTATTTCCCCAGTGTTGCCGCTGACATTTGCCACTTTCAAGTGAAGTAACCGTACTGTGGTACGTATTTGGCAACATTGTACTGGATTGCAGACAAGTGTAAATACGCCTAATTACCTTTATATTCACTGATTGACAGGTCGAAGAAGATTAGGGTGGCAGCAGTTAGGGGAAGTTCTTGAAAAAAAAGGTCTTTAAAAAGTTGCACTCACAAAATAAGACCATATAGAATGCCTATAGACAAGCACCTTGTACTTTCATTAGACACAGTTAAGCACATGTTTCAACAACAGAAGGCATTGGAATTTCTAGAATGTAATTGAGTAATTTTACTTTCTCGCATATATGTAATGTAGAGAAAGTATTGTGATCGTGACAAAAATCTAAATCGAGATAACACCGGTACTTAGATACCTAGATACCGAAAAAAAATGTTTTTGGAATGACGTCTGTCCGTCCCTCTGTCTGACCGTCTGTGGACAAGCACAGCCAGACTTTTTCGGAATATCAAATTTTGGTTTTCGAACAAAAATGGCTCTAAAGATTTTAATAAAAATGTAAAACCTGAAACTTCTATGCACGACTAATTAAATGGCTATAGGCTGTCTATTTTTCTGTAAAAATGACTTAGAGGGGTTCTTGACTCGTATCCACTTTCAATTTTTCTAGGCTATCTCCATTACATTGGGCGATACATGAAAACTTAGTACAGTCAAGTTGTAGAGAAAATTAAAATGAACATTTTTTGTTAAATACATTTTTTATAAAATTAATAGGTATCAAGATAAAAACGAAATAACATGACTTAAATCATGGCCGTGCTTAAATGCGAATTTCGGAACATGCCTTTTGATTAAAATATGAATATTCTTAGGTGGTAGCCTATCGCGTAAATTTTAACATCTGAACTGATTTCTCATAATACTTTACCATCTGAAAATACTTTTACACCCTCTAACCCTCAATTAAGAATGCGGTAAGTGTAGCGGAACAAGGTTGTATGGAGGTAATTTCCTTTAATTTAAACCACCCGGCGGAGACAACTCCTTTCGTATAAAAGAACTAAAATTCCTTTCTTTTCGCATTGTATAACTTGTTCCAGCTACCCTCATTTTACGATTGTGACAAGTGCAGTGATGTACAGTCTGTGCCAAAATTTGTAACTATCTTATCCTTTATAACACCTTGTTTACAACTAAGGTATTCCGGCAATATTTACCGTAATTTTAATTGTTTTTAGTGTAGTATTTCGAACCACTAGACGCACCCAACTTTCGAGGCTCTGTTTCAAGGTGAAAATGCGCGTCTTACGGTCCGTAAAATACAGTAATTCATTTGATTATAATTTACAACATTATGACATGCAGGGATCTTATTATTTTTTTACATAGGCGCACAGAAGGGAGTCGTAAATGCACCTCTAAATGGGAAAACATTGAATGATTTGGATGAAACTCACTATGCGGGTTTTTTTCTTGAGCTAGGGATCTCTGAACTGGAGACTTACCCCCCCCCCCCCCCGGCGGCGCACTTTAGTCGTGTAATGCACCTCGAAACTGGGTTTTTACCTGTTTAATTATCAATCGTTTTAATTGTTCATGCTTGAACCTGTGGTTCGTACGTTGAAACCGTTAGTCAAAATTTAAATTTAATCTCACATTCAAAATTTCTTGCTAAGTAATTTAAATGAAGCTTCTGGTATATATGAGTCTGAATGTGTATCTTTATTATAATAACTGTAGGAGCAGCATATGGGAATTAAAAACGACTAGCAATCTTAATAACTTAGATCACTAAGAATTTCGACAAACTAAAAAAAATAATGCATATCTTAAGAATCAGTAATATTAACATAATCATTATTAACTATTAAATTTAGTCTATGCTGCAAGCCTACCATCATTATAACCATAAATTCACTGCAATTTGCCTGCTTATTATTGTATTGCCAGCCAACAATAGATGGCAGCCGTGAATCTCAAAGATAAATCAAGATAACAGAGCACAACGCAGCACCTGGAGATGTTGACGTCGGGCCGCTTCCTGTGGGGCCCAACACCTCCCCATATGTAATAAAAATCATATCTCTGTGTTTCTTTTTATTTGATATTGTTCTATATCTGTGTCCCCTTATTTACAGCCAACAGAATCTACAAAATACAAAAATCTAGTCGTTAGACACAAAACATAACTTCCTAAAATCCTTGCTATTACGAATATATCTGGCATGTGATTACTTAAGCCAGGACATTATCCTCGCGATTTTACTTGTCCTTGGTTCCTCATTTCTTCTTCTCATTTACAAATATCCACGGAACATTACATCATTACATTTCTTAGTTTAGAAAAAAAAAATAATAATAAAATTAAAAATTCCCCTCTGAAGCAATTTACACAACATGTAACTTCTTGCTGATCTGATAGAGTTCCGCAGCGGTGACTCACAAGACCGGTTATCCGATAAGAATTAACAACATTTCAGCTACATGAGTTTTAACCACATAACTAAAAATTTTAACAACAAAGCACTTATACTGTATTCATAATCCGCAACCATTTATCCATCAATATAGCGCAACTCGGCCTTATAAGGAATTTCCAAATAACTTTCCATTTTAAATCATTTTAAATCTATAACGCCGATTGGAATAGGACAGGTAGGGAGTCGCATACACAATGTGATGCCTAAACTTATTGACCGGGAGTCCCCACGAGACCCGAGGAAAAGTGGAGGATCGGGTACGTGAGCCTCGACCATCTTCTATGAGGCAAAGTCAGGGGTGCGGTGATCGGGCGGGTGGCTTCTTTTGCCATGTGGCTATGGGCGAGCGGTGGGACTCTCTCAAAACCTGTACTCGGAGGGCTGGAGGATTTCCGTTAAACGACCTGATCCCAGTCTGCTAATTCGGGTGCCGGGCCTTGAACCTGTCTCTGGATTGGCATCGGCGCGGTTACTGAGCGATCGCGCCGGTGGTGGTCCGGAGAATGAAATTTCTTTTTAATTATTTTCACAATATTTTTTTCTATTATTATTTTTATTTTATTAATATTTCATCTATCGGGTGAGTTCTGTCGTTTGCTTGGCTGCTGGTGGGGGTGGTCGGTCGGCCGGTTGCTGGTGATCCCTGTCTACATTAGTTCGCTCCGCCTCTTCGTCTTTCGACTTAGAGATATCTTTCCAGGGCCCCTCTAACCCATCCGCGTATCGTGGATAAGGGTCCCCTTTCCTATTTTTCTTTCCTATCTTCTTTATCTTCTTTAAACTTCTATCTACACATTTTCCATTTTCTACTTACAGCCTATCATGGGAATCGACGAAGAAGGGAAAGTGTACTTCCCCTCCTTCACGATGGGCTAAGTGCCATGCGGGTAAGCGAACGCTGCACCTGGCGAGTTAGATAGACGCTCGTCGTTAGGGCCTGTATGGTGTGTTCCCTGTCCTCTGAAGTGGGATTGCGCTGCACCAACCGGATCGTGAACCTAGGCCCCATAGTTTAGGACGCCGGGGGAAGTAGTTTCGTTCGGGCCGTGTCTCAAGGCGTTCGTGTAAACTCGGGTATCAAAATTCTACGGTAGCCTTTCTGGGACATGCACGTAACCCGTGGCTAGTGTGTAGGTCCGCCGGCTCGAGGAGAATGTTACCCCAGAGGTAGATAACCCCTTCCGGTTTGCTAGGATCGAAGCTAGTGTCAGCACGTAAGCCGGCGCCAGAAAGACTACCGCGCGCCGATTAGCGGCAGTTAGGCTAGAACCCCCTTGCATTTCACGTTCTCGTCCGGAGTGATCCCTCAGGTTGCAGCGTGTCGGAGCGCCGCTCAACTAACCCTCAATAATTTTGTTTATGTCTGTCTATCGCCAACCTTCATCTCGCGGCTTGGAAACCCGCCAAACAAAAACCCAAAGAACCACTAATGAAATGACCCAACGCAAAGAAATGGACTGCAAGACTAACGAAAAGGCAAAAAAGCAAGCAGCAGTTGCTTCACAGCGAACCCCCCGACAGACCCAAAGTAAACGCGGGGATAGGGAAGACGATGCTCACTCTGTAACCAGCGCTATCTCGTCGCATATGCCTGACAAACCTGATTTCGACCTATCTACCCTCCCTCAGGAGGAGGGAGACGAACGAAGTGTGCTCGATATCCTAGTGGAAATCAGCACCCTGATGCTCTTCTCCAAGGATTCCCGCGATAGGAAGGAGAAGGTCCTCACATCACTGGGTCGAATTGCTCGACTGCAACAGGACCTTATTGCAGAAATTGCTGAATTAAGAAGT
The DNA here is from genome assembly GCA_964059195.1 of Ectobius pallidus. Lineage (NCBI taxonomy): Eukaryota > Metazoa > Arthropoda > Insecta > Blattodea > Ectobiidae > Ectobius > Ectobius pallidus. Next base: position 107,381,070 of record CAXKWD010000007.1, on the reverse strand, counting down.
GAAAACAAAATACTTAAGACGACTAACCCTCCATTAACGTACAACAGGGCGCTTCTCGCCAATCCTCCGAAGCAAGTCATAGCAAATCCATCACCTTCTCCTAGGAAGGGAAAACATGTAGTACTAATTGAAAACGCAGACCCTACACTGAAGACAGCTGACGATGTAAAAAAATCCTTCCTCAAAGACATTGACGACCCCACAGCAGAAGATTGGAAGATCGTTGGCCTCAGACGAGCCAGGGGACCCAGACTGATCTTGGAGACGACCTCCTTAGACCAGGTGCAGAAAATAATGACTTGTAAATCTCTAAAGGACAAGGGCTACCGTACCATGCAACCTCAGAAAAGAAGACCCAAAATCATTATTAAAAACGTTCCTCGCGGAAAAACTGAAGCAGAACTAAAACGGGCAATCAGCAACTCGTTGCCAGAACATCCTGACCTTAAAATAATTGATGACATGGTGGCTTTCCGATTCAAACTCGGGAAATTCACTGACCGAGACCATTGGGTCTTTGAAACACACCATGCAGTCCGACACTCGCTAATTGACAAGGGCAGAATATTCCTAGGCTTCCACAGTTGTCGTGTGGAAGACCATTCTGTACCAGCGAGATGTTATCGGTGCCACAATCTTGGACACACTGCCAAGGTCTGTAGAGCGGACGCTGAGACGTGTGGCTACTGTGCCAAACAGGGGCACAGGTACACAGAGTGCCCTCGCAAACAGATTGACCCCCCTACTTGCGCCCTGTGCACCCGCTATAAAAAGGACGCTCGACACTCAACGACTGACCCACTTTGTCCCTCGCGGGAAACCGCGATTAGAAGACTTAAGGAAATGACTGACTACGGCGATGGCTGAGAAAACAATCAAGATCTGGCAAATCAACACTGACAGGGCCAGAGTAGTCACTGACCAAATTCGCGCGGAAGCTCACACACACAACGTAGATATCCTTCTTTTACAAGAACCTTACGCATACCACGGGAATAAAATCACTGGATTTAGCTGTTGTCATCAAATCATCACTGGAAATTCCCCTGACGAATACCCGTGGACGGGAATAGTAATCCTAAACCCGGAAATTGAGTGCCTTAAGCAAACTCACTATTCTATCCCCCATTTAACGTGCGTCAAAATAGCTACTGTAATCGGCGAATTTACACTAGTTAGTGCGTACCTCCAACCCGCTGAACCCCCTGATCCAGTCTTAAACAAGCTAAGGGAAATAGGAAGATCGCAAGCCAACATTGTTGTTGGTATTGATGCGAATGGCAAATCCCCCTTATGGGGTGTCCCTTACACGGACCATAACGGAGAGCTTATGGAGGAGCTCCTTGCGGAAATGGACTGGTTTACACTCAATGGACAGAATACTGAACCCACCTTCCAAACTAGGCTAGGCCAATCGCACATCGATGTCTCGCTAATCTCACGAGACATGTGCCGCCGCAATGTTCAATGGACCATTAAGCCAGAAATCGGGACCAGTGCACATAATGTTCTAGAAATAGTTATTGAAGACACTATTGTAAATACAATACGTCATGCCAGGCGCTATAATCTCAAAAATGCAGACTGGCAAGCTTTCTATAATAACGTAGAAACTAACCTAACTCCTCTCAACTCTCCCCTAAACTCCACTATGGAAGTAATTCATCAGGTGCATCAACTCACTGCTGCCGTTTCCCAAGCAGCACGAAAAAGTATTCCCATGACACTCCCTGGAAAGAAAGCTGTGCCTTGGTGGAGCGATGCTCTTGATCAACTCAGGCGAGACACTAACAGGAAAAGGCGAAAGTTCCAAAAGGCCAATAGAGCTCGCGAACAGCCTAACCGGGACAGATATTACGCAGAATACGCTCAATCACGTAGAGAATACTCACGAGCGATTTATCTCGCGAAAGTAGAAAGCTGGCGGAACTTTGTCACAGAGCAAAGTGTCATCAACTCATGGGGGATTGCCTATAAACTTATGACGAAAAAACTGCACCCGCGCACAGTCATCCATAGTCTCCGTACTCCAGATGGCACGATTGCCGACACGTGGGACACTGTGGCCACCACTCTGACAGACGCCCTGGTCCCCGATGATTCTGATGTAGGGGAAACTCTAGAACAGCAGATACTCCGCAGGGCTGCGCGAAGACCATACCAGAATGAGTACAACGCCACCCCTTTCGATACAACAGATCTTGAAATAGCTATAGACCGAACCAAAAATCGAACAGCCCCCGGCATTGATGAAATCCACCCAGAATTCATTAAGAAAGGAGGTCCGCTCCTTAAAGAGAAACTTCTCCAGATATACAATGCGTGCCTTAGCCTTGGTATATTTCCCAACGCCTGGAAAATGGGACTACTCAAAATTATTCTGAAAAATGACACCAAAGATCCATCTCTGGCCAAGTCGTACAGACCAATCTGTCTTCTCCCTGTCATGGGAAAGATCTTTGAACATCTCATAGCTTCCAAAATAGACACTTCTCTAGAAGAATCATACTCGCCCAGGCAATTTGGATTCCGCCCTGGAAGATGTACTGAGGATGCAGCTTCACTGCTCCAGCAAATAGTAACCACATCTAATTCTAAATACGTGCTTACCATCTTCGTAGATATAGAAGGCGCATTTGACAACGTCTGGTGGCCACACGCCCTGGAGAGATTTCGTAATATAAACTGTCCACAGAACATATATGCCGTCCTCAGTGACTACTTTCGGTCCAGACGAATAACGCTAAGGGATAACCTTCATTCATTCACAAAGGCCGCATCCAAAGGGTGTCCCCAAGGCTCAGTATTGGGACCCAAGGTCTGGAACCTGGTGTTTGATGAAGCCCTCAGACAACTTGAACAGACTCAAGACGCTGACGTCATAGCCTATGCCGACGACGCAGTAATTATTATCGAAGGTGAGTCCAGAACAGATCTCGAACGCAAAGCTAATAGAGCACTAACAATTCTGGAAACTTGGTCCCACAAAGCAAAGCTAAAGATTTCTAAAACTAAAACAAACTCAATGCTCCTCAAGGGGAAAATAGGAAATCACCCTCCAATCATCAGGATAGGACAAGACCGGATCCCATATGTTCGAGAAACAAAGTATTTGGGTATAACTTTACAAGAAGGTAATAAATTCACTGCTCATATTCAAAGAATCAGTGCTACAGCTAACAACCTATTTCAGGCCCTAGCCAGACTTTCTGGACAGCAGTGGGGATACAAATTCACTAACTATCGTATACTTTACTCTGCTATTTTTGAGGCTATTGTCTCGTATGCTGCAAACGCTTGGGCCACTAAACTTAACACACATCACATCCGTAAACTCAAATCTGCCCAGCGACATTCTCTCTTGCGAATAACTAAAGCCTACTCCACTGTTTCGAATGATGCTCTACCAGTCATAGCTGGTGTTCTTCCTGTTGATCTTCTGCTTGAGGAACGGATAGCCAGGTACAAAGTGCGGAAGCAAATTAATTTTCAATTAGGTGCCCTTCAAATCGGACCAAGGGAATTTGAGAGCTTAGATCGATCACATCTTTATGAACGCATTCACTCACAGTTAATAGATATTTGGCAGCAAAAATGGGTAGTTGCCCAAAATGGTAGAATCACTCGTGACTTTTTCCCAAATATCAGAAATAGACTTAAAATGCCATGGATTAAATTGGACCACTTCGTCACACAGGTATTAACTGGCCACGGCAACTTTGCCGCTAACTTAATCCGTTTCAATCTCACAGACGACGATCTATGCGCTTGTGAGGACAGCGAACCAGACACCATGTATCATATGCTGTATACTTGTCCTCGATATCGAGAAGCTCGACTACTCCTCCACGAAGCCGCTAGGGCAGAAGAGGAAGCCTGGGCACCGGACCTCACGTTCTGGACGCGTAAAAACACCTTCCCAGCCCTTAAAACCTTTGCAAAAACAGCACTTCTCGAAAAGTCTATAGTAAATTAACACACCAAAGTAGACGGTCATTTGGCCACTGCTCCAGTCCGAACGAGGTTTTTGAGGGGTTTCCCTCGTTCTTAGGCGAATGCCGGACTGGTCAATAATCCCCTCAAACAGATACACGCACTACAAATCTCTAGAATACATAACTACATGTCACTAAAAAGAAACACACTCGGAAATATTGCACATAAGACCTATCCGCACTTAAGTCTATCCTGCGCCAAAGTACAAAGACACAAGTACTCAGCCCAAACACGTCACACCATCAACATCCCCTACGGATGTACATAAGGGCACAATAGGTATACACACATCACATATGGTTACCAAAATTTGGTCTGACCGGAGGTTTAGGCTTAATTGCTTGGCACTCCGGGGGTAAGGGTGGGCACACAAAAAAAAAAAAAAAAAAAAAAGGTTCGTTTTAATTGTTTAATTTCGAATGAATGCCCATATGGCAGCACAATATTCGTTTAATTTATATTTACTGCGTAAACAATGTAATTAAGAATAAAATTGTGTCATTCGTGCAATTTATATAAAAACTATCTCAGTGTTTTTAAAATAAATAATGTTCTAAGTTAATTATTTTTTATAAATAAATTAAGTAAAACTTCTACCAGTTGAATGTACACACTCGCAATGCGATCACTTGCTCTGTTGCAATATAAATTATGTGTTTAACATCAGATATTTTATATGTATAACATCAGTCATCATACTTCCCCTGGCTGCAGAGCACAATCTCCTGTGTCTAATAACGAGTTAGCCAATGGGAAATGCACTATGTGCCGTCATTCTACAGTAGAACTTGACTAACCTGAATGTTTAATGTTGATAAAATAAAGCCATATCACTAAAGATTTTTATCACTGAGGACGACCATAAATTGTACGAAATATATCTGATTTTTAACATTTTTTTATATTAACAATGCGGAATTTCCGCATTTTAAACTAATTTGAATGTTATCAATTTGAAATCTTCAGTAATTCGTCCTTTTTGTTCGGTTCGTTCCTACATAACACGATGTTAAAAAAATCTTATGTGAAACTCACATAACTTTCCCTGCTCACATAAAAGTAGCCTCTTAGTATAATATATAATGTTTGACATTCTCTTCATGTAAATTAGCCGTAAAAATGAAGAGAATGTCGTTACCACATCACTCCGCATCCCTGAAGAATACATGACTCATACAAAATCTGATTAATGCGCTCACGTAACTTTCTTTACTTTAAGCATGTCCAATACATTTTCTCACTTCACATTCTGATATAGAACAAGAGACCATATTGCAAAAAGCGCATATTCAGAGTGAGTGGCTTATAACTACTCTTCAGATAATTTTTTTTTCGAAAAAAAGTTTCAAATAGAAGTTTTGGATAAGCACCCAAATTTGAGAGCTGTATTAAGAACAAAAAGGTGTGAAATGTTCGCTTTAGCTCTTTTGAAATGTTCTGTATATTTGTAACAATAGTGCCCTTTATCTCCAGTGTATAGATGTGTACAGGTTTTCTAAATTCCCTCGGGTGCCAACATTAATTTAGACTGATATCAGTACTCTTAATAACAATTATCAATATATCTATAATAAAATAAACTACAAAAGCCAATGGCAGGGTGTCAGACAGTAAAATCTTGCAGCTGGTGTAAAAAATATGTTTGAGTATGAAACAACAAATGGTTCTCATAGACATTCAAACTTATGCAGTGATTCTAAGATTTGGCTTACATATTTGTGATGTTAATTGTAGCCTATTAGTTGGGAATATATTTCTTTCATTTACTAATTTCGAGGGTATTCCATGGTATAGTGGTTAAGGCACTGCACTACAAACCGGAAGGTCACAGGTTTGATTCCCAACGAGGTCGTTGAGATTTTTCAATTGGCCTAATCAGGGTGTCCAGTGAGGCAAGCCGAAGAAATTCAAGCATAATTCAAGGATTTCAAGGCTTGAATTTCCAAAATTCAAAACAATAGCATTTTTTACTAATATTAAAAATGTATGAACATAGGACACAAAGAGTGAATACTAATGACTAATATTTCTGAAAATGGTTTTCGTAAAAACTATCAACTTAAAAAAATATTAATGAATAATATTTCTGAAAATTGTAAAATTTTCGTAAAAACTATCAACTTAAAAACATATTAATGACTAATATTTCTGGAAATGGTAAAATTTTCGTAAAAACTATCAACTTCAAAAAAACATTAATGACTAATATTTCTCAAAATGGTATAATTTTCGTAAAAACTATCAACTTAAAAAAAAATTCTCTTCTATGCGATTTTTCCCGACGGTTCACAAAATTCAAGCATAATTCAAGGATTTTTCCCGACATGGAAAATTCAAGCATAATTCCCGATTTTCCCGATTTTCAAGGCTGCTGGACACCCTGCTAATCCTTCTGGTGGCACTATGGCCCTGGGATTGACTCAGCCTCTAACAGAAATGAGTACCAGGAGCATTCCTAGGGGAAAAAAGCAGCTGGTGTGTAGGGCTGACAACCTTACCACCTTCATGTGTCGTATGTCACAATCTGAGAGCCTTAACCTCTTGGAAACCCTACAGGTCTCTATGGCCTATACAGGGATCACTTTACCTTTACTAATTTCGCTTCTTCTTCTTTAGTCTTCAATCCTTGGATTGGTTTGCAGCGATTATTCTTCATTCTGATCTCCTTTCTCCCTTCCTTTTAATTCCTTATGTTTTACAGTTCATGTCTTCCTTAATTTGTTCCATGTACTGTAGTCTTGCTCTTCTTTTGCTATTCTTACCTTCAATTGTGCCTTCAATAATTATTTTCGAAAGACTTTGGTGCCTTAGTAAATGCCCTTTCTCTTTCCAAGTTCCAAATTTCTTTCTCTGCCTTTGCTTTCTCATAAACTTCCTCATTGGTAATTTTATCGACCCAGCTAATTTTGCTAAAGTAATGATGTGTATGTTTTTTTAAAAAGTAGTTTAATGTATTTTTATCTGTAGTTTGATTATTGATTCCTGTTTGCTGTAGCCACAAGCATAAAAAGGAACTTAATATTATTACTACTGCCAAGAGGAATTAGTTAATTAAATAATTTGATTAGGCTATTATAGTCCAGTTACTCATTGCATACCCAGGCGGCTTCCTTTCGTTAGGAGGAAAAGTTTGCCGACAGCTCAACCCATGTTCTTTGTTTTTACCGCACCAATCAGCTAATTACCCCAGCCAATCAAAATCTAAGAATGTCCTGTGGCGATTTTGACAGCTACTCGTCTACTCCGCGTGGAGTGAATGCGTTGTTGCAAGATCAAGTTACAGTAAACAATAACACGTGTGAATTGAATAAAGCGAAGGAAGAACTGAGGTCAATGATAACAATGAGAGAATATTGCAACGTTGCTTTTGTTTTGGATAGCGGAAGCCCAAGACCGATTTAGTCAGATCAATTAACATAAAGAAACACCGAAACCTTTGAAGCCGACTGGCCATCCAATGAGTAACTGCACTATAGTATTTTTTTTTCCTAAACCATTGGGTTTGGAAAGAAATTAAAGTTTGTATTGTTGGTATTTGCAGCCTTTTAGAGATGCTATGAAGTTATTTACTCACTTATTGTTGACAATGCACTTGGGAAGAAATTAAAGTTGGTATTATTGGTGATGCTATGAAGTTATTTACTCACTTATTGTTGACAATGCACTTCAGCAGTTTGTTACAAATGAAACCTTCAGAAGTATAAAAAACGCTCCTTGTAGCCTATGACATTGTCATCCATCAGTAATATTGTAACGTGATGAACATGAATGATTCAAGATTACAATTAGGGTGACCATAACATTTTGACCTGAAAACGGACATCCTAAAGTCAGTCAGTTTAACCCCTTCCCCCAAAATTTATTCTAGAAAGAATCATTATTATTCATATTACCAATATTGTTAAGGAACTAACACTTTTTAAGAACAGAAGAATATTGTAAGCTTATAGATTGTATAAAACATAATGTCTAATTAATGAATATTAAAATCTCATTTGAGTTATAATAATAGTGTGACATAGCTTTATATACCTTGGTGTGACATAGTGTCTCTGCTTTCACCGGATCCATCATCCCGATCTTATTCCTAGGATTTCATAAAAACAGGATAGTTGGCGTATTTTAGAATACAGACAAGACAGCAGGATGCATTTAATAAATGGGACCGTCCTGGTGAAAACGGAACATATGGTCACCGAAAGATTACAATATGAAATGATCATCTGATATGAAGTGTCTTTTCACATGAGGCACTTTAAGTAAAGTTCTAAATAAATTTACCTCGAAGGCAATACCCTCTAGATCAGTGGTTCCCAAACTTTTCAGTCCGCGGACCCCTTGAAAAAAAATTAAAATTTCGCGGACCGTACTTTGATTCAAATGTATTAAAAATAGACAAAATAACAATATCAATGGTAACAGAGTTTACTCCTTAGTGTGAACAGTGAAGCTGCTTTTGATTAATTAGCTCTGCAATGTTAGGTTTAATGTCTGATAATTTCAATATTAAGTCACTTTCAACTTCATGTTTATTTCTAAACTTTGATTTCAAGTACGTGAGGTGGGAGAATGCTGTTTCACATAGATAAGTAGTGGGGAACACAGTTAAGCACTTCAAAATTACAAAATATTTTATTTCTTCTTAAACTGCCTGCGGACCCCGTGAAACACCATCGTGGACCCCCAGGGGTCCACGGACCCCACTTTGGAAACCACTGCTCTAGATGCAAGTTTCTTGGAGGCACATGCCCTCTGATGCCTATGCAGAAGTGTGCTGTATAATTCTGAATTTAAGAGCATGAATTAATAACATAAACAGCCTCACCCACCAAGCTAATACATGAACCAATTATCCCATAGCAATGGAGAAAGATGTGTGTTTAAACATAGATACTCATGTTGACAGTGAAGAGAAAATGAGTTTGCTATTAGCCCTTGCAAATGGAGTCATCATACTGGTCCAAATTCTTCATGTAATGGTAGGGACATGTAAACAAAAGCAAAAACTCCTGAATTATTAAATCAACAGTATTAATGTGTGTTTGCTCAAAAACCAACATCAAGGAACTGAAGTTCTCCATGATTAAATCATTTGACCAATAAAGTAAAGTGTCCCCTATTACAGGCCATGGAGGCCCAGAGGGTTCCAGGAGGTTGAGGCTCCCAGATTTTTAGACATCGGCACATGAAGGTGGTAAGGTTGTCAGCCTTACGCACCAGCCGCCTTTACCCCAGGATTGCTCCTGGTACTTATTTATGTTAAGAGGCTGAGTCGACCCCAGGGCCATAGTGCCACCAAAAGGGTTAGGCCAATTTAAAAACTCCGACCTCATCGGGGATCGAACCCACAGCCTTCCGGTTTGTAGCGCAGCACCTCAACCACTACGCTACGGCGTACCCCCATTTGACCAATAAATGCAGGAAAACTTTCAGTTTAGGAATGATTACAGTGGTAAAATAGGGTGTGTTCTCGGTCAGAGACATTAAACAATGAAAGCAGGAAAACAATACATCCAATACATAAATATGAATGAACATATGAATGATATTTACTGTATTAGGATTATGGATCTCTAAATAATTTGCACAAGTTTTAGCTAACGATGCAAATCTTATGTCAAACATATTTAAAAATAAAAATAAGAAACTAACATTATTTGGAACAAGAAATACAACTATCCAACCATATAGATTTTCAATTATATATTTAAAAAAGAAATACAAAATTAAACAATCTCAATGTGATTAAGTGTATAAATTAGTACATTATCTCAGAACAATATTTTTTACATTCAGACTAAATATAACTTATTGCTTGCTACTTCATGTTTTTCTTTTGAATACAATTTTATCTTCATGCTCTGAACTAAAAATTGCCTAACATTCACTGGAACTCAATTACTTTGTACTACAGTACTGTACAATCAGTCACATAACTTGAATTTATATTATGAATGGAATATTGCAATTTCATGTTGGAACTGGTATGTCAGAAAATTAAGATTCAAATATTTTTATGTGACCTCACAATTTTAAAATAAGGGCACTGTAGTATAAACAGTATGCACAATAATTAATTAGTGTGTTCACTCAAAGATTTTATTTTAACAAAAACTATAATATGTAGGATTGTTTAGTGAAGATTATGTATAAATTAAATGTCATATAAATATTTCCATTATTGTGTAAAGTGAAATGGTTATCACCACTTATCTTCATCATATACATCATGTTAAAATTATACAGGTTGACAATCAAAAATCCGGCCATAAAAAAAATTATTCTTTCAGATTTCCAGTATGGATTTCAGAGCGTATTTTCAAATGTACCGTGTTGGCTTACCACTGTTTTCTAGAGGTGCTATTTATATTTTGATGGCGCTGTACCCCAGAATCAGCTGTTAGGTGTTGCTTGCACCTGCTTCCTTCTCGTTTTGTAGTTAATTTGCTGTTGTCTAGCCTTATTATGGATTCAGCAAAGAAAATAAGTGTTAAACTCATACACATCGTGCACTGCCAATGGAAATGCTGAAAAACGCAAAAATCTGGCACTCCGCCGGCCCAAAGGATGCAAGATTTTTGGATATCAACCTGTAATTCTTTATAATTCACCGTTCAGACTACTGCATTGGCGGCAATATGCAACACCTCAAAAATCTGGAAACAGTAATGGCAACAAAGCTTTATAATTCATGTCATACCATTCAGGACTGTGAACTAGAAGAGTTCTTATTCATTGCTTCTAACAACTGTCTACCAACTTCAGTAGCAGCTTCTAGTGCTTTTGTTACACCTTCAATTGTACGGGCTAGATTTTTAATAGCATCTGTGTGTGGATCACTTGCCCTGTCATTTTCATCTGCGTAAGTCCGTTCATGTGGCTCTTGCTTGCAAATAAAGGAAGGTATTGCATACTCAGTAGTTCGTGTTCTTTTTGCTCGGTGAGGTGTATCATCATAAGCTACACAGGCTGAGGGGGGAATTTGTGCTTCACCTGGGGGTGTTGTTGGAGTGTTGTCGAGGGAAGTCGCTTCTGAAGACAGGCATTCGTATCGAACTTCAGGAGATTCATACAGAGACTGAGGGTATGCAATCTCTCTACTTGAGAAGTGCTCATGCAAAATGTTAAAGAAAGGCCAAGTAGAGGGCAGTTCCCCATTATCGTCATGTTTTGATGTCACTATTTCCTTGTATCGTCTTTGTAAGTTGTCCCATCTAAAAAGGAAACAAGCAAACATAGGCATAATAGTGCATTGAGAGAATATAACATTTGAAAACTTTATAAGAAAAACTAGAATTATGTGATGCGGAAAAGTAAAAGGGACCTTTTGTCAAGAAACAAAGTATTACAGATGAAGCTAAAAAACATGACCAGGTCAGTGTTGGCCATTTTTTGTTTTTGGTGTATTTCTTATTAAAACACAATTACAATTGCATTAAAAACATATACAAAAAGCCGAAATCAGTCCTTGGCATTGTTTTCTGAAGGTGTGTTAGGAAAAGGTAACGATAAACTTTAACCTTGGATTTTTCAGTAATTCTACTAGCTGACAAAAGAAAGGAAATTGTGATAATATCTAGGAGTGAAATAAGCCCTTTAAATGCGATAGTTTTCACAAAATATGCAATTTTAATTTAAAATCATAAAATAAGCAAGCAAAGTAGTTTTTCTCTCAGAATAAGCACAATGAGCAATATCAGATAAAGTTAAAATTGCTTGTCAAGGAGTGTTTTGAAATATAAAATGTCTGCTTAAGTTTAGTGGTCTGAAAATATATATATGAATTTTGCTTAGATATCCGGACTCTAGTAATGAACCATTATAGGGACCAAGTTTCAATACAATAGATGTCCCATAATGAAAAAAATTCCATTTTGTAACAAAACCCCATGCTTATGTGCAAAGGAATCATCTGATCTTACCTCTTGCGACAGATCTTCCAGTTAGACCCATTGTTTAAGTTTCCAGCAATTTCCTGCCAAGCAGGAATTGCAGATCCTTTCTTCCCTGTGAATTTAGCATCAAGCCTTATGCGCATTTCAATTAGTTTAAACACATCCTCGTTTTGCCCTGGAAGTTTTAGAAATGAAGAAAATTAGTGAAATATAGCAGTTTATAATAGTTTCTTGCGAGTTTTTGTCTCTGGAAATTTTGTTATTTTATCATCAAAATTGGCACATTTTGCAACAGAGTTCTCAGTTGATAATAGGACTAAAAGCCTGACAAACGAGATTGCCTTCTCTTCTCTTACTCGTCGGGGCTTATAGGCCTATTATTACAAGAAAAGATAAAGAATTCATATAACACTGGTCCATATAGGCAGCATTTTATGCAGCAACTAATGAGACGTATGATCATAGCCTGCCAATCAGAGTATTGGAAGATAATTTACAGTCTGCTTAACCCGGATCACAATATTGAGCAGATTGTGTGCAGAGTTTTGTAATATACCTCTATTTTCTTTGGTAGCCTATGTCTACCCGTTCATTAACGTAGGTTAAATTATAGGGAGATATTTATTTTTAAAATAGGCTAACACTACTCAGCGTACAAAAAACTTAAATCATTAACCCTCCTTGGTGTAAAATTAATATTTAAAGTGTAATATTATTGCATGATAAGCAGTAAAACCTTGTTTATCCTGGTCCATCTGGGTTACTTTTACTTTTTGTTTTGAACTGTATTGAAGATTGCCGAAACATTGTCCAAGGGTATGCATAAGCCTACAATGTTCCGAGGACAGCATCAAGTCTATTATCTTGCAGTAATGTTTATATCTAGATCTATTAAACAATGTTCGCAATCAACTTGATGATGGCCATGAATTATTTGTGATTAAATTGAATTTACCTTATTGTCAAATTATGTCTGTCCCATCAGCATAGGAAGAAATAAAGTAATTTTCAAAACTCCTGAAGCTGATTAGTTGTGCATTCTATGAAATCGTTATGAACTAGCCTATATGTCTACTAACATGAACTCCACGAAACAACAATAAAAATGTTTACATTATTGTGCCCTCAACAGCTCCATGTAGGCTTACCCATAATGTCATTACTTTCTTTATAATATTTATAAAAAATATATATATAAAAAAAATAAATACATAAAAACATTAGCTTACACTACTATAGCGTACTACTATTTATAGTGAAAGATTTTTAATTTATGTAAGTTAATGTTTAGTCATTTTAAATTATAGAAATTGTATTAATGGCTTTTAATAAAAATTATTGGACCAAGGTTGGTATGGGATCTAGTGAAAACCATATTGCCATTTTTAGCATAAAATCTATTAAATCTTTATTAATATTTAAACTCCAACTTTTATTATTAATCTGCTTTTCAAAACTTTGCTGTTTACTGTCAGGTTTTCTTGGAGTTTATATAGGAATCCTACAGGTTCTAGAGAAATTACCTCAAAGATGGCCTTTGGTATTTTTGTTTCTAAAAAAAAGTGTAGTGTACAGGGCGTTGTAGTATCCCGAACATAGGGGTACTTAAATTTGGGTAATTACACTAATCACGATAACCCAAATGCCTATAGCATTTTTAGTTTGTTTATTTTTGTATGCCAGCTGACAAGCACTTGATGCACTACTGTAGGCTTAAAACAAAATCAGTTATTTATACCATTTCACACAATCTACACAAATATACGATAGTAAGATACTGGCATGTTGGTTTAGACTTAAGCACCTTAGGACTGATGGGAAGAGGAACCTAACCCCATGGTTATCATTATTGGTTACCTAGTGTCTTCTGTACATCCGCATCCCTTATACTGCCATTCAGACATTCTGGAAGAAGAGACAAAAGCAATATAATACCTTCATGTCAATTTGGTTTCCGACAGGGAAGGAATACAACACAAGCAGTGGAATGCTTACTAATGGAAATAGAGGGAGCTTTACAAACGCCAAAAGGAAAACATTATGCTGTCTTCATTGACTATAAGAAGGCTTTTGACACAATCAGGGAAGACCACTCAATAACCAAGATACTAAGTGATATCCTTGCATATAACTATATGGGTGATTCTTCAAATACGGGAAAATTTGTGTTCCGGAGTGATATTTCCCTTCAAATTCAACTTTAAAAAAAAATTGAATTAAAAGTTTGTTTCTACAACTTCCATACTACAACTATCACTTTGAAATGTCACTAACTTTAAATTCTGATATTCCAAAATCAAATTTAATTCAATGAAATGTCATCCACATGCCCTGTCCCATACCCCGGTTTTGTATATTCTAATGCATTTTTCCACAAAACAAAATGTTATTTCCTTTTCAACTTTTTTCCTGCCAATGAGTATGAAGGGGTGAAGAATATTAACCCCTAAAAAATAAAATGAAATAAAATCGTCACCCCACCTAATGAACATAAAGAATGACCCAAGGGTTTTTGGTCATCCACATGGCTGAAAAGAATAGAATTTTTTCTGCAGAAATGAGAAATTTGTATAACTGGCAACAGTGCAGCTTGTGGTTGAATTGTAAGGTTGAATTTGCTTGCTTACAAACAGTTGGGATTAACAAAGGACTTTGCATCATTTTCAAGGAAAGCGTTTTTATTCCCGTCATTAACATGACTTCTAGAAAGTAGGCAGAAAGTGAATATTAATTAATTTTGATTATGCACTATGATAAACCCTCCAATTCAAAGTACCTGACTGAAATTGAGCCTACAGAGGTTTAGAAATGGCTTGCTGAGACCACTAAAACTCCTTTTTTGTCATCCACATGCTTGATTTTTGCATCATCCACATGCCTCATGAAGGGGTATGTGGATGACTCTCAAGTCATGTAGATGATAAATGTAGGGTACTATTGTGTCTGCGGTGTCTGTGACCTGTACTTAAAATCTTAAAACTGATTAAGTGAATTTCTGCTTGATTCCCTCCCCCCCCCCAAACCATAAAAACGCAGTCTACAGTACTTTTCAAATGAGAAGCCATTTCCTTCACTGCCAATCACGTGTACGGGCTAAAGGAGCGCCGCTAGCAATAAGAGTCTTCCCTCAGTCTCGCCATCTCTGATTGGACCGCGTATCTATGCAGGAGAAGGACAAAACGGCTTGTCATCTGCAAAACACTGTAGTTAAAATTACATTAATTCCGGAGTATGCACACAAATTTGCAAATTTGGTGCAAAATCAACTGAAGCACACTGAGAAAAATATGAAACCACATAAAGAAAAGCATATTGTTGCCAAAGTTAGTCATTAATGTGGCCTTCTGCCACCCACATATACACGGATGTCATTCACATGGCTTTAAAAAAAATTAAAAAATTAAAATAAATAAAAATATAAACTTTTAAGCTCTGCTGGTGTCATATTATAATCAAGTAACCCCTGAAGTATTTTAGTAATTTTTTTGAGATTTTTTAAACAAAATTAAAAATTTGGATTTTACACACTCCAAATTTTCCCGTATTTGAAGAATCACCCATATAGAAATTGATGATGGAATTACAATATCAGATCCCCTAAGACAAACTACCGGTAATGTAGTTTTGCTGGGAGATCCTATAAGCCCATAGCTTTTTAACATAACCACAGCTGACATTACAGATATCCTCAAGAATGACCCGACACTATGCTAATTATGTATGCTGATGACATGGTCCTAGGATCCAGGGATAAAGACCAACTCCAGAAAACGTTAGAACAATTCGAAAAATGGGTGGACGAAAATAAACTAAATCTGAATGTAAATAAGACAGTACAAATGACATTCAGAAAAGGAGGAAAATTATATCGGAAAAAGACTTACTGACAATAAAGCAAGAACCGTTAAGAATAGTAAACAAGTTTAAATACCTGGGATGCAAACTACAGCCAGCTCATTTAGCTTTCACATTCAAGAAAGAACCACAGCAGCTACAAAAGCAATTTACAGCATAAAGTACCTGCTGTGCACCTCGCTAAAAACAGCAATGGCATTATTCAGAACCACAATATCACCAATAGCGACCTATGGAATTGAAATAATTTGGAAAAAGTTATCATGTGCAGACCTCTTTTTAAAACGCTTGTTAAAACACGCGCTAAGAGTAGGAAAAACAGCACCCTCAAGATTAGTTTACGCACTAGCCAGAGAAACAGAAGTAGAGGATATCAAAACAGTAATGTTATTACCCATGACCTTGCCATACAAAAAGCACTTAGAAGAAAGGAATAGGAAGGAGGAGGAAAAAGAAATTTAATTCTACAGCACAACTGCTATGTTGGAAAAGAAATGGGCTGAAGAAAATCAGGAACTAAGGCACACTGTGACAAGATTAGCCATACACGGCTTCCATCACAAATTATGCAGAAACAAAGTGAATCATCAACCGAACCATGAACTATGCGACAGAGAGTGTAGTAGATACCACGGTAGCCGATACCACATCACAAAGTGTCTTAGGAAAACCACAAAAACTACCAACGAATACTCTAAAGATACCGAAAACACTCTTCTATGCCCACTAGGGTGCACCTTTATTCAATTAATTATACTGACATTGAGGTTAGGTTATGGTCCCGGAAAAAAACAACTGGGTATGCTTGGGGTATGCATATAAGTCATGATAGTTATCCTTATTCATACTTACAGTAAAAAACCTTTCCTGGTTCCTTCTTCATGAACATGGGACTGCCTGGTAATGATCAAAGACCATAGAAACGTTAAATCCTAACCTGTACCAAAAAAATGGAACAAGCTTATTTTTCGTAAGCGTGGCTCTGACGTCACATCATTGTTGAAAGGAGGACGCGAGGAAGGCAAAGGAAGGATGCGAGGGGAGGCAACGAGTCGATACGAGGAGAGGAAACGAGTCATCGTGCTTGGTCACAAGGAAAGGCGCCCATACACGTTCTTCCCTATGCTACTTGTCAGTTGCCACTTGCAATATGACATCGATTAGATAAAGTCGATGGTTATCCGGAGCGGACTGTTTAAATTCGGGATTCGGGCGGCCTGCGGCCTACAGCTGCGCCAATGAAAAAATTACATGTTTCAATGTAGTTTGTATTACCCAAACCTGTGTTCATGAGCCAATAGTCATTTAAGGAAAACTTATTCATTTGGTTGAATCAGGTACTTGAAACTAATCAGAGCGTGCTGTGAACGCAATCACACTATTCGCTGATATATCGGTACATAATGCCTCAGTACGCCTACTTACTGGGACCTTTCCAGAAAAGCTAAACATTCCAATAAAAGTGGTCCCATACCCAAAAGATTACAGCCTAGATATAATAAACTATTAATGATCCTATTGTTATCCAATTACGGCTATCAAAAGGGTATCGGTATGTGACAAAATAGATTTCTGCCATTTCTGGAAAAATATTCTCTTACAAAAAAGAAAGCATGAGTTTAAAACGCACTAAATGTTCTAGAACACGTGCTCAATGGAATAAAAGTGACAAAACTCGGTATACTTGTAAACCTAACCAAACATTGTACCCAGTAGATCGCAATATTTTATTACCGTATAAAAATTAGAAACTTCTGGAGTTAGATGAGTATAGGCTTATATATATTTATTTAAATCCCAATTAACTAGCAACAACAGCTCTGGTTATGATAAAGCTATAATAACCAGGTCTAAGAGTGATGTGTAAACACATGCTTGAAGATTTATCATTAATGGTTTCAGTATCTTTCTTTCTTCTTCCTTGTTTAACTTCTCCCGTTGTAGGGACATTTATGCGGCCCATGCCGCCGGGCCTTACAGGACCATGACCTGTCGAAAAATGGTTACTTTTCTATCACATACACACTTTTTTGAACAGACAAGGTCATGGAGAGCCTCCCCGGATGGGTGATCAGCCCAATGCCGGGGCCACTTCGGAGACAACACGAACACATAGGACGAGACACACCAGTCGCTCATACACTCATTCTGAATAAGACGCGGATGGTATGAAGATGAAAATGACGGCCCGGGTAATGTCCGGGGATCACAAGGGCCTAAAGTTACCGGAGGGGAAACCCCATCGAAAAATTGAGATATTGTAGAAATTTAGACACGGTTTCTGTCCACATTTTCTATATTTCTACCTTCGAAAAAAAGAAATGATGTGGCTCCACAAGTATTTAAATTAACGACTCTGGCATGTATTCCTGTAATAAAAACAGCTTTCATCTGTGCTATTTAATGCAGTGCATATTTAATTTTTCAAAATTGCTAAGATTTGTTGTACGGTAGTTCGTAGGAGAAGAAAAGTCCATCTTTTTCCGTCTGCACATATCTGGTCGCTATTGTTAGGTTCGTAGAGCACAGCTGAGTGTAACATGTAACAACGAGGTAATAATACTGCTGTAGGAGGAATGTTGTATATTTTTTGCACTCCTTAGCTAGTAAGTGGTACTTACGAACGTTGTTTACATGGATCGTAAGTTGACATTCCCACACAGTCTTGTTGCTAAGGGCGGTTGCGATGAGGTTAAATTACTTACGGTCCAAGCGCTACGTCATAATTCATTACGATACACTTCATAATACAAGCCTTTATGGGCACGGCCCCCAGGACAAATATTCGGTTCCCATAACAACAAACACATGCAAATCACTTTCTGAAATAAACATCTTTTTTCAAGAATGTATTTACATAATATTTTCAGGTAATATCACAATTAATATAATTAATTGATATAAATAATCATCGTGCAAAAAATAGCGTGCAACACACGGGCCGTAAAGGCATTTACGGGTCTCGAAAACTTAAAAACCCTCGGCTGCGCCTCGGGTTTTCAATCTGTTTCCTCGACCCGTAAACGTGCCTTACGGCACTTGTATCGCAATATACTATTTTGCTCGACTTAGGCCTAACTAATTAGTGGTACTTACGAATATTGTTGCCGTGGATCGTAAGTTGACATTCCCGCACGCAATCTTGTTGCTATGGAAACAAAACAAATTTCCGTGCGGTAAAGAATTTACTTACGGCACTCATCATAATACAAGCCTTTATGGACAAGGCCCCCCCAGGACAAATATTCGGTTCCCATAACAACAAACACATGCGAATCACTTTCTGAAATATAACATCCATCTTCAATAGTGTATATACATAATATTTTCAGCTAATATCTCAATTAATATAAATAATCATCGTGCAAAAAATAACATGCAATACTCCTGCCGTAAGCCCATAACGGACCTCGGAAATTGAAAAAACTCTTTCCTCAATCCGTATGCACCACTTACGGCCCTTGTATCGCAATATACTATTTGAAGATTTGTAAAAGTTTCATTATGTTAAGTCCCGTTCTCTGTGGCTAGTCGTTATTATGCATCACTGTAATTCAATGCTATAATACTTTTTTTGTTTGTGGCATAAGTTTTGCGTCCGCTCTCCTCATGCAGCTGGCCCGAGTTCGATTCCTGCTCGGTAGAAGATTCCTTGGTGGGGATATTGCGGGTTTTTTCCATACTTGTGAGATGAATGCTATATAATTTGAAAGCTGAATTTTTATTTAAGCCAATACAAGCATAAATGAATGTAAAATTATTTCATTTATAAAATTAGGCTTTAAAAATATTTTATTCTGAATTTTTACCGAGTACGTTTATTATGAATGAGCCGTACCGTGTTTCCACTTATATGAAGCAAATAACTCAACGTTCATGCCTCTTCCATGCAACAGATGTTATTGGAATTCGCACACAATAACAAGTTCAATATTGAAAGTATCGTAACACCTGCCTCTTCTAGTCAACCATCTCAAAGGTTTTGTCAGCAAGAGAAAATAAGGGAATGTCAAGAAGTGACCTTTGAAGAGATCATGGTTAAAATGAACTCTTTCTCGAGAAGTCCTCATCCGTATTCCACGTTTCTTAGCATTATTCATTTCGGTCAGCGCTGTTTCGGACATGCCTATATTTTTGCATTCAAACGTGTATGGCGACCTCAAAACGTAATTTTATTGTTACGAGTCATAGGGCTGAGTAGCGCAATGTTTTGTAGAGATTACGTATCTTTTTTCGTCTGCACATAGTTATACCCACGGGGGTGAAAGTAACATTGAAAGAATAGCAACAGCTCATTAGTTCACTGCCCGACCGGTTTGGTGCACTGTGATCGCTGTTGCCATGGCGGCAGGTTTGTTTCAAAACATATGACAGCAATATACGAAAAGGCGTAATATTTGTTTTTTTTTTCTGCAACGATCTGTATGTATTGGTGTTCTGTGGCTGAAATCTTACGAATACGCGCAATTCTTAAAGCATGTCTCTTCACTTGAGAGAAAATTCGGAAGTAAAAGGAATAATAGAAAATGTAGGCGAAGAGTTACGAGCTAAATGTTATAAGCAGAAACAAGCAGATGCCTGTCATCTATTAGCAGATTTCTTCGAAAGTATGCAAGAAGATTTCAGCAAAGCTGGGAAGATATACAAGTCTAACTGCGACGATTATCACTACGGCAAAAGCTGCTTTAAATTTGCGCAGTACAAACTTATGGGCAAAGGAAACCAATTAATAGACACAGAAATAGCTTTTGAGTATTACCGCAGAGGTTGTGAACTGGGAGTTTCAGAATCTTGTCTGAATGCTGGCTTAATGTGTATTGGAAAAGGTTCGCACTCTAAAAAGGTGAAAGATCTCAAGAAAGGTTTGCAGCTCCTGCACAATGGCTGTGAATTGCGAAATTCTTTCTGTTGCTATTTTTTGGGTGCCCTATATCTTACAGGTGTACCAGTTAGTAACCTGAAGAAGGATCTTGAAAAAGCAAAGCAATACTTGGAAATGGGATGTGATATAGGAAATTCTTTCGCATGCAACATACTAAGCCAAATGTATAGTAAAGGTGATGGTGTACCTCTCGACGAGCTAAAGGCAGAGAAGTACCGGATACGTGCTAAGGAACTTAAAAAACTATTTTTTTAATAATAAATACACTGTAATATTAGTATCCAATAAATATATTTGTTATAATGAGAACGTGTAGGATTAATTTGATTTCATTTTATCCAGCTATACAGTATAAGTACAACTGGGAAGGCGAGAGAGAAGAAGCTTGGTTTGAAGATATGCGCAGAAACAATACAAGCTTGTGGAGTGGCTTCAAAGCAGCATTCTCGTGCATGTCATGATTCATGTCTCATATGACCAGTTATGCATACCGGTATCTTAGGGAACATTCACACCGAAGTAGCATGCAATGTGCAACATGCTGCACGATACTAATTTAAAATACCAAATAATAAGTTGAAGTCTTTACACCAAAGTAGCATGGCAAAAGTGTAGATCACAGAGTGTGATTAAGGCTCTGTAAAGATGGGTATAATCGTCCACCATTCTGGTTCTATGCTAAGAAGTTCCCGGCGTTTTCTCAGTCTAGACACGCTCACACCTTACGATTAAACTCGCAACATTTAATTAACCCTTGGTCGGATTATTGTGAATTATTCTTGGTGCTACAGCTGTCTGAATGATTTGAGACAATCGCGAAATGGAGGGTGAAGCAACTTTCACTATACAACTTTTTTCTACTAAGCGGGAAAGTTTTAGTGAAATGTTTGAATTTTATTGTAAATTAAGTATTCCCTTTACATCTTGGGTAGTTTACGAGTAATTAATTATTGCAGTTGCTACAGCTGTCTGATTTATTTGAAAAGATTCCTGAAATGCATTCTTTGCTTTTAAAGACTGATCTATGCCAGTGATGGCCCATGCAACCCATGGACAGGTTCATTGCAGCCTGTGACAGGATTATGAATGTGTGGAAGTTAACTGACTCCTGGAAGCAATTGACTCTTGGGGATCCCTTAAGGAGATATCTCAGTGGATTTGTTTCCAGGGTGCACCAGTCTCCTACCTAACATTTCAAACCTAACGAAGACACACACAGACAGTCCAGAACCAGGGAAAGGGATTTTTCACTACTGAAAAATGCTTAACCTGGCTGGGAATTGAACCCGGACTGGCAGGTGGAAGGCAGGCTCGCTACCAACTCACCCACAATGACAGACTGGATTATAAATATATATACATATACATAATTATATGTACTCAGTGATGAATTTTAACGGATTCAAGATTCCAGAAGCACTAAACGGGCCTAGGATACTGGCATTATTTTATTTATTGTGGAGTGCAAAAAGTAAAACTGGACATTTAGTTCAAATTATCAGTTGATCCACTCAATTGAAGTAGTTGTTTCTCAAAACTTAAATTCTACAAGTTCTATGCAAAGGCGTCATATTTTAATGTTCATTTGTGTGCAAGCAAGTGTTTCTTCTGGACTGTGAAAAGCTATTAGGTGTACAGTCACAGTTCCACTGATTTTACACTCTTTCATAAATAAATAAATGTGCATAATAAGCTACATAAGAATCCTTCAATACAATTAACAGACAAAATCGTTCTGCGAATTGAATCATATCAGTTCATCTCTTAAGCTTTTTTTCTTTCTTTTGGCTAGCTGCCTAAAACATTTGCCCATCACCGCTCTATTGTCTCCAGCTGCTTTATTACTGAGGTGTTCCCTTGTGAACTCTAATCCATATGCAAGTGCTGGCAGTATTTTGGCCTTAAAGATTGTCATGACAACAGACAATAGCTGTAGGTCTTTTAAAAAAATTCATTTGTGCTTCTGGCTGCCACTATTAATCTTTCTTGGAGATGTGCTGAGAAGAATTTTCCTGTCATGGATTATAATCCCCAGGTATTTGTACTTTTCTTTTTTCTTCAAGGGCAGTCCTTTACTGTATTTTTCCCTGTTAACCTCATTCCTCTGCAGATGACTACTAGCTCTCAGTTGTGAACTAATCAAACCAGTGCCTAGGGGAGGGTACTGATAACATAGTTATGCTGTAATTTTTACTTTGTGTTCTACAATCTTGAGAATATAAGCTCACACCATCCCTCATGCGAAGCTACATATTTGCAACATATTTTATTTAGATTCCTTGGATTTTATTCTAAATCTAAATAAAATATTATTTTATCTGAATAAAATATTATTTCAATTAGCCTAGGGAAATTGATGGTTGGAACAATAGTTACCAGTAGTGCTTTGAAAATTATTTTAACCTTTAGATAAGGCAGTAGAGTTATATAATATATCTTCAGTTGTTGATAAATGTTAGCAAAAATATATCAGCATATAACGTGCAGAAATTCTTCTGTCTTTCAAGTCCTGGATGCATCCTGGAACAAATGCATTCAGGACATTACGGACAGAAGAGGCAGGATGAACATGGGAAAGACCAGGAATATAACAGCTGTTTCCTGATTGGTTGACTCCACCCAACAGCGGTTGGTATAACTTATATCTTCCTATAATAATTACAATTTGAGTTGAACTTCGACACTTATGCTTCACTTACCAACTTACCAAAAAGTTGGTAAGTGAAGCATAAGTGTCGAAGTTCAACTCAAATTGTAATTATTATATTATAGTTGCTTCACTGTATATGTTCCATCATTTTTTTAAATATTTATATCTTCCTCCTTGATGTGACACTTGACACATCAGGATAATGCCAAACTTTTCACTTGGCTGCAAACACGAGAAGAATTCCTACATATGGCATGCCACGAAAACCTCAGATTGTACATCAGCATATAATGTGCTCGTTACTGAAAATCTGAAAGCCACGTATGGCACCAAAAGTACCAATGAGAAAGTACAAAAGACAATATGCATGTAAGATGGTAGAATTATTGTTCCTGAACTTTGTTAAATATTGTAACCATTTTTGCTGGTCCCATGAGATCAAGATATTTACTGAATTGTGTTACTTTTGGGGCTTGAAGCTTTTGGCATTTAAATTACAATAGTTCCCTAAATTGAACTATAATTTTCCTGGAATAGTTAATAGATTTAATGGTAATTTAATAGTTGAATAAAAACACTTTCTTTAACGCACTTTATTTTACCTTAGTAAACTTCTGGACGGCCGTTTTGCAGGTGGTGTTCCTGCATCATCAGCAGAGTGCCAACTCATTATTTAATGATCATTTACTGCTATTTAGACCTATAACTGTTCAACCAGTGAGATGGAAGTTTGTCCTCCATTAGTTCTTTTATAAGACTGTAAATTCAGAGACATGGTACTGTACAGTTGCATTTACAGACATATAAATGTCATCGATCTAGACTGCAAACTCAACAACTTGAAAATTAGCCTAACTTACTTATTATGTTCTGGAATAATTAAATAAAATAACAGCTATCTCTTCTGGAATACTACTCAAGTTAGTAGGAATACTACTGCTTAATAATTAGAAAACAGTTTAAAAGTAGGTTCATGTATTCTGTAGATTAGCTTGTATGTGCATTGTGATACTTATGGTTCACCTAGATCCTTATTGTTTTCGAGCTTTCATATCCAGCACATTAGCTACTTACAAAAGGACTATTGGTTTTTTTTGTGTGTGTTCGTGTTCTGATAACAATTAAAACTAGATTTGTATTCTTACAAATTATCCACATTTGTGCGTGTTTTCTTATTTATTCATACAAATTCAAATGATGGTGAAAATATAGAAAAGGAGAAGGATCAGCTAGAGAAGAAAGGAAAGGTTGGAAGATAAAAAAATATATACAATGATCCCCTTCTTGCCAAAAACCAATTTTGAATGAAGAAATTTGTACAATTGTTTTGCATCCATATTCCACAGTTATGCTTTCATGTATAGGGTCTATTTCAATAAAATTCAATTGTACCAAAAGATATCTAAGCTCACAAAAGATATAAATTCAGAAAAAAGGAATAACAGTAGTAACAACAACATTTGTAAATAGTATTAGTATATTCATTTAAAACCATATCTAATAATTATTACTGATCACTAAGCAAACGTAATACTACGGTATTCTCTGCACATGATCCTTTGTGACGTACAGGTAGGCTAACGCTTGACAACACATGTTAAAAGGAGAAAATTACACTTCTTAGCTGTATTGACAAATTTGTTAATTAAACAGGATTTGTTCCTTGTTGGAAGGTTAAAGTTTGTTGTGGCTTCAGTTCCTCTTGTAGCTCAACGGCACGTTTCTTGTATTTTTCTGCCATCTGTTCATCTTTTGCCACTCCGTCACCTTTCTTATACATCATACTGGCATTAATACAAGCATAAATATTTCCTAATTCACATCCCTTCTCTGAATAACGCCTTGCCTTCGTCATATCTTTCTGAATGTTTCCTTCTGGCAAACCTGGTATGTAGAGGCCTCCAATGTAATAGCAGCAAAATGCATGATTTCCTTCACAGCCTTTATCAAGGTGTTCTAGACCCTTCTGGTAATCTTTAACACTTTTTGTATGAGGGCCATTTGCAATACACATTAAACCTGCATTCAGACATGATTCGCTAACTCCTAATTGACACCCTTTGCTGTAGTATTCATAAGCTGTATCTAAATCCATCTTCTGTTCCCCTTTACCTACTAACTTGTAGCTGCCGAATCTGTAACAACTTCTGCCGAAATTGTAGTCATCACAAGTTGTTTTATATATATTACCAGCTTTTTTAAAGTCTTTCTTAACGCTTTCGAAAAAATCTCCCAGCAGGTGACAAACTTCTGGTTTTTTCTCCTTGTAACAACCGAACCTGTACTCAATGCCCAGATTTTCTATATATTCTTTTACTTGTGACTCATCCTTTAAATCGAATGCCATTTTCTTTACCACTTGGCAACAGTTCGCATTAATGTAAAATAAACACTGTAGTATGTATGGTAACTTAACCTCTATGAAATTAAAATAATCATTTCTTGATAAATAAGTTAGTAAAATAAACTGGTGAAGCTGTTACATGTGAGCTGTTCGAGCTATTTTACGGATAACTGATTTCAGTGCTTAAATTTATTGAAAAACTGCTAGAATAATTATAAAAATACTGGAAGATGAACTTATTCTACAGATGAAGAGACCAAGTCACGGTCTACTTGAAACTTTTGAAAGAGAAGAGACTGTTGTGTGTTGCACTGTGCAGTAATGTATTATCAAGGTCTTGTTTGTACCTTACGTGTTATTCGTAACAAGAAATAGGCTCTTATCGTTTTAAGGCCTTTGTTCAGGCAGAAGGATGGAATTTTTACGGAAATAAAAGGTGAAATTCCATGCCAGGCGTTTTTGCCATTAAATATTACAGTGTAAGTGGCTATACTGTGGTTCCAATTATTGTGATCATTGTGCTGAACTGAATAACATTTTTGGGTAATTGTTATTTATTTGTTTGGGAGGTGAGTATCCAAATTAATTTAGGTACATGGTCATTTGTTTATTTACTTGTCCGGGTTACTAAAAAAGTAAAAAGATTACATCACAAATTTTCCGGCAGTTGCCCGGGTGAAATCTTAACCTTACAAGCTTGCCAAGCTTACTATTAAAGGTATTTGCTCTAACCACAATGACAATGTAATGTACCCTTGGTGTTACAAAGGTTTGCACCATAGGGTGTAGCACACTTCTAGCATTACAAACTAATATTAATGAATGAAACATAGGCTACTATGCACGTTAGTGCACTGTTCCTTTCATTCATTAATATAATGACCTTGGATCTTAAGAACTTACAAATTATGGCACCAATGTGTTACTGTATGTGCCTTACTTAGGAATAAGAGTAGACTCGCACTCACCCCGGACCCCTTTCCACTCCGTACTCGCCCGCCGGCTTGTTCCCCGCTTGTCCTTCCCCGCCTGACCATTTCCCCTATCACGCCTGCCGCTCCTAGCCACCCGCCAGCCGCTACTCAGCGCCGGTAATGCAGCTCACTATATTTCATAACGAGGCCATGTGAGATATTATTACATGTATTGGGACGAAAGCTCGGAAAGAAGAAGTAAGAGATGGTACTACAGTATTGCCCAGGGACGAGTGTTAGACCTCAATGGTGTGCCATACACAAGATCCCAAGAGAATTAATTAATGCAGCGGAAATGAACATTCCCTCCCCCCCCCCACAGGGCTCTTTTCAGGGCCAATTTTAATTCACAAATAAAATACCCTTGCATCAAAACGGCTCTTTTCAGAGCCAACATAATATTTCAGATTTAAAATAAATTACTCTTGCACCGAAACTCCCCGGCTCTTTTTAGAGCCAACATAATATTTCACATTTAAAAGAAAATTTACTCTTACACCCAGTGGCGTAGGAAGGGGGGTGCGGGGGGTGCGGGCCGCCCCGGGTGCCATCACCCGAGGGGGTGACAAAATAAAAATATATGTCTTTGTAAGTAAAAAAACCGCTCAAGGGAATTTAAAGAAAATAACAATATTATTTAAAACAATTAAATAAGCTTAACAACTTTCTACAAGTCAATAGACGTTTGAAACTTCTTTTAGTTTTAAATGTAGTCAACAAAGGTAATAAAACGCGGCTGAATTGGACGCTGTGTTGATACAAACAATACTATTATGGTTAGGGGGAGGGGGATTTATTCCTGCCGATGCTTGTCTCTGCAGTTTTATTAATTTAAATGAGACTTCAACAATCGGTGATATTTTATATCACTCAAGCCGCAACCAATTCTACCCGCTGCGGCAGTCATGACTTTGACGAAAATAAACTTCGAATGTGAGTTGACTCCGAAGTCTTCGGCAATCTAGATTTTGAACTGGGATGTGTGCATATTTAAGAATAGATTATTAATAATACACTTCCGTAAAATAGTCACATTACTTGTATATGAAATTTATTCGGATCAACGTATAAAAAAAATGTATAATTCACCTAACTTCCTCTGCCCAGATAAAAGTTAGCCTCCCCTTAAAAATAAGAGAAAGTTCTCGCCAATCTTCGTGTCACATCCCCAAAACGTACCTAACCCAAATACAAAATTTTGTTTTCGTACGATTTTCCGTTGCAAGAGGCCGTATTGCAAAGAACGCGTATTCAGAGTGGGTGGCTTATAACTACCTTCAGAGAATTATTTCGAACCCTTCAAACAAAAGTTTTAGCTCTTAGTATATGCAACCCACGTGCAAATTTTAAAGAAAATCGTAAGAGCCGTTTTCGAGAAAATGTTCTGGATGTAAAAATAAGGAAAACTTGTCTCCATTTTTCGGTTCACATCTTGAAAGGTAGCATACCTGACATAGATACAAAATTTTGTCCTTTTATCAAAATTCTTTCTTTCTTTCTTTCTTCGAAGTTTTACATCTCCCTTTTAGGATTCAAGCGACCCAAGCCTTACAAGGCCGCGACCTGTCGGGAGAGGGATTATCTTTGGATCACACACATACTTTTTTGACCAGACAAGGACATGGAGGGCCTCCCCGGATGAATAATCAGCCCAATGCCGGGGCCATCTCCGAGACAACACGAACACATAGGACGAGACACACCATTCACACTCATTCCAAACAAGGCGAGGATGGGATGAAGATTATAATGACGGCCAGATGATATCTGGGGACCACAAGGGCCTAAAGTTACCCGACATTTGTCTCACAGGTGAGGAAAAACCCCAGAAAAAACCCCACCTAGGTAACTTGTCCCGACCAGGAATCGAACCCGGGCCCACTGCGTGCGAGGAGCGAACGCATCTCCTGAGCCACAGTGGTGGACTGTATCAAAATTCATCTTTCCAAAATTCGAGATTTCGCTTGGAAAGCAAATTATAAAAATATAAAAAATCACTCCGAAAATAAAACTTTGCACAATTTCGGGAGTGCATTTTGGCCTAGAAATGTGTGAAACAAAAGATGTTCTCTTTATATTATGGTAACACCCACATTCGTGAATATGTCACTCACGAAAACAATTTCTGTCTATAACGTACTTTAGATTAATAATAATAATAATAATATTAATAGTAGCCTAATAATAATAAAAATAGCATTTATTATCGTTTAACAGTACAAAGTACAGCATAATGTGCTTGATATGTATATCTTTCCTTAATCCTAAAAAATTATGTTAACTATGCCTTATTTGCACCATTGGTAGCACTAGTTACATGGCAACAAGATGAAAACTGGAATCGCTTTATGGATGGTTGATTCATAGTATGCCATGATTTCGGAGCGTAGTTTTGTTTTTATATAACAAAAAATTATTATGAATTTTGTATAATCCATTGAGTTTACGAGTTAGGCCTACATCAGATAAATTCCCGCAGCTGCATCTATCGATACACTCTTAAACTCTCGTGGAATTATTTTTGACTATAAAAAAATAACACTTGGAACTGTTCCATCATTTCATAATTTAAATGGGGGGGGGGGGATGACAAAAATTTTCCGCACCGGGTACCACGTAAGCTTGCTACGCCACTGCTTACACCAACGCCAACATAATATTTGGCATTTCACTATTATAAAAAACGATTATAAAAAAAGTCATAATTCACAATAAAAAAGACCCTTGCACCATACATAATATTTCACAATTTTTAAAAACGATTTTAAAGAAACCAAATAAAATTTCACAAATTACCGGTATAAGAAAAATATCGAACAATAAAAACTACCCTTGTACCAAGAAAAAATATTTCACATTTATTAAAACTTTATATTTTTTTATAAAAAAATTATAGCCTATTTCAAAATAAGAAATGATAATATTTCACAATTATTAAAAACGATTATGTAAAAAAAGTTATATTTTAAAATAAAAAAGACCCTTGCACCAAGCATCATATTTCACTATTATTAAAAACAATTATAAAAAAAAACAAAATTGCCTATTTTATAATAAAAAAGACCTTTGCACTAAGCTTAGGCTAACATTTCACAGAATTATAACAACGACCCTCGCAACAAAATAGGCTATTTCACAATAAAAAAATACTCTTGCATCAAACGTAATATTTTACGATTATAAAAAAACGCCATATAGCCTATGTGCCAACAGAACATTTCAAAATTATAAAAAACAAAATAATATTTCACAATTAACAAAGAACCTTGCACCATACATAATATATCACAATTTTAAAAAACACCGTATTATAACATAAAACATGGCTTAATTGATGTAGAAAAATTCCCTTGCTCCAACACTGCTCTTTTCAAAACTAACAAAATATCTAAAAATTATAAAAACTGATTCTTGGGCATGGAGTCCTCCGCGAGGGACTTTAAGCTGGGGGGCCCGTGTCGTAGATTTACAGCACGTAAAAGACCTCCAAGTCTAAATTAGAGCCTCTGGACAAAATTTCTCGGCCCTTTCACGTCCAAGTAATACCTTAGTTCCCAGAGGGGAGTTAAGGGGCGATGGACTTACCACCTGTCCCTCTGCCCTTTCTAGGAAAATAAGCGTAACAAAGTTCACATGGGTAAACAGAAACCTCCACTTGGAGGCCCTTCGCCCCAACATGTGGGCACAGGATTCGAAAGATAGCATAAAAGACAGTGCAGATGAGGTCAATTGAGATTAGTTTATCTACTCACAAGAGAAACATATTTTGTGGACGATCTGAGACATCAAACATTACTACCGACTACGAGCAGCTACAAAATGCTACTCGCAGAGTTAGAACACAAAAAGACTGAAATATGGGAGGAGTTCTACTCGACGGAAGCAATGATCAATCGAGAATGGACGGAGACAAATTATGAGATGAGGCGCATTGTGACAGGTTTAGCGGTCCATGGGTTTCATCACAAGATGTGCACAGACAACACGTTCCATGACTCAAGGGACACATGTATTTGCAGATTGTGCTATAAAAAGTGTGAAAGGTATCATATGGAGAAGTGTACTGCAAGCAGGGTTGTAAAAAAGCCGGCTAAAATTGAAAAAGACCTGACCAGCGGTTTTTTTCAATTTTAGCCAGTTAAAATCATGATTTTAGCCGGCTAAAATCAATTTTTCCTGGTTGGGGGAGGTGGGAGCGGGTTGAAATTTTGAAAAAATTATATTTAGGGCCCTATGGGGTTTAGAGGGAAACTTAGTATGCATAAATTAGACACCAATGATTCAGTGGTTGTGGGGGTGAGGGTGGAAATTAAAAATTTTTTAAACCATGTTTGTGGGGTATCGTTGAAAAGCTCTTGATGAGTAATCTCTAAATCAACAACTAGTTTCTCAATAGCGCTCATATAAGGAGAGATTTGAATTTTTGAAAGTCAAAAACACTTTAAAATATACCTCAGCCAATAGGCATGCCGAAATGAATTCATGAGGACCAACTGAGGCTAAAATTACCAATGAAATAAAGTTTGAAATATTAAAAATAATAGTTAAATATCTTTAGAACAATAATCCTTGGCCAAATTAAAAATGAAATAATAAAAGATATCAATTAATACATAATTAACAACTCTCTTTTTATAAAAAAATATTTCAGTTTTTATTCTACACTTACCCCAATAAATTCATAAAAAGCACTATGAAATCTACCTCAGCCTGTGCCCTGTAGGCCTACCTAAAGGGATTTTCTATACTTATTTCTCCATCAATTACACAAATCTGAAGCGTAATCACCTATCGCTGGACTTTTGTCAAGCCATAGAATCTTTACATCGTATGCCAGCCAGTTCTGCATCAATCGAAAGAGTATTTTCTTCATTTGGGTTAATACAAAC
Source organism: Ectobius pallidus (assembly GCA_964059195.1). Lineage (NCBI taxonomy): Eukaryota > Metazoa > Arthropoda > Insecta > Blattodea > Ectobiidae > Ectobius > Ectobius pallidus. The sequence goes on along the minus strand of CAXKWD010000007.1, from coordinate 107,349,585 downwards.
AAAATTGAGAAACAGACTAGGCAATGAAAAAGCCCAGAATCTTGTATACATCAACAGGCAGAATAAAGCAAATATGCAAGAGTCTTATGATGAATGGTGAATTTACCATATTTACTTGAATATAACGTGCCCTATTTTTGTCCATTTGTAGATTTCAATACTGAGGTGCGCGTTAAATTCTAGTACAAATCCGTTTCGTAGGTCGGAGGTAATATTGATCTTCATAACAAGGCACTGCTATAATTCTCGACTTCGTTCATTTTATCGTTAGCCTACACCATATGAAATTTAATTTCTGAAACATAATGAAAAAATAGTTTTTGTCAGTTCTATAGTGCAAATGTGGAATATTGTGCATTGTCGATTTTAAACTCATTTAAGAGTGGTATCAGCTTTTATTGTGAAACATGCATTTAACATTTTGTTTGTCCATTTAGCAATAAAAATAAGCACCTCCGAGGATTCCAGTGATGAACACATTAGTGAATATTGATGAGCCATGCCTATAGGTCTACTTGTAGGCCTAAAACTGGCAGTTAACTGTAAATGTTTATGTGTTGGTTTATTATTCTATAAATACTAAGACAAAATTCCAAATAAAACATCCTATTGATGCGCATTACATTCGCTAACAAACTCTTTTTTTATGATTTTAAGTTTCAAAATCAGGGTCCGCATTAAATTCGAGGGTGCATTATATTGGAGTAAATACGGTAATTAACTATTGCTGGGAATTACACAGTGAAGTGGTACAGTGAGTCCCACGCAAGAGTTGGCCAATGACGTGGGATTCTGCGAAGCGGCGGGCACAGCACCAACTCCCGAGCGATCGGGTGAAATATCTACGCAAATAAAGCCGCGATTGGTGTAATGATTCAGGTTCTCATATTTACAGTTAAAATTACAATGAAAATAACCACATACCTCATCACAAGAGCTGCTGGAAATGTTCTTCTCTTGCATCCACACAATACTGGCTCCTTTCCAGGAAATTTTCTTTCACACGCATAATTTCAGCTTCCGAGACAGAGTTAATTTCTCTTGTGATATTGTTTTTAAGTTCTTCTAACAGCATGTGACTATTATTTATGGGGAAACTTCAAAAATAAAGTGTATAGGTCAATTTCCCATACGTTAGAAGAACTTGAAGACAATATCACAAGAAAAATTAACTCTATTTCGGAAGCTGAACTTAATGCGCGTAAAAGAAAATTTCCTAAAATGGTGCCAGTATTGTGTGGATGCAAGAGCAGAACTTTTTTAACATCTCTTGTGATGAGGTACGTGGTTAATTATTTATTGTAATTTTAACTGTAAATGTGAGAACCTGAATCATTACACCGATCGCGGCTTTATTTGCTGTGCCAGCCACGACGCAGAAACCCGTGTCATTGGCCAACTCTTGCATGAGACTGACTGTATTAAATTACACTAAATACAATTTTAGGTTTCTGAGCTTGTATCATTTAAATTTGTGATGTTTGGAAATAAGAACATGAAAGAAACTTAAATTATTTTTACTCAATTTGATTTTATCCAGATAAAATGCCTGGCAATTTTCAAGTGGATAAGACTGGTAGCTCTGCATTTGCACTCAGTAGACCTACTACAGGTTCTGAGCTTGTAACTTTTAAATTTGTGATGTTTGGAAATAAAAACAAGAAAGGAACTTCAATTATTTTTATTCAATTTGATTTTAGCCGGATAAAATGTCTGGCTTTTTTCAAGTGGATAAAACTGAGGCCTACTACAGGTTCTGAGCTTGTAACTTTTAAATTTGTGATCTTTGGAAATTTAAACATGAAAGGAACTTCAATTGTTTTTATTCAATTTGATTTTAGCCGGATAAAATGCCTGGCTTTTTTCAAGTGGATAAAACTGGTAGCTCTGCATTTGCACTCAGTAGGCCTTATTAGGCCTACTACAGGTTCTGAGCTTGTATCTTTTAAATTTGTGATGTTTGGAAATAAGAACATGAAATAAACTTCAATTATTTTTACTCAATTTGATTTTATCCAGATAAAATGCCTGGCATTTTTCAAGTGGATAAGACTGGCATTTGCACTCAGTAGGCCTACTACAGGTTCTGAGCTTGAAACTTTTAAATTTGTGATGTTTGGAAATAAAAGCATGTAAGAAACTTCAATTATTTTTATTCAATTTGATTTTATCCGGCCTGGCTTTTTTCAAGTGGATAAAACTGGTAGCTCAGTAGGCCTACTACAGGTTCTGAGCTTGTAACTTTTAAATTTGTGATGTTTGGAAATAAAAACATGAAAGAAACTTGAATTATATTTTTTCAATTTGATTTTATCCGGCCTGGCTTTTTTCAAGTGGATAAAACTGGTAGCTCTGCATTTGCACTCAGCAAGTATTACAGGTTCTGAGCTTGTAACTTTTAAATTTGTGATGTTTGGAAATAAAAGCATGTAAGAAACTTCAATTATTTTTATTCAATTTGATTTTATCCGGCCTGGCTTTTTTCAGGTGGATAAAACTGGTAGCTCTTCATTTACACTCAGTAGGCCTAAGTAGGCCTACTACAGGTTCTGAGCTTGTAACTTTTAAATTTGTGATGTTTGGAAATAAAAACATGAAAGAAACTTGAATTATTTTTATTCAATTTGATTTTAGCCGGCCTGGCTTTTTTCAAGTGGATAAAACTGGTAGCTTTGCATTTGCACTCAGTAGTCCTAAGTAGGCCTACTACAGGTTCTGAGCTTGTAACTTAAATTTATGATGTTTGGAAATAAAAACATGAAAGAAACTTCCATTATTTTTATTCAATTTGATTTTATCCGGATAAAATTGCCTGGCTTTTTTCAAGTGGATAAAACCGGTTAAAATCAGGCCGGCTTTTTTCATAACAACCCTGACTGCAAGGAAGTGGTCAATTAGCGAACTTTGTCAGTGAGACTAAAGAAGCCTTAAGGAACACATGCACAATGTGCAAAATTCTCATTATTATTAAAAAAGACAGTGGTTGAGTGTATTCCAGGAAATTAAACAAAATAAACATTTTGGGTTTTAAGATAGTATTTTATAGATTTCTGTTTGTAAGACGTGTGATACAAAATATATACTGTATAGTTTTGTGTTAAATAACTTATCAGAGTTCTACGTTTCATATTGTTTTATATTGGTTAGCAATATCAGAAAAATCAGTTTTCCAAACACCACCCATCCCCAATTGTTTCAGATAATGGTTGCTTTGCTTTATATACAGCCTCGAGGAACATCTATAACTACATTTAATAAATCGGACATCAGGAGAAAGATAAAAGGTGGTTAGCACATACTTAAAAGAAAGCTGCTGTTTAATATCTGTGCACTAACTAAATACAAGGATAATTTATAAGTACAAACTAAATACAGTTAATAAGATTCATTTTATGAATGGTCTAAACTGCATCAGAAAATTTGGAATGAAGGCAATAAAACAGAAAATAATGTGGTTTAAGGAAAAATGATGAACATTGAGTGTTTTAACATTTGTTTTTATAATATTGATACTTCACAATGTTTTCTCTATTAATTTAATTTACTTTTTTCAGACTAGATCTAGTGGCAGAAAGATTCCAGCAAACCGAACAGGTATAGAAGTTTGATCAATGGCACAGGTTGGAAAGAGAAAGGAATTGCATGAACAAGCAACTTATGAAGTTATACCGGTCAAGAAGGAAAAATTATCAGTGAGTGAATTTTCATTTTCAATATTTCTCTTGATGTAGGCTACAGTATTGTTCTTGTAGATGTAGATGTAGATATCTCGTCCTGTAAATCCTGTGTTGAGCGGGGCTCTAGGATATAGAACACGTCAGATCAAAAAATACATGCATGTTATAACAATAATATAGGCCTACAGAAGCTGCAAGCTGCCAAATTTATCCAAGCTGGAAATATTCCTCCAAATTGTAGAAGGTGTGAGTTATTAAAAATTCCTTGACAGCTGTTTTGAAAGGTTTGCTCTTTCTTTGAATACATAATAATTTAATGTTGTTTGGAAGCTTGTTATATGGGTGATTCTTCAGATACGGGAAAATTTGGAGTGTGTAAAATCCAAATTTTTTACTTTGTTTAAAAAATCTAAAAAAAAATCACAAAAATACTTCAGGGGTTACTTGATTATAATATGACACCAGCAGAGCTTAAATGTTTATATTTTTATTGATTTTAATTTCTTTATTTTTTTTAAGCCATGTGGATGACATCCGTGTAGGCTACATGTGGATGACAGAAGGCCACATTAATGACTAACTTTGGCAACAATCTACTTTTCTTTATGTGATTTCATATTTTTCTCAGCATACTTCAGTTGATTTTGCATCAAATTTGCAAATTTGTGTGCATGCTCCGGAATTAATGTAATTTTAACGAGACTGTGTTTTTATGGTTTTGGGGGAGGGAGGAATCAAGCAGAAATTCATTTAATCAGTTTTAAGATCTTAAGTACAGGTCACAGACACTGCAAACACAATATTATCCTACATTTATCATCTACATGACTTCAGAGTCATCCACATACCCCTTCATGAGACATGTGGATGACACAAAAATCAGGCATGTGGATGACAAAAAAGGAGTTTAAGTGGTCTCAGCAAGCCATTTCTAAACCTCTGTAGGCTCAACTTCAGTCAGGTACTTTGAATTGGAAGGTTTATCATAGTGCATAATCAAAATTAATTAATATTCACTTTCTGCCTACTTTCTAGAAGCCATGTTAATGACGGGGAATAAAAACGTTTTCCTTCAAAATGATACAAATTCCTTTGTTAATCCCAAACTGTTTGTAAGCCAGCAAAATTCAACCTTACAATTCAACCACAAGCTGCCCTGTTGGCTTTCTAACACTGTTGCCAGTTTTACAAATTTCTCATTTCTGCAGAAAAAATTCCATTCTTTTCAGCCATGTGGATGACCAAAAACCCTTGGGACATTCTTTATGTTCATTAGGTGGGGTGACAATTTTATTTCATTTTATTTTTTAGGGGTTAATATTCTTCACCCCTTCATACTCATTGACAGGAAAAAAGTTGAAAAGGAAATAACATTTTGTTTTGTGGAAAAATGCATTAGAATATACAAAACCGAGGTTTGGGACACGGCATGTGGATGACATTTCATTGAATTAAATTCGATTTTGGAATATCAGAATTTAAAGTTAGTGACATTTCAAACTGATAGTTGTAGTATGGAAGTAGTAGAAACAAACTTTTATTTTAATTTTTTTTTAAGTTGAATTTGAAGGGAAATATCACTCCGGAATGCAAATTTTCCCGTATGTGAAGAATCACCCATATATCTGTACTGAAGAATAATAAGCACCCTTCTGAAAGAGTTTTAACGAGTTATTTGGTCTGTGTAGATCATTCATGTTTCTGGTAGTACGTCCATGTACACTAAAATTAGTTTGAAATTTATCAATATTATTCACTACATAACACATAACAGAGTATATATACTCCCCTGTAAGAGTGAGGACTTTTAATTTTTCAAATAGCGGTTTACAAGATTCATTTTTTTCTTTCCACATATTATTCTTATTGCCCGCTTTTGTAATCTAAATATTTTCTCCCTATGGGAAGAGTTGCCCCAGAATATGATCCCGTACCTCATTACCGAGTGAAAATATGCAAAATATACCATAAGTAATGCATCCTGTTTTAATATATTATTCAAAATTCTTAAAGCAAAGCACGCTGAACTCAGTTTTGGAGTTATCATTTCTATGTGTGTTTTCCAATCAAGATTTTGGTCAATTTGCAGTCCTAAAAATGTTACATTGCTAGAAAAGGCTATGTTAACAATCCAATATCTATATTTTGGCTGAGTAAGTGATATTGTGTAATAAAATAATATCAGTAACATATTTTTGAAGAGTCTTCCCCTCGTCCTCATCTATGTTCAATATTATAAGTGAGATGGAGATTTTGCATAGGCCCACATTATTTTATTTACGTCAAGAACTAACCTGAACATGTTTTGTGCATGCCTCATGAGCAGGGCCCAGATTCTGATGACTTAAAATTGTTTGAAAAAGACCTAAATTTTAAAGAAAATGACTTAATTCTAAAGAATGACCTAAAAACTCATACCGGTATTTTATTTATAAAAAATTATTATTGTACACAAAGTTATAGACTAATTTGTACATAATTATAAAAACTGTGAATGCAAAAAGGATGTTGAAGGTCTAATAACTTTGTTCTTTGTTCTTGATTGGAGCATTTGAGGAGAAAAATAAGAAAGTAGTTTTTAAAATAGATCCTACAAAAATGTTGCATTATAGGCTACTATCCTAGTAATTTATTTAAATATTACCCTATGAGGAAAAAAGACAACAAAAAAGCTGATATACTCAATGTAAATGCATGAAAATGACTAAATAAGGAAGGAAATGGCATGAAATTGACAAAATAATGACGTATATTGAAATAAATGCCCTAAAAATATAAAATGACAAAAAAAATGACCTATTAAAAATGCATTTCTATAATTTAGAGGCCATGATTAGGATTTATCTTCAAGTTGGCAATGTCTAAGAAGCATCAGTAAAAAGATGATATGTCAATAGAATCCGGGCCCTGCTCATGACTCATCATCAGTTACACTCTTTAACAGTTGGATAGCAGATGCAGCTCCTGGTGGCTATTTAACGAACCTCCTGATGATATCATCTGCAGATATTTCAAAATTCATCAGGTTCTTCCAAACTGTGAGTTGCCTGTGTCCCTGAACACACTTCTTTTATTCCGGCTCCAAACTTATTTCATGATCCTTTTCCCAAACGTGCAGCTACCGGTACTGTTGATTTAAGTTATCAGCCTGTCCATATTTTATAAATCTGATATATGTTCTTTTGCCCTAACATCCAGACTTCTTTTAGTGTTCCGTAAGTATTTTAGATTGCAATCTTTACAATGAAGCTGTTATAGGCTTAAGTTATTCCTGATTTTTTGTTGTGAAGAATTTTTTCTAGGTTAGTGGATCTTAGCATATTTTTAAAATTAAATCTATTTACTGGGCTGTAGCAGTGTTGTGTTCTTTAAAAATATGTCTAAATTTCTCATCTACCCATGGGTGGTAAGTTATTTTCTTATAGATAACATCTTATATTTCCGTTTTGAGGGTGGAAGGCCCAGTTTCCCTTATTTTCTTTTTGTCGACTGTATTTCCTTACTTCCTTTAAGATCAGGTCTCTATAGAATCCATTATTCTCTGCTGCGGAAATGATGTTGTGGTATTCGAGATCAGTTTCTGTCTTGTTTAGAGGAATCTTGATAAGCATTAATAGTTTGTAAATCACTGTAATATCTCAAGTGTCAAACCCCTGTCCTGATATGTTTATTTATTTCATTTAAATTGTATTGGCAGGAGTGTTTCTATTGTTAATGTAGAGTGATATACGTACATATATATTTTTATCTACATTAATAATATATAAGTTAGGCCTGCTAAGATAAAATTAATGAAATAGGCCTACCTAAAATAAAATATCCTACCATTGATGAGCATTACATTCTCCAACAAACTCTTTTTATATACTACTGGTATTTTGTTTGTGCCTTGTTGAATAAATTGGAGTCATATTCAGATAACACTTCTTCTAAGGCACAGCCAGGGAAGCAAAAGTTAATAAATTTACAAAACCGACAATTTGTTTAAAAAGTCAGATTCTGGTGTAGCTTCAATGAATAAAAACTATTTAAACAATAAAAACCTATTTGCTCATGTCAGAGTCTGTTTCCAGTGAGTCTTTAATACGTGAAGTACCTGGTTACATTTATGAAGTAGACGTACAACATCAAATTTTAAATATGGTTTTAAATACCCAGTTAATTTTGATATTATAACTGAAGTCTTTGTTTTAACAAAAATTAAAAATTGAAGTAAAGTGCCCATAGCATTTCATGCAGGGAAGAGGAGGCAACGTTGCTAATTTAGCCTCTGTTACGAGTACTGCTGTTATGCTTTCATCTTTGTTACCGCAAATAAAAATGCCTGTGTATGTTGCAACACTGGCAAATGCATACTATTATCTTTAACAGATAAAGGAATTTGAGTATTATTTTTCATTTAAAGGGAATACTTATAAATAAACCAAGTTATTCCTTTAAAATATATCACACTTATTTAAATTACTATGTCATTTTGGATGGACTATGTGACACCATACCAGTTTTGTGCTGGATAATTAAATTTAACAGATTAGTTTTAGTAAACCCTTTGATTCTTAAACGATCATGTTTCTGCTATTGCATAATGTTACTAATAAGGACCTCTTTGAAATAATATTTATAAGAGAATCGTGTTCTGTTCTGTGTCTTGTGCAGTATTGTGATTATGGCATTGAAATTTTTTTTTTCCTTTTCAGTATGAAGATATAGTTGCTGAAATAATAGAGGAATCTTTGGATTGTGATATTATTGAATCGGAGAGTAAAAAGTTAGTTGCTGAAACAGAAGAGGAATCTTCGGAGTGTGAAATTATTAAACCAGAGAATAGAAAGTTATTTGCTGAAATAAAAGAGGAATCTTCGGACTGTGAAATTATTAAATCAGAGAATCTAAAGGTAGTTGCTGAAATAAAAGAGGAATCTTCGGACTGTGAAATTATTAAGCCAGAGCTTATGAAGTTAGTAGCTGAAATAAAAGAGGAATCTTCGAAATGTGAAGTTATTAAACCAGAGAGTATGAAGATAGTTGCTGAAATGCCAGAGAATATAAAGTTAGAAGAGGAAACTTCTCCATTTACTTTTGTTTCATGTGATGAGGTAAGATTTAAAATACTATAGGCCTAGTTGCTACTTTTAGTATCCAAAATTACAAATTTATTTTAGTTTGATGGTTTCTGTATTATGCATAAAGTGCGGTCAAAAATTTATTACTGATGGGGACTTGTTTATACTGTTGATAATGTTAAGGTGCTGGTTGTTAGTACTTTAGAATTGCTGGAGATTGCTGTCTAGGAATGGTTTGATGATGTAAAATCATTGTTATAAGTTGTTGGTGACAAAAATTATTGAGACTTACTTCTGCCACATTACTGTTGATCAGGGACCTGCAAACATTGCTTTATTTTTTGGTGAAAATCAGTCTAATTTTTAAGGATTTAGCATTTTTTCAAGGCTTGATTATTATTATTTTGTGTTATTTTTAAGGATTGTGCATTATTTGGTAGAATTATTGTGTTTTAAAGGATGTCTGTGTTTTTATAAATTTTTTGCAAAATCATGGAACACTTAATAAATTTTGGAATTTTGACATGATTAAAAGCAGTGTGGGGGAAAGAAGTTCGAACAGTGCGATCCGATAGGTAAATCATGCAAAGATGCAATGGGAGTGGGAAAGAAGTTGAACTCGGAGGAGAGTGAGCCAGTTGATATCTATTTAAAAATTGTGTTAAAACTGGCAACGCTAAGAAATGGAGAAAAACAACTGAACGTTGTGATTTCATGCTATTTTTTGCATAAAAACTGTGATAAATGTGACAGTTCGGGTTATTGTCTAATTTTGCATTACTGCTCAAAGCAAATTCACCTCAATTCTGGTTAAGTACAGCCTAAAAACATTCCCAAGCATTTTAGAGTATATTTAATAAAAAGTTGTTTTCTCGCAAAAATGAAAAACTGATGATGCAAATAGAATGTTGTGCTCTAGGTTGTAAACAGTCATCTAGGTTCACATATTCTTGTCTTCATTGTTGTTTTTCAGTCAGTTTACAGTGATTCGCATGATTGATGCTGATTTGCATGACCGTTAAAATGGGTGCAGTTTGTAGAATCAGTTGTAACAGAAATACTGTATAGTGTGTTTTGAAATCTTGAAACCCAATTGCAATAACCATTACAGCAATCGTCTTTCTCCTTCCCTTACCCGAAGATGTAGCAAATAAATTTAGCATTGAATTATGGTGCTATTTTTTATATACAGCAAACTCTCAATTAATTGTGTGCAGATTATTTGTGCAGTCCTTTTGTTTTTTAAGATCTAATCGATGATTCACTAAGATCCAATTGATGAACTGATCTTACAGTCTCGTGAACATCGTACCAGGTCAGGTGCATATTATACTTTCCAAACAGTTGAACCTTGCAAGGTCGGTCTGGGTTGCACAGTGATTATGGAACTGGCTTGTTGTGTTCAGTTTTGCTGGTTAAATATCGGCCCACATCGATGGCACTTATGTGTGCATAAATATGACAGGACCTTACTGTAGATTTACAAGCATGTAGAAGAACTGCTGCAGGAAAAATTTTCGGCACACTGGCAATGGTCACAGGCCTAAGTTGCTGTACACCCCTGTTATTAAATAACCATATAACCAACAAACCAAACCTTTCAGGGGATGGTAGGGAAGATAGAGACAGACACTTCTGCATGTTGACCGATAATGAAATTGGCAGCGCAGCTATACGAGGAATGATACACTGTGGGGCTATATGGAACAATGAGATTATGTTCTCAATGATGTAATTTCTGTTTGAAATATCCATGATAATATTCTGAAACATGGAAAATTACGAACTATTTTGTTCTGCAAAATAAAGAGAATGTATGTTCTATCAAGTTTTGAAAACTGCTCATGTTTCCCTATTCTATAGGAGAAAGAAATATCAGATTGTGTGAAATTTGACTTCACAGGTGTATTGGTAGCACAAAGAACATGTCTCATATAGGCTATAACTCATTTTCTCAATTTTTGCTTTATCGAATTTTGAAAAAAAGATCCTCGTTTGCCTCAAGATATAGTTCTTTGATTAAGTTCAAGCCTGTGACCATAATTAGCCTATGTCAGATAACTTTAAAGCGTAATTTTGAGTGAGGGGTCAAACATTGACTCACCTCTATAGCGAGAATACTAATAGGCCTACTGTTACAAATCTCCAATGGTTATCACCAATCTGACATAGCAATGTAATGCTGAACGATTGAAATTAAATTAATAAAAATAAAAATAAATAAATAAATAAAAAGATCCTCAATTGAGAAGTGATTTCATTTTTGCAACTTCCTAGAAGTACACCTCAAGCATAATAGCTTTAAGTTTTTTTGCTCTTTGAAAACATGTCCAATTTAGGAGTGATCAGTTTTTTCTTCTTTCTGTAAATTTTTGTTTTTTGGACTTAGGCCTAATATGGTTTGAAACAGTGCTCCTCATTTAGGCTAGTACATGTGTAATAGTGAATGTCCATGTACAGTAGCTATAATTTCAATCTGTTAAAGTAAAATTTCTGTGTTACATACAAATTTTTCATTCTTGAGTAAAAGGACAGATTTAACACTCGAGTTGTTATAAGATGTTACAGTATGTTTGTTAACACATTAAGTACCATAAGCTGTTACAGCATTTCAAGGGATTCGAATGTGTGCAATTTACAATGCAATGATTTGAAACATCTCTGAATTATGTATTAAAGAAAAATATCCGTTGCATTTAATTTTTTGTATCATTTTAGGGTTTTGAAGAAAGTAGAGAAGACGGTAATGCAGTTGCAGAGAAGTGGTAAGTAACTTAGAATTATTACTAGATCTTGGAATCTCTTGCACTAAAATCTTCCAAATATTCATGCAACTATACAGTTAGAATTGCTTAAATATACCCTAATAGCAGTAACTAGATACACATAAATCTTCACATAAAATGAGGGTTGTTTCAATCCCTTTTAAGTATTTCCACCAAAACCTTATTGGGAGATGGAGTTCAAGTTAACCTCCGCTGGTCACCATCGGTCAGATGGCATGTTGAAGGAACCAATGTAGAAATTGGGAATAATATACAACTTTATTCCACCATGGTGGCCTGAATTTGATTCCAGCCGGGTTGGGGATTTTTCAGTTGTGGAAAATTTCCTTCCTGTGTTGTGTTTCATCCCCATCCTGTTATAAGCAGTGGCTAATCTCTGCAGTATCACCCTTGCCTGAAAGAACCTTGGACAAGATGTGGTCATCATCCCATCACTTCATTCCAGGTATAGTGCAGTTATTCATTGCATGGCCAGGCGGCTTCAAAGGAATAAACCAGTAAGTCAGTGTTTCTTTATGTTAATTGATCTGACTAAATCAGTCTTGGCTTCCGCTTTCCAAAACAAAAGCAACGTTGCAATATTCTCTCATTGTTATCACTGACCTCAGTTCTTCCTTCGCTTTAATCAATTCACATGTGTTATTGTTGATTGTAACTTGATCTTGCAACCACACATTTCACTCTATGCGGAGTTGACGAGTAGCTGTCAAAATCGTCACAGGACATTCTTAGATTTTGATTGGCTGGGGTAACTAGCTGATTGGTGCAGTAAAAATAAAGAATATGGGTTGAGCTGTCAGCAAACTTTTTCTCGTAATGAAAGGAAGCCATCTGGCCATGCAATGAATAACTGGACTATATGAATCTGCCTTCAGGCAAAACGCTTATCATCATCATCATCCTCTTCTCCTCCTTTAAATGCTTTAAAATTGCCCCTAATCATTTGAAATTCTGCATGCTGCACAAAATCAAACAGATAGGAGCAAATAAAAGTGAAAAGTAAATAATTATTTAATTCCGTCATTTGTTCCTAGTTTGGTATGTTTACTTAAAAAAGATGTTGGAATTTTAAATCAAGTAGTGACACACAATTTACTGTGGTGGCACTCATTAAAGCTACCTGAAATATTCTGGTTTTTTCCCCTCCCTTTCTTCACATTTCTTATTTGTTGGGGATAATAGTAATATCATATATCAAGTAGTTATAGCAATATTATTAAAATGAAAAAAATCAGTGATAAGAAAATATAAGTAGTTTAACCACTTTGATCCTTACAGCCTTGCTTACATGTTCCCTACTTTCTCACGATCAGTATTCTGCTTTGACATGAGCCAAGGTCAGCAGGTACAGTCGAGAGTTGACCACGTGGCTAGTGTTTCCAGGCATGCACAAAGTAGACAAATATTTCCACATTGAAGGACATATGATTTCCAAGAAGCTTGTGAACTTGAGAAAGCTAATTGTGAGATTTCCATTTCCGGGCTGTATGGCCGTGGTCTGTCCATTGTTACTGCGGTGAAAGCCTTAGTAGTTAAATACAGCTAATTGTCTTATCTGTTCAACTGATATTAGCTTGTATTAGGCATTATAAAATAAAACACCATTTCAATTGTATACAAAAGCAAGATTATAGCAAACAAGTGCTTATGAGGTAGATATTGTTTAACATAAATGTATGTTAATAAGAATAGCCTTGCATCCATAAAAATGGTCCTCAGATTCACATACAGTATTTGTTTACTTAATTTTATGTGCTCTTTAGGGTCAGAAAGAGAAAAGATCTTCAAGGATCAAATTCTACGTCTTAAGAAAAATGCCTAACCAAGAACCTCTACTACACCAAAATCTAGTGCAGTCAAGTTATCATATTTCATAACACATGGCAGAGACACTAACTTAGGGTCGATAGTGAAAATGGGGTCTTGATCTTGATTTGAAGCAGTGGTTTTCAAGCCATGGCTGAAATACAAATATCTTATGTGATTACAAAACAAAGATCATGCAAGGTCTGGATAGAACTAATTTGTCTCTTGTTTTACAAATGGCAACAGTATTTCTTAATGTTACATCGGTAGGCCTATATTGCTGCAGAAACAAAAGACTACGAAAATTCTGTTTGTTGGAACCAGGAATTTGTTGTGAAATTACCATTATGTTTATTAATATTTAATGTTAATAAGTACCAAAGGTGACTCTATTTATTATAAAACCTTAGATAGACCCAAAAGTTTGTTCTTCTAAGAAATTTTTTTACGTCAAAATACAACATTAGTACAAAAATATTAAGCATATAATTTTATGCATAATATTATCTGCATGATATTATCGTTGCACATTTAACATCTCATTATAGTTATAGTTTAACATTCGTAACTCTTGCATCGATTCTTTCAGAACCTTCTTGTGAACTGATCATCACTGCATTTGTGTAATGGGTTAGTTCTTCCCTCAGTATTTTAACACGGCTCGTTTATTGCATGCAGAAAATCAGTTTGCCCTTGATTAGCTTGTAGCTGATCAAGTTTATCCATCATGAATACCTACAGCTGAGGTTTTAAACTTTCCATAACCTGGTTCTTGTATATGGTTTTAGTTTTGAGCCTAGCTTAGAAAAATGAGAGAAACTTTGTTTTAAGAATCATATCATGGATAAAACTTTGTTTTAACAATCGACACTCTGACTTTTCTCAGAAATTGGGTATATTAAGGAATGTGTGATTTTAGCATGTGAATGTATTGTTTCTAGATTGATGTACGGTTTAAAGGGATTAAACCTTTTTGAAAACATAGGATTAAACCTTTTTTGTTGCACAGTAACAAACAGAATTGTAGAAATGAGTTCTGATAATGAGAGCACGGATAAAAAAAACACCGCACACTTGCAGTGTTTATGAAGGGAGTTGATTCTAATTTAACTATAGATGAATTCCTGGAGTTAGTACCGTACTTGAGAAAGATAGAATTTGTGGAACAGATATGTTTGAAGCTGTCAAAGGAATAGCATCAAAATTTTAACTGAATTGGAATAAATTGATGTCTGTAACAAAAGACAGAGCCCCATCAATGATTGGGGGAAAATGGATTTGTTGCACTTTCATGACAGATATGGAAAAGGATGGCGTCAGTCCTGACTTTCTAAAAGCAGTGCGTTGAAATATATGATTGAAAATTAATAGAGAAGCTTGAGTGCACATTCAGCAATGCTAAATAGTGTAATGGAGATTGTAGTGAAGACATTGGGTGTGATGAAACCACACTTCCTCTGACATAGACAGTTCCTAGAGTTTTTGGTGGAAATAGATTCAAAATACTCAGATGTTGCGAATTATCGTAAAGTAAATTAAGCAGAAGAGAAATGCAAGATTTTACACCTGCAAGAAGAAATATACAATTTCCTGAGATTACAGGTTAGTATGGTACTAAATTTACTATCTGTATTGTTTTAATTCAAGTCACAAGTACATTTCTTATCGTCCATCTTCTGTGTATATTATCCATGCTGTTAGCTTACATTTATGTTCACAGAAAAATCTTCATTGAGGAGTTGCAGAATCCATGATGGATAGACAATCTCACATTTCTTACTGACTTTGCAGCCCACCTAGAAGAGTTGAACACTAAACTAGAAGGGAAAATCAAACAGTTATGACAATATGTAACTCCCTACCTAAGGGATATTAGTGTGGAAGGTTGCTGAGGAGACAAACCATAGGGAAGCTAACCTATTTCCTGAAAACGAGTCCACCCATAGTGTACCATTATTTTGATTTGTACTTTTCACGCATAATGGTACATGTTTTTAAGTTTGATTGCTGGATGGCGCGACCTGCTCAGCCGAGTGTGCCTTGGCGGGCATAGATCCGCTCACCATCCCCCCTTCCTTCATGCGGCAAGCTAGTCATGAGTGTTTATTCTTTTTGGCTTTAGAACGTGGTATGGCTTCCTTCTGTACAGACCTGTTTTAGTAGCTTCGTTTCGTTTCTCAGTTTAAATGTGATTTCTTCGGTCTTAGTTCTTCCGTTGTGGGGATAATGTAGCTCCAAAGTATCCTTCAGGTTTGCAACAGGTTTTTAGTTTCTTTTTCTTGTGTTCTAGCTTTGTAATTATGTAATTGTAGAATTCCCCTCCCCCTCCTCTGTGCTTGATAGCTGGTAGTTTCTCGGATTGATTTGGTAGTGCATTTTTAGTAGATTCTTCGTAGAAAGCTTGTAGTCTGTCTTCTTTTGCTTGAGTAATATTATTAACAGGGGTTTCTGTTTATTTAAGTTTATTAAGGTGGTTTCTTTGTGTCTTGTCGGTGTCATCACGCCATAATGGCATCTGCTTCTTTCTCTTCTCCCCTCCTGTGCCTGCTCGCAAACCTGAAGTCCGCGGTCCAGTAAGTTATTTTAAATTTGTGTTTTCTTAATTTATTTTGGTCTGTGATTTAGTTTATTTTGTCTTTGTGCCATGCCCGTTCTCCTGTCGATTAGGATTTTAAAAGCTTCTCAATCGGCAGTATTGTTCCCGCCTTTTCCAACATTTCTTCCCTCTTGAAAATTATTGTTTGTGGGCCTACATTTATATTTTCTTCGGTATGTTTTGGTTAATTTTTCTTTACAAAATAAAGTCATCGTCCCTTGTGTTATTTTGCAGAGTAAACTTTAAGAGTAAACCCCCTTTTTCTATTGTAAAGTCCCCTTCTTTTGAGTGTCAATAATAATGCAATATGTTAAAATGTTTGGTTGTAACTTCACCTTGTGATTTTGATGTAATGAAGAATATTTATTTTAACTGCCAAAATGTAACTTTAGATACTCCTGTATGTGTTGATTCTTTTCCTGGCAAAACTAGTTTCTGTAAATTTTATTGTCTTGTAACCTTTTTGTTCTAAATTACATTATCTGTTATTGTTGTTGACCGGTCAAGAAAACCACCATTAACGGCCGTGGGTGTCGGCATGCTGACCACATGCCCCCCAATCCTGCCATCTGCTTACGGGAGATGACGCAGCGGTCGGGTGGTAGGCCAAGTCCCTCCAGGGATGTAGCGCCACGGAGTTTAGTTTTTTTTAGTTAGTTATTGTTGTTGAATCAGGAACTTCTACATTCTATTTGTGGGCCCTCTGAGATAACCTACATTACCTATGGGCAGGCCCGTTTACAGGGAATAGGTTAACTTCCCTGGGGTTGGTTACCCAAGCTTCCTTCCACACCTTTCATCCCTTAGGGCGAGGTTCAATCAGTGGCGGTTTCTCCATAGATTGGTATACATACCATTAACAGAAGAGGAGTACAAATTAGAATATCAACACATACAAGAAGCTACAGAATTGAATGGGTTCAATAAAAAACTAATAGACAAAAAGATTGCTAAATTCAAAAAAACAGAAACAAATAAAAGAAACAACTTCACTTTCACCCATTATAGAAAAGACTGAATTCAAAAGCTTTACTTATCATCCTGGAGCTTCTTCAAACTTACAAAAAAACATTCAAAGATTTTGGAAATCACTAGCCACAAAAAAAAAATACAGTATTAAAAATTTAATAAAAACTAACCATGTTGATGGCATACTTCCTGAGAATAGCCTATATTGAATTAATTACAAAAACTGTGATCAGATTTACAGAGGAAGAACAAAAAGAAACATTGATACTTACTCAATGGCAATATACAATTCCTAAAGGGATATTATCTATCTGATGGAACCCAGAGGTTCACTGCCGTTCTTACCTGTGCCCGCCATTCAACCCTATTCTGTTGCTATCTCCATCCAACCATCCCTCGCAAATCCTACTTCTCTTAAATCTACCTAATATTTTCCTCACATCTACGTTTAGGTCTTCCAAATGTTCTTTTCCCTTCAGGTCTCCTAGTCAGTATTTTTTATATACCGTATTTACTCGAACATAATGCACACCTTTTGTGTCCATTTGTAGCTTTCAAAACTGAGGTGCACGTTAAATTTGAGGGCGCATTAAATTCGAGTACAAATCCGTTTCATAGGTTAGCAGTACCGGTAACTTTTATCTGCGTAACAATGCATTGCTGTAATTTTATTGTTGGCCTATTACTAACATTACATAGAGTGTATAAAAATACTAGTTAGTAGCCACAAAATGGAGGGCAAGAAGAGAAGAATATCTTATGATGCTGCTCTTAGCTCTTGTGTAAATATATTGTGTATGCTTGTGCTTGTGTATAAGCACCCCATGTGTAAAATTTAAACAAAATCGAGGATTCCAGTGACGAACAAGTCAGTGAATAATGTGTTAGTGAATATACTTGTAGGCCTAAAACTGGCAGTTAAATTTAATGGTAATTTCAAATGTTTACATGGTGGTTCATTATTCCCTTAATACTGTGACAAAATTTCAAATAAAATACCTATCCTACCATTGATGCGCATTACATTCGCCAACAAACTTTTTTTTTATGATTTCAAGTTTCAAAATTGGGGTGACATTAAATTCGAGGGCGCATTATATTCAAGTAAATGCGGTATGTCTTTTTCCTCCCCTATGCATGCAACATGTCCAGCCCATTTCATCCTCTGTGATTTAATTACCCTTAATGCGATTCATAGGGCTTGTTATGCATACAGGGTGTTTTGGTCAAAGTTTAAAATGCTTTTTCTTCGTATCAAGAGTTCATAAGTTAGAGCGTTGTTGGATGAAATCCTTCAACTGTTTGATTGAAATTTTGTTTTGATCCTTTAGGTTTTTAATGTTTTAGTGAATGCTGAGAGAAAATAATTGTTATAGAGGCATTAATTGCCCAAGTCGTTTAACTAATTGTAATATATTTTTACAGCCCATTGGGAACTTCAGCTCCAGATGTAGGATACACCGTTATATCACGTCCTCCAGATCAAAAATCGCGCAAATTCACCCTTTTATCACGTGAAAGGAATGAATTTTTATTTGTGTATGTTTTTGAGTGCATTTATTGTGGGAAATATTACCAAGACAGAAATGTAATGAAGGTTCATGCATTGTCCCACTCAGATGTTCTCAGTAGCAGTAAGATATTGGACTGTTTCAAGAGAGTGTCTAATCCTCCATGGCCTCAACAAGTGTTTGACTGTGAAGTGTGCAATGAGATATTTGAAGATAGAAACAAACTGGTGAAGCATAAGTTCATACACAGTGACCTTAAGCCTTTTGAGTGTAGAATTTGCTCAAAACGTTTCTCTCAGGAAGCAATCTTGAATATTCATATGCGTACACACACAGGTTCTTTAAAGCAGTGGTTTTCAAATTTTTTAGATCCGCGGCTCCCTTGATCTGCAGATCATTTCATACGAACCAATCTTTGTACAGTAGACTAAACAAAATTTTAATGTTTCTAACTATTTACTATCCAACCTTAGAACCAGACTACAAATAAACAAAATAAATGTATCACCAGTGGGCTGGGAAGTTAGGTGAAGAGCTAGTAGGGGAAAAAATATATGGTACACATGCTTATACAATTTAACTTATTCTTCATCTTTATCTTTCTAACATGAAAATGATGTTTCTAATAAAACACGCAATAAAAAAGGAAGCAAGCTCTACCTGCCTCTCGCTGGAAGAAGTGAGTATAAAGAATTTTGTTTACCTCACGGTGAGCTCTCTTTACAGACAAAGTAAAGCAGGTGACATCACAGTTGCTATGGCAACCACCCAAAACACTGTCTAGGCTGTCCAGGGGGGCTGTCAAATGCAACCATACAGTGTAGCTCCGCCCTGGAAGAGGGAGAGCATGGAGGGAGTACTCTTCTTCGCCAAGTCGGCCGGCCTGTTCAAGCGCTTGCTCCCATAGCGCAATACAAAAACATTTCAAATACATTTCAAGTAAAAACCAACTCACATGATAAGGAAAATACATTTTAAAAGTAAGTCTGGTATGGTAAAAATATTAGTGAAGTCCCTCTTCACCTACTTTCCCTGAATAGCCAACACTATGTATCACTCCATGGTTTCATGTGTCTTTCAGAAAACGAAGGGGAAAACATATGCCGACGCTGTCATGTTTGTTGGTTCACAGTTATAACATGGCAGAGTAATAATGGATGGTGTGCTAAATACTGTAATAATAATAATAATAATCTGTTTGCTCTGTTGCTACAACACAATAGTTCTCAAATAAATTCACTTTATTCTGTATCACTATCAAGAAGTGGGATGACTTGTAAATTGGAGTTTTCATCAGAATCATCACTCATTAATCACGAGACTGTCTACTATGGTCTTCAGAGATTCTGTCATTCAGCACTTTTGTTTTCTCACCACTCCTTAATGGCTAACTTTTAAGATGCTTCTATATTTCACATACATTATCACTATCTGTACAACACATATCTGTAGAGGCAGCGATATTTATTTCACAAACATGCAAACAGATGACTGTTCACAAGTTCAACAGAAGAAAGCAAAATCCTAGATACCTGAACACATTTACATTTTCAGTCTCTCCTACATTAAGTAACAACAATCTATTTTAATTTCATGTAACAAAGTGAGAAAAGTTAAATTATTATTACATATTCATCATACTGTGTTGCATAATGTGCTTAGGTCTCCAGCCAATCACAGCCCAAGTAATGACATCACAGGTACTATATTTCATAACAATAGTTTACTTGGAACTTTGGTCCTTAGGTTGGACATAGATTAATTTCCACTTAATAGTGTGACTGTAAAAATATAAAGTGGTAGAGGTAAACATTGGAGATAAAAATTACAGTTTGTATAAAGAAATTGGTAATTGTTATAAAATAATTGTTACATATAAACTTAAACGTTTCTTTACATTGACTTCATGCTGGATATTCTCAGAAAACATACTAGTATAATACCTTTTTATGTCACAGAAGAAACAAATTTCCCCTTGAAAAATCAGTATCAATATGTAAAAACTAAATACGAGCTCAATTTTCTGTCCAAATGGGAGGGATGTGCCTGTTGATCTTCGATTAGTTTATGGTATCTTGGTGATACAGTAAAATACCAGTATAACAAAATTTAGGGGACCTCAGAAATGAATTTGTTGTAGTCAAATTTTGTTATACTGAAATGTTATAGGTGTACAATGTTCTGGACTTTATTTTTTTGAAAAAGTCAAAATAGTCACCAACCCCTGCACATGAATTTAAAAGGGAATCTGGTATATTGCTTTCTGATAGAAGAAAATCTTAAAGACTATGTGCCATGTGTTGCCTGCACAAGAGTCAAACTCTGTTGACCACTGTGTTGCACACCTTCCTCTTCAACCTCATCATCGCATGGATTTCTTTCACTCAAAATGTCTGCCACAATTCCATCATCTGAGATTTCTTGTTACACTATCAAATTACAGTCCACACTTACTTGGTCATTAAGATTCACCCTTGCAGGCCCATCTTACTTTTCACACAAATGCTTCTAGTTCTCTTCTCCTTTTATGTCATCTAGCACTTCACTCCAGCTTTTCTAAAGCAGCTAGCGATTGCTATTTCTTCTTTAAGCTATTTCCATTCAGCATTCAACACTCAAGCATTAATATCTCTCCCTGAGGCAATATTACACAGCATACTCCGGGAAAAATAAAATTATACACAGGCAAATAAGCAAAATTTTATTTTGTTATACTGAAAGTTCTAAATTTGTTATATTGAAATGTTTTAACACATATTAGGCCTAAATAGGGAAAAGAGAAGGGGCCAATACATAATTTTGTAATGACAAATTTTGTTTTACTGGTGTGTGTTATACTGGTATTTTACTGTATTTTGGCACAAATTTCTTTTTTTAATATTTAGCTCTAAATTTCGACAACATTGGAGCAACAGCAGAAAAACCATACTCAGCAAACTGAATCATAGCATAAAGCGCCTTCGCCTTCTTGATTATCACTGGACAACCCTTGTTCGATGCTACACCAAAACTCATAAGAATGAGACTTGAACCTAGATCTCAACGCAAATGACAAACCATGTCATCACGTACGCTATGCAGGTGATTCCATTCCCAGAGAAGAAGAAAGGTAAAATGTTTAAAAGGAAATAATTTTGTATGCCAAAGTGCACATTTTGAAAATCCCTGCTTTAAAGTGTAGAATCTGTTATATCAAATTTGATAAACATGAGGAGGTAGAAAAAACATTCTGCATTTCAAAAATCAATATTTCTGTAAAACATGTGGGAAGTGTGAACACTTTGTATAATAGAATATTTGAGAATGACTGAATAAATAGTGAAAGTCTAGAAATGGCACATTTACCGGTATTACATGGAGATGTTACAAAGTAGGCGATGCCCAAAAAATCTTCTGTATCACTCTCTTTAATAAGTAAAGGCCATCAGATGCTTTTATGCAATCTGTGTCATCAAATGATTTGTTTTTGTGAAGTGAAATAAAAATATTTTTTAGTCAAATGAAATGGAATTTACTCTTTTAACATGTATAAACTTCCTGTGCAGTTGGCCAGAGTGGAACAGTTGGTAATAAGGCTTTGGCTTCTTTTTCCATGTTTGCAACTTCAATTCCAGACCAGATTGATAGCATTTAGTGTGATTGCAACAGTCCCATGTCTAAATATACAGGCATGTTAAAGAACTTCTACAGAACAACATTTTGAGATAGGTACAGGCCAGGGCCGTAGCTAGGCGGTGGTGAGACGTGCAAAGAGGGCGCAAAATTAACCATGAAAAATCCCGCCTTCTTTTTTTAGACTGGTGCAATTTATCAAGCAATAAAAATTCCACTTTAATGGAAGAAATCTTTCAGGTTATTAAAAATTACTGCATGTGAACTGTCTGTAGTATTATGCCGATTGTCTACAAACAAAAAGCAGTCATGCAGCGTTCTTTAATTAACACGTTTCTTATTGACAGAGTACGATAACATAAATCATGAACAGTATGAAAAGATATAATGACAATAAAAATTAAAATGCATATATATTTCCCTTTATTGAGATGAAAGTGGTTCAACTATTCGAAAAAAATGCTTTTACCTATATTAATGTGTTAAATATTTTAGTAGGCCTCAGGCCAATTATGTAATTTACTTTTGATACTACATTTTATTGTTCAATTCTTAAGTAGTTCAATTGTCTGAAAATAAGGTTTTAGTACCTTGAAAGTCCAACTTTTAGTTCATTTTCAAATTGAGGTTAAGGTTTTCTTTGATAATCACAGTGTTTTTATATTAGGTTTGTTCGCAAAGCAGATCCGTGACTGCTTGAGTATTGGTTGTAGTGCGCATGTCCAGTCTGTGTAACTTACCCATGATTTACACTTTGCGAACGGTTAGAAGAATTTGGAATCGATAGTTCCCTGCGTTTAATCGATATGATATGCAAATAAAATATATATTTCCCTTTAACATGTTATACATGCAATATACATCGTCAATATAAGCTATATTTTGGGAAACTTGTGTTATTCATACATATAAGTAGCCTATGCTTATAAATCTGGCGCAAGGTTTTGGAGGGAGGAGTCAGGCGCGTGAAAATAGGTCACTGCGCATGTCTCTGATAACAATTCATGGTAGAGCCTGCAAATTTTTCTTATAGCACAGAAACTGTCCGTGAGAACTTTGCGAACAGAAGATTGAAATCAGAATCACGGATTCTCGCTTTGTGAACGCGTGTGGAGAAAGAGCGCATGCGCGAACGATGTGTTCCTGGTTTCTGACTGCTTTGCGAACAAACCTATTAAAATAATAAACAATATTGGAGGGCGCAGATTTGTCAAACTTGTCAAGGGCGCAGAAGGACCTTGCTACGGCCCTGGTACAGGCTTAAATAGCAGTGCACACCTTTCATTAAATAATCATAACACCAACCAATTTTTCCTGCGCCTTACTTTACATTGCATTCAATTTAAGCATGACTTCTAGATTATTTTATTATTAAAGACCAGGATTTTACATTGCCAGAGCATTTATCTCAGGTGTCTTTTTGGCATTCTTACAGTTGATCTATTTGTGTGTTAAGATCTACAGCAGTTATATTTATTAAGTGCCAAAATGGTACTTTATGAGACCCTGTGAGGGACGGGAAAATGTCTGTCTATCTATCCCTGTGTCTGTACTTGCGATAACCCAAATACGCTTTATCGGATTTTCATGAAACTTGGTACACACATTTATAACACCCATGGGACAAAGCCTATTGATTTTGGTACCGGAGTAATGCCCAATTTAGCACCTATTTTGTATATAAGACTGATTTATCAAATGCAAATCAGTTCTCATGACAACATATTGTTTTACAGTGTTCATGTACGGCTTTGGAAGTTGCAATACAGATAGCTTTGACAAATAACACTACCCACATATTCCTTCATGCTTATCAAATTAGATCTTTGTTCTTCCGTAAGCCCTGCTTAGTAAATTGATCTGGAGCTTAACTCAGAAAGCGATTAAAAAATAACTTTTTTATGCATATCATAATTCCGGGGTGCGCGGGCAAAGAGAGTTAAGTCCACTTTCTAGTTACTAATAATTAGAGTGACTTAACACACTATACCAGCCCAATATAGCTTTAGAGATGGATAAACCCATGAGGCACACATCCATAACCATCGTACAATTTTGAATATGAATTACTGGACTTAACACAAATGTAGAGAACATTATTATCTATAACTCTATGGACATGCCTCATTTTTTTTAGGATGGTGGACTTAACTCTCTTTGCCCACGCACCCCAGAATTGCAATTATCACTGATTAAACAAAAGTATTCTGGCACTTTATTACATCAGTTTACCTGATTTTATTATTGTTAAGGAGTTTACCTAACATGAATCCTTCAATCTGCAACACTAGAGCCCTTTCTCGCAATTTTTGTAGATAATGTTAGGCCTTCCTTCATGAATTTCTGTAGCAGTCATGCACATACTGTTTCTCCATCCACATTTCCTGAGTTGTCAGAGTTAGGGATAGCTTCGTTAATGTGTTACGTGGGGGACGGGTCTACGAGCCCTTTGTAATGAGTGGACCTGCATTAGTGATTGGTCTTTGCCTTTTGACTATTGATTTCACTGCAATGCGATATTATGGAGGGAGAAATTCCTTTGGTGATACCTGATTCAGTAGTTATGTAATACCATTCGTATTGTACCTGGTGATAGTTACATTATTGCTTGTATTGCCACCTACAAAGTCATCTATGGACAAATAATGCATTTATAGCTAATATTAGAAGTTTAACAATGAACTGGTAAATAGAGCTAGGATTATCGGGGTAACAGTTAATTTGTATGATATGTTTTCCTACATTGTTATGGCGTTGAAATATGGATATACTACATCAATGCAGAATCAAAACAACAATCAATGCAGTGGTGCCATTCTAGTTCACCAAAATTGGAAAAGTTTAAGCAACTTCTGGGAATCAACTGGTTCAGTTCACAGATTGCGAACTTCTATGCAGAGGGATTAAAGAAACTGGTGCAGCGTTACGAAAAGTGCTTAGAAATGAATGGCAATCATGTGGAAAAATGAAGTAATAAACTAAAACTGTCAATAATAACTGGCTTTAGCAGGTAACATATTCATGCTGGGGATAAACAATTAATCAAACATGTTTTAGCAGGTAACATAACTAAGCCAGGGACTTGACTGAGTCCAAGTTTCTATATTTTCCGGTACCAGTTTGGTAAATGAATGGAAAGTGCAACAACGTATGGGTACACTGGGGGAAAACTTTACGTACTACATATAGATCGTTCAAGATCAGAAAAAGAGACTGGTGGTTGAAAACACAAGGCTTTTGATTTACAAATGTCTTCAATTTCAGTAAATTAAGTCTTGAATGTTTCAGCATGCTTATTAGAAAGTAAAGCATGTAATGTCCATTTTGGTAGCTACGCAAAGAAAACATTTTAAGGAAAAAAAGCAAGACAATTATGAAAAGTTCCATTAACATACACTTTGTCACACATATGGAGAAACTGTACATTTGTGTCAAAAGAAAATATAACATTACTTACATTCTTGTTATTGGTAGAAAATCTTCTGAATTAAGGAGAAAGTTTCACCTTTGAGCAAAAAGAAATAATTTTTTTCCCCTTTGTTATATACATATCTTTTTTTTTTTGTGTGTGTGAAAGATAAATGTTATATATTATATTCTCCGAGCGAGCATGACCACAAACATTCAAGGCTATCACCAGCTTAAGCAGGTATGTTTGTTGCTTATTTTCCGTGACTTACAATAATATTTTACAAAGCTGGAGAATTTTTCAAGTTATCAATATGAAATTTTGCACGCATATGTGGTTTAGCCATCACAACAGATTGTATCAAAATTTTGTTTGTAGACTTTGTAGTTTGTTTAAAATTGACTCAAATTTCAGATTTTCATTTCCTTGAATAAAAATTCAGAAATAAAATATTTTTTTAAGAGATATGACAATGACTCTGATACATGCTGTAGATGTGGGTACCGACATTACAAATAATGCCTTGTAAGATTTATAAGTAATTAAATAAGTAAGAATGCTAGCATAGGAATACTATTAGGCAGCACAAAATTTAATTGACATTTAAGTAATTCCTACATAGTTCTAAACAGGTATTTAAAAAATTTAGGAGTAGGCCCACTTAAGAATGTAGACATAATACAGATAAGGGGTATGTTAGTCAGTTCAAGAATTTAATGTTGTACCGGCATGTTGCGAAGGTAGTGCAGTTGGTAAGAGCAGCGGCATGAAGAGCTGAAGATCCTGGTTCAAATCCCGGCTATGGCATTGAATTTATCAGTCTCGCTTCACCTTTCCTTAATGCAGATTAATCATGACAAATTTAATTTCTGCACTTGTGTGATCCTAATTTTATGCTAGTCAAAGGTGTACCACCCCCTTGTAAATAAGTATCGTTTGAGCAGTAGATTTCCACTTGCATTCTTTATGTTGTGAGTTTTATTCATCTGTATCATGTTTGTGTTTTTCTATTTATTAAACATATAAGAAAACAAAAAGGAGGATACCTTTAAAATTTCAATTATTTTTTCTAGTTACCGTGAAAATAATTATTAACATTTTGGAACCATTGTCAAATTTCTGCAGCCAGCTCAACCATCACCTTCTCTTACAATTATGATTGTATCATGCCCAAAGAATTTGAGTAATGATATATCAAAGTAAAGCAGTGTTTTGCACTGCACCGAGATGAACAACAGAGGCATAATTAAACATTACATTTGATTAATGTTTAATTATGTATCTAATTGAAGGACAGATATGTTAGGGTGTGAATCCATCACCTACTTTAACATAGACATTCAGTTACTTAAAAGGACACTCAAAGTGGGAACTAATTGTTGTTGGTACACTTTCCTGCTTTGTTGAGTGGGTGTATTATATATATTTATTAAAAAATAATAACGGCTCCCTGTAGATATAGGCTGCCAATGCAGTCATAGCATAACATATCCAAATCAACATCTTAACTATTATATATCTATCTTAACTATTATTGTTTCCATTAATTAATTCACCAATCCGTCCATTCAATAATTTATTACTTATTATAGTGATTGATGTGATTTTTTCTCTGTCCTGGTTAATAACTTGTACTTATGATGACTAAACTCAAAGGTGAGTTTAGAAAGTTTAAAAGGAACACCACCCAGCTCATCAAAGGCGAAGTTAAAGATTTTGAAAGCAAATATGAAGTTGTAGTTAAATGTGAATTCAATTTAAATATAATAATAGTTAGGCTAGAGGAAGAGGAAGTTACTATGTTTGCTGAAGGGTCTTACGTGCTTTTCACAAAGCGAACAACTTTATTGTTTCACTGTTAGCTTAAAGTGCATTTTCTGAAAATCACACTTTTTTAATGTAAATGCCCAATTTGACACGACACTATAACACCATAACAACACGTTACTGATCTCACAGCTCTACTTTGATTACAGCAGTAGATAATCATAAAAAAAAGTAACAGATTATTGTAATTTTTTAAAGAATATTTTTTAAAAATTCACATAATTGTTTCGAATTAAGATTTTCAAAAAAAGTAGAGGCATAAACTTTTGAGATAACTAGTTGAAAGGTGCCAACTTTGAACATTTCATTTTGCTATTTACGACAGTTCCTGGTGTCATAATGGTGGTAAAGTAGTGATGGGATATCGGAAGCAAAATATCGATATGAATATTGCTTACTAATATCAGTAAGAAAATATCGATATTCGGTATGATCAAAAGTTTTACTAAGGTAATAGGTTTATTCCTAGAGCACTCAGAAACCGTTAACACATAGTTCGTGCATGCGCACATATGACAGTTTTGCTGCACAACATAAGGAAACTGACATTGTGCACATGCATAAACCATGTGTTTATGGTTTTGGAATGCTGTAGGAACAAACCCATTGTCGTTTAATGCAAATCTGTACCCTATAGCGATTTAGGGAATGGTTTGACATCACTGCTTGCTAGTTGTGATGAGCAAGTGTAATTTGAGATGCTCTCGTGGCAGCAAAACTCAAATTGATGGCTCGAAATGCTGAAAATAAGTGTAATTGAACATTGATAGCCATCAGGTGAATAAGTTAAACTTATGTTTTAATTTCATTCATTTTAACTTTATATTGCTTAACACGATTTGGCCAATTTTTATAAATAAGAATGTTATAATAGTGTTTTTTTGTTAAAGTCCCTCTGAAAATAAGTGTAATTGAACATTGATAGCCATCAGGTGAATAAGTTAAACTTATGTTTTAATTTCATTCATTTTAACTTTATATTGCTTAACACGATTTGGCCAATTTTTATAAATAAGAATGTTATAATAGTGTTTTTTTGTTAAAGTCCCTCTCTCAACCTCGATATTATCAAAAATTGATATTATCTAGAGCAATATCGATATCATGGTATTATGGGAACTAAAATATCAGTGTCAAAATTTAGGATATTCAATTGAAAATAATTTACAGTCCTATTCTTTCCACTATACTTTTATAAAAAAATAATATAATATAAACAATGACACTTATTTATGATAGTGGATAAAACACTCTTTTACAACACACAATGTTTCAACCTGCCTCCAGGCCTTTCTCAAGTGTACTGAATTGAATTTATTCAATTTAGGATATTGTTAACAAAATATCATTTGCTGAAGTCATTCAGTTAACTAATAGTAGTATGTTTTTACAGCCCATTGGGAACTTCAGCTCCAGAGGTAAAACTGCGCAAATTTGTCCTTTCAACACCTGACTGGGAAGGTGCAAGGATTGTGCCTATTTACGAGTGTATTTTGTGTGGGAAACATTATTATGACACAATATTCACAAATGTAATGAAGCTTCACGTAATGTCCCATTTGGATAGCAGTGATGAAGTACCGGTAATGGACTATTTCAAGAGAGTGACTGATCCTACATGGTCTCGTGAAGTGTTTAACTGTGAAGTGTGCTACGAGGTATTTGAAGATTCAAACAAACTAGTGAAGCATAAGTTCACACACAGCGACCTTAAGCCATTTGAGTGCAGAATTTGTTCAAAACGTTTCTCTCAGGAAGCAATCTTGAATGTTCATATGCGTACACACAGAGCTGAATTCAAGTGTATAACCTGTTATGTAACATTCGATAAACGTGAGGATCTAGAAAAACACATAGTGCGTACACACAGAGCTGAATTCAAGTGTATAGCCTGTTATGCAACATTCGATAAACGTGAGGATCTAGAAAAACACATTGCAGATCTAGAAAAACACAAAGTGCGTACACACAGAGCTGAATTCAAGTGTATAACCTGTTATGCAACATTCGATAATCGTGAGGATCTAGAAAAACACATTGCACGTGCAGTCCATCTTTCTAGAAAATCTGTGGGAAGCAGTTTTCCCAGTCTCAATTACAGCTCGTAACTACGCATATTAAAACAGCACATGATAGGCCTACCATATATGAATGGCAATGGATAAATAGTGAAAGAATAAAATGGACAATATAAAACATATAATTGCCATGAACTTCTCTTGGCCAATAGAATAGGTTAAAAATTTTAAATAGGCCAATGAGAATTGTACTACACTGACAGAAAAATCATGTATGTGATAATTTTGCTTCATGCTGCGAAGCCCAAGATCTCATTTCTGCTTTTGAAAACACAGAGAACATATTAAAGACTAGACAACATGCCAATATACGCATACCTGTGTTGTATTATAATCTTTGCTTATCTCAAAATTACTTTGGTAATTTAATTGAGCTTAGCAAAATTTTTTGTTTTTGTTGTCGTGATAATTATTTGAAGGCCTAGGAATACGTCGTGTTATCCTGTGAACCTAGTATGATATAGTACAGTGAATTTCATTTTGGAGCCTAGACATCTTACTGGTATGTACATATCTTTATCATTATTATATTCTTTGCTTTGAGAGATTTTCAGAATAAACTACTACTTCTTCACATGTAAGGCAGCCGTACATCCCATTTCACTGGGACAGTCTCATTTATTAGGTGTGTCCTGGCCATCCCGTCTGTACTCCAATATAAACATAGTTGTCCTGTTTTATAAAAGTCTAGGAACAGGCTTCAGAACAGAATATAATATACTTAAAGTTATATCTGTAGACCTTAGTAGATCTCTTAATTGGATACCTTTATTGCCCAAAATATGTTGATTGGGATTTTAACTGTAGTGTTTTTTTCAGTGAAGTTAAAATCATATTCTTTGGCAACTGTGCTTATTTACAGAGAAATAGTGTTTATGTTTGCACTAGTTTTTTAGAATGTGGAACATTTAAGCGGCCCATGCAACATCACTTATTTTGCATAAAATGCAATACTGTGAACGACGACTGAGATTTTAATGTGTATTAAGCATTAGCCATACATAGTCTATAGGCCTGTTATTCTCCTGTTCATAGTATGAGTCAGTTTCTTAATAATAATAATAATAATAATAATAATAAGTTAATAATTTAGAACAGGCAGTTAATCTGACTTGCTTGGGATGTCCCATTTTCAACTCAAACTATTATGGTCACAATATTCACATGGAATTATCTAGCCAAATACCACCTTTGTTGAGTTTTACTTAGGTAATTTAATTTCACTTTTGAACTCTTGATTCTTGTCATGAGATAATGTTATTTAAGTTCAATCAAATTGCCAGTAAAACTATCAGCCCTCATGGTGTTACGCGTATTATAGTTAAGCTACATGGAAGAGGAAGTCCTCAGAAACTATTCTCTGTGTTA
Source organism: Ectobius pallidus (assembly GCA_964059195.1). Taxonomy (NCBI): domain Eukaryota; kingdom Metazoa; phylum Arthropoda; class Insecta; order Blattodea; family Ectobiidae; genus Ectobius; species Ectobius pallidus. The sequence continues at coordinate 107,318,883 of CAXKWD010000007.1, read as the reverse complement.
TTTATTCTTGTAATGAGGAAGTTTGTATTCAGAGTAGCTATGGAACCCTTGTCTATTTTAATAACACGTGTGGTTTTTTCGTACACCAGGTTAGATGTTCATGTCAGTTTATAATCTACAGATTTGTTTTTATCAAGTGAAATAAAATTTTCTTTAGCTACATTGCAGTAATGTCCACCTTTTCATATATAAAATTACAGTTTTACTAATAATCTATAACATTGATTCCAGGAATGTACATAGGCAAGGCTTAAATTGTTACTAATAATCTCTGCATAAATGGCTGAATGAGTGCAACTGAGAACTAGTAACATGCACACTCTTTACATGGCCTAACACCCTTCTTTAAACTTGACATAAACAACTCCGTGGCGCTAACATCCCAGAAGGGACAAGGCCTACCACCCGACCGCTGTGTCATCTACCATAGGCAGATGGCAGGATTGGGGGGCATGTGGTCAGCATGCCGACACCCATGGCCATTAATGGTGGTTTCCATGACCGGAGCCCCTACTTCTCTATCAAGTAGCTGCACAATTTGAATCATGAGGCTGAGTGCACCCCTATCAGACCTTCCTACCTCAGAAAAATCCGAGGAGGTACCGGGGATCAAACCCAGGCCGATGGATCTGTAGTCAGCGACACTATCTACAAGACCACACCGGCAGTCTGACATAAACAATAGACAGGCAATATCTGTAACAGCTTGGCAGGTGATTGTATTTCGAGGTTATGCATCCATTTTTAGGACAGTGTGTTAGGAAAGATCACTACCTACTTTTGTGGTGTGGTAACCTTGTTTCTGGTTTGTGGATTGTCTTTTCTTAATTTTATCATGATTACAGCTTTCGTAAGTAAATTTAATGAAATAATACAACTAGATTTTTTCATGGCATACTGCTGACTCAACTGTCTGGGAATGCAGAATATCAGCATGTGTCTTCCTTCTTCATCTCAGGCAAGAAACTAATGGTGCTTCCGAGATGCTAAATTGATGTAGCACATGCAAAGCTGGCATAAGTTTAACAAGCTACACAAGGGTTATTGTTGGTGGATTTGCACACAGCTAATGTAGAACTTAGAACTTGCACAGTGATCAACCAAACAACATTATAACACCTGTATAACCAACGTTTATTAGTAAGACTAAAAGTTTAATTTTCTCTGTAGTTTGTCTGGATGGAATAGTTGATAAGGCATAGGTTTTCTGTGTGCAGGTTTGCAGGTTCAATCTCAGCCCAAGTTGTTTATGTTTATGCAAAGTGTAGCAGAAAAAATTACTTATTTTAAATTGCACGCTATTGTTGCCAGCTTCCTAGAGAGCTGATGTTCATACCATTTTGTATAGTGCAATTCAAAGCATTTACTATCTGCCATAATATATGACGTGGGAGAGGCACTTCACAGATGTCCTACAAGGAAAGAAGACCAGAACAACAAAGAAGAATCAATGACCATACTCAACTACAAGAAGAAGTAGAACAAGTGTTATGACAAGGAAAGGACCGGATTAGATATTCTATGAACACAAAAAGCCAGCTGGTTGGTACTAAAAGAGCCAGTAATAAGCTATTCAAATGGGTGCCTCTTACAAGGAAGTATACCAGATAGATGGAACAAATCTAGTCACTAATTGGTTTACAAAACTGGTAGAACATAGTATCCTAAAGAACAGTTCGGATTTAGAATAGAAAGATTCACTGTTCAAGCTATCTAAAGACTACAATGATACAACAAAAGTAAAGCTCTATGTTGTCTTTATAGACTTCTCCAAGGTCTTTGATTCCATTAACAATAGCTTAATCCTGGACAAGGTAGAAGTCATGATTAGAAAACATCATATCATAAGACTGCTGAAGAGCATTTTGTTAAAAACCACGTAAGGATCTATGAAACATCACTGCACACTATTTAATGTGCAACTTATGACGTTAAAGCAATCACAAATGATCATGTGAGAATTTACATATACGTGGACAACATGTAGTATCACAACACTAAGACAGCCAGCAGACTAGGCTAGCCTGAATGAGGACAAGACTGTCACAATGATCTTCAGGAGAGGAGGAAGAATATCAGCACAGGACAGGATTATATGTAACGACAAAAAATTAGCCACAGTAAATATGTTCAAGTACCTGGGAATTAAATTCTCAGACCCATGGAAATGTCTTCTTCACGCACTTCAGAGAGAGCGAGAGCCTCGGCCGCAATTGTAGCAATGCGATATTTCACCCATCAGTCAGTTTTCACTAGAAACAGCAATGACTCTGTTCAAGTAAAAATAACCCCAGTAATAAAACAAGGCCTAGAAATAATCTAGGAGCACTTGAACAAAAGGGACCTGACAGACATTGAGAAGGTCAAGGCAACCTTCCTAAAAACAGCGTTATGCATCTCCAAGTTCACGCCATCAAGACTGGTGTACAAGGCAATGAGCTGTTGGTTAGATATCTTTTGGGGATGTGACACGAAGATTGGCAACAACTTTCTCTACAACAGTACACAGAAATTCTATCTTTCATGATTTTCTCAAAAACTGCTCTAACTGTTATGTACACAAAATGCTCATACCAGGAGCTAAAATAATTATTTGAAACTTTCTTCACAAAATTCTCTGAAGGGCAGTTATAAGCCAGCCATCATTAAGTCTTGCATTAGGCTGAAACAACTCAATATGCAACTCCGTGCAATAAGGCTTCTTATCTATGTCATATTATCGAGGGAAAAAATATATTGAGCATCTTTAGGGTAGAGAAAAAATTAAAAGTCAACAGAAATTACAGAAAATCCAGGAATTATTTTATTTTTAATACTGTTTTCATTACGACATACAGCAAACATTAACAACTTTTTTATAGTTTGAAGCTAAATATCCACCAAAGCAACATTTTGTTTTTTTTAAATTATTTTATATGTATGCAGTACAAATTCTGAAAAATCCACACCACTCTTGGTAATCTGTTGAACATATCCATTACAATATTGCTATACTATTGTTTAGATTTTGCCAGCCTTACGTTGGGTTTGGTTATCAAATAATTAAACCTGGTAGAATAGCTGTGATGCGAATATTGAAAACTGAATTGGGGTAAATTAACTTCTATGGCAATAAGACTTTTTTCTGTACAATAAGTATTTTACTCACATTAGCACCTTTGCCCCATAAATGTACTTCATAAGATAGAATACTGTGAAAGAAGGCATAATATGCCCATTTCAAATATTCACTGGGCACTGAAGATTTTAAGTGCCAAAGAAAGTATAACACCTGAGATAAATCTATTACAGACATTATAGTAATTCCGTGTTAATTTTAGATCTAACATTATATGCAGTTTACCATCATTAAGGGGCTTCAAAGAAAAAATCAAATGTTGAGGTTTCAGAGAAATGGCTGGTTTCCGTGAATGGCAACCATATCACAAGACTAAACGTCCTCATATTTTAATATAAACCATTGTTTTACTAACTTAATAATTCTGCTTTTATGCATTTTATTGTGGTGACAAATTTATATGTCAGTTGCAGTGAAAAGTAAAATACAAAGTGTGATTGATGTTACAAACAATGAAATTGTTTCTTTTACAGTTCAACATTTATCCATAATCATCAATATTGGGGCCTACACTAAATCCATTTGATGAATCAAATTATTTTTTTAAACTTTGAGTCCACCCAATGTTTTTTCAGATGTTGGTGCCACTGATTGATCAGGCATTGCCACATTCTTAATTTTGGTTAATAAGGAAGTGAGAATGTGAAGCAGAATGTAAATGATCTCTAATGTGGATTAGTTTTATTCCATAGTAAAATATTGCTGTTATTGCAATCATCATCATCTCCTGGAATGGTGAGTTCAGAATTTTGCAAACCTAGCACTCATAAAAATGCCCACAGTTTCTATTTACAAGCAAGGTCCATAAGTTCTCTCTTGCTATAGTGGATTCCCAGCTATACATTACAAAAACATTAAAAATATGTACATCAATCTATAATTCTATGATTATAAAATGTTACAAACTACCATAAAAATGAGCAACAGAAATAAATTTTAGAAAAAATATGTTATCTATCACCTTAAAATTAAAATATGGTAAGGCACACAATATTATAGGCCTACATCATCTATTTAACACAATCAACAACACAGAGATACAGAGTATCACAACAACAGTGGGCGAGTTAAAGCCCATGCAGTTGGTATAGTGCAGTTATTCATTGCATGGCCAGGCGGCTTCAAAGGAATAAACCATTAAGTCAGTGTTTCTTTATGTTAATTGATCTGACTAAATCGGTCTTGGTTCCCACTTTCCAAAACAAAAGCAATGTTGCAATATTCTTTCATTGTTATCACTAACCTCATTTCTTCCTTCGCTTTAATGAATTCACACGTGTTATTGTTTATTATAACTTGATCTAGCAACCGCACATTTCACTCTACACAGAGTTGACGAGTAGCTGTCAAAATCATCACAGGACATTCTTAGATTTTGACTGGCTGGGGTAACTAGCTGATTGGTGCGGTAAAAATAAAGAATATGGGTTGAGCTGTTGGCATACTTTTTCTCCTAATGAAAGGAAGCCACCTGGCCATGCAATGAATAACTGGACTATAGCAGGAAGAGATCTCAGAAATACCAAATATTACCTATGAAAATTGTATATCATTGTGCGTACTTTGATTATAAGTGGTAATACAGTGTATTTCCAGTTAAGAATGCTGCATTGGTTATACAGTACATCCACTTCCACCCCCTTACAGTTTTTAGCTATGGTAATTACTGGCGAGCAGGGCCGCCACATGGGAGGGCTGCAGGATCCAAGGGATCTGGATCCATCCCAGTGATGTGATGTAATTTTGTGGAAAACTGGAAAAGTTTGATAAAATGCTGTGTTACAAGAGTAACGAGAAAGAAGCTCCATGGAGAAGGGAAGACAACTGAATGAGGATGGCTGGCGATCGGTGAGGGGCCTGCGATTAATACATGGTCCTGGGCCCGACCCCAAGATGTGACGGCCCTGCTGGCAAGATAAACCAAACTACACCCTGAGTCAGTAAGGCACTTCATTAGTTCCAGATGCAGTTACAGTTGCATTCTGAAGCCATGTTAACCATCAACATTCTTTAAGATTAAGTCATTGTTTGAACCTTAATGGAGTGGAATGGGAAAGCAGCACTACTAGGGAAACAGACTGTCTCTTACTCGCACGTGGAGTCAAAGCTTAAGTATAAAAAATTAACGAATGAGTTCTGATTCGGGTTGGGAATGAAATTTTATTGGCTGTAGTGATGTGAGTCTGAAAATTTTCAACGGAAAAATTGGGAATTTTTCAGAACGTCGGAAAAATATGGAAAAATATGATTAAGTGCTTTTTTTAAGTGTGTGTATGTGTCCAAGCCCCAGGCAGCCAAATTGCTTATTTGAGAAAGTGAAATCCCTTTCTTATTTGAGACAGGGAAATCCAATTGCATATTTGAGAAAGGAATATATATACCGTATATAAAAAGGAGAAGAAAGTGCCAGAGCACTTACCATTTGGCAGGCTGGTCTTCAATTGGTGCTGGCTCTGGTCTGATACAAACACACATAAATAAAACATTAAAGTTGAAAACAAGCTCAGCTTGCAGACGTGAACTAGTTAATTATATCAAACTTAACTTCTTTAGTAATATATTAATGTGTTTTTTCCATTTTAATTTACTGCCAACTGTTAGACCTAAATACTTTATTTCATGTACTCTTTCCAGTTCTAGGCATTTACATGATGTCAACTTATTGGAATTGTGTAAATGATATTTTAACTTACATTCCATCCTCGGTTTTGGCTTTTGGGTAAATATCGTATGTTTTTATTCTGTTATCTTCTAGCCATCCTCTGAATGCCTCAGTATCGAATTTGCATATCTAAAGTTAGCTTGGTAGTAATTCACCGATAATAATTATTGCATTTAATTAGTGAAAATTTATATTCAGTGCAAATACACTTTTATATCTTTTTCTATTATTGGTGGTGTTTTATTTATTTATTTAATCCAATTTTCCCTTATTTTTCCAATTTTTCCAAAAAATATTTTTCCGGAAAAATAACAACACTAATTGGCTGTAAAACAAGTTCAATGCTTACAAAACAAGCTGAAGATTTTTATGGTGATCTCCTGGCCAGCCTTTGATGTTAGTGGTTAATGTGGCTTTAATACGCTCTATGTACCCTCATATCTATCATTAATTTCAAACATACTTTTGTTCTTACATTACCTATGAACATAGGCGTAGCCAGGCCGACCATATGGGGGGGGTTATAACATCCGCGGGGTCTGGCGAGTATGGAAGGAGAGGGGGGTCCGGGGGCCCTCCCCCGGAAAATTTTAAAAATTAAGATGCAAAATAACGAGTTTTAAGCTTCCGGGGGATCTCCCACGGAAAATTTTAAAAATTAAGATGCAAAATAACAAGTTTTAAGCTTCCGGGGGTCCTTCCCCGGAAAATTTTAAAAATTAAGACGCAAAATAACGACTTTTAAGCTTCCCACGCTTTATACTTGTATTAAGCAATTTATGGGCAGACTTAAAAAAATTATACAATTTTCCTTTTTTTAATCAATGGGGGGGGGTTCAAACCCCCTAAACCCCCCCCTCGCTACGCCTATGCCTATGAAGATGATTATGGGCAAGTTAAGCTTGTAGTAGGCTAAATCCTGAGACTATAAGTTCACTAAGTCTAACTAAACTAAACTCTAGACCTACCATCTGAACGCTGCATCATTTACCATAGGCAGATGGCAGGATTGGGAGGGCATGCGATCAGCAAGCCGACACCCACGGCCGTTAATGATGGTTTCCATGTTTGAATCATAAGGCTGAGTGACCCATTCCAGTCCTCCCACCTCAGAAAAATCCAAGCAGGTAACGAGAACTGAAACCAGGCCTGCAGGTCTATAACCAGCAATGCTAACCGCGAGATCATGCAGGCGGTCACTTCACTAAATCTAATTAAGGAAAATAAAAGCTTAGTTCAGATACAGTATGTATAGCCCCTCGTATTTTTGTACTTTATTAGATGACTTACTGGTAGGTTAAATTCTTAAATCATCAACTCAAAAGATTTTTGACATGTGAAACTTCTACTGAAAAATATATGGGAAAGAGTTTTTAAGAAAAAATTTGAAACTTGAAACATCTTTCGATGAAATTTGCAACAATTTGCCCTTTCTGCTTCCCTCCATTCTTTCACCACTCCCACACTGGTGTTCTTTAAGTCTTTAATTTTCTTCCATTGGAATTTCAAGCAATGACTCCTAATCACTCATGCTTCACAGTCTTGTACTTAGGCTGTGTCTTAAAGTTACATTTTCAGCTGAAGTGAATGAGACAGCTAACTAAATAACTGGAAGTGACCGAAGTAGGCCTAATGATCAAAGGGCACTTAGTTCACTGTTAGCAATCAAGAATTGATTACTTGCAGACTAAACCATCTGATACCCTCTCCTTGATAATCCATAGACAAATGAAATTTAGTCAAGATGTCCAATAATCATAGTGTGTATTTACCAGTAATCAAGTTGCTTGTCTCTACCACATAGTTAACAACTCCAGTTATCTGGCATTTTTTTAGATGGCAAGGACAAAAGCTCAAGTTACCAGCTCACTGTTGAATTTTTAATATTTGAAAAGATGCAGACTGAACTAACTAAGTTATTATATTGAAGTGCAGTGAGATTCACTGCAGGATACTGTGCAGAAGTTGACTTCAGAGTTAAGGTTAGCTGAAACTGCTAGGGTTGAATTAATAGTCATACAATGTCTTGAACTTGAAAATTAAAGTATCATAAAACTAAAATTAAAAAAGGTTTTGCATTTAGAAAATGAAAAGAAATCCATTCGTACTATATTAAATGTTGGAAATCAGACCTAATTTTACATAAACAAAAATAAATTTTGTAAGAGTCCTAAGCTTATAATGTAGAAAACTCGTCTTTCTACAACTGTTTGGGTTCTGGATTACTGGTATGTAAGGTCACTGAACTCACTGAGAAATCCACTCAACTAATTTTTTATATTCATTAGGCAGTCCTGTGATAGCCTTGAAAGAAGTCAACCCGTAAAAGAAATTTTTAAGTACTGGTAGTTATACTGTGGATTTGTCTGCTTTCAACAACAGAGGCAGTACAATAATTGGTTCATTTTTCTTTGGATTATCAGTATAAATGCTCCAGGTTTTCTGTATGCAATCGAATATACCAATACTGACTGTTTGCACACTTTCAGTTTCTCGATAAATAGAATAATCTTTATCAGATTGATCACCCAGTATGTTTATAACATCTTTTTTGTTTACTGGCTTTGGAAATGTGTTGATAGTAGCATGGCGGTGATGGCTGCTCGCCAATGTCACTGAAACTTCTGGTACATTAAGTCTCAAATACTTGTTACAATGGATAAGACACTCTCCAGGACTAGTAGTAAAAATATTCAGTGGGGACTCAGTAGCTCCATCAACTGTAGGGCCTACTTCTGCGTTGTGGAAGAGTCTGTCTCCTTCTTGATGAAGGAAGGTCATGTTAACACTGAATCCCTCTGCCGATCCGCATCCTTGATCTCTCAGGATTTTCTGAACCTGTTCCAAGTTCTCAGCTGCAAGTAGTGCTCTTGTTAGGAAAGTTCCTGGTACTTTGCCAATCCCCAACTTTTGTGGTCTAATAGAATTTATTGTGTACACAAAACCATGATGGTTGTAGCCCATCGTATATCCAGGTAGATAACCAGGATAACAGAAAGATGTAAAGTGTTCTTCTTTTACTTTCCATCGACCTTGTGGCTCGTTGCAGATAATGTGAGCAGACACTAAATAGCAACGTCCTAACATTTCTGGTACTGCATCCTCCGTGTGCCCAATAATTTCCTGTCCTGGTTCGTTGCAACATATATCCGAACATCCATTATCATTGTAATGTGCTATCTTCACACCTAGAACATTGGTTAGAATCTCTTCCATATGAAGCAGTAGTAGTTTATAGAAGGGAACACTTGCACCATCAGCTATACCTTCCAACTCTCTGACATATTGTGGAAAACTTTCTTTGGCAGCTTCCAGTGCTGCATCAAAAACTCGTTTCCCCTCTACTGTTTCGTATATTTTTAGAAGAGTTGTGTTGAGAGATTTGTTTCCATTTAAGAAACTCTGAATCAATCCACTGAAAGTACGCCCTACGTCTCGTCCCACTTCATAATGTGTTCCTCTAACATAAATAATTGGGACAGCATTTCGGCGCTCACTCTTCTCCTCGTGTTGCATATTGGCGAAATAATCAGCAGTTATTCTACACTTATTCTGGGCAATCAAATTACTAACGACACACGTCTTTTTGTACCTTTATGAAGAGTACGTAATTCAGTACGAAGATTACAAGTTACCCCTTATCAGAAGCATTTATGATAAGAAACTCCGGAAATGTCAGATTTCACAACACGCAAGTGATACTCACTGTGTGCACACGCCACTGTTTACGTTTGTATTTACGTTTTGTAGATGTACTAACAGCTGATTAATAGATCTGTTCGCAGAGCTAAATCATGTACTGTCACGTACCGCGACGCATGCGCATACTTTTAATTTTAATACCCTTGACTGTGCGCTTAACGTTGCGCAGCAAGACCGACAAAATGTGCGCATGCGTCATGGTCCGTGACAGTTAGGGATTTACTTTGCGAACGAACCGCTGGACAGGACCACGAAGAATCGGAGATGCTGTGGCAGTGGTAGCAAGTTTCTGTTCTGTGAGTGGTAGCACCGTTTGTAGTGTTTGTCTGTCGTCGTTAAAGGGATTGATGTGATGTGTGCCTAAAATTAATGCAAAATACTCGTCTGAGCATTGATGATCAGCATTCTCGTGTGTGAAACCATCTATTAGCGAAGATACCGACAATTCGTATGAAGGGATGTTGCAGGGGACAACATTTTGGCTCGCCTAACCTGTCCAAAACCTGGATTGACCTGGTAATTGTTATGAAAAGTAATAAGAAAGGGACGACCGCCGGCGTGGTCTTGTGGTTAGCGTCGCTGACTACAGATCCGTCGGCCCGGTTTTGATCCCCGGTACCTCGGATTTTTCTGAGGTAGGGAGGTCTGGTAGGGGTGCACTCAGCCTCGTGATTCAAATTGAGGATCTACTTGATAGAGAAGTAGCGGCTCCGGTCATGGAAATCACCATTAACAGCCGTGTGTGTCGGCATGCTGACCACATGCCCCCCAATTCTGCCCCCTGCCCTATGGTAGATGATGCAGTGGTCGGGTGGTAGGCCTTGTCCCTTCAGGGATGTAGCGCCACAGATAAGAAAGGGCATTTTGTTCACGACATTAAATTATTAGGTAAAATATAGATTTATGCTGCACACCAGCCAAGCTCCGCCGTTATGTTAGTTTAGGGGCAATATACTGAATAGTGCGAGGTTTATTATGTCTCTCATTGAATCTCTTCTGTGATGAAACCCTAAACTCCACCTTCCCAGGCGGGTCCCATTAGAGAGGAGCTTGGTGCGCGGCATAAAACTATTATTTCCCAATTATTATTATTATTATTATTATTATTCCAACCAAAAATTACTTCTTCTGTGACTAATCTATGAGTGTCACCAGTTATAGAGTAAGTCCCATGCAAGAGTTGGCCAATGACATGGGTTTCTGCGCGTCGCGGCGGGCACAGCTCCAACTCCCAAGCAATCAGGTGAAATATCTAAGCAAACAAAGCCGTGATCGGAGTAATGATTCAGGTTCTCACATTTACAGTTAAAATTACAATGAAAATAACCACGTACCTCATCACAAGAGATGTTGGAAATGTTCTCTTGTATCCACACAATACTGGCACCTTTCTAGGAAATTTTTTTTCATGCGCATAAGTTCAGCTTCCGAGACAGAGTTAATTTCTCTTGTGATAGGCCTATGTGATATTGTCTTTAAGTTCTTCTAACGGTGTGTGAATATTACTTCTGGGGAAACTTGAAAAATATAGTGCGTAGATATATTTCCCATACATTAGAAGAACTCTAATACAATATCATTGGCCAGTACACAAAATTGATGATAGTCCTTTTTCCATTGTATGCAAGATAAAACTTCAAAACACAACAAAGTTTAAAAGTCCACAATGGATGTCACATAACCTATAAAACTCGACGTTTCGGCCCACCCAACTGTTGCGTGGGACTCACTGTAGTTACTAAAGAATTTTGCCTCTAAGTAGAAAAACAATGACTTGTAGGTGAAGATTCTTACACATATTACATAGTCTACAGAGGTTTGTTATTATAGCCTGTAACTTGTCATTTACGTTTTCATGGAGAATTCAAATTGATCTGAATATGATTACCGTATTAAAATTGTGAATATGGGAATTCAGATCAAATTGAGTCTCAAGGTCGATACACTTAAAAGTAGGATCGGATTAGCTTGAGATCGTATTCATTGCCTTGAAAACACTACCATATTCAATTCGATCTTAATATGCTGAAGCAGGTGTTTCACTCATCCTCATTGTCCTCGCTTGGGTGGAGCAAAATGTTTAATTGGTCATTCAATGACGCATTCTCTCTGAAACATTGTTTTCAATATCGAAAATTGCATGAAAAGAGGACCCAGGGTCATATTAAAATGTGATCATGTTCAGATCGATTTGAAATACCGGTATGCATGAAACATAGTAGCCTAATTGTTCCAGTATGGTTTGTATCTTCAAAATTTGCCATATTTGGTCCTTGAATTCCACTGTCTTCATGTATATACTAGTTAAAATACAATAGATTAATTTACTCATCAGTGAATAGTTAAAGAATGCTGCACAACGTTTCGAGTTGTCCCTCGACCCTCCTCAGGTGCCTCAGAAATTGTGAGGAAGGGTCGAGGGACGACTCGAAACATTGTGCAACATTCTTTAACTATTCACTGTGAGTAAATTAATCTATTGTATTTTAACTAGTGTTCCAGTATGACAACTGACTAGAAAGAGTATATATATGCCAATTTACAACATCTGAGGCTACCGGTACCATATTCCAGGTTTAGTATACTACTGGATTTCCATGCATTTATTTTGCACAAAATTGTAAAGTGCAGCACATTTTGTATATAAACTTTTGTCACATCCAACATAGAACTAAAGCACTCTCACATTCAAGTTATATTTATATTGTGAAAATTATTTTTAACATAAACTGTATACTTCTTATAGGTACTTTTTAGTACAATTTCTGTTAACCTTTTACTGCTATGGTAATGACCCTGAGGAAGATTTGCTTAAATGTGCCCACATAGAGTCAACGATTTAAGTAGGCCTATAAATAATGTTTCATGTAAAAATTGCAGATTTTTATCCTTTTTCACTTGTAAAACACAACACTTTTAGCAAAACATTCCCAGTGATTAACAAATTATTTTCCACGGTCACAGTGATGAATACAGCAGTTAAAATGTTAAACTAAATATTCATGGTGACTTAAAGTTGATTTTTATTTTACAGATATGATGTCAGACCACAGTTCTTTATCATCTGACTCGGAGCCTCCAGCATTAGAAGTCATAAAAACCGAACCACAGGTGAGTTTTTTCGATATAGGCCTACAGAACATAAATGATTCACTTCATAAAACTGCTAAAAGAAAATTAGACTGTCTTGTTTCTGTAGTCACAGCTAAATCAATAACATAACATTGAAATGTTGGTCTTTTCTGTTCGTCCTTCAATCTTGACTGTTCACCAGCATTGCTTTCACATGCAGTTATGTCTTCTTCTACAACTAAAGGTCAAGGCCGGGTGCAATGCCAGCAAAGAATAGTCTATAACTTATAGTTTGAAAACTAAAAGTATAGAGATAAAAATGAAAAGCGAACATTGCCTTTTATCTTCGTCAGTCTGTAGATCACATACACATTTAAGCTAGGGTAAGAAATGTCAAGTCTTGAAGGCAATGTCCAAACCAAGAATGGTCGCCATTATTGTTACCTAGGTTTTGCATTATAACATTTTGGAATTATGAAGAACTACCACTCCCTTATTTCTTTACATATAAAATATTACAGCATATAACCTTTTTAAATAATATGCAAAATTTATTTAATTAACTAACTAATTTGCGGGTGCGCGGGCAAAGATAGTTAAGTCCACCATTCTAAAAAAAACGAGATATGTCCATAGAGTTATAGATAAAAATGTTCTCTACAATTGTGTTAAGTCCAGTACAGTAAGTCATATTCAAAATTGTACGGTAGTTATGGATGTGTGCCTCATGGGTTTATCTATCTCTAAAGCTATGTTGGGCTGGTATAGTGTGTTAAGTCACTCTAATTCTCAGTAACAAGAAAGTGGACTTAACTCCCTTTGCCCATGCACCCCGGAATTTTAGTATTCTTTTCTTTAGTTTTACCTCTCCCTTTTAGTGATGGTCAAGCGACCACTCTGCTCACCAGACCTTACGGGATCACGACCTATTAGGAGAGGGATTACCTATTGGATCACTTACATACTTTTTTTTTGACCAGACAAGGACATGGAGGGTCTCCCCTGCTGAGTGATCAGCCCAATTCTGGGGCCTTCTCCTAGACAATGAACACATAGAACAAAACACACCATTCACATACACATTCACTGTACAAGGCAAGGATGAGATGAGGATGATAATGGTGGTCAGATGATGTTTGGGGACCACAGGGGCCTAAAGTTACCAGACATTTGTCTCACAGGTGAGGAAACCCCCCCCCCCCCCCAAAAAAAAAACCTAGGTAACTTGTCCCAATTAGGATTCGAACCCAGGCCTGCTGCGTGGGAGGAGCGAACTCATCCCCTATGCCACAGCGATGGACATTTAATTAATTAAACGAGTAAATCGACACTTTCACTGAAGAACCCCCCTCTGTTTAAAAAATACTAATTACTAGATTGCAGATTTTGCATTGCACCAACTAATTTTTAAAAATTCTTAAAACAAACTAAATATTTTAGAAGTTTTGGAACTGATTATAAGCTTTAAAAGCTGTGTAACAAAAACAGCCGAACACAAACACTAAATTGTTTGTTCCTGGAAGACTAGAGCAACTATTGGTTAAAACACAGGGAAACAAAGCCAATAAAAATTGTGTGGGAATTTCAAATTATATTCATAACTTCCTGATATTTTTGAGTGCTTCGGAGTAAATTCAGTTATCTTGTTCATGTTGAAAGTGACTGCTGGTGGCAGTAACTACTATTAAGTTTGAATTATGTTGTGGAAATTAAAATAATTGAACTAAACAAGATGACAGTTTTCCAAAATTGAATTTTTGTCGCCAGCCTCAGAATTTTGGTTGCCAATGGTGGTCTGGCGACCAGAAATTTCGCACCCTGATTTAAGCATCCAGATGGACGGACAGTTAATAAATGTTTTATTTTAATCACAAATATTGTTTGTATTATTAAACCTACATCTGTCTGTAGGTTAAAAGTTAGGTCTAAGTATACAGTAGTATTGAAAGTAAAATTTAGTTGAAGAAAAGTTTTTATTCATGAAAAACACAGATTTTTACAGTTTCACCTATATTTAAAACTTGTAATACAGTTCATTACTTGCATTTTAAGACAAATTACATTAGATCCATACTTTCAATGATCCGGACAGGGTCCGGTCCCATCTAGTCTGGGTTAGCAGGACTTTACTGTAGGCCTATCTGTTTTAGAGGCTTTAAGTACAGGTCTACTGAAAAGAAATACCTCAAAGTTAGAAAGTTAAAAATTTTTATAAGTAGAAGAAACAAAATCTGTTTCAGTTGGTTGAAGTTTTAGGTAAGCAGGGTTCTACTGTACATGTGTGTGAAATTCATAACAGAATCTCGGAAATAGAAGAAACAAGACAAAATCCCATCTTTTTTTAACTTTTTCTCGATTCACCCTTATATAGCAACCTACTATTTCATGCTTTGTGAACAGAACTTTTATATGAGCTTCAAACAGCTGAATGCACACTTACTTATTGTGACTGGTTATTCTATTTCATTCTTGTGTCCGACTTTAGCGTTGTGTAATAAATAGTTGAATAAAAACACTTTCTTTAACGCACTTTATTTACCTTGGTAAACTTCTGGACGGCCAAGCAATAAAATGTACAAAGTTCCTGCTTCATTCAAAAAACTGAAATACAAAATTGCATACAGAACAAACAACACTCTGAAAAAAACACCTCACAAACACACACACACACACAGACAAATTTAATTCAACGGGTACATACAAACTCAAATGCCAAGACTGCCCCAGTTTCTACATAGGCCAACAGGCAGATCATTTCGAACCAGATACAAAGAGCACATCAAAGCTATCCACTAAGCACAAAACAAATCAAATTTCGCAGAACACATCATCACAACAGACCACAATTATGAAAACATAAACACAGACATGGAAATACTACACTTCACACACAAAAGCAAGAAATTAAACACATTAGAACAATTCAAAATCTACAAACACACAAAATCACACCCAACATTAGTTTTAAATAACAAACTCAATTTCAAATCACACACACTATTTGACACATTAATACACACAGACAGTCAAACCAATCCCCCATCACCTACCCCCACCATAACAGACACCCTCACAAACACCTGCCCCAGAGACCTCAGTTGGCACTCTGTTGATGATGCAGGAACACCACCTACGAAACGGCCGTCCAGAAGTTTACCAAGGTAAATAAAGTGCTTTAAAGGAAGTGTTTTTATTCAACTATTGCTTATTCTAGTTAGAGCTGTAGCCATTTAATTCAGCCGTGTCGCACAAACCAATTTATGTGAAGACTGTGAAGTCACACCCTCTTCCCAACACATCATCCTTCTCGTCACTTCCCTCCCTGCTTTTTATTGATTATTATCACATGTTTCAACAAGGAATCACAGTCTACGGATATCTCACTTGTTCTACAAGAAAGCAGCCTTATTGGGTGTTGGTGTTTCTTTTGTTGGCATCAGTGAATGAGTGTTTGTGCTGTGTTACAGCTTGTATTGTTCACAGTTTTAAATGCGCCTCACATTGTTTAAAATGCCCCTGTGCTAAGTAAATTAGAGTTTAAAGCTCTTCATAGTCAAGTTAGGGAAATTGTGTCAAGAAACCTCACCCATAGGATGTCTCTAGTAGACTGAAAATCAATCGACAAACTCTGTAACCTTTTGCTGCATAGCTTCACCTCCTAGTCATCCCACGCACATCGCGGCAGAATTATTTGGCTTCATCTTTATCACAAGAAGTGAGAAAGGAATATCCAGTTTTTGAGTACAGAAAGCCTTATCGGTGTTACATATCAGATTTGACTTGAGATTGTAATCTTGAATACAGCAATTACATGTCCCTTTGCTGCAATTATCTTACTGCAATAATTCTATTCTTTTTTAACAGGCAGATGTTGATACAGATGAGGCAGTCAAGGATGGTTTTGTATTTGTGAAAGAAAGTTCTTCACTTAAATATGAAGATCTGAAAATGGATATAGAGGTGAGTCAGGCCTCGATTTAGCTTCCCACTGCTTTCAGTTACTACCACATTTTCCCCCCACTGAATGCTCTTAATTCCTACTACTTTCTTTTAGGTAGAATTTTAAGTAAGACTACCTATTGCAGTTGTTACCATGGTGTAATTTCCGGAAAATTTTGTTTTACTTTTTCTTTTCAAAAACCCAAAAACCATCATGAACTGATTTTATGTGTGTATATACCTATATATGTGTGTGTGTATATATATATACATACCGGTATGTGTATATATATATATAACTTTCACTTTTTGTGAACAATAACTACCATTTTTTGCATAAATTAATTCCAGACTGATATAACTTATAATAAATAGAATTAAAAAATGTGGTGATCGTGTAGGCTATGTTAATGGGTAAAATTCAACCAAGAGGGCAGAAATAGGGAGGTTCTTTATAAACTAGAAAATCCATTAAGGTGCAAAATAATACATCCAATTAAAGTTATTGTACTCCTAAGAGTAGTACCTAAAACATCTAGTACAATAATTAATACTGTAGTGTTTATAGGTAAGTTAACAGAACAGCAGACATTAAACATGCGAGTGTGTGCATATGCACCAAGTAATTCCCTAGGGTTTACATGGAATTGAATTTGAAATCAGTCTGCTCCATTTCCAAAGGATCTGATTTAGCATTAATTCCAGACTAAGTTTACATTTCATGATGATCTCAATATGGGGAATGGGTTCAGATTGATTGAAATTCCACATAAAAACATGGTAACAATTAGAGAGAAAGTAGTGTGTTTGATCTTGAAATTCGATTATGATTTTTCAGCATTTATGCATGTTTAAACTAAAAAATTAATAAAACAAATTAAAACGAAGTGATGTAGGCCTAAACAGTGGAGCGTACTGAATATTGAGAAAAATCGAAAATAAAAACACTTTTAACTCTGCTTACGTCAATTTATAAAACTGGATTAGTTTCGGGAGTGTTTCTCCCATCATCGGCTGGCGGTCGACTCCCAGCCTAGTTTTATAAATTGACATAAGTGGAGTTAAAAGTGTTTTTATTTTCAACTTTTCTCAATATAAAAAAAATTAATGTCTATATTATGTCTGTCTGTCAGCCTGCCTGTGAGAAGCAGAGCACACAAATGTAATAAGGTATCAAAATGAAATTTTATATTTATATTTATATTATATTTGTAATTTTTCATTACTTTCTTATTAATAGCTGTAACAATTTTGTTTAAATTGTAGGCCTACAGTAGAACCCCGATTTAATATTTTCCAGCGTTTACCATCAAATTTTGAAAACTCCAAACATTATCATATGTACAGTCGGTCAAATAAAAAACATCGGGCATTATTTGATAAAGTGTCATGAACGAGCATATGCACATGTACAGGAAGACTTAAGGTTAGGTTCACACATGCCTCTTGTCTATCCATGTAATTTTTTGATTATTTAGTCAGTTTTGTTCCAAAACAAGCATGTATAGAAGGCTGTGGTTATATGCCTCAAATCCGCCATATTCTTGCATGGAAGTTCTTATAATAATAATGAATAAATTCGCGAGGAATATGTTTATTCAAGGAGCATTTTTAAAGATTTTGTTTTATAATACCGGTACTAGTGCAAAATCAATAACTTACGCTCAACTTCTGCAACCAATCTAGCATCGAAATACACAGCCGGCTAGATCCTCGTTTCCTATGAAAACTTCCGGTCGGATTATAGTGAAATATCCACCTCTGAGCTGCTCTTTCATAAATATGGAACTTTCTCGCTGCTTCAGAGGCCGAAAAATGCAGGTCAATTACAGCCCTAACTACACTTTCTCTCAAGCTAGCATTTGTATGTGGTGCGATGACACAAAGCAAAATGAATTATGACAATACATTAAGTTGAATATCGTGTGTTGCGCTTTCCGCATTGTTCATTCTTTCCCTCCTGTCTCATAGCTTCATATGTTCTGAGAATGACCTGTATTTTATGTTTTTTATAGGAAACTTGTGAACTAATTCGTTAAAACTTTAATTTTAACTGCATACGAGTCCCGACGTTTTTTATTTGACCTACTGTAATTAATGTGTTAATATTTTCTATTTAGCATTATTCCTGATAGCATAAAGCATTATAGACAGTATAGCATTGTGTAAAGTCAAGGTTGAGACAACTGATTAAATCCTAGCTTAAGGTTGATAAAATCGTGTGTGTGTGTTTCACATCAGCTTTTCTTTAAGAATAGAATCAAGTTTAAATATTTTATTTTTACTTTTAGGAAGAAATTTTATCTCCAGGAACTACCAAAGGCAGGTATAAATGTTCAGTTTGTTTTACGATCCATTCGAGTAAGTCAGCTTTAGCTACACATTCTTGCATTGAAGCAACATCTCCAATGTCTGTTGGTGGATGTATATGTTGTGTCTGTAAGCAGACTTTCAGCAGGAAGTATAACTTGAGGCAGCATCAAATTAGTGAACACACAGGTACTACATGTACATAATTCTTCTTTGCATGATCCGTAGTTATTAAACTATGTTCATTCTTTTACTTAGCCTTCTCATGTTTTCAAGAAAATTCAAAAAGTGGCTAGATATATGAATAGACAGTGTCCGATTTTATGACATAGGCTACCACCCTAAATAGCACTACAATTTTGTTTAATCTTCACAGACCACAACAAAATTTCCCTCCAAAACAACCAAAACTTGAGAAATCTTATAAATTCTGATTGTAAAGATACGGTAGAAAAGGCCAATAAAGGTGTAGTTCTAAAATTTTATAGGAAGTTTATATAGTGAAGTTAATAAATATATATTTATACTTAAGATAGAAATTTAATATACATAACTTCACATTTTCAAGAACCAACCTGAACATAAAACTTGTACAGAGTCAACATTTATTTAATATTTTCACTTCTTGCTCCACTTACATTTAATTTGCAGGACTAGTTTCCAGGGATTACTCCCTCATCCTCAGCTGGTGGTTGACTGATAACAATGTCTTGTTGATCTGATGCATCTGCTCGCACAGTGTTACCACTCCTATTACCTAAAAAACTAAATATCCCATCTGCTGCTGGGACATCAAAATTCAAGATCTTGTTTTGGTTCTTAATGATGAATATCTTCTCCCAAACTCCTAACTCAGATGGATTTTTGACATGTTTTAAAAGTTTGATCTCTTTTTTGAACATGTTTCGAGCCTGCACCATGACTCCATCTGATAGCTGAGGATGGCTTGAAATACATTCAGGTTAATTCTTGAATTAAGTGAAGTTCTGTATGTTAAATCTTCATCTCGAATATTAATATATATATATATCCTAAAGCTGTAGTTTTTTAACTCGGTTGCAAAAACTGCACAAAGTCTACAGTGGGAAGATAAAAATACATCTAGAAACTAAGGTAGAAGAGCATCTTATGTGTATCAAATATCAGCAATTTGAAAAATTAATAGTGAAAGCTTGTTTTTGGAAAGAAGACCATAACATCAGTGAAGGTAAAATATTATACAAAAGTGTCCAAAAGATCATCAGAGCTTACGACATCTTTATTTAAAAATAACACACACACAAATTTATGAAACTTTTTAGCCATTGTTGGAATCTTCAACCACACTTCCTCCTCACACCTACTTCTAATAAGACCTGCAAATAGCTTAGAAAACATTCAAATGCAAGATGTAGTTGGGAGCAATGGTTTGTGAAACAATCTTGGGAAATCAAGGAAGTGAGTACAAAATCCGATTTTCTACAATCTTTTTTTATTCATAAAATACAGAGTGTTTCAGAAAAATGTATACACACTTTGAACTGTTATAGAAAATTTATTTCCTGTTCTACAAGGTTCAATTTCTGGGAAAACGTAATGTTATATTTCTTCAACAGATTGCAGCAGAATAGATTCAACAATTGTCCAACAAACGTGCCATAATCATCCAACAATGAAAAGTACCGAACAATGCTTGCTCATTCCATATTCCCTGCCATTCGTGCATTATACGGTTTTATTACCAACAAGATGGCGCTCCGCCACACTGACAAAGGACGTACGAGCATACCTGAACCAAAATTTGCCAAGGCAGTGGATAGGACGCAGGGAGCCAATCGAGTTTCCTGTATACTTTCCAGACCTAATGCCGCTGGATTTCTTCTTAAGGGGCACAGTAAAAGATGTGTACAAACTTAAACAACGTAACTTAGACACATTTTGGAATGAGATTCAAGTGGTGTGCGCAGAAATCTCATTGGACACTTTGGTACGATGTACGGATTCAGTGGTGACTCGTACTCAGAAATGTATTGATGCTGAAGGCCACCATTTTGAAAATTTGAACGTTCACATTTTCATCAGAAAGTAATGTATTTTTCAAATTGAACTTTAAGCTTTCCATTTCCAGAAATTTAACCTCGTAGAACGGAAAATAGATTTTCTATGACACTTTAAAGTGTGTATACATTTTTCTGAAACACTCTGTATTTCTCTGTAGTGTATTCTGCTATGGCATTTGGAGAGAGGTAGCTTAAAACCTACAGAAAGGAATATGTGTAAAGGAAGTAGACAGTGGAGTTCCCATCAGAAATACATCTTCAGAGGGGCACTTCAGAAGTGGAATCTGTCTCACATGTGACAGTATGTAGATTATGCACCATCTGGTGGGTCATAAACCCTTTCTGAGTAGAATTTATATATTAATACAAGTACTCAAGTAAGATCGTCAGTGGACTAAAAGATTAAAACCACTAAGGAAAATTTCGGTGGAATAGTCTGTTTCCATAAATCAAAGCCCTAACTTGCGAATAATAAATCCTTACATTTTATATAAAGCACTATTCTATTGACATTATATCTTTACTTTTATACTTTTATACAATTTTTAAGGTAATGAATTTATACAACAGTAGCAGTGAAAAGGTTAACAATGAGAATCAACCTCAATCAATTCCAACTTCCTGAGCTAAACTGCTTGGAAGTTGGGATTTCTCAAACATTGATGTTAAAGGACTTAAAAGTTATAAAATTTATTCATCATCATACATTTAGATGAGAGGGGGCAGCATTTTCAACATCTGCTTTAAGATAGGCAAGTTAAATACTGATTTTTTTTTGCTTTGTTTGTTTGTTTGTTTGTTTGTTTTTTTTTTTTTCATCATTTTCATTTGGGTATTTGCTTACTTGAATCTTCTGTGGGTGATGGGAGTAGCAGATAGTCATAGTGATCGGCCACCCGATTCCAGGAAGGCCACATGCTATGTATGGTAGAAGTTCTGTGGCTTCATGTCTGATTTGTACTGTATAACGTGAATATTTATCTTGTGAGCTTCCTCTTTCTTTTCATCACATCCATTATATTCTTGAAAAAGATTTTCCTGAGAAGATGTCGTACCAATTTTTGTTTATTTTCCACTTCTTTACTAGTCAGTTTTAAGAAGTATAGCAGCAGTATTTCTGTATTGACTATGAAATTTTGTGTAGACATCCTAAGTGGAAACCATATTAAGGAGAGTCGTATTTGTTTATATAGAATTTTACAATTTTGTATCCAAGAAATGAACTGGCAAGAAACTTAGATTCTGAACTCACATTTTGTATTACCAATTTTTACCTTATGTTTCCTTATAATCATATTTTATTATCAGTATTTGTTTTTTTCCTATCAGCTCTGGTTCTAATTATGTTCTGCTATATTACAGAATTACTATAATAGTAATTATCTGAACATTATTATACAGCTAATTATGGTAGGCTATTACTAAGTAAAGTAAAGTGTTCCCTATTACAGGCCATGGAGGCCCAGAGGGTTCCAGAAGGTTGAGGCTCCCGGATTTTTAGACTATTAGGCTGTTACTAGTAGTGAATTATTTAGCAAGGATACTATTTTAGGCTATTACTAGTAGTGAATTATTTAGCAAGGATACTATTATTTTTACATTCGGAACAGTTTCAGTATTGGCAGCAGATGACAAAAGAAACAGAGGCAGGAATTACACAGAAAGGGAAAAGTATGTGTTCCTGGAATTAGTAAACGATTATGTTGAAATAATCGAAATAAAGAAGGTTGATGGTAGAACTAACAAAATGAAGGCTGAGTGTTGGGAAAAAATTGCATTGCAGTACAATGCACAACAAGAGTCTGGTTACAGAAATGTGGAACAACTTAAGTACTTATATGACAACATGAAAAGAAAAAAGAAGGCTGGAAACTCTGAACAAGTAAGTCACTCTAATGTTCATACTTTCAAGTTACATGTGTAGGGTATGAAATAGACTTCAAAATTGACCTTACTGTTTTCAGGCTGTGATGAGACCTGCTGCAGACAGATCGCTGTCAGAAACAAATCAAAACTATGACACGTTCCTAGCAGTGTTAATGAATCATTTGGCATCTAAAGGAAATCAGCATGATTCTAATGCTCTTGATAATGGTATGTAAGTTAAAATATTTAAAACTACAGTGCGTCTTTCGAGCGGCCGGACCGTCGTGCGGCGGCACTGGACTGGGTGAGGCTTGGCGCATCTTCCGCCAATGTTACATGTAAACAACCGGCAAGTCATGGGTACGGAACACTAACTACTGTACTAACTTACATTAGGCTTACCTGCATCACAACAGATGTTGAAATTGATGACCTTGAACGCGAACACATTCTCTATATCTCCGAAAACAATTCTGGTTTACTCACAAAAGTTCATGTTGACTGATTGCCTGTATTTCTCTCCTGATGCTGTCCTTCAATTCTTGTAACATGTGCGGATTTGATGCACACACTTTATTCTTTAACGTTCCCCATAAATAAAAATCGCATGGCGACAGGTCAGGGGAACGAGGAACGTCTGAGTGATTTTTGGGGTGTGTGCTCTAATCGGGCCCCTACTTCATCGAGCTTCTCTTCTGTCAGTACACAGCGTTGTCGAACATGTTTCCTGTTCAAAAAAGATCCTGTACGCCTGACTTTATTAACAAGGTCATGAATAGTTGACAGGCTAGGAATTCGAACACCTGCAAATCGTTGTTGAAATTCTCTACGACACCTTCTTGCAGAAGAGTATTTCACATACGTATCATAAAGAAAAATACATTGCTCTAAAGTGTACTCAGCCATTATTAATGGACAAATTATCACCACAATATTTCACTAAACACGCGATCAGAGATGAGGCAAATTTTACTGTAAGCACACAAACAGAGGCAATGCAATTTTACGCTAAACACTCCCATAGAGTTTCTCACTCGACAGATCCATGATGACTGATGCATGAAGCCATGCAAGAAGCGGTAGCTATAGCTACTGTCTGGCCGCCAGTGCTCCACTCCTCACCGAGTCCAAGGTCGCCGCGGAACGGTCCGGCTGCTCGAAAGACGCACTGTAATTAGTAATTACCATTAGCTAAAAATAAGTTTAATTCTAAACTATCAGGAGGTATCGCCTGCAGATGTTCTACTAATTCAGTGATGGAGCTGTAAAAATAAGATTCAGTCTTAAATATCTTATGTATAAGCAAATACACTTTTGGCATACCATTCTGTACAACTTGTTTCCATTCCTAAATGTTTATAGATTTATTGAAATTAAGTGTTTTAATTGATATAGGACTGTTTATTTAAAACAAGATGGTTTACTGGAATTAATGGATTTTCTGAAAATGTGCTTATCTGAAATCACCCATACTTCAATTGTTTAGATAAATGGAGTTGCTACTTTATGTGTTAAGGTTGAAAGACTTCCTTCATCCATCCCTGATCAAGTTATTCTCATCTTTATTTAGTTTCATATGCTGCACAGAGCTTTTCAGAATGATTGTCAAGGTTTCAAAAAATCACTATGATTAGTGTACTTGAGATAGAAGTACAAAACTTGATTTTATATTGTAGAAGAACTCTCAAAGTTTTGTTCTGTACACCCACTAATTAGCAAAATATCATTATCACTAAGAGATCATTGTTGTATAATGGTGACTACTGGATCTGAGAAAGCATTTTGTACATCTGAATGTCATCAGAATCAGTCTGAATGGCACTTTCACATAAATATAGGATGGAACCCCCTACGACAATTTCATTCTCGGGTGGTACCAAAATTAGCTGTCATCCCACAAGCAAAAGTAGGTCCTTATATCATAATTTTTTTCTTTTATTGTATCTACATTTCTTATTATGTAATAAACATCATGTATCTATAATAATCTATTATTAAATCAGAGTAACCCTAAAAATCAACCATGAGATTCAGCAAGGAACTAGATATGTAATGCATGGTTTAGCATGTGTTACAGAATAGTTGCAAATGAAACGCAGATAATTAATAAGGGGGCATGGTGACCATTTCGAAAATTAGTATTTTTTTTATGCTTTTTAATCAAGTTAAGTATAGACTCAAATCAGGAAATGCCTGCTTTTATGCAGTACTGAAACTCTTTATCTTCTCGTCTTCTGTCCAGAAATCTAAAAATAAAAATTTATTAGACAATTATCCAACCGGTTGTATTATACGGATGTGAGACATGGCCGCTTACTATTTGGAAAGAACATAATCTGAGAGTATTCGAAAACAGGGTATTTAGGAAAATATTTGGGCCTACGAGAGATGAAAATGGGGACTGGAGAAAACTGCATAACGACAAGCTTTATAACTTGTTTTCGACACTGGATATAGTAAGGGTAATTAAATCAAGGAGGATGAAAAGGCCTGGACATGTTGCGTTCAATGGGGAGGAAAGACATACCTCAAAAATATTGACTGGTAGACCCGAAGGGAAAAGACCACTTGGAAGACCTAGATGTAGGTGGGAGGACAATATTAGGATAGATTTAAGAGAAGTAGGATTTGAGAGGGATGGTTGGATGGAGTTAGCACAGAATAGGGTTGAATGGCGGGCTCAGGTAAGCGTGGCAATGAACCTTCGTGTTCCATAAAATAGATAATATTCCTTTAGCTTGCGGAGGAATTGTCTATTGCCATTGAGTAAGTAAGTATTTAATCATAGATTTATGATTTACAGAAAAAGTAAAAAAAAAAAAAAAGTGATATAAGGACCTACTTTTTTTTGGCTTAACTTCTTCCCTTAATAATACTATTCTGTATTTTAAAAACGTTCCATGCTATAAAGTGCTATGCAAAAAATGTGTTTCAGATAATGAAGCAGGAGATTCTAGATTACCAATTTTCATGAAAAATGCATCTTCGCAGACAGATGGCAGCCTTCTCTCTCGTGAATCTCAAGAACCTGGGACTAGTGTTACAGCCAGCCAGTCTTCTGAAGGGAAGAAAACCATAGGCAGTATTTTTAAAGAAATAGAATATTTGGGAAGATTTTGTGTTCCAGACAGTAAGGCAAAAGAAGACTTCTTGCTAAAAGCTAATAAAATAATATTGCAAATATATGAAGCAGAATTAAAAATGAAACAAGATGAACTAGAAGCAAAACGCAGAAAATATGCTGCAGAAGAAATTGAAGCAAAGATGAGAAATGAAATTATTAGGATTGAACTTGAAAGTGCAAGATTTAAGTTACAACAGATAAAAAATGGCAGTCTAAATAAACAGAATGATTTCAGTGCATTAAGGCTGTGATTTCAGATCAGCTTATTTTGGAATTATGAATTTTCCACCACTGCAGATGATCAAGATCAAGAAAACTCTCTTGATTAAAAAGAAAAATTAAGGGTTCAAATTTCATTTTAATGTATTTTTTAAGTTACAAACAAAATAACACTTTTGAACACATGCCCCACTTTTCACTAATATTTGAAAAAAATAATTAAAATGATATTTGAAGGTGTAATTTTATAACTAATAATAAGTATTGTTAGTCTTGTGTAAAATGTCTTAAGGATAATGCAGTATAACAGTTCATTTAAGAACACTAAATGAGAAATACATTTTAATTTATAACATTTTCGTCTTTTACCATTAATTTCACACAAAACTGAAGTTGAAAATAGAAAATATTTGATTAAATTAACTGGGAAAACACTGTGAAGTGTCAATGGAAGAGGATATCTCACTTTATAGTTAGAGATACATAGTTTTCTGTACAGATTTGGTAATTGTGGTTCATCAGCTGAGCATGGGACTGAACCAACTCCACTTTTTACAAAAAAATGAGGTAATATACATTTTGAACTCTTACTTTAGTTAAGAGTACAAAATATACATTTTTGGTTTTATTGCATAATAACACTGAAATTATAATGTGGAGGCTTTCAAGGCCCGTCATGAGTGAAGTGATCTCCCAGGCTATTTATGCCATGGTCCAAGGTTTTTAAAACCTAATGTTTCTCTTGTTGCTATGGCAGGCATTTTCAGAGGCTACTGGAGCGTTGACTGGAGCAAAGTGTTCCTGTTGAAGACTGCTCCAGCAGCCTATGAATATGATGGCCAAAAGCAACGGCAAAGCATTCAGTTTTAAAATCTTTGGATCATGGCCTAATAGCCCAGAAGATTGCTTCATTCAACACTAAAATTAAAACGTTGATTAATTATCCCCAGTTTCAATTCACTTCCAACTCTATTCCTTTTGTTTCTTTATTATTTTTGGTGCAAGTAATTATGTTTTGTCATTTTCACTTTATTTGAGATTCTCATATTGATTTGTAACTTACAAATCGATATGAAGCATACCATTCGGTAGATAATTTCTATAGCTTTAAAACAGTACAAGGCAAAATATGTAAGTTTTTTTTTTATACCAGTAACTCAATACAGTATTTTATTTTAATATCTGCCTAGGCCTTTCGGCATGTTTCCGCCATCTTCAGGGCATCTTCCTTTGATAGTTTGGATGACTCAATAGACACACAACGAAGAGGCTGAGGGGATATAGCAGAGGACAATCCAGTGATAGTGATTTTTATAAAGCTTTTAGACATTTTGATTTTATAAATGTGACAAGATGTAAGTAAATGCACTTTTGGTTTTATTTATTGAGGCACCAAAACCAGCAAAGGAAGATGCACTGAAGATGGCGGAAATACGCTGAAAGGCCTAAGTAAGTATTAAAATAAAATATTGTTGAGTTCCTGGTATCAAGTTTGTTTTTATTTTATTGATCAAGCTCTACAGTCTATAATATGTATTTTAGTACAAGGCATGTCCTATCATCTACTGACAGAAAGCTACAGTGAGTCCCATGCAAGAGTTGGCCAATCATGCGGGTTTCCGCATCGTGGCGGCCCCTGCTCTAATGCCCGAGCGATTGAGTGAAATATTTATGCAAATAAAGCCGCGAACGGTGTAATGGATTCAGTTTCTCACATTTACAGTTGGAATTACAATGAAAATAACAACGTACCTCATCACAAGAGATGTTGGAAATGCCTCCTCTTGCATCCACACAACACTGGCATCTTTTCAGGAAATTTTCTTTCATGCACATAAGTTCAGCTTCCGAGATAGAGTTAATTTCTCTTGTGATATTGTCTTTAATTTCTTCTAATGTATTGGAAATCTACCTATACACTTTATTTTTCAATTTTCCCCATAAATAATAGCACATACTGTTTGAAGAACTTAAAGACAATTTCACGAAAGAAATTAACTCTATCTCGGAAGCTGAACTTATGTGAGTGAAAGTAAATTTCCTAAAAAGGTGCCAGTGTTGTGTGGATGCAAGAGGAGGCATTTCCGACATCTCTTGTTTTGAGGTACGTGGTTATTTTCATTGTAATTTCAACTGTAAATGTGAGACCCTGAACCATTACACCATTTGCGGCTTTATTTGCTTAGATATTTCACCCGATCGCTCGGGAGTTAGAGCAGGGGCCGCCTTGATGCAGAAACCCGCTTGATTGGCCAACTCTTGTGTGGGACTCACTGTAGAACTAAAAGAAAAGGAATTGGTGGCTCCTACACGTGTAGCAGCTGTGAAAATATGATTGGACTTGTATTGTGCTCACAGCTCAAAGCCATGATAACAGGCTAAGAGGTTAAACGAATAAAAGGAGTATTGATGCAAGATTTTAAAAATACTTAGAAACCTTAAGTCCTTACGAACAGTTAAGTCAGTAATAGAAGCTCATTTGTGCGAGGAACAGCATTAGCTAGAACAGGAATTTAAAAAACTGCAAGAAGTAGAAAAGGCACATGAACTTTGAAATATCAGCAGAAGGCATCTGGCAGTTGAGATTAGCTGAGTGTAAACAATAGCTCCTGAAACGTGTTCTAAGATTTAATCTTTAAGTGAAAATCTTTGTATGTTATTTTAGCATTAATTATTTTGTGACTTGAAGGTGTTATTCCTGCTATTATTTAGCTACATTTAGTGTACCAGTACTGTATTTCTAGTTTAATTCATTCAATAAATCCAGCCATTACTGTATGAAAGAGAGATCACCTTGGAAATTCCTGAATGGATTTTGCTCAATTTGTTAACACTAGAAGTAACAATTGCATCATTTTGATGATTATAATGTCTTCAAAGAATTATTTATTGTAAATGGTTTATCCTGAGACTTGTGACATCTTTGTTGTATGACTTAACCTTTTCACTGCTACTGAGGTATAAATACATCACATAAAAGCTGTGTAAAAGCAGAAGATTATTACAGTAATGTTTTATGGGGATTTTTATCCCCATGTTACGATTATCATTTATGGAAACCACCCGTTCCATTGAAAATTTCTTCGTAGATTTGAAACTTAGAAACCACTGACGATTATATAAACATATAAATTAAGCTCTGAAAAAGTTAAAGTTTCTGGTGTATACTTTCTCAAAAAGTTAATAAAAAATAAATTCAATGTCTTCATATTTTCCTCCACAAAAACCTAGGACATAATAATTTATTGCACATATCCTTGTGTGAGATCCCATATAAGAAATATATACCCTTATCTGTTATTTAATGATGATAATGAATTTTTGTTAGATAATATATACATCGATACATCGCAAATGGGTTGCCTAGCCAAATCGCGTACCGATGCTGTTAAATAATAATAACTCTAATTAATTTTTTTTGATAAACTTCCCCCATTTGTTATTTATAAAAATCGAGTATTAGCTGAGAGAATATGCCCCAAGGAATTGAAAAAATAAAGGTTGCCTACTTTCCCCTCTGCCCAACTACGGAGTTGCCAGGTACAAACAGGTGAGTAAACGTTGTTAATATACCCTCATCAGTTATTTAAATTATTATTACATCAAATGAAAGGTTATTTTATTCTCAATCCAACCGTATTAGGTTGCCTTAGCAAAAGGTGTATCAAATCCATGGTTGCCTAGATTTTAGATGTAAAGTTTTCAGCGCGACCATAGAGACTGACAGTAAGAGAAGAGTTACGACAGACACAAATGTAGCGAGTCAGGAGTGCGCCCGCCCGTTGTAAACAATAATGCTCTTGCGTACACTGGTATCGATATTGAAATAATAGACGGTTTTTACTACTTGTATTGCGTACACTGGTATCGATATTGAAATAATAGACGGTTTTTACTACTTGTATGTCATCTATGCCGCAGACATTTGACAATGTTGCTGAATCGATCTTAATAATATTTTGCTCAACTAATGCCTCTGAAGTACACATAATTTCTTATAGGCACATAATACCCTCTATCAAAGACTGTGAACGTCAAAGTCGGCTGGAGCTCGATACACCATAGCCTATGTCATCCAAGGACTTGTTCAACCTAGACCTAGCGATTTTCTAGGAAATCTAAAAAATTACCGTTTCAAAAAGCCCTGGTACAATTCTTGGCTAGATACTGGGCCAATGATAGTTTTTTTTATAACGGTTGGAGAACACTGTTTTTCTTACCATACAGTCGGAAATCACGTCGTGAAACGTGAAGAAGATTATTTATGTCAACGTGAAGAGGCAGATACGCGGATAATGTTTCATGTATTAAAAGCGCCACCTAGTTCGAAAATATTGGTCAAAGCGAATTATACCGATGTCTTGGAAATTTTACTGGCCAATATTCAGAAAGTTCTGCAGACTCAAATTTGGTTGGCGGGTTCATCGTCAAAGAAAAACAATAAGAAAGATCTTGATTGCGTTAACTGTACTGAGCCGGCAATGAAATAGGGTCCTACTTTATGCCTGGGTCTGCCAGCTTTCCACGCATTTACGGGCTGTGATTACACAGCTACATTTTATAACAAAGGGAGTCAAGCCTTTTCAAACATTTTCAAGATGAACGGATTTCCAGAAATATTCGCATCATTGACGGACCCAGTAAATGTACTCGTCGAAGAGAAAATTCAACGTGTCCAGGAGTTTACTGCCATTCTTTATGGGATCAAGCAATATTTTAATATCAAAGACACTACATATCAGCTGTTCCAAAAAACATATGCAACGAACAAACACCAAGAGCATTTTATGAAGAAGATTGAAGGCATCGACTCCAATCTGATCCCACCAAGCTGGATCTCACTCAAACAGAAAATTTTGCGCACAATCTATGTAAATTCAATGTGGCTTCATGCAATTGATGCATGCTGCGTCAAACTAAATCCTGAAGGTTGTGGTTGGTTTTTGGATAGCTATTTGTAGTCAGCGTGGATCGTAGGGGAACCAACACCCTTACACGTTGAGGATATACTCAGAGAATCAAAACAAAAAGAAAACGATGAAGAATTAAAATTAGATTGTGACATAGGCACTTCTGACGAGTCAGAATCAGAATAAGTTTTTTTTATATAAAACCTTCTCACTAAGATATTTCACTATTGATAAATTTATGTATGAAAAAAAAAATGTTGGTATCATTGTGTGATATTTAATCTGACTTTTATCCAGTATTTAATCCGCGCTTACACGATCGGAAAATTCGCCCCGTGAAAGATGTACCTTTTGAACAGAAAAACTTATTATTTCATAATTATGTATAGTTGCTGATAAATAAATGTGTGAGTGAAAATAATTTGATATCGTTGTTAATATTTAATCTGACTTGATTCCAATATTTGATCAATGGAACGCGCTTACACTATCGGAAAAATCTTCTTTGAAAAGAACTCTCTGCATCTTGGTCTGTCGCATGGAGTTACGCGCGCACCGCTTCTCTGTTACTCTCTACGCTCGCGCTGAAAACTTTACATCTAAAATCTAGGCAACCTTAGATTTGATACACCTTTTGCTAAGGCAACCAAATACGGTTGGATTGGGAATTAAATGACCTTTCATTTGATGTAATAATAATTTAAATAACTGATGAGGGTATATTAACAACGTTTACTCACCTGTTTGTACCTGGCAACTCTGTAGTTGGGCAGAGGGGAAAGTAGACAACCTTTATTTTTTCAATTCCTTGGGGCATATTCTCTCAGCTAACACTCGATTTTTATAAATAACAAATGGGGGAAGTTTATCAAAATAATTTAATTAAAATTATTATTATTTAACAGCATCGGTACGCAATTTGGCTAGGCAACCCATTTGCGATGTATCGATGTATATATTATCTAACAAAAATTCATTATCGTCATTAAATAACAGATGAAGGTATATATTTCTTATACCGGATCTTAGACTATCCTATTTTGTCTCCTTTTACATGCTTAAGGCCTATGATAAACATCCATATTTCTCAACTGATACAATGCCTATAGCTATGAATAACTTATCAGTGGATAGAATTTTTTACTGACTTCTGATACAGCAAGCTCATTGGCACACACTGAGGCTGAAAGAACTGTCCCAACCTCTTATTCTACATCAAAATCTGAAGTGAAAATTATATTCTCCACGTCCAGGGTAGAGAAAGTTATGTGACTTCATCACATTGTGCAATATTTTCGTGGATTTTATTCCTCGTTATTTATTTACACCAATGTATTATATCAATAGCCTCAGAATTTGTCAAAGCCCAGTATCATGTAGTTCCCAAAGCCCTATATGAACACTGTAAACAATAGTATTGTCATGAGAACTGAATTGCATGTGATAAATATTCAGTGTAATATTTTCAGAAATTACATAATTTTTCAAGTGAAGAGATGGTTTGTTTGAATTTTAATGTTGACCGTTTTACTTTCTGAGTTGAAGTGGGTATGTGTGCAAAATTTCATGTAAATTGGTCAAAGCATGTAGTTCATATAGAGAAGATACATACACACATACTATTTATGCTCTTAATAATTTCAGCTTGTGTACAATAATAATTGGAGCCTATTTTTAGGAAATGGTGAAAAATGGAATTTTATTCATCCAAAGTAGTAGCAAGGGCAAGAGAAAGTCATCACCGTGGTCCTTATCATATTTTCAGAGAATATTTAACACAAAAGGAAAATGTTGTTACATGATTTTTCATTTTTAGACATGCTAATTTCTGAAATTGAATATTTCGGTTCATATGACCTCAGAATGTGAATTAATTGATATTAAATTTCAGGGTCGACTCGAACACAATATTTCCTTTAAATATAATATGCTCACAAAACTTAAAGGCATAATATGAGCAGAGTTATGGAAAACGTCAGCCAATGACATGACTCGTACCATCTCAAACTGTAGAACACTAAGTGGCCGATTACCCTTATGCCTTTAAGTTTTGTGAGCATATTAATACATAGAGAAAATAATAGACATTTACGTAATTAAATTCAATTGTAAAACAATAATAGACATACTTATCTCATAACTATTTGAAAGTGGATTCATTATCCTCGGAGTTTCACTTTTCAATGTTAAAATTATGTATTTTTATTTTCAGTACAAGTTAATCCAATTCCATTTGAGAGTCTTCCACCAGATGAAAAGCTGAAGGTGAAAGCTAAGGTTCTTGAATTGATTGAAAAGGAGAAGTACAGTAATGCTGCTGCTGGGGCACTATATGGCGTGAAGAAAAGTACAGCTAGCAGATGGTGGAGAGAATATAAAGAAAGAGGATACTACACCCGTAAACCTACTGATACAATAGGTAGACCTTTAGTATCTACACCAGAACAAGATGCAGCCTTGCTGAAACTAGCATCAGATCTTCCATTCAGCCCAACAACGGAATTAATGAAGAGGTGTAATTTTTCTGGGTCATTAAAGACTGCATATAGGAGGCTAAAGAAGATAAACAGGCCTCAGCGAAAAGTGAAGGAGTAGATGTATTCTCGTGATTCAAGATTTTAAACAATGCTGATGTTAAGGTATAGTACCTATATTATAACTGAAAACTGATGCTTCAAAAACGCAAAAAATGCACGTGTTTTGCCCGTTTTTCACTCATAACTCACGAACGAAAGCGAAAATTAAAATTCCGGCTTCGAGGTGCATTTTCCGACCCTTCAGTCCACCTATGTTTAAAATTTCAGATCTCTGGGTTGAGTAAATTTCGCTGGGCATCGCGGACAGACAGACAGACAGACAGAAGGAAGACAGACACTTCCTTTTATTAATATAGATATAGTAAAACCTCATTATTAATTATGATCATAAAAGAACCATGCTCAAAATGCATGAGTGGGACAATGCTGTAGATGGGAAGACTATTTTGACACTAATGAATGACTTTGAGGTTTTCTGACGTATAATCAGAACCTACTGTACTGGAGTTGCTAGGCAGGTGAGTAATTTGGAAGACTCCGATGTTTCAGAGGACCAGACTTCCTCCATTTTCAGGGAATATTGAAGTGTCGAGTAAAACAAAGTGCTGGTATTTTTAGTAATTCACATAGGTGAGTCAACTATCAGGAAGCATTATAAATTTGAGAGTGTTGACCAATCAGGAAACATCACAAAGTTGCAGTAGCCTTGATAAGACCATAGGAAAATGGTTGAATTGTGGGTAAAATTCTTAGATAATGGCAGATACCTGGAAGCCAAGTTATGTCTCCAGCATCGCTCATGATTATTTACTCAACTGCTAGATGTTTTATTTAAATCATTCATTTAACAGAAAAATGATTAAAACATATTTATTAGCACTGACATTGTCGTTACCGGTCGTTACATAAATTGCATGAATTACAAAATTTTATTCTAAATTATATTGTTTTATGTGGTAAGTGTAATTAATTATTTATTGCAAAAAATTTATTTCAGCAATTCTCTTTTTTTTTCCCGGGTTACTACGGCAACCGAGAACTCAACTGCTAGATGTTTTATCTAAATCATTCATTTAGCAGAGAAATTATTAAAACGTATTTATTAGCACTGACATTGTCATTACATAAATTGCATGAATTACAAAGTTTCATTCTAAATAATATTGTTTTACATGGTAAGTATAATTAATTATTTATTGCAAAAAATGTATTTCAGCAATGCTCTTTTTTTTTGGGAAAAAGGTAGAATCGGTCTCACCCGAGTTCCCCACTCCACTCTCTAATGGGACCCGCGTGGAAAGTAGGGGTTTTTGGTGGGGAGACATCTAGCGGCAGCATTTGAACTACTAGCAGAGTAGCGACGGTAGCATGATCTAGTAATGAACCGGTGAAACAGGAAAATAATTTATTTCTCCTTTATTCTCTTCTTCTCTTCCTTTCCCGTGTCCCTCCTCTCACCTCCTCTTCACCCTACCTACCTATTCAAGATCTATTCCTAACCGTAAATTTTGGATCGACCGGGATTCGAACTCGGGACCCCTAGCATTATAGCTAGGAGTCTTAACAATTATGCCACGAGCGATTGTTGAGCAGTGAAGGAAGATTTCGTATATTTGAGTTATTATAGTGTTCATGAGTGTTAACGAAAGAATCAGTTTTTATCATTTTTATACATTTTGTTAGTTTTGAAAAGAGTAGTGTTGGTGCAAGGGAATTTTTCTGTATCAATTGAGCCGGAAATTCAAAGGAATGACTAGATTATAGAAAGAACTGCAGTGCATTATCAGAAAGCCTTCTGAAGGTTACATTCCTTTCATTCAAAGGAGCATACTGTTAAGTACAATTCTGTGCACATAGTGACAATTCTGAGAAGAGAGATTTTTCAGGTATAGGCTGAAACTCCATTTATGTAATAGATGTAATTACTCTGTATCATCAAGAGAAAAATTGATTTCCTTAAAAAGGAGGTTGCCTTGTCTAAAACTCACTGAATTAAAGATTGTATGTAATTTACAGTATTTTTTTTAAAATTTATTTACATGTTATAATACAACCCGTGTTTTACTTGTAGGTATATCACGGAATAATTAATTTGTCATTTTAATTTTCTTGATCCTGAAGCGTGAAGTAGACAGTACGTATGAAGTTTGTGATGCTAACAGTGTGGATATGGAGTTTCAATACTTGAGGCAGAGGAAAAGTCCATAGAACCGCTAGTCGATCACATTCGAAGAGTGTACATTCCGTCAGGAGATGACAATATCTTAACAAATTCTATATTATTAATAACACAATTGTCAGCTGAATATTGAAGTGTACTAACTCCTATATATAAATGTATTTCCGCCAAGTACTAGTAATTTGTAGGACTAGTGAGGACCGTGTGTTGCTGAATACGAAAAATTACATATGATGTTACCAGTTACAAATTTATTAGTAACATAACATATAGTACAATACAGATATATAAGCATTCATGAGCCACAGATTATTGTGTCTGTTGGACACTACATGAGAATATTATAGGAGAAAAATTCCTCCGGCACTGGGACTCGAACCCAGGACCTTTGGCTATTCGCGCCAATGCTCTACCAACTGAGCTAAGCCGGAGCTCAATTCACAGCGCCAGATGGAACTTCTCTCCTATGACTGATTGCCCTGATTCTCATGTAGTGTCCAACAGAGACAATAATCTGTGGCTCATGAATGCTTATATATCTGTCTTGAATGTTAACTGTACAATAACAGTGGGAGCCCTGTCACAAAAATCACTACTTAGTGTGCCTCTCAGTACTGCATATGACATAACTTGTCTGTCTGTGAGGTAGACCATTAGGGCAATCAGTCATAGGAGAGAAGTTCCATCTGGCGCTGTGAATTGAGCTCCGGCTTAGCTCAGTTGGTAGAGCATTGGCGCGAATAGCCAAAGGTCCTGGGTTCGAGTCCCAGTGCCGGAGGAATTTTTCTCCTATAATATTCTCATATAATACAATGTTTATCTGGTAATTTTTCGTATTCAGCAACACACGATCCTCACTAGTCCTACAAATTACTAGTACTTGGTGGAAATACATTTATATATAGACTTCTAATAACATGTACTAGTTGGAAAACCTTAAGCTTCATAATGAGGTTCATCAATGTACTAACTCCACTTATGTAAAAAAAAGATTATATTTCCAACTGTTAGTTTAAGTATGCATCATATGCATATAATGCGAAAGCAATTTTCCAACTGTAAATTCTTAAATAAAATACTGTTCTATGTCATGTTACGTATTCTTAGCTTCTTTTCTTCATTTCCTTAGATCTTACCTCGATGGACTCCAATAACATTGTGTTTCTCAGATTTTACCTCGATGGACTCCAATAACATTGTGCTTCAGCACAAAACAGGCCCGACGAGAGGGAGGGGCAGCCAGGGCCCGGGCCCCAAATGGGGGCCCAGCCGACCAGGTTTTATTTTTTACTTTCTAAATTTACTCTAAAATAAAATTGGTTATAACTTTATAAGTCAATAAACAGCTTAAGTTACGTTTTATGTGTTTATTTTATCTGCATTGCCCTGTCGTATAACGGTGACACAGAACTATCAGATAATCTGAAATGGATTAATCTTGAAGAAAAATTGCTATTTTTGAAAAGTAGAAGCACAAATTCTTTCAGACTCAACAGTAGGCCTCACTAACGTTCGGCATTTAAAAGCATAATTTTCAAAAGATTAAACTGGTACATACAGATGAAATTGTTCCTAATTAGAACATTTTAATGTATTTTCCGTTTCCTGCCAGGCATCAGTTAACCGATTTGGTCCAAAATCGATAGGCTTCATCCCATGAGCGTTATAAAATATGGTATACCAAGTTTTATGAAAATCCGATAAAGCATATTTGAGTTATCGCGCTTACAGACACACAGACAGTTCTGTCTACCAGACAATCTCATGAAGTACCGGTACCATTCTGCCACTTAATAATTATGTAATAACATTACATAATCTTTTTGTTGCGTACATTATAAAGGGCGAGTTGGGTAGTGAATTTAATATTTGACGGGGGCCTGGGAAGATTTTTCCCTGGGGCCCTTGCTTTCTTTCCATGGCCCTGGTACAAAATGTAATTCCAATAACATTGTGCTTCAACACAAAAGTTAATGAAATAGCCAAAGAAAATTTATAAAATTTAAAACATAAATTGATTATATCACTACACCAAAAAGACTATACTGACATAAATAAATGTTAAGTGTACTAACTCCACTTTTTGCAAAAAAAGATATTTCCAACTGTTAGTTTAGGTGGTATGCATCATATGCATATAATGCAAAAGCAATTTTTCAACTGTAAATTCTTAAATAAAATACTGTTCTATGTCATGTTACGTTTTCTTAGCTTCTTTTCTTCATTTTCTCAGATCTTACCTCGATGGACTCCAATAACATTGTGCTTCAGCACAATAGGTAATGAAACAAAAACCAAAGAAAATTTATAAAATTAAAAACATAAATTGATTATATCACTACACCAAAAGACTATCCAATATCATTGTGCTTTAACACAAAAGTTAATGAAACAACCAAAGAAAATTTATAAAATTAAAAACATAAATTGATTATATCACTACACCAAAAGACTATATAACTAAACTCCATGGCGGTACATTCCTGAAGGAACAAGGTCTACCACCCGACCGCTGCATAATCTACCATAGGCAGATGGCAGGATTGGGGGGCATGTGGTCAGCATGCCATCACCCATGGCAATTAATGGTGGTTTCCATGACCGGAGCCACCACTACTCTATCAAGTAGCTCCTCAATTTGAATCACGAGGCAGAGTGCACCCCTACCACAAAAAAATTCGAGGAGGTGCCGGGGATCGAACCAGGGCCAATGGATCTGTAGTCAGTGACGCTAACTACAAGACCACGCCGGCGGTCATCAAAAGACTATACTGACATACATAAGTGTTACCTTTTCTGGATATCGATAATGAGCATGTTATTTGAAGTTATCAGATGCACTCTCTATTGAGTAAGATTTATTTCACTTGTGTAGAAATTACTAATTATTCACTGTTACAGGAAAAATATTTGTAAATTTTCACAATATTTATTTCTTAATGTGTGCAGAAACTTCAAAATATTGTTCAGGGACAAGAACAGGATCTTCAAGCTAAATGTTGGGAGGGGGGCAGAAAGTACCTTCCCATTCCACCCACACCTGCCCAAAGTTAGCACCTATGAATATGAGGTTCCATAGAAGTAGGAATTAGTCTCAATGCATTAATGTGGTAATTTTGATGAAACTTCAAATATAACTTAAAAAGATGAATCATTACCCTTTAACGGCTATTGCCATTACTGCATTTAATTTTTTCCTGAGCCATTTGAAAATTACTAGTGAACTGGCAGGGAAATTACTTTTGAAATGAAAATTCTGATATTTAAAAAAATATATATTTTCACATCATTTTAAGCTGGAACAGAGGTAATTTTGAACATAACTGTGACAGCTTCAAAAATTACGAAAGCAGTTAATCTTTTAATGTCCAAGCTTTCAAACTCAAAGTCAATCTTCTGGGATCTTGAAACTAACTTTGATAGTAACCTGTGAAAAATCCAAATCTTGAATGCCTTTTTTATTTATTTATTTATTTAAGATAATCTGAGTAATCCCAGGCTGGAACCATGAGCACCACATGACAATGAAAAGGAAGAAGGGAAACTGCAGGTTCAAGGTAACTTAACAGAGTATTAACTGATGTAAATTCTTAATACATTTTATTGTACTAACGAGATTGTACAGAATATGGTGCAAGATTACACAGTAATATGCAATAATGTGATTTAAACAATTAATAAATTTTAGTGAACACAATTCTTCAGTCTTATTTGATTAATACTGAACAGACATGTAATAGTCACATCAGAAAACAATTTAAAATGTGAACACAATAATTCTGAGAAATTGCAATGAATACAAACACAACTACAGTTTAAATTTAAGATTCCATCTTCTCTCCCTTTTCTTGCTTCTTGCCTTTAGCTTGCTCGATAGCTGGAGCCTGAGTCTGAGTAATAGGAATAACTTTTTCTTTGGGATTTTCTGTTAAAGCCTTCTTGGGAACAGCAATGGTCAATACACCATCTGATGACAGTTGCGACTGAACAGCAGCCAGATCAACATCTTGAGGAAGTTTGTAGCGTCGCTGGAACTGCCGGGAAATGAACCCATGTTGATCCTGTCTTTCTTCATGTTTGCCTTCCACAACAACAAAGTCATCAACCATTTTGACAGTCAATTCTTCAGGCTTGAATTGCTGGACATCAAGGTTAACCTGTAATAACAAGAGTTTTTAGAATGTTGGTGACCAGTGTCCCTTAATCTCAGGTGATGCAATAATTTCTTCCCGAGGGAAAACTGAATTGGATGTGGAGAATAAGTAGACCAATGGTTTATTAACACTTGTAAATTAATTTATAGAAAGACAGCCATTTAATGGCAAGTAAGCTTAAAGACATTGAATTTACTGTTATACACCAAATTTCTCAAATGAAAGCTAAAACATTGAGTTTCAACATCTAGTAATTAACAGAAATTTTGAAGTTTCGTATCTTGTTTTGAAGTTCTGTACCTATAAATAGTGTACACTTACCTTAAAACCATCTTTGTCAGCCACGATGTTCGAAACCCCACTCTGGAGTGGTCCAGCATTGCGCCATGGACGGTAATAGCCAACACGAAGTGGTCCAACAATGGATGGGCTAAGAAGATCATCAGTAAGCATTCCCATTCCAAAGTTCTGATCAAACAGGCTGACAGGCCTGCGGACGTCATCAAGAATGTCGCTCAACAGGAAAGGTACCAGAGACATCTGCAAGAAAAAAACAATTTAAGAAATCTGAAGAAATTAAGCAGGCAATATTCGAATAATTAAATAATAACTTAATACAAAGTAAATCCTGACCTAAAAGAGCATTGAAGAAAGTAAATCATGACTTAAGAGAGTAATAAAGAAAGTAGGGCCTACACAAAAACATTCGCTTCGCAGAACTTTTGGTAAAGAACTAAAAACACCTAGAACTACAATAACATCTTTCTATTTCATTGAATAATTCTGTGCACCTACCTTCGATGGCCTACTAGTCTTACGAATTCGGGTAATACGTTCAAAAGTTCCAAGCTATCCAATTCACAACTTGCTCTTCGCGCTGTATTTCAGCAACTATGTTTGGTCGGCTTTCTCGTCTGTTTATATACTGTGAAAAACAACTCTAGAACGTTCGTGAAAATTCGGCATTGTACGATCAAACGTTAGTTGGGGGGGGGGGGGGGTGACTGAGAAGCGGCACC
The DNA here is from genome assembly GCA_964059195.1 of Ectobius pallidus. Lineage (NCBI taxonomy): Eukaryota > Metazoa > Arthropoda > Insecta > Blattodea > Ectobiidae > Ectobius > Ectobius pallidus. Next base: position 107,278,033 of record CAXKWD010000007.1, on the reverse strand, counting down.
TACCAGAATAATCTCGAGGCACGGGAATGCGGGACTATTATTTGGTATAACATTAACGAAACTTAAATTCGTAGACCACACAGGATTGAAATAAAATCAAAATGAAGAACCAGCATATTCTCTTGGCAATGATTCATATATTATTATTGTGTCATGACCATATCCCGTAAATTCTAGCAGCTTCGGTCCCCTACCAGAGAGTCTAGAAGCAGCTGCAGGTGGGGAGAATGGTGGGAAATTTGAATCCCCATTATTCTACATTTTTAAAAAGGGACGAAAAGAACGGTGATTAATTTAATAATATTTAATGCTAGAAGTATTGTTTTAAAATGTACGCGTGCGGTGATCGTATTTTAGTTATGTCCATTGATCGCACAAGATAATAATAAGACATCAAAAAATTACAGAAAACAATATAATACACAATTATTCATAATAGTTATAACTAGGGTTCGGATGTTTATGACATGTCATCTTTTTATCCTGAGCTCCATTCTCGCCGCAAACGAAATTAAACATGCATTGTACATTTGTTATCCTAATCGGACCGTTTTTATTTGGCATATAAAGTAATATTTTGGTCATTTTCATGGTCTTTGTCATATTTGTAATTTAACGTATTTCAGTTATAAATTCGGTAAAAGAGCACAATTATGCAGTATGTGCACTAAATTGAATGAAGGTGGAATTGCGCACAAATGTGCATAGAATTGTGTATTTCACTCGCTGCAGAATTTCGTGAGTGAGACGGTTCTCTTCTTGCACCACAAGGCGTGATATCTTTCACATTCTGCCTCACACAGCAGGCATACGCATCCCTCAGTTGGTTGGTGGTAGGTTCTAGTCATACACAGCTTATGGTGAAACCCATGAGTTGCAAATCGTGTGACTGTGTGTCTCAGTTCGTAAGCTGCATTCATCCACTCCTTTGATGTCATTGCCGTGGTGATGTAGAAGTCACTCCAGATCTTTTGTTTCTTGCCGTTAAGTTCTTGTGCACTAAATTGTCGACTTGAATTTTTTTCCGAGAAAGATTCACGAATATTTTCCTTTTACTGTAACTGAAATGTGAAGGGACAATAACAAGTAACAGCACAATTACCTCTTCCTTCTTGTTGTTAAATGCTTCCAATAGATATGTTTTGTAAATATTTTCAGTTCACATTTGCAGTGATATCCTGAAACATTAACAGATTAGAAGTTCTTTACAAGTAAAACTGTAAATCACCTGTAAAATTGTTAAAAAGTTATTATCTGATTGAATTAACGTGATGTAATACATTAGTATCATTTAACTTTTAAATTGGAAATTTACATTTAGAAAATACGTTCTTTTATGAGGTTATATTTAGGATTTTTGGGTCATATTTAGTCATTTTTAAGGTCATATTTGAAGTCATATTATCCACTTTTTCAGGTCATGAACATCCGAACCCTAGTTATAACTAAGCACTATTCTAATTTCCCCTACCAGACTTTCTTGGAACCGATAGCTTTACTTCCCTTCCGAGTTCCGGATATTTTACATCCTGAAAAATTACTTCAATAGGGTTTGAACCGGAGTACTTTGAGTCTAATAGCAGTGTGCATTTTTGTTCCTCTAGGCAATAGTGAGAATTGAAAACAGAAAAATAATCTGATAAATCCCTACATGATGATGAAATAGGGGAGTATTTAATTTTTGTTTGGTTGCAAAGCGGGGACGTCAATGAGTGTGATGGACTGCATTATTATTATTACAGCACTGAATATGACCTTGGTTTGGTACAGCGGGAGCTGTTGTTACGGCGGCACCACCATACTGATTGGTTGTTGGTTCATCTTTATAAGATAATCTTCTAACCTTGTGACCCACCAAATACCGAAGGGGGCGAAAACATCCAGTTTGTGACGTCACTGCAGTCTGCCTCACGTCTAATAACAAGGAGGATAACGAGACGCCTGTTGCATGTAGGAAGTTGGAAACTTTCCCACTAATCTGAAATATATTGCGTGTATTGCATGAAGCTAGGTTAGTCCAATCTTTGCCGGCAAAACGTTACGAGAACGAAATGGCAAGTGGAGGCAGTTTAGGTAAGCATTGATAGACGCTAATTTATTATGGATGTATGCAAGGTCATACAATTTCATCCAGTTCTTATAAAGGATTTGTTCCTTAGTACTTTAGTGGTACCAGTTCTTATTTCCTAGGTTTAGGCCTACGTATTGTATGCTATATTCTCCGTATATGAGTACCGGTACCGGGGTGTACCAGTTTGAGCCATCAAAGTGACTACACGTGGTCGAGAAGCCGGGCCTCTCACGGCATTAGTAGGCTAGTTATCGGTACTGTGTTAGCATTTATTACATATACCGGTACCACTATTGGAAAAGCATGTTATTCCAGGTAATCCGTGAGTAACATTAAAGATGGGGATTATTTTCATGAACTACAGGGATGACTTTTTCTTTAGCTGGAAACACCTGTTGCAAGACAATACGCTCCAAAATCTATTAGAACTGCAATATGTTTTGCAAATGGGTACCATAACATCATTTATATAGGTACCATTTGAGCTCCATATGCATAAAGTAAAGGGATGTGCGAAAAGTAGGGTTGGGGCTTGTGAGCAACTGATGTGGGCTCTTACCATGTTTATTTATCTTCATACAGTTTTCCTTTGTTTTGGAAATTAAATGGCACAGGAAGAATCAATAAGATCTACTGAAGATTTTTAAGTTTTCACTTAACATAAGTTGCTCATAGGCCTATACGATTACATGTTTACAAGTTGTAATTTTATGTTAATGTAATTCTTATGCACAGCTCTTCTGCTCTCATTCCTTGTGAATAGTAGCTCATTGAGCTTCCTTCAAAACGCCATTAAACTCTGCCTCTTTCCATCCCACCCCTCGGCAACACATGTAATGTAATTACCCACTCATGTGACTTTGTCCTGACAATTCTTTTATTTCACTCGTCCTTATCCTCTCTCGACGAATGGCTCTTTTGGTGTATATGCAATTCACTGTCAGGTTAATAATTATTTGTTATTTAGGCAATTTTACACACTTTTAGAGCATCATCTAGCAGCCAGATACACAGTAAACTAGACATCCGCTGATATTTCCAGAAACCATTCTGTCCTATGTAGACCTATCCATTTTCCTTCACTGAACTGTCTCTCCTTCATAGTTTCCATGATTCCATTCTTCATTGTTCATGGAGACCTCTTTTCCTTCTTGCTTTCATCCATTCAAAAGCGATATTTGGTAGCCTTTCTTGATCCGGATCACATGTCCATACCTTAAGTTAGAAACCAAATTTATTTTAGTTAAAGGATAGCGATAATTTAGATACTGCTTTAAAGAACTGACAGTCGAATCAAAATTTACGGTTAGGAATAGGTAGGTAGGGCGAGGAGGAGGTGAGAGAGAGGGTGGAAGAGGTAAAGAAGAAATAAATTATTGAATTTTTTTCCCATTTTCAACCTTTCCCACGATAGATGGCATTGGTAGTGGTTTGAATAGAGAGCCATCTAATTGCTTCCGTTTTAAATTACTCTCCACCCTAAATCCCTTCTTCTCAGGCGGGTCCTCTTAGATAGTAGGTGGGAGGAGCCTAGTGCATGAACTAAAACTATTTTTTCCCGTTACCGCTAAAGAAAACACCTGATCAGAGCAAATAAAAATCAAATGTGAGTTTTGAGGAAAGAATGTAGAAATACACTAGTCATTTGCACCATTTTTTTTTTTTTCTTATTTGTGATCATTAAAAGACTTGTTCATATGGTATCTTTGTTTTCAAGTGTTTCTTACGGTATAAATTTTTGTATCCTTTTCCCCCTTTAGCTCTGCTGAGCGTTTCTGATAAGACTGGTCTTCTGCCTCTTGCTGAGAAACTTCATGCACTGGGGCTTACTTTGGTAGCTTCTGGAGGAACTGCAAAGGCTCTCAGAGAAGCAAAACTAGCTGTGAAGGATGTCTCAGAAATCACTGGTGCTCCCGAACTGCTCGGAGGGAGAGTCAAGACATTACACCCTGCAGTTCATGCAGGTACGTCATTATTTGCTTGTTCTTCAGTTTTGTTTTGAATGCCTCAAAAAATTGTCTTCGTTTACCAACATGCAGAAGTATTAACTAGATGTATTATTAAAATTAAAATTAGTCAAACATTAAAAACACTTTTGGCTCCACTTACATTATTTATGTAGAACCGGTTTCCAGGGAAGAAGCTCCCTCATCCTCAGCTGATGGTTGATGGCTGATGTATTATGTTTCAGGGATTTTGGCTCGCCTCACAGAAAGTGATCAGAAAGACTTGGCAAAAATGAGCTACAGTATGATCAGAGTTGTTGTTTGCAACTTGTACCCATTTGTCAATACAGTCTCCAAACCTGGTGTAACTATTGACGATGCAGTTGAGAACATTGATATTGGTGAGTTTTCTCAGTTATCAGCAGGTTATGAAAGAAATGGTGTCCTTTAAAAGCTTCTAATGAGATCTGTGAGAAGAGAGTAAATCTGAATATTTTATGGCTTTTGAATTACAGTATATGTCTAATTGAAACTATTTTTTTGCAGTCAAAGCTCAATAAGACTGTACCTAATAAAATTCAAAATAATGAATATTATAATGTATTGGAAGTTAACACAATGAAATAAATTCACTTAGAATGGGAAGATACAATGAAGTTATATAACATAAGCCTAATAATTATATAATGAGTCAAATTTAAAACAAACCTTCGCTTTATAGTTTATCTGTTCTACTTTCGGCACCTTCCGCTAGCTTTGTCAACGGCTATACTTCAACATGGTCATCTATCAATGAAATCAAATTATACGGTTAGGTGATGCCGTGGTCAGATGATAGACCACATTTCACCATGGAATTTAGCTTGGCTTAGTCTGTAAAAAGAATGGAAGTTTTTATGTTATTTTAGTTTTTAAACTCTTAAGAATTCTGATAAATGACCATGTCTTCTTATTCCTGTCATATATGTCACTAGGTGGAGTAACACTTCTGAGGGCTGCAGCTAAGAATCATGCTAGAGTCACAGTTGTATGTGATCCTGCTGACTATGACCAGGTTGTGAAGGAGATAGAAACATCTCCAGACAAAGACACTTCACTAGCAACAAGGTAATATAAATCCATGCCCTCGAATAAGCCATGCACAATAAAACATGGTAACATTCAGAGTATAATCATTTAAGTATCTTCAGTGCAGGTTCCTTTTGCAGTTTCCCAGATCTGTAACATAAGAATATCACAGTTTTATCTTATTTTTTTTATCTTCTATATTTATATAAAGAATCATTTACTACGTTTCCATGCAGAATTCAGGTCGATCTGAACACGATCCCATTCCAATATGATCCCATTTTCATGTAAAACTTTCGATTTTAAATAATCTGATAAACTCATGGGGATATTTACTAAATTTTATGTACACACCTCCATTGAAAATATGCTTGAAGTTCTGTTATCATTTAGTAAGCTTACAGTCCCACATACGTTCCACATCCCTTACTTTCTACAGGTGCAGAGGAAAGTAGGCTATTCATTGGAGTACTCTTTTTACCTGATGTCTTCTCAAATTTAGTTAATTACAGACAGTCAGAAAGAGACATGATACATTAGACTATTCACAGGTATGTGGCAAGACAATCACAATGTCAGTGAAATACCATAGTGAAGTTCGATGATTGCAACAGGATTCCGTTCCCCCCAAATTTAATTACTTTTGCTCCTACTTTCCCCTTTGGAACTTAACAGTGAAGTCTCTTTAACCTTATTTGTTACAGGCAGCGATTGGCATTGAAGGTATTCACTCACACTTCAGAATATGATCTTGCAATAACAGACTACTTCCGCAAACAGTACAGTGCAGGAATTTCCCAACTTACACTGCGTTATGGAATGAATCCTCACCAGAAACCTGCGCAGATATTCACAACGTTATCAGAACTTCCTCTTAAAGGTAATATTGTCATTCTCTATCAGTTCATAATCTTTATAGACTATAAGGCTTTACGAATTTGGTAATTTATGTAACACATGAGTCACAAGAATTTAAATTCTGTCTGCTTTCATTCTACGCCTTAGAGTTAAAACTGTCATTTTTGTCATACATGCATAATTAGGCCTAATTAAGAAATGGCACAGGATTTGAAGAATTTCAATTTTGTTTGCTTTTAGTCATCTGCATTATAAAAGTTGTTGAGGATGTTATGTCGCCTGGAGGAATGCAAGTGTTAAGCATGAGTTAGTTTGTATTCCTCATAATAATAATAATAATAATAATAATAATAATAATTATTATTATTTTCATATTGTATGTGTTGTTTTTTTTAAAGTTGTACCAGTAGTAATAGTTTGAATATTTTAGTATTACATTAAATATCTAGTATTAGTATTGTAAAACTGGTGTAATTAGTATAAGAGAATATTGTAATTGGTCATTGAACCTGTTATATTCTCAACATAATAAAAACATGATGCAAATTATTATCTTTTATTGAATAAAGCTTTATGGTTTTGTTTTAGTTGTGAATGGTTCTCCTGGATTTATCAATTTGTGTGATGCTCTTAACGGATGGCAGTTGGTGCGAGATCTTAAATCAGCACTAGGATTGCCTGCTGCTACATCATTCAAGCATGTGAGTCCTGCTGGTGCAGCTGTGGGAGTTCCTCTCACTCCAGAACAAGCGAAGCTGTGCATGGTAGATGACATCATAGAGCAGCTCACACCTCTGGCGATAGCATATGCTCGTGCTCGTGGGGCTGATAGAATGTCTTCATTTGGAGACTTTGTGGCACTGTCAGATCCCTGTGATGCTGCTACAGCCCGTATTATATCCCGTGAAGTCTCTGATGGTATCATTGCCCCAGGATACTCTCCTGAAGCATTGGAGCTTTTGAAGAAGAAAAAAGGTGGCAACTACTGTGTTCTGCAGATTGATCCTGCGTATGAGCCACGCCCCATCGAGCAGAAAGTTCTGTTTGGGCTCACAATGGAACAGCAGCGAAATAACGCTGTTATTAATAAGGAACTCTTCAGTAACATTGTTTCACAAAAGAAACAGGTAAGTTGTATTAATTCATAAATATGTTCTTGATAAATTCTGTTTCACATCAACACAAGTTTTCCTTGTCTATTTTGAGCTTTGTATTTCTAACTCTGTCTGCATTCATTTAACTATGAGATGAATGAATGAGTCAACCAACCCAAAGGAGCTCATTGAGAAAATGTAGCATTTATTTGTTCAATCACAATCGTCCCCGGAAACCTCTTGATAGATTTACCACTCTTCATACAGTGTCTTTTCCTCTATTTATAGTATAACAATAAGAGTTTGAAGCAACCATGGCCTATGTTGAAAGTGTAGAATACTGCACTTCTATTTTAGCAACTTCGTGCTAAACAACCACTAATGTTATAATTCTTACAGATAACTACAGTAGAGATAGGAATTTTTCGGTGTTTTCAAACCGAAGAAAGCGGTACTTTGAAATGTGAAATTCGGTGGGTTCAATTGAACTTTTCAGTACTTTCAAAACTATAGCAGATTCACGGGAAAGCATACCTTTTATGTGCTATATGGAATAAAATTCATCTTTCTGACATTGGAAAGCCCTATTCTTTGTGCTTAGTTTGTTATTTAGCATTTTGAGGCCTTATTAATTTACTAATCGACAATTTTCACAGCAACAATCACGACAATCATGTGAGGTCTTATCATAAAACAAAACCAAAACGATGCCAAACTCTAAAGAGAACTAAATACGTCATACTAATACTAATCCTAATAATCGATAGAGCATGTAAAAATATAATACAAAGTTATTTTTCATACTGAAGGTCGATCGTGACGTCTTGCGGTAAAAGTCCAAAGAGGTTGTAAAAACACAATATGAAGGTGCCATATCTATCCAAATATAAGCCGCCCCTGAATTTAAGCCACGCCTGCCTTTTTAGCAATAAAGTAAAGTAAAAATAATTAAATTAACCCCAAAGTGAAAAAATAAATTGCCTCATATTCATAATATTAAGGTAACACATTTCTTAGCTGAAATAGGCATGAAATAAGAAAAATAAAGTATCAGCTGACTAAAGTTAAGATATTCTAATTTTATTTAATATAATTAAATACAACTGACGAAAAAGAAAACAGAAATCAGTACTTTACACTTCATATGACTTTCAGTGTTGAATTTCGCGCGATTTTTCTATTCTTCATAACTGCACTTTCAGTTACTATCAGTTCAAAATTGCCTTTATTCACATTCCCATACGTTACGGCATTTTTTTAGTTCTGAACAGCTCATAATACATGCATATTCCGCAATACCGCTATTAAAAATGCCCAAAATACGCAAAACATCACTTGCTTACGCATTTTTACGATGCTTCAATTAAAATTGATACATTTTCGATGTTAAATCGATTAATATATTGATAGTGCTGGAGATTCGAGATAATCGATAGATGGTGGTGCTTGGAAGAGGGGAACCAGCTACGATGGATCAACCGGCTATATTGTGCTCAATTTTACAATTACTGCCTAAAAACACATGCACGATTTTAAGCCGCAGGCTCATTTTGCTGGGCTTAATCTAGGAAAAAAGTGCGCCTTATATTAAGATAAATACGGTACTTTAGCGTTCAGCAAGTTTTCAATAATTTTCGTTTTCGGCCTCTTTCTCGTAAAAAAGTAAAAATTTGTGCCAAAATCGCATTTTAAAGTAAAAATTCGTGCCAAAATCGCATTTTAAAGTAAAAATTCGCGCCAAAATCGCTTTTTCATGCAAAATTCGCATCAATTCGAGAGTTCAAAAATCATTTTTCAGGGTACTGTTGTGTATGTTGAAGCTAGTTATCATTCCTAATACAGTTCTTAATAAAAATCATTAAATTCGCAATCGCGAAAAATTTCTATCCCTACAGATAACTTATAAAGTTCGTATTTGTATCAGCCACATTGTATTAGGTTTATTCCAACATGCAGTCCATGACCATCCAAGCATGTGTAGCCTTGTACTGAAAATTCATTCCAGCACATTGCAAAACGGTTCTGAATTGGATTAATGTCAAGCCATCAAAGGAAAATTGAGCATATTGTATGCCAGTTCAAGTCCTGATCAGAAACTAATTTCATGATTATGATCATCCTAATTCGAGGTCTCTGGCTTTTCAGAAACAACTAGGGCTTATGTTCGTTGTAAAATATTGACTATAAATGAACGTAATGTTTGCAGAATATTAAAAGTAATGTTCAGTAAATGATAGTGTGTAGTGAATGATATTCTTAGAAAATAAGATCCCTTAGTATGCATTAATTGAAAATCATATCACGAATGTACCAAACCCATCCGCTATACTAGGCTCTAGAATCTAAAAGGTACAGTTTTTGTGTAGCCACCATGCTAGCGAGTTCTATGGAGTGCTCTGTATTATTGGTGTTGTATTGTAAATTAATATAAAAAGATTTGTTTTGGGGATCAGAGGATTGGTACATATCACCTACCAAATTTCATCAAAATAAAAGATGGTGAGGCAAAGCCCATTGTTGATTTAATATGGAGTGACCCTATACAGTTTTGATAGTTTCTTTTATTGCTGTATATGTCAGGCAAGGGGCGAATTCAGTCTTTTACAGAATTCTCAGGCTTTTTACAAAATGCTGGCAAATTATTAATGAAGTAGCCATTCTGCAATTTGACCCTTTAGGCACATTAAAAAAGGTGGAATGGAGTCAGTCAGATTGTAAAAAGAGTTGTTAACTCTGTAGTTTGACTGGTATCCTTCAAAAATATTAAAAAAAAAAGTTAGCTTTATTAAAACACATATAAAGTCTACGAAACATTGCATTATCACTTTTCATCAATCTGTTCTCAGTTTTGTAAGAACTACTTGATAAAATAGATGAAAACTATGTTAGTGATGTGAATGAGACTTCAGAAGAACTATTTCAACTATTTTTACATAAAATAAAATAAGAGAAAGTTGTCACCAATCTTCGTGTCACATTGTCAGAAGGTACCTATCCCAAATACAAAATTTTGTTTTCATACGAATATCCAACCACTGTGTGGCAACCATGTCCGCCTCTTTGTCATTCTCAGTCATTTCTTGAGGTGTAGGAAAAGATGGAAATTAATGGGAGCGAGATCCAGGCTTTAGGATGGATTTTTAAACAGCTCTCAGCAAGCCTCCTGCAGAGGTTTTAATTATTTTCTTAAATTTTTAATTGTTCAGATTAAATAATTCAGGGTAGCTGTGATATATGGGGCAAAGATATGTAGGAATTCTTTTATACCGTGAGCTTATGAAACTCAACATGATTCTCAACCTCTCATGAATCTCAAGAAGAATTTACAGATATACCGGTAGTTGTTGCTTGGGATTGTACTAATAGCCTTAATGACATCACTTGTTTTTGAATTTTCGACCTTAGACCTTCAATCTTCGTCATTTCATTCTTCTTGTTTTTCTGATCAATGTGGGAAAAATTTCTTATCAGCATGAGTTACATCATTTAATGGCTGTTATTTCCTCCATTCCTTGTGATAAAAAGTAATGAGGCAATTATAGTACATATGTTTGCTTTTGATGCTCCTGGCCTATTATATAATGCATTAATTAAATTAAAATAAATGATTATAGATAGCTACAGTTAAACCCCCTTTTTTTATTGAAACTCCGTTGGACACAATTTTTCCCTCTTAAACAGGGTTTTCCTTACCTTTTCACTGCTAACATATTATTCCCTCTGCAAACTGGTGGATCTGAATTAATTTGCAAATTTCTTTTGTAATCATATATGGACTAATAATTGCAAATAATTTGTCAATTTACTCCAAAACAAGAGCACAACATGCATTTCTTGAAGTTTAGACTGATTTATACAAGCCTGGGTATGCCTGCATATCATCAGAACATAGCTGAGGTAACATGCATTACAATGAACTGTGCAAAACATCTCCCTCGTATTTAGCTTCAGATGGCTGCAAATGACAGAGAATAAGGAACTTATGGTATCAGAATGTAGACTATACATGACACTTTACGCTGACTCACTTTGAATCGCTTTCAGGGAGAATTTCTTTTCTCTATTGACACGCAAAGTGATGCATCAAGTACATGTGTCAATAGCATGGCCAGCAGTGATGCATATATATATATATATATGGCTGTAACAGTGAATGGGTTAAAAGGGAGTTTGTTTAAAGCACAAAAAAGAATGTATTTAGGTGTAATTATAAAAAGGTTTGTAATTTATAGTATCTTTACCATATTTCATATTAATAATACAATTAAACAGTGTGCTAGAAACAAAATTTAAAAATTAAAGTAAGTTTATCAAGACAAATGGTTACTTTATTACGCCAATAATCTATGCCAATATTAACAATATCTAAGTAAGCTTAATCTATATCTATAAAGAACAGCTTCATCTTGCAAATTACCATATTTAATCGAATCTAATGCGCATAATCTAATCATAAAAAAAGAGTTTGTTGGTGAATATAATGCACATCAATGGTAGAATATTTTATTTGGTATTTTATCTTTTTATACTGCAGTGGATTTGTGAATACCAATCAATAAAAGGTTGGTATAATGGTTTAAGTGGGATAGAGAAGAAGGTGCGAGACAGTAGATGCTTCCACATTGATCCTCGCCACCTTTCAACACGTTTGGGGTTGAGCTTGAGTGTCAAAATAATAATTATGTTAACTTCAGCCCTTCATTTGTGCATACCGGTGATAGGCCAAACTATAGAATTGCACTCAATTTAATGAGCCATTGAATCTAATGTGCACCCCAATTTTGAATGCTAGAAATGGAAAAAAAGGTGTGCATTGGATTCGAGTAAATATTGTAATTGAAGAAGGCTTCTCTTGGATTTACTTTCTCAGGTTAGAAATTCACTATTGCAGTAGTTAAGAAGGGTTTTATTGTATTCTGCTTACCTGCAGTAGGGTATAGAGGAAAAGTTACAGTAACTGGGAGAGAATTATGACGTGAGTTCTTAGTGAGCATTCACACCGAAGTAGCACAGCATTACGAATCGCACTACGTGGATGCAGACTGCACATCGAGTAGCATGGTTCACAGTTTTGCATTCATACCGAAGTAGCGAATGCGATCTGCAGTATAACGTATATTATATATTTTCACTTGAACAATTGAGAAACCCATTTAAATTAATGTAGGCCCTAATTTACCTAAAGAGGATATAGTTTCAGCAATTTTAATCCAGGCTTTTTTCCTACTAGTTTCGATTGCCATATCGTATAGTCTACGCATATACAAATTGTATGTTAAATAACTCTCTATCTAGCAGTTTTCATGACATCTTTGCCATAATCTACCGCTACACAAGCGAATATGTATTGAATTTTCTTAACAATTAGATAACAGCTGAAAAGACAACTGTACACATGCGTCATCCCGAGTAGCGTCGCATGAAATAAGTCCAGATCTATTTGAAGAAATAAATGTAGCACTCTGCAACCTGCATTATTGCCACGCTACTTCGGTGTGAAGACTTGAACTTGTGTATTTGGGATTTAAAATGAGTAACGTGCAGCATGTATCCAGGTAGCACGTCGCAAGTGGCATGCTACTTCGGTGTGAATGCTCCCTTAGATCTACTCAGCTGATGTATTTGGCATGTTTGTTATAGCTTCCTGAGGGAGCAGTGAGAGATCTAATTGTTGCAACAATTGCACTGAAGTACACGCAGAGCAACTCTGTATGCTATGCAAGAGATGGGCAGGTGATTGGAATTGGTGCTGGTCAGCAATCCCGTATCCACTGTACTCGACTCGCTGGGGATAAGGCAGACAACTGGTGAGTAAACAGAAGTTTCTAGAATCTGAATTATGATCTAAATAATTTTTTAAAAAGTAAATTATCATATAAAAAGTAACCTAAAGAAAAACATGGTACTTTTTCTTTACAAAGATTGTGGGTGAACAGATAGAAGGGGTTATTTGAAAGGAATTTTGAAACAATTATTTTTTTAAATCTCAGTGTGATCAAAGTAAGGAAACCATCATTAACGGCCATGGGTGTTGGCATGCTGACCACATGCCTCCCAAACCTGCCATCTGCCCATGGTAGATGATGCAGCAATCAGATGGTAGGCCTAGTCCCTCCAGTTATGTAGCACCATGGAGTTTAGTTTTTAATGATCAGAGTAAGACTTTTTCAACAAATCTGAGTTAGTTCAACAAATTAAGTTCAAGAACTTTATTTTAGTACGGGCCTGTCCAACTTCAGAGGACCTGCAAACCAAATTTATTTAGACAGGTCCTCTTGAGGGCCACATCAAAATTACTGAAATAGTCTTATCACTTAGGAGAAGAAGACTATTTTAGTTATCCCTGATTCATTCATGAAAGTTATTAACAATTTTGAAAATACTGTAGTATGACAAGCAGATTTTTTCTTCTTATAAAATAAGGCTTTTGGTACACCAGTTTTCAGCATAAATAATATTAATACATTGTATTGAGAGAAATGTCAGCTGATCTGCAAGATTCGTAGTTTCTAATCTCAGTAAGTATAATAGTGAACAGTCACTTAGTGAAGTCTAGTTATTTTTTACCCACAGTACTTATTTTTGATAAATTTCACATTCAAAAATGCATTCACAAAGGTAAGTGCTACTCATATATATGATCTGAAGACCAAAATCTCTCTTCTAAGGGAACTTTCGCTAATAGAAGTCTGGTTTTGAAGAAACGAATAGGTTTGAAAATTACATCAAGATCTGGAAATCTTGAAGATAATTTTTAAATACTGGTAATCTTTTTAATATCGTCACAAAAAAATATACGCATTTCATTTGACAACTCTTGAGAATCTGGAGATCTTTAATTTTTTTTGTCTTTCTTTCTTTTTTAAATTTGACCTATAACAGGTTTGCAATTTATGCCTACAGTAACCTTGCTGTTCCAACTTGATACTATAACATTTATATAGTTTTCTTCTTTTTATTACTACACTGATTAATTTTGTGAGTCAAAATATCCACCGTCAGCATTGGCATGCAGTGAAATGGTTAATTACATTTGATTAATAAAAATTGGAAGTATTTTGTGCTATCACACCATGCAAAATGATCATATCTTTCTATTGCCCACAAAATAAGATATCATATAACTTCACTGTATTAATTTCCATTATAATGTTGAATTAAGGCACAGTGTTTTTCCTTGTGGGATTTCAGGTGGCTTCGCCAACATCCTAATGTAATCAACATGAAATTCAAGAAGGGAGTGAAGCGAGCAGAGATATCCAATGCAATTGACAACTACGTGAATGGAACTGTAGGCAAGGACATGGACCACGCTACATGGGCAGCCATGTATGAGACAGTGCCACCTTTGCTAACAGATGCTGACCGTGTAGAATGGAACAAGAAGCTTTCAGGTGTTGCTCTTGGGTCTGATGCATTCTTTCCCTTCAGAGACAATGTGGACCGAGCCAGACAGGTGAAAATAAAAATAAAATTTGTCTATTCTAATAACATCACATCGTATAAGAGGTTTGTTTTTGAAGTAAGAACCAGTTTTTAATGGAATAAGCAGAACTTTATTTGTGAGCATAACTTTTATAGGGAATAAAAATGTGAGACATTTTATTCTTCTACATAGTCACCATTAAGATTTAAATACTTAAGTTGTGGCACCAGCTTTTGTATGCAGTCATCAAAGAACTCTGCTGTCTGTCCATTTAACCCATGTTGCACCTTTTTTTTTTATTATTGAAGTTTATCAATAACAATTTCATAAATTACTGATCTTGAAACGTAGGGAAATTTTGATGGAGCTCGTCAATAGTGAAGCGTCTGTTTTCTCGAATCTTTTCATCAGTTGTTTGTGTCAACTCTTCTGATGATAGTAGGCCCGTCCAGATTGATCCTCATTATAAACATTTGTCCTTCCTTCATTGAACAGTCACCTGATTTCATTCCATCATTCATTACATCTTTCCCATACTTTTCAACAATTTTAGAGAGTTGAGGGCATCTGAGAGTGGCTAGTCGTGAATCGGCATTATCTGGCATCCTGCACGAACACGATGCCCAATGGGTTCTTACAGGTTCTTACTTAAAAATGAACCTCGTACTTACATAAAAAGGTGATGATTCATCTTTGTCTGTTCTGATTTGTCGCATAAACTACTAAACCAATTGGGCTGAAAATCTGCATGAACATAAATTTTTATATCTGTAGCAAGATTGAGATCGGAAATATACACACAAAACTTCACTAAAAAGGTATATTTACCCAGAATGATCATTTCAACGGGTCTTCCCGCCATCATCAGCTGATTCCAACTGGCCCTCTGGCGGCGGATGAATGAACTTGTCAATCAAGGTTCCATGTATGCCAACTGAAGTGCCAAAGTTTAAAAGATTTTCTCGGTTCTTTTTAATGAATATTTTTTCCCATACCATAAGATCTATCTTGGATGTTCAGAGTCTGGTTTAGATATGTAGATGACATATTTGCTGTTGTAAAGGAAAAACATTTAAATGATTCAGTAAAACTCCTCAACATTCAAGAAGAAAAAATTAACTTCACCATGGAAATTCAAACAGAAAATTACTTACCTTTTTTGGACCTGAAAATCTACAACAGAAACAACAAAATAGAATTTGGAATCTATAGAAAAGAAACCCACACAGACAACTACATTAAAGCTAACAGCTACAACCCCACTTCTCATAAGCAGGCAGTATTTAACAGTCTTGCACATAGATTGGTCAACATTCCCATGGGCAAAAATGAATATAAACTAGAGTACAATCACATAGTAAAAATTGCAGAAGAGAATGGTTTCAAAAAAGATTTGATTGTCAAAAAAGTAAGGAAATTAAAAAAACAGAAGAAGGTTAAAGAGACAACTACACTAATAAATGAAAAAGAAAACAAAAATCACAAAAGATTCACCTATCACCCATGGGCGAACAACAGATTCCAGAAGATTTTCAACAATGTAAACATCAAATTGGCACCACAGAATAAATTCAGTTTGAAAAATCTAATAAAAACCAACCAGAAAGATAAGGTCCCTCATTACAAAAAAGCTGGAATTTACAAAATTAATTGCAAAGATTGTGGAAAATTTTATGTTGGCCAAACAAAAAGGAATTTAGACACAAGGAGAAAAGAACATTTTAGGAACATTATGAATAAACAAATTGAAAAATCCGCTTTGGCAATGCATTTCTGGGAAGTAGGCCATGAAATTGAAAATGAAATTGAACTATTAAAACAAGTTGAAAAACCAATAGATCTTATGGTATGGGAAAAAATATTCATTAAAAAGAACCGAGAAAATCTTTTAAACTTTGACACTTCAGTTGGCATACATGGAACCTTGATTGACAAGTTCATTCATCCGCCGCCAGAGGGCCAGTCGGAATCAGCTGATGATGGCGGGAAGACCCGTTGAAATGATCATTCTGGGTAAATATACCTTTTTAGTGAAGTTTTGTGTGTATATTTCCGATCTCAATCTTGCTACAGATTTGAACACTTCACTGTAAATTTCCATCTAATATTTATATTGATAATTTTTATACCCAGAAAGATTGTCGGACTGTAGTAATTTACTCACCTTTGCTATTTCATCTAATATCCCAGCATGTTTTATGTTACTCTACATTGTATTTGCTTTTAAAACCCAAGCATGTTAGCTATGGTGAAATATGATGCCCTGGTGCCTGGAAAATCTAACGCAATTTGGGATTGCTGATTTGGTGTTAGAGCCTTATATTCCTGAAAGTGTTGTGCTCTAGAAATGGCAATAGGTGATTAATTGAACTTATTTATGGTTAGGCAGAACCCTTCATTACATTCATAAATTTCTCCCATCAAATCATGATGTCCTCTGACTATAAATATCCTTGGATGTTCTGAATCACTTCATTTTCAATATTATACAGTGGAACCTCGATAACACGTTTTTTATGGGACCGAAAAAAATAGACGTCCTAAACTGAAAACGTACTACTGAAAATTAAAAAAAAAATCGTAGGGAGTATGTAGATAGGCCTATGTTTTCTAAGTTGCTCAGAACCACCAAAAAGTGCATCCTAATGACTCAGAAATACCCATATTGACACACAGGAGCTTCTATGCCAAGCCATTAGTTATGCGAGATTTATATTATGTAAACAAATACATAGGCCTAACGATTTTATTTGAAAAAATTAAAACTTGCAAAAATTGAAGGAATGTATAGGAGCCATATTTAATGAAAACCCATACGAAATTCACAAAAAAAAGCATCCACTTTATTCTAAAATATCACACATGAAACAAGTTGCACTCCACAATCTATTAACAAACATAAAATAACTGAAATTGTAATTGTTTATTCTCAGTACAACTCATCCGCAGGGTCGTCGTGAACAATGAATCCTTTGTTTTGTTTGCTAATTGATATACTATAATGATGACGATGCCAGTGAGAGTTTGTTATTTCACGTATAAATGTTGATATTATTGTTGCATGAACTTACGAACACTCGTTAGCCACACCCTGCTAATGACATTAACCAATCACGTTTTGTCACATGATGCGAATTTTCCACGAACTCTCTGTGAGTTCTCCTCCCCTTTGTTCTGACTAGGATCAAACTAGAATGGAAAATTCGCATCATGTGATAAAACGTGATTGGTTAATGTCATTAGCAGGGTGTGGCTAACGAGTGTTCGTAAGTTCATGCAACAGAAATTGTAATTGTTCAAAATTTCAGACGTGCCAAAATGTTCAGCGAACAAAGTCAAATTGCTAATGAAATACGATCCAATACCTACATGAGAAGCATGATCTGCTTTTTTAGCCTACATTTCTTCAAACATTCTAATATTTTCTTCTCGACACCACACGAACTGTAAGAAATTTGAAACATATTTCACTTAAAGAACACAATGAAATTATCACGAAAAAAAATGGCGGCTATACAGCTGATGTTGCTAAATCCGCACAAAACAAAATGACCAATGAGAAGCAACTACAATGGCTGACGATTGGTGTCCAAATGACCAGTGAGAAGCAACTAGAATGGCTGCTAACGATTGGTCCCATAAAGCAAAGAGTACAAAAATTCTGACATAGAGATTACACGATCGGATGCGCGCAAACATGGCTTGTGTTTGGCAAAGTGTGGTTGGCGAGCCAAATACGAACGTACTAAGCGTTAAACCAAAACGTGTTAAGAAACATTTAAACATGTAGTTAGTAAGATTGGGACCGGGACTTCAAAAAACCGACGTACTATGCGGGAAAACGTAGTAATGAGGAACATGCTAACGAGGTTCCACTGTACTTAAATAAATATACACATAAGTGTGAATTCCCACAATTTTGAAAATTCTTGCTATAAGCGTAGGGCAATGTCTTCCATCATCTAAGTTTCTCTCTGTTGCAGGTTTAACCAAACTCATTTTCTAGCACAGATGATGAAATATTTGACAATGACTTATACACATAGGTAAAATTTTGAAATAATACTACAAAAATAAACAAACTCGTTCAAACTCCAGAATAATGTCAGGTACACTAAAAAAAAAACTAAGTAGGGTTACTTCCTATTTCTTGGGTAAGGCTAAAAACCGTGCAAAACACTTTTACGCCCATGTGAAGGATGGGTAAAACACTAATCATTTATGTATGGACTTCATTTTCATTTTTACTGAATATTCGTGTTTTGCAGGTTATAAAAAAAAATATATATGAATACCGTAATCAAATTTTATTGTAAATTTTTTGACAAATCAGAAAAATCTCTATTTCGAGAAATACTGGGTAACGTTTATTTTGGGGGGATTATGCTGCTTGCTGCTAGGATGATATTTTTGTTAAAAATTACCAAATTTAATATTGCAATGTTCTTCACAAACTCAGATTGTTCCTATAAAAATGCTATAAATGTGAGTAAAATTGTGAATAAGTGAACATTTATATAATTTAAAATGGAATACAGTGCACGCCGCTTATTGATCACTTCAGGATGCAGCTAATCTGATAATATTAACCAATTGATTAACAATAATTAATTAATAATACCGAAATATTTTAGCTGTGTATAGAGGGGACATATACAAGCTACTGTTATTAGGAGATTTTTGCTCTATGATGTAAAATGTGTATGCTACAGGGCATACAATTTGGTGCTTATTTGACAATAACAGAGATGCCAACTGCTACGGAATTTCCGTAGTTTCTACGATTTTCTTGAATTTGCTACGGCAATACGAAAATTGTACTGAATATTACGGATTTTACGAATCTCAATATCTATTTTTAAAATTTTTCGTTTCTCCCGCGAACATAAAAAAGAAAATGTGTCAGCAGAGATGCCAACTGTTATCATGGGAAATAGCTTGTAAAAGAAAGCGACATTGAACACTACAATCTTTGACGTGAGTGTGTGTTAACCAAAGATGTTATATCTTTCAGTTATAACATAATATTTTTTTTATTCTCACTGTAAGGCCGCTGACGACTGCAGACGCCGTTGCTTGGTGAGTGTTGTAGTGCAAGTAGAAACTCGAGGAAATATGTTGTGTAAACGTAAAACCAGTGACGAGTCTGATGGACAAAAACGAACTGCTGCAAATCAGCAGTATCGAAAGCAGTATACGGAAGAGTTTCCTTGCCTCGGACCTTCAAAAATATCACCGAATCACGTATTTTGTGAAACCTGTAATTGTGATTTTTCGGTTAAACATGGAGGACGCAATGACTGTAGACGCCATGTGATCTCAAAAAAGCATTAAGAGTACGGTCGCGTCAAGGGGCAGCACAAGAAGACGCTCTCGTCCTTTTTTAATACACAAAGTGATAACAGTGTCATACGGGCAGAATGTTATTTCACTTGTTTTTTGGTGGAACATAACCTCCCTTTATCTGCAGCAGACCCTGCCAGACCTTTATTCAAGGCGATGTTTCCCGACTCGGAAATAGCAAAAAAGTATGGAAGTGGAAGAACTAAAACAACAGCAATTGTGAGAAGCATGTCTGATTCAACAATATCAGAAATAGTTAACAGTCTTCGAAATGGACCCTATTCACTGTCTACCGATGGTAGTAGCGACAGTAATGACTGTAAATTGTACCCATTGGTGGTTTCATTTTTCTGTAAGAATAGGGAACAGATCATTACTCTAATGCTTGCCTTGGTGGAATGCTGTGATAACACTAGGGAATGAATATTTCAGGTGTTGGATAGAGAAATAAAGGACAAGGCATTGAAATGGGAAAATTGTTTATCATTTGGTTGTGACAATGCAAATACCATGACTGGCAAATTTAAAGGAGTGTCAGCATTCTTAAAACAGCAGAATCCTTCAATGGTTATACGAGGCTGTATCTGTCACCTCCTTCACTTAGCTGCTCAGAAAGCTACTAGAACACTGGAGGCAAGTGTACTTGTGGAGACATTGTTACTAGACATATATTTCTTTCTTGAAAAAAGTTCCTAAAGAAAACAACAGTTTCAGTTGTGTCAGGAAACGATTGGACCTGAGCTCAAAAGCCACAAAATCTTGAAACATGTCAGCACAAGATGGTTGTCTCTCATTGATTCAATAAACAGAGTATTAGAACAGTGGGAGCCATTAAAATTGTTGTTTCATGTTGGTGAAGAAGTTGAATCACAAGAAGCCTGCAATAGCAAATTTCTTGCAGTAAAAACAGCAATGGAAACTTATGCCACTAAACTTTACTTATTATTTCTGAAGAACACACTCCCCATTTTCACAAAGTACAACATCATGTTGCAGGTAGAAGCTCCTTTAATACACAAAGTGGCCAGATACATGTATGGATTGTTGATGGATATAATGGTGAGGTTTGTGAAAGCTGAAACAATTGGAAAGCAGTCAGAAGAAAGTTTGAATTGTATTTCCAATATAAAGTTCATTAGTAGGAGTTGTCAGAAAGATGACAATGATCTTGTTATTGGAGTTTCTACAAGACAGTACATTAAGCAAGAAAGTGAAGCTGGCAGATTATCTGGAGATGACATCAAACAATTTTACAAGTTGATAAGAAACTTCTTTGCTACAGCATGCAAGTACATTTTGGAGAAATTTCCATTCCATGACTCTGTGGTTAAGCATGCAGAAGTAGCAGATATTTCATTGAGAGCAAGTACTTCATTTTCATCAGTTCTGTTCTTTGTTGAATTGTTTCCAAACATAATACATAACAGTGACAAAGACAACATAGTGGTAGAATTTGCTTCTTATCAAGCAGATAAATTGAATGAAGAAATTCTAAATTGTGAAAGAATGGATGTAGCATGGGCTAAAATTGCCAACCTGAAGGATGCTTCTGGGAACATAAAATATTCAGTTTTTCCCCCAGGAATGCTTGCCATTTTAGTGATACCTCACAGCAATGCTGCAACTGAGCGAATATTCAGTGTTGTTTGCAAGAATCAAACTGACTTTAGACCAAACATGAATACAAAGACTCTTGGTGCTCTCTTAGTGGAAAAAACAAAAATGTTCTCTTGCTCTGAAACTTGCTATCAAAAGCAATTTACTGAGAAGGATCTCCGTGCGGCAAAAGAAGTAACAGGGAAGATGCTGCAAGAAAAGTAGTTACGTGGTAAGTTTATAGGCCTGTGTTTAGTGCATGTTGATGTTTGAAATTCCATATATTAATTTGCCTGAGACGTCGAGTCCCCACCCCCATCTGATTAGACTCACACTACTGATAACCACCTTTGAAGGTTGGCATCTCTGCAATAATGAAGCAAAATAGGGTTAAAATTTTCATTAAATTGACTTCCTGCCTTCTTAGGGATTAAAAACCTGATTCTTAATCATTCATCAATTGCTATATTATCATAATTTAGTGTTTCCATAATCTGTAAAATTTACAGACTAATCACATGACTGGCATTAGTTCTTTTATTCATAAATCCAGTTTAACGATGAAGTTCCT
Organism: Ectobius pallidus; assembly: GCA_964059195.1. Taxonomy (NCBI): domain Eukaryota; kingdom Metazoa; phylum Arthropoda; class Insecta; order Blattodea; family Ectobiidae; genus Ectobius; species Ectobius pallidus. Next base: position 107,256,060 of record CAXKWD010000007.1, on the reverse strand, counting down.
TTGTTTTGCATTATTTTCAAATGTTAGAAGTCAGTGGTGGCCATGCCCTGGGAGATTTTATGCTGTAACAGGAGAAATTAAATCCATAGAGGAAAAATCTCCTAATGAAAGTTGCTTGTGTATGTCCTCTCAATACACAGGTAAAATATTTCGATGTTATTCATTAACACTCTGTATAATGTAATACACTACAAAACAGAATGAAAAATAATTATTCATAAAATAATATGTAACTGTGAATCATTGAACCACTCATAAACTAATACGGTAATAGACTGCAAGCAACTATTTTTTAACCAGTAACAAAGTTTTTAATTGTTTTTACTTTCCTTTAGGAGTCTATTAGACAATACTCCATACTCAGTTATGAGTAGGGTTCGGATGTTTATGACCTAAAAAAGTGGAAAATATGACTACAAATATGCCCTTAAAAATGACTAAATATGACCTCAAAAAATAACGTACTTAAAAAAATAAACGATTCAGTTTAAAACGTTTGAAGACACTAAATTCTTACATCACATGAATTCAAATAAGTATCAATTTTTAAAAACAATTTTGGTTATTTTTTACAGTTTTACTTGTAATGAACTTCAATTTTTAAAGAATTTGCTCCTCTTTGCTTGTTTAATCAGCACAAAATACTCGAAATATTTTGTAGATTTTGCATGTCCCTACAAAATATGAACAATTACATTAATTTTAAAATTTAAGTTACTATTAATTTGTCATAAACAATAAATTAATAAAATAAATTTCAAATTTAACTTGACCATGTAGTTTGTACACTGTATACTTGTGCTCCTTTGCCGAATTTACAACTGAAATATGACGTTAAATTAAAAATTTGGCCAAAATATGACCAAGATCACAAAAAAGACCAAAATATGACTTTATATGCAAAATAAAAATGGTCCGGTTAGGATAACAAATGTGCAATTCGTGTTTAATTTGAGTTTGTGGCGAGAATGGAGGTCAGGATAAAAACATGACATTTCATAAACATCCGAACCCTAGTTATGAGTTACAATGTTTTTGGAAGTCTGTACTGATCTGTGGTGAACACCACATAGAAAAACATCTAACGCCTGTCTGTTCAAGTCTTTTCACTGCATGTCAACACTGTTATCTTCATAAATCAAAAACTGCAGCTTAACTGTGGGATGAAACATGTTTTATTGCTTAAAAGAGAAAGTTAGTAATGCCACCCCTCGAACTGGTAATTCTGTGAGGTGGGAACATTATTGCCAGTACAACACAATACAATGTAGTTTGAGTTAGAAATGAAACCCTTAAAAAAAAGGTTTTGAATGACATAAAGTACCTGGAAATAAAGCCCCAAAAAGGAAAATGTGATAACATTAACCAAATATTTGATGACAATAAACAGCATTTTTTTCAATGTATCAGTATTAATCCGTATGGGATTTCATAAAAGTGATAACATTACCAGACTGATAACATTATCCACGATTACACTAAGCGGCATTCACTGTATATTATACTCACTTTTAATCATTGATTACGAGAATCGCTGTGGTGGCTGGAAGGGTAAAATATCATGTGATCCAAGAAAGCAGGGTAGGAAACTTGAAATGTTTGTCCCATTTATAAATCTGAGAAAAAGTAGTATAAATTGTAAATGACCTTTTTGTGCAAAAAAAGTAACAAAAAATGTAAAATTAAAAAGAGTAACCAAGGAACCCAACCTTATAACTACTCCTTGTATAGTTCTTGCAGGAATGAGTGTTGAGAGAGAACCAACAGGCGCATAACTTCATGAAGTATTTCGCAAAGCAGAGTTAGCAGAGTGTATGTGAAAAGAATTAAAAATTTTTCTTGTGGCACAACATATTTTTCTCATTGCCAAAATGTCATTGTTATGAAAGCCTTATTGAGCGCAGAAGATTGTTACATTATTTGTTTTAGTGCTAATCATGTTTGTTTATGGTGGGATGTGTTTCAGAAGCTGTTTGTCCCTATTTTTATCCAAAGTATTGTTATCCAAAGTTGACATTGATGTTTCTTTTTTGTAGAGTGGTGTACATTACATTGCCAGTCCTGCAGGATCCACAAATGATGAAGATGTTGTCAAGGCCTGTGATGAGCATGGTATCACTTTGGTACACACAAATCTCCGCCTGTTCCACCACTAAGGCAACTTCTGTCAGCATAAGTTAGTGCCATTTCAGCATCAACCATGAAGCAGTAACAATGAAATTGAAGTTATATAAAGGGCATGAAATGGGCTCCAAGATAGTTCACTCTTAAGCTAAGCTCATGTAATGTTTGTTAAAAAGAGCTGATGCCACTTTCTGACAAGCTCGTTTCTTGTGATATGAAAGTTTTGGATAAGTAATTTGATATTTTTTGGAAGTAATTATGCAGAGCCAAGATAGAAGACAAAGTTATGTAGTAACGTACACTTCCTTCATTACTACCTTCCATATTTTTAAGAGCTTTGCAAATTATGTCCATATCAGTGGTCACTGATATGAAAATAACGTTAGAATTGCTACTTTGCTATTGAAAAAGCCTACTGCTGCTTTGCCACGTTCTCGTGCTGTTAAGCACTGTTGCATCGTTGCTATAACTGATCATGTTTATTTCTTTCAATAGAAATGATACATATGAGGGATACATTATTAAAAACAAAGGAAGGCAAAAAGGAAATAAAATGCATTTTGAGGAAAATTTCACATAGGTGAAAATTGCCTTGATACAGGCAATGAGGATAAACTTTGATATAAGTCCCTCGAAAATTTTCTAAGTCGAAAGTTCACGTTGATATGCTATGAACTGCGAAGATTCCCGAAGTGCCGAGACTAGGAATGGAGGCAACATCTGAAGTCACTGCTGCCAATATATGCACCAAACCCCAGACGTGTTCTGCAGATGGGTTCAAGTCCCAAAATGTAAAAATCGTAAATCTGGTGACTGGTGTTCATACGAACAATATCGAGTCACGTTGGCGATCTCTCCGTGCACGCCTAGCCAGGGGCGGTATCAGACGCGAACAGGTAGATACCCATTTGGTAGAATACTTGTGGCGTCTGGACTGTAAGCACCGACTAGCAGATCCATTTCAAGAAATGGAAGATATCAGGACTGTTTATCCTGTAGACTAGAGTTTAAAGTTAAGTAGGTTTAGCGCCTTTACTTGTAAATAAATAATAATAATTATTATTATTATTATTATTATTGTTATTATTGTACTAGTGTTTGAGGTATTGTAGGCTTATTGATTTTAGAAGTGCATACATTCATTTCCATCACAAATAGATCAAACAAACATTTCGGTACATTTAATTTAATTGGAAGTGCTAGCTGCAACTTCAACCGTAGCGTCACTTGTAGCGTTACGAAATTGCGCATTAGAGTCAGTGTCTTCACGTTGGAAATTGGCAGCGTGACCTAGGGTACACAATTCCAGCAATGTTGGCAGCAGTACATGACGTCTCGAATCCAAAATGGCGCGTGCCTGGTAAATAAAGAATTCGTCGAATGTGCAATGAATCTGTTTATATAAATAAATGATATAAACGTTTGTGTAATTAAAAAAAAAAATACAGAAAAATATGTTAATGACGAGAAGGCCTTAAAAATTCTTAAATACATGAAAAACGCAGGAAACGGAAACTTTTTTTTGAAGGGACTTATTCCAAAGTTGAGCCGGCAAGGATATTGATTTAAAGTCCTTGTAAGAAATAGGACTCGAAATCGTTATCATTGCCTGTATCTAGGCTATTTGATTTTGAGATTGTTTGTAGATAACAAAGACTTTAATGAGAAAGTTTATATAAGAAGTTATGTATTGCCTGGTACCACAAATATACGTAGGCTAACAGTTATAAATAATTGTAGCTTAGCAAGCCTATTGTTGGCAATTTTGTATTATCTAATTTTGATACTTTGTATGAAAAGCGAACTTACAATGATAATTATGAAAATGAGGTTTATATTTTTATAGCAAGAAGTATTTTAATATAAAACTGTTGTTTTTGTCTTGATTACGCTTTGTGAGTTTCCTATGAAAGTAACTGTTGCTCGAAGATACCATTCCATATAAAATAAGTATTTTGCTAGTGCTTGTTCTTGTGTATTTTTACTTCCTCTGCCCGTACCATAGGTACTATAGGTAGAGGAAGTATTGTTTTCGACCCTAAAATTCGAAGTTGAGTTTTTAGCATATATACACGTTTCAAGGCCCCCTGAATCCAAAAATACTATTTTTGGAAACATGTCTGTGTGTGTGTGTTTGTGTCTGTCTGTCTGTGTGGAAGTTTGTGAACAGGCTAGCTCCGAAACTGAGAATCGTATGACAACAAAATTTCGTATTTGGGTCAGGTACCTTCTGAAGATGTGATTCGAAGATTGGCGACAAATTTCTCTTATTTTTAAGGGGACTTTACATGAAGAAATTTTCGTTTTTCGCGATTTTCTCGAAAACGGCTCTAACGATTTTCTTTAAAATTTGCACATGTGTTTCTTTTACTGAGAGCTAAAACTTTTATTTGAAACTTTTTTTCGAAAAAATTCTCTGAGGGTAGTTACAAGCCACCCACTGTTCACCCACTGTTTGTAGAAATTTTGTCTTGCGTGATGAACAACTGAATACACGCTCTTTCATGGCCTCTTATTCTATAAAAGAATGTAAAGTGAGAAAGTTGTATTGTTGGCCATGCATAGAGTAAATATATGAGGGAAATATTCGATGAAGTTCGGAAATTATTCTTTACGGCGGAAAGTTCAATAAACGTCTGCAGTCACTTGTTTTTTTTTTAAGTTTGTTATATAGCCTTGCGCTTTTAGTCGCATCATTGAAAGAAGAGGTATTTATAGGATAATTAGCGTAAAATTGTGTTTTGAGATTCTGTAAAAGGATATGTGAATACTACTTTTATTTGGGCAGAGGAAGTTATGTGACATTCACATCAGATTTTTTAATAAAATGCATTGCTGATTGCGTTTATTCATCTTTTTATAATCTTTTTACACTAACATTCATTAATAGTTATATATGATACAAGGGCTAAAAGAAGAGTTTTATTTTTCAAGTAGGTATGTTTGCGGAACGAGCCCATATTTGTGAAATAATTTTTAATATGTATGCTGCAGTCATTTTGGGAGCTTTAGAGCAGTTCGTGAACTCTCCTGCCATTTAGTATGCATTTGCACTGGCAGAGGTTATTTATTTCTCGTACATGGCTGCCAATGTAAGAGATGGAATGGAGAACGCTTTTCAGCCAACAAGTATGATATTTTTGAAACCGGCATGAGAAATTTACCATTTAAAAAGACATAATGAATTTTAACATTTGCAATTTATATCAGACTGAATCTATTTAATAATAATATGCAATTATCCTTAACTAAAATAGCATTTTCCATGCGAAGCAATCAAAGTTGGTCACCCTGGAGTGTCATCATTTTATAACACTGTGCATAATTTTCTCCTTTTAATTAATATAGTCTACTGTAAAAATTGCTTCTTTTACCTTCAAATCTCAAAAAAAAAATTTACCCATGAATTTAAGCAGCACTAACTTTTTCTAAACACTGTATTAAAATGGAGAAAAGAATTAACTCTGTAGCAAAATAAAAAACTGCCTAATTTTCATAACACATAACATATTACCGTATTGGGCCGAAAATAAGACGACCCTGAATTTTTTATGGGTAGTTACGAAAAAAGAAATAAAATAGCTTATTAATACATTTTGCTTCACATAAAACAGAATTTTGAAGTTCATGTCGTAACTTCTTCTCTCGCCTTTATTTACGCATTGAGACAATGAAGATGCTTTCTTTTCCACATCGTCTGCCATGACTGGTGGTCAAACAAAAGATTTACGTGCAGGCAAGTAAAAGTGCAGTCAGGATCAGAAGGTCCTGGTGAAGTACAAACAGAAGCACAAAGTTCGGTAATTTCCGCTCGGCTTTGACCTTGGGTCGGACGCACGTCACTTGCTTGGGGATACCCATTGCCCACGTGCACAGTTGCATTCAGGAATGGACAGTTGTTGAGTCTTATGTTGCGCGTATAAGACTAGTATAGTTTTTAAAAGCACATTTTCAGGGAAAAAACATCGTCTTATATTCAGGCCAATACGGTACTTAAGTGAAACAGGCCTGAAATCAGAAAAAGAAAGATCAAATGACTTAGATTAAGAATTTCAAATGCAAGTATATAATTACACTCAAAATATAAATGAAAATGAGGACTGTTGGGAAAACTTGTCCCAATTAGTTATATTACCTGGCATATTATATATGCTCATGTTCATTTTGAGTACCAGAAGCAGACAACAGGGAGGGGAGGGGATCCAGCTGTAGCAAAGGACAGCTACACATCACATGCGATTTGGAAAAGGATGGTGCATTGCAATGTAGAGATGGAGAAAGAACAGAAAGGCTAAATAGGAGAGGTATAAAATTGAGAAGTAATGAGTAATGAGTGAACGGAGGAAAATGAGAGAAACTGAAAAGAGGATGTGTAGCATGATTGAGTCCTTCTGGAGTTGGAGGGGGAAATGGGGGTTTCAAAAGTGAAATGGCAATCAACAGATGGATATAAATGAGTTCATGTGTTAGTTTTTAATAAAGCAGGTTAAGATGTGGTAGATATATATATGCAAGCCATCATTGACGGCTGTGGGAGTCTGCATACTTATACAGGGTTTGTCCGGAAAGTAATGAGCCTCACTTGACTGTGAAGCTACTGTACAGCACCGAGCGGTGCTACCCATGAAAAGGAGTGGGAGGGACCTTAAGCTTTCTAGTGGTACTGGGGTTAGTCGCCTTCGTGCTCTCGGCAAGTCAGGAAGTGCTGTGGCGTGAACCACTGTGCAGTGACCTTGTCGTACTTACGATGGAGAAAATGTTAGAGACTGAACGCCAGGGTCACCTGAGTCCGAAAGGAACTCCAAGGGTCATGGAAGCTGCATCATGAGAATGCGCCCATTGTCACAAAAAAGGCATTGTGACTTCCTACCTGACCCGGATCGGCATAGCAACGATTCCCCACCCTCTCTACAGTCCCGACCTAGCCTCGGCGGACTTCTTTTTGTTCCCTTGAATGAAACAGGTGCTTAAAGGACATCATCTGGGTACTGTGGAGAACGTCCAAGCAACCACGACTGCTCGTCTAAAGGACATCCCGGATGAGAGCTTTCAAAAGGCATATACAGCATGGACATCGCACTGGAAAAAGTATATTGATGCAGAAGGTATACTTCGAGGAATATTGAGTTTTTGTATGTTCACGATCAATAAATTGTGAGAGAAAAAATGTGGCTCGTTACTTTCCGGACAAACCCTGTATGCCCCTCAATCCTGACAGCAACCAGATGGCAGGCCTAGTCCCTCAAAGGGATGTAGCACCATGGAGTTTATTTTAGATATTTGTACACATATTAATATGACAGAAAGTGATGGAAATTAAGAAAGAGTGTGAAGTAACTTAAAGTCATATTGTCCTTAGTGAACTTTATCTAGTATGTGAACTGGGAGGGTAGCACATGAAAAACAGAGGAGCCAAGAGAAAACTGTTAAATAAAGGAAGCACAGGTATTATATTAATGAGACTGAAAGAGCAATAATGGCTAGTATGTGATTTGCTAGAGGTCAAGTGGGATAGTGACTGGGTCAGAACCATTAATCTCTTATTTAACATTTCCCTACTGTAATGATTCTTAGCACAATAAATTCTACTCTTTATGAGCACCAGAAGAGAAGATCTACTCTCCTAAAATTAATTATGTGCACTGATAGGCATAGGCGTACCGAGGGGGGGCTTTTGGGGGTTTGAACCCCCCCCCCCCCCCCCATTGATTAAAAAAAGGAAAATTGTATAATTTTTTTAAGTCTGCCCATAAATTACTAAATACAACTATAAAGTGTGGGAAGCTTAAAACTTGTTATTTTGCGTCTTAATTTTTAAAATTTTCCGGAGGAGGACCCCCGGAAGCTTAAAACTCGTTATTTTGCATCTTAATTTTTAAAATTTTCCGGGGGAGGACCCCTGGACCCCCCTCTCCCTGGGGGGTATTCCATACTCCGGAATACCCCCCAGACCCCGCGGATGTTATAACCCCCCCCCATATGGTCGGCCTGGTTACGCCTGTAGCAGTATTTGTGTCACCCTTTTTTAGCTTTGGTATAGTTTGTAAATTTGGTGCTAACCATAAAATAATATTAAATTAGATGTGTTGACATAACATCAAATGCAAGAGAATTTCTAATTTTGCATTAATATATCAGCAAGAAGCATACTGTCGTTCTAAATATTTTAAATAAATGCAGAAAATTTACTATAAATCCTTGTGGTTTGATGGTTGAGTACATATTCACAACCATAACATAATAAGCTTATTATGATGTGGCCCAATGATAAAATAAGAAACAAGAACAAATTTAAATTGGAAGTAGAATAATAATAATAATAATAATAATAATAATAATAATGATAATAATGATAATAATGATAATATTATTATTTATATTGTTTCTCCAAAATCTATAAAATAAGTAGAAGTAATAAATAGTATTTTGAAATTTATTATAATTATCTACTCTTTGACTTAAAATGGCTGACTTGAAACACTACTGTCTTACTCTTTGATCTATTCTCTTTGACTGTTTTGAACAAAATTTAAGAGGGTGGTTTAATTTGTAGTTAGTGTTATTACAGTGTGTGTATAGTGTGAGTGTAAAGTGTTGAAGTGTTTTTACGTTTTAAATAAGGTGTTGGATGAATTGGTAAGTCTAATAATATTAAAAGTTAGGTTTCAGTTAACTATTAACCAGTTGAGAAAATAATTGCAGAGTAGTCAATCCCAAGATTATTGTTTAGTGATAGTTTTGAAGATTTTCTAGTGTAGACCTATAGTTAATTCCAAAAAGTATTATACAAAAAGAAAATACCTTCATTTTTTACTCTAGGCCTACTATATTTTCAAATTCATAGCATTTCTATAATGTAGAATGTAAGTCCTAGTATTTTATATATTATAGTACTGTACTGGCAATAGAAGTGGTAGCTGATAATTAACTATTTATGCAGATAGTATTTCGTAATATTTCCATCTAAAGAAGGAAATGGGATCTGGCTATCATTTAACATTGAAACATCCCCCCCACCAATTAAAAAAGAAATTGTTGGTATCATAAAACAGGTACCAAATTGAACAACCCTAATGTTTGTAACTGCCAGCTGTTTTATTACCAACCTGGAAGTAAATAAATAAAGAAAGAAAAAATATAAAAAAATAATTGCCCCTTTGTCAGTTAGTACAAAAATACTTGAAATATAGGTTAGGTTACACCATTAATATGAAAAATGAGAGATTTTAGCTTTTTCCATTCAAAGATATATATTTTTTCTTGTCAGTAATGAATTTATTCTATACCTGCATGGTGGTCATGTGTTTATTATCTTGCATTATTTAACCTAAACTGGATAACAAGCTTTACCACTAGGTAAAAAAAAAATATATATATATATATATATACAGTGATACCTCGAGATACGAGTTTAATTCATTCCGTAACCTTCCTCGTACGTCAATTTACTCGTATCTCAAAGCAATTTTCCCCATCGAAATTAATTGAAATGTCATTAATCCGTTCCATCCCCAAAAATGCTACCCCCAATTGTTTTTGTTACTTGTTTTTGAATAAGAAAAATGTATTTATAAATGACAAACATAATAATAAAGAGAATGTAAAGCAAAAAATACTGGTTTTATAAAGTGTACATACATATTTGTTACACTTTCTTCGCACCCATGGTTATAAACAGAAATGTGATAAAGTATGTAAATGCACAAAAAGCGCAAAGCCCTAGAAAAACTCAGCAAAGATGCTTCGACAGCGAGGTAAACAAGCACAATGGGGGAATACGTGGGATAATGCGCGAGACGCACGAGGCGCAGGCGCAGTAAACTGGTGGGCCGTGTGCAGCGTCGCAGCTGGCCGTTCCTCGTATCTCAAATGTCGCTCGTATTTCAAAACAAAACTTCGCTTGCTCGACAGCTCGTATCTCAAATAACTCGTATGTTAGGGCACTCGTATCTCGAGGTACCACTGTATATAAATTAAAAAAATAATACTGGATATTTGGATTGCCCTTGCATGGGCGTAATGAGATAGATGGTTCCGATAACCAAGGTGTTTTAAAGGTCTTATTATTTATACCACATCCATAGATAATGTCCTGAAATAGCCTGTATTTGCATGTGCCCCTGGCTATGAAATCTCACAAGCCACTTTGGTGTTGGGATAACAACTGCTTCCAATTGGATGAAATTGACGTCTTTAATTCACTTATCCAGAAATCCCCTTATCCTTCCTTCCATCTCCATTGCATTGTGGTGTTCTACTGCAAATATATGGCCAATTTTACGTTAAAAATACCATAGGATTCCAGCAAGGAGAAAATAAAACGTGAGCAACAAAAGTTTTTATCAAATATGTGTAAACTCAAAATATGGTACAAAAATATTTATTTACCAGTAAGATGAAATACAATATTCAGTGTCGTTTTGATACAGTTGGTAGTTTGCAATTGATTTTTTCTGATACTTCAAATGAAATATTTTACGTTCACCATTTTAAAAGAATTATTGTACCTCTAATGTTTGCGATGAAGTACTACATTGAAATCAAACAACCCTTGTAATAGTGACAGTCTTTTATTAAATAGTAATAATTCCTTTTACAAGTCAGGTCCTTGATAATAATAGGCCTACTTAATGGTAAATTTACCATAGACCAAATCATCCTTGAAATTTTGTAACATCAAATAAATATTAAAATATCATAACAATAAATAGTAGAGACTATTATAGGAGAAAAATACCTCCGGCACTGGGACTTGAACCCAGGACCTTTGGCTATTCGCGCCAATGCTCTACCAACTGAGCTAAGCCGGAGCTCAATTCACAGCGCCAGATGGAACTTCTCTCCTATGACTGATTGCCCTAATGGTCTACCTCACAGACAGACAAGTTATGTCATATGCAGTACTGTGAGGCACACTAAGTAGTGATTTTTGTGACCGGGCTCCCACTGTTATTGTACAGTTAACATTCAAGACAGATATATATAAGCATTCATGAGCCACAGATTATTGTCTCTGTTGGACACTACATGAGACTATTATAGGAGAAAAATTCCTCCGGCACTGGGACTTGAACCCAGGACCTTTGGCTATTCGCGCCAATGCTCTACCAACTGAGCTAAGCCGGAGCTCAATTCACAGCGCCAGATGGAACTTCTCTCCTATGACTGATTGCCCTAATGGTCTACCTCACAGACAGACAAGTTATGTCATATGCAGTACTGTGAGGCACACTAAGTAGTGATTTTTGTGACCGGGCTCCCACTGTTATTGTACAGTTAACATTCAAGACAGATATATATAAGCATTCATGAGCCACAGATTATTGTCTCTGTTGGACACTACATGAGACTATTATAGGAGAAAAATTCCTCCGGCACTGGGACTTGAACCCAGGACCTTTGGCTATTCGCGCCAATGCCTATAATAGTCTCATGTAGTGTCCAACAGAGACAATAATCTGTGGCTCATGAATGCTTATATATATCTGTCTTGAATGTTAACTGTACAATAACAGTGGGAGCCCGGTCACAAAAATCACTACTTAGTGTGCCTCACAGTACTGCATATGACATAACTTGTCTGTCTGTGAGGTAGACCATTAGGGCAATCAGTCATAGGAGAGAAGTTCCATCTGGCGCTGTGAATTGAGCTCCGGCTTAGCTCAGTTGGTAGAGCATTGGCGCGAATAGCCAAAGGTCCTGGATTCAAGTCCCAGTGCCGGAGGAATTTTTCTCCTATAATAGTCTCATGTAGTGTCCAACAGAGACAATAATCTGTGGCTCATGAATGCTTATATATATCTGTAATAAATAGTAGATTCATAGAATGTGATCATTTCCATTACGTCAGCTGATGTGACGTCATAGCATCCTATGTGGTCATTACAGATAGGGCTTTCCTATTTGCTTATATGAGTGTTATTTGAATTGAAATGATATTTTAAATAAAATATTACACAAAGAAATGTATACCAGTGATTCATTTTAAAATATACTTGTGTATTTATTAGAGTCCAATTAACGATATCAAGCATGAACTTCTTCATGACTAAATCAAAATGGCAGACTATGCTATGTCTAACACGTTTTGTTTTCACTGAATTATTTATGTACAGGGTGGTAGATCCTTGAAATAAGAGGGTTGAGGGTGTTAATGCGAAGGAAACAATTGCATAACAAGAGTCTTTAACTTTTGTCGTGTAATTTGTAATAATTCAGGTCGGTGACATCTATGAACCAAATTGCAAATTACTGTAAGTACATCATGTGTTACGTTTTGTCGTTTGTTTCTCCACAAGCTCTTAGCTCCGTGGATAGAGCATTGGACTGGCAGTCTGAAGGTTCATGGTTTGAATCCCGACCTATGCAAGGTAAGGATTCATTTTCAAGACTATTTGTAGTCAACAATGTTATCTGTTGGTGACGTTATAAACATGATCACATTCTATGAGATTAGGAATGGGAAAATTTCATTAGTTACCACAAGGTTGTTAGAGTTGACAGCCCTTGGTTTTTGCCATTATACACCGGTAATTAAAACATTACACATGCCACTCCATGAGTTAATTCACTTTATAATATATTTCTGTATATATACATATCCAATGTAATTTGTAATGATGTAACTTAATGAATAAATACAATACAATACAGCATTTTCTTGCACTACAAAATTGTGGATTATCCGTGACATTTGGCAACCGTATGTAAACAGGCACTAACACTTTGCAGAAAGCTATCTTGTAGATATTTGACCTTGTCAAACAAATTTCAAGGATGATTTTGGACTCCAGATATTTTCCTTGTTAAATTTTTATAATTACCGGTACATTTGATTTTCAGCTGCAAAACTTCTTTTTATATTATTTTTGAAATTTGTTTTAAAAAATGGCACTGATCAGCTGGAATATTTTTAAATGGAAAATCTCTTAAGACCAAAACCATTATTGAAATATTCATCCTTGAAATTTTCCTGTCAAGATCAACAAAATTTCAAGGTTGCAGCTTTGCCTTGACATGTTGATTCTGTAAGGCTATTTCTAACACATTCATGCTCATATATTTGCATAACATTATACCAAAAATTAGAATGAAATATTCAACTAAACATTTATTTTAAAATGTATAACAAATAGTTTATTTTTTATTTAATACAATACAGGTTGGCATTAAAAGGTCTGACAACATGTGAACTTCAGGAGTGCCAGATTTAAAAAAAAAACTGGATTTTACAAATGGTTCGCATAGATATGGTGCTTTCAAGTTTTTTTTTTAACATTTCTACTTTCTCTGAGATCAACACTGCACAATATTCTCATTTTTTGCAACCTCTTTTATTTGCTAAATCCATAATAATACTATACAGGACCAAACAAATGATAAAAAGAGAAGGAATGAGCAGGAATGCCTGTAAATAGGTGCGAGCAATATCCAAGAGCTGATTCTGGAGTGTAGTGCCATTAAAACATAAGCGATGCCTCCAGAAGACAGTGGTGCACCAACATGGTAAATTTGAAAATGCTTTCCGAAATCCAAGCAGGAAATCTGAAGGAACTTTTTTTTTTTTTAATGTAAACCTGTACTAACATAGATATTCTGTTGAGTTGTAGTTAATCATGACTTTCAAACTTACAATCTTTTCATTGTTTCATTCATTTTGATGAAAAATCACTTTGTTCTCAGAATTTCTTTTGATGATATTTTGTCTTCTTATAAATTCTCTCAGAGACAGGGGATTTGTGTGAAAACTCACGATAGCTGCCTAGAGAAATATATATATTTTAGTTAAAAAGTAACAACTAAAATTCAAAGTAGATTTTTACTATACAATTTGTGCTAATTGTTGCCAGTAAGTGAATCTACATTACAAGCCCCTTCAAAGAAGTTCTGGAATTAATCCCAGCAAGTTATAATTGATATTTCAATAAAAATAGATAGTACACTATATGTACCACCACACATGGAGATGTTAAAATTTGTAGTACATTGTTTGTACTACTGTCCCTCAAAGAGTTAATCATTCATAATTATATTTGTTAGGATTAGAATAAAAACAGTTCTGGTAACAATATCGTTATAACAAAAATACATTTTTTATCTTAAGTTCTGCAAACTACCAACTCTAGCAGTATAATTGCATACATACAAAGCAATTTTATGTGGAGAGGAACATGTCTGGGAGATTAGTTTCTTTAACCAGTGCTGCGTATGATGTTATTTCTATGATTTGAAAGGAATGTTACAAGGTGATTAGCTTCTGTTATGGTTCCACCTTAAGAGTAATGATGAAAATCAGAATACACTTCATGAAAAATTAAGGTAATTCCCAAGAATATGCAGGCTTTCGTTTTACAGTACTTGGCTAGGTGATAGTATTCACTTAAGCGAACAATCCCAAATGTACATAGCCTAATGAATTCCTTAAATATTCTAACACTGGAATCCTGTAATCCTCTAGTTCAGCGTTTCTCAACCTATGGTCTGCAGACCACTGGTGGTCCGCGAAAATGGTGCAGATGGTCCGCAGACATAATTTAAAAATATCATAAAGCAAGTAAAGAAATAACAAATTTTCACATAAAATGGGCACTAGATTGTCAAAGTTTTTAAAATCTTCGAAAATACAGGTCCTATTGCAAGTTTCCTTACTTTTGCAGTTACGAACCACAGTTTGAAACCCCTGATGCACTAACGTCTATGGTTCCCTCTTTCATTCAAAACCCTGAAAAATAAGACTTTGTCGGAATTTGTTATTAGAGGCGCTCTCTTAACAAGGGTTTGTTGAGGTGCTCGAGTGTCTGATAACGGTAAACCTATGTTATAATTCCTAATTATATTATCAAATTGGTAATAAACATTAAAGTCTGTTCAAAATATAATTTTACTGTCAATAGTTTAATTCCAATTCAATAACTGTGTTTCCGTTGAATTAAAAAAAAAAGTATTTCATTATAATGACCTATAATTAATACCCCAAATATTAAGAATATAGGCCTACATATAGCCTACTTTTAAAAATGGGATGTAAAATTAGGGGCCCGTAAAAAAATTTAGACATTTTAGAGGTCCTCTGGTTCAAAAAGGTTTAGAAACGCTGCTCTAGTTCATTAATTCTTGAATGGTAGCATATTCTAGGGAATGACCAGCTTTCATGTAAATTTTATAAATAGAAATGTTAGTTGTAAATAATAAATAATTAAGGATTACTTTCTAAACAACACATATGCATAAGAAAACGTACAATTATGAATAAACAATATTGTAGGTCAACCTTCTGTAAACAAGTACCAATACCAAGTACATTAAGTGTGTCATATTGTCAGCTGAGTATTGGAGTGTGCTATCTCTATTTTTTGCGAATTCAAAATATACATTATCTCATTTCTTACAAAAAGTGGAGTTAGTACACTTTAATACTCAGCTGATGATATGTGGATTCAATGCTGTTAATCCATCTTCAATTTTAAATGGGTATAATACATTAAAATCTTTGTAAAATCACACAATCGGTGGGAATTATTTGTAGCTATTGTTGTTCAAAAATGTTGTTTTATATCTTGAGCTTACTGAAATATAGCAGAATCGGTGGGAATTCTTGTATATAGGGTTTCCTTCAGTTTCGGAAAGGATATAATTAAGATAGTGATAACGATTAATGTTTTTAAGTTTGTGAATACATAAATAAGTCTCATAAAGCTGGTGAAATCAAAATACATCATTAATGTATATGAAAACTTTAATTTTAACTGAATACACTAATAATAATAATTATACGAGGGTCATCCAGAAAGTAAGTACCAATCGCTTATAAAGAAAAAAACATCAATAAGCAAAAAATATTTATTGCAATATTTACAGAGATTCACTGGCTACTTCTCTACACAGTCGCCACCATTATTAAGGCATTTATCGTATCGCTGCACCAACATTTGTATGCCCGTGACATAGGACTCTGCCGCCAATGTCTGGAGTCATGAAATCACTCCTCAGCATAGTTGTGGAAATGTTTTTCTGCCAGAAATCGCTTCATGAGACAGAAGAGATGGAAGTCACTTGACATGAGGTCGGGGCTGTAGGGTGGATGGTCGAAGATCTCCCATCCAAACTGAAGCATCTGATTCCATGAGGTGTTGGCTGAATAGGGCCATTCCCTGTCGTGCAAAAGCACAGTGCCCCTTTTCACCATTACACGTCTGTTATTTTGGATCGACCTCCTCAGATTTTTCACCCATGTTTCTTCCCCAGAAACTCATTGTCGAGAAACTCATCAGGTCATCACTTTTCTCTGCGTACCACTGGCGGCAGAGTCCTATGATATGGGTGTACAATTGTTGGTACACCGCTAAGGTAAATGCCTCGATAACGGTGCCGAGTATGTAGAGAAGTAACCAATGAATCTCTATAAATATTGCAATAAATATTTCTTACTTATTAATGTTTTTGTTTTCTTTATCGGCAATCGGAACTTACTTTCTAGATGACCCTCGTATATTTATAACATATTGTGACACTTTTAAGGGAACATTCTCACTTCAGGATAGCGTACATGAAAAGTGGTCACTGAACTTTATAGTTCTTGTAAAATGAAGAAATCACATGCATAGTTAAATGAATGATACAGTACATGCAGGAAATGATCGATGCATGACCTTAAAATAGCAAAAGGATATCAACAACAACCTACACCACTCCCTAAAGTTTTGGTATGTATAATACATGACGAAACACGAAAACCTAGGAGATGGAAAAGAAGTATTTGATAAGTTATTGAATTAAGAATCCAATTAAAATTGCCATTTTATTACTTATTGTCCTTCATATGGATGAAAAAGTATTTTGCACTTTTAAATACAGTGAATGCAAAAGATGCTATTTTCAAAATTGTGTCTTGTATGTCTGTGAACAGCATAGCTTGAGAGCAAAATAATTATATAGAAAATAAATTTTATATGTATCTGAGTTAGATACCATCTGGGGATATGAAAAAGATTGGCAAATACTTTCTATTACTTTTACTAGCACTTTACGTTAAGAAAGTAACACATTTGTAGTTTGGAAATGGGACAGTGAGAATTTGTTCCTGAAGCTAAATCCTTCAATAGCAGCTAATATTTTTCATTTTGGTGTCATTAATTTCTTGTAACTCC
Source organism: Ectobius pallidus (assembly GCA_964059195.1). NCBI lineage: Eukaryota > Metazoa > Arthropoda > Insecta > Blattodea > Ectobiidae > Ectobius > Ectobius pallidus. Next base: position 107,238,790 of record CAXKWD010000007.1, on the reverse strand, counting down.
AACTCCAAGATGAGAATAATCCCTTGTCAGAGGTGTCAACTACTACATTGCCAAGGCTTCCTTCAAACGGAAGCCATGACATTACCCAGTCTCCTTCACTGTGTTAGGGAGAAGGAACAAAGTATTTATTATATGACATCACCGCAGCACTGGTTTAGATTTAAATCATACTGTCTAAATTAATGTACACGGAATCCTTACCTTTAAGATGATTTATGATGCTTGGAACAATGCAAGAGTAAGGAAATCACACACTGTTCAGCGGAAAGATTTTGGATACAGAAAAGGACTCAAATATGGAATACCAACATGTTTCATTCATTCATCTTTTTCCATACTTTTTTCTTCTCTCTTTCTTTTTTGTTAACCCTTTCACTGCTACAGCTGTATATATATGTCAGCGTGCATCACTGCTGACCATGCTACTGATGCATTTATGATCCACCATTTTGCATGCCAATAGACGAAGGAAATATTCAGTGAGAGGGATTCCAAGTTTGTCAACGAAAGTGTCATCCATTGTCTACATCCTGGCACATCCTGTTCTGTGAATTGGGCTGCCATCTGTAGCTAAATATTTCAGGCGATGTATTACACCATACATTGAAATATATATGGTAACTAAGACTGCTTTGATGATATGCATTCCCAGGGTTACTTGAATCAGTAAACTTAAAAAGAAATATGTGCTGGTGCTCTTGTTTCCGACAAAACTGACAAATTATTTGTGATTGTCCATTTATGGTTACAAAAAAAATTTTGCAAATTAACTCAGCACCACCATATTGCACAGTAAATAATATGTTAGCAGTGAAAAGATTAACGAGATTTTGTAGAGAAAGGCCAGCAGCCAAAAGCTTGGTGTTTGTAAAGGATTCAACTTGGTTTATAGCACTTAAAAGTTCTCTAATTTTACACTAGTCAAATGTAGTTAGCTAATTTTATTATTATTTATTTCTGTAATAATATGTGCAGTAGTATTAGGTTTTTTTGCCATGATAATAAAGTCCATGGGTTTGTACACAAAGATGCCACCTAAGTAAGGATTAAACAGCAATTAAAGCATGTTAGTATCCCACAGTTGCCATCTCTTCCATATGAATGAGATCAAAGCAAATGAACTTAATTTCTGAAGTAGTGGGTTGGTTGACAAGCTGTATAAAGGCTTGTTTAGTATTTTGATCTTTCTGAACTAGATGTCACAGTAAAATAGCCTCTTGCAGGGTTATCTGGTGACAAACATCAATGCTCGAAGCTAATAGGTGTCAGAGTATGCAAATGACTCTTCTTGAAATAGAATTTTTACAGAGTTTTTCTTATTCATGTGCAACTTTGTAGCTTTGTTTTACATTCAGTGCCCGCCACAGAAGGCTTGTTTGTTATGGAAATTTAAAAGTACAGACAGACACAGATACAAGAATGATGCATGGCCAATCCTTGTGACAGTGATGGAGATGAATGGACTTCTGGTGTGGTCCATGCATTTTTCTCTTTATGAATACTTGTTTTGCCCGCACCCCCACACTTTGTAACTGGGCTTGAGAAATAACATATTTTTTATCACCCTTTTGTGAAAGGAAACAGGAAATATGTTAGGGGAAAATCTGTCTTAAGCTGGAATTGAATTCTGGTCATCACTTGCATTGGGTCTTCAATTATAATTTCAGGTTTTGTCAGTCTCAAGCAGGTGCAATTTGTTTCAACTTAATTTGTGAACAATGGTATTGCATTAATATTACATTATTATATATTATATGAACTGTTGCATTCCAGTTCATACGTGCCAGGGTTCGTGTATCTACTGAACACTTAAAATGGATTCAAATTACTTCTTTCTGAAATATGTTTATCATTATCATCGTTGAAGAACTTAATAAAATGCAAGTGAAGAAGACTTAAATTTAAAGTGCTGCATTTAGCTTTATGGGAAATCTCATAAAGTCTCCTCTAATATCTACTATTCTCAACATGTAACTTTTAATTAACTTATGTATAATAGTTTTTCTTGACTTTATTCAGTATTTTAAATTATGTATTGCTAATGTATTGACCTGTCCGATATTATGCAGATGATCTAAGGATGAAATTAAAAAAAATAATGACCTGATAAAAAAAACGAGATGTTGATTAAAATAACATTTTTTTAAAACGTTCATTATTAGGGTTCCTAAAATGAAATTACTGTATTCTTCTCAAATATCATGACAAAGTGTAGACAAATTCTTATGACCTATTCTGATCTTCGTACAACTTTTTTTTTTTTTTGACAAAGAAGCTACATACGATTACTTCAGTTGGTTTCATTTTTTTGATTGAGCTTATTAATGTTGGGTATTGAAATCATAGGGTCAAAACTCGTCTCTCCTGCCATCAAAATTACATAATTTTTTTTTTGTTTTTTTTGTTTTTTAGTTCTTTTAGCTTTTTAACTATTGTACATACAACAAATTTTCACTGTTATAATCGTATTCTTATTGCCTTTCAATAACTGACTCCTATTTCTTATTTAACAATCTGTTTTAATATCTAATAAGATTTTCCTTATAGTCATAGACACAGATTAACTTTATAAAGGATTTACAAATAAAAATTGAAAATTTAAACATTTCCAGAATAAATTGGTTTTCAAATGAAATCTAGGTTTAGTTTTTTTTTTTTTATTTGCACCTTATGGGAATGTCAGATCTAGTACATGTAAGATTTAAATACAGAACATTTGATCATTTGAACAGTTAAAAATGTCACCATAATAAATTAATTTAACACAACAGTTGAGCTAAGGTAGAGTGTAATACATAATGCTAAGGTAATGTCATGTTTTTCTTGAATATTCTTGGAAATCTAAAGAACCTTTATGCTCTTCACTTACATTTATATACCTTATTATGTGTGGAATGTATAATGTATTCTTACTTTCTTTCAGTGTTGCTGGGTGGAGTTGGTTCATGTCTTCGCATCTATTACTGGGTAAGTGAGATCATACAACTGTATATTTTATAAATTGTCATGTAAAGAACTTTTTTACGATACCACTGTTTGTGTATACATATAAATAATTGAGACATAGTATGTTATCTTAGATTCTGGTCTGGTTTTTATGCACATGCAGTTTATGCATGATACTAACATTCTTAGAGCCAAAAATGTATGCCTCAGGGTTGATGCAAAATATGTAGGTATGTTATAGACACACATGGGAAATGCTGCACCGTAATATAAATTGTCATGAGAAGGGCCCGGATTTTTAGGCTTTTATAAAAAGTATTTTAGCCTTTTATTTTCGTGGAATAGCTCTTTTTAGGCTTTAAAAAAACAATTTTAGCCATCTTAATAAAACATACAATGAACACTAATATTAACACCAAAAATTGTATTATAATTTTGACACAGTTATTCTAGTTTTCTAGTTTTAAGTAGACTTGCGTGTCACGAATTTGTTCTTTAATATACTTCTCTTTCGTTGGTTGCAACGGTCAGTAATCATTCTGAACATAGCCAGTCTCTCAATATTTCTAAAGACACTGTTGTTAAAATATGTATTAGGGTTTTAGAAGATTCGCTATTTTTATTGCACAATCATTTATATGGTACTTAGAATTCTTATGTTCCGTTTCAATTCAGTTCATGTTACTATATAATGTATGATTCTTTTTCTTTGTTTATTCTGGATCTGTATGGTCACCTGGATTGCCAGGCAGATGACTTGAATAAAGTATTTCTCTCTCTATTATTATTATTGTTATTATTTTTATTGAATCTCTGTTTTATTTTAAAGTTGAAACGGCATTGGAATAGTTTCAGATTTTGAAGTATTGCAGATGGCTCAAGTTTCACATCTTGTCATGCAGGGGAATCCTAAGGGTTTTAGGGGCCCAGAAAATATGCAAATGAATGAAATATTTGAATGAAACATTTTAATTTTGCTAATTCTTAATTTGTGATGATAGTGCAAAACATATGTTTTACATTACAACAATCAACTTGCTTGTTTCAACAATAGGTGCAGTAATTCATGCTCAATCTTACATACCCATATGTGTAGAATGTTGTTATTCCCTCTCCCTTCAACATTCATGTTATAATCATTTGGTCATTTTATTGGAAAAGTAAAAGGTAAAAATCTTGTGGCATAATAATGTCTAGCGTGTCCAAGGGAAGACATGGTCTTATGCTAGCTACTGATACTGAAACTTAAAATATGAATGCTATAGCTGTTGTTGATGAGTTCCTGCCTATGAAATAAGATGCTATGGAAAAATGAGAGTATTGTTAATTTTGGTGAATCTATATTGGTTACTGGGTATTTTATTTTTATAATGTTATGTCGGTACACATTCAGTGCTTGAATAATAGTAACATAACTGAACTGTAATATAACTGGAGGATTTTGAGGAGGAGCATATAAGTTGTTGGTTTAACCATTGTACAAAACTGATCTGTGTCTGTACTGTACTTAAAAGAAGGGAAATGAACTTTTCCAAATTTTTAAATGCCAATTCCATAATGAAATCACTGATAATAAATTTATCAAATTTTTATCTAATATTTTGTTTAAATATAGATTTTGAAAATGAAACCAGATAAAAATCTCTATATTTGGCATGGTGGTAACATGAGCAGCACCTATTAGCCTGAGCATGAGGTTCTAAGGTGAGAAAATTAGTATCTATGCCTTATCGTCATGTTTCTTGCCACGTCTGCTGGAACATTTGCACTTCTTGACCACCTTTACATGATAAATTCGTCTGGAGCCATCTTTGCAGATGAGCTTGATTCTCTTCTTTTCTGGTGTTCCATCTGTGCAGAACCTTTTGACAGGTGTAGTTGCATTGTATGGTATGATACACCAGTCGGGACAGACAACTTCATTTAGGGGGCGTGGTGTAGTGCATTGGCCATCTGAAATATAGCGTTTGGATCGTAGCTCGGGGCATCCCATTTCCAGCCCTGAAAATGAACACAAAAAATATGTATTGCCTGTGGTTAAATAACTTTAACAAATAACATAAGTCACGTAATTTTGCCAGGTGTTCTCATGACTATATATATTGTTTTACAGTGTTCATATACGGCTTTGAAAGTTGCAATAACAGTTAGCTTTGACAAATAACACTACCCACATTTTCCTTCACATATGCTTATCAAACTATACCTTTGTTCTTCCACAAACCCTACTTAATGAATCGATCTGGAGCTTAACTCGGAAATCGATAACAAAAATAACTTATTTTCTGCATGTCATAATTGCAATTATCACTGATTAAACAAAAGCATTCTGGCACTTTGTTACATCAGTTTACTGGTACCTGATTTAATTTTTTTATTGTAAGACAGAGGCATAACGAGGGGGTTTTGGGGGTTTGAACCCCTCCCCCCCCATTGATTAAAAAAAGGAAAATTGTACAATTTTTTTAAGTCTGCTTATAAATTACTTAATACTAGTATAAAGCATGGGAAGCTTAAAGCTCGTTATTGTGCATCTTAATTTTTTAAATTTTCCAGGGGAGGACCCCCGAACCCCCCTCTCCCTGGGGGGTATTTCATTATGGTGTTCTGTATCAAGGAATAATTCCAAAGAGGAGAATTGCCCTATCCTGCCCCTCCTTCCAGAAGCAAATCTTTGTGGCAAAAATAAAGTTCAGTCAAACCTCTGTATACCGAAGTTTGATGTAATAATAAATCTGCGTTTAGTGATATTTTTCTTTGGTCCTGGCAAAATTGCTATCGTACTAACTTTAATTTCACTCACTACAAAAATGAAGTTATTTTAGAAAGAACCTTTTACAATAATACTTTGATGTGAACTGTATCTAAGCTCTGCTGATGGTAGCAAATTCTTGTCTTTCTTAGCCACTGTTTATTGTTTTCTGCAGGCCTGGTAAGTGTTACTTTTCTTACAAATTTTACAAGAAAAAGGGTCAGTGCTGCGTATGAACTACAGAGTTAAAGCAATTTTTCTAGCAATTTATCAATAGTTATGACCACCGTTCATTTGAAATCCTTAAGTTTGAAAACAAAATTAGCACTCTTTAATGATCTGGATTGGTGGCTAATTGTTGCTTTGTTGCATACCTGCTTCTTGAATTATCCTGTAGATCAGTTTTCTGCAAGCAGTCTTCCTAATGTGATTTATCACAGCCCCTCAACGGTATTAAAATACATTGAGTTCGATCAATAAAACAAATAAAATGGACTTGGTACCAGCAATTAAAAAATATTTTATTGTTTGCCTAAGCCTTTTGACATGTTTCCACCATCTTCAGGGTATCTTCATTTGCTGGCTTGGATGCATCAATAATCAAAACCTAAATCTACATTGTCTTGTAGCTTGTCACAGTTATAAAAATTAAAATCTTTAAAAGTTTTACTAAAACATTAGCACTGAAACATCTTCCAGTTACATCTTTTTCTTGAGGCTTCTACATTGTGTATCTGCTGAGTATGATTCTTCAATATATCATACACTCTATCGTTATATATAGACTTCGGACTTTTAGGTCGCTAAAAATGCTGTTTTAGGTACCTAAAATAGGCTCTAAAAATTGGAAAATAGGCTCTAAAAATCACAAAATAGTCTCTTATAAAATCGTTAAGTTGCCAATTTTCTGAAATATCTCAATTGCAGTACAGAATATTATATTTATTGAAGTCACCATTAATCAATAATCATGATAAAACATAGATTTAGGCCTATGGCACACAGAATTATATAGACCTATTACTAGGGCCTGTATTACTACCATAACAGTGAAAACCTAATCCCTGCACCCAGAAGCTACTCACGCTAGCATATTCAACCCCTTGTATCCCTCAGTGATTTAGAGAACTACTTTTTTTTTAACGGATTTGGGAGTCGGTAGAAAAAAATACTTTTTCTTGGAAATTCCAAGGAATTTATCTACTGGAGACGAAACATTCCTTACTATTTAACCATGTCATAAATGTGTCATGTACTGCACATTCCTAGCTAAAAATTTAGTACGAACTGAAAATAAATGCTAGAATTTATAACAAAAAGTAACTTACAAAGTTTAGAATGAATTTTTTTAGACAGTGAAGCTTTACTAATTATTCAAAAGTAGTCAAACGTTTAAAACAGTGAGCTAAAAGTGTTTTAAACATTTTACTACTTTTGAATAAAAAATAACTTATTTTGAACTTTAGAGGAAAAACAAGCAAAAAGACAATATTAGGCTCTAACGTAAAAATAGGCTGTTTTAGGTCCTATAAAAGTATCAGTTTTAGGCATAGTCACTTATGAAACATGCATATACAAGTTTTCGTCCATATATCACTTAAGGATTAAAATAGGTTTTTACCTAAAATCCGAAGTCTAGTTAAATGGCTGTATATACCGATATACGGTACAGTTTTATTATGATAGTCAAATATTTATAGAAGTTGGTATAGGTCTGAATTTAATAGCACTGTATATACATTTGATATAGTACTGTAATTCTGACATGAATGGAAAACAAATACTGGTACATGTCTGGCAACTAGTGAATGTGCATTGAATACAGAATGCTAATTAAAGCATAAACTGACATATGGCTTATGGTTTATTGGCTGTTTTTGTAAACACTTTGTTTTGTTGTTACGGTATTGATTTAAAATGAAGCATGGTTTCTTTTTAACTTTTATTGCTGTTTATAAAATTGTTTATCTTTTAATCACTCACACAAATGAGAGTTCTTTATTAAGTTGTTTTCTTCACATGCACATACACTATATTATATATTTTCAAGCTAGTTACATTCAGCAGTGTACTTAACCATTTCAGAGCTGAGTTTATATAGTGTATTAATGTAATTTGGCATATTTCGTCATCATCATCATCATCATCATTGTCTTCAAGGATTGGATCTATTAGCCCGTTCCGTCTCACAATTGTTCATGCCATCTTTTTTGTGGTCGGCCTACATTTCTTCTTCCTCTTGGTGTATAATACAAAGCAGCTTTTACTATTCTGGTATTTGGCATTCGAAGGATGTGTTCTCTCCAATTCATTCTGTATTTTTCTATTAATGTAATAACTGGTTCTATGTTCAATTCCTATCTAATATCAATACTTCTTCTGTGATCTAATAAAGTATTTCCTACTACATAGCAAAGAAATCTCATTTCTGATGCTTCAATGCATCTTAGTTGGTCAGAAGTCAGTGTCCAACTTTCACATCCATATAATAAGAGTGGTAAGGCTATTACTTTATATCATTTTAATAATGTTTCTCTTCTTACATTATGTTTTAGTGTTTGTTGTTAGTACCACAGAAGTGTCGAAATCTGTTTAATTTTATTTCAACATCTTGTGAATTTCTATAGCCTAAAGTGTATCCTAAATATTTAAATTCACTTATTTGTTCTATAATTTTTCCATTTATAACAATTTTAGTTCTTGTCCTTGGAATGCCATCGCTTTATTTTTCTCTGTTGATATTTTCATACCATATTGAATGAAGTAAAATCATCACTGTGCTCTAACTTTGAAATACAAGAGGAACATTTCAGTGAAATTGTAACAATTACAATTACAAATTACAAGTAGAAATTACATTTAAAAAAAAAGTATTTATTCCAAGTAAATGGGACCAAAAAAAAGGAATTGTTACTATAATCCGATTACTTTTACTCAATTACTTCCCATCACTTATGGTACTTATGCATCACTGTAAAAACTGCATAAAGGTGAAGAAATAGTTATAATAGGTTAATGCTTTATCTTAAATATGAAGATATTTATTCACACATTAAAATGGTTATCCACGGAAACCAGTTACTTTTATGGTTGATCTCAAACTTATAACCCACTAGTGACTTTAATTGATGAATGCTTATATAAAATATAAATTTAGCTCTGAAAGGGTTAAGATGAATAAAATAAACATTCATTTTTAATTGCAGATAGTATACAAGCATTCACAGTGGTCGTGATCGTACATAAAGTTGTAAGTTGTTGTTGGTTGGTAATGCAATAGAATTGAAAGTAACAGACCTGTGCAAATGCCTTGTTTCATATGAAGGATGTCTGTTATTTAAAATTTATTGACGTCTTTCATGAATCTTTTTATTTGGTTCATTTTTTTATATTAATCAAATCTGAGATTCAAATGAAATATCAGGATGTTAGACTTAATTATTGGTACCGCTCCTTTTGTTTATATCTTGGAGTTCTAACAAGTTCAGTAATTGTATTTATTGACCTTCTGTTTCTTGTTACGAGTACGTGTTTGTCTTTTTACTTGTACTCTGCATGCTTAAGCTGTCGGTAATGAACTTCTATTTTCTTGTTTGCTTAGTCCTGCTGCTTTTCTCTTTTTATGGGTTTTCCCAATAGTTTAGGCCTACTGGTCCTCATACTAATACATTTTTTAGTTGAGTAGTTTTAAAATTAAATGTGATTGATATTTAAATACTACAGACAGCCCTTAAAAGGAATTTCCGTTTCATCTCTGTTGAATATGAATATGAATATGGTACATCCGGTACCGTAATATATTTACTGTTGTTTACTATTTCACTGTATTTTTATCTTAGTTGGGTTTGTCATAGAATCACCTAGGATTAAATTATTATAGATTTAAATCCAATGCCATTGGTTCTAATACGAGAGATTAATAATTGCCCAACAACAATGCTAGTAATAACAATTATAATAACAATGGTTATGAAGATGAAAGTAATTGTGATAACTTTTACTATTACATCACTACCTTTATGTGGAACAATAACATGTAGGAATTTATTCGAAATTTGTCGTTCATTGTGCTTAATTTGGATTAACATGTACTGGTACCCATCCTTTACAGTCGAATGCATGGAAACATTCTGATGCTTCTGGCTTCTTCAAGTGTTTTTCTTTATTTAAAGTTGACATTGAATCTTAACTGTGTTCCACACCAGCCCGGGCTGAGCCAATCTCTTATTTGTTTGAAATCTATCCGAACACACACATTAGCCTATGAACAACGCTCAGGCCTAGGTGAGCGGCGAAATGAGGCTGGAGTATGAGCATATTTCATTTGAGCAGCTAAAAAGCGTGCCTGACAAGGAATGTTCACACCAGAGCCTGAATGAGCCTGACACGTATTGGTTTAATGTCAAAAGTCTGTCACTTAAACATTAACCTATGAACACAGGTCGGTTTCACGGTTCAGGAGCGAAGGCGGGAGGGGAATAAGACAAACATTAAGTAGGATTAGTCTTTGCTGCGTATCTTCCAACGCGAATAAAGATAGGCGCCAGGGGTGGGGAGTGGGTCTGGCAGAGCCGGTTATATATTCCCTCACATCATATCAGAAAAATTCCGTGCGCCTGACTGTACAAAGTTTATCCAGTCCATCCATGTTCTCAAGTTCTCTTGAGTGAGAAGTACAAAATTATATTTAAATCCATTTGTCTGGTTAATTACGTAAAATATCTTCCAAATGTTGTTCACTAGAGTTGCTTTTTTTTTTATTATTTTTATTTTATTTATTATTTTCTTTATTTTTATTTTTTTTTGAATTTTTTAAACTTCATCAAGGAAAAGGTTTGACCACACCAAATACAGACTTGACCGCGGAACGGGGACGAAGCTAGGGGCAACCAACGGGGGCAGGACGGTGCACAAAAATAGGCTACGTTTAAAAATATGACATATTTTAATTCCTGAACTAATATCTGCTTAAAGGCTCTGTCAGATTAAATTTCAAGTATTGTTAATTTCAAACATTAAGTTCTCAAAATAAGTGAGCAGAAAATCAGAATGGCTTAAGAGAATATTATAGGAGAAAAATTCCTCCGACACTGGGATTTGAACCCAGGACCTTTGGCTATTCGCGCCAATGCTCTACCAACTGAGATAAGCCGGAGTTCAATTCACAGCGCCAGATGGAACCTCTCTCCTATGACTGAGGGACAGAGGTTCCATCTGGCGTTGTGAATTGAACTCCGGCTTAGCTCAGTTGGTAGAGCATTGGCGCGAATAGCCAAAGGTCCTGGGTTCAAGTCCCAGTGTCGGAGGAATTTTTCTCCTATAATATTCTCATGTAATGTCCAACAGAGACAATAATCTGTGGTTCATGAAAGCTTATATATCTATCTGAATGGCTTAGCTTGATCAGTTATCCAGGTAGCCTACCCTCTGTAGAAATTCCCCATTTCATTGCGATGACATCACCTTTGCGCAGCGCAGCACAGCAGCTTAGCAGTCAGTCAGTTGTAGCGCGTACTCTCGCAGCATGGCTACTTTAATGCAGTGAATTGTGTTCGTTGTAATAAATATGACTGTGCATTGTGTTTTTGGGTAGAGTAATCGTTCTGAACAATGCTAGAGCAGTAATGTAAGTTTTCATAAATTCTCTAGTACAGAAAGATCACGGTAATGATATGCATGGTTAAAAAAGACGTTAAAAAGCAAGTTTTCATACGTATGCTCTGTTAATTTTACTGAAGACGACTATTAAAATCACTCATATTAACAATTCAAATGCGGGTAGTTAATGGAAAAGAATGCTGTTTCTTCTCTGAATGTGAGGGAATACCATTGTATTATATACAGTAGCCTACATTCTTTTTTGATCGGCGCACATGGAGCTTAGGTTAGAACAGAGATCTTTTGGCGGTCCGCAAGCAAATACTACAATTGCTTAAGTTTTGATGGCCTGCAAAGAAACACTAGTTTTAACTTAAAATAAAACATAGTATTCTCTAGGCTTTTCTCCAGAGTGAATATCGTGAAGACAAAACTGAGGAACAGACTTTCCGACGTTCACTTAGAAACTGCATTCGAATTTTTTCTTCCAACATAGAAGCCAGTTTTTACAATTTAGTGACACAGAACAATATCAGGTCTCGCATTAAGTCCAAGAATGATACTGTACTTCGTGTTATTAATTAACATTGCAAAGTGGAAGACAAAATATAAAACACGCACATGTTTAATGATAAGTAATCCTTATAGTTATTGTAATATAAGAATATTATAGGAGAAAAATTCCTCCAACACTGCGACTTGAACCCAGGGCCTTTGGCTATTTGCGCCAATGCTCTACCAACTGAGCTAAGCCGGAGTTCAATTCACAGCGCCAGATGGAACCTCTATCCTGGGGCAATTAGTCATAGGAGAGAGGTTCCATCTGGCGCTGTGAATTGAACCCCGGCTTAGCTTAGTTGGTAGAGCATTGGCGCGAATAGCCAAAGATCCTGGGTTCAAGTCCCAGTGTCGGAGGAATTTTTCTCCTATAATATTCTCATGTAATGTCCAACAGAGACAATAATAATCTGAGGTTCATGAATGCTTATATATCTATATTGTAATATAGTTATGATATATTAATTTTGTATTACGTAAGCGTCTTGTTATTAATAAATCAATGCATTCCGCTAGTCTTTCGGTAAAAGGAAAATGATCCTTTAGTTAAAAAAGGTTGAAGACTACTGGGTTAGAGATTCCCATTGCACTGCGATCACATCTTTGTCCAGCACAGCAACCTAACATAAAGTCGTAGCGCTCAGCTCTCGCAGTGTGGTTACCTATTCCAATGTATTGTGTTCATTATTGTAATAATCATGACTGTGTTGTATTTTTGGGTTCAGTAATCGTTCTGAACATAGCCAGAACGGTAACGTAATATTTAATAGATTCCCTAGTAGAGAAAGAGCACGATAAGTTTATGCATGGTTTGAAAAATAATCACGAAAACATTATTCCAAGCAAGTTATCTCACGTACAGTATTCGCTGTCCATTTTACTGAAGAGGATTTTGAACATTATTAAAATTTTGACCAATTTAATTGCTATTCAGTATGAAATGGAACATGGAATATACAGGTATTTTGAAGAAAGTGAGAATTATTGTAACAGTTCGACTTAACAGACAATTCGTCAGCAATACTAACAACGTCTGTATGGGCTAGGCTGACATCTTCACTAGCAACGCACACTGGTAGAGTACGATTACTTCCACAAAGTCTCTGGGTTTTTACGTATATACCTTAGGAGCGAGTCTCACCGTTCGTAGAGTTCCTGCCTAGGGGAGGTAGCTGCACCCTGATTGGCTCAGCTCTTCTATCCCACTCCACGTGTTGTCTGTCTCTGTCTCTGTCTCGCTGAGGCATTATTCCTCCACTCAACTATTATATTTTCTACGACTGCCAACGTGCTGCATGATCTTCACTCTGTGCTCAACAGTAGCTCACTGATCTTACGCGCAGCGAATCCGCGCAAGCTGGTAACGAGACGTAACGAGAAGCTCGCTGGCTGGGTTAGTCTTCAAGGCCAGAGACTTTGTGGAAGTAATCCTACTCTATCAGCAGGTTATAAACAGCATACAAAAATGCGCTTTTTGTGTTTTTTCCAGTTACATTTCTAAAAAAGAATAGCTAATGATATAAGTAGGTGTTTCGGAACCGGACAGAGCCTTTAATTCTTCTGTTTTATGTAGAGTCGCAACCTTGATGTCAATATTTGATCAACAATTAAATTTTTAAAAGTTCTTTCTTTCTCATCGTGGCGTGGATCATATTGTGATTTCTTGTTTCACATTCCAGCATACACTAATGTTACATAGTTACATATAAATTGCCTCTGATCACATTTTCTCCATGGATATATATGTAAGTATTCCTGAACCACAGATTATTGTCTCTGTTAGACATTACATGAGAATATTATAGGAGAAAAATTCCTCCGACACTGGGACTTGAACCCAGGACCTCTGGCTATTCGCACCAATGTTCTACCAACTGAGCCAAGCCGGAGTTCAATTAACAGCGCCAGATGGAACCTTCCTCCTATGATTACAGTACTGCATAATTATGACATAACTTGTCTGTCAGTGAGGTAGACCATTAAGGGCATTTAATCATAGGAGGAAGGTTCCATCTGGCGCTGTAAATTGTACTCTGGTTTAGCTCAGTTGGTAGAGCATTGGCGCGAATAGCCAAAGGTCCTGGGTTCAAGTCCCAGTGTCGGAGGAATTTTTTCCTATAATATTCACATTTACTCCAGGTAGAGAGAGTACTGTAATTTGATGTAGAGTTTTTAATCCAACACCTATTAGGCCTACGTGTTTTGAAATCCTATTAGTGAAAAAATATTATTTTCAAAGTCTTTTTCCTCTGTCTCTGTATGTGTGTCTTTCTGACAACTTTCTTCTGGCACTAACAACTTTTCATTTTTTATATTACATATATATATATATATAAATATATAATAATAATAATAATAATAATAATAATAATAATAATAATAATTATTATTATTATTATTATTATTATTATTATTATTAAATAACTATTTTCTTGCAAACTGATTTAAACGTTGTACTCCGCTTATACCAAGACTTGAAACCTTTTATTTTACATATCATTTCATACAGATTGTCTGAAGAGGCCGGTCTCCTTAGCCGCGGTAGCTAGTGCGTTCTGCCTTGGAGCCGTGGTGAAGGAGGCTGTGGGTTCGAGTCCCGCCTCGAGCATGGGTGTTTATGTATATAATAAGGAAAAAAGGTAAACGAGGAAAACAATACGGTAAAAAAGATAAAGTAATAAGGAAAATTGGCATATGGCCGGCTAAATTAAAAAAAAAAAAAGAGCAATATGCTAGCTATCTCTACCACGAACTCAGACCTTTAGTCCCCTTTTACCTCACAAACAGTACGGTTTTGCGTGAGGCTGTATTAATTCAATGTGAACACACAGCACGGCCACCTACTGTAAGGAAAAATGTCATTATGTTTCACCTAAGATGTTTTATAGTCCAACTGTTTTTGATCTCTTGTTATGGTGAGCTTGTCATGAAAACTGGTAAGAGTTCGGACCCGGAGCTTCCTATACTTATAATGTTAAATGTAAGGAACATTTTTTCCTGAACTATTAGTCCAATCAATTTGAAATTTTTACAGTGGAAAGGTTCATATTTTTAGGGCCTTCTCTCATAAGGATTTGTATAGATATGCATTTTTACTTACAAAAAAAAAAAATTCTTTGCAAAGAATTTGTTTAAAATTTTTTAAATTATATTTTACAACCTAAAATATTTCATTAATAAGCTATCACAAAATGAATATGGTAAAAAATGTACATTAGCACTATATAGAAGCCCTGAAAATTTCAAGTCTCTAGCTTTAATAGTTTAGAAGAAATTGTTCCTTATATAGTGAAAAATACTTTCGGGAATTGAGGTTCAAAGTTTCAGCTGCGTATCAGTACAATCCTGGACGGCGAATGTTTAAAACAAATAGGATGAATCCACTTAGAAACAAGATACAGACAAGATAATTATACCTTATTAAAAAGGAAACTTTCTAATATTTTAATTGATAAAAAATTAAAAATGCATAATTTCATAATATCTGACCTTCTGGGTTCCCTTCGATGCTTGTGGAGTGGTATGAAAGTTCTGATATGCACAATCTGTTTACATGCATTGTCCACGCGTCGCCACTGACATGGGAATTCTCACAAGCCTTCACTGACATGAGAACTGATTGGTTCTCACGTTTATACGACCTGGTGACCTGAAACAGGCTTGTGGTTGGTCAGGATTTCATCTCTGCCAAATTTGGAATTGGAACTATTTCAAGCTGTCTGCCCTTTGCTTTCCGTATCACCAGACGGATTGTTGCGTCTACCTGTCTTTGTGAATACCCATGACATTTGGCAAATACGTATCTCATGCCTGTAGATAAACTACCTCATTGTTATTGGGCGATGTGTGTGTCCTGTCAGAAATTTACGACCGATTCAAGACAAGGGCATCTACTAGCTTGACGTTTTGATAGTTCAATTGTGAGAGCTGGTTTACTTGCTCCTGACGGCAGGGCTGCCGAAATTAATTTCTTTTACATGACCACTTCCGATATCGGTGGCCCCAGTATTGTTTTTAGGTACAGGGTTCTTTTAAAATAGCCTATTATGATGTTTTATGAAGTTTCCAGTCCATCGCTTCTCTCACGCAGCGGGCCCGGGTTCAAATCCCGGTCGGGACAAGTTACCTACAGTACTTTTCAAATGAGGAGTCTTTTCCTTCACCGCCAATCACGTGTACGGGCTAAAAGACTGCCGCTAGCAATGAGAGTCTTCCCTCCGTCTCGCCGTCTCTGATTGGACCGCGTATCTATGCAGTTGAAGGATATAGGACTTGTCATCTGCAAAGCACCTTAGGTGTGTTTTTTCCGGGGTTTTTCAACTTAGGCCCTTGTGGTCTCCGGATATCATCTGGCCGTCATTATCATCTTCATCCCATCCTCGCCTTGTTTGGAATGATTGTGTGTGTGAATGGTGTGTCTCGTCCAATATGTTCGTGTTGTCTCGGAGGTGGCCCCGGCATTGGGTTGATCACTCATCCGGGGAGACCCTCCATGTCCTTGTCTGGTCAAAAAAGTATGTATGTGATCCAAAGATAATCCATCTCCCGACAGCTCGCGGCCCTGTAAGGCCCGGGCGGCTTGGGTAGCTTAAATGTCCTTAAAAGGGAGCGGTGAAACTCATGTAAAGATAGATAGATGATGTTTCCATCCACCAACAAGTTTGCATATGAGCGTAGTTTTACGGTTGATGCCTTTCCCTACAGGCCTCCAACGATACTTCTTTAACCAGCATGATTCTACAGTTCATTCTCTCAAGTCCTATTCAGGGATCTGATTATTGGAAATCATAAGTAGACTACGGATTTTAGGTAAAAACCTATTTTAATCCTTAAGTGATATATGGACTAAAATTTGTGTATGCATGTTTCATAAGTGACTATGCCTAAATTTGATACTTTTATAGGACCTAAAACAGCCTATTTTTACGTTAGAGCCTAATATTGCCTTTTTGCTTGTTTCTCCTCTAAAGTTCAAAATAAATCATTTTTTGTTATAAATTCTTGCATTTATTTTCAGTTCATACTTATTTTTAGCTCGGAATGTGCAGTACATGACACATTATTGACGTGGTTAAATAGTAGCCCAATTAGGTAATGTTTTGTCTTCAGTGGAAAAATTCCTTGGAATTCCCAAGAAAATGTAGTGTTTTTCTCCCGACTCCCACATCCAGTAAAAAAAAAAAAAAAAAAGTAGTAGGCTACTCTGTATCACTGAGAGATACAAGGGGTTGAATATGGTAGTATGATATGCGTAGCTTCTGGGCCCTAGTAATAGGTCTATATTATTCTGTGTACCATAGGCCTATATCTGTGTTTTATCATGATTATTGATTAATGGTGACTTCAATACACATAATATTCTGCATTGCAATTGAGATATTTCAGAAAATGGCAACTTAACGATTTTATAAGAGACTATTTTACGATTTTTAGAACCTATTTTCCAGTTTTAGAGCCTATTTTCCAGTTTTTAGAGCCTATTTTAGGTGCCTAAAACAGCATTTTTAGCGACCTAAAAGTCCGAAGTCTAATCATAAGTTTGAAAATAAAATTAGCGGTCTCAAATGATTTTAATATGGTTAATTATTTTTCGCTTGTTTGCATGTCTGCTCCTTGAAATATCCTGTAGATCACTCAGTTTCTACATGCAGCTTTCCTAATATGTAGTATAACAAGCAATCCGGTAGGGCCCATAGATATCGTTATACGGAGGTTTGACTCCGTATAACAGGATGTACCCGACTTAGCGTTAGATGTAAATATTAAGACAGAAGATATTTCTTACAATGACAACATTATAAAACTCCGTATTGCAAAGAGCGCGGATTCAGTCATTTCAACCTGATGCAAAGCTTTATTGTTCACGAGGCAAGACTGAGTTTCTACAAACGGTGGGTGACTTATAACTACCCTTCAGAGTTTTTTTTTTTTTTTTTTTTTTTTTTTAGAAAAAAACATGTTTCAAATAATGGTTTTAACTCTTAGTATAAGCACCTCATGTACTAAATTTAAATGAAATCGTTGAGCCGTTTTTGAGAAAATCACGAAAAACGAAATTTTCTTCATCTAAAGTGGCATTAAAATAAAAACAATCTTCTTGTCACATCCTCAGAAGGTACCTAACCCAAATACAAAATTTTGTACTGTTTGATTTTTTGTTTCGGAGCTAGGCTGTTCACGGACACATAGAAATGTTTCTGAAAATAATGTTTTTGGATTCATTGGTCTCAAAAGTGTATTTATGTTAAAAACTCATCTTCAGATTTCGGGGTCGAAGACAATACTTCCTCTACCTATTGTACCTATGGTATGTGCAGAGGAAGTAGAAATACAAATTGATATCTCGTATACTGCTAAGTAATGGGGTACGCCGCAGCGTAGTGGTTGAGGCGCTTCGCTACAAATCGGAAGGTCGCGGGTTCGACTGCCGATGAGGTCGGAGTTTTTCAATTGGCCTAATCCTTCTGGTGACACTATGGCCCTGGGGTCGACTCAGTCTCTAACAGAAATGAGTACCAGGAGCAATCCTGGGAGCAGCGGCGTAATTACGGGGTGGCAAGGAGTGGCAGTTGCCACTCCAGAATTCCCAAACCCCTCCCTTTGCCATCCCAAAAAAGTTTTAAAATGCTTAAACTACATCATTTTGAGGCCAAATTAAAAAAAAAAATGTCCATACCCCCAGACCCCCCGGCAGATCTTGCCACCCCAGTTAAAAAGCTGAAATTACGCCCATGCCTGGGGCGGTGCTTAAGGCTCACAACCTTACCACCTTCATGTGCCGAATGTCCAAAATCTGGGAACCTCAACCTCCTCTAACCCTCTGGGCCTTCATGGCCTGTATAAGGATTACTTTAATTTACTTTATATAGCTAATTCCTCTGCCCTCTCTCGGAAAATAAGCGTAACAAAATTCAAATAGGTATCAGAAACCTCCAATTGGAGTCCCTTCGCCCCTACACTGGAGATATAGGACACAGAGAGAGAGAGAGAGAGAGAGAGAGAGAGAGAGCTAATTAATAATGAAATTATAAAGTAATAAACCATACATTCTTTTAGCATAAAAATGAGATGCGGATGAGCAAAATAAAAAGTAGGCTAGTAGAAGTTCTAATCATAACTTGTTGTATAAACTGCATTTACGAGTAGGTAACTGTAAATTAAGAGTAGCGAAATCCAGTTGAGTGTTTGCGGTCTGGGAGAGAGACTGTTGCATGCACTCAGATTGAGATCTATTGTCACAAACACTTATCGATACACAATAAATATCGATATCAAACGTGTTTTCCGGCTCGTTACCATACTCTGTCGTGACGTGATGCGTGCGAGCATAAAGGGCTCATGCTTTCAGCAGCGTGTTACTTGCTTGTGTCATTATTGCATTTACCTGGACCCAGATCCTTGATTTGCATTTCAAAAAACATAAACATCACAAGTAAAAATTAAACACCATGTTAACCTTACTTTTAAACAACCAGGTGCACTCCAAACAGGTTCACCAACCACAGAATTTTTAACAAAGAAGTTTAGGAGACCTTAGTGGTCCTGAGCTAATGAATTCGTATTCGCCTCGTTTGTTACTTTTTTGTGTACGACGTCCCCCTTATTTATATAAGCAGTATAATTCAGTCATATGCAGAGTGGCCTTTTAAAAATAACACCTACACCTAGTTATCTCTTAGGTGTGAAATATTATGCAATTTAAACAACTTTATTAAATAAGATACGATTTATTGCATTCCATGGATTTTAAATACATGTCATTAGACAATTTTTATACAAAATAAACGGAATTTAGCAGAAATATTATCAGGCCGTTATTAAGTGATTAGTAGACTTCGCATTTTAGGCTGTTAGAAGTTAAATTTTAGGCATCTAAAATAGGCTGAATAAAACAGTGAAATAGGTCTTATAAAACTGAAAATAGACTGTGAATTTATTATAGCCTATGTACTTACCTTTCAACAGTTTCATATCTCTCTCAAAATCAATAAATTAAACTTATAGCCTACCTAGAATTATAACTAATAAGTATTAAGTGTCTTCTTATGAAACATTATCTTTTTGATGAGCATATTGGCTATTTTACATAAAGATTAGTTCATTTTAACATTCCATTATTTCACTTGCAATATACAGCCAAGCATTATTACTTATGACTAAGTATGTAAATACTAATTAATATGAGTCTAGATTTTCAGGAACAAAATAGGGTTTTACCCAAAATACGATGTCTAATGATAAGGCTGCAGCCTAGAGCGGCATGTATTACAGGTTCGAACGCCTCTTTTTCATGTCCATTTTTCGGATTGAATGTCTTTCTGTACTAAGCATATACCAGGAACAGGACCGAATTAAGAAAGGTAGAGACCGTAAAAATTGGGCCCCTAATGAGGTATTAAAATAACGAAAATAAAAATATTAAATAATAATCAAAATAATAATCAAAACAATGATCGAAATAATATTAGTAGCATTCTAGAGGCTATTGTTTCAATCCGCTGGACATCATGCTATCGATGCTGAAAAATAGGTGAACTTCATTATTTATTTTTCTCAGCAATGAATTGTTCTGTAGCCTTGTAATCTGGAATGCTCTATATTGACTAGTTCTACAATTGCATACTATTTTCAGAATTAATGTAACTATCACAGTTATGGGTAATTGTCATTACAAATTGGCAGTAAAATTTTGTACACTGAAGGGCCGTTTCCCTCATAACTGAAACATTTATATAGTAACACATTGCTGTGAAATTTCGCATGCAAGTATATTTGATATTAATGAACAACACTATCTAGAATCATTGATGTAAGTTTAATAGTTTATTAAAAAAATCCTGATGTAAACATTTGTAAAAAAAAAAATAAGTCATGAATTATTAAAAAAAATAGTTATACTGCAGATAATTCAAAGATTCCAGATTATGTTGTTCACATGATATTTAAAAATAGATAGGAAAAAGAATCACTCATAAATATTGGTATTTATGAAAATTATCAGGCAAATGGCATTTCAGTGCACAAAATTTGGCTGCCATTTTGTAATAATAATTTCCATAACTGTAATAGTTAAATTAATTCTGAAAATAGTATGCAATTGTAGGACTATTCATTATAGAACATGCCAGATTACAAGGCTATAGAACAATTCATTGATGAGAAAAAAAAAAAGAACTTCACCTATTTTTCAGCATCGAAAGCTGCATGTCCCCCCTTAAATTCGGGAATGTCTCGAGCGATTTCGGGATGGTTGGCAAGCCAGGTCATATCCTTTATTTATTGCTAAAAACTCCTTACATTCAAACATTCATAGCATACCTTTTTTTCTATTGACACTGAAATTCATGAACGGTGGTCTGGTAATGTTGGAGGCAGCTTCTTTCTTTCCTCGTGACTCACATGATGCCATCAGGACGATGAACAACAGAAGGAGCTTATTAGCCATCCTAGAACAAATGAGAGAATGTTAAAGTGCTTCAAATACAGCAAAGGACTTGGTTATGCAAAGATAAAATCGATTTTAACCACCCATTTTATGTAATTATCTATTTTGTATCTGTTTTGTTAAATAACAAATTTAAAAAAAGGATTTAATATGGGTCTGCATTCTGGGACCTACAGTAATTTCACTTTAATTAAAATTGCCAAAAGTTTAATATACAATATATTAATAATAAGTTTAATGTATAGCTTTTAACTGTTCCTGTATTAATGTACTCGATATGGCCATCATTAGTTTTATTTATCATTTTTCCCCATAAGCGACCACAATTAACAAATATTTTAAACAAATTATTGTCTAGATTAACAAATTTTATGATGTACCTATGATGGTAATTAATATATAGCAAATCTATAATAAATATCCACCTATTCCATAATATTAATTAAAGTTGCTTTAATAAACATAACGCATAGTTTAAAAGAGCCAGCGTTATAAATTTTACCTACAGTGCTCTTTTTACAGTTTTGTAATGTATTCATAAAATTCTCAACAAAAATATAACTTTCACTGTTCACTATGATAGACCTATGTCCATAATTTGATGCACAAAATGTCTTCATAAAATCATATAACAGCTTCAGTAATAAAAACAGTAAATATACATTGGTATTGTATAAAAGTAATTTTCACTGTTGACTATTGTAGACCTATGTCTATATTTGTTAGATGCACAGTAACTTTAATTTATGTAGTTAAAGTACGCCTTAGTAAAATCATAATTATAACAGTTTCATTGATAAAAAAACAGTACAAGTGTTTTCGGTGTTAGTGGCTACCTGCAAAATGTTTATTTGTGGAATATTGTCTCTTATTATTTAACTTAACATACACAGTATGTCGTCAATTAATACAATAAAATTAAATTTTAGTTAATGTTCCTGATTGCTGTTGAATGATGGGTCTCTTGAACCATATGCGCTAATATTTTGTGATTGGAAGATGCATTTCAGCACAAGGTGGACTATCTTCAGTTCCTGGTAAGAGAAAGACCTGTTCTTGTTGTAACTACATTACTGACAGGCTATATTTCAGAAAGTTATTATCCGATTGTTATTGTTCGGGACGCATTTTCTTTGTCTTTTCAAGCTTTATCTCTTGCTATTTTTTTGTCCCTTTTTTGTTTTTTGATAGACTACTTTAAATTCGAGAAAAACACCTTTTCACACCTTTTTGGATTTTTTCACTACGATGCTACAAACAGATTTTTTCCAAAACATATACAAATAATTACAGTATTTTTATAATAGACAACAGTTGGATGTAGCCTACAGTAATACAATATACGCCAAATACAAGTTTTCTTATGGTTTCACTTGCAGAGATTGGGAAGTTGTGTTAAATTTTATATAGCCTAATAGCTACAAAACTATAATGAACAGGACTGATAAAGTCTGCCGTTTTTGGCTTTTAATCCCTTTTAATGGACAAGAAATTTGGTCGCGTCCTGAAATTTCGTTTTATCTAATCCATACGAAGAGGGTCAGTATTTTAGTCCCTATCTATTTCACATCTTAACATTCAAGTTACTTTGGAGAAAAAGAACCACAAAGTAAATGAGCAGAATCTTTTTTTCCGAGAAACAAGTATTATTATAATGATATGAAAACAGTAATGGCGTGGTGTTTCGCTCGAAACGTGTTCAAATGTTTTATGAAGTACCGGTATTATATAATATTTAGTTATTTCGAAGTTGACTTTCCCGTATTATTATGTAATACGCCTACAAGGTCACTTCTTCTGTTCTTCTGTCACTAATATCACTTCTTCCCGACCGTACTGATTTTAATTTAGAAATAATTATTATCCTGAAGTTATTTCTTACATGTGTATAATTGAAGGGTTTATCAGGAGCAAAACAGACTATCTGCCGGAAAATCAGTATTTCAAATATGAAATTCTTTATGTCATTTCTTGAAGTGTATCTTACAAAAACTGAAACATTTATCATTTCAATTGCCCCTTAAAATGTACTTGTAAAGCTAAGGGGTTATGGACAATGGTTGTTTTAAGAAAAAAACATTCTTCTGGAAAACGTAAATAGTATTTTAATTTTCTAAATCAGCATGCAAAGACTGGATATTAAAAATTAAAACACAGAAATTAGGAGTACACAAATAGAACTTTCTTTGTTTTATAAGTTACTCTGTAGATTGGCTGATCTGATTAAGCTGCCCTAATCAGTGGGCCCCTCAGCATTGCTTTTTGTTTCAACGTAATTGACTAAAGTCCTGGTAATTTGGGAGGTATGGATGTCCTCCCTGAGAAAAATTTAAATCGCCTTATTAACTAATGTAGAAGAACAGATAATTTTTTCTAGCCCGGTCACAAAATCACTAATTAGTGTGCCTCACAGTACTGCATTTTACATAACTTGTCTGTCGGTAAGATAGACCATTAAGGGCAGCCAGTCATAGGAGAGAGGTTCTATCTGGTGCTGTGAATTGAACTCTGGCGTAGCTCAGTTGGTAAGAGCATTGGCACGGATAGCCAAAGGTCCTGGGTTCAAGTCCCAGTATTGTGAATTTTTCTCCTATAATATTATGCAATGTCCAACAGAGACAATAATCTGTGGTACATGAGTGCATATGCATATATCTATCTTGAATGTTAATGTACAATAACAGTGGAAGCCCGGTCACAAAATCACTAATTTGTGTGCCTCACAGTACTGCGTAGAGTTGGATTACTCCCACAAAGTCTCTGGCCTTGAAGACTAACCCAGCCAGCGAGCTTCTAGTTACGTCTCGTTACCAAGATGCGCGAATTCGCTGCGCGTAAGATCAGTAAGCTACCGCTGGGCAGAGAGTGAACATCATGCAGCATGTCGCCAGTCGTAGAAAATACTCTTATAGTTGAGTGGAGGGATAATGCCGCAGCGAGAGAGACAGACAACACGTGGAGTGGGATAGGAGAGCTGAGCCAATCAGGGTGCAGCTACCTCCCCTAGCCAGGAACTCTACGAGCGGTGAGACTAGCTCCTAAGGTATATACGTAAAAACCCAGAGACTTTGTGGAGGTAATCCTACTCCATGACATAACTTGTCTGCCAGTGAGGTAGACGATTAAGGGCAGTCAGTCATAGGAGAGAGGTTGTATTTGGCGCTGTGAATTGAACTCTGGTGTAGCTTAGTTGGTAAGAGCATTGACACGGAGAGCCAAAGGTCCTGGGTTCAAGTCCCAGTGTCACATGAATTTTTCTCCTATAATATTATCATAAATTCAATTGAAGCATCCTTGTTTGACGAGACATCACATTTTATTATTTTATTTTGTCTTACTTACTTACTCAATGGCAATAGACAATTCCTAAGCAAGCTAAAGGAATATTATCTATTTGTTGGAATTCGGAGGTTCATTACCGCGCTTACCTGAGCTCGCCATTCAACCCTATCCTGTGTAACTCCACACAATCATCCCTCGGAAATCTTATTTCCCTTAAATCTATTCTAATATTATCTTCCCACCTACGTCTAGGTCTTACAAGTGGTCTTTTCCCTTTGGGTCTCCCAGTCAATATTTTTGAGATATGTCTTTCCTCTTCCATGCGCTCAACATGTCCAGCTCATTTCATCCTCCGTGATTTAATTACCCTGGTGAGAAGTACAGCTTATAAAGCTCGTCATTATGCAATTTTCTCCAGTTTTGAATTACATTAATTGACATTCCTGTAATTAGTCAGCCTGGGTGGCGCTCTCAGTATGATATTGACTTTCAAAGTTCCAGGATGCAGGTTCGATTTCTATACAGGTCAAGTGAAATTCAAAGGTGAGAAATAGGGGAATTTCATTATTTTTCCCCTCAGCAATGAAATGCTCTATAACCTTGCAATCTGTCTTAGGCTACTCTTTATTGACTACTTTTACAATTGCATACTATTTCAAAAATCAACTAAACTGTTACAGTTGTGAGTAATTATCGTTACAAAATGGCAGCCACGTTTCGTGCACTAAAATGCCGTTTCCGTGATAATTTCCACAAATGGCAATATTTTATTAGTAATTCTTTTTTCTATTTACATGCAAACATCATATGAACATCATCTGCAATCTTTGGAATATAAACAGAATAAGTATTTAAAAAAAAATCAATTTTTAACATTTTCTTTTTCATAAAGTATATATATATATGGGTTATTCCATGCCAAATCATCCAACAGTGTGGTTGCATGACCATTTTAGAAAAAAATAATTTTTTGTATATGAGTTCATACATGTTTCAAGATATCAAAACAAGTTTTCAAAAAAAATCTTGTGTTCTTGGTTTCCCAGGGGTGTCCATTTTTCAATCCTGGTGTAACACATTTTTTTGCGAATATAGCTGATTACAAATATTTTCATAACTCAACAACCATAAGAGTTAGAAATTTGAATTATGAACCATTTTGTAACTATTGAAGCGTACTTTCAGAAAATCTTTATTGTTTTCTTCAACACAATATTTTCATATGAAAATATGAGTTTGAAATTCGGGTAAATTTTTCCAAAAAAATCACTTTTTGGACCAAATTTTATATGAGAAGGAAGTGATTGTAAACGTTCAAATTTTTGTTATGTTCAAACCTACATGTGATTTGTCTGTGAGGAAAAAAATCATGATCTAAAAATACATCCCTTATTTCTAAACTGGCCTCGAATATTAGCGTATTTCAGATTTTGACTACTTTTGGGCTTAAATATCTCTGGTGGGTACCCTTCAAAAAATCTTAAAAATTGCATAAAAGAAGCCTTTCATGTCCCTAACTCACAGTTAAAATTTCTATTTCTTGATTCAACTCCTTCTATTAATTTTATAGAACTGAAATATCACACTTTTTAGGGTAGCGTATTTGGGAGAAACTACATATAACTCAACAACCATAAGAGTTAGAAAATGAATTATGAATAATTTTATAACTATTGAAGCTTGCTTTCAGAAATATTTTATTGTTTTCTTCAACACAAAATTTTTCATACGAAAATATGAGTTTGAAATTCGGGTAAATTTTTCCAAAAAAAATCACTTTTGGGACCAAATTTTATATGAGAAGGAAGTTATTGTAAACATTCAATATTTTTTTATATTCAAACCTGCATGTGATTTGACTGTGAGGAAAAAATCAGGGTCTAAAAATACATCTCTTATTTCTAAACTGGCCTCGAATATTAGCGTTTTTCAGATTTTGACAATTATTGGGCTCAAATATCCCTTCAAAAAATCTGAAAAAATCGCATAAACGAAGCCTTTCATGTGCCTAACACACAGTTAAAATTTCTATTTCTAGAAACAACTCCTTATATTAATTTTATAGAACTGAAATATCACACTATTTAGGGTAGCGTATTTGGGAGAAACTACATAATATGTGATAGTGTGATATTTCAACTCTATAAAATTAATAGAAAGAGTTGTTTCTAGACATAGAAATTTTAACTATGAGTTAGGCACATGAAAGGCTTCTATTATGCAATTTTTCAGATCTTTTGAAGGGTATCCATCAGAGATATTTAAGCCCAAAAATAGTCAAAATGTGAAAAACGATAATATTTGAGGTCAGTTTAGAAATAAGGGATGTATTTTTAGACCCTGATTTTTTCCCCACATACAAATCACATGCGGGTTTGAATATAAAAAAATATTGAATGTTTACAATCACTTCCTTCTCATATAAAATTTGGTCCAAAAAGTGATTTTTTTTTGAAAAATTTACCCGAATTTCAAACTCATATTTTCATATGAACAATTTTGTGTTGAAGAAAACAATAAAATATTTCTGAAAGCAAGCTTCAATAGTTATAAAATTATTCATAATTCAAATTTCTAACTCTTATGGTTGTTGAGTTATATGTAGTTTCTCCCAAATACGCTACCCTAAAAAGTGTGATATTTCAGTTCTATAAAATTAATAGAAGGAGTTCAATCAAGAAATAGAAATTTTAACTGTGAGTTAGGGACATGAAAGGCTTCTTTTATGCAATTTTTCAGATTTTTTGAAGGGTACCCACCAGAGATATTTAAGCCCAAAAGTAGTCAAAATCTGAAATACGCTAATATTCGAGGCCAGTTTAGAAATAAGGGATGTATTTTTAGATCATGATTTTTTTCCTCACAGACAAATCACATGTAGGTTTGAACATAACAAAAATTTGAACGTTTACAATCACTTCCTTCTCATATAAAATTTGGTCCAAAAAGTGATTTTTTGGGAAAAATTTACCCGAATTTCAAACTCATATTTTCATATGGAAAATTTTGTGTTGAAGAAAACAATAAAGTATTTCTGAAAGTACGCTTCAATAGTTACAAAATGGTTCATAATTCAAATTTCTAACTCTTATGGTTGTTGAGTTATGAAAATATTCGTAATCAGCTATATTCGCAAAAAATGGGTTACACCAGGATTGAAAAATGGAGACCCCTGGGAAACCAAGAACACAAGATTTTTTTGAAAACTTGTTTTGATATCTTGAAACATGTATGAACTCGTATACAAAAAATTATTTTTTTCTAAAATGGTCATGCAACCATGTTTAAAAAATTTGGATGATTTCATATGGAATGACCCATATATAATATTATATATAATATATATATATATAATCTATATATATATAAATGAATGTATGTGTGTGTGTGTGTCCTTTATGCATTACTACACCATTCATCCGATCGCCATGAAACTTTGGGAAGTTGTTGGGTACATTCCCGGGAAGGTTTCTGTCACACTACATTTTTAATTTTAGCCTTCGTTCGCGAGTTATGAGTGAAAAACGGCAAGAAAACGTGCATTTTTTACGCTTTCGAAGCATCAGTTATTCATTTCAGTTGTCAAATCAATTGCAGAAGGCTTTGTCTATTTTTGTCATACTTTGGAAACAATAGCATCGCGATCGCTTTGGAAGGCAATGGATATCTCATGTTATTATAAACGCCAGAGCAGTTAATGATAAGGTGATGATAAGGTAATATTAAATATTTATTTAACGTGGAATATGCTTCTTATGAAAGATGCTTTACAGAAAATTCCGGGGAAGTTGCTTAGTTCGGGGTCCAGGCTACAACATTTCTATATGTAATCATAAGTAAAATCTCTTATGTAGGGTCGTTAAATCTGCCTGAAATGTAACGGAATTATAAGTCTGGACAAATGAATATAGAAACTATGGCCTCAGTAGGCTTATTCCATTCTTCATCTATATAAATAAAAACGAATATATGTCTGTCTGTCAAATACATTTACACACATTTTTTTCATCGTGAGTTTAATCGATTTCAATTCTCATAATCTTCTGAGATTGCAGCAACGCTCGACGGGTAATCTATATAGATCTTCTATATAGCCTACATAAAAATGAATGTATGTGTGTCTGTCCTTTATGCATTACTATCCCATTCATCCGATCACCATGAAACTTTGGGAAGTTGTTGAATACATTCCCGCAAAGGCATGCTACATTTTTAATTTTAGCTTTCGTTCGCGAGTTATGAGTGAAAACGGGATTGAGACGTACATTTCTTGCGCTTTCGAAACATCAGTTTTCAGTTGTCAAATCAATTGCAGATGACTTTGCCTACTTTCGTCATACCTTGGAAATAAAAGCATCGCGATCGTTCGAATTTTGTAAGCCCACCATGGCCGAATCATTTGTTTATAATGTCAAGGCACGCAGACAGATGAAATTTTCACCCTAGACGGAAGAAGAATAGTGAATATAGCCCTAAATGGACAAACATTATGCAGGGTTTTTTTAGGCCAGGGAACTCGAATCTGTGGTTATTTTTCCCATGCTGCGCTTTCTAATCGTGGAATTCACTTCAAAGCCGGATTTACAGTTGTTTCATTAATTAGGCCTATCAATCGTTTAATTTAGACCTATGAATGTTTCGTGTGCAAAGTGTTAGTAAATATAATAGTTTAATTATTTTGCTTTTAATTTATAATCTTCCTATTAATTATTGTGGGCGAAGCCGCGGGGATCTGCTATAAGCTATAATAAGCTGTAGCTTATCTAGCGTTTTCTGAGGAAATAGTTTGTGTGTGATAAGTCGTTCTTCCCCATTTCAAATTCTAAATACCTATATAAAGACCTTAAAGACCTCGAGTTTGAAAATCGAAAGTCCTTCATAAGTTATTTTCGCATTTACAAAATACAAAACCCGAGCGACGCCGGGCCTTTTAAGCTAGTATTATATATATTTTTTAAACGATTAATGTTAAATGAATGGTTTTAGATGGTGTTGTTCATAAGGTATTAACAAATACACAGAAAAATAATTACTCAGAAATATTTATGTTTGTGGAAGTTATCAAGGAAACGGTATTTCAGTGCATGAAACGTGGCTGCCAATTTGTAATGATAATTACCCGTAACTGTAATAGTTTGATTAATTTTGAAAATAGTATGCAATTGTAGAAGTAGTCAATAAAGAGTATGTCAGATTGTCGAGCAATTCATTGCTGAGGAAAAAAAATAATGAAGTTCACCTATTTCTCACCTCTGTATTTCACCTAAAGCTGTATGTCCCCCCTTAAATTTAAAAGATTTATGTTGTAGGTATTTAAAACGTTAGTTTAATTTGGTTATAATTATATAATTCAGAATAACAATAAATAATAATCATTGCTTAATAATATCTGTCGAGGTTATCACATAAACTGCACATCAATGTATAAAAAATCACCACTTCTTAACCATAATGGTTACACTTCTAATATATTGTATATTGTGTATTGTACAATATTGTGTATTGTATATGGCAAAGTAAGCATATCAAATTACAAAGCGAATGACTCATTGTATGCTGAACAAATTGAGCAACACTTATTTTTTGTGTTGCCTCTATGTTCCACCTTAATAGGCTATAACTTATATGTGTACGCGGCCAGATAAAAAAGAAATAAAAGGTTACATAAGGCAGAAATAGGAGAAATATTCGCAAACTGAAAATCGCATGTAAGTTGAAAGCACATGATGTACTGAAGGCGTCAAGGCGTAGCTGTGTACCGAGAGTTCATTTCCCAGGTACACACGTGGTGTTCCCATCCGCATAGTCTGCCCCTCCCCTCTCTTCTGTTCCCGTAGAAAATTAGGTTGTCTATCGGTACCGCCATAGTGACAGCTGAGTTCATCGAACCTTTATTCTTGTCGTATTAACATTCTTTTTTACGTAGACCATCTATTACTATTTTTACCAAATGTGAAAATGGAATCCGTTGTTACCGGATAAGAAATAAGTACTGGTACCTTTTTTAACTTTTTCACAGAAGCTTATTCTTATAATTAATAAATCTAGATTGTACTTGATAGCATTTTATTTTATACAAAAGTTAAACACGCCATACATATCGTGAGTTTGTTCATAATGAATTATAGCTGCCATTATTTCTACGACTATCGCTAATATATCGATTATCTCGCCACCGAATCTCGAATTCTCGCTTATAATGACGCAAATAGCGATGTGCTTTAATAGATTTTTGTGATTTTTAATTCTTCATTATATGCTTAGTTCTGAAAGTATTCGCTAAATTCTTGCAGTAACTTGTAGACTATAATTTATCGGTAAAATCAGGACCTCACTATATATATGTCCTACTACCAGATCCCCGTGGCTTCGCCCACGATAATTAATTGGAAGATAAAAAGTTAAGAGCAAAATAGTTAAAACATATTAATTAACACTTGCACGCGAAACATTCAGTACTAAACGATTGTTATAATTAATGAAACAGCTAAAAATCCGGCTATGAAGTGAACTTCATGATTATAAAGCGCAGTATGGTTAAAACGACCTGAGATTCGAGTTCCCTGCCCCAAAAACCCCTGCATAGTGAGTTTCGTCCAAATCGTACAATGTTTGCCTACATACGCTTATATCCATTACCCCTCTTCGGTCTATGTTGAAAATTTCAAATGTCTGCGTGCCTTGACATTATAAAAAAATGAATCGACCAACGTGGGCTTACAACATTCAAGCGACCGCGATGCTTTTATTTCCAAGGCATGGCAAAAATAGACAAAGACAACTGCAACTGATATGACAACTGAAATGTAATATTGAGAATCGATGCTTCGAAAGCGCAAAAAAAAAAAAAACTCACGTTTTCTGCCCGTTTTTCACTCAAAACTCGCGAAGGAAAGCGAAAATAAAAAATCCGGCTCCGAGGTGCGTTTTCCGACCCTTCAGTCCACCTATGTTTAA
Organism: Ectobius pallidus; assembly: GCA_964059195.1. Taxonomy (NCBI): domain Eukaryota; kingdom Metazoa; phylum Arthropoda; class Insecta; order Blattodea; family Ectobiidae; genus Ectobius; species Ectobius pallidus. Next base: position 107,207,252 of record CAXKWD010000007.1, on the reverse strand, counting down.
AATTTCAGATCTGTGCGTTCAGTAGATTTCGCTGGGCATCGCGGACAGACAGACAGAAAGACAGACACTTCCTTTTATCAATATAGATGAAAGAAGTTTACAATAACATGTAGGCCTACTAGAATATTGTTTATAATCTTACAATTTACATGTATTTTCTAATAACATGTAGGTCTATCCCTTGCAGGGCCCCGTTGAGATGTGTAAATAAAGATGCCGCGGTTCAGTAGGTCTATAGTTGGTTACTTCACGTAGGCTACCTTTTTGATCTGTTGACTAATTAACGAACGATTTTTATTTCTACCATGGATGATCTATGAAAATAACGGTCTATGCAGAAAGGTGTTTCTCGTAACCATTAAGATTACGAAATATGATGTGGAGTGTGTGCTCCTTTTGTTTTAAAACAATTGCACAGTGATTTTATTTCTTCTTTGTTTCAAGGAAATCAGACAAACTTATTAGCAGGGCCCGGATTTTGATGACATGTTATCTTTAAACTGGTACGCTATGGACATTGCCCACCAGTGCAGGTATTCTGATCATGACTCCCACATTATAAAAATGAAAATTTTTAGGGTAATTTTTTGGTCTTTTCCCCCCATTTTTAATTTTAAGGTAATTTTTAGAATCCATTGTTATTATTTAGTAACTTTTTGCCATTTTACGGTCTTTCATCTCCACATTTCATAGTTTAAAGTAATTTTTAAATTTTAAAGTCATAATTTTCTAATTTTGTGTTTTTTCTTGCATTATGTAAAGCTTTTGGGCATTTACTTACATTTAATAGACATTTATTTATATTTATATTTATATTTATACAAAATATTTATACAAAACAAAACAAGACCACCCGAATGAGCATGCGCTCGTGCTCGGGCACAGTTCAGCCATTTACATTACAAAATACAAACTCTAATTAAATATTATGAGAACTATTATGAATATTATGAGAACTCTAATTAAAGAGAACTTGTTATAATTTTAATTTGGATACAGAAAGATGGTGTTTGCTGTTTGCTGTCTGCATTTAACCTTAGGTACCAATTAAGTAATTTTTCTTTCTTTCTTTCTTTATCTTAGTTTTACCTCTCCCTTTTAGGATTTAAGCGACCCACGCCGCCCGGGCCTTACAGGGCCGTGACCTGTCGGGAGAGGGATTATCTTTAGATCACATACATACTTTTTTGACCAGACAAGGACATGGAGGGCCTCCCGGATGAGTGATCAGCCCAATGCCGGGGCCACCTCCGAGACAACACGAACACATAGGACGAGACATACCATTCACACACACACACTCACTCCAAACAAGGCGAGGATGGGATGAAGATGATAATGACGGCCTTATGATATCTGAGGGCCACAAGGGCCTAAACTTACCCGACATTTGCCTGACGGGTGTGGAAAAACCTCAGAAAAATCCCCACCTAGGTAACTTATCCCGACCAGGAATCGAACTTGGTCCCTACGCCACAGCGGTGGACCCAATTAAGTAATTACAAGCATATAATTGAGTCAACAACGTTAAATGTAGAATAGACACAATTTTGACACATAAACTAGCATTTCCTTACAAATTTTTGGGTCTTTTTTTGTATTTTTCTAGTCATTTTATACTCTAGCTCAATTTTTAAGTAACCAAAATCTGGACTATGTTTATTATTAATTATTTTACGTATAATAGGTCAGCATCAGACATTCTAATGGACCGCCTGCGTGGTCTTGTGGTTGGCGTCGCTGACTATAGATCCGTCGGCCCGGGTTCGATCTCCGGTACCTCTTCGGATTTTCCTGAGGTAGGGAGGTCTGGTAGGGATGCACTCAGCCTCGTGATTCAAATTGAGGAGTTTGATAGAGAAATAGCGGCTCCGGTCTTGGAAACCACCATTAACGGCCGAGGGTGTCGGCATGCTGACCACATGCCCCTAATCCTACCATCTGCCCTATGGTAGATGACACAGCGGTCGGGTGGTAGGCCTTGTCCCTTCAGGGATGTCGCGCCACAGAGTTTATTTTTTTAGACATTCTAATGAGAATACTAATAGCCGACGGTAGTTTTGTTAACTAATGTCAGACTATGAAACCCTCGTAGTGGGAACAAAGTCGCACTCGTCTGTTTAATAATAATAATCGCACTAAACATGCTGCAGTTGCAGAGCCCGCTGTGTCAGGTTACGGTATACATCATGTGCGTGACTCATAAACGTTATCTGACGAAGAACTATATCTTCAACTCTTAAATGCGTTCTATAATAGATTGTATCAAGGAAAGCATCAGTGAGGCAATTTTTTCTCCCATAATATCCATCAGTCTGAGGTTTCCCGCAAAAATTCGCAACGCAGGTAATAAATTTTGGGTGTGGAGGATATCAACACTTCAGGTTTTAATGACCAATGACCAGAACGGAAAGCATTTACTGTGTTCTCATTTAGCCCCACATTATATTCCTATTGCTTTCACGCCAGTATTGTTCATTTAAGTAGATTTATGTGACTGTTTGATTCTCTAGATGTGGAGCAATGACGTAACAATTTTGTAGTCTAATATTACCAGTTATGTTGTTACTATCGTTGCTCAATTACTATTTATCTTTAATTATGTTGTATTTAAATATTATCCTAACGAAGATTATTATCCACACTTCATTACAATTAATAAAACTAAATTTGCAGGTATTGTACGTTTTGTATTATTTGAAGGGCTTAGAAAGAGAGTTGAAATATCTAAAAAATTAATGTGGTATGTACTTTAAGTTGTTTGAAGAAATTAGGGAAAAGGTGGTTTTTATATATTTTATATATACAATATACAATAGCGGTGGACAAATATATATATATATATATATATATATATATATATATATATATATTTGTCCACCGCTGTGACTCAGGGGATGCGTTCGCTCCTCTCACGCAGCGGGCCCGGGTTCGATTCCTGGTGGGGACAAGTTACCTAGGTGAGGTTTTCCGGGGTTTTCCCTCACCTTTGAGACAAATGTCAGGTAATTTTAGGCCCTTGTGGTCCCCGGATGTCATCTGGCCGTCATTATCATCTTCATCCCCATCCTCGCCTTGTTCGGAGTGAGTGTGTGTGTGAATAGTGTGTCTCGTCCTGTGTGTTCGTGTTGTCTCGGAGGTGGCCCCGGCATTGGGCTGATAACTCATCCGGATAGGCCCTCCATGTCCTTGTCTGGTCAAAAAGTATGTCTGTCTATGTTGTGACCCATAGTTCATTCCTCTCTCGGTAAGGTCCCGGGCGGCGCGGGACCTGTTACGCTGTTTATGAATAATGATAATTCATACATAAACATATGGAAGTTACATCGATCAGTACCGGTATCTAAAATCATACTTAAAATCCCTACATAAAAAAAAGGTCAGACGTTTTTAGTTAAGTCAGTGCAACGGTAAATGTAATTTCGTAGCCTATATATCACACTAGCTTCTAGGCCTATTTATACTTCTCCATCACAGCAAGAAGTCTGGATTTTAAATACCAAGAAGGTTCAAAATAACTGATTTACCGATGCACGTGGAATGCTGTGGAGTAAAATTCTGTTTACTGAGATTAGTTATTGTTCCTGGTCCACATGTAATTAGCTGAGTGCTAAAAATAATAATAATAAAAAATATATATAAAAAAAAGTGCTTGGAAATTAGGCCTAAGTTTCCGCAGAAACAAACTCCAAATTAGGATTCTGCATCAGCTGGTTCACTTCTAGTTATAGAACTGTATGTAAAATTTATAAGTCGTAAGAGATTTTTTAACATATTTAACATTTATTACCTTAATTATGTCGGCCGCGGTGGTCTAGAGGTAGCGTGCCCGCCTCTAGATCCGCAGGGCGCGGGATCAAACCCGGCCGCGGTCGATGGATTTTTCAGGACGTAAAAATCCTGGGCACGGAGTCCTCCGAGAGGGACTTTAAGCTGGGGGTCCCGTGTCGTAGATTTACGGCACGTAAAAGAACTCCAAGCCTAAATTAGAGCCTCTGGACAAAATTTCTCGGCCCTTTCACGTCCAAGAAATACTTAGTTTCCAGAGGGGGGTTGCGAGGCGATGGGCTTACCACCTGTCCCTCTACCCTCTCTCGGAAAATAAGCATATCAAAATTAGTATAGGTAATGAAACCTCCATTGGAGGCCCCTTCGCCCCACCTGGGGATCATAGGGTACCAGATACAGATACAGATACCTTAATTATGTTTTTTTTTTAACGCATATTTTACACATCATGAAGACAATCGTTTAAGCGCAGACTCTGGCCGTTTGTTCGGTACATACTAGAATGATAGGACTCTGAAATTCACAGATTACTTGGCTCAGTGAATAAAATCTGATATGAGACACACAATATCATCTGCCCAAATAAAAGTTTTGGCTCTTAGTATAATAATTTTGTTATATTAATACATAACATAGCGTACCATCTAATATATAGAACTGAAAGAGCGTATGTATATGGGTTTGTTTGTTCCCTATACAAATCAACATGCTTTGAGCAATTTGCACGAAATTTTGCACACATACCCACTTCGACCTGGAAAGAAACGTAGGCAACATTAAAATTCAAACAAACAACCAATTTCCGTCTAAAATGATAACATTTATGAAAATATTTTACTAAATTCACAAAATGCAATTCACAAATAAACCACTGCATGTTCTGTCCCAGACAACATTATTGTTTACAGTGTTCACAGGTGGCTTTGGAAGTTGCATGATACTGAATATTGAATTGAATTGAATAAGTGCCCTTTAGGCGGGAGGCGGGGTGGGAACGCCCCTAAGCACCGAAGCCGCAGGCTTATTGTACCTAACTCCGGGATGGAATGAGTTGCGTGCCCATAGGCCGCCCAGGACTGCAGATCCCCCCGCAGGCCCCCACGGAGCTCCCCTACATCCAGCAAGCCTTATTACCATGCCACGTATGCGCCACCCCCTTCGGTCCCTCCAACCGGAGCCCCGTCAGGTCCGCGACACACACCACCAACAACCTCTTGACCACAAGCAGCGGGGAGGACGGGAGAGGCCCCCAAAGGGCGCTGACTGCCAAAGCAGGCCCGATACCGGAAGTGGAAACGGGATGATGATGATGAAAAGGGGGAAAGGTGAGATGAAGTGGAGAGTGTTGGTGGAATGAGAGGGGGAAACGGGAGAACCCCGAGAAAAACCCCCAAGGCACGGCTTCGTCCACCACGAATGACACACCCGCCGGCCCCGAGATTTGAACTCAGGACCGCTAGCATGCCAGGCTCACGCGCTACAGCATGAGCCACCGCGCCGGCTGCATGATACTGAACTTTGACAAATAATAATCACAGAGGCCAGCGATAGAAATAATTTATGTAAATCCATAATGAAGAATGAAATTCACGTGAAATATCGGATGTGATGCATCACATAACTTTCTCTACCTTGGGCATAGGCGATATCGTTTTCTCACTTCACATTTTGATACAGAATAAGAGGTCGTATTACAGAGAGAGCATAAGGTTCAGTTATCTTAGCTGAGTTTGTGCCAATGATGGATAGCAGGCGTGCTATTACAGAAGCCGTTAAAAAAATCCTATCCACTGATATGTTATTCATCATGGAAGGCTTTGTATTAATTGAGAAATAGGGATGTTTATTGTAAGCCAAGTATATGAAAAGAGACAAAACAAGATGAAACATTTTTAGTCCTTTGTTCGCAGTAAATTTTTGTCCCAGGCTTTTCGGAAAGAAAGTGTGAAAGTGATGTTGAATTTCTCTTGAATTTAGCCCCGAAATGGTTGTATGGCAACATGAAAGTATATACAGTAAAATTTTATGTTACCGGAATTTCTGCTTCTTCATATTTCAAGTCCTGCCAGGCATGGTGTGTAGAAGCAATGGGTTGCAAAATTCTAAGTCTTGTATAAGCGATAAATGGCTACATCTAGAATTTTTTTAATGGAATAGGGCTATTTTGAGTATGATCTAGGTCGTTCCTCTTCGCTTCAAAATCTAGATACGCTGCGTTTATTTGTGACCAAAGTATTTGCACTTTAAAGCTATGATTTTTGTCTATGGCAGATCTTCGCCGGCGAAAACCGCTGGTGATCGTCGTTTCCTGTTCCTCTCGATAAAAATCAATGCAGTCGGTTTGTCCACGACGATGAGCGCTGTAGACAAGACAAGACAAGACAAGACATAGCTTAAAAGCAAGAGAACATCGTCGGCAGCCTTCATGCCACTCCTCAGAAAATACCAAACCAAAATATAAAATGAGGCCTATATTTTTGTGCGATTTTTCATTTTTGAGCTAGGCTGTTGACAGACACACAGACACATATAGACATGTTTATGAAAATATCCGTTTTGGATTTAGGGTAGGCCTACTTCAAAACTAGTAATATATTAAAAAGTCGACCCCGAATTCCGACGTCGAACACAAATTCTTCCTTTACCTGTAATAACTTATCTATAAATAAGTCCACGATCTTGGAGCCTTGGGCCCACAGACGTCTCAGAATACCATAATAGTTGAAAATTAATAAGTCCATAAATGGTAGATTCAGAGTACGATAGCTGATTTTTATGTTATTAATGTATAACTATAACGTTGTTAATTAGCATAAGTGTGTTTTATACCGTTTCTAAGCAGTGGTGGTGTTCATATTCAAACATTCACAGAAATGACACAACTTAAGTAAAGAAGAATACTACTTTCGTATAGAGATAAGCTTACTTTGATGTTGAAAATGAAGGAAAGACAAATATACATGTACTAGGTCAATATTATTGTGTAGTAAGGTACAATGTTTGACAAGTGGTATGGTACAACCTATGGAAAAGTTGTTTAAACTTACACTATTACTATGTTAAACAAAATGTACTGTATACCGTTTCTGAACAATAATTACATTCAAATTAATAAAATTTTACAGAAATTATATAGGCTTACCTTACTTATACGATGAATATTTCTGCATAAAGATAATCTCATTTGCACTTTAGGATATATTAGAAATGTTTTGACAGACCGTTTAATGCTATTTACGAATTATATCTGCCTTTAAGAAGTGAAGATATTTTTTGGTAAAAAATAAAAAAATAAAATGCTTTCAAATATTCTGTGATATGTGTACAATACATTGCATAAAAATGTGTGCTTATTTGCGCCCTAATCGGATGTCAATATGCCATCTGCAGTGCTGCTTATGAAAGTCCCCTAGCCTGCAATTCCTGTAAAAAACTTAGGCCTAAACAAAATCATTAAAACACTTTCTTTCTATAAAATCAAGAAAAATGAAATTATCTTCATGTAAAGTGGTTGTAAAAATGAAAAGAAAGTCGTTACCGCATCACATCGCAACCCCCGAAGGATACACAACCTAAATGAAATCTAATATAATGCACTCACATAATTTTCTTTACCCTAACTAAGCATGGGCATTACACTTTTCTCATGTTATATTCTGATATGGAATAAGGGGCCGTATAGCAAGGATTAGTCTACGTACATTTTTCAGCCTGATGCAAAGGAATAGCAAAACTGCATTTCTATGAACGGTATCTGGCTTATTACCCTTCAGAGAATTCTTGCGAAAAAAATTCAGCACCTCATGTGTAAATTACACAAATTCAATAAAATCGAGGAAATCGCGAAAAATGAAATTTTCTTGTCGTAAAGTGGCATTAAATGTAAGAGAAATACGTCCCCTATCTTCGTGTTTCATCCTTAGAAATTACATAACCCGAAAAAAAAAATAAAAACTTGTCTTTACACGACTTTTCGTTCTCTATAGCAGCGTTTCTCAACCTTTTTGAATCCAAGGACCTCTAAAATGCCTAAAAAATTTACGGGCCCCTAATTTTACATCCCATTTTTAAAATAAGGCCTATATTCTTAATATTTGGGGTGTTAATTATAGGCCATTATAACGAAATATGTGAAAAAAATTTACTTCTTCACTTTCCACTTGCTTTATACATTTTAATTATGTCTGCGGACTATCTGCACCATCTTCGCGGACCAACAGTGGTCCGCGGACCATTGGTTGAGAAACGCTGCTCTATAGGATGTTCACAGACACACAGTCACACATGCTCAGACATGTTTCTGAAAACAGCATTCTTGGATTCAGGGGACATCAAAACGTGTATTCGTGTTAGAAACATGGCTTTGAATTTCCGGGTCGAACACAATACTTCCTCTAAAATAGGCCTATGGATGGAGGAAGTAAAAGAGGTTCTAACGAAAGTTTTATCCCTAAGAATAAGTACAATGTTTAAATAAAATCTTTAGAACCGTTTTCGAGAAAATAGAGAAAGAAGAACTAATTTTTTTTTCATGTAAAGTGATATAAAAAGTAAGGGGAAGCCGTTGCCAATATTCACGACACATCCCCAGAAGGTATCTAACCCAAATATATTTTCTTTATCTACTATGTTTCATTCTTAAGGCATGCTGCTCACAAACACACAGACATGTTTTCGAACATATCTTACTTTGATCTCATAAACATGAAAACCAGCTTTCTTTTTCTTAATAAAGACAATTAAAATCCTCAACATCTTCACTGCTGCAGACAGGTTTATTCTTCACTTTGCAATAGTTTATTCACTGCATCATTTCTATGAAGAATTTCATTACACAGTATAATAAAAAAAAAGCTGTTTAACTAGATATAGCTTATCCACGAAACCCTGAGTGAGCCATGAGAGGTGTTTCAAGCAAATGATTCGTAACATAGTTTGTTATTAATAAATTATCATTTTTTCGTTTGTCATTTTGACTTCTGATGAGGCCTCCTTTGTAACCCAAGGGTTTGCCTATGCGTTATAACTTCACTGAAGAAAATATACGTTTAAAGAAAGAATGAATAAATAAACTACTTCCATATGTCTACAATGGAAAAAGTAAATTAATGCTGAGCGAGGTGGCCGAGATGGTAAGTCCTGGACTCGCATTCGGGAGGTTTCAGGTTCAAATCCCGTGATCGACCAATTTGTCTTGGGAGTTTTCATGGTTTTCCCAGTTGTAAAGGGAAATGCTGAATTGGATATTTACTTACCATGACTCATATCATTAATTGAAATTAATAAAATCAGGTAAACTGATGTAAAAAAGTGCCAGTATGTTTTTTTTTAATCAGTTATGACTGGAATTATGATATGTAGAATATGTTTTTTTAATTGATTTACAAGTTAAGCTCCAGATTTATTCATTAAGCAGGGCTTAGGGAAGAACAAAGGTCTAGTTTTCTTTTTAATCAGATTAAAATCTTCCAGCATCAGCTGAACTGTACAGATTTTTGATATATTGACAATCGCACACTCACATAAAAATACGAAAAAGAAAGTGAAATTGGCTGGGTTCGGGATTTGAACCATGGAACTCCATAACGTGAGGCCAAAACGTTACCATCTCGGTCACCTGGGTCAGTTTAACGGTCTAGTTGGATAAGCGCATGAAAACAATAGTGTTTTTGGTCATAGCTATCTCTATTTTAATTTCCAAAGCCGTATAATATAACAGTAAAACAATTGACTATGTTGTCATGATCACAGATATATAGAGTCATGATAAATGATTTGCTTTTTGTTTTTTATACAAATTCTTTCGAATACGTATATTATCATAAAATAGGCACCAAATTGAGCATTACTCCGGAACAGGTGAACCGATTTCATCCAGTATCAGTAGACGTCTTCCCATGAACACTATAAATGTGTATACCAAATTCCATAAAAATCCGGTAAAGCGTATTTGAGTTACCGCGTTTTTAAAATAGACACTAAATTGGGTTTTACTCCGGTACCGGTCAACCGATTTGGTCCAATATCGGTAGACGTATTCCCATGTACATTATAAATGGGTATACAAAGTTTCAGGAAAATCCAATAAAGCATATTTGAGTTATCGCGACTTCTCATATATTAACATAAAAGGCAATAAATTGGGCATTATTCCGGTACTGGCCAACCGATTTGGTTGAACATCAACAGACGTCTTTCCATGGATAGTTTAAATGCGTTTTACGAAGTTTCATAAATATCCGATAAGGCGTATTTGAGCTATTGCGCCTTTAAAATATACACTAAATTGGGTTTTACTCCAGTACCGGTCAACAGATTAGGTTCAAATTTAACAGAGTACTTTTCATGGACGTCATAAATGCGTATACCAAGTTTAATGGAAATCCGATACAGCGTATTTGAATTATGGCGCCTTTCTATTAGAAAGGCGCCATAATCTATTAAAATAGGCACTAAATTGGGCATTACTCCCGTACCGGTGAACCGATTTGGTTCAATATCAATAGGGTTCTTCCCATTGACATTATAAATGTGTTTTCCAAGTTTCATGAAAATCCGAAAAAGCGTATTTGAGGTAGAGCGCGTACAGACACACGGACGGACGGACGGACGGACGGACAGACAGACGGACAGACATTTTTCGTCCCCCACACAATCTCATAAAGTACCATACTGGCACTTAATAACTGTTGAAATTGACTGATACCATAAAAAAATCTGATGTGAAACTCACATAACTTCTGCCCAAATGAAAGTTTGCCTCTTAGTATATAATATATTATGTGTGGCATTCTCTTCATTTAAATTGATTTTAAAAACGAAGAGAATGTCGTTGCCACATCTTATCGCATCCTGGAAGGATACATATCCCAAATAAAATGTGATTAATGCACTCACGTAACTTTCTTTACTCTAAACATGGCCAATACATCTTTACGCTTCACATTCTGGTATACAATAGAATAAGAGGCCTATTGTAAAGAGCGCGTATTCAGTTTGAACCTGATGCAAAGCTTTAGTGTTACCAGGCTAGACTGAATTTCTAGAAACAGTGGGTGGCTTAAAACTACCCTTTAGAGCATATATGGGCAACGCCCGGCCCGCGGGCCGGATGTGGCCCGCCCCGACTTTTAAACCGGCCCGCGGAACATTTTAAAATCACGCTCGAAAAAGTAAAGATTTTCGGTTCTCGCCAACAAGAGAGTGAGAGGGGGGAAACAAAAGCCTGAACTACGAGGGTAATCCTTCCGGTCAGCGCTAGAAAAATGCTGCAATAGGCCTAAATCAAAGTATCGAACCAGACTTACAGATGAAAATTTGGAAAACACTCTTCGCTTATGTATTAGTGCGATTGATGCCAACATTGGTTATCTTGTTTCTCAAGTTCAGGCTCAAGCTTCTCATTAATTTCTGCTGATTGTAAGTAAATACCTAATCAATTCGATATTGTTCTCATTCATCTAACTTTAGCATTATACTTTATAAATAAAAAAAACCCTATCATGATTATTTTTCACAACTACCTATTATTTATGGCCCGCGACTTCATAAATATCGTAAAGTTTAGAACGCATCTTTCCAAAGGTTGCCCATACCTGCTTTAGAGGTTTTTTCTAAAAAATGTATCAAATAAAAGTTTTAGCTTTTAGTATAAGCATTCTATGTACAAAACTTAAAATTGTTTGAGCCGTTTTCGAGAAAATCGCGAAAAACGAAATTTTCTTCACGTAAAATCCCATTAGAAACAAGAGATAGTCGTTGCCAATCTTCGTGTCACATCCTCAGAAGGTACCTAACTCAAATACAAAATTGTTTCATTTTCCGTTTTGAAGCTAGGTTGTTAACATACACACACACACTCAAGCACACAAGAGACACACACAGGTACATGTTTCAGAAAATAGAGTTTTTTAATTCAGGGAGCCCAAACCTTGCATTTAGGCTATGTTAAAAACTCCACTTCGAGTTTGAGGGCCGAACACACTACCTATAAGTAAGTACCTATGATACGGGCAGATGAAGTAAAAAACACACCAACAATAGAAAATAGTTGCATGGCCTTCTGGTGTACACATAGAACCTGAACTTCTGATATGGCCTCGATGCTCAAAGGAGTATAAATAAAGTTAGTGAATATTGTTTCCTTTATTGTTTTGCCACGATGTATGAACTCCAAAATAAGATACACGCATAACTTAGTAAAATTTGCCCAAAAATGGATAAACGACGCAAGAGATAAAGAGGTTGCAATCGACTTTCCCAAGAATGAATGAGTATGAATTTTAAAAGAAAGAAAGAAGGCTACTTAAGAGAAGAAAAAACAAAGTTACTAAGAAAACAAATATAGGAAACAGAAAAAAAAGGACGCAAGAAGTAAGAATGAAAGAATGAAAGAGAAAGGAAGACACAAATAAAGAAAAAAACAATGAATAATACTTAGGGTATTCTTCCAATTTGTGATTGGAAATCAATAATGTACCATAAGCACGTCATATTGTATACAACCCCTTAAGGTGAGCTTTGCGCGTTGGGGTTTTCTTACTTTCAATTAAAAAAAATAGACTGGTTACCCTATCATTGCGAACAGTGCAATCTAGTGTAAATAAGAATGATAATGACTTAGAAAAAAAGAAAAAGAAAGGTTGACAGATCAAGAAAGAAGTAATAAATAGATATATACTCACATTCTACCTACCGGGTATACGCCTAATGAAGAATATTTTTAATTTACAGGTTTTTTTCAGTCCGTTCAATGAAACAGCCCAGTCTGGTTTGAGCATATCATTAAAATATTACAGGAAATTACTTACTTATTTTCAAATTGTGACAGCACTAAATCCTTGCAAATCGTACACCCCACATGAGTGTTCCCATGCACTCGAGACAACAATGAACACTGGCACACACGTTCACACACTGACCACTCCAAACGACTGACTGTTGTGACTGGAGCCCGGTCTTGTCTCTGCTCTTGCTCTCCCTCGCTCGCTCTCTCTTTCTTCCTTTCTCTCTTTCCCTTACCTGCGTGAGGTGCGCCATTCATTCCCTTTCTTTGTGTTTTCGTCACGTGACCGGGTTATGACTTATTATTGCATAACTGCGGGTGGAAATAATCGCATCGTAAAAATAAACTTGCAGGTGGATGAATGGTTTCCACGAAAAGCACTAAAAATGACTACTTAACCTCGCCTTAACCTTTTTTGTACAAGTTCTCTCTACTCATCTCACGACAACTACAGATTTTTTCCGGAAAGTTACGAGAATAATGGGGTCACTCGACAGTAAACCCTGTTGCAGAAGCCATAAAATACTTCTGTCGCTGTCTTTTCAGTCTGGAAACATGATAATTCTAAGAATGTTGTGTAATAAACAGGGTTATGATTTTTAGGGATAGTTTTCATAAGAAAAAATAAAAATAAAAAAATAAACTAAAAACGTGACATTTTTCCAAATTCTTTCGCCAGACGTTTTTCGCCTATTTATTTGAAAACAACTCAATTATAACCATATTTTTGTTCGACCGTACTATAATACGCTTATTACGTGTGACGAAACGGTAGATACCGTTAATGATATCCATAACGATACGATACGATATCCATTACAATATCGGTGTGGTATCGATTATTATCGAACACGGAACGATCTTGAGACCTTGAGAGTAGCAGCTATAATCTGCATTATAAATAGCCTATATTATTTTAATATCATCTTCTTCTTCTTTTTCGTAGTTTTACCTCTCCCTTTTAGGATTTAAGCGACCCAAGCCGCCCGGGCCTTACAGGGCCGCGACCTGTCGGGAGAGGGATTACCTTTGGATCACATACATACTTTTTTGACCAGACAAGGACATGGAGGGCCTCCCCGGATGAGTGATCAGCCCAATGCCGGGGCCACCTCCGAGACAACACGAACACATAGGACGATACACACCATTCACACACACACTCACTCAGAACAAGGCGAGGATGAGGATGAAGATGATAATGACGGCCAGATGATATCTGGGGACCACAAGGGCCTAAAGTTACCTGACATTTGTCTCATAGGTGAGGGAAAACCCCGGAAAAAACCTCACCTAGGTAACTTGTCCCGACCAGGAATTGAACCCGGGCCCGCTGCGTGAGAGGATTGAACGCATCTCCTGAGCCACAGCGGTGGACTTATTTTAATATCATACTAAAATGAATTCATTTCGTGCTATCAGAATCCGTTGGTTTCAAGAAAACTGCAAAAGGAAGCTGCAATTTCACCGACGCCGTAAGCTGCCATCTCGCGTAGAAGACGAGAACTACGTCATCCATTTTGAAGCGAAGGTCATGGCGGACTCTTTTCCGTTTGTTTGGGTGAATCTAAAATCTCAAATTTTAAACATTCAGAGTAATTATTGTCGAACAAAAACAGTCGTATGCAACCTGCTTATAATGATAATTAAGATACTCGTATGAAAATTATGAAAGTTGCTTTGCTCGTTTCATAAACTTACTCGTGTATTAATAAATGCCATTATAGGCTTGTTGCATATTGTACGATATTTTGTCAGAAACAACAGGACAACGAAATAGTACAATTAAAAATATATATTTAACTTGCTTCTCATGTTTCCAGAAAATACATAGGCCTAATCTTTGAATAGGCTATTTGACAATTTATTCATTTTCTTCCAATTTCTGAAGGTAGAATCCCATAAACGAAACCAGCAGGGTCAAAAGAGAAATCATTTTCGTGAGATTGTAAGAAAAAATGTTTATACTACTTCAGCATAATTGTAATATATATATTCACTATAATAATATCTTTAGAAATCAACAGTGATTTTTTAGTGGTTTACTTTGTTCCTTGGACTGCTGCCGTTGATATAAATAATTTATTTTACGATTAAGCAATTATGATCTACATGTACAAAATAATCTCATTGAAACAGTTTCTCTTTTGACTCTGCTATTTTGTTTATGCAAACCCATCTTAAGGAATATGAATGTTATGTGTAATGTTTATAATGTCATCTATGAATGAAGTAAGCAGATGGAGTTAGAGATCACAGCGATTGCATCGTAGGCCCTGTCCCTCGGTGTGATGTAGCCTAACAGAATTCCAATAATATTACTAATTATAATAATAATAATAATCGTGATAGTCATAATAAAGATAATAAATGCAACAAAAACATAAGGTTGTTGTCAAAGGGAGCGCGATATTACAATTCACGAAGATAAATAAAAAGACAGTAGCTGCTAACCGACCAAATCCAATAGTCAGATTACGTCTCGACATGTCGCGCGCTGTTCACCTGAGAAAGAAACTAAGGACTCATTTATGTATTTTTCGGGGGACTTCTGAATAATAATAAATAATAATTTCCCACTTTTCTTTACAACTGGAAGTTTTTATATGGAAATTTAGCCATCGACGGGATTTTCCAGTGAAAAAAAAATACTTTCACCTTGTTTGACAATATTTTATAATTAATATTTTAAAGAAAAATTGGTAAATTCTATGAACCACCATTGCCTATAAGGACAAACGAGTTACAGTTTTTTTCTTCGCAATTGTTTCAATTTCAGTGTAATATTTTTTAATATTCGGAATGAAAAATATGTTACAATTTTTGTTTAAACAAAAAATGCAAATATTTATTATTTAAACAAAAGACAATGCAAATATAAGCTTTTCTGGTCTACCATCACGTTCTTCTTAATATTTCATACAGAAATAGTTGTTCCTTTTTCACTTTGGTCATATTCTGAAAACTGATATCTGGCAACATAGCTCTCGCGCGCTTGATTCTCCCGCATGAATAGTACGATCCACAAAAGCCCATAGCGCCTTCACGATGTGAAAACCACTTATAGAACACTGTTTACGGTTCACAATCACAAGCAATATAACAATGACTGTTCAAGTGGAACGTACGTTAAATGGGTATTGTTTTCTACTATAAATAAAGCTGTATAGACCTATATTGGTTAATGATTACACCTCGAGGTATTCCTGTTATTTTCCCTAATCGATGACTTATAAACTTAGCAAGTAATAATACTATTAATAATCATAAATGATTCTACCTTCTATGTGATATTATGAATAATATCCGTTTGGTGAACCCAAAAATATTTTAGCAGTCTCTGTTCCTGCTTTGTAGTTGGACTTATGAGAGACCTAGTTGTCATGACAACGGGGTTTCTTTCGCTCGCGTTACTTCCCAACCAATGTCTTCTGGTCGCCCTGGATTCAGTTTAGACCTCGGCTTATAACAGAGAAAATTATGACAAAGAACTAGTTTGAAGACCAAACATTTTGAGGACCCCCATGGCATTCATATAACCACCATCATCGTCTAATTGGAATAAAGTAGCTCCGCCTAAAATGTGTCCCAAATAGAGAAATGGGACCCAAATAGGTAAAAAAATATATGAAATAAAATAAATTATATATACGCACACATAGGCTATATACATTTCTTAGTGGCGCTACTAGTTTATTTGTATTTCTGTGGATGAGCTCTTCCTAAATAAAATCCACGAGTCGCAAAATCAACATATAAATATTTTGCTTTTAGTCAATTCAGAATTTCCACATTCACATCTTACTTTCATCGGCCTGGGTGGAGCAGTTACTATCGCGCTGGCTTTCTGTGCCCAAAGTTGTGGGTTCGATTTCGGCCCAGGTCGATGGATTTTATGTGTGCATAAATGTCACGAGCCCATGTCAGTAGATTTACTGACATGTAAAAGAACTCCTGCGGGACAAAATTCCGGCACACCGGCGACGGTCACTGGCCTAAGTTGCAGTACATCCCGTCGTTAAATAACCATATACCAACCAACATCTTATTTTCACAACCTACTACTGAACAGCCAATCAATATTTTATTACTGTTGTTGTTTATAAAATAAAGTTCATATCAGCTGCAGTATATGCCTGTCATTTTTTTAATAATTTTATTTATTATTGTATTAAACTTATCAATAAACAAACAAAATTATCATACATTACAAAGTCATACAAACGTACTTTTTGCCCCCAGATGAGCAAAACTGTTGTTAAGAGGCTGCAATTATCATATCCAAGAGAACAGAGAAATTTACAAATATACATAGAAGTTAAATACATAAACTAAAGCAGTAAAACATTTTTTACAACTATTTTTAAAGTAGTTAATTCAAAATTACAAAAATAGAACTCCATTTTACAACTATGTTAATATTTATCCTGTTACATTAAACTGAAAATAAAAACAATTACTAGAGTATGATTTTAAGCGGATAGGCTATGTCATAGAAAACAGTTATTTTATTTATTATACTTGACTGCTATAGCTATAACGGATTCTGTTGGTATTACTGTATTATGAATAGTTCAGAGAACATTAAGTCCGTAAACGTTGTAATAGGCTAAGGATTTTATCTCATTCTGACGTTTATGACTTTCATGTCCACAAAGCATAAAATATTAGATTATTGGCTCACATTCGGTACCAACGGACAAAAGGTCTGTACATTAAACGTGATGTGTATAGTAAAGTGCAAACGCTATGATATTTTTATTTGAATAATGATGCCCATGAGTTTTCCACTTTCACATATGGCAAGCAAGAGCAATGATATCTGAAGTATAGTTATGAAAAAAAGCTTAACAATATAGAAACATATTTAAAAAAAAATAGTCTATATAACACTCTTTCTTCCTTTAAACAAGTTATGTCCAGGGACCGTACTTTTTGGTAATGTCGATTAGCGCGAAAATTGACAACTTTTCTTAGCTACAGGCCTATTTAGACAGATACTTAAAATATCACTATTTGGCAAATGACATCCACGAAATATCGCGAAATTTGTTGGTTTGCCCGAAATTTATAAATAAACGCAACTTTCGCCCCTTTCAGGACGAATATTGAGAAGTATGTGGGGAGATATTTAAAATTGTAACTTTCAGCGTTTTAAATTTCTTTTTTATTCTCTTAGTAGCATGCTCTTATTTTATGATGTCTCTATGACCGCAGAGAAGTTATTGATATTTATGATCGATTTCAGCAATGATTGGTTTGTGGTATTCAACAGGTTTCATATTTGATAGAATGTGGTTGAACTTCTGTTTGCAAATTACAACTTTTTACTAACAAAAACTTCCCTTAATAGTCTCTTCCACATTGAAAAAGCGATTCATTCAATAGAACTTAGGTTAAATTGAAAACTGGAATATCACAGATACAATTATATATAAAAAGAAGTTCCTAGATAAGGGATATTATTGTACATCTCACCGCTGTGTATGAGTATTAATGTAGACCTAAATAAATGAATACACTTTTTCAGTGTAAAATGTAGTAGTGTATAAAATAGCTCATTTCGCGAAATATCTACCCAATTCAGCCGTTTTGTCTGACCAAAAAATCATGCTTCTAACCATGGGCAATGTAGTTACCTCGCAGCACTTACAAGGTGTAATGGCTATGTTGTGGTAGTGCGTGCAAAGCCAAGACTTAAAGTCAGATTTGTGGAACAGATGGCTACTTGTAAACTACTTTAATAGGATTTTGACGAGCAAATCTTTCAATCGAACGTTTTAGGTCTTGATACTTAGATACACCACTTCAAAATTTAAACAGCCATGCTAAATGAGTAACGTAGCTTCATTTAGTAATTAGGCCTAAGTAACTTCCAAATAACTGAAATATTCATACAGTTATCGTCAAATATCAATTGGTTTGTAGGCTTTCACTGTAAAGCCCCCCTCCAGTTGTATTCCTTAGGATGGGTAGCAAAACCCTTGGTACCGCTTCAAATTTAATTTCTTGAAATACGAGTAGATGTATTTCATCATAATCACCAATTCCCCCTTTCTGTCTATCTGTCTGTCTGTCTGTCTGTCTGCCTCTCTCGTCTCTGTCTCTGTCGGTCTCTCTCTCTCTCTCGTCTCTCTTTGTCTGTCTGTCTCTCTCTCTCACCCTCTCTCCTTACCTTCTCTCTCTCTTAGTGTTGGACTTTTCCTAGCCAATGGACCAAACCCTTCATCAGGCCTTAAGAACTGAAGACTCTGTAGGAAAAGGGCATTAGATGCATCTTAAGCAAAAAACACGTTCTTATGTGCTCTCACTCTATCGTAATTTACTTGCACATGCAAACGCTGAAGCTAACACTGACACAATATAATAATGTAAGCTATTTTTGTGTTAGTATGGTTGGGTGGTAGGCCTATTGTGTGTCTATTGTAGGCCTATTACACTAACATTTTGCGCTGTACATTTCGTCCGCAGGTTACAGTAATCCTACCATATGACCTAGCAATGCCATATATCATTACTGTATGATGTAAAATTTGCCTTTAGAAATGGTATCCAATGTCAGAGCTTTTGAGTTTGATGTATTTATCATCCCTGCGTTTGAAGTATTTGTTACCCGTATTCGTTACGGGTAGCCTGTAGGGCAGTGGTATTAGAAATTGGGTTTCGGATTTGGTTAGTTTAGAACATATAGGCCTACGTATTTCTATAGTCTGACCATTCTAAGAAAGAAACCTGAAGTAAACAGAAATCAGTATATCTGCCTCACTCTTAAGTGTCATACGTGTAATTTGCTAGAGTGAGACCGGCATAACCTACGGATTTTTGTTTATTTCATGTATTTTTTTTCAGAATGGTCAGGCTATATGCATGTTATGTCATGTCTAGGGCCCGGATTTTTAGGTTTCATAAACCCTGTATTAATTTTTTGCATATTAAATAGTTTTAAGGTTTTACAGTTTCAGACTTTTTTTTTAATGTTTCACTTGAATAATAGCAATAAACACATTGAAACAAATATGTTAAATTTATGTTTATTTAAATAAACCATGGCTCTGAACCACAAAAATATAGAAACACGTTTTGCTTAATTTTAAACAGTTTATGGTTTATAGAACCCAATTAATTCTAAAATTATCCCTGTTATTTCCGTTTCCACCACAATAACGTAACAAGAACGTTTTTCAATATTAAACAACCAACTTTTAGAAATACTTTACTTTTGGCTGGAACAAATACTGTGAATGAACTGCAGGCGTAAGCTTCTTAAGAATTCCTTTAATTTGCTTCTAAAGAAACTTAGATTTCTCTTCCCTAACGATTTTCTTTTCCGGAACAGTGGGGGCACAAAATGGCAACATTACAAAATGAAAGCTATATTATTTCTTTCAAGTCCGCTGGTAACAATGAGCAAGATGCATTTCGTAGGCAGATATTTTAAGAAGTAATTTTTAGTAGAACAATGATAATTAGATTAATTACATATTATTAGGTTGTTGAACATTTTATCTTATTTTGTTTTAAAAAGTTTTGATCATTTTTAGATTTTAATGTCTTAGCCGTTTTTATGATTTATGTTAAAATATCAGTTTGCTAGTAAGGAACAAAATAATGTAACTTAGTTTAAAACCTAAGAATCTTGGCCCTAGTCATGTCACCATCTCAATTTAGGTAATGGGTACAGTTATTATTTTTAGACTTGACATTGCTCAGATAGATGCTCAGTAGCCTGGACAAGTCTATTATCGAAATATTGTCATTGAAGGTGTGACTCCCTTGAACTGATGTACAAATAAGTCACCGTAATTTCAAATTACAATATTTCGTTAATAGGTTATTCCAGGCTTCTGATACATCTATCTGAGCAGTGTCAGGATTTTAAAAATAACTGTAATAAATTATATAATAAAAGATAATTTCAGTGATCTAGACTAGAATGTTGGCTCAGGGGGTAGAGTCTGTTCGTGATGCAGAGGCGGATCCAGAACTTAATCAAGGGAACGGCCGACGTAAACGAAAGTTTGGAATTACTGGGGGTGTGGGGGTATGGAATGTCCCGAATAAAACAGGGGCTCCTGCCCCGGAAATAAAAAAAATGCGAAACTGTAAGTTTTTGGTCCCCTGGGTGATCCTCCAAATTTCTCAGCAGACTCTCTTTTTTTCCAGAGTTTTAGTTCTTTTGAGAAATTGTCGGATTTATGTATTACATAAAAATTAAAGTAATTAATCAAATATCTTTTTTTTACCTTATACGGTACTTAAAGTAAGTGCAGGTCTAAAATAGTTCACAAGAAATCAATTAATCATTTATATCATAATATCCATTAAAGATAAGGTACTCGAACAATTGCTGTCTTGTGGGTTGTGGGTTAAAACGGCAAATCCTATGGATTTGACACAAGGCGCCTAGAATATAAATACAGTACTATTCAACTTGCATTTTACAATCCTCTTGTTGAAATAGGCCGAGTACATAAATACTTTAATTTAATTCTTTTGTATCTGTTTAAATTTGAATACTATTTTTATTAGGTAATTACTTTCGACGAATAGCTTAAAAGGTGGAATAAATGAAAAGAAAACAAAGGGGGTCGCGGCCCCTCCCTTGGATCCGCCCCTATCATATGTATTGTGTATTCAAATCTATCTGACTACATAGATCTTATTGAGTAGGCCTACATGCTGCTTGTACAGGGGGCGGCATTTATCGTTTCCCATTTTCAAAACCATGTAACACATTTATTTAACAAAGAAATAAGCTACATTGACCATTTTTGAATGCCTTACAGTCTTGGATTTGCAATTATGGTCTTACTTTTTGAATATGATTTCTTTGAGTTGCACTCCATTAATTTCAACACATTGCTGCAATCTCCCTTGTACACTGGCCATTACTCGATGTGTGATGTTTTGCGTAACATTTGCAATTTCCTGCTGAATTGCATTTTTAAGACTGTTAACTTTAGACTTCAGATAGGCCTAGCCCCACAGAAAGAAATCTGGTGCATTAAGGTCGGGAGATTTGGAGGGCCATTGGATATCACCAAACCTGGAAAGAATTCGGCCGGGAAAAGCAGAATGTAGCGTGTCCATTGAAAGACGTGCAGTATGTGCTGCAGCACCATCCTGTTGAAACCACAATCTCTCAACATCCCAGTTACGATGTGTCAACTCTGGTAGGAAGAAAGTTTGCAGCATGTGATTGTAACGTTCAGAGTTGACAGTCACCGAAGCACCAGTCGCTCTCAAAGAAATAAGGGCCAATAACCTAATACCCTGCGCTGCAATGGCACACCACACCACGACCTTAGGCCGCTCGTGGATTATTCGTGAATTTGCAGGAAATTGCAAATGTTACGCAAGACACCACACATCGCGTAATGGCCAGTGTACGAGGGAGATTGCAGCAGATGTTGAACTTAATGGAGGGCATCTCAAGGACACCATATTCAAAAAGTAAGACCAGAATTCCATATCCAAGACTATGTGACAATGTTCAATGTAGCTTATTTCTTTGTTAAATAAATGTGTTACACGGTTTTGAAAATGAGAAACGATAAATGCCGCACCCTGTATATGGTATCGTATTGCAATCAAGATGAATTCTCCGAAGATTTTCATATTGGTTAACCCATTATTATTTACATTTTCAGTAGAAAAACGAATGCCGGCGAAATTGATACATACGAGGGGCGTCCGTAAAGTAAGTTTCCCTAGGGCCGTTTTCAGAAACAAAACACAGTTTCATGGAAATGTTTATTGCAACTGATAAAGTAAGTGTTCAACTATTTTTCAACATTTTCGCCACCGGAATTGAGACATTTGTCATACCGCGGGACCAACTTATGAATACCTGTATCATAGATGTCTGCCGTCTGGGATTTGAACCACTGTGTGGCAACCATCTCCACCTCTTTGTCATTCTCTGTCATTTTTTGAGGTGTAGGAAAAGATGGAAATCAATGGGAGCGAGATTCGGGCTGCAGGGTGGATTTTTAAACACCTCCCAGCAAGCCTCCTGCCCCCAGGTTGGCAGCACACCAGCCAGCAACTTCATGACCACAAGCCACGGGGAGGACGGGAGAGACTTATAGCAGGTGCTGAAGCGAGGGCATACCGGAAACCGGGAAAGGAAACGGGATGATAATGAGGGGGAGTTTGAAGATGAAATGGAGAGTGTTGGTGGAATGAGCGGGGGAAACGGGAGGATCCCCGAGAAAAACCACCCAAAGGTCATGGCTTCGTTCACCACGAATAACACGGGTTTGAACCCGGGACCGCTAGCATGCCAGGCCCACGCGCTAAGCCACCGTGATGGCTAATCCCAAATGATAGCAAAAAGGGATGGAAAAATACCTCTATTATAACAAAAGTAATCGGAAAAGATCTCTACTGTTGTATCATTACATTAAGTAGAACATATAGGCTACGGTTTGTTTATCAAGTGTTTAACCGTAATATTGTACCTAATGTTTATAAAGATCCCGCACGAAATCTATGCCGATTACCTAAGTCATTGCTTTACGTTTTCGTGGGGACTGTAGCGTCGATTGGCCTGCTACCTATCTCTCTCGCACAACAGTACCTCCCTTTCTATTTGTAAAGGCCAAGTTACCTCTCTCTCTCGCACAATAGCATGTTTTTCTGTAGAGAGTAACGGTCTCATCGGCACAGATTTCGTGCGAGATCTTTAGTACTAAATCAGTCAGTACCAGTAGGCTACAGTGCCGCCAAATGATCTTAGCTCTGCCAGTACAAATAAATAGAAATATAAAAAATACAGCATGTATTCCGTAATAAGTACGATGATGATGATGATGATGATGGTAATAATAATAATAATAATAATAATAATAATAATAATAATAGCAGCGATAACAACAACAGGCCTCGAAGGTTCTTAATTATAAATCTGGAGATTATTTGTTCGGAAGTTGCTCTGTACTTTGTGTACGAATGGTTAGGGTAGCAGACTTCTAACAAGAAGGTTCCGAATTCGATCCCGCTCCCTTCTGCAGTTTTTCTACGCATTCTGCACCGGTAATCATTTCAAGGTGTTTTAAATATTTTTCTTATTACCGTACTCAGAATAAATACTTCTTTCGGGAATAAAAGCTGTGTTTGTCTCGTCCCGGGGCGTAATAAGTACAATAGTAAGGTAACGAGAATTCCTCGCATTATTCATTAATCCTTTTCGGGACATCACAACCTATTCTGACTACCACACACTACTACTTTCAAAAAGCCAAAATTCCTAACCGAATACAGAACAATTTGTATCACCCTAGAACATAGGCGTAACCAGGCCGACCATATGGGGGGGGGGGTTATAACATCCGCGGGGTCTGGGGGGTATAGGGAAAATTTTAAAAATTAAGATGCAAAATAACGAGTTTTAAGCTTCCAGGGGTCCTCCCCCGAAAAATTTTAAAAATTAAGACGCAAAATAACGAGTTTTAAGCTTGCGGGGGTTTACCCCCGGAAAATTTTAAAAATTAAGACGCTAAATAACGAGTTTTAAGCTTCCAGGGGTCCTCCCCCGGAAATTTTTAAAAATTAAGACGCAAAATAACGAGTTTTAAGCTTTCAGGGGTTCTCCCCCGGAAAATTTTAAAAATTAAGACGCAAAATAACGAGTTTTAAGCTTCCGGGGGTCACCCCCGGAAAATTTTAAAAATTAAGACGCAAAATAACGAGTTTTAAGCTTCCCACGCTTTTTACTTGTATTAAGTAATTTATGGGCAGACTTAAAAAATTATACAATTTTCCTTTTTTTAATCAATGGGGGGGGTTCAAACCCCCAAAACCCCCCCTCGGTACGCCTATGCCCTAGAACCCCTGTAACATGCAACCAACGATACCGGCGTACCATGCACCATTACGCAAGAACTGGACGGCGATTTAGGAACACACTGTATATATGAAAGACCATAGCGAATTATATGCATACCTAATTACGTTTCAATGTCATGTCCTTTGAACGTATGAAGGATACAAGAATTTACAGCCCCACACATCACCTTAGTAAAATGTGTCTGTGAGTAAACGAGCATTGCTTCTCGAGAAGGCATATTTCACTTGCGGCATTTCCTTTGGTATCAAGCGACTACAAATAAACAAAACGTTTCTGCACCTTTTAATACTTTCATTATGAAATTATGTATATCTGTTCCTAGGAGTTTTTCTAGAACAAGATGTACGTTGACACGGAGGAATGTAGAAGTAATTTCATCACATTTTATTACAGTGATGTTACACAGTCATGGATAATCAAGTATTTGAACGATTACAATATGACCACTATAATTACAACTAAGTACTGTATGACTAATATAGGCTATAGGCCAATATATAATTAATAAGACCGTGTTTTTTGGTAAAATAAAATGGCTAATTTCGGTATGAACTTCCTTCTATTTCGTGGTTATTTCAAGAAATAAAATATTTTATACAGTTATCCTTATGGGGATGCTACGGTACTCTGCACGCTGTGTTCTTCTTTACTACTACGAAAAATGGCTATATTTGTGGTCATAATGTTCTTTAAAAACCTATAAAATCCATATATAAACTCAATTTGTTGCTAAGAAACATGCGAAATGAAAGAAAAATTGTGAAGACGTGGGCATTTATTTAACCTAAAATGGCGTAGTTTATATGTAAAGTGCAAACTACTGAGGATAAAATACGAAATCTGTTGAATCTACACTCTTTGCCCTAATTTAACTAGGCGTCCCAAACTCAGCTCTGAGATAGCAGAAAAGGAGTGTATCGTAAAATAGAGTACATTCCTCAGTCTTTGCAGGAAGCATATTGTAAGAAATTAAAGAAAAAACCGCACTAATACAAGTATTACGATTTTGAATAAAATTTTTGTACACATTTCTCAGTTTCTATATAGGGGCGAATTTAGCTTTTATTTAGACATTTTGCTATCGATAACATTTCGCGATATTTCGTTGATTGAGTATTTTACGCATATACAATGTTAAGTAGCCTATAGCTAAGGAAAGCGTAAAATTTCGCGTTTATCGCTGTTACCAAAAAGCACGGTCCCTAATGATGAAATTGTAAACAAAATATAGGCCTACTATAAGCCTATTAGTCTAAATATAATACAAAGATTCATTATGCTGCGTATATGCCATGGTAGCTCAATGTAGAACAATGTAGAACAGAGAGCCGAAGATCCTGGTTCAGATCCCGGCTATGGCATTGAATTTTTTCAGCCTGACTAACATTTCCGAATTTCAACTTTTTGTTTGCCACGAACAAAACAGGCTACTTCAACTAAATACAACCTTCTGAATACGAAAATGACAGTTAGAACTTCGTAACATTTTTGTGTGAGAGAATTGAGCTCATTTTTTTTAAAAAAAGCTACATAAAATTTCACTATATTAGCATATGGTTCTAATTATTTAGTTAAAGTTCTGTTTAAACTATTCACTCTGGACATAAGTTGCTTTAATTTTACATGAAAGGTAACATACAGTAGAATAAACTAATATGGCTGTTTACAACTTGCCAACATTTCCATTTAAAAAAATCTTAGTTTTTACTTGTCATTTACTTGTTATCCGACTAAGAATATTGAAAATGGGGCCCAAAAACAAAGAAAAAAAGCATTGTAATTACACATAAACAAATCCTGTAGCGGTAAACTGTAAAGTTTTTACCCTGTAAAATCATCCAAATTTGGGGGCCAACGTATATCCCTTCTTTTACTTTTACTCGCTAAGTTTTTGAAACTGGCTTCTGAGGTAAACAAAGGCGTCTCGATTTTTGTCCATAGCCTTAATGCACTTCTTCTTTAGGTATAATGTTATATTCGGAAGAGGTAACCTGTAACTTTACATATTGATAGTTTCTATTAGAGGCCACTCTTTTACTGGGTAGTGTGATCCAGTATCTCTACTGTCCCACAACCATAGAAAGCAACTTACTACGCCACCAAGTTATCTCTGCATGCAGAAAATATGTTAGGAATGTGCCTTAAATCTCGACCTGACTTATTACCCTGTGGTTCCCAGTGGAACAAAGGGCCTCAACAGTACTCCGCCATCTTACCCGATTCTTGGATAACTGTTTTAACTCCAACCATGTTTTTCCCATATTCTTACTGTCCCGATCAATAGATCTTCTCCAGGTGTCCTTTGGGCGTCCTCTCTCACTCCGGCAGGGTTCCAATTCAAAGACTGCTTTGTGATATCGTGATCTGGCTTTCTAAGAGTATGCCCGATCCATTTCCATGTTCTTTTAATAGACATCTCTATGGGCTCTTGATCTGTTCGTTTGAGAAGCTCTTGATTGGAGATTCTCTATGGCAATTTGCTAATTATCTCTTTGTTCATTTTCCACGTCTCCGCTCCATATAGGAGAACTGCCTTTATGTTCGAATTAAAAACTTTCAATTTTGTCTTAATGGAGATGTTACTAGATCTCCAGATCTTTGAGAGTGTTTGAAACACATGCCTGGCCTTATTTATTCTGGACTCGACATCAGCAAGAACCCCACATCTATGGCCACAACACTCCCAAGATAAGTGAACTTCTGAATTACTTATCAACGGTCTTTGTAAATCCTCCTTGTATGATGGCAATATTCTTCAAATCTCCACATATTTGCCAGCCGTAGTTGCTGTGATTAGTCGTATCCAACAGAATAGTAATACATTCGTATGTTTCTTTCATTTCTACAGATTGTGCCACTGCTATTCCCGTTGTAGAGCAACACTGTTTTGGGACTTAGCTTAGAAGAATCAGTAAACAACCTCCATTTTTCTGGGATGTGTTGAAATCCTGACTCATTGAGACGTTGGATCAAATCTCAATGGAATTTGTGGTGAATAAAATGGGGCAGTTTTCCTCGGGATGCTCCCGTTTCCTCTGCCATATATCATTCCCCGTTGCTCCATTCATCATAGTATGACCATTTGATGGCAATAAAGAATAATTATATTCATTAAACTATGTATATCTATTCATGCAAAAAGGCAATTTTTCATGGCCTAGTGACTGGAAAACTGTTCTGGCCTCTTTCAGAAATAAATTTTAAATAAAAATTTATGGGAGCTAGTGAATTCAATTGTTGCAGTCGCGTTCCCAGCCTGCTGATTCGAAAGAGTCATATCTCTCAGCAAGTCACCTGGAGCATTTATTGGTCCATGGTTCGGTAACTTAGATTTTTGCTGACCTTTACTTGTTTTTAAATACATTTTAAACCGGTGTTTTTTTTCATGTTCATATTCGTTAAGAGCCCATAAAACTTGACTTCAATATGCCTATTTTCACCTACGTGAAAAAAAACCTTGTTAACTAGTGTTATCTTAAAAGATGAAGTTCTGCATTTCTTAGTCAAGTTGCTAAATTACAATGCATGTTGATTTCGTTTTGTGGTTATTAAAGTATAACGGCTGAATTTTTCATGTTGTAAATCGTCTGATAAGCTTTCGACCGGAAGTGAAGGTGTGACAACGGATCAGCGATGTCAAGGATTGTGAATGTTAATCGAAATACAATGTTGGCCGATTTGAAACTATCTTGCCATCTCAAAAGCGTGATGTATAAGTAAGCATTTATCTCGTACATGTTAGTTTTATGAAGGTATCTTAATAACAAAAGTGGGTATTAGCTTCTTCCTTTATGTATTAATTTGAAGAAAAAAAATTATCTTATAACAAGGCCGGATGTAACAAACAGTGCCCAGTGCCCACGGGCACACCGGTTTAAAATCACAGCAAAATAAAAACACATGTAAAAGCCGTTAATGTTAATACATTTTTGTTGTTGTTGTTGAACTATGAAGATGATAATAACAATGAAAGTGTTGCATAGATTTTCACAGATGTGTGTAGGGCAAGCGTGTGACGTCACGGACCGGTACGTTAATGAGTGCACGGCTTGTTTACTTTTTTTCCAGGAAGAGTCCTTTGGAATGCTATTCAAGGGAATGCCGCGCAGTGTGACCCGTAAATTCTATCCGCGAGCACCTGAGCTATCGAGAATAGGAGCTGACATTCGAAGCTCACTTTCCAGGAAAGAGTGCCATTTGAATACGAACTCCAACATTTCCACTTCTTATTCATTATTCCTTGAAACTTCACTGAGAAACGTAAAGGCAATCTTGTTCAAAAGTTGCTATTTAAAATAAAAATAAAAAATAAAGATTTACATATAAAGGCGAATATAATTGCCGTTTTAATTAATAATAATAATTTATCAACAAACACGGTCCCTGGTGCTATTGTTTGACGTTTCAACTTGAAATCGTTGAAGTGGCTACCAAGTATCGTACCTGGACTGGCGACAACTCATTGCGTTGGTAGAACATTTAATAATCCTAATATTTTATATTCTGCTGACATTTTCAGTTAAATTGCCGCTAGAAAATATATTACAAAGGTGGTGTGAAATGTCCGAAAATAGGAGACTATACCTATGGTATTCCCGACAGTACCTTACTTTCTTGTACAAATTTTAATTAATAGTATATGTATCTTTGTTATTAAGACTGTAATAAACCTGGTGTCCGTTCTTTAATGCTCTAAGCCAGCGGTTCCCAAACATTTTGTCCTGGGACCCACCTTCACCTAGAAAATGTTTTCGCGACCCACTACTACATAACGATAACCAATATAGGCTATATAAAAAAAAATTTCGCGACCCACTAATACATAACGACAGCCAATATAGGCTATATAAAATACAGCACATATTTTTCATATGCCTTTCAATAGTTTTGGGTCGCGACCCATAGTTTGGGAACCACTGCTCTAAGCCAACATCAGGGTGACTACATTATATTTCTCGATTGTGTTTTCAATACGATACTTTTTTCCAAAAGATAACTGGAATGTAACTTGAACTGTTTATACTATATTTGATTGGAGAAACTTGAATTGTACTTAATGTCGGCACTCTTTCAAATGCCACCAAAGTGCATAGAGAGAAAGAGGGAGGGAGAGAGAGAGGGGAAGGGGGAGAGTCGGGTTCCACATGGTTCCATTCTCGGTACATTTTTTTCTAATATAAGCGCTAAAACACATTTCGCTTTGACGAAGAAGTTGACTCATATTTTCTGGTAGCAGTTATACATGGTGTACAATCTATACGTTGCCCAATAAACGAATACTGGTACAACAGCTGGAAAAGTTATTTATTTTTTACGGTCTATTTATGAGCAAATTTCTTGTTAATATCGACAACTGCTTTGTGTTATAATACCATGAATAACTTATGGTAGCATGTCATCAAAAAAATTGGTTAGATAATAATAATATTAATAATAATAGTAGTAGTAGTAATAATAATAAGAAATCCAAGGTTTCTAGGCGTTCGGAGGGTTTCTAATTAATGCTGTACCCTATCGTATGGACATGTGATAAAAAAAAAAAATATTCCCAATGTATTTATTGATAATCGGTCCCGAAGTGTTCTCTTTTAAGTTTTACAAAGGACATGCATTCCCCATTAAACATTTGGTGAAAATTAAATATTTCCTAATAAATGTACCTATCCAAAGAGAGATCCAATATATTGTCCGAGAGGAAGCATTTGGTGGATTTTAGTTTGAATTGCCCGCCAGCGCGGACGGCAAAACAAATTTTATTGAATTCCTAAATGTTACGAGAAAGGTAATATATGTCCTTATCACTATAATTACTAACAAAGCACTACAATTTACTATCTTAATATAATAGAATAAGATACAATCATCAGGGCCGTGGAGAGAAAGCAAGGGCCCGAGGGACAAATTTTCCCGGGCCCCCGTCAAATATTAAATTCACCACTGTAACCTAACCTTGTCCTTTATAATGTATTCAACAAAAAGATTATGTAAAGATGTTACGTAATTATTATATATGTAATGTTATGTAAGTAACGTATTACTTGACATTATATTTTGTTAGTCATTAAAAAAGTTAGTAATATTTTACAAAAAATAAAACCACATAAGTTTAAAAGCTTTTCAGTTGTGCTCAAAAGAGGTATTAATAATAATAATAATAATAATAATAATAATAATAATAATAATAATAATAATAATAATAATAATAGTAATAATATGTGATTTGGCAAAATGCTATCAATAAGCATAAAAACTAATCACTGTACAACATGTGTCTTTGACTTTCCATCCATTTTATGTTAGAGTAAATTTAGAAGGTAAAACACAAAACCTGGTCGGCCGCAGCCCCGGCTGCCCCCCCGTCTCGTCGGGCCTGACAATCATACCTCCGTATAACGATTTTTATGGACTGTAGCAGATTGTATTGTAATATGAGGGTTGCTGTTTTATTGAGGGATTATCCTGTACCACAAACTAAGAAGACTGCATGTAGATAACTCTGTCCCTTACAGGATTAAGTAAGGAGTAAGAAGAAATCAGATAATTTAAGAGCGATTATTTTCTTTTAAAATTTACTGATTTTCAACTAACAGAGGTCATAACTACTGAAAAATTCCTATTAATTATGGATCGTGCCAAGCTTCGAGCCTATCACATGTCACAAAATTCAACCTCATAGACGGTGGAAAAAAAGAAGAAAGAGAGAGAGCAAGTTCGTCACATACCTAAGGTAAAACTAAAACAAATGCTCGGTTTTACACGTGATAAATATTCCACCTTGAACCCTTATACACTTACAGATTACTGGAGATACGAATGCTATGGCCATTAAAAGTACGCTATAATT
This sequence comes from Ectobius pallidus, assembly GCA_964059195.1. Lineage (NCBI taxonomy): Eukaryota > Metazoa > Arthropoda > Insecta > Blattodea > Ectobiidae > Ectobius > Ectobius pallidus. The sequence goes on along the minus strand of CAXKWD010000007.1, from coordinate 107,175,983 downwards.
AATATTACGGAAATATTTTAATATGTTCTGTTAACAGCATACAATACAAACATATTTTTACATCATATTATAATATTGCCCTATTTTTCTTTTTTATGCCATTTTAAGCGCCTAAAATACTACTTTAGTGCCTTAACTTCTTATGTTTATTTATTCGATAATACTGGGATTAAATTACGTAACAATCAGATCTCGTCTGTATGATGAGTAAATGTAATAACCAGATCTATGCAGAAGATATCGTGTTGGAAAGTAGGCTGGCCTGGGGCGGCCGCCAATTTCCTGGGGTCAGGTCTGCCTGCTTGTCCTTCTAGAGAAGGGGTACCACTTGTTATACTCATGTTACAATCTTCTCTGGGGGTCCTGGGTGGCCTCCGGTTCCATTTCCTGGGGTCAGGAGTCGAGCCAGGAAAAAAAAAAAGCCAGATCAGGAAAGAATTCGTAAATGTCCACCACAGACAATAAAGAGACATAACAGTCACTCCCACACAGCTTTCATTCAGGGTGATAACTTCATAGATGCAAGACAGCACTTTGTGAAAGAGCCGAACAGCGATACTTTTCCTAGAATCTTCGTGGGAAAGACACGATGATAATGTCATTTTATATTTCCAGACAGCATGGGGACGTTAATATCCGCCAGTAGGCTATTAACTTTTTAAATCTATATTTTTATATAGAAAATGAATTGCCTTCTTGCTAAGATTTCTTTTAGCGTGTGAGTAATTTCTTTGTCCACCACTCCTCTCACGCAGCGGGTCCGGGTTCGATTCCTGGTCGGGACAAGTTACCTATGTGGGGTTTTTCTGGGGTTTTCCCTCACCTGTGAGTCAAATGTCGGGTAACTTTAAGCCCTTGTGGTCCTCAATTATCATCTGTACGTCATTATCATCTTCATCCCATCCTCGCCTTGTTTGGAGTGAGTGTGTGTGAATGGTGTGTTCGTGTTGTCTCGGAGGTGGCCCCGGCATTAGTTTGATCACTCATCCGGGGAGGCCCTCCATGTCATGTCTGGTCAAAAAAGTATGTATGTGATCCAAAGATAATCCCTCTCCCGGGCGGCCTGGTCGCTTAAATCCTAAAAGGGAGAGGTAAAACTAAGATGAAAGAAAGAAAGAGTAATTTCTATATCACATTTCGTAATTTTGATAATTCGTACGACATGTCGCCTGAGCGAAAAACGTGGAAACTAAGTGAAAAAATGAGTAGGCCTATAGAAATATCAGTAAAAATAATTTAATTAGATGTCCAGACGAAATAAATTACACTAAAACATTTGTATATAAAATTTGCATATAGGCCTATTAGTAATTAATTTTCTTCTTGACAGTGTTGTGGGCGGTCGTTTTTACGCTACATGTGATGAGCAGAGGTGACAAAACAGCTAACATAGTAAATTGAAAATTATTTGCAATTATCTGGAGTTTCATGTCGATTAACCATGGAATGCCAAATAAAAGGTTGAAGTTTTGATTGTTTGTGGCGAAAAGTGTCAAACCTTCACAAAAGTGGTGGATTATTGTAATAATCAACACACGAATTAAAAAAATCCCTTTAGGCAGGCCTACAGGCGGAGGTAGATTTCGAAGTGCTTTTGGTTTAATTTATTGTCGCTGCATAGCACTCTTCTTCTTTAGCCTTGGCATGGCAAACCTGCAGTTATCCGAACTGAATTCGGTAAAGAGGAAGAGCCTACAATCATTTGTTTTGACAACAAGAATAGGATATAATATTCTGGGAGGCCGTGCGCAAGATTAGCAATGAATAAAATTAGCAAAGCCGCTAAACAAGACAAAATTATGATATTATAATAATTCTTTTAAGTGTTATTATTTTCAAACATTAAAATCTCGCGTCATATGAGAGCTATCAAGAAACTATTTATTGATTTGTAGAGTACTCATCAAGAGCTTTTCAACGATACCCCACAAGACGTGGTTTCAAAAGTTTCGAATTTTCATCCCCCGCCCCCACCCCCACCCTCACTCGAACCCCCGAATCGTTGGTGTCACTGTGAACTCCATAGGGAGTACTCTAATTTATTCAAACAAAGTTTCCCTCTATACTTCATAGGGGCCGAGATATACATTTTTAAAAATTTCAACCCCCTCCCCCGACCACCCCCTTGGGCCAATTTAGCTCATTAACGAAATTTTCCGAACTATTGGGCTTAGAAATAAAATATTAAAATTTGGTTCAAATATCTTCAAAATTACGGCCGCTATCGTGGAAAGATATATATATATATATATATATATATATAACAAATTTTTTTTTGGACGGGCGGTGGTTTCGTACTTAGGGGAGCATGAAACGTAAAGATATGAAAGAATTTTTCGAAAATCATGACATGGTATCCATTGCAATAGGTAGATTTTTCTCGAAATCTACCTAAAAATGACTAGGCCTATTGCTATTATTAAGTTTTAAATAAGACCATGTCAGTACAAAATAGTACATTAAACTACGAACCTATAATGATGTTTATTAAGATACGAGTATTTTTATGAAACGAGCAAAGCTAGCTCATAATTTTCGCACGACTATCTTAATTACCATTATAGGCAACTTGCATAATACTGTTTTTTGTTCGATCATAATAAAATGTTTATATATATGACCACTTTAATAAGCTATTAGCAAGTTCTCGTAGTTCTTTTCTTCTGTGATAGAAGGCAGCTGATGGCGTATGGTCAAGTCGAAGCTTATTCTTGGCCGTTTTATTGAAACGGACGGATTTTTACAACACGAAATGAGCTCAATTTAGTATAATATTAAAAACTAACACGAACAGAATTGATTTTATTTTAAATACCGTACAAGTTGTTTATTACGCAGTTTCATTTGGTGCTCTCAAGGTTTCAAGATCGTGCCGTATTCGATAATAGTCGATACCACAACTGTGTTATGATGAAAATCTGTATCGTAGTGTATTATAAGCGTATAATAGTATATTTCCTAACCTGCTCTATTAAGATAGTATATTGCAGAACTTCTCTAGTAATGGTGGCGATCCCGTGATTATGGTGATCTTTTTAATGGCGATAATAATAATAATAATAGATTTGCAACAGCATTATTAGGCTATTATAGATTAAGGTTAAGGCCTAATAAGGTGCCCTTTTCTAATGCTGATGTTAAATGAGGTTTGAAGGGGCCTTTTGATACTATTACTGCGTTTAAGCGCCAATTTATACAAAGTAGATATTATAAATCGCAAGTGATAACACAATTTATATCTTAAGGTTGGTTTTATACTGTCTTAGCTACATAAGACTCATCACTGGGAGCAAGAACGATAAACGAAATCAGAAGTCTTGGAGTAATTGTTAAGAGTATTTATTCACAATTTAGTCAAAACAATTGCTCACAAAATTAATGAATATCACTGTTATTAATAATGCCGCAAACACACAACACACACCCTGTCACTCTCTCTTAAAATTAAAAATAATTCAAGGTGCCAAGGTGTTGAATCAGTGATAATTGCAATTATGATTTGCAGAAAAGAAGTTTATTTTTGGAATCGATCTCCGACTTAAGCTCCAGATCGATTAATTAAGCAGAGCTTACAGAAGAACAAATATCATAAGCTTGATAAGATATGTGAAGGAATATGTGGGTATCAACAGTGTTATTTGTCAAAGTTATCTGTATTGCAACTTCCAAAGCCGTATATGAACACTGAAAAACAATATGTTGTCATGAGAACTGATTTGTATTTGATAAATCATTTTAAGATTTTCCGTCCACCATACAATCTCAGAAAGTACCATTCTGGCACTTAATAATTTAAAGTTTAGCTCGGGATCACGACTTAATGATCGCATAGGCCTACTCTGAATTTTTAGAAGTCTGAATAATATTATTGTTGATGCATTTCATACTATGTTCAATAATGTAGGACTGTAATTTTTCTGTGTGTGATAAATGTTCGTTGCTTGGGTGGTCTTAAATTAAGTTAAATTAATTGTAGGCGAATATGTTGAATTCACAGCTACTGAAATCACATGCTGGATTCCGATCGACCAAGTATTATATAGCTGAGAGTATTATTTTCTTTAGAATTACCTCCCAAAGATCACATTCACTGAACAAGATTTGATGTCACAACAGCGTGATTTATAAACATACAATACACGCTGGTAGACACAGAGCTTAGAATTCTACAAAATTTAATCATTCCTTCCTAAATGGGCAATAAAACTTATTAAATAATTTTACAATTGGGATAAAGATAGGGCAAGTATAATATACGTTCTGAAATGTATCTAATTTGATATTGCTAAAGAATTTTTCTCTTTGTTAACAACAAATTACCTTGTTTTGTACTAATTAGCACATATTTACCGTTGCATTCTTAGCATTCTTCTAATAGTTCTTCTTTTATTAGGTATCCAGCGATGCTACATTTTTCCCTAATTCCTTGTTGCTTTATACATTGTAGGTAATTTAAATTTATTGCTTGTTGTATTCGAACATTAATTCTATCGCTTGAGGTTCTGATAATACGAATAAAAAGAGCACTTTAACTACATTTTCTATTAGGAAAAAAATGCGGAATTCTCTGTTAACAAAGGTTGTAAATGACTTGAAACATGTATATAATTTATCTGCGTCCTCGAAAGTATTATAATTGAACCTTTCGGGAAAAGATTTGTCCTAAACAATCAACTCTCGTACAGCTTAAATCTACCTAGGAAGAATTTTGTTCTCTCTGTGATTAAATAGAAATGAAATAAAAATTATATTTTTTTTATTGATGTTTAAAATTAGGCCTATATATTCCCATTATTTTTATTTATATTATTATTATTATTATTATTATTATTATTATTATTATTATTATTATTATTACTGTTATTATTATTACTATTACTATCATCATTAATATTATTATTAATATTTCCTCATCCATGAAACAAATGTCGGGTAACTTTTGGCTCTTGTGGTCCCCGGATATCATCTGGTCGTCATTATCATCTTCATGCCATTCTCGCCTTCTTTTGAGTGACTATTGTGTGAGAATGTTGTGTCTCGTCCTATGTGCTCATGTTGTTTCGGAGATAGCCTCAACGTAGGACAGATCCCTCACCCGGGGAGGCCCTCCATATCCGTGTCTGGACAAAGAAGTATGTATGTGTGATCAATAGATAAGTCCTCTCCCGACAGTAGCTGCCCAGTATATGGGTGCGTAATTCCTTGAAGGGAAGAGGTAAGAAGTAAGAAGTAAGAAGTAAGAAAAAAAAATGTCGTTATTATGAATGTACTTGAGGCACAGAAACACTTTATTACAAGGTTTTGAGTCCATGAACGAGGTTTTTGGAATTTTTCTACTGGTCTAAAACGTCTGAAACAGTAGTTCATGAGTTCGACTGCGCTTCTACGAGAGAATCAAATGAAAACAGCAATTAATTTTTTTCCACTATTTTACTGCAGGAAGAATGCTTGCTTGTACATTATTTTTCCATAGTACCCTCCCATTTCAATGCACTTGCGCCATCGGATAGGAAGTGCTTTGATACCACATGAGAAAAATTCTTTTGGTTGACGCTGTAGCCACTCGTTCACCGCCTATTGGACGTCTTCATCAGACTTGAACTTCTGTCCTCCAAGGTGTTCCTTTAATGGACCAGAGATGTGGAAGTGTGATGGTGCCAAAGCGAAGGGGATTGCCAAGTGCAGGTGTTTTGCTTCAACATGAAAATGCCCGTCCTCATGCTGCTCGTGCAACCATGAAAACCAACTATGACATTCGCTTCAAGTGCCTCCCACATCCGCCATACACGCCAGATTTGTCACCATCAGATTTCCACAGCTTTGGTCCATTAAAGGAGCACCTTGGAGGCAGAAGTTCAAGTCTGATGAAGACGTCCAATAGGCGTTGTATGTGTGGCTATAGCGTCAACCAAAATAATTTTTCTCACGCTGTATCAAAGCACTTCCTATCCAATGGCTAAGTGCATTGAACTTTAAGGGGACTATGTGTAAAAATAATGTGCAAGCAAGCATTCTTCCTGCAGTAAAATAGTGGGGAAAAAAATTAATTGCAGTTTTCATTTGATTCTCCCTCGTAAGTTGAGCAATCCCAGGAACAAAGGCGGTTGACGCGTAGGGTTGACAATTTTGCCATTTTCGAGTGAAAATCCTGGGTATCGACATGATCATAATCATTTTAGACGAGGCCTTGGTATCACTCTCCATTTGACATTTCTAGTTCTATCTAGTGTTTAGAATAGATAGTTAAATCATAATTTGGTACCAGTTCTTCTAAAAAGTAATTATCAAAGCATTTTCCATAACCACCATTCGTTCTGTATGTTCATCTTGCTGATAAGAGAGGTTACCATTAGAAATGTACTGTTAATTGACTGAGATTTGTTTAATTATGGGGCTAAAAAGCAACTTATTGTTAATAATAAACCAAACACGCACAGGTACGTGGGTTGGAAGTTTTTTGTGGAAACACATCTATAAAATCAAGAAGAATTGCAGGAAGTTCAAATAGCTTTTCTTGGATGTTGGTTGGATATCCAGCATACCTAAGAGCAAATAGGAGCCTTCAAATTTCACATTAATGCCTTTCTCAAAATGTTATTTGGAAACAGTAAAAAGTTTGATATGCGTTTAAAAAGCTAACTGAAAAAAGCACCAATTTTACAAAAAGTGCAAATATTCTGGGGGCACCTGTGGAACCAAAATCCTGGGCACATCTCTGCTTACAGAAGAAAAAAGTCGGGACAGCGGGAAATTCGAATAAAAAAGTGGTCTATCCCGGAGAATGGGAACAGTATTGTAACTGAGAAGTAAGTGATGCTGCGCATTGCCACAGCTCATCTGATCTGAGAATCTCGTGAGGATGACAGTGGCTGTGGAACGACTTGTGTAACTGTAAAAAGCGGTTGTCTCGGTAACAATGGCATGAGGTGTCATAGCCTTCCTGTCTTTCCCATGCGACCTGGGTGGCCAGATCTTCTTTTTATTTCCAGCCAGTAATTGCTATCTAATATCTATACTGAAAACGTTTTCTCTTATCAGAATGTCCCGTATTTCATATTATCCTACTGAAAACATTACCTTCACCAATATTAAGCATTTTTGAAATATGAAAAAGGATGCATAAGTTACTTTCGAAATGGCATGAAGATTTCTAGAACATCTCATTTGGTAGGTTAATTCAATTTTTTTTTTTTTTTTTTTTTTTAATATAACCAAATTATAATAAAACAGCGTTTCTCAACCTATGGTCCGATAGTGCAGATTGTCCGCAGACATAATTAAAACATATCATAAAGCAAGTGTAATTAATACCCCAAATATTAAGAATATAGGCCTTATATTAAAAATGGGATGTAAAATTAGGGGTCCGTAAAATTGTTAGACTTTTAGAGGTCCTCGGGTTCAAAAATGTTGAAAAACGCTGTTATAGTAGACAGTAATATATTGTGATTTTCACACTCAAAATGCCACTCGAACTTTATTTAATGTGGCTTCCGATCACAATCAGGGGCGGTCGTAGGGAAAAGGTTTGGGAGGATACTCTACTTTTTTATTTAAAAAGTTATAGTAAATTACTCACCCCCTCACCTGCTTCTTTCCGCGCAACTCATATGAAACTTTCACCTTTTCGCTAAAATCAATTCCGTCCATTTTCGGAAAAAAAAAAAAAATTGTTTTTATTATACAAGAAGAAATTACTCTGTTGCTATTAGGCAACAACCTAATAATAATAATAATAATAATAATAATAATAATAATAATAATAATAATAATAATAATAATAATAATAATAATAATGGGGACATTAATCAACCACAGATTTATTTTCATCTTTATTGGAAAATCAAAACTGAAAACTAAAATATTAAGCTTCAAACACATAACATTGTAAAATATCAGTGTAAATCAAGAAATTAAAATGAGCTCTATGATTCTATCCTTCGGGAGATTAAGTCCCTAGTGCTGACGAGCTCATTACTCAAAATTCTCTCTTAGGGTAATGTTCTAAATTAATTCCTTGATATATTAGTTAGTATTATTGATATGGTTTTTAGGTATGTAGTATCTATTTATATTTATTGTATTGTATTCATTGGTGCAGTGGAAAATTTTCCAGTGTGGGAACACTTAAAATTTTTAATATAATAATTTATTCAAAATTAACCCATAAAAGTGATATGAAAACGTTTCAAACTATATGACATTAGGTTTAAAATTCTCTAATAATTATAAACACTTTTGAATAAGTTTGTTTTTTATTTCATTTTATTACATAACATAATTTCAGTAAATGAGCTAGTATGTATAATTTTTTGTACTTGTCTTTTATTTTTTAAGTTTTTGGACAGTACTAGGCTAGTAGGCCTAAATATATTTTTTATTAAAACAATTTAAAAAATCGAGATAATAAAAAAAATATAATATTTATTTAAATTAAAAAAAATCATTTCCCCATCACCCTCCACTACACTCTTGATTGTGTTCAATAATATAAATAATAGTATGTATCTTCTCAAATATATGTGAGAAACTTCGTGAAACCTATTTTTGCGCCAATTAGGCCAATTTTGTAACGGGTCCCTTCTAACAGAAATGGTTACTCATATAAAGCCAGTAAATGAGTTCTTAGTACAGAAATAACATGTAATATGATTTATCCCAATTTGTTGCTACACGTTTTTGATAGTTATATTGTTATGTCAGATATATTATAAAGGACTTGGTTAATTTAATATTGGCAGCGTGCCGGGAGATCGGGAATAACAATTTTCAGTGCCGCCCAATGAAAGAGAAAAAAAGATAAAAAGAGGAGTGCAACTTGCAAGAGTGATGGCATGGGAAACAGGGTTACAAGGAGATTTAGTGAGATGTTTACGATCGTGTGTAGGCATATGCTTACATGTAGTGCAGAAGTAGTTCTCTTATTGTTGTACTTCGGGGAACAAGCTCGGCGGGGCAACATGAAACTATCGCCTGCAATAACGTATAGGTCTAGACTGCTGCTTTCACAGAAAGGACAATGTGAGAATCAGGGTACTATAACATGTTGTGCTTCGCTCAGGAAATTCTGTGTGTAGAGTTGGATTATTCCCACAAAGTCTCTGGCCTTGAAGACAAACCCAGCCAGCGAGCTTCTCGTTACGTCTCGTTACCAAGATGCGCGAATTTGGTGCGCGTAAGATCAGTAAGCTACCGCTGGGCAGAGAGTGAACATCATGCAGCATGTCGCAAGTCGCAGAAAATACTATAATAGTTGAGTGGAGTGATAATGCCGCTGCGAGAGAGACAGACAACACGTGGAGTGGGATAGGAGAGCTGAGCCAATCAGGGTGCAGCTACCTCCCCTAGCCAGGAACTCTACGAGCGGTGAGACTCGCTCCTAAGGTATATACGTAAAAATCCAGAGACGTTGTGGAGGTAATCCTACTCTACAAGGTTAATATTACCATCTTCTGAACATCCATGTAAGTTATAATGCACTGCTGGTTACGCGTCCTTCGTAGGGTACAAAAGCATTTTGCACGGTTTTTAGCGTTATAGTATTTCCCAGAACATGAAAACCTTGTCTCACTCCACTGCCTGAAACGCGGGGTGTCTTTGAGAAATGGTTTTACAATGTGACTCCTCGTATTGAGAGCAGGGCCGTGGAGAGAAAGCTAGGGCCCCAGGGACAAATTTTCCCGGGCCCCCTTCAAATATTTAATTCATCAATGAAACCCAACCTCTCCCTTTATAATGTATGCAACAAAAATATTATGTAATGGTATTACATATCTATTTAAAATCTATTTAAAAATCCCGTTTTTCTGCAAAAGTCCTCTTTAACCCCTAGTTTTTTTTTAAGCAAAAGTCCTTTTTAGCTCCTAGTTTTCAGCAAAAGTCTTCCTTAGCCCCTTTTAGGTCCTTCAGTCCGATGTAGCCCTTTTTAGGTTCTATAAGATGAATATATTTGGAAACAAGGGGCATGAAAAGGAAAAATACGTTAAAATATTCTAATTAAGAACAATGTATCAATGTAATCTGTACGTACCAAAACCAATATTTTGACACTTATTATTTTAAATGCCGAACGTTAGTGAGGCCTACTGTTGAGTCCAAGAGGATTTCTGCTTCTGCTTTTCAGAAATAGCAATTTTTCTTCAAGAATAATCCGTTTTAGGTTAACTGATTAATTCCGTGTCACCGTTATACGACAGGACAATAAACACATAAAAAATAACTTACGCTACTTATTGACTTATAACCAATTTTATTTTAGAGTAAATTTAGAAGATAAAAATAAAACCTGGCTGCCCCTCCCTCTCGTCGGGCCTGATTGAGAGTCGTTTATTGTTCGCTATTCCCAGTGTCAGTGTACGTAGAGAGACACATACTTCTGATGTTGCGCCGATGCTTATTTTTACACCTGAGTCGGAAAAAGGACATATTATTATAAACTGACACAGCGGGTGCTGCTATTCAACACGATGCACGACACAGGACAGAACTATCTGCAGAAAAGACTGTTGCTTCTAGGCCTTTAATGAGGGTCGCCTATTGTTCACTAATCCCTACAGTTAAGTAGCGGGAGGGGGGATGCTGATTATCCCTGATTTCATAGGCGTAACCAGGCCGACCATATGGGGGGGGGTTATAACATCCGCGGGGCCTGGGGGGTATGGAATACCCCCCAGGGAGAGGGGGGTCCGGGGTCCTCCCCCGGAAAATTTTAAAAATTAAGATGCAAAATAACGAGTTTTAAGCTTCCGGGGGACCTCCCCCGGAAAATTTTAAAAACTAAGATGCAAAATAACGAGTTTTAAGCTTCCGGGGGTCACCCCCGGAAAATTTTAAACATTAAGACGCAAAATAACGAGTTTTAAGCTTCCCACGCTTTATACTTGTATTAAGTAATTTATGGGCAGACTTAAAAAATTCTACAATTTTCCTTTTTTTAATCAATGGGGGGGGGGGGTTCAAACCCCCAAACCCCCTCCCCCTCGGTACGCCTATGCCTGATTTAAACATTAAGTCTTTAGATAATAATCTGAATGCTTTCTAGCCTGCGTGTAGGAGCATTAATCTTGATGTAGTCAGTTGATATACAATCTCATCCCTAAGCCCGGATTTGAAGGTTTTAACCTATTTTTTCCTCCAGATTCCTAATTACAACATTACAACATTTTAACAACATTTAACATTTTAACTTTTCCGTTTCTTGTCTCTTGCTTCCGAATATATGAATCTTATACAACCTAAAAGGGGCTAAATTGAACTGAAGGGCCTAAAAGGGGCTAGGGAGGAATACTGCTAAAAAAAAAGCTAGGGGCTGAAGAGGACTTTTTTTTTTTAGAAAAACACGATTTTTAAACAGATTTTTGCAATTAATGTAAAGGAAAATAAATATGTGAATTTGTGCGTTTTAAGAAAAGACGTGCCGTAATAAAAATGATTTTATACAACAGACTGAAATTAACAATGCATATGTCACTTGTCTTTGTAACTCGAATATGTGCGGACTCGTCGTCGCTGGAAATGAAACTTGAGCCGTTTTGAAATCTCCAACTAATCCATTGTTGTTTCAACCTTAAAATAACAAGTTGCGACCAACGACAGAGTAGTATATTAAAGGAACAAATTCGTGACACTCGAGTCTACTTATTTTTGTAGATCGGAAGTGAATTGAGTGGTGTATTGAATAATTGTATCATTAAATGGTAAATATCCCAATTGTTTATGCTAAAGGAATAGTTACTAGTTTATTTTCTAAAAAAAAAAAAAAAGAGAAACTAGAATAACTGTGTCAGAATTATAATACAATTTTCGTTGTTAATGTTAATGTTCATTACATGTTTTATTAAGACGGCTAAAATCGTTCGTTTAAAGCCTAAAAAGGGCTATTCCACGAAAATAAAAGGCTAAAACACCTTTTGTTAAAGCCTAAAAATCCGAGCCCTAATCATCACACAAGCCAGCACACTTCCATATTGTTGTTCTTTACTTAGCATTATCACATTTTACGCGTCTGATTCCTTGATTTATGTACTGTAAGAGCTGTTCTCAGTAGCTTAAACCATGTGTAAACAAAGGCACATGTGACAAGTGTTTCCGTTGTTACTTATTAACCTATGTTAATTCTTTTTTGCACTCCTTAACTAATTAGTGGTACTTACGATTGTTGTTGCTTACGAATCTTGTTGCTATGGGCGTTGCGATGCGGTTATATTACTTACGGTGCTTGCGCCACGTCATAATTCATTACGATACACTTCATAATACAAGCCTTTATGGACAAGGCCCCCAGGACAAATATTCGGTTCCCATAACAACAAACACATGCGAATCACTTTCTGAAATAAACATCTATCTTCAAGAATGTATAATACATAATATTTTCAGGTAATATCACAATTAATATAATTAAATTGATATAAATAATCATCGTGCAAAAAATAGCATGCAATACACGTGCCGTAAGCGCATTACGGATCTCGGAAAATTGAAAACACACGGCGCGAGCGCCTCGTGTTTTCAAACTATTTCCTCGATCCGTAATCATGCTTTACGGCACTTGTAACGCAATATACTATTTACGTTATTTTTAACTGTAAACATTGTTTAATAGAACTCTCTCCGTCTATGTAAAGTTCCATTTTACTCCTTAAGGGCGCAAAAAGAGTTTCTGGCACGTTATAGAGATTATAAAGGATATCCCCAGGTGTCACTGTCGTTCTCTTCTGTTTGGTAAAAATTAACAATTGTCAATTTCCTTCTTTTTAACTACTACAAATACAATTATTCCTGCTACTATTATTACCGTGTACCTAAAATAATTTACAAATAAAAATAATAAACAACCATTTCGGCAATAAGAAATGTGGTAAACCAGGTACCGACGTTTGACAAAACACAAACGTAAGCTGACACAATCGTACGGAAGGATTTGTCGTAGTTCCTTATTGCCTTTTCTATAACTTCTAGAGAGGTACATATTTCTACAAAGAGGTCAATCTTTTAAGCAATTGTTCCTGCCATGTTCAACAGTTTCAAACAGTGATTTGTTTTAAAACAAACGGCTGCAGACCAAAAGAGTCCGAATTTCGCTACATAAGCAATACCAAAAAGTTTTTGATTACTATTCTAAGTAAGCAAAAGCGAACTGAAATTATTTGCCTTTAAAAATCACGAAGTGAGATTGTTAAGTTCTTATAACAGTCGAGCAACGTACAACGTTTTATGTTATTTTGAAATGTATATTTTTAAAGGAAAATATACATTTCAAAATAACATAAAACGTTGTACGTTGCTCGAGTGTTATAAGAACTTAACAACCTCACTTCGTGCTTGCCTATTAAGTTCTATATAACGGCCTTACCGGAGTTCATCAATTGAGCGCGAGAGAAAATTTTACCAGAACTGAATGCATCAATAAATTGAGCGCGGCGGTCAATTTTGAAATGCATCAACTGAGCGCAACGCTCACTTTTGCACCAGCCGCAGTAATTTCCGTTCCCATTTTTTAGAGACTTAGGACTCTCTGTACATTGACAGGCATGGTTAAAAATGTTGTATCGAATCCATTTCGGATACCTTAAGTTGGTACTTGTCATAATTTATCTAGGTCACTTTCTTGGATAATAGTAGGACACTCTCTTTAGGAAACATATTCTAGTAATATTTCCACGTCGTTATTTATCAAGTAATTCTTCTAAATACTGCTTCCTCCTTTTATATATGGGATTGGATCTAACAATATCGTTGTCATTCATTTTAATATGTGTGCTAGTTTATAATCGCGCTCAATTGATGCATTCCAAAACTAACCACCGCGCTCAATTGATATACACTTAAAACTGATCCCGCGCTCAATTGATGCATTTTTAATAAGTTCGCGCTCAATTGATGCATTTTTGATAAGTTCGAGCTCAATTGATGCATTTTTAATAAGTTCGCGATCAATTGATGCATTTTTAATAAGTTCCCTCTCAATTGATGCATTTTTAATAAGTTCGCGCTCAATTGATGCATTTTTAATAACTTCGCGCTCAATTGATGCATTTTTAATAAGTTCGCGCTCAATTGATGCATTTTTAATAAGTTCGCGCTCAATTGATGCATTTTTAATAAGTTAGCGTTCAATTGATGCATTTTTAATAAGTTAGCGCTCAATTGATGCATTTTTAATAAGTTAGCGCTCAATTGATGCATTTTTAATAAATTAGCGCTCAATTGATGCATTTTTAATAAGTTAGCGCTCAATTGATGTACACCCGGCCTTACATCGTAAATAAGAATTACACCATTTCTCTTTATTTTACATTATATTATTCTTTACATAGGCTATATGTATATAATACGTAAATGTAGATAAAAACACTTCATGTGCGGTGCAATAATGCCTATTATAATAGTGAATAGTTAAAAAAAAATATAATTGTAGGCTATGCTAATTAACCTTGAATTCGATTGTTTCAGGTGAGTACCACGTGCTTCTCTGCAGACTGAGTGAAAATAGAATCATATTCTTGGGGACACCAGGTTGAAAATCACTTCAGAATGTGAGTTGAAAGCTAATTCAAATACTGGGGGCGAACAGCACAATAAACAATTAAAGTAATCCTACTAGCAGCCTATATAGGCTACAATATTTTTTACTTCTCTTTTACAATCAGTATAATGTCGGCTATGACAAATGCTTCGGCTACGAATACTGTATTAACTTATAGGCCTAATGCTACCACTAGGCATAGTGAAGCAAATGTCTGCGTAAATATATTTTTAAAAAATCCTCTCGGCACTTATACCTTGTCATGCTTCATTTAAGCTACGAGATACTTTAAATCAGTAACTATACCATTGCCATGTAATTGTGTTTAAAGTTATACTAACACCTACTATACATTTAAAATAATGTTATTTGACTATTAATATTACTACAAATAATAATATTAACTATTAATATTGCAATGCAGAGAACATGTACTGTAATTTATTCAATTCAGTCAAACCACTATATAACGAAAATCAATATAACGATAAACTAGCATACAACAATATTTTCGTTCGGTCCCGGCGAATTTACTATCTTAATAATGCTAAATGTAACTCACTATAACGATGAAGCTATTTTAGGAACACCCTTTTATAACGATATGACAGATGTGGGAGGCAGTTTAAGCATATATCGTCAATGGTTTTCTTGGTTGCACGAGCAGCATGAGGACGGGCGTTATGTTGAAGCAAAAACACCTGCTCTCAGCAACCACCTTCGCTTTGTCACCATCAGATTTCCAAATCTTTGTTCCGTTAAAGGTTCTCCTTGGAGGGCAGAAGTTAAAATCTGATGAAGACGTCCAATCGATGGTGCAGGAGTGGTTGCAGCGAAAACCAAAATAATTTTTCTCATGCGGTATCGAAGCTCTTTCTATCCAATGGCATAAGTGCATTGAACTGGGAGGGGACTATGTAGAAACTAATGTACAGTCAAACATTCTTCCTGCAGTAAAATAGTGGGGGAAAAAAATAATTGCCGTTTTCATTTGATTCTTCCTCGTACTTCAATATTATATTATCTTCTATTGCAAATAATTATCAGATTTGGTGATCTGATGAGTCAAGAAGAGTGGTATGATGAACTATATTTTTTGTACATAAGTACGAGGCAGTTGACTTCCTCATACTCGAGAGGCAAAACGCCGCGAGGTGATAAATGTTTCCTGCTACAACACGGAGTTTATTTTTCTTGGAAGAGGTGAAGCAACACGTGAGTGTTTGCGTCGATAATACAGGTTACTGCCTTAGTGTGTCAACATCTCATGCGATAATAACTTTATCACGATCCTCTTAATCTAGGTATTATATTTCCGTGAGAAAATTTCAACTCTTCTCTTGATGCGATCTGACATCTGGTAACCATTTTCGGAACTTGTGGTGCTGTGCCATCTAACGTACATCGTAAGAACTTGGTTCCTATTCTGCTGTTTAGTGGACTGTTCGACGCGCCTGTCACTTCCTTTCCCCCTCAAAATGCGTTTTTGTTTCCACAATTATGTTGACAGAACCTGGGAAGTGGGAGGTGCGAAATAGTCCTTCCCAATAATCAGGATGCAATAAATAAAACTGAGGAAACATTGCAAACCTCTTATAATCGCGTGTTCTATTTCTCCCTCTCTCTTCCCCTCCCTCTCTGCAAGAGTAGCCCTATTGTTTGAGAATGATTTTTCGGCAAAATAAAATGACTTAGATTTAAACTTTTGTTCCGATGAATATTTTATGAAATGTTATTTTATACTGTAGGCCTACTAAATTTCAAGTTGATAAATTTTTCTCCTTTATTCATATTAACATACAAATATTATAACAGTGAAAAATACAAACCAGATCATTATGAAACGTTATATGGCAATGAAAATAGGCTTTCCTTTAACCTGTTAGGTTATTAAATACATGCTACATACAGAGCCCGATAAAAAAAAAAAAAAAAAAAAAAAAAATAGACTTAATACCAGCAACTCAATATTTTATTTTATAATTTGCCTAGGCCTTTCGGCGTATTTCGACCATCTTCAGGGCATCTTCTTTTGCTGGTTTGGATGCCTCAATAATTCAAACCAAAACTGCATTGTCGTACATCTTGTCACATTTATAAAATAACAATTTTTAAAAAATTATGAAAACAGTATAATTGAATCGTCCTCAGCTATATCACCCTCCTGTGCTCTCTTCGTTGTGTTCAGAACAAAAATTCGATGCTGCTGTTATGATAGAAATTTCAGCAAGTTTGTGGGCTTTATTAATTCCATCTTATAATCATTAGAGCTAAGAATTTTATGTGGTTTCATTTGGAATATATATTGTGTACAAAAATATGTAGTGTAAAAATGATATGTAACGAAGTATTTAAAATGATAAAGTATCTAATATCACATATTTAATGCATTTTATCTATGATTAATTTTAAGAGACAATCATGCATTAATCTTTTTAGCAAAGTGAACAATTAGGCCTACATATTTCCTAAATTCTCTGGGATCGTTGACGGCTGTCAGAAAGAATGTTCTTATAGGTGGAAAAGTGGAACAGACCTTTCAGCGTCACGTGATGTAACGAAGTACATTTTGTGAAAGTAAAATTTTATGAGGAAATCCTCTCAGGAGGACCAATAATGCATAAATTAAATTTGACACAAACTAAATACTGTACTAGTGTAGGCAAACAACATACCTATTACAAGATTCGGTAAAACCGGTCCTGAATTTCCGCAGTCCTTGTGCAGTGGTGTGAGGGAAGATTGTCTTTTGAAAGATCTAGGCTACAGTTATTTGGAAATCCCCTGCAGGACAGAATTCCGGCACAATGGTGACGCTCAAGATCCCGAATTGCAGTAAATCCCCGTAGTTAATTTACCAATAACCAACGAACCAAAAATATATTCTTTTGTAAATATTGGGGCAATAATAGTCGTGGTTTTAAATTGTACGGACATTGCGTACCAAAATGTGATGTTTCAACCGTAAGACAACAAGAGTTCAATAATTATGACTCAAACTGTACAAAATTGATCTGATGATAGTCTCTTGATGTGCATTGTTTTAGGGAAAGTAAGACATAAATTGTTTGATCCTTATATTGACCCTTAATGTGACCTGCCAGGCACTTAGTACTTCTGTTTTTTTCTTCTGAATATGTTTTAAAGCTGAATTATTGGCAAAACTTTCAAATTTTTACTCAAAATATTTAAATAGATAATCTGTATCTGTATCTGGTACCCTATAATCCCCAGGTGGGGCGAAGGGGCCTCCAATGGAGGTTTCATTGCCTATACTAATTTTGATATGCTTATTTTCCGAGTGAGGGTAGAGGGACAGGTGGTAAGCCCATCGCCTCGCAACCCCCCTCTGGAAACTAAGTTTAAATAGATAAGGGAAAATGAAAATTTATTATCCTCTGAGGCCCACCAGAGTAATTCTAGAGTTAATTTATTTTCACGTTTTCCTGGACTAAACTTAAGAATATTAACACAGAAATATGAGTTGGATTGTTTCCCTTACACCGTGAATCACTTTTAATTGCATTTAGATAAGAGAGGGGGTACGCCGTAGCGTAGTGGTTGAAACGATGTTCTACAAACCGGAAGGTCGCGGGTTCGATTCCCGATGAGGTCGTTGAGATTTTTCAATTGGCCCAATCCTTCTGGTGGCACTATGGCCCTGGGGTCGACTCAGCCTCCAACAGAAATAAGTACTAGGAGCAATCCTGGGGGTAAAGGAGGCCGGTGCGTAAGGCTGACAACCTTACCACCTTCGTGTGCCGAATGTCCAAAATCTGGGAGCTTCAACCTCCTGGAACCCTCTGGGCCTCCATGGCCTGTATAGGGATCACTTTACCTTTTATAGATAAGAGAGAGAGAGATAGATAGAGTGAGAATTTGAGTGTCAGAGAAAGAAAATGAGATAAAAGTGAGAGAAAGAGGAAGGAAAAAAGAAAGTTATACTCCCTTTTCATATTTTCAAATTTGAATGTATGCTGTAATATAATATAGCGAATTCCTAAAGGGTACTGTAGAAGATAGGCTATCATTTAGAGTATTGAGTATAACTATGAAAACAAGAAGACAGCTGGCCTGTAAAGAGTTTGATGACGGGAGTTAATTAGAAGAGTGGAAGGTATACAAGAGTTTCACTGTGCAAAACAAACAGGCAGCCTGGAAAATACAGTATGTTAACTCGCCACTATGTGCTCTCATCTAAATATGCATATTTCAGTCTTTTGTAGTCTTGTTAAATACAAGTTAAGCCGCTAGCTATCCGCTGCCGCTGGGATATCGGATTTCAGACATGGCTAGCACAAAGGATGCACAAGCAATCATATATCTAGATTTACCATAGGTAATAATTAAGGAAAGGCATTTAATGACCATTAAACAGTGAAAAAGTAAAACTTTCTTCATTGAAATAAAAATATAAATGGCTGCCATCTAAAAAGTAATAAAATCCATTACCAAACTATACGCATAAGCGTTGTATTAACTGTATAACTAGTTAAACTTTCATTGCAATTGATCAAGTGTCTTGTGAGATACTAATATTTATGTACAACCCTATATGAACTGATGTAACCTATGTTAACCCCCTTAATATTATTACTTTTCGTCTAGCAACTCCATAATATAAGAAAATGTGAATTCGACAAGTTCACATAATCTTCTAACACAATCATGGGCAAACCCTATCCATTGACACGCAACCCGCAAACTTGGTCAACTTACACATAGTTCGAAAAGAACGGGTAGATGGAGACACAAACAGACAATAAGTGCAGTGGCGGTTGCTCATTCTTAGGGAAACACTAATTTCACTTTATAATATACACTACAAAAAACAAATAATACAAACAATTTTGTATTTTTAATTATTCTTTTGCGTGTGCAATTATTTCATCATACAAAGGCTTAGAATGTGCCATAACGCCTTTCCAATCGGAACAGTGTCGCAACCCGTCACTGCTTGCAAAGAGATATGATTCATGCATGGGAATAATCCACCACGTACACCGAATGTCCGCAATGCCATCTCGTGTCTTATGCGGGAAGTTCGAGAACCACAAGTGGTTCGCGAACCAGTAAATGCCCATGTATGTAATCTAACATAAAAGCAGGTAATTGAAGCAAAGCTTTTGGTAACCATTATTATTTAACATACGGTACTATATGTTTTAATATAAAGGTCAAACGTTCAACATGTTAGTCCCTATTTATAGGTTCTCTTGACTGTCTTTAAAGTTGCCGTAATTCAGAGGGAAAAGAGTTGAGCAGAAAGGCTTCTCTTGGGATCGACTTGTTTTGCTTCTGTTGAGATAGCGTCCCTGAGCTGGTTGCTACATAGGGATGATACTGGTTTTGTCGGGTGAAAAGTGTGATACACAGGACCGTGATCACGTAAGCTGATTCACCACGAAGCTTGTTATGAAATTTGAACCTATAAAAATGGCAAACGTAAGTAATTCCACGAAAAGAGGATATGAAACCATGAGTTTGAATTACTACTAAATAATGTTATTAGCAGGGCCCGGATTCTAATGATATGTCATCTTTTTATTGATGCTGCATAGACATTGCCAACTTGTAGATAAATCCTAATCATGGCCTCTAGTTTATAGAAATACATTTTTATTAGGTCTTTTTTTGTCATTTTATGCAATTTTAAATTTTTAGGGCATTTATTTCAATTTTAGGTCATTATTTTATCATTTTCATGTCATATGCTTCCTTACTTAGTCATTTTCATGTATTTACATTAGAGTGTATTAATTTTTTTTTCGTTGCTAGCGGTGCTGTCTTTGAAGTGTTGTTTGTTTAATGCAAGAAGGAAAAATTCGGCGTTAAGTGTTGTCATGTCTCAGTCGGAAATGAGAATCAAATAAACGCCAAAATTTTGTATTAGGCTATATTACTATTATTATTAGATTGATTTGACACCAGAGTCTGCCACATGCTTGGATCTGAGAGTGCAAACTACTGTTTACCCTCAATAAACAACAATATAATCCAGCAAACCACAAAAGGAAATGCCGAATTTTGACTCGCCAGTGCCTCAGTGCCAGTAGGCTATAAATTTCCGTGTAAAAAGAACATTCCCAATATTACAGTTATTTACAGTTTTTACAACTATGTAAAAACTAGTCTATAACTTTGTGTGTACAATAATAGTTTTTTTATAAATAAAATATAAGATTTTAGGTGATTTTTTTATAATTATTAAGTAAATTTCTATAAAATGTAGGGTCATTTTATAGGTCATTTCTCAAACAATTTTAGGTCATCAGAATCCGGGCCCTGGTTATTAGACTTGAATGTACAATTTGTTTATAAATTACAATTTCCACATGTGCTCAGTATATAAAACCTTAAAAATTGTTTAGCCTACTTTGAAAAACATACAATTTTCAACAGATATAAGTAGCGTAAGCTAATAGTATAGAGGTATAAAAACTTGCGATACATACGTTATAGTAGTAAAAAAAGTATTGCTAAAAATTCTTAAAACTGTTAAAAAATGTGTTTCAATTCCATAAAATAAAAGTATTATATTAAAATGCAAATACTGTCCTCTTCCTACTACGCATTTCGATGTTAATACATCATCTTCAGGTGATTTTCTGGATGATTTGTGGAAATTATGTTGTGGGCTGGATGTGCAGCCTTCTGTCAATAGATGTGTACGAAGCTTATTTATAGTAGACACTAGCAGGTCCCCTCGGCTGCTCAAGTTTATTAACTCAATCGCTAGATAAAAAAAATCAGTAAATAATAATTAAAATATTATATTTAATGAAATTGATATAGATTTTACATAAATTAAATGAATTACAAATTTCATTTATAATTATATTGTTATACGTAGTTAACGAAATACGTAATCTAAACGATTAAGACAAAAAATCATGTGCTGCCATATGGGCATTTTGCATTTTGGAGTGCTGCTATACAGCTAACTGAAGCTCTAATACGAGTAATACAACGTAATACAGCGCAGTTCTCCCACTTCTCCACTACAAGTGAACTGTCACAAGTCACAGGTTGTTTAAATCAGACTGTAAAACTAACTATAGATTCATGAGCCTTAATCTTACACACATCACAAATCATTCATAAACAAAACGATTTAAAAACCTAAAAATTCGGCTTCTTC
Source organism: Ectobius pallidus (assembly GCA_964059195.1). Taxonomy (NCBI): domain Eukaryota; kingdom Metazoa; phylum Arthropoda; class Insecta; order Blattodea; family Ectobiidae; genus Ectobius; species Ectobius pallidus. The sequence goes on along the minus strand of CAXKWD010000007.1, from coordinate 107,154,315 downwards.
TGGCATTTCGTCGCCCAGGGATTACTGAGCCCAGATTCGATTTCCCTGGCCCAAAAATGTCAGTAAGAGGAGTTTCTTCCAAATCGATCAATGTTTTTCCATTTAGGCTACTCCTGCATACAAATGATCTTCCTTTCGTCCAGCGGTAAAAAATTTCACATCACTGCGTGGAGTAACATTAATATAAACGAATGAATTAAACAGAGCAGGCTAACAAAATCGAAGAGACCAATAATCTGATGCATAATGCTGAAGAAATATATTTCCGCGTTGTTTAAACTATGGAAAAAGAGAAATGCCACATGCGATTAATTTTTCAAATGAAATGCAGCCTAATCAAAAACCTGTGCTTCGATAGAGCAGAAAATAACCTTTTTTGCCGGTTATCGCTCATAACTCGCAAACTAAAGCAAAAATTAAATTTCCGGATGCATTTGGATCCCCTTCAGTCCAACTACGCTAAAATTTCAGATCTCTGCATACTGTAGGTTTGGCTGGGCATCGCACAAGGCAGACCAACACTTCTTCTTACAGTGTATATTTTTTACCCAGAGTTCTTTCCATTTCAACAGAAGCATCTGGTCTTTTTTGCCAGGTTAGATAATATCTTTTTGACCGTCGCTATGATATTTTGTCTTGAAATATACTGTAGACTACAAAATATACAACCTTATGTAGAGTCTAAATTATACAGAAGAATGATGAAAACTGATTTTATAAATATTCACTATTAGCTGAAAATTACTGATTTTTCAAATCTGAAAATAATGATGAAATTGAGCAAACTCTCAATGAATTTCTGAATATTATTACTTACGCTATAGAATTGAATCTACCCCTGACATCAAGATATAATTGCAAGAATATTAAATTTAAGAAATGGTTTACTCCTGTAGTTATGAAAATGAGTAATGAACTTCGTGACTTATATAAGTTATCAATACAATTTAACAATAAAAAATCTTCAGCAACACTACAACAATAGAAAGAGAGCATTTAAGAAGTTTATACATGACACAAAACTTAAGTATTTTAATGACGTAATAGCTAAAACCAAAAATAAACCAAATCAAATCTGGAACAAACTTTCGAACAATATTGTTAAGCAATGAGGGTACAAATCTTACTGATAAGATTGACGTTGCCAATACTTCTGTTAATCATTTTTCTAAACATGTTGTTCTTGCTGTTCAGTCCCACTTTGGCAACAATTTATCTTTCGTACAACTGTACCCTATAATTCTTAGAGCTTTTGTTATGATATTGTCGAAACTAATCAAGTTATAAATATTATTAATCGTATGAAGACGTCTGACATCAATGATTTGGATGGAATATTTAATGAAGATTCTAAAACGTATTGTTGGCATCATAGCTGAACCACTGACGTATTTAATTAACGAATGTGTCTCGAATGATATCTTTCCAAGTATATTATAAATTGCCCTCTTTGTACCTGTTTACAAAAATGGTGATTGAAAGTCAGTAACTAATTATAGACTATCTCAATTTTAAGTACAATTTCTGAAGTTCTTGAGCGTCTTACAATAGAGTGGTCAAATTTATTAAACTTAGCACAGCATGTTTTTATCTGGAAGATCAACTGAGTTAACATTTTTTGACTTCTTTAATTCATTTTATAAACACTTAGTTCACGGCAACCACACTACTGGTTTTCTATTTGATTTATCTAAAGCATTTGACAGCCTGGATGTAATTTTCTAAGTGACAAATTTGAAGCTCTTAGTTTTAGAGGTGAATTTTCACCCCATAGATATGTTCTGCGCCCTCTTATGTTTATTTTATATGTTATATACCTACCCAATTTTATTACAGCTGATAAAGTTTTAATATATGCTGATGACACATCTATCATTCTCAATGACTCTGACCAACAAAATCTTATAAAGGAATATCACTAGCAGGTTATAAGTTTGAAATTAATTAGATAAATGTACGTTTAAAAAAATATACAACAATATAAGATATAAGATGAATACGTAGGCTTCCGCGGCCGGAGCCACAATTTAAAACACTATGGCTGTCCGGGTTTAGCCGCGTCACTTTGTTAAGAACTGACGTTTCGGACATTTCTGTGATGTCCTTCCTCTGAGAGACGACGAAACTGAACTGAACTGAACAGTTTCGTCGTCTCTCAGAGGAAGGACATCACAGAAATGTCCGAAACGTCAGTTCTTAACAAAGTGACGCGGCTAAACCCGGACAGCCATAGTGTTTTAAATTTTAATATAAGATATATTTTTAATGGTTAAAGGAGTTATGTGATCCTTAGCCCTTTCAAGCATATAAGAATTTAGCTAGAAGCAATAATGAATACAACAGATTTAAAGCTTTTTTATCATAATGATCGTTATTGGCAAAATGGGTGTTCAATCATAGATTTAAACTATCTACAAGTTTAATTATTTTGCTGCCAACTTGACAGCAGTATATTCTATTCATCATTTTTCTCTAATTTTATTGTTATAAGTTTAGATTTTAGGTTATTGCATTACATCCTATATTCATTTACTTACAACATTAGATTTAGCCTATCATGTTGGCCTTGGATATCTTTCTTTGTCACTTCCTGTTTCTGAAGTCAACTTTACTCATATTACTATTTAAATAACATACATTTTCTATCTTGCAAGCTATTATCCCTATTCATTGTCTGTTATTATTCATATTTGATTATTATTTTTTGTATCCAGTCTTCAGGATACATTTCTTGAGCAGTTTAAATGCATTTCATATAGCTCAATGACTTGACTTCCTTCTTCTTCACTACTCAACAATCCATTACTCAAACATGAAAGGATTCATGTTTTCTTTGGTGCTTCGGATTATCGTGATATAGTCTGATCATCAACATTCATTCTATTATTTGTGTGGATAATATATCCTACAAGTTCTACGCTTCTTTATCATATGCTTCATTAAGTAAGCAATACTTCTAGTGCATCAAGAAATGGACTTAATCATTCATTCAATTTATGCCTGGCAAAATGGCGTTTCTGTGTTGTGTTTTGCTAATTGCTAAATAGCTGGGACATCACGACACATATTCTCATTCTTATAGCAGATAAAGATTCTGCTATTATCAATCTAAATAAGGACATTTACTTCGCTTCAAGTAAGTAATCATTGGTGTTACTAGAAGTGATTCCAATTTCCACACATCTACGCATTAAACATCGATCTTATTGTTGCGATTTAGCTATCATTAAATAGCTTATCCATCAGACTTGACATTCAGTTTCTAGTCTTGAAAACTATTTCTACAAGTGTCACGCTTCACGGACAGATGTATATTTATTCACAAATGTGATTATATGTGACTTCAAGACTAAATTTTCATCTCCATTATCTACAAACTTTCATTCAATCGTTTATATGGTAGATGGTGATAATGTTCACATCCTTGAATCATAACTTCAATCTCATGCGTTAAGATGGATTCACATATTACATCAAACACAAACACTACATACTAGAAGATTGTCAACCATTGTATTGATATGTAAATGCTATCTTCAAGAAGACTTTCAGCTGAAGACCTGCTATCTTTGTTTTCAACGCTTTTCAACCAAGTGAAAGTGTATTCGTTCGTGTGTTTTAACTTATAATTAAATATTATATCTTATATCGTTAGTTTCATTGAGTGATGTATGCTATAAAGCTTATTCAATCCAATTCCTCCAATACAATGGAGGTGGTCCTCCGCCAGAGATCTCATTAGTTGTGGTTAGCACGAAAAGTGTTAAGCACAACTAAATTTTCAATCTCGTGTAGGTATTAGGGACTCTTACAGTCCGCTATCAATTATACGCCCCCTGATTCTACAATGGGCAACAAATTATGAAAATTAAAAATTATAAATCAATTTCAATTTTTTTTAAATCACTGTAAGGTTGGCTGTAATTGGCCGTAGAATTCAAATGGATTTTTGGGACAAATACATCCCTTATGCGTCAAAGGGTTAAATTAACATCGTATTCGAATTAAATAACTACTTGGACATGTCTTTCTGAAAACATTAAAATCATATTTACGTAACCTAAATTTCAGCATGTCTAAATGTTCACAAATTTTATGGGAAAATAATTAGGAAGCGTAAAAGCACTTTCACATCCAGTCTTAACGTCATAACGTTATGGAATATTGCTATGGGGAACATGTAGGGATCATTCTTCCGACCGGTCGTCTCGTCTCCTCATATTGGAAAACGATAAAATAGCCTCGTTACTCTTAGCGGTCGGACTGTAAAGATTTCCTATTGGAAGCTGAGCTCCTGAATCTCGTATTTACCAGTATGCATCCAGTTCGAAGTTCACAGGGGTAACACCCTTTGATGTTCATTTGTCAGGCTGTCTGGCGTGACGCCAGGGTCTTGTGACGTCACGTGTCTCCGGCAGGATCCCATGTAATGAGGGAATCTCCACTTCTTGTAGACCTCTTAAAGTGGGAGCAGCTTTAATGTGAGAACAAGACAAATCCTTATTGAGGGGGAAAAAAAAAGAACTATCAGAGTTATTTTCCTCTTTGGACAAATTATATGAAAAAAAAAATCCCTTTAGGAAGGCCTACAGGCTGAGGTAGATTTCGAAGTGCTTTTGGTTTAATTTATTGTCGCGGCGCAGAACTCTTCTTCTTTAGCCTTGGCATAACAAACCCGCAATCTCTCTCTCTCTCTCTCTCTCTCTCTCTCTCTCTCTCTCTCTTCTCTCTCTCTCTCTGTCCTATATCCCCAGTGTCGGGGCGAAGGGCCTCCGTTTGGAGGTTTCTGATACCTATTTGAATTTTGTTACGCTTATTTTCCGAGAGAGGGCAGAGGGACAGGTGGTAAGCCCATCGCCTCACAACCCCCCAGGAAAGTAAGGTATTACTTGGACGTGAAAGGCCGGGAAATTTTGTCCAGAGGCTCTAATTTAGGCTTGGAGTTCTTTAACGTGCCGTAAATATACGACACGGGCCCCCCAGCTTAAAGTCCCTCCCGGTGGACTCCGTGCCTGGATTTTTACGTCCGGAAAATCCATTGACCGCGGCCGGGTTTGATCCCGCAACCTGCGGATTCCAGAGGCGGGCACGCTACCCCTAGACCACCGCGGCCGACAAACCCGCAATAATAACTGCAAAAAAGAGGAAAGAGCACTTTTACAAACATTCGAATCTCGCCTTATATGAGAGCTATCGAGAAACTAGTTATTGATTTGTAGAGTACTCATCAAGAGCTTTTCAACGATACCCAACAAGACGTGGTTTCAAACATTTCGAATTTCCATCCCCCACCCCCACTCGTATCCCCAAAACCCCCGAATCGTTGGTGTCACTGTGAACTCCATAGGGAGTACTCTAATTTATTCAAACAAAGTTTCCCCTCTATACTTCATAGGGGCCGAGATATTAATTTTTCTAAATTTCAACCCCCTCCCCCGACCCCCCCCCCCTTTGGGCCAATTTTGCTCATTAACGAAAATGTCCGAACTATTGGGCCTAGAAGTAACATAATAAAATTTGGCTCAAATATCTTCAAAATTACGGCCGCTAGCGTGTAAAGATATATATATATATATATATATATATATATATATATATAATATCACAATTTTTTGTTTTGAACGGGCGGTGGTTTCGTACTTAGGGAAGCATGAAACGTAAAGATATGAAAGAATTTTTCGAAAGTCATGACATGGTATCGATTGCAATAGGTACAATTTGACTGCAGCAGATAGTGAGAAAAAATATTAGGCTCTTCCTCTACCAACAAGGGTACATTATACAGTCAACCATCTATATAATGCCACCATCCGTTCTCTAACATTTAGTGGCACAAAGCAGGGTGACACTAAAACGAAATTTCATTTTTAAGATAAAAATGGCATAATACTGTCGCTCTACCATCGCTCCTATGCATCTCCGACTAACAGTTTTACCCCACAGTAATTAAAAGTGTGATGCAGTAGCCTGCTGGCTAGATTTTCGAAATCTTTCACTATATTCACAAACTTCTTGATCCTCTTCATTTTAACAATTTTACGAAGAACTATATTGTAGTGTTTAACAGCTGAATGGACATTGGACCAAAAGAAGTGAAAGTTTGGAATGTTTGGAAAGGGCTCTTTCTACCTGCCCCACCTTCACGCAGGCTGTCTGTTCAACTTCTTAACATAGCTTCCTCATTCCACCGCACTATATTTACAGTTAGTAGCAGGGGAACACTCACTTTTTGGAATTACAGTACAGCATGTTTCTTAAATAATCTTCCTAACATTACACCAGTTTTAAAAGAATCCTGCAACTTAAAGATCACTGCAAGCTATAATTTGTAAAAATCTTGTCTCAATATTGACTGGCACTAACTGAATTGGCATAGTAACGAGGTTTCTTATGTATTTTATATGGGAGAATATCCGTTCATTTGAATTTATTGGCGAAATGCGAGGGTGGCACTGTAAAGAGGGGCATTATATCGAAGGTTGACTGTATTTAATTTAATACGATACAACTCTTGCTTGTGACCTTTCAGATGCTTCGTTGCGTTGTCGAAAGCTAACATGAGCCACATTAGCACATTGGGATGTTTAGACAAATAATAAATAATAAACAAATACAAATAAGTAAATTAAGAATTACTACAATGGAATTTAATTAAAATATTCTTTTGCGTGCTATATTCATCTAAATTTTGGTATGATATACTGGATTAACTACGAAGTATAGAAAGTCTATAACTGGATGTGGAACAAATTTTGCTCCCAGCAATAATAATTTCTTTAGACTATTTGACATATGAAGTAACTCCAAGCAGTCATAGAAACGGAAATATGTTTTCAAAGTAGATTTTATTGTACCACATTTCATAATTTGCCTGTATTATTATATAATTACTTGGAAGTTTAAATTAGAGATCCAAAAGATTATTGAAAAATATTATATCTCTAGCTAAAATTATAATTTGTTCCCAAAAATAAAATAATGTGGCCTAAGTTAAGCTAAAGTTGATTTGAATAATGATAGGCCTACGATTTAGCAGGAGTTATGAACGGGATTATAGAAGTTAAATATTTTGACGCTTGCAAATCGGTCAAGGGAAAGACACCCGATAAAACCGCCCGAAACGGATATGCACGTCAAGCCTGGACAAGTGGATGTAGAATCCACAGCCTCAATAGGCTTATCCCTACTACAATGCAATCAGATGTAAATTTGCATCTTACTTGTAATGTCCAAATTTAATAGGAAATGTATGTTAAATTAAAGCTATATTATTAAAAAAGTATTAACTATTATATACCAGAAGTGAGTATTCATACTGCCTTTTCTACTTGCAAATATGAAAACAAATTGTAACAGGCGCGCACTAGATTTAGGCAGCGCGTACTAGTCGTTTCAAGTATCCTGCAGCTGTGTCCTCGATCAGCCTATCCGATTTTTTGAGTATTTTGGATTAGGCCCTATTTCAGTTAATAATGATACTATGGCAAATATTGATTACACATCATACATTTTCGGAAATGAATTTTAAATATAATTTTCTTACAGTTGCTAATTAGCCTATTCCTTTACTCCCACTTCCGAGGTGGGCATTTGTGCAAACACTTTGAAAAATGACAGATCATTAATTTTAACTTCCACGGGCGGTGGATAACAGAAATGAAAGAGAGCAATAGAATATTCATAGTAATTGCATATCCAAAGAAACTAATCAATACGTATACAATCTGATTACGTAATATTCAGCATTGTACCTGTGTTTCTATGGTTATAAGAAAATTTTGCATATGCCAGTATCGGGTTTACAAACCGTGAATAAATTGTGGACATTATAAAGGAAAAAAAAAACAGTTTAGAAGATTATAAAATTCAAGAAATGTAGATTGTGAGATAACGGAATACTTAAGAATGCTAATTGTTCCGGGATTTTTCAAGGACGATACGTAACTATGTTTTCTGAAAATGTAATTATGTAATGAAAATGTAATGCTATTATTTATCAAACGGTAGGATTATGTCTTGTTCCTAAGCACTAATTTATGTAATCACTTAAAAAACTTTTCATTACGGGTACTATATTTGAAGTTCAGTTTATTACGTTCGTTTCAGGCGGGATCGTGGATTCCTTGGAAGCGAAAATCCTCGGTATCGCACTAGTTTAGTAAGTTGTTAACGAATTTCATAATGTCCTTTGAGGAAATTTTATGTATTGGTATTTTTTTTTATTTTCAATATTATTTTCAATATTATATATATATATTATATTATATTTATATAATATATATATACAATATTATTATATTAATAATAAATTAAATAAAACCAGGTGTATTGCATAATAGCTTACAACAATTTTTTACAATATTAAGTAATGAATGTATAATACAATCTTGTAAAATACATTACAATCAGGCCTGAGATTTTTAAAGTTTACTCTAGTAAAACTGTTCAGTAGTAGTTCCTATACTCCTGTTAAAAAAATTCTCAATTTTAAAATGTTGAAATGAGAACTTGGCTGTACAGTATACTGTGTTGGTTTGTAGGGCCGATTATTATTATTATTATTATTATTATTATAACAACATAAAAACCAAGGTTTTCTTAAAACCAATAGTCACTATATAAAATGTTTGTGGTTAATGTTCTCTTCTTCAGTTGATATAAAAATATTATTGTAAGCTATTATATAATACATCTAGTTTTATTTATTATTTGAGGGTATGAGGTGGAATAGTATATTGCGATACAAGTGCCGTAAGCGGTGCATACGGATCGAGGAAAGAGTTTTTTCAATTTCCGAGATCCGTTATGCGCTTACTGCACGAGTATTGCATGCTATTTTTTGCACGATGATTATTTATATCAATTTAATTATATTAATTGAGATATTAGCTGAAAATATAATATATATATACATTATTGAAGATAGTTGTTATATTTCAGAAAGTGATTTGCATGTGTTGGTTTGTTAGCCAATGGGGACTGAATATTTGTCCTGTTAAAGTCGCCACAAACTAGAGGGCCTTGGTTCCGGTCTTCCACAAAGGCTTGTATTATGATGGTTTTACTTACGGCACTTGTGCTTTTTGTAATTTTTACTTTACGGAGATTTCTTTTGTTTTCATAGCAACCAGATTGCGTGCGGGAATGTCAAGTTACGATCCACGGCAACAATATTCGTAAGTACCGTATTATGCTCACACTTTATCTTGAGCCAAAAAAATGCGGGGGTGAGGGGAGCTGATATTGCAAGCAGTATAAGAGATTGACTATTGCAGAAGGCGGTGAGTTGAAATTGACGTTGTTTCTGAAGGGTTGCCAATTACCAGAAAATATAACGTGTGTAGTTTTATGCTGGTACACAATGGAACTAACTGTAATCTGTAGCACTTTCAACTCTCGCTACCAAACTAAAGATTTTATATTGATTCAGATATTATAGTAGAATATATCGCTGGAGAAATGAATAAAGTAATATATTTAGGCCTATTTAGACAATTTCTATCTCGGTCTTCAGAATATAGAAAATCGTTTAAAAGTCGTAGCATTGTACATGCAGGCCTACTTGAATACGCACTTTCACATGCCTGAATTGAAGTAATTTAACTAAATGCCTTTCGCGAAAGTTTGTAGGTAATTAATACATCACAATTCATACAACGAAATAATAAAACTTTACTTGTTCTTTTCTCCAACGACAGATTCAGCTTGAAACACATTAAATTGTTTTTCCTTCCATTTCATTTATTTGGTTCATTATTTCGCTGATTTCCGATACTTCTTGGTTTAAAGAATCTTTATTTTTAACTTCGTTGTCACTTATATCGACCATTTCCACAACACCAGTACTGTTCTTCTAATATCCCTGGATTTATTCTGTCATTTTCAGAATAATATGATGTAAACAAATAAAAAAAATTGACGGTAGCTCAAGAATGCCTCAACGGGAAGTTTTTGGGTATGGCAATACTGGGGACGGGTCGCAATCTTCATTTTTTCGAGCGAGGCCTTCTTTATATGGACGGTTTTCAGCATTATGGAGTGTGAAGCTCAAGATAAAGTGTGCGAATAATACCACTAATTAGTTACGTCGTGCAAAAAATAATATAATACTAATATAGTTAAGTACGCTTTGAGATAGTCATGGTTTTTATCACATGAATTTTCCGACTGATCCAGGCAGCCTATGGTCATTATCTCATCAATCGAAGAATTTAGCGTCATTTGTGATCTGCTTGAGGATAGTAAGAAGGTTGTATCTCGGGTTCCTTACATTTCGAATTTGAGGTAACGTACATTCATTTATTCATTTGGAACTAGGCCTAGTTGGTATGATACTGTGTAAATGTAACTAGCTATTTTCCACATAAGGAACTTTTTTTTTTCGGAGAATAAAGCAATGTCATTTGGACAATAAATTGGCAAAGTAATATATATTTATTTTTTCTAATCGAACGGTGCATTAGGTTTGTCAGCATATTCCGAAAACTTAGCTGGAATTTTATTTAGTTGAACACTTTGATAAGATTTACAATACATGGCAAATGTACTAGTTAACCTTTTCACTGATATTAATGTACAAACGCATCGCCGCAAAAATTTCATTAAGACCGATATAATTTAAGTTTGACAGATTAATGTTTTATCTTAAAATATAAAGAAATTTATCAACATATTAGATTTGCCACTCATGTAAACCAGCTATTGCATAAATATTTTTCTAGTTGATTTCAAGCTTTATTACCCGCTAGTGACATTTCTTCATAAATGCTTATATTAAAATATAAATTCGACTCCGAAATATAACAGTATTTTCTTTCTCGTCTTATGGCTATAGGTTGTATCTTGCAAATCTTTAATTCTTTTTTTAGTTCACGCTCTCTAAAACAGCTGCTTGTCGGACTGCAACACGCCGAAAAATTGCATTTTAGCAACCAAGGTCGCTAAAATTGCATAAAACTGCATTCAAAATGAAGTTTTATCGGCCTAGTACTTTAAAGTCGTAATAACAATCTATAAACAAATCCAGATGGCATTGACAAGTCACACCAACTTACCAATTGCCATGTATTTAAGCATATAATTGCTCATAAAACAACAAATTTATGCCAACATGTTTCTTTATGATAATCAGAAACTTACCACGGTTTTTTCACAAAACACGGTAGTCTTCTTCATCATATAACAACAAATATAAGCCAGCAACTTTTCACATCTTCGTTCACAAGAGAATAATTGCTTACCATGGATTGCTTGCAATATATTCCTTCTCGTACAACTTGCCGTGATGTTGCTGGCACCAGCTCCAATTCAATGTTTCTGGCTTGGATTGAAATTTCCTCGGGATTATCATTGATGTTTCCACAAGCTTTTCTTAAATACTAGTTCATATGCATTACTGTTTACAAAAAGCGACTCACATAATTATGCATCTATACCGCATTTCGTATTGGTATGTACGGTTCATTGTTGTATGGCTGACTATCTTCCATTATAATTAATTATACGGTATTTTTGTTTCATTTCATATAATTTAGAGAGCTGTTACTAAAATATATGATAAACTAAATATTTATATATTAAAAACTTTATCGGACTCATCCAGTATTTCAGCCTCGGCCGCTATACAAGATTCGTCCGCTAAAGCGTTATTTTACGTACTTGATAGCCTACATAAATAGCTATTTTCTACCAAAAATTATTTCATCATGAAATGTGAATCTTAGGTAATGTACGGTTTCATCATTTTTTATACAATTTAGTTTGGTAGGCCTACTTCCCAATTTAACTGCGATTCTTTACTAAATTTAGCATTTATAATATCAGTAATATTACATTTAGAAGAATTAACACTAAATCCGATTTTAGCCAAGTTGCTTATTGTAGCTTGAGTAGTGAATGGGTAAATGTTTCTTAGCCCCAGATCTATACCATCAGCATACGCCAACGCTCATGCATTTTAACTGATTTGTATTGAAGCCATAAAATTGTTCAATTTTGTGATCTGTTAGGTTTTTAAAGATAATTTGAATCATATACATTGTTTAACAGGCTCGACTATGTAAAGTTCCATTTTACGGGCTGATCTGTGAAAAATGGTGATAGCCCGTTAAGTATGAAGAAAAAGGTTCTAGCCTATACCTGAGCAACTGAGGGGAAACGTTTTAGTCCCCATCCACTGCTGTGACGTATGAAACCTGCTCTTCATGTTCAGTGTCACGTCGAAACTGCTTTATTCTGACGTCAAGGGCGACTGTAGTGGGAGGCACAATGTGCCACAGTTGCGCACCCGTGTTCTAGCCCATTAAGATTGGCATACTTATTAAGGATATAACCAGATGTAACCGTAGTACTCTTCCCTTCAGTACAAATAAATACTTATCAATTTCCTTCATTTTAACCACTACAAATACTATTATTCCTACTATTATTACCGTGTAGCCTATCTGTTAATTATTATTTACAATTCAAACCATCGTAAGTAACTGTTTCAGCATTGCGAATTTTGTCCATAAACTATGGAATTTTTGACAAAACACAAACGTAAGCCAACACAACAGTTTCGTTTAAAACTACCTACGGCCTTCTTTTCTCCCCGATCATTAAACGCCTGCAACTGCTTACCACAGCGAAGGATTTTTCAATCTAAGTTCGTTAATTGCCTTTTCAATAACTTCAAGAGAGATATCCATTTCATTATAAATAGATAACGATTCATTCTTTTCTACAAACGTTTCTGGTACTTTAGACTGTTTTCATGCAGTTGCCAACCAAAAGAACCTGAATTTCGCTACAATACGAAATTACCAAAATGTGTTTGGATTACTATTTTAAGTACAAGCAAAGTTAAATTATTTTAGTTTTAAAATTCAAATAACATAAAACGTCGTACGACGTTCGACCGTTATAGAGAACTTAACAAACTCACTAGCGATCGTTTTGTTAACTTCGCGCTTGCGTGTAAGTTCTATATAACGGTCTCACACCGTAAATATAAAAATAGTATCATCTATGGCTAGGTTAAAGCCAGTTGTCAACCAAGAGCTAAGATAAGTTAGCTTAGCTTAGCTCACAAACAGTGTGGGATTTCATATGTAGTTGTACCGACACTACTACATATGAAATCCCGCACTGTACGCTAACTGTAAGCTAAGTTAGCTTAGCTTAGCTCACAAGTTGTACCGACACAACTACATATGAAATCCGGCACAACTACATATGAAATCCCACACTGTATGTGTGCTAAGCTAAGCTAAGCTAACTTAGCTTAGCTCTTGGTCGACAACCCACATAAATAGTGCAGGAGAAATAGGCGATCCTTGTGCAACTCATTTTCTTAGTTCTATGTACAATGTTTTGTTTTCGTTACATTCTATTTGTACATGATTAATTATTCTACATTAGATCCATAATTAGATATCTTAAGTTATTAGGCTTGCTAACATTTAAGAAACATATTTTAATATGATAGAATACATAGGCCTTTGTAATATCAAGAAGTGCAGTATAACACTACAATTGGATAATTGCTCAATTTCACCACCATTAAAATCATAATCTCCGGAAAACAGAAAAAGTTTACAACAATTAGAAAAGGAACCTAACGTAACATAATCTAACCTAATCTAACCTAACTTAACCTAATAAATGTATCGGCATACTCGCAACTAACGTGGTGACAGTAAGGTTTTTTTTCTCAGATTCTTCCCTTTGCAAGTTATAAATTGTCATGCGTAATGATGGAAGTAACTGCTCCTTACAAAAAAAAAGAATTGCAGCTATATTTCAACATATGAAATGAGAACAAATGTTGTGTCTTTGAAGTGCAATTTAATAGCATTATAAAGTGTGAAAGGTTTTAGTTCAGTGTAAATCAATAAGCATGCATCGTGAGAAAATCATGTTTGTAAATGATGGTCATAGTTTACTAATCTTTTCGCACGACCCCTTGTGGTATAGTGAGACATTTTTGCATTAGTTCGAATAAGCCTTTATTGCATAAAGCATAACGCGATATTGTGGCACCGAGTTTTTTCAGATAACTTGTTACTTTAGCAGGATGCATAGTTTAATTACAAGATTCAGCATTCTTTCGATATGATAATGGAGCTGGTGACTTATGATTATCGTGTGAATTGCTGAGTGTCATTCTTATATTTCACTATAGTTGCACGATATCAATAAAGATTATCAGACATTCTGAGAAGCAGCCATCACCTTCCCACGTCTTTTACGAATATATAAGGAGTATGATTTTTGCAATGTGTTGTATTCTATTGCGGGTGTTAGTAGGTGCTTGTCACACTCTCTACTGCACCATAGTGTATTTTTATCTACGTTTACGTTTAATAAAGTTATTATTCAAGTATTTGTGTTCTTCACTACAACGCTACCAGCATATCAACTTCTGCTACTCTGCTGCTTCTCAGACTTAGGTTTGAGGCCAACCTACAGGATCTCCGGAGGTTCAGGTGGTGCGACAAAACGGTTGGAAATACATTACACGACATAATCTTGGTGGCAGCGGGCGGATGAGTAGTAGCAGTAGCAGCATACTACCGGTCAAGCTGAACGTAGATATTGGTACTAAATCCATGTGTACTGTGTAGACACCGTCCATCTTTTAAAGGTTGCGAAGACGTATATGCGCATGCTTCTTGTAATATACAGAATCTAGATCCATGGAATGGTGCTCCATTTAGAAGATTACTTCCTGAAGAAGTTGAATTATCAGTGGGACATGACGGAGACCCAGTGACTATATTTGAATACGAGTGAGAATTGATAATGTCGAACAGTATAATTGTTCCTGACTGTGGACGACTGGGGACAGACTGTAACAACTGGTCCTACAATCATTCGTGTGTAATCTGCAAACATTTTCCTACTGCAAGTTGTAACGACGAGCACGTGGACGCTCCCTTTCATCTGCCGTGGACCACTCCCGATATCGAGACTTTTCACCAAGGTGAACAATTCTCTAGACTACGACCAGGAGAAATTGAGCCATCAGGAACAGCAAAATATAACCAAGTTTTTAAAGTAAAACCACGAGTGAAGCAAGTTGAGGACGGCTTCCTCCATTTTGTAAATTTGGGATGCCGGCTGACTAGAAACGCTTGGGAATACAATTGGGCAGCAGGAAGGCAAACGCACTTAGTTGTCTGGACCCGTATTATCAAAACGAACTCAGACGGCACCAGGGAATATTACATGGAAGTTGAATAAAAGAACATGTAGCATATAGCGTCGACCACAGTACCAAACCAACCTCGTTTCTGAAGACATTTCTTCAGAACTCTTCTGTATCTTCTCTACATTGAGGTGTAGCGCAGATCCCTTCATCTTCCTCTTCGGGATACCCGTCAAGGTTCCGGTATCTCCTGATCATCGCTGTTCACCGTGGGAATCCTTCTCGCTAGGACCGGTTGGAGGTCCGAGGACTACACACCCAATTGGAGGCCACCCTAGCAGCAAGTCTCTGTCTGACTTGTGGAAGAACGACTCCTTGTGGAAGTCAAGCCCCACCAGCGTCGAGGCGCAGCAGCGATCCTTAAATTTTTCAGGTTAGTACTGTGAAGGCATAGAATACCCGTTAGATTTCAGTCACTTTCCATAAAACATATATATATATATAGTGTTATATATATAAGTGTAAAATAAACAGTGAATAGCTAGCAATATGGCGGAAAAAGCAACAGCAGACATAGCTCAAACAGAGCAAGACGAGATAGCTTCACGGGAAGACACATTGGTACATGATAGATTTTCATTAAATGTTTTATTTTGCGAATTTTTTGTTTAAGGAATATTAATTTGGAAAACAAAAAATTTTGGAGTTTATTTTATAACGATGTAATAGATTATTACATTTAATCCAAAGAAGATATGTCAAAAGTTTTTAATATGCCTTGGCATATTTGTAACATTTTACTGATAAAGGGCAGGACGATGAATTTGAGGACGCTTTTTTCGTCCATTTTCATTTTTGCACACCAAATTACGTTGGTGACGGATTTTTATAAACCAGAATGTTAGCATGTATGCAATATCAAGAATAATTATGCCAAATATTTAGTGAGGAAACATTTCAACATTTTTACGGTAGATTAAAGATATTTTTGTGACAGAATAGCAGAATTGATTTTTAATACGAGCACAGTTACAGTAATAAATTATGAGCATAATTTAAACAGTTACATTAATTTGTTTTTGAATTTAGTGAATTAATAAAATTTATTGATATACACATTTTATTTTGTTGAAATATGTTTTAGCAAAAAAATTACCGGTGACATAAAGCGCACGTTAAATATTTGAGACCCAACAGGAATTACATGGGCTAGTGTTAAAGAAAAGTTGGAGATTTATTATGCAGTACATCGTAATTTTGCGTATTACATCACACAGTTATATTAAGTTAAACAAAATTATAATGAGTTTATGACAGCATACGGTAGAAGAGTAAAACATTTAATATCATACGCAGTGCAGAGCACAGATAAATTCATTTATGCGAGGAACATAGATGAAAAAGGAGCCAGGAAAATTATTGCTAGACTAGGTAGGACTCTGTTTATTAATGGCGTAGCAGATAATGCCATTGAAGAAGCGGTTAAGAGAGATTCAGATAATATCTCTATGAAATAGGCTATTGATAGGGCTATAGCCTAGGAAAGTGACCGAAAGCCTAACGTATCCCTTAAAAGACCCTATAAACCACAGCTTAAGTCAGCCCAGTGTTTAAATAGAGAGTCAGTGAACTCAGTAAATGTCAGATGCTTCGGGTGTGGGAAGCCAGGACATGTAAGAAAGGACTGCAAATGCGAAAAGTGCCAAAGAGAAGGCCATAGTGCCAAGGGACTGTATGTCAGGCGGGTCGCAACCCCTGAATACATCCAGGAAGGGAAACCAAAAGAAGTTCCACCTATGCAGTCGGGGTGTGAACAGATGGTTATCCAGGACTGCTCAGTCTGTGATGATGAGAGTCATAGTGACTACTCAATCTGTAATGATGAGAGTCATGAACACATAGGTCACCATAATCCATTTGCTTTTTATGTAACCTCCGAGGAGATACATAAGAGAATTGGATTGGTACTTTATGATATTGGCTGAGGCGTATCATTAGTACGGAGAACTAGCTTAACCTGTCCTAAAGTGAATAAAAGAAAAGTTAAGAATTTACAAACGGTAACTGGTGAAATATTTATGAAATAAATGGTAGTACAGTTTACCACTGAGGAAATAGGTATTAGAAGTTGTGAAAAGCAAGAGATACAAGAAAATGTATTTTGTTGTGAAGGTGTAGTGGAATGTAAAGATAATGTTTTCAGTTGTCTGGTGTTAAATTTCAATGAATACGAGATGGAATTAAATTTTGAGTTTCCGTTTAGATTATGTTAATTTAAAATATAACCAGACACAGTTGAATTAAAAAGATAAGTTAAAGTGTTAGAAAGTTAATTACGTTTATTTTATATTATGGAAGGAGTGAACAAATAAAGCCAATTTGTTTTGAATTCAGCAACGTATTCAGGTTTTTCGATGATGGATTAATTGAAGTGAAAAGAGTAAAGCATTACATAAGCATTTTTGATATACAGTTTGGAAGAACACAATGATATGTTAAGGAAAATGTTTAATCAGTTACGTAAATATCAAGTTCAGTTAGAACAAGAATAATGTGAATTTTTGAAAGAAGAGTTTAAATATTTACGTCACGTAGTAAATAAAGTTGGATTATCCCCAGATTTAAAGAAAGTATATGCAATTTAAAACTTTCCTAGACCAAGAATACAAAAAGATATAAAAGCATTTTAAGTTTGACAGCATATTATAGGAAGTTTATTTTAATTTTTAGTAAATTTGTAAAATTATGGAACGAGTTATTAAAGAAATATATAATATAGACATGGTCAGAAGATCAAAAAAAGGCATATGATAATTTAAGAAGATATTTAATTTTATTAGTTTTTTTTTTTTATTTTACCCAGTTAATTGTATTTACCACGTAGATGTTAGTGATAAAGAAATAAGATAAAATTTAAATCAAGGAAAAATAGAAGATAAGCCAATAGTTTTTGCAAGGACAACATTGAATAACGCCTAAATAAATTATAATATTACTGATGAAGAATTAATTGCAATAGTATGGGCAAGTAAATATTTCAGATTTTATTTAAGAGATAGAGAATGTTAAAGATTTTGATTCAAGGATTATGCGATGGCACATTGCGTTAGAAAAGTATGACTATGATTTAGAGCATAAAGCAGGTATTTAGTGATAAACGTGAAAACACATAGTCAAGCAAAGCAGGTTAACGAAATGCCATTGAAACGTAGGCAACGAATTTTAAAAGAAATGCATGAGTATCCAATAGGAGGGTTTTAGGAATTTAAAGAACATATGAAAGGATTAAACTATATTGTTTTTGGCCTAATATGTTTAAAGATATAGAAGAAAATATGAGGAAATGTTAAATGTGTTAATTAAATAAACAGATCAGAAATGACGTAAAGTTACCACTAGAAGAAACAGATACTAGTGAGGAACCATGGGATAAATTAGCGTTAGGCATCATAGGACGTTTTCTGATGTCAGAACACGATAACAAGTATGTACTTACAGGTCAAGATAATTTAAGTAAATGTACGGTAGGAATATTAATGCCAGACCAGATAGCTGAAACGGTAGTCAAAGTATTAGTAAATGAAATATTACGGAACACAGTTAATGAGTGATTTAATGAATAGATTATGTAAATTGTTGAAGATCAGAGAAATTAATATTAGTGTATATTAATTAGAATCCAACAGTAGTTTGGAAAGATCATATAAAGTGATAGCGGAACATTTAAGATGTTTTTGTAAAAACAAGCAAGATGCTTGGGACGAATGGATCGCTTTTGCGATATTTAATTATATCACTACACCTCACACAAAATTAAAATATACACTGTATGAAATTTTGTATGGTAGAAAGCCTAACCTACCAGGTACACTACAAATACAAGTTCAGGTATCATATTGTTATGAGGATTATGTAAATAATATCAAACAGAAGTTTAGAAGGACATGGGAAGAAGCTAGGGAGAATCTGAAGGATTCTATGAGAAAAACTGTTGAAGTGAGTCAACAGAAGGGCAAGGAAACCCTGTGTATAAACTAGGTGACTATGTGGGTGTTCGTAAAGAACAAAGAAGGAAGTTAAATCCTTGTGAGTAGGGCCCTACGAAATAAAAAGGAACCAATGTGAGATTGGTCAAGGTTGGCACAAACGGAAGAAAAATGGTTCGAAACCATGTTAATAGAACGCAACCTCATGGTGTAGGTTGACGTTGGGGGCTAGACTAAAGGAAAAGCTGTGACCACACCGAGGTATACAAGCGAGGTATACACAAGGTATACAAGCGAGGTATACACAAGGTATACAAGTGAGGTATACAGAATAACCTTAAAGAGAAGGTTAGCGACTTCGAGTCGGTTGTGTGATACTCAAGGTATCTAAAGAGGTATACAAGTGAGGTATACAGAGTAACCTTAAAGAAAAGGTTAGCGACTTCCAGTCGGTTGTGTAAATGAAACACAAGGTAACAAGGTATATTGTAAAGATACAGGTGAAGTATGTATAACCTTAAAAATGAAAGTTGTGTATATACAAGGAATATACAAGGAATATTGTGTATACAAGGAATATTGTAAAAGTACAACAAAGGCTAACGACCTCAGGTCAGTTGTGTATGATAATCAGGATGTTGATTATTAAGGTAATATTGCTTTGCATAATTGTAACAAAGGTTTACATGGAATTGAAGTAGACAAGAGAGATCTACAGGTAACATCATTACCAGGAATTGCAGGTATATACTTCGATCAGATAGGTGAAGTATGGTTCACACCACTTCAATGGGAAATCTTAACAAAGATTGACACAAGTCAAATACATCAATTATGGGAAAATGTACAAGGGCAAATATATAATTTAAGTATATATTGTGCTCAGCTGAAAGAAAGGAATTGGTATATTTTAACAGATTGTGCTCACTCTGTAGATTATTTTTAACATGACACGAGTCAGTGTTATGAAGATAGTTTAATATTTTAAGAGAATGTCAAATATTAATTATCATAAACAAAGGATAAAACGTAACAGCCCATTTTCAATTATAGGAGATTATTAAGAATTTTATTTGGTACAGCTACAAAATCAGAATTAGCTAATTACCAAATTCGAATTAAAAAAATAATAATAATAAGAAATAATAAAATAGAAATTTTAAAAGTAAATTAAGAACAAATCATTGTTGTAAAGAATGTTTTAGGAACATTAAACATTACAATATTTCAATTTTTTTGAATATGATCAAATGTTAGGAGGTAAAAATTGAATAATATTTCAAAGTATATAATAGGTAAAATAGAGCAAAATATTTATGAAACAGAAATTTTAAATATTGTAAATAACCACATAAGACAAATTGAGGTAGGCATCAACGAATGTCTAGAATTATATAAGTTATTGATAGATAATATTTATCAGCATAAAGTGGAATAATTTAATTGCAAATTTTGACATACGGTATAATTTATAAATTATTGGAGCAAGTAAAGACCAACTTTATACAATTCCTCCTTTGCAGCTAGTTAATTAATGAAAAATTTAGAGCAAGAACATGCATACCAGATAAATTATTGGTTTATGTAGTACGAGTGCCATTGTTATTAAAAGACAGATATGAAATGTATCAGATAATTCTTTTTCCCATAGTGATGCAAAAAGTGTAACCATGTTGTTGTTCGAGAGGAACAAAGAAGGAAATTAGGTACGCTAGTGTGAAAGTGTAACCAGTTGTTTAAAAGAAACAAAGAAAGGAATTAGGTACACTAAAGTAAGGTGTAACCAGATTGTTGTTCAAAAGGAACAAAGACAGAAAAATGTATTTTATAAGGGTAGGATCATTATGAGAATGGTAGGACGAAACCTTCTGTAACAGGTTCGTGCCAATATGCGTAATAAAGTTTTTTTTGTTTGTATTGGTTTATTGGTTAAACAAATTTAAGATGTAAATTTGAAAAGGGACATATGAATGTAAAAGCAAGTTAACAAATTTAAGATGTAATTTTATTTGGATATTTTTTCAGCTATGTTAAATGATTTTGTTGTATACAGTTTCACGATCAAAAGGTGTCGATAAAGGATTTAATTAAATTATTTTTCCCAAACATTTTATTATTACAAGATTAATTTAAATATTCAGGTTTTAAATTAAATGAGTTAAATACAGTAATATAAGAAAATATTAATATTAATATGAAATATTTAAATAAATTTATTATTTATACATAGCAATTTTATTTGTAAATTTGTTCATTTGGATAATGGCATGTTGTTGTAGTGCTAATTGAGGAAAATGTTCATTTTTATTGATGGGACAATTGAATCCAACTGAATGTTGTCAAGATTGTAATAAGATGTGTAATGAAGGTAAAAAGAAATTTTTGATTTTTAAACCCATTTCGAAACTTCAATTCATGGAGGAAGTGGAGAAATTTAATCAGGAGATGGCTTCTTCCGGTTACAACCAAGAAATTGAATTATAAGAGATTGAAATTCCAGTGGCTGTGGAACAAGTTATGGAATATTTCAGAGCCAACCCCGTTTTAGGTTTATACCTTTGTCAGATTTAAAAGTTTAAAAGAGAGATTTTGAAAATATTGAGATGGACTCAACATTTTCAAAAATAAGGGGGGAAGTGTGGTATAGTGAGACATTTTTGCATTAGTTCGAATAAGCCTTTATTGCATAAAGCATAACGCGATATTGTGGCACCGAGTTTTTTCAGATAACTTGTTACTTTAGCAGGATGCATAGTTTAATTACAAGATTCAGCATTCTTTCGATATGATAATGGAGCTGGTGACTTATGATTATCGTGTGAATTGCTGAGTGTCATTCTTATATTTCACTATAGTTGCACGATATCAATAAAGATTATCAGACATTCTGAGAAGCAGCCATCACCTTCCCACGTCTTTTACGAATATATAAGGAGTATGATTTTTGCAATGTGTTGTATTCTATTGCGGGTGTTAGTAGGTGCTTGTCACACTCTCTACTGCACCATAGTGTATTTTTATCTACGTTTACGTTTAATAAAGTTATTATTCAAGTATTTGTGTTCTTCACTACAACGCTACCAGCATATCAACTTCTGCTACTCTGCTGCTTCTCAGACTTAGGTTTGAGGCCAACCTACAGGATCTCCGGAGGTTCAGGTGGTGCGACAAAACGGTTGGAAATACATTACACGACACCCTTTACACATGGAAATATATTTTTCATTTGATTTTACAATTGCTAGACTACCTCATGTAATGACTCCGTTATCTCTAGTCTTTTATAACAGATAACGCTATTTCTACATGGTAACTCGGTACGACCTGTGCCTAGTAGCGGCGGTGTTCAGGACTTGTCTATGTCAGTTTTATTCGTCTATGTACTCGCCTTGAAATGTATGCAATTTTAGGTTTCTTAACAGCCTGTGTGATATACGAAAACACAGGGGTCAGATTTTGACATTAGCATTACTTACTTACTTTAGTACAAGTAAAAACCAAACATGCCCCTATATGAGCAAAGCTCGTGTTTAGGGGGTAGGCTATAGTAGATTAATATAAATCTAATTATATATAAATGCACAGTATACTACAAACGAAAAATTATAAATGTATGAGTTCAATGCATATAAAAATAATTTTGTAGCATTAACCAATGGTTTATATAGAATTTACAAAAACAACAACAACAAAATAGACTAAATTGGGTTGAAACATTGAAAGACCAAACAA
Organism: Ectobius pallidus; assembly: GCA_964059195.1. Classification (NCBI taxonomy): domain Eukaryota; kingdom Metazoa; phylum Arthropoda; class Insecta; order Blattodea; family Ectobiidae; genus Ectobius; species Ectobius pallidus. The sequence continues at coordinate 107,131,467 of CAXKWD010000007.1, read as the reverse complement.
AATTAAAGTTGTGCTATTGATATTAGGCCTATATAATTTTTTATTTTATTTTTCTCTTAAAATGTTTAAGATCGGAATTTACATATTCAGGGTGCCCAGCAATAAAATTGTTACACAATTTCAAACTATAGTTTCGACCATTTAATTGCACCTTGGTCGTCTTACATTTTGATTCAGCAAAACGAAAGATGGCGTTTCTTCTTGTATTTTGACAATGACTGAAGGAAGTAAATTTAGATCTGATTTATGGTAATATATTAATAATTTTAACTTATTAAGCTGTTCTATTCTCATAACATTGAATTCAACATATAATAGTTTTGATGGGTAATCAATAGATTTATTTAAACAAATTTTTATTATTCTCTTTTGAAGTAAAATTAATTTTGTAAAAATGGTCTTAGAAACACTACCCCAGTCAATAATTCCGTATTGGATTAACGATTCAACTAGTGTTAGATATATTGAGCGTAATGTAGAAATTGGAAGTAAATTTCGAAGGATAACATGCATGAGCACTTACTGGCGAAGATAAAAATGCCTGGGGTGGAGTGAACAATGTCTATCGGTGACTCAGGATTATCCGTGCCTATTGAAAACCTCGACGCCCGCAGGCTCCGAACCACAGTTTGGGAAATACGAAGCGAGCAGCTTTTAGCCGGAGGAAGCAGCGTGACGTCACAACTGTGATTGATGATGTTTTTTTGTGCCGATGCGGACGGAACAAACCTATCAGAAGCTTTCCAACTGAATTCACTTTGGGGTTCAGTCAGTACGTCTTAAATACGTCTGCATTGGAATGTTATGTAAATAAGTACAAATGATGGTATTAAGGTTGATACAATACAACAAAAGTTGAAGTCTTAATACGGGGCGGGAAAGAATTCTTTAATTTGTGAATCAAGAATACAGAATATTTATGTTAGTAATTCCTAGCTCGTAAGTCACTTTATTGAAGTATTTGGACGCCTCAAACAAAACCTATAGACTATTAATGATAACAACTTGAGATCAAATTTCAGGATCAAACACCATACTTCCTCTACCTACAACGGAGTGGTTAGAGTGCGAATAGAGAAAAAAATAATAAATCTTTATTAAAATGGATCATTTTATGTGGGACATTAAATGTTTTCCTCTTTTATGCCTGAATAAAATAACTTCCAATTCGCTTGGTGTAGAGTGTGTAAATCCGCCGGATTGCGAATTCCATATTGGTAAGGGAATTCTAAACTGGCCCCATCAGACTCACTCTCCATCCCTGTGCCTCCCCTTTTTTTTCGCGTTGGTGGATATGGCTAAGAGCCTAAACATTCGTTGAGTGAACATAATTTCAAAATTAATCGTAACCTTGTTCATATAGGAAATAACTAACAGTTGTTATCAATGTTATTTCCTCACTTCAAATAATTATGTATAATATAGAAGACACCTGAAAACTGGCAAATATACAAAACAGAACGTAACATAGCAAACTTAAAAATAGGGAAAATCAAACAGGAATACTGGGAAAAATATTCTAAAGACATGGAACATGATCTTTATGGAGGGCAGAAGAGAGTATGGGCCACTCTAAGAAGAAATAAAATGGAAATTAAAGACACTATACAAACAAATAAAATAACACTACAAGGTTGGCAGGAATACTTCCAAAGGTTATATAGTCAAGATGAAAATGAAAATGAAATAGCTGAATACAAAAGGGATGAGACATAACGAAAATACTGAAATAACATTAGAAGAAGTAAGTGAAGTAATAACAAAATTAAAAAATAGAAAATCAGCCGGTCCTGATACAATAACAAATGAAATGCTGAAATATGGAGGAACAACATTAATAATGGCTCTTCAACAGATATTTCAAAATATCATAAACAGTGGCATCATCCCATTGGATTGGAAACAAAGCATAACCATACCTATTTTCAAAAAAGGAGAAAAAATCAAGCCAGAAAACTATCGTGGAATTACATTACTCAACAGTACATTGAAAGTTTTTACTAAGATAATAAGTAATAAATTAAACACAATAATACACATTAAAGAAGAAGAACAAGGATTCAGGAAAAACAGATCTACCCTGGATGCAATATATATAATTAGACAAATTGTAGAAAAATCATGGGAATTTAATAAGCCAGTATTTCTATGTTTCGTGGATTTAACAAAAGCGTTCGATAGAGTAAAATTGCAAGATGTTGTACAAATATTGCAAGAAAAAGAAGTACCCATAAAAATGGTCAAACCAATTATAGAATGTAACACAGGCTGTAAAACAATAATTAAAGTAAAAGAACAAACAGCAGAAATAACAATTTCCCTAGGTATTAGACAGGGTGACTCGTTAAGCCCATTCCTATTCAATCTTATAATGGACAAAATAATTAAGAACTTGCCGAAACATTGGGGTTATAAAATGGGAAACACAAGATTTCATATAATATGCTATGCAGATGATGCCGTACTCATATCTGAAACTGAAGATGGATTGCAAAGGCTATTACATCGTTTCAATACAACAGCAAAAATATACAATATGGAAATAAATACACAAAAAACTAAATGCTTAACAGTATCTAGAGAACCATTAAGATGCAAGTTAGAAGTGGAAACAAAAATAATTGAACAAGTTTCAGAATTTAACTACCTAGGAACTCTGATAACAAACACTAGAAATCTAATTCATGAAGTAAAGAAACAAGCCAACAGAGCAATGCAGATATCAGGTTGTATGAAAGACATAATTTGGAGAAACAAGTACATGGCGATAGACAGTAAAGTGCGCATTTATAAAACAATATTAAGACCAATCTTAACATATGCAGCAGAAACGAGAGCAGACACAAACAAAACTAAACAGATATTAAGCACATGTGAAATGAAGGTGCTAAGAACAATTCAGGGGAAAACTTTATTAGATAAGATACACAATACAGAAATTAGGGACAAATGCAAAATTCAGGACATAACTAAATTTACCAATGACAGAAGAAAATTTTGGAAAGAACACGTTGATAGAATGGAAAACAATCGCCTAGCAAAAAAGGCTCAAGAAAGCAGACCAGACGGAAAAAGATTAAGAGGAAGACCTGCTACGAGATGGAAAGACAGTACACATGACTCACCTGAGGAATAAAGGGGAAATAAACAGGATGCCATCCTACATCACAAGAATAAGAAGAAGAAGATAGAAGACACTATTTACAAAACAGTTTCATCAGCCCTGAGTGCCAGATTTTTAACATCAAACCAATATGAGTCGGGCTCATCCAGGGGCTTGTATAGACATTCATTATGACACGCCTTCCAGCCCAATTCACTACTTACCTCTGCCTGAGCGTTGTTTATAGGCTAATGAAAGGGTTCGGACTTTAACTCAAACCAATGAAGGATTGGCTCACCTAGGGCTGGTGTAGAATACAAATGGGAAGGAGAAAACATTGCCAACATTAAATAAAGGAAAACACTAGAAGAAACTACAATCATCGGGGATTTTCCATGCACTCGACTGTACGTATATAACGTTCAGTATAATGTAGGCCTAATTATATTATTTCTGTTTACGTTACACTTTTCAAAGCGGACATTGCGTCAATGTACGAGTGAAGTTTTATTAGAAAGATTTATCATTCTAGTCTGAATAATGTGAATACTGTTGTGTTTTAATAATTGTTTCGTCTATAAAGCTTATACTTGATCCAAGATGTGTGCGGAGCAAAAGTAAACAACAGACTTGCCTTGACTATCTGTGTCCTGTCGTTTCATTGGTTAATCGCACCAGCGCATACTTCACGATAGTACGACAAGCTCAATCAGATGTTTACTTCCATTACGCACACATCATACAATTTTTTGAATCTTAAGTAATTGTGAAAACATAAGTTCTGTTAAGTGAGTTGCTTGTGTTCGAATTTATACCATAGGCTTACATGTTTTACAACATACATCTAGCAAACAAGATTTCGTTTATTTTTATCGTTGCCTTGGAAAATTTGTTGATTCTGGGGAAAAATTGACATAAACTACTAAATACAAGACGTATTTTATAACATAATTAATTAATTCGTTGCACTTTTCATTTACATAATGTGTGATGAAGTACACCACATATTGTAAGTAAAAGTAATAGGCATGACCTATAATTTTATAGAAGAAAATTGCGAGCCAAGGCCTTCAGAACTTACGTCACCAATAAAGAAACGTGCGAGGAAAGGGTTTGTCCAGCGACGAGCAGATACACATTGTGAATATAAACAAAACATTGCGAATTGAACCCACAACCCTTGGCGCTTAATCTAAAAAAGAATGTTCACCTGACTTTACTGTATGTAATCGGCTAAACAGTCTCAAAAACGAACTCTTGCGAACTGTGTTTGTACTTTCACTAGGTTGTTTACTTTTGCTCCGTACACATCTTGGATCAAGTTTAGTTGAAATTCACGAGGTTTCGTATTTCAAAATTCCAAGTCGCTTATGGATATTCAGTTTGGCTTTGGAACAAATGAAACTATTAAATTATAACATTCTGTGTTTATAATTTTACAGTCATGATTTTCTTGGAGTCTGAAATAAATTAGATCTATTAATGTAGTCAAACAATTTGCTATGGTTCATGGCCCATGCGGATACTTCAATCATAACAGTCCATTTTATGGAAGATGGTAGGTGCAACAATGATTTAAGTGGAATTGTTGCATATGTAACTAATCTGAATGTCGACGGATATCCACTTTACAGAATGTGGGATGACGGTTAGGCTATTTCTATCGGTACTAGAACTAGATAATCGTTGGATTTTACATATCAATAGGGTATGTTTAGTTCCTTAAAATAGGATCTTCTTTTGAACATTCAAGCTTGTTTATTAATAAATTCAGTCAAATATTTGTACATAAATTTACTTAATTATCGCATAGATTTGTGGAATTTTAAACAGATATTTGCATGTATTTTTAAGTATTTCTTGTTTTAATGGATTGAGTGTATTTCATTAGGCTATTTGCTAAATGTCCACTTATTCTTAGAATTTGTCAAAATGGCGGTGCTTGAAGGCTCATAGTATTTCATAATTATAATAAGACGATAATATTTACCATAATCCGTTTTAATAATTTCTGACGTCTACCCAAAGAAAATTTCTAAATTGAAAAGGGGAAAATACGTAAAGCACATCCCAGTAAGTTTACAAAATTAATTTATTCTAATTTTCTTTTTAAATTTGTCCAACTATCCCAGAAACTTTTTATCGTAAATTATATAACAAGAAGCCAAACATGTAGATCTATTTTTTAACAAATTTACCAGTTTTTCTAAATTCAATAACCTATCTAGCGAAATAACTATTTCCAGTAATAATTAATAACACAGCACTATGTTATAATCCGAGTATATTTAAAAATTAAATTAAGCAACATTTTACGTTTATCTTATAGTCAATTAATTTTTAAATGTGTGTTGTTAGCCGAGTGCGATAAATATATTGACTGTTATAAATTGTGCAAGCTAAATCTATAATAATAAGAGGAAATGCTTGTCTGTCTGTGCGTAATGCGCAGCGAAATCCACTGCACGCATAGATCTGAAATTTTAAACATAGATGGACTGAAGGATGGCCAAATGCACATATGAGCCAGATTTTAAATTTTAGCTTTCTTTCACGATTTATGAGTGAAAAACTGGCAGAAAACGTAAATTTTTTGAACTATCGAAGCATCAGTATTCGGTAATATTTCTCAATTGTCAAATCTGTTGCAGGTGGCTCTGCCTTTTTTGTCATAAGTTAGAAATAAAAGCATCGCCGGACATCTGCAATTTTCAACATAGACGGAAGAGTGATAATGAATGTAGGCCTAAATGGGCAAACATTGATAGATTTAAACTGAACTCACTATACAGCTTTTTTTTTGTCCAGGGAATCGAATCTGAGGCCATGTTTCTCAAGCGTCGCTTTCTAATCGTAGAATGCAGTCCAATATCTGATTTTTAGCTGTTTCATTATATTCATTAATGATTTAGTTTATGAATGTTCCGCGTGTAAGTGTTAATAAATATATTTTAATTATTTTCTCTTAATTTTTAATTTTCGAATTAATTATCGTGGGCGAAATCGCGGGCACCTGCTAGTTTTCAATAAAGCCAAGAAACACAACCATCTCTGACACAGTTTGACTTGTGAACTTACCTCCAAAGACATCATCGATGTATTCCATATTTGTGACTAATATTAAATTCAGTTCTCTCTTCATCTACTTCGGCCTGTTGGTTATTTATGAAAACGCAATGCTTGGCAATGGTAAACAATCATTATATTGTTATATTACGTTAAACGTTTATAGCTTTTGTAGGTTTCTGGACAAAGTTAGTGGAACAATTACTGTATGTTTCTGTTTGTCTCTGCTAGTGAGGAAAAATAACTCACAATACAGCAGATGAAAGTTTGCCGTTTTTATGTATTTTAAATCTTCGGTATATATAAACAATTCTGTCACAAAACGGAGTATGCACGTACTCAAGGAACTGTGTGTGACCGGATAATTATGAGGTAGGCATTTTTATATTTGAATTTGGTTGAAGGGTTCAAAATAACATGACAATTAACAACAAAGCAGGTTTTATTGTTTTAGCTAGAGCATCATGAGCAGTGTAGGAGCCGTACAGAGTTTATTTTGGTATTGTCATTCTGAAAATTTTGATTTTTGTTTTGTTTAGTTTTGAAAATCCTTTTGGGATCACAGCCCATGTGATGCCAGAACCCCGTGATATGTTCATGGTCTGTTCCTCATATTACATCGAGTTCGATGCCAGGAAGGCACGGACTTAGGGCTCAAAGAAGTCGTTGCCCTGCTGGCATCTCTAAATACTACTGTATTGTCATCAGAAAGGGAAATCTACACATTGCACAATACAATTATCTGTTAGGCCCTATAAAAAGTTTGTTTTCTCTATGTCAGCACATTGACGAGTCTAGCAAGCGACATCATACATACACACGCATACACACAGACACCCTGTTCGTGTTTAGGTCCCGTGAAAATCAGCACGTCCAAGTAAGATCTAATACGACATACTTCTTTCTAATGCTGATGGGGATTTTTATAGATGGAGTAGGGATCTGCCCCATCAATTTTAGAAAGGAAGTCACATCAGAGGATACACTGATCGGGCTGTACCAGTACTGTTGCAAATTTCTGGAAGCTGTTTTCCAGTCTATAAACGGGAAGATATGGAAGCTACACAGTGTCATGATTTTATTGCTTCATGTCATATGAAGATCGCCTTTGAGAATTCTGGTAAAAGTCTTTTTGAACTGCTGATTGGCAAGAGCATAGCAGAAGGGATTCATGGGACTATTGGCATAGCACAGGAAGTATGAGAACATGTAGAGATGCTCGTTGGTGCACGGTGGCTCAGAACAGAAACCCTCTACCAATGCTAGAATATGGTAAGGGGTCCAGCACGCAACGAACGCACCTAGGATAAATGAAATTGTCCTGAAAGCTTTTCTGGCTCGATTCTCCGACTTTGATTTTTGTCTCCCGATTCCGATACCTTCTTTCTTCTTTTTCTTTCCTTTGAGCCTCTTGCCTATGGATCTTACGATGTCTCTCCTGGAGCCGTTGTTTCCTTCTTGCTGAGTGTCTGTTCTCACAGACCCTTGTTTCTGCTCGCTTTGCTGGTGCCCCAGAGAGTTTGATGTGTTTGTCGTTGGGGTTATGTTGGTGGTACCCAAAGTGGACTGTCGTTCCAGAGTATCTCTTTCCACAGTGACCTCGTCTACGACGCTGGTGACAGGTCGCTTGGGGTCTTCCGCCACTAGGCTAACTTCTGTGTTCACCTTGGTGATGGTGGTAGGTGGCGTCGCTGGTTTGGGTGGTTGTGGAGCTGGTGGAAGCGGTGGAGGCGCCGGCGGTGTTGTTGCAGGATGTTGTGCAGCAGCCCTCATAAGAGCGGCTTGAAGAAGGGAAGTGTTATTTAATGGGTTAGAGACTGGGACGTGATGTACAGGGGATGAGGGTATAGTGGAAGAAGGAGCGTTGGCTATACTCAGTGACGAGGGAGGACTTTCAAATACGGGAGAAGGGACTATAACAGAACTCTCGTCCATATACCGGAGATCTGCTCCATCTAGCCCCACAAGAATGTCGTATGTACCAACATGTAAACTCCGAGGCCTCCCTGTAGAAAGGGTTGGGCTTTCCATGCTTTGAAACTGCGCAGGTGGTGGGATGATTGGTTGCGGCGTAGGGTTGACTACTAGAGCAGGTTGCAGTGGTGTAATATCGGCTGTACTACTCGAGTCTTCAGGAGGAATATCTGTGTCTAATAAGCTCTGTTCTGGAATTTGCGGCAACGGATCGGGGTTAGGGGATGAAGGTGTTGGAACCTTGACAGGGATAGAGCCGTTAACACGAGTGGTGAGAGTTTGAACTACCATGCCCGCTAGGGACGGCCGTTTTCCTCCTTTCCAGCTTTGCTGCTCTTTAATGCCTGTCGTGCTTTCATCGTCGGAGTCAAAAGCTGGACTGCTAGATCGTTCCCCCTCAACTTGAGGACGTCGGTCTGAGGAACTGGTGGTCTCAGCCGTTGTGGTGGTGGCAGTGGTAGTTTTGTTGGATGACGTTTTCTGACTTGACGTGGACTCTCCTGATCCGGGGCCGGCACTATTAGCTGGCACCGCAGTGTTCACCGTCAAACCCGCTTGTGGTGGGGCAGTGGTTTCCCCCGCTGTTTCTGCTGGGGCACTCGGAGTGGGCGGTTTGGGTTTGTCCTGGCTCAGCAATGTACTCTGGGTTTTAGATATGCCGATCCCTGCGGCACGCCCCGCCATGCCTGACATTGCCCCTGCGCTCAGCGCCACCATGGACTGCATTTTACGCTGTTTTGCCTCGCTCTTCTTCTGCATATCGTATGCGGTCTTGTAGATACCACCATACAGCACGAACAGCACCACTAGCGTTGTCCAATAGTAACCGATGATAAGTGCTGTGTTGAACACAGGGTCCTTTAGGAACTGGACCGCACATTGGCCAGGTAGCAAGTCACGATAACCTACGAAATGTTCCCAGCCAAAGATGCTGATGAAGAAGAGCAGAGCAGGGATAATCCATGTGATCGTCACCATCCAGATAACGCGGTTCTTTGTTCGCCAGCTCCGGTATTTGGCTGCTATCTTGACGGAGCAGAACCTGTCTATCGTGATGAGAAGGACAGTGTATTGCGACACTAGACACACTGTATAGTCCACTGAGAGCCACAAGTCACACAGGATGGGACCTAGGTCCCAGTACCCCATTAGTACGTAGACTGTGTAGAAGGGCATCGACACCGTGCCTGAAAGGAGAGAATATATTAGTAAATCTAAATATTTATAGATAGGAGAGAAAGGAGAAGAAACAGATTAGGAGAGGAAGAGAGAGAAAGAGAGGAAGAGGGATAGAGGAAGAGAGATAGAGGAAGAAAGATAGAAAAAAGAAAAGGAGCTACAGAGGGAGGAAAGGAAGTAGAGAGTGGGATAGTTTATATAGAAAAATGGTGGGAGAGATGGAGATAGGGGGATACGTACAGAAATATACATCGGGATATAAGTTGGGGAGAGATGATTCTTTGGTTGTTTGGTTGGTTTGTGGTTATTTAACGACGGGAGTGTACGCAGCTGATACATTTGGAATTCTCTTCCCGCAGGAGTTATTTCAGATGCCTGTAAATCTGTAGACATGGATCTATCATAAATGGGCCGTAAATTTTAAGTCTTTTTTTTTTTTTTTTTTTTTTAGTTTCCAGATAATTTTGCTACGTGTTCTGTAATTTTATACCAATTTTTAGATATTCAAAATCCGGGGACTTGTCATAAGGTTCCAACATTTGAATACCGGTATGTAAATTTATATAAAGTTGATTAAGTTGTAAAAAGCGTTAATACTGTACATACTGTACCTATGAGCATGTCCGTTGCGGCTAGCGAGGCGATGAAATAGTTGCTGGGTTGTCGAATTGTACGGTCGACAATGAATGCAAGAAGCACCAGGATGTTACCACCTACAGTAAGTATGATGCAAAGGGCGAGGCAGAGGGCTATGAGCACAGTCTGCCACAGCTCGAAGGGAGGCAGCACCGGCGTCAGTATTTCTCCCGAGGCCAGTCCTGTTTCCACACCTGAAACAATGGTCACACCTAATGTACACTACCATAATAAAAGCACCAATAGTCTGGCAACGCTTATGATATGACTAGCTTAAAAGGCCCGGCGTCGCCCGGGTTTTTTATTTTGTAATTGGAAATTAACTTATGAAGGACTTTAGATTTATAAATTCTAGGTCCTTATATAGGCATTTATAATTTGAAATAGGAAGAACGACTTATTACACTCAAATTATCCCCTAAGAAAATGTTTGAAATAGCTTTTATGGCTATATGTAGAATTTTGCATCCCATCGCTTGTACAGTACACAGTAAGCCCGGGAGGGGTTCTAATAAGAAGAAACCGAAATTCCGGTAACATAAAATTGTATTATCGTGGCTGAAAATTTTGTTTCTCACTGTCATGTTACCATAAAAACGTTTTCGGAATGAAATTAAACAGAAATACAATATCACTTTCATACACCTCTTCCCAAAACATATTACCTTACCTCGTATTGTTTTCTCTATGTCCAGGGTAAAGAAAGTTATGTGACTGCATTATTTTCGTGGATATTGATAGTTCTCTCATTTGTTTCTCTCATTTGTCAAATTTATTCTACTTTCATTTTTTTCCCAAGGCCATTCTGAGACTCGCTGGTAACAATATGTTTTAATGTCAAATGTGATTTGGATTCGATAATTCTGTGTAAGAAGGGATTAAGTATTCTCAAAAACATTTGATTTTTGGCATTTAGAATCTGAATTTTTCAAAATCCTTTCTTAGTGAGCACTTACATTGTGAAACGAAGATACTGTCAAATTTCCAAGTCTCTACCTATTATAGTTTAGGCTGTACGTTGATTCCTGTCATTCAGTCAGTCATTCAGTCAGTCAGGACAAAGCCTTTTATATATAGAGAGATAAAATCTTCATAATATAAAAAATCTTATGCCATTAACCTTTTTAGTGTGGGACCAGATCACATTTCTGCATTCATAAATAAATAAAATATAACACAAAACACATTAAAACAATGTTTTCACAAGCTGGCAAGTTTCCTTTCTCTTCGATGGATCCCAGACGGGACAATTGTTCAATGAGGATTGATTTCTCTTTACGGTATGCAATCCCCAGTTGGGTTTGAGTTGTTCTCTTGCCGTCAATGATATGAGGCCTGAGTATGTACTTACTAAGAACTAAGAGGTTTCATAAACTTCTGGCTTTTAAAGTGTACGTATAATATACCCTTACTGGAAAATGAAATTCATTAATGACCACTATGACAATGTAATCGTGTTCTCTTCGACGTATATTCCAACAATGTATATCATGTATCATCATTGATCTGGTTCTCTACTCCAGTACTTTTTTGTATTTGTACAAAGCAATTTAAAGCCCGTGTTTTACTAAGGGCTGTGTTCACCAACGCGGATAAAATTTCTCGTTACCGTGGATAATAAAAATTAATCCATTATCTCATATAGTAAAAATTTCGGGTTTTACCACATAGTTTGTCACCTTGGTTTTGAAAAGCTTGGGTTTTGTCTACTACTAGCTAGTAGTTCTACAAATGGTCACTAGATGTCTCACTGTTTTGGGGGCGTGGCGAATAGCAGATAATTTCGTTTTCCCCTTGAATCTTGTGCAGAAATTAATGTCGTCATAGATGTCCTAGTACGATATACGTTCCTTTATCCATTAGGGTGACTTATTCTGTGTTCTGCTTCATATTCCTCGTCAATGTGATCATCTCTCATGTTGATCAGATGTTCCAATCGCCTACGCGCCATCTTGATGTCGCAGTTAGCTTGATTTATCCTGTTTTGTTGGCCGATAATTCACCGGCAAAGTATTAGCTTGGATATTATCGAAAAACCAAGTTACTGCAGCTGGTGAAACGCAAAATGGACAATATCGCAGCTTATCAGTCTAAACGCCGGGATCAGACAGATTAATTATCGGCGTTGGTGAACACAGCCCTAGAGATATCAGCAGGAGCGATAACATACACTTCTACTCCTAGTGTTAAAATACTCGGGTTGAGCATAGTATTACCTGGTGTGGTGTAGTTGGTGTTGTCCTCTGAGGTATTAGTTCCATTTCTGCCTCCACCTATGTACCACTCTATAGTAGAGTCTGCATAGTCTCCATAGGATTCCACGGGCTCCCAGGACGGGCGTGCAGAGCTGGTGGCGTTGTAGGCGTCCAGACACTCCGGAGAGAAGACTTTCTGGTACACAAACCGGCACAACCGCTCCCTCTGCTTCCGCTGCTTCCTGCACAACGGTACATACATTTAATTACCTTCTGGTGTTTTCTGTAGCTCTTCAGACATGCTAAAAGACTCCTCCGAAAATACCCGCACACCGACAATGGTTATGGGTCTAATTAACAGTAAACCTACAAAATAATAATTAAATAAGTCAAGTAAACTGATATAACAAAGTGCCACAATGCTTTTGTTTATTCAGTAATAAGTGCAATTCTAGAGTGATAGGGAAAAAGCGAATAAGTCAAAATTACAAAGTTTCAGGAATGACAAAAAACAATTTATTTCCACAGCATTGTTACATTAATTAGTTCAGTCCACCAGATTTTGTACACAGTATCTTATATCTATAAAAATATCTGGGTGGACTGATCTAAATATTGTAAAAATGCTGTGTAAATAAATTGTTATTTGTCTCTCCTAAAACTTTGATATTTTGACTTATTAGCTTTTTCCCTATCTCTCTAGAATTGTGATAGCCTATGCAGAAAATAAGTTACTTTTTTAATCGATTTCCGAGTTAAGCTCCATATCGATTCATTAAGCAGAGCTTACAAAAGGACAAAGGACTAGATTCATAAGCACATGTGAAGGAATATGTGGGTAGTTTATTTTTCATAGCTAACTGTATTGCAACTTCCAAAGCCCTATATGAACACTGTAAAACAATATATTGCCATGAAATCTGATTTGCATTTGATAAATTCTTTCTAATATATTACCATAAAATAGACAATACTCCGGTACCGGTCAACCGATCTGGTCCAATGTCAGTAGGCTTCTTCCCATAGAGGTTATAAGTGTGCATACCAAGTATCATGAAAATCCGATAAAGCGTATTTGAATTATCGCGCGCCAAGACCCACGGATAGACAGACGGACTTACAGCAGGCATTTTCCTGTCCCCCACACAATCTCATAAATACCATTCTCACGCTTAATAATGGCAATACATTTTCAGTGTCAAGGAAATTTATGCCAGCTTGTAATCTTTGCAGGAATATGCTCTTTCATAACTTCCGATTAAATAGAGTATTTAATCTCTAAGTCTTTAGCAATATTTCCGTATCGATAAGTTAAAAAAAACTTCAATTTAAAAACAATATAGCGCAATGGAATTAGTTAATACACTTGGTTATTAACTCTAATGCTTGGCTAAAATATTAATGCAGTAAAATTATTGACAGAAAAAAATCCTAAAAATAGTTTTATTTGAGTGAACAACTTTATGTTGGCTCTACTCATAAGACATACTGAGCACAGCATGCACAAGTAGTGCGGTTTATTATGCTTCCTGATTTATTGAGTTCATCTTAAAGCTAGTGGCTTAATTAATTACATAGGCCTACCCGTTTTCTGGAGTATACATCCAAACTAATCTTTGAAGATGGTGATTTATAAGGTGAATTATAAGTTACCAGTATACAGTAGCTTTCATGAAGAGGTGAATAGAAGAGAAATATTCTATGTTGTTTTTTCAGCATATTGTCATTTAAGAAGAAATCTGCTTTGTTAAGGCAGAACATAGGTTTTTTTTTTTCAAATTATTTTCAAACGAAAGCGATTCTGTTTTTAACTTTAGTAAGCTGTTTGAAAATATATTGATAATTCGTAGAGTTTTAGGGCAAAGATAATAATCCCTCTGTTATTTATAGCATTTTGTTACCATGGAAATATATACCCCCACGGAGGAAATTTCATGCCTTCACGTCCTATTATCTGTTAAATTGCTTATTATTAGCCTAAAGTACTCCAATTTCATTAGATAATTGGCACTCCGCGCATATTAAAATTGCTCAGTGCAATTCGATATGAGAGGGAGGGAAAGAGTGAGTATAGAATTATAGGCCATGTAAATGTAGAAGAGAGAGATATTTGTAGGGAGACAGAGAGATGTAGATAGAGAGAGAGAGAGAGAGAGAGAGAATGGGAATGAGTGAGCGATATTAGAATTACAAGCCACCTAAATGGAAAGAGGAAGAGAAGTACGTAAAGAGAATCTATGAAAGAAGGATAAGAATACGCGAGAAAGAAGAAAAGATAACTACTTACAGAACTAATGTTAGCTGATCTATTGTTGCATAACTCTGTCCAATTCGTCTTCCAAGTATCAGGAAAGCACACTTCGAAACGAATGATCATTACAGTCCTTGACTGAAGTTTAAATAAGTTTTGTTCAACATGGCTTATCTATTACAAAAACAATCCACCCTAAAAGGATTATGGAAGTAAAATTTAGTATTTTTAAACAGCGTACCTTATTTTCTGCACTTTTGTCAACGTAACATTTCATACTAGTGTCAAAACATCTTTTCAGAATCTTATTTTCATTCTATTTCCAATTTCAAAATTTAGTCTCTACGCTTCTTTCATAATTTCGTAAATTAATTATTTGAATTCGTTATTATTCTTACATAATTTCGTAAAATTATTATTTTGAATACGATCACGTTCCTTCAAAACCTAGTTGGAAGTTTCCATAGGAAGTATTCTTGAAAAGGAAATAACGCGAAGTTAGTATCGCGCTGCCTTTCTGTGCCTAAGGTTGCGAGTCCGACCCCGGCCCAGAACGATGGCATTTATGCGTGCATAAGTGTGACAGGCCCATGTCAGTAGATTTACTGGCATGCGAAAGAACTCCTGCGGGACAAAATTCCGGCACGGCGGCGACGGTCACAAGTCTAAGTTGCAGTACATCCCCGTCGTTATATAACCATCTACCAACCAACGTCTAGAGAGAAGTTCTATTAGAGAGGCATATGCTCAGGCTTTTCATTAAGTTGCTGTCTTCATGGTCATGTCGGCCTCGTGGAGCAGTCATACACGTGCTCGCTCTCTGTTGCCAAGATCGCGAGTTCGATGCCGACCCATGTCGATGACGTGTGTGTGTGTAAATGTGGCAGTCCCATGTCTGTATATTTACAGTCTAATAAGAGAGCTCCTGCGTGAGGAAACTCTGGCACATTTTCATATTTTTAGACATCCCCTTATCGGAAGAATGAAATACATAGATATCCATAGGGATTCCATCTGGCGACGATTTTTTTGAAGTGAAACTTCTTTAGGCGCGCTAGGAGTAAATCGACAGCTAACCCAAAGTTGCGTTACGAACAAAACCGTCACGAAAGTAGTGGGGGTAAGTAGCAAGCAAAGAGTTGTTATCGAAAGAGTGGGGCCACGGGAGCGCGCGGGGGAAAGGTATCAGACATTGAGTGGGGTGCTATTACTGCTTCGAGCTAGTGGCGTGGTGAGCCCTTCACCATTATAGATGGCTCTACTCGTTGCGTGAGCATCGTTTATACGTCACTAACGTTCTCGGAAACTTAACCAAAGCGTCCCGTTCATGTAAACAAACACAGTGGCTACGATCAGTGACAGTTTGGGCATTAGTTCATCACAACTGTGTTTTTATTCAGATGATTTCCTTCTTCCGTTCGATATAATTATATGTATTCCTCTATTTCACTCTCAACGATACCAAAGAAGTTTCACTTCTGTCGCGTGGCGTTCCACGCACCCGATTTTTTTTTGTCTAAATTGGTTGCTTTGGTTATCCACGAGGGATTGTGTTCCTGTGACGGAATAATTTCTTATTACCGAGATACCAGAACAGAGTGGACATGGGCAAATGAGTAACATGGGGATCATGCAATAGTGTTAGCTGGCACAGGAATGTTGTGATTTACGACAACTGATAACACAACGCATGCGTGATGACACGCGAAGCTGTGCTCTTTTTCCGCATTTTTAACTTTTACTGCTTACAACAAGGCATTCCAAAATATGTCGCTTTTCCTAGTACAAGATATGTTGAAAGCTGTTGGATTTAATGCAAAGAGAATTAGCTATATTTTATAAAATTTATGAGGAGAGATTAGTTAAAGGGGTATATATAGCTTAGCCCACTGAAAAATTGACCTTATTCGCACTTGTTTTTCTCGGTATACATGATTCTTATGAAACTGAAAATTAATTCATTGAAAACCCAGGTTTTAAAAAATATTTTAAGGCTATTTTCAAGTTTTTGACTTTCAAAAGTACAAATTAACTGTTCAAAGTGACAGCTATATTCAATGTCAGTATTTAGCATTTCCCTCAACATTTCAACATTTTCACGTTCTTTTCCTCCATTTTAAATCATAAAGATTGATAAAAATTACTATTATCAAGTTTGTGACAAAATCAGTAATATTTTTATTTACATTTAAATTCATATAACTGACTTTCAAAGTATTTTAACAACTAAATTATTTTCTTTGTAGACAAAATATTTATGAGGCATGATTCTAGTAATTTTTTTTAGATATATATAAGGTAAAAAGCTCATAAATTTCAATGAATTCTTTTCAATAGTTTTTAATGATCAATTATCAATTTCTGAAGAAATAGCTTGTGGGTAAAGAGTGTTAACTTAGTGTAAAATTATTACACAGGGGACTGAAAGCAAGTTATAGGAAAGCGCAGTATCTAGCATTTTAATTAAAATTTTAAGAAATAATACAGAAATAAAAATAATGTTTGCTCGAAAATGAACTTATAAAGTTGCTGCGTATTTTAGAATTTATTTTTATAAACCAATTTTCTGAAAGTGTTAAGTTGCACATGTACACTCGAGTGCACGGAATCTTTTCGATATGATGCGCAGTGCTTTATGGTGGTATAGGGAACTCTAAACTTTCACTCATGCCTACTCCTCTTCCCTGTTCTACCAGCTTTTTTCGCAATGGCGGATAAGGCTAAGAGTCTCCAGATTCGTTTAAAGAACATAATGATTTCAGAACTTATCTTAACATTGTTCGATAAGGGAAATAACTTTCTGTTCGTTGTCCATGTCCTTTGTTCACTTCAAGTGACTGTACGAAAAACACTACTTACAAGGCAATTTCATCAGCTCTCCACTTAATGTGTGTCTTTTACCCCATTCCTTCGTTCCTGAACCTGAAACCGGCCTGTTTATAGGTTAATGTTTGAGTGACAGACTTATGACAGTAAACCAATAAGAGTCGGGACCATCCAGGGGCTGGTATAGACATTCGTTGTGACACGCCTTCCACCCTCTATCAGCGCTCACCTCTATATGAGCAGTTGTTCATAGGCTAATGCATGTGTTCGGACTTGAACTGAAACTAATAAAATATTGAACCCAGGGCTGGTGTGGAACACAAATGAGGAGATTCATTTCTAACATTAAATAAATAAAAACACAAGAAGAAACCAGAAGCATCAGAAAGTTTCCGAGCACTCGAGTGTACATGAAGTAATCACGAGAACATATTGGCCTATTCGTTTCACACTGTTATCACCATCAAATTATCTTCAGAGGCCCACAGATGCTAACTGGTGAGAAATACACTTTTTCCGTGCAGTGAAAAGAAAATCTCATCTAGTGAATAAAATAATGATACTGTAGAAGTGTACTATTGTTTTTTCTTTCAATTTAACTGGAGCAAATATCTCTTTAATGTAATGGAATAATGTATTTTATAATTATTTGAGTCGAGTGTATGTGATGCACTTTTCATAATGACTAGTGCTGTGTGGGATGGATATGTAACTACAAATAGTAAAATTGCCCTTTCTTTGCATAGGTACCGGTGATAGTTCTTGTAAGAACTTGTGTCAATTATCAGTAGGAGTGATGAGATTTTTGTTGTAATTGATTTGAAAGATTGTCTTTGATATTTTACTATTTTTACTATTTACAAGTGTTATCCGTTGTCCGCCTTGAATCATTATTATAAAACTTTTTAAACATGCCATGCGGGTTTTCTAGTCGTAAATTGCAGGCGCTCTTGCTTCCCCATGCCATGAACGGTTCTACCTACTGCTCTGCTGCTACAAATATGCTGGCTTTCTAGTCTAAGTTGCAAGCATTCTCGATTCCCCGTGCCATGCATGATTTCACCTGTTGCTTTTTCTCTACAAAAATGCTACGCGGGTTTTCTAGTCGTAAGTTTCAGGTGTCGTCTGGGCTGGAAGACGCAATGCCAAGGTTGGAAATTCTGCGAATTCCATAGCCTATTTGATACACAGCAACGCATACTAAAAGCCGAGGGATGTGCAAAAAGTGTATATAAATTATTCAATGAACTCCTCTTTCAGTTGTTCAAATAGCTCCGATTTGCCTTAAACTCTTAACCGCCATGTTGTTTCTGTGAAAATTCCATAGATGGCAGCAAAAGTCAACAGCATGATGTAAGGAGGCACAAGAAACATATCTAATTTATTTTTCCTTTAAAAGTTTCATCTTTAACCTACTTTGAAATACTAGCACGAAGTCTAATGTTTGCTATAAATCTCCCTACAACAGATATATTCGAAGTTTAACCTGAATCTTTAATATGATTTTCAGGTAAATAGATGTTAGGTCGGAACGAACCAATCAATTCTTTGTAGAACAGCTTCGAAAAATCTTAGTACGAAATTTATATTAGTGAATATTTTCGTGTAAGATAGATAGAGACACACAAATTGTTTTACTTAAAATTATATATATATATATATATATATATATATATATATATATATTTACGAAGAACAAATGGAAACCAAAACACCTAATTTCATGGACATCCCCTTAAAGGGATGGATAATGAGAAATAGGATGAAGTTCATTTTTTCTCAGCAATGAAATGCTCTGTAACCTTGTAATCTGACATGCTCTTTATTGATTAATTCTACAAATACATGCTCTTTTCAGGATTTGTCAAACTCTTACAGTTACAGGTAATTATCGCTACAAAATGGCAGCCACGTTTCGAGCACTGAAATGCCATTTCCGTGACAGTTTCCTCAATATGTTTGAGTGATTATATTTTCTACCTATTTGTAAATATCGGATGAACATCACCTACACTCTTTGGAATATCTATAATACAGGCATTTTTTAAAAACCTATGAAGAGTCACTTTTTATACATTTTCTTTTATATTAAAAATGAATATTTAAAATGAATATTAAGGTTAAATCAATGATAGTAGATAGTGTTGCTCATACGATATTAAAAAAATATATAAAAACGAATCACTCAGAAATATTGATATTTGTAGGCATTATCACGGAAACTGCATTTCAATGCACGAAACGTGGCTGCCATTTCGTAACGAAAATTCCCATAACTGTAATAATTTGATCAATTTTTAGAATAGTATGCAACTGTAAAAGTTATCAATAAATAACATGTCATATTACGAGGTTATAGAACAATTCGTTGCTGAGAAAAAATAATTCATTTCACCTATTTCTCAGCTTTGAAACCTGTATGTGCAACTTATATGTGCAACTTATTCCCAGTATCGCTCATGCCATCGCCGTAGTTAGAAGACTACCGAATACCATTTTTAAACCCTTCCGAAAAGGTTTTGTAGGGGAGCTTGCTTATGTGGATTGCCGTGAATGTCAGCCGTTTGTGTTCCCTAGCGCCTGCTGAAGTAGTGTCACGCCTCCCGGATAGATGTCTCTGATGTAGCTTGATATAAACCTGTCTCATTCCTCGCCTCATGTTTATAATGGAGCAGTGGTGTAATCATCATGTTCAAAGAGAATCAATTTCATCTCGTATCTCATAGCGCACGTCCCGTGGAGCCAGAGAAAAAAAATTGAAGACACTCCTAAACTTTTCCTCTTTTGATATGATTCTCCTGTTCTTATATTGAATTTGTAGGATCATATCACGTTTACGAATAATAAGATTACAATATAAAGCTGCCAGGATTATGGCAGAAGCCGACTATTACATTACTACGTAGAGCTTATCATAACTCATAAAGCAGCAAGCTAGGCGTATGCGAAACGCGTCAATGTTACATGGCAAGTTTAATATAAGAGAAATAGTAAGGGTAGTTAAATCACGGAAGATGAAATGGGCTGGACATGTTGCGCGCATGGGCGAGGAAAGATATCTAAGAAATATTGACTGGGAGACCCGAAGGGAAAATACCACATGGAAGAACTAGACTTAGGTGGGAGTTCAATATTTCAATAGATTTAAGGAAAGTAGGATTGGCGAGGGATGATTGGATGGAATTAGCACAGAATAAAGTTGAATGGCGGCTCAGGTAAGCGCGCCAGTGAACCTCCGGGTTCCATAAAATATATAAAGTTCCTTTAGCTTTCTTAGGAATTGCCTATTGACATTGAACAAGTAAGACACTATGTTATATGATTTAATTTTATAGGATGATGGAGATGAAAAAAAATGTTACTTTCAATGCACAGTACTGAAATACGAAAATATAAATAATGCTATTCTATTGTTTATGACCTTATAGTAAAAAGAAAGCTACGTTTAATAATTGTGATTGGTTTAAGTAAATAAAGCCATATATAGCTATATACATTTGTAGCCTTAACAAAATATGAAGATGTTTTAGTGTACCATATTCACTTTGTTATCGGGTGGACCATCCATTAATAACAACTTGATCTTCGTACATAATATTGAGATACGTTCTAAATTATAATAGACAAACGCCAAATTATTTGGCCATTGTGTTAAGGCTTTGTAAGGTAAATAGGATCCAGGTACCTTTGAAAATATTATTTTATATTGTGACAATACCGAAGTACGTGAATAATGATGCGATATTTCTGTCCCATATTATATTTCATTAAGTCCTTCTATGTACATCTGCACGATAAACTCAGGATTGTACAAAAGGCACAGACTGATGAGAAACGTCCTTTTACATCTGTTAATATAGGCTTCTGAGAATTATATAAGTATTAGAAAGGAGTGCTGCAAGGGGGATGGATAATTTCGGGGTTGAAGATAATCATAAGACTGACTGAAGCTATAGAAGTTAGGAGTTTAAAATTTTAGAGTGATTGAGAACATTTAAGTACCTGGAAAGTTTGTTGTTTTGGCAAGGAAGGAGTTTGAAATAAATTAGAAAAGATTTCAATAGGTGAAAGAGCTTTTGAAACGGTGAACGGATTCTATCAGGAAGACAGATTCCAATTGCATGGAAAGAAATTTCCTGAATTTCTGTTTGTAGTAAGGTTTTACGTTGCAGTATTATACCAACAAAGACTACCAAAAGAAGAAAGAAAGAAACATACCTGTAGATACCTAATGAAATGATTAAAATAGTTTTATGTGTTTAAAAATAGTTTTATGTGTTTAAAAAATGATTTCTCAAACTATAGCTTTTTAGTAAAGTCCTGATTTTGACAAAAATTTAAAATGTGAATGAAAAAACATCAGAGTCATTTGGAAACATAATCGAATGTCTTGGAAGAGAATAAGAAAGGAAAGAAAAAATCTCCACTAGGGCATTAATGCGTAGAGATCAACATCTGCGACACCCTCAAAAGGAAGAAAGGAAAGGAAAGAAAAGAAAAGAAAAGAAAAGAGAAAAATAGGCTTGGAATTTATGACTTTCAAAGAGGAGGAACTTATAAGAAGAAGAAATATGAATAAGAACATAACATGAAAATTGCAACACTAAATCTGTGATATGATAATTTTACTGAAGGAGAAAACATAAACGAAATCTTAAACATTCCTTATTTTCTAATGTTACATGACAATATGTGTGCTGGCAAATTTGGTGTAGACCTAAATAATGGATGTTATACTATAACAACTTATTCTTCCTTGGAGTGTTACTGAACGGAGTGGGTGGGGCTTCTGTTTGATTATGTCTCTATTATTCTGTGTAATTTCATATCTTATGTAGGCCCACGTTTGTTTGTTTGCATAAGACAACGGTGTGATGTTTCATTTCTACTTAATTTAACAGCGTTGTGTGTACTAACACTCCACTGTTGTATTCTAACGTGTACTTTTAGTACTCCACTAATCCCGTTTGTAAACTGTACACACGATACGAGTTTGATGCCTTAATGTGAATGAAGTAGAAAGTTTCTGAACAACACAGGGAAAGACAAGTTTAGGTACTGTACAATGTTGGTACAGTGTGTCTAGAAAGCCTTGTCCTGAAAGTATATATATCCACACACACTCATACACACTCCCTCTTTCCTCCATGGCGCTACATTCCTAGAGGGACAAAGCCTACCACTCGATCAAGTAGCTCCTCAAATTGAATTACGAGGCTGAGTGTATCCTGAGTGTATCCCTACCAGACCTCCCTATCTCAAAAATCCGACAGATCTGTAGTCAGCGACGCTAACCACAAGACCACGCCTATGGTCACACGTACTGACAAACATAATAAATAATCCCACGAGAGATTACAAGTTTATCTATAGAGTGTTTCACACTCATGAATTTATCTAATGACAATTAATAGTAATAGGCCTATAGAGTGCGATTAATTAAGACTGTTCCATGAATAAAGTCTATCAGATTATATAAATAATAATTACTTTCTTACTTGTGTTGTTTAAAATATAATCATCATTGTGTCAGTGATCAGATGACGTCATATAAAAAGAATGAACAGACTATTTTCGAAATATTACCAGATATAACCAATGCTACTAACTGTGCATATGGCAAATATACGAGTATAACCTGAAATAAGCTAAAATCAGAGTTAAAACGCACGAACTGGCTTGCACCTAATCGAAATTGCGTTTTTAATCAAGGCACATTTAAATTGTTTAATTTCCAAATAAGTTATGTTCTATAAAATGTGTTCTTATCCTATTCACTGGCAGCAATAGAGAAATGTGATGTTATTAGTCACTGCATACTGTTACCTTGACGTATCCAATAACGACCTGACTTTCTATAAGATAAAATTGCATCCTTGCGACCCTAGCAAGCATATTATAAGATAAAAACTATCTTGATTGGTCGATATCCAAGGCATTGCTGACATTATTGGTTAATATCAAACCCGCGTCGAATGAATGGAATAGTCACACTAAAATTAATTAACAACAGTACCGGTAGTTCATAATAAGAAATTTTAAATTTATCTCTCGCCTTAAATCATGCTTCTTTGACGCTGACCAGAGCAGCAATGATATAATGAGGAAAGCAATATATTACCTTGCCGGGGATTGGTCCGTGGACCCCTAGAACCGTAATCCAGCAACCTGACAATGAGCTTAGATCTTGGGTAACGCAGATTTAATTGTTTCTCCCCATGTTCCCATACTGCAAGTCCATAAGATGTAATTTTTCAATATATGTTACAGTAACTTATATTAATTATCTTCATGTAAATACTATTATTGCCGGGATCTAATGCGTGAGAGGAAGGAAAAATGAGAAACTCGAGCCTAGTTTGCGATTTTTGCATACTCAGTGTTACCAAAAACCGGCAAATACACTCATTACCGACAATGTACGGTAGGTACTTACAAATTCAAATAAGAAATATGTTTATAAAGTCTGATAAGCCATCAAACCAAGTCAACACTACAAAATCATCTCAGCACTTCTAAAACAATTTTTTTTTTTTACAGGAATTTCAATCAGCTGTGCACGTCCGCCATATTGATCCTACGAGAGGTTAAATTTTATTGAGCCATCCATAAAAGAATAAATTAACCCAGCAATTTACCCTTGGCAAGATCTAACCCTAGTTTGTAGAAACACCTTTTTCTGTAATTTTCGTATTTACCCAGAGGGCACTTACCTAGAAACTCGCCATAAGTGTATGCGAAGGTTATCTTTAAATTATTTTGGAGTGTAAACGTTAACCTTATGTAAATTCTGTTTATAAAATAAATTACCCATAGGTATTTCGCGAGTTTATAGAAACCGGGCATTAGTGGTACAGGTGTAGAGAAAGGGCTCTAACAAGGAAATAATGCATATTAGGACACATGTTCATATAACATAATTTCACCCTCTATATGCAAGGAATGTTACCCCAAAGTTTTGTTCTACCTTTCTTTACACCTTGTATGGTAGGCCTACATTTCAAAACAGTGTTTGACCGGTCACAAATTCACTAAAATTATGCCCAGCAATAATAGACTATATAATATGACGTAGATATATTTCAATGAGATCTATCATCAAGGGCAATCATAGGAGAGGGATTCCGTATGTCGTCGTGAATTGAACTCTGGCTAGCTCAGTTGGTAGATCATCGGCGCGGAAAATCCAAGACCATTGGTTCGAATCCCGGTGACAGAGGAAATGTTTCTCTTAAAACATTCTCTTGCGATTTTGTTTATGTTTAGAGTTACAGAAATTTGAATATAATTATAGTAATGAGCTGTTGTGAAGTTTGGCTAGAGCTTTCTGTAATGAACGGAATGTAGTAAAACTTGTTTTGTGCGAACATATAGTAGGTTTGAACGTGTCTTAAGTTTCCAGAGGTAAGTTGGATGGAATTCTGACAGCTGTTGCAGTGGTTTTCTTACAGGAAGTGGTGTGTACCGACTGTGTTCCTCAGTAACTAGAACAGCATATTAGAGTTTCTCAAAATAGGAGCTTATAATTCAGTTTACCTCGATGTTAAAGATTCACGAACCATTGGTTCATTAAAGTGTAAACCATAATAAAAAATTATATATTTTCTGCACTATCTAATATACGCATTAACTTCTTATCGACCATATGTAAGATTTTACAAAATTCCTAGCAATATCCTTCTTATACACTTAGTGCGGGGACTTTACATTAAATGAACCTAAGAATGCCTTAAGATTATTGGAGAAATGTTCTTCTGCGAAAAAGGAAACGCTAACTGCAGTTCAAAGATATTTCATATTCTAAGTATAGTCGTCCCTTTATTTATGATCTTACTATTATCACGCGAGTCCGTAGACTGATTTTGTATCTAGTTAAAACTAATAAAAAATTGCCATGGGAATTCACCAAAAATAAAAGTAGCCTATGTGTAAAATGCATACCAAACATGGTGTTCATGATTGTGTGAAATTTGTACCCTAAAAAAGAAATTGGAGTTCAGATTAACAAACTTAAAGATTCAATTTGTATAATAAAATGATTTAACAAGCTATTTTCTTCATCAAAATTTATTCTGGGGTTTTCATTATTACTGTAAAATTGCCCTAAGAATAACACCACCTTGAAATTACTCTGTTCAGTAAAAAATTGCCTAGTATTACATTGGGCTCTCAAATTTTCAAATGTGGTTGAGATTCCTGAACAAAGATTCATGTCCAATGTTATCTAGTGACTTATTCTTTTTTAGGCCATTTAGGCACAGATTTTATTTTGTTTTACCATCCATTAGCTGCTCTGAGTTTTGTTTGGTAATGAGAGTTATAACACATTATAACCATAGTATTATTGTGTGTGTATATACATATATATGTATATATATATCTTTTTATATACAGAATTCTGAAATAAATATTATTTAACTTATTCTCATTTTCACGAGGTTATAACATTAGTTATAATTTCCTTTACCATGGTGTAGACTATGTAAATTGTTATTTTGGGTATTCTTTATCTACATTGCAGTCTGCATCAGCAAACAGAGTTGTGAATGGCATAACGATAAATACTATAATCCCGAATATAAATATTATATATAAAAAAAAGTTAAGCACGACTTCGTTCACATTTCGATGGATCCTGGGCCTTCCGAAACCTTCGATGCAAGTTTACACCACATTAAATACATCTGCTCTTTATTCAATTATATAAGTGACGTACCTGTAGCCTTTATAAGTAGTCATTTAAGATGCACTTATAATTCTATCTGTCAATCTAACAAATTCACTAAATGAATTCGGTAGTTATGTAAAGTGATTTACATTGATCCCTGTCCCAGAACATGAAATAATTAATTATACTTCGATTAATTATATTTATGTATCCCATTAGCTGAAAATAAAAATTCGATAACTTGAGGTAAAATGTCCATAGAAGGTTATTTGTGATAAGAACCATCGGCTATACCTAAAACTGAAATTCAAGGAAATGAACGATTCTAGGTAGAATACTGGAATTCGGTCCAGACGCATTGATTTATCCAGTGCTTTGTCTGCCTAATCAAAACGGCTTGTCACGTCTTTGTGAACTCCCCTGTCCATTCATCCGCTTACTATTCTTCTTACCTCTTCTTCACAATTGTAGATTCTGAGATGGATGTAGCCTTAATTTTAACTATTTTTCAATTGCTCTCCTAAAAGGAAAAAAAAAGATATTTTTCTAAACGGGATTGCAGAAAGTTGCTTTAAAGCTGACAGGTAATTTCCGTAAATTTAGCAATGAATATGATCGCATTTATGTGTGATTAAATAAGAATATAGATTCATAAAACAATGCTACAGGGTTTGTCCGAAAAGTAATGTCAGTGAGTTGATTAGAAGACATTTATTGATCCGATTGGTACAATACAATAAAAGGTTTCCAAATAGGCCCCTCCTGCGTCGATAATTGATCCGATTGGTACAATACATTAAAAGGTTTCCAAATAGGCCCCTCCTGCGTCGATAATCGCTTCCAGCGAGATTTCCAGGCATCGAAGGAGTCACGTTAGGCCTTTTCTGGAATGCCCTTTAGAGCCTTGGTGGAAGGTTCTTTGACTTTGTCAATTGTCCCGAAATGACGTCCTTCCATGGGAGTTTTCAAGCGCGGGAACAAGAAGAAATCGGGTGGCTGGGGAACCGTTGGCACCTTTGAATCGGCGAGGAAGCGGGTGGTGGTCGTTGATGGCCTTCCAGCGCGTGCTTCTTCGCTGACCTCTTCACGGTCTTCCAAAAATTTTGATTTCTTCTTGTTCCCGCGCTTGAAAACTTCATGAAAGGACGTCATTTCGGGACAATTGGCAAAGTCAAAGAGGCTTGCACCAAGGCTCTAAAGGACATTTCAGAAATGGCCTACCGTGACGCCTTTGATGCCTGGAAATCTCGCTGGAAGCGATGTATCGACGCAGGAGGGATCTATTTTGAAACCTTTTAATGTATTGTACCAATCGGATCAATAAATGTCTTCTAATCAACTCACTGACATTTTTTTCGGACAAACCTTGTATAATGACAATAGCTTTATGAATTTATTAAGTATTTGCTAAATCATATATACATTCACTAATATCTACTGGTATGTAGAATTGCTTTTGGATCACTTTTAACTGCACTTAGTGGCAATCATCAGCAACTGATTCCTTTGTTGCCAACTTGAAGTTAGCATATGTTTGATAGGATTCTGTCTTACAGTGTTTAGATCTGAATTATCTTTATTCTTTAGGATGTTAGTGTTTACATGTTCAGGGTGTCTATTTAATTTCATATTGTGCGAGTGTGTTGAGGTTAACGTGTAGATGGTCATGTGTGAATTAATGCCTGCGTGTTTAATTTCCTTGTTTACCAGGTAGTTTTCGCAGGCAGAATCTGGTAATTTTTTGACCTAATCATCGTGTTTTGAAATTCCAGCCATTTTATCCTATATAATACATGGGCATTCATTGCATTTCGTCTTATACAATACTGACATATTATCCTTGACTCTGTTTTGTGTGTTGTATTATGTTAACTAACTAGTCCCAGCCCAAAAACCTTCAACACGAAATCAAACTCACAAGTCAAGAGTTGTAAATCAAAGGGAGATGCCAAATACTGAAATTTCTACATGTAGAGAATACATTTCTTAACCCCGGGATTAAAAATGGCACTCCAAATAAGGCTGAATGTCCTCCATACAACTTAATCTTCCAGTAATCATCATTCAGTAATTGGAAAGGCTATTCCAAATTGGGTAGGCCTACTTTGTTCGTACACGAATCTAACCTTCCAGTAAAAGCAGTCGGTGGTTAATATAAGCTCTTAATAAAGGTTCATCTTGTCTAGTTGCGTTAGTATATGACAGTAGTTTAAAAACAATAGGTTTTCTGGTTATGAAATAGTGGGAAAGCTTAGATATAAAAAAGTCAATGTAATCATAATAACTATAAAAGATTTTAATATAAATATTACATTTTCATTCTTTATATCTGGGGAACTTCTTTGTAGGCTGCATATGACAGTCTCGAGGATTATATGAAATGAAAGGATTTGACTGATTTCTGATCTTTCTACAAAGCTTTGCCGTAGTTTCCAGAAGATGAGCACATAAATATTGAAGTTCGAGATCTTTGTGAATCTAAAGATTCCTTGTGTAACAGTTTCGTGCACGAAATATCCAGATAACTTTATTTTGTGTTAAGCACTGTGTTTTGTGTAAGCCTACTTGTAAGAGCCCAATCCATGCAGGATAATCATGAACAAAAATAGGACGCATTGGCTGTTTATATGGACTACCTTAAAATAATAAAAAAACATTTCCAGGGATCGATATATGTATTTCCTTGCAATTTTAATGAGTAGAATTCGGCATTGAAATTACCTTGTATAACAGGCACTGATTTAAATACGGGGAAGATGGCCATTAAGCACTTAACATATGTAGGGACACAAAAACTCGCTCGGGCACCAGAACGGCCGTCATTATACGGTTCGATTGTGGGCTCACGGCTCATTACCCAAACAAACATCGAATCGTGCATCAGCGGCTTATCTCCAGTAGATATCTCGTGACATCTCCTTTAATTTCCTTCTCTTTTGTTGTTTTATTCATTACGCATTAAAATCGTTAAGGTATTACTCTTATTGTTTCTCTTTCTTCCTCAGCGTTGATGTGGCAATTTTTCCAGTGTGAGAACGCTAAAAATTCTAATATATACACACATACTATTTTATTTAAAATTAACCTGTAATAGTGTTTTGTAAACATTTCAAACCATATGACATTTGGTGTAAACCTCTACGGTATAATAATTATAAACATTTATGAATGATATTATTATTTTATTAAAACCCGTGGGGGAACGCCGTTCCACTACACCCTTGTTCTTCCTTCCTTTCTTTCTTTCTTTCTTAATTCTCTTTCGTTCTCCCCCTCTCTCTCATCTAATAAAATGTTATTAGGTATTGACTAATCGTCGAAGGTGTAACTTTTAGAGTACAACTTCAGATAATGTTTTAAGATTTCAAATTTTTATTCTTATAGCCTAATTTTGGTTGCTATCATGAAAAATTTATCAGCCAAAGATAGGTTACCCTGGCAGCCATATTTTGATAGGTACTTCGTATTTAGATTTAAGGACCCTTGGGTTTAAGGATACATAGTGATAAGTCACCGTCTCATCTTATCTTATCTCATCTTATCGTAATAATGTAGCCCACTTAAGTAACAGTAATAATAATAATAATAATAATAATAATAATAATAATAATAATAATAATAATAATAATAATAATAATAATAATAATATTAATAATAATAATAATAATAATAATAATAATTATTTTACTCCATCAAAGTTAAAAACTTAAAACTGTAGGAACATTTCTTACATTTCATCATGCAGTAATATAAGTTATAATACATTAAATGGTACACTTTTTTATAATATTAACATTAATAATTAATTAAACTGAAATTACTGAAGAAAGTGGCCTATTGTGTAGGTCTGCTGTTATACATATAATATCTTTGTTCATGCATTTTATTCAGTAGATGAGTTTATTATTGATTCTCAGCATTATTAACATATTTTTAATTATTAAATCGTTGGTGTGTTAAATGTTTTTACTTTTGGTTTTAGTTATTGTATTTAACGTAAGTAGTATAATAATTATATTTAGTGCTCATTGTAAGTTTGACTTGTTCTATATTTGAACTGTCTTTTGGTAATGCACTTCGAACCCATGGGATGGAGTAAATCTTATTTTATTATAGATAACCCCACGAGAGTTTACGATATTATCGATAGATTCGCGACTGCGCCGCAGGAGCGAATTTATCTGATGAAACTCGTCAACTCTAGTTGGATTTATTAAGACTATTCCATGAATAAACATGTAACGGATTATACAATTAATAAAATCAGGTAAACTGATATAACCAAGTGCCAGTATTTTTTTTTTTAAATCAGTGATACACGCAATTATGATAGGCCCATGCATAAAAGTTAACTCCAAAAACAAAATGTGCCGGCAATAATAATAATGATGCAATAGACCTACGATTCGCTGATATCTCTGTTTCAATTTAAAGCAGCCTTAAAGGTTATGAATGAATAATAAGCATATGAAATCTATCTGTCAAGAATTACATTAGGTATATTGCTGCACAGGAACGAATAAGAAAAATACTCACAGTAAAATATAGCCTAATGTAAATATCGGTAGTCTACATAACCATAGAATACACATTATAATATCAATATTCAACGGCTAGTTGTTATAAATCGTTTATTTAAATTATTATTTAGCCACACTGACATCGTTATGAAGAAACAAATCAATCAAGGTTGCTAACAATATGAATAAACGATTGGCAATTTAAGTTTTTTTAATACATTGTGGGCCTTGAAAGAATATTGATTACAAAATTAATATTGATATACTCGTTACTTCGGTACCGGTCAACCGATTTGGCCCTAATTCAATAGGCTTGTACCCAAGAACGTCATAAATTCGTATACCAAGTTTCAAGAAAATCCGATAAAGCGTATGTGAGTTATCCACGCCTTAGTGATATATTACCATAAAAAGGCACTAAATTGCGCATTATTCCGGTACCGCCCAACCGATCTGGTCCAATATCAATAGACTTTTTCCAAGGGACATTATAAATTCGTATACCAAGTTTCATGAAAATCCGATAAAGCGTATTTGAGTTATTGCGCCTTTAAAATATACACTAAATTGGGTTTTACTCCGGTACCGGTGAACCGATTTGGTCCAATATCAATAGGGTTCTTCCCATGGACATTATAAACGTGAAAACCAAGTTTCATTAAAATTCGACAAAGCTTATTTGAGTTATCGCGCGTACAGACACACGGACGGACGGACGGACGGACGGACGGACGGACTGACGGACGGACGGACAGACGGACAGACATTTTTCGTCCCCCACACAATCTCATAAAGTACCATACTGGCACTTAATAATTACTTTCGTGCTTGTTATATAAAAACAAAACTAACAGCTGCGAAAACACGGAATACTATGAATCAACCAACCATGAATCGATTCGACCAATTGTGACCAGTGCTACCAATGGTGCATATAAGACATAGTCAACCTAATTCAGGTAAGATAACAGCAGAACAGAATAAAAGCACACGACCTAGCTTGTGCCAGATCTAATTGTGTTTTAAATCGATATGCATTTACATTATTTCAATTTCCAAACAAGTTACGTTGTATAAAATAATCTTTTTCCGTGCTGCTTAATGGCAGCATGTGACGTATTATTCACGGCACATTGATGCTTACGTATTCAGTAACGAGCTACGATTTTATCAGGGAAAATCCCATCCTCATATTAATAGCAAGCATTTTATAAGATAAACGATCGTGATTGATCTATATCCGAGGAATTGCTAAACGTTATTGGTCAATATCAAACACGCGGCGTATGAGTGGAATAGTCTATATAAATATCATTAATGAGAGTCACGGACATTTTTATACGATAGAATCTATTACTTGTCCCAGGAAAAGAATTTCGGGTTATCAAGCCAGAGAAAAAATACGAAAGACTAGTGACGGCGTCGGCAATTGTAAACATACGAGTAAGAACTTTATATTCCTGCTAGCAATATGTTTGTAATTTATATTACAAGCCATTGATATGAGTTTATATTTTGATGAGCTGTGTAATTATAATGCAACAATGTGCATAATGTTGACAGCATCGATCTGGGGATATTTTCATATCTCTAATTATTTTGTTTCGGTGTTTACGCCTTTCTTTCGATATCTCTAATTGTTTGAGAAGTGTGGATTTTCTATTGTATCGTTCCTAATAAAGTGACTGTATCTTTACAGGCAACAGCTCCCTCTCTCTTAGATAAGCATGTAGGTTTTTACTTCTTCCATAAATGTAACCTTAATCATATTTAAAAAAAAACTTACATTAAATTTTATTATTTCGCTCCCAATCAAAATAACGATAATTCGTTTGACCATTTCATTATATGATCGTTTAACTCTTGTTATTTTTATTATTCTCTCCATTGTTTTCGAAGCTTTCAAATTAAAAAAAGTTTCGTTGCCTTCGATATTGTCGCACTCATGTATTTTTCTTCTTCTTCTTCTTCTTCTTCTTATTATTATTATTATTTTCAGTACAACTTTTCGTTTTCGAGTTACGCATCATTTCTCTGGACTTTTAACATCATCACCACAGATAAAAATTTCTTTTTTCCTTTGCACCTTGTTGTCACTTGTATTTTGTTGGGAGTGTACTCTGATTTATTGGTCCGCCCTCGACAATTGAAAGCTATACTTAGACGAGCACGCGACAGCAGGCCAAGTCCCGCATCAAACTTTAAGTATTGACTGCCTCTAAGCACCTCGGCCAATTACTTGCTTGGCTGTCCACTCTATGGAGCTCCGTAGAGCGGTGAGCCAAGGTATTGCCTGGTTTGTTTGTGTTTAGAGCCACACTCCTTTAAACGGGAGAATATTGATCACTATGATGTATGTGTGGCCTACATTACATTTGAGTCCATCAACAAAGCTCTCTGCTGATATATCTGCATCCTGTCTCAAAATAAGTGTCTCTATCTCGAATGACGTAGTAATGAAATCTATAGTAGTAGAGCTTAATTTTTATATTTGTAAGTTTGATGCTGCTTATTTCGTTTTTGTTCCACCATAATCTACTACAGTACGCTTATTATATACGACGTAGGCCTAACGGTATCATAATGACATTAATTTCGAAACTGTTTTTCATTTCGACATAGGTGTGGTATCGATTATTATTGAACACGAAACGATTTTGAGACTTTAAAAGTAGAAGCTGAAAAGTATCTAATAAATAGCCCGTATTTAAAATAAAATAAAATCTTTTCATGTTAATTTTAGTATTATACTAAAATGAATTTAATTCGTGTTGTGAAAATCCGTTGGTTTCAAGAAATCAACCATAAAGTAGCTTCGATTTGACCGACGCCATGATCTGCCACAGCCTGCCATCTCGCGTAGAAGACAAGAACTATGACAATCCGCTGTCGCGAAGGGCATGGTGGGCTCTTTGCCTTTTGTTTCAGTGAATCTAATATCTAAAAATTTAATCATTTAGACTAATTATGGTCGAAAAAAAAACCAGTCGTATGCAATTTGCCAATAATGGTGATTAAGATATTTGTAAGAAAATTATGAAACGAGGAAAGCTCGTTTCATAAATATACTCGTGTATTAATAAATTCCATTATAGGTTTGTTGCATACACAACCAAACATAAAAGTGCTGACTGATATTTATGCTTGTGCTTAGTGATCTTTTCTACAGAGTTCTCATGCAATTGACCAGCTTGCGTGCAGCTACTAGGTGAAAAATTCTCATCACTTTAACTACGGGTTATGGTCAACTAAATACATAAATTGCATAAAACGCAGTTTCATTCCTTGGTTTTCTTAAAAACCGTGTAGATTCCAGCTTTAAATTTCACATTCTGTCAACAGGGCGAGGAAATAAAATGGGTCGTGGTCAAAAGTCAATGTGAAATATGCCAAGGGGAATAAAAATGAAAAATGCAATACTATTTCAATGATCGAAAATCAATAAAAAAGGGAGAGATGAACTACATAAAATTCATGCTTTACACACATGGTTTTCGGTGGATGACCAATGAAATTTTTGTCTTCCCATTACTTTATTTTAAGATATTTCCAAACTCCATCCACAAAAAGGAGCATAAATAATTGAGAGATAGATAAGGCGTGTAGAATGCTCTAGAGCATGGGTTTCCAACTGGTGGCCCACAGGGCCTTTTCAGCTTTAAAATATATCTTTGATGCTCAGAAAAAAAGAGTACATTTTAAGACAAAAAATTGGTCTTAACGGTACAGCTTGAGTTATAATTCTTTGTGTTCGGAGAGAATAGCAGGGCAGCATTTGGGCTTTGGAATATGTCTTATACTGTTTTTTTGAGACTTCGGGAAATACGCATTATGGATCTGGCTTGAATGATCTCATTTTGACCAATTTTTTACTTATACTCTTTTTTCCAGGCATGAAATATATCTTATTGGCATCAACATGAAATATATGAAATAAAAAATGGTTAAATGTGTGCATGCATATGGGCTAAAATTGTCAAAATATGAAGCAAAATATGGATTAATGATTTTTAAATTATAAAACGTAGTATAAAGAGCACCTTATATTATTAACGCTGCGTAGTTATAAAACGATTACAATTAAAGATTTATTGCTTAAACATGAAAGCCACAGAAGAAAGTAGATTACATATCACACAACAATTTAAAGGAACAAAACAGAAGTTTAATCTTCTATAATTGGGATTTTTGAGCTGTTGTTCAATCTCAGGGGAGGCACATCTTAATTTTAGAAATAATTAAAGTCTCAAGTACATAACTTAAAAATTTATTTAAAATACTGGTTCATGATATAAGCGAAATAAGGAATACTTCAAGACCTCTTTAAAGAAGGTCTTAAAAAGAAGAAAAGTTACATATAAATTTTACTTTTATTTTGAACTCATTATTTACAATTTTATTTGTTTGAATTTATTTCCCAAAAGTGTGCGGCCCGCCACTCAACTCCTACGGATCTCTTGAAGTTGAAAACCCTTGTTCTAGCACAAAGTTACGAGGCTGAGAGTGAAAGAGAAAGAGAGGGGATGAAAGGAACACACAACGAAAAAGATCCATAAGTAATGTATGTACTATAATGTATTATAAATTCGGTGCGTAATCTCCTAAAGTAGTTACCTAGGCAACTTGTTATACACGCACGGTGAAGAAGTAGTCTGCACATCACGGCGTTACCGATCAGGAACTCAAATCCTTGTTTCAATAAGATTCCTAGCTTCCTATTATCACTAGGAGGATTGGCATCATATTGCTATCTAGTAGGACCTTTACCGGTAATTTTGTCCAAGCTATTTTTTTCATCTTTTTTTATGTTTACTGTTCAATATATTATCTTGATATTGAACAAAATATGTTTAAAAGACATTTATTCTTTGTCGTGTTAACTTATTTCGTTCAACAAGAAAACGTACTGTACAGTAAAACATGAAAAAGAGATTTAAAGAGAAAGCAACCATTCAGAATGAACTGACCAGTTAGCAAGGTGGTGACAGTCCTACTAGTAAGTAGAAGTCCAATTATCCGAACTCCAACCATCCGGATCGCCATTATCCGGATCGCTTTGAGGCCGTATTCAAGTGTCAGCAAAACAATTGTCGCTGACCGATATGTTCAAGATGTGACACTTTATCTAAGTACAGTACTGTACAATTTTGTTTTTTATTTTAATAGATTTTTATTTTTATGATTTACCCATTCAAGATCTAGGTCATTCAAGATTTAGGTTTAATCAAAGTTTTCACTGCTTTAGCTAGCTTTTAAGTGACTATCCCATTTATACGACGTGTATTTGATATTGGCCAATAATGTTTAGCAATCACGATCCATGATCGTTTATCTTATAATGCGCTTGCAAGGATCGCAAGGTTGCAATTTTATCTGATGAAACGTCAGCTCGTTAATGGACACGTATATCAATATGTGAAAACGTCGCGTATCTGTACTGCTGCCAGTGAAAAGGATAAAACACTTTATTTTATACAACATAACTTATTTGGAAATTGAAACAAATTAAATGTGCATTGATTAGACGCACAATTTCAATTCAGTGCAAGCAAGTTCGTGTGTTTTTATTCTGTTCTGATTTTATCTTATCTTCATTAGGTTAAATATCTGTCATACACACTCTTGGTAGCATTGGTTAGTATCTGGTAACTCATTCGATAATCGATTCTTCATTCTATTATCATGCCTTGATCTGACAGCTGACACAATGATGGTACGATTTTTAACAACACCAATAAAAAAGTAAGTTTATTTACTTACTCACTCAATGGCAATAGATAATTCCTCAACAAGCTAAAGGAATATTATTTATTTTATGGAACCCGAAGGTTCATTGCCGCGCTTAGCTGAGCCCGCCATTCAACCCTTTTCTGTGCCACCTCTATCCAATCATCCCTCGCAAATCCTACTTCCCTTAAATTTATCCTAATATTGTCCTCCCACCAACGACTAGGTCTTCCACGCGGTCTTTTCCCTTCGGGTCTCCCAGTCAGTACTTTTAAGAAATCTTTCCTCCCTCATGCGCGCAACATGACCAGCCCATTTCATCCTCCGTGATTTATTACACTTACTATTTCTGGTGAAGAATACAGGTCGTGAAGCTCATCGTTATGCAGTTTTCTCCGGTCCCCATTTTCATCTCACTTAGGCTCATTTATTTTCCTAAGCACTCTGTTTTTTAACACTTTCAGATTATGTTCTTCCCGAAGAACATGTCTCACATCCATATAATACAACCAGCAGGATAATAGTCTTATAAATCTTCATTTTTAAATTTCTGGACAGAAGACGAGAAGATAAGAGCTTCTGAACTGCATAAAAACAAGCATTTCCTGATTTGAGTCAAGACTTAACTTCTGCCTGAATATTATTTTTGCACGACTTAACTAATTAGTGGTACTTACGAATGTTGTTGCCGTGGATCATAAGTTGACATTCCCACACGCAATCTTGTTGCTATGTGCGGTAAGTGTTTCCGTGCGGTTATGAATTTCCTTAAGGCACATCATAATACAAGCCTTATGGACAAGGCCCCCAGGACAAATATTAGGTTCGCATAACAACAAACTCATGCGAATTACTTTCGGAAATTAACATCTATCTTCAAGAATGTATATACATAATATTTTCAGGTAATATCACAATTAATACAATTAAATTGATATAAATAATCATCGTGCAAGAAATAGCATGCAATACTCGTGCCGTAAGCGCATAACGGATCTCGGAAATTGAAAAAACTTTCCTCG
Organism: Ectobius pallidus; assembly: GCA_964059195.1. NCBI lineage: Eukaryota > Metazoa > Arthropoda > Insecta > Blattodea > Ectobiidae > Ectobius > Ectobius pallidus. The sequence continues at coordinate 107,094,300 of CAXKWD010000007.1, read as the reverse complement.
ATCCGTATGCATAGCTTACGGCACTTGTATCGCAATATACTATTGTGTCTGTAATTATTGCTCCCAGATATTTGAATTTTTCCACTTGTTCGAACGAATTACCGCCTATTCTAATATTCTGTAAAGCATTATTTAGAAGTTCCATGACCATATACCTAGTTATTTCTGTGTTAATTTCCAATCCAACATTTAATCCGCTAATGCTTTGCACTCAAGAATCTGTCGATAAACTCATTATGTTTCGTGGAATTGCCTATCAAAAGACCGCTAGTCCACAAGAGAAACCCGATTACAATTAAGAAAATGGATATACCTAGGTAATATGCTAGAACATTATTCTATTTCTGACTGAGAGTTCAGTGAATCACTGTTCTGCACAAATAAACTGAGATTGCTTTTGCTGATGCAAGTGGTGTGTAAGTGTTATCGACTTGCTCGTCCGATTGATAGAGATCCGGATAAAGTCTCCCTGTACTGTGTGGGCATCCCGATGCTTAACAGAGCCCAGGTTTAATTTGATTGAGCTGAGCTTCTATTGTTTGCGGATACGGACAAGATATAAAGAGACATTTTTTAACAAGCGTCGCTAACAAAGTGCATTGTGTGGCGGGCTCTGCGTTCGTCAGCTGTTTGACAATTGCACGCCGGACGTCCGTGCTCTAAAAACTGCTGACCCGAAGTGTGCGTCCACATTACAGGAAGAGAGTTTCGTACACAGTGTGTGACAGGCTATGTGTTTTTGTGTGTTTACTTCGTAGCTTATTTATTTTAATGTCAACACCATTCTTTGGATAACCTTTTTTTAATGCAAGTGTTTTCTTTATGAGATTGCTATGTTATCATTAATTTGTATTATTTTACTGACTGATAACCCTTTTTTCTAAAAGTTTGTATGAAACTGCTTTACCATCATACTTATCAAACTGTTTTTATAATATAAGTGATCTTTATTCTTTGTAAGTGTGTATATAGTGTATTCGTAAATTTATCATTCAATTTATATAATTCAATTTCCATGTACTGTAAAAATAGTTAAAAATAATATTAAAGTGTATAATATAGTGGTAATTAAACATTAGTAAAATGTAGCATGTTTAAAATAATGTAATATTCATATTATTGTAGGCCTACATGTATTGAATAGTTGTATGTAAATGATAAATTTGTAAATGTATATGTGTTAAACTTTAATAAATGTAATTTATAAGTATATGTAAACTTATAGGTATAGGATAATGAAAAATACTGTAGGCCTACTGTGTAAGAAAATAAACTAACTAACTAACTAACTAACTAATGTCATTATTTTATTGTCGGGTGCCCCTTTCTTTTTAAATAGAAGTGTTTTATCTATGAAACTGCTATTTTATTGTCATATTTGAATTTTGTCAATATCGTTCGTTGGATAACCCTTTTTTACTAAATACGGGCTGTTATGTTGGAGCCATATTTGTTAATTTTATTGTCGCTAGCGTTCGTCAGATAACCCTTTCCTTGTCAATAAAACTGTTGTCTCTATGAGACTGCTAAGTTGGCGTCAAACTTGATTATTTTATTGTCAGCATCATTCGTCGGGAAAACCTTTCCTCCTAAACGAAAGTATTTTCTTTGTGAGGCTACTATGTTGTCGTCATACTTGTTTATTTTATTTTATTTTCAGTATCGTTCGTCAGATAAACCTTCAATTTCGTAGAGAAGCTTGCTATGTGGGCGTCATACTTGATTATTTCATTGTCACTATCGTTCGTCGGATAAGCTTTTCTTCCTAAATGAAAGTATTTTCTCTACGAGACTACATTGGCATCACGTTTGATTATTTTATTGTAAACATTATTCCTTGGTAGAGGCTTTTTCTCTCAATAGAGTTCAATTACTGTGCTGTTGTCATATTTATTTATTTTATTGTCAACATCATTCGTTGAACAAATCCTTTCTTTATAAATAGAAATGTTCCCTCTATGATATTCCGTGTTAGCATTATACTATAACTTGCAAATCTAACTTATTCTTACATCTTTCATATGAGTATAACGTCGCTCGGTATAGAATGGAAGCGACTCCTTTTGTCTAAATTTTAACCACCAACCAATATTTACAATAACCTGGAAAATCACGAACATTGGATGCCTGAAGAATTTAACCCCGATACACAATAAAATCACTTGTAAGGAACAGGAAAAGTGACAGGCTGGGCCGAAGTGAAAACATGTCGATTCTTGAAAGGGATTTTAGAGCGTCACAGCTAACAGCAACGGTAGTTACTCGTACACTCCTCATACAAACTGAGAAAAATATATGAAAGCCTTCAGAGAATGTACATATGATAAGTTAAATCAGGATTCAAGGTGCACTGGTAGCCTATAGGCTTTGTTACCAATCAAAGGGCCTAGTTCCATAAGGGCGTAAAGCACAAATTTTTAATTTTGAGTTTTTAACATTTATGCCTTCTTCTCATATCTCTTAAATACTCAGTGAACTATTTGTTCTTGTGCCTTAAACCTCTTCTCAGTTATAAGAAAAGACCTGTGAGACTGCACATTCATTCTACTTCATAACAGTTCCATACAGGCGTAAGGCACACTTCCTATCTGTTATTGAGGTGTGTTTATCAACCATCCAAGCAAATGTTTATAAAAACTGAACTTGCATTTCAGAAGTGTAACTTCATTCAAAATAGATTGTTCTGCTTATCATCTATTGTATTAATGACTATACTGGTATTCATTGGCAAACATGCAATTGTCACTATGTACTATACTGGTATTCATTGACAAACATGCAATTGTCACAGTACAATACAAGCTTTTACTAAAATAAAGTAAAAACAAATAATATGGTACAAAGTAAAAAGATTTTGATACTGTAAAAGTACTTCAGTTTTTGTTTAACATGTTTAGGTACCTCTAGTTGTAAAAAATCCCAATAGGCCTACACTCTACCTTGTAAATTTGCAGAATATTAATTCACCCTGTCCTTCAAAAATATGTGTTATAAAATTAAACTTTAAACCACCTATTTGTGAGTGGTAACAATGTTTAAAAACATCAAGATTTCTCGAAACTATATCCTTGTGCCTTACGCCCTTATGGAACTACCCCTCATATAGAATTTCATCTTTAGAGTAGATATTGTGTGGGTTGTCATAAGTTACGGGGCAGCGAGTACCTCACATCGATACGTTGCTGGTTACATACGCTTCACGCATCGTGCGAGCCGGTTTGCATAAGAAACCCGGGGTGTTAATATGCATATGACAGGAGTCGCTCGTGCGGTTATCAGGGCTGGAAGCCGGGCCAATCAACTGTCCTCTCTCCCACATATGATTCCAAACCACCCATTTCCCCCTTGATAACAATTTATTACTGGGGCAAGGTACTTAATTACCATAAAATAGTTAAAATATGAAAAATAAAAAATGCACTTATGCCTTAAAAATAGTATGAAAATTACATAGCATTTTTAAAAATGACCAATAAATTATCCATTATTATTTGTAATTAATTTTTTAGAAGTTGTGAGTTCATTTTAGACAGCATTTTAATGGATGACAGTGTGTTACATTTAAATTTACAATATAAAGCATCCTTATTTTGTTACTAACGAAGGAAGTAAATTAATACTACTTTGACACCCTTTGCGAAAGAATTTCTGAACTGGCGTGTCCATCAAATTGTCCCTAGCAAATACAGTAGAGTCCCGATATTCCGAAAATCTGCCTATTCCGAACAGAGTTAAAAAAAGATACAGATTTTTTAAACTTAAAAACAGGTGAAATTAAAAAGACGTTCGCGAAAAAAAACGTGCATTTATTGTTATACACTTATACACTTTGTCGATTACACTAGAGGAGTAGCCACGCAAAATTTTAGTAATTATCTTTGAATTTGGAAGTTAATATTTAAATAGTTCCTACAAGTACAGTTTTGGGAAATGATAAGACTTTTGTTGCTCATTTTGAGGATTTTATGGATCAGCCCAATCCCGGGGCCACCTCCGAGACAACACGAACACATAGGACGAGACACACCATTCACACAAACACTCACTCCGAACAAGGCGAGAGGATGGGATGAAGATGATAATAACGGCCAGATGATATCTGGGGACCACAAGGGCCTAACGTTACCTGACATTTGTCTCACAGGTGAGGGAAAACCCCGGAAAATACCTCGCCTAGGTAACTTGTCCCGACCAGGAAACGAACCCGGGCCCGCTGCGTGAGAGGAGTGAACGCATCCCCTGAGCCACAGCGGTGGATAACTTTCTTTCGCTACCTGTATTATCATTTCGTATTTATGTAATAAATATTAGTTAGTGATAATAATTAATTGTTATTTATATTCGTGTATATATATATTTTTTTTTTACAAACGGAATGGGACCTATAACTTTCTTAAGAAATGGAACAGTGCAGTTCACTTTTCCGTTCAAATTCAACCATGGCAACATCCGCGTGGAAAATATTTTCTTAGGTACACATAAATAATTCCAGTATTCTATGAAGAAATCAGCTTTCATGGGCCTTTACACACATTTTCAATAGGAGTCTGGGATATTGATTTGCGAGGATTACCGAACATTATCGTAAATCACTGGCAGCCACCCTAATGCTTAATGATTTATGCAGCTTAAATCTCCATATAAAAGGTCATGTTGCTAAATGTTGTTGAGGTTATATTCTGAGTTCTAAAAGACAGCTAGTAATGGATGCCCATAATGTACAGATTTCAACTGAAACAGCTTTTACAGGCTATTATGAAAGCAATTACACGTATATTTACCCCATAAAACTCGTTGTTTTATGTCCTCATGATATTACGAAACAAAGCAATCTTCATATTTATATTTTATATTTGTATAGATGTAGCCAATGCATACTAACTCAGCGATCAAATAAGAGTTTTCATTTTAATCTGTGATGAATTATGTCAGGGGTTTTCAAACTTTGATACGCTTAAGTTATGACGGGCAAGGAAGTGGTACCAGATACGAATAAAAAATGGTATGGTTCCCGTCGAAAGCAAAAAATGGACCCTTGAATAATAAAAATAACTTAACCAATGATAAAGATGAAATTCACTCACTGCCACAAACACCTTTTATGAACACTCGTCCCTTGAAATATTACACTGTAATAGAGGAAATCTTCAGCACTTGGAGATGGCAAAGTTGTGAATTAGGTTATTCAAATCAATTTCTGCTAAACTTCGTGTTCAGTATTTCACAAAATTAGCGTGGGTATTTAAGGGGAGAGATTAGTAAAATGTAAAACTTTTTATTACGTGATTTAAAATATTAATTTTTATATACTATAGAGAGCTCATAGCTATAGCAACTTAAAAGAATAAAAAATAAAAAATCTGGGAGCCCAGATTTTCAAAACAGGGTTTTACTGAAATTGACAAAATTAAGCATTATAAACGTACATTCAAACACTTTTTACATTTTACTTGTAGAAACATGCTCTTTATTGCCTTCAACGGAATTTTGATATTAAACCCTGCATTTCTAATGAAATCAAGTAGCAGAATTCCGTTCAAAAGAAAAGTTTCCTAATAGTTTGGAGAATGTTAATACCCAATTTCACCCAAGCATCTTTAATAGTTCAAACGATATTTCAATTTTAGTCTGACAGTGTTGAAAAAATGAATTGTGGGAAACAGCAATCCAAGTTTAGCATGCATTTCAGAAATCTTGCTTTGAAACTCCCATAATAATTTAATTCTAAGCTGTTGCCCTTTACGTCCTTGGCAACATGGTATATTTCTGTTTCTCCAAAAAATGTTTTTTTTAAATGGCTGCACGGTATGCAATAACATTATTTCACAAATATAACGGCAGACAAAAAAATAGTGTATGATACGCACGGTAAAACAAACACACCTACTCGCAAAATAAAATCTTGTTTCTATCACTTGTTTCATAAGTAACTATTTCATTTAGAGGCACCCTTCGTCCATGAGTTAAAACTCCATAAAGTTGATGAAAATATTAATTAACACCATCCGTTTTGAATAGGTCGCAGCTATTATGTGGCTGACAATTCACCCGATAATCCATAAATTACTTTTGAGTCTCTATAAGCGAGGATAGAAGTGTAACTCACTAAAATCCCCATTTCACATTTTTACTTTTCCAGTTGTTGCACTGACGACGAGGCCGAAAATAATCTGTTATCTATTGATATTTTCTAATTGTATTTTTTACCGTCAAAGCTCGTCTTGGCTTAAATTATCAACATGATTGTCAACGTATTTACATAGTTCTTTAATTTAACCCCAACAGTACCAAGTTATTTTTATTTCCTCTGCCTGTACCATAGGTACTATATTGTAGAAGAGAAACCATTGTGTTCGACCCCGAATTTCGATGTCCAGTTTTTAACGCAAAATACACGTTTTGAAGAACCTTATTCCGATAATGTTACATGAAACACATAACTTCCTTTGTCCAAATAAAGGTTTTGCTTCTTAATATATTATAATATATTATGTATGATATTTTCATGTAAATTGGTTGTAAAAATGAAGAAAATGTTGTTACCACATCGCATCCCCGAAGGATACGCAACCCAAATAAAACCTGAATAATGCACTCAGATAACTTTCTTTACCCTATGCATGGGAAATACACCTTTCTCACTTCACATTCTGGTATAGAATAAGAGACCGTATTGCAAAGTGCGCGTATTCAGTTGTTTCAACCTGATGCAAACCTTTATTGGTCATTCAGGAAAGACTGATTTTCTACAAAGGGTGGCAACTCTTCAGGGAATTTTTGTGAAAAAAAAAAGTTTCAAATAAAAGTCTTACATCTTACTATAAACATTGCGTAATAGATAGAAATATAAAAGTATCATCAAATAAAGGATCTTGTTATTAGGCCTACCGTATACTATGAAAGGTATAAGTTGTTGTGAATTTTATGAGCACAGTATATTTTGAAAATTAAAAACTTACTGAGAAGAACAACAAAATCTGAAAAAAAAATTGACTGGTATAGAAAGGCATATTAAAAATAAAATCAGGTAAACTGATGTAACAAAGTGCCAGTATGCTTTAGTTTCATCAGTTATAATTGCAATTATGATATGCAGAAAATAATTTTTTTTTATTGATTTCCGAGGTAAGCTTTTTCATTAAGTAGAGCTTCAGGGAGAACAAAGGTCTAGTTTTTTAAATCAGCTTTAAATTGTCCAGCATCAGCAGAACTATACAGATTTGTGATATTTTGACAATTGCACACTCACATAACAATACAAAAAAAAATATGTCCAATTGGCCGGCTACGGGAATTGAACCAGGAACAACCAAAATGTGAGTCCAAGACGTTACCATCTCAACTACCTCGCTCAATTTAACGATCTACTTTCATAAGCGTATGTGAAGGAATAATGTTATTTGTTATAGCTACCTGTATTGCAATTTCCAAAGCCGTAGGCTATATGAATACTGTAAACAGTACACCCATAGCGAATCCACTACGTATGGTCTAAATGGAATATTACCTCATGCTATAAAATTGTATAACATGTTACTTGAAAGTGTGTCCAGTTCCATTAGAAATTTTAAACCAAAAGCATTATCATATTTTTTAGATGTGTACTTTAGTCAGTAGGATAGTTATAATATATTTCTGTGAAGTAGTACAAAAAAATCCATATTTCAAAATTGATTAGCATAGCCTATTTCAAGTTTTTTGTGGTTTGTAGTATGTTTGTCACTAGTGAATTTGTTATAGCCTTAAGATAATTGTAGTATGTATTATAATTTTTTTCTTTGAACCAATGTATGTATGACACCCCTCGCATGAGCTTTGCTCTTTGGGGTTGTATTATATATTAAATATTATTAAATAAAATATGTTGCCATGATAATTAATTTGCATTTGATAAATGCTTTCTAATATATTACCATCAAATAGGCACTAAATTGGGCTTTACTCCGGTACCGGTCAACCGATTTTGTCCAATATGAACAGGGTTCTTTCCATGGACGTTATAAATGCGTATACCAAGTTTCATGAAAATCCGATAATGCGTATTTGAGTTATCGCGCGTACAGACACATGGACAGACGGACAGACATTTTCCCTTCCCCACACAATCTCATAAAGTACCATACTGGCACTTAATAAATTAGTTTCTTTATATTTGTACTTGTCTCTCCAAATTCTTCTTCCGATTTAAGTATGACAACCCCAACATTACTGGCAACTAGAATTATGTATAGAATGGTATGAAGCAACTAGAGGACATGCGAGATCGCTTTACATTAGTACGAATAGTAAAGGTTCTAATGTGTATTTTCAAACTGAAAGCGATGTTACCAAAGAGAAAATTGTACAGTTCTACTTTTTTCCATAGCATATAGTAACATTACGTTCCGTTCTTCAGTGCACTTGTACACACGTGATGTGCTGTGTGTCGTAAAAGCCATTTCGCTCCCGCGTTACAATCCCATCAGATTTGTGTACGGGATTTGCTTCCCGGAATTGACTGAATAGCAGTGACGTCAGTATTGTTGCGTCACATATTGGCCTTTTTTTTATAATGAAGCCACCATCTTGTCAAGTGAGAACTATCAATAATAAAAATTCTTGGAAATTCCTAAGTTAATTTAAGTATGAGAGTTATTCACTACATCCTTTGGTTTAATCATAATGTATAATCAGATTTTATAATTAGCGCTAGGAATTTTAGCTGTAACACCTTCATTATTCTTTTTGATATCAAAATGCCCAAATTTGTTTGCCTTTCAAAGAAAACATTAATTAAAACATCCTTAAGCATGTTTTGGCTGCACCTTCTTGCACTTTTTCCCAATACTTTTTCTCAATGTCATTTGCAGTTCTTACAATCTTAAATATTTTTTGACTACTTTGCCACGTTTTATTCTTCCTCAGAAAGAGGAACAAGGCTATTCTGATGGATGTGAAGGAAGCACTGGAGGGTTTTGGAAAACAGATACTAGAACAGAGTTTAGCCAACACCCCTTATGTTGAGGCAGTTGGAAAAAAGATTTAATCATTGACTGCAAAAAAAAAATATATATATATATATATATGTATCTACCACTCATACCTGCTGACGTACGAATGACAAGTAACGCTGAATTGATACTGTTCTACCGTAGTTGTTGTCTCACTGAAAATAACATTTAAATGTAAAATGTTATCTGTGTAAATAGTTTTCTGGAAGTTTGATTTTAGTTATATTGTGTGCTGTGATTTGTTGTAGACAGATGTTTAAAAAAATTACATGAATGAATTTTGTGCCCTTCTAGATAACTTATGATGTAAATTGGTTTGATAATATTTGTATGAATACTTTCATTTAAAATTAGCACAATTTTGCACCTTTTCGAATAAATTAAAGCACTTGTTTTGCCATTTTTAAATAAAATGTTGTTCCTAGCATTCCTAGCTCTAATGATATAAATAAAATTTAGAAATAAAATAAGACTTTATTCTTGAATAATTACATTTTGTTCTGCAGTAGTTATTTAATCAATTCCCTAGCATGTGCGAACTAGATTCCATCTTCGTTCTAGCAAAAACTCGACACAATTGGCTTATATATTGGATATCCCTGACTCTCTGATAATTGTGGCTTGAGGATACGAATTTAATCAGCCCTCAGCGGTAATCGATAAACCGTTGATAGCGACTGTGTGAACAGTGTATCTTGTTCTTCCGATACATAGGTAATATGTACATATTGGGTCTTATTCTTTCAGTAAATATCCGGTCTATGCCTCTTAAATTTCCCTAAAGAAACTTGATATCCTATAATGGAATTGTGATTAAATTATAATTTATCTTGATCGAATAGATTGCACGTTGAAAGCCAGTATCCGATTCCTACCCAGAACAAAAATTACATCTACAAATATATATATATATAACCTACATTAATTCATTTAAACACGAAGAATTTGTTAATTTCGTTTGATAGTCTGGCCACAAACAGTTTTTGTCATTCCTGAAAAATTAAGATTTATGGACTAATCGCGTTTTGAACCGACGCTCCTCTAAAATTTATATATATATATTAAACGGTTCAAAACGCGATTAGTCCATAAATCTTAAATTTTCAGGAATGACAAAAACTGTTTGCGGCCAGACTATCAAACGAAATTAACAAATTATTCGTGTTTAAATGAATTAATGTAGGCTACGTCGAGTTAAATGTGCTGGGTGTGCAAAACTATTATTTTTGTTTACACCTTTTTTTGATGAAAGTTTTGAAAGTAACGGAGTTATTTTGTTTTGTTATGAAACTATGGTAAAACATATCCTGTCTGCAGGCAAAAATTGAATGCCCCCGCACCTCTGCGTATGTCCTTTTGTGCTCTTTGGTACCCGGCTATATGTTGTGTATTTGTATACTCTAAGAATTTTATTAAATTGCTCTCTTCGTCTTGGTAACCGTTAGTTATTCATGTGTTCTGTAGTTACACTCACCATTTGTAAGAAGCAACTACTTCATTATACTATGGAATTTTATTTTAATTTATCCAAAAATCTTCTTTTAAATGATAAGTAACTGACAGAATGCGAACGTAAATATTTAGATTGACATGTAAACATGTAACATGTACAAGAACAAGAGCAGGATATAAGGAAAATGTAAATAAGACTATCTGTAAGGATTTATTATTATTCTATGTAATTTTACTTTAATTTATCCTAAGTATCTTTCTTTTAATAGTATATATATTTTCATTATTCAATTTGAAATTATGTCATGTAATGCATGTAATATTACTCCGTAATGTGGCATGCTGTAATAAAGAAATAAGCAAACAAGAAACAAAAAGAAAAAACTTCAAGACATGATGCTTCTTCATCCAAATAAAATAGTGGGTTCAATTGTGATACGAAATTCACTGCACCATCTGTTTTCACGTGTAGTCGCATTTAAAAGAGGGACATATGACGTTTTGTTCCGAACCAAGCGCTGGACTTATCTCGTTTTGATTCGAAACCCATATTTCAAACTCAATTTAAGCAGTGAAAGGTTTTGATTTGAAACAAAAACTTTTGTAGCATCATACAGAACACCTCAGTGGGTGCGAAACTGCTTTAAATTAAATTATGGCCTAGGTGGACTAATCGCGTTTTGAACCGACGCTCCTATTCTGTCCAAAAGCTTACTAAAAACAAATTATTATTCTATATGGAATACTTTCATGATAAGTCATTTTCCTTCCTTCAAAATACCAGTAATGACAATAATAGTATTCCATGCATCAACGATACCCTGTACCCGAAGTTTTTGGTTCAAAATCCCATCGCCGGGCAATTTGACTCAGACATTTTCATGTTTCCTCAATCGTAAGGGTATTTGCCGGATTGGGTGTTTACTTTCCATGAGTCATCGCCTCTATTCAATCCTAATTCATAATCATTCATATTTTAAAACATCAGTTACAATTTTCAGATGCCATAACACCTCAACAATAGAAAACAAACTTACATCAATAGTAATTCATAATAATCAAAATAAAAAAAAATCAGTTAAAATTTTCAGCTGCCATAACACCTCAACAATAGAAAGCAAACTTACATCAATAGGTGTATGGTCTACTGAGTTACTCACAGAACTTGATGTGGGTCAATCCATTAGAAATGAACCAGGCCAAGTTGCTCGACATTTTTGATTGACCTAATTTCTTTACCAGTTATTTCCCAACTAAAGATGAGTTCAAAACTATGGTAAACAAATTTTTGGGCTCATACTTTTTTTGGCGGCCATTTTAAGTTTGCTTTTTAACCATATTTCAGTCGAAAACATGTTTTGCACAAATGTATGTAACTCTGTTAATTTTATAGATAACAAGACAAAATAAACACCAAAATTATCAGAATGAAATGTTCTACATTTTTGTTTTAACACAATATTACCTAAGTAGTGAGGAAAGTGAAGAAAAAAATTCAAAAATACAAATTGAAAATTGACTTAAAACGGGAGTTTTGGGGCCGCAAAACTATTAGAAGGAAGAAAGACTCGCCCTTATTTTTTTTGTCTGGTGTAGATCTACTATAGGACTACTCGCTGTAGAAGTTTAAAGCTTGAGAACTTTGCGGTTTTTTTATACAATTTTTCAAACATGCCCAAAACCGTATTTTGGCAATATTTGAAGTAGAATATCTCAAAAGGGACTGAGTTAAAAAAAAAATTCTTCACTTTCCTCACTACTTAGGTAATATTGTGTTGAAACAAAAATGTAGAGCATTTCATTCTGATAATTTTGGTGTTTATTTTGTCTTGTTATCTATAAAATTAACAGAGTTACATACATTTGTGCAAAACATGTTTTCGACTGAAATATGGTTAAAAAGCAAACTTAAATGGCCGCCAAAAAAAAGTATGAGCCCAAAAAAATTTTTACCATAGTTTTAAACTCACATTTAGTTGGGAAATAGGCCTAACTGGTAAAAAAATTAGGAAAATCAAAAATGTCGAGCAATAAATTTTATTAAATTTGGTTCATTTCTAATGGATTGACCCATAAGTGATATGATCTTGATGTTGAAACGTGTTTAAATTTGAAGTTGAAGTAAATAAAATCCTTTACCATGCTTGTCCTTCGTGAAATGCAATGCAAAGCAAAATTAAGAAGTTGGTTATAGTTATTTTATACAGTTAACCCTTATGTGCTCTAAGATGCGTTTTCACAACATTCCGCACTATGCCTATGTCTGAAGTATACCTAATGTGAATATTTTACGTTAATTTTCGTAATGCGCGCATTTTATAGGATTAAGTCTATTTTATGAGAGAGGAAATAAAAATCATTGCTCCAATAGTTTCATATGCAGTTCACTAAGTACTGAAATAAGTTCTGGGTATGGCCTATAAGGATTTTATAAAACGCTACCAGCACTCTATACTCATTTTATAAAATTTATTGCAAACAGTTAAAACGCCTCCTTTAAACGAAGACAGTGAAAAATCTGTTGTGATAAATCACTTGACTTCCTCTGCTGTATGCATAGACAATGAAATTTGCTCACTTCACATTCTGAAATAAAGTAAACTGTTACATTGCTATCTCTTCCTCACGCAAAATCTCGAGGGACTTCATAGAAACGGTGACGGATTAATCGTCAAATAATTTACACGGAGAAAACGTTTCATAAAAAAATTGAAGTTTATATATATATAAACATTGAATAGGCCTAAACAAAATTTAAACAAAATCGTTGGAGCTATTTACAAGAAAATCGCGAGAAACTAAATTTTCTTAATTTAAAGAGGCAGTAAGAAGAAGATGAAGTTATCGACATGTTTCGTATCACATTCTAAAAGAATACCTAACCAAATATTAAATATTGTTTTTATACGATTTTTACTTTTGAGCTATGCAGTTCACAAGCAGACAGACACAGAAGTTTACAAAAATTGTATTTAACTTAGTATTGAACCTATGATTTGGGTAGAGAAAGTAATATGTTAGGGCCTATACGTTAAGTGATATCGTTTCTATGCGAAACTTTGAAAAACAGTGCAACTTCTACAATTATATGCTACTAAATCTACCAAACCTACATTAAGTCCTAAGCAAATTAGGTTACTACCTTCAAATAAACATTAATACATGGACTTATAGCTCATCAACAATTTCATATGAACAATTTCTAGCATGACATAATACCATAAAAAAGAAATCTAATCTTCAGGTATATATAAATGAAATATAAGTGAACAAAATTCTCCAACTAAAAAATTTTATATTATAAGATTAACAGTTGAAATACTGAATGTCATGTCATATAATTGTCATACTTTTCTTAAATAGACAGTTTTAACTGTTAGATATGTAACTGCTTATATATAATTTATATGCTGAAATACACTACTTTGCAATTCTTATATATATATATATATATATAAACCACTACTAATAAGTGTTCAATGACAATTGTTTAATTGACAATTTCTTATTATAGAAACTTTTTAATTGCTGGACATTAATCTGTGCATATATAAATTGTATTTCAATTTTTCTATATTACAATTTTAACATTTACGTCACAATTAACAAGTGTTTGATATAACACGAAAAGATATTATAGCTTTAGAACTTATTCAGAATTGTAATAATGTAAACAATTTTGAATAAGTAATGATTTTAACATTATTGAAAAGCTCACCAAGCCTTTGTAAATACTTAACAATTATAATTCATCATTTACTACATAATATAAGAACATTAATACTATTCATTCTTGACTTTTATTCTTTGAAAAATCAAGTAATAATACTGATCTTATTAACGACTTGGAATATGCATTCTATAAACATATGTAATATGTAACATACGTCCATTATAGTTCTTATTTTTAACAGGACACTGTACTTAAATAAAAGATAAATTGTTTTAGACAAGCATATTCAATCTATTATGCTCTTCTAACCTAACATTTTCATTGACCATATATTTCTCATATAATCCCCACAATACATTCTATATTTTCAGGCTGCTCGATCCTTCGCTTTTAGGTTTTGATATTTCTTTGAGGGTTTAGGCTAAAATACGCATACATATATATTCTTTGAAAAACATTTTAAACTCCGGTGCTATCAGAATATATTTAAGCATATCAATAGTGGTATACTCATGATGATAAAAATACAACGAGTACACTAATGAGCGACGTGACAAAGACAGTAGCATCTTGGACTCGCAATCGGCAGATCGCGGGTTCAAGTCTCTTTTTACGGAGGGGATTTTCGTCGTTTTCGTAGTCGTAAAGGCAAATGCCGAATTGGATACTTTTCCTATAATGACTCATCGTCTTTATTTTATCCTATATTATATTAATCAAATCTTAAAATCAGTTGAAATTTACAGAATCAATAACCCATCATTCCATGAACAATAGAACTCTGATACACATCAATTCATCAGTAAATTCTATGTTTATTTGTCATGAGTTCCATAAGAAAGAATATACAATTAGGGTAACACAGAATAGAACAAAATAGGCCTAGACCTATAATAACTTGCAAGATATAATATTATAGGCTAAGCAGATTATAGGCCTAATAGTCTGTCATCTAAACTCTTATTTGGGACCTTTAAAATAGGTTTGAGGCTCAAAATGCATTTATATTTCCATAAAGCACACTTCAAACTTCTCCCCAAATACCCTTGACTTTTATACGCAGTGTCATTTCTGACTTGCAGTACAAGGACAATTCTATATACGAAATGGGATATTTGATCACAATGAAGCTCAAACACAACAGTTATATTTACATTTTTAAAGCATACCTTGAAACATTACACTGGAAGGAAACTTCAAGACCAATTTCCAGACATTTCCAAGTGAAAGAAGCAAGTATAGTGTGTTTCAAAAGTGTATTCGCTACTGATATTACGAGTATAAGATATCTTGAGGATCATTACTGCTCTCTTAACTGAGTCCACAGAAAATAACCAGGGTGCTTTCATTTTCTTTACAGTGCTGTAGGCTGGTACTGTAGGTAGGGGAAACATTATGTTCTTTCGATGTCTAGTTTTCAACATTAATGTGAAACTTGATACTGCATAGAGCCAGCTTTACGTAGTCAGAAATATAACTGGAGGTCAACTACCTCTAATTCTCATTGTCGTAATTTTCGAGTTCTCAATTATACAGAAACGCGGGTAAAATCCCATCTACGGGGACCATTTTTTACAACCGAGATTCTCTTCATAAAACACTTATATCACACGAATTTTGTTATAGATAGATCTGTGGAGCGGAGATGTTGTCTTGGCGAATGATTTGGTCCAACCTACCCGCCCTAATTGATACACTTTCATTTATACCACGATCTAGCGAAAACTCCCTTCTTCTCCACCATTTTTCTGTCCTCGTCCTCCTGATTGGACGTTGGAGGTGTGACGTCATATCGCTAAACAAGACATGATTGTGGATGAACAGTGTGACAAACCTACAAAGGTACAAGCCACTAGCTGCTCGTAAGAAATAGTGCTATTCAGTATATTGCTCCCTAACTAACATAAACGTTCCTAACCTAACAAAACATCGGAGGTATTCAGTACAATGCTCCTTAACGAACATAAACGTTCCTAACCTAACAGTTGGTAACCGTGTATCGCTCATAAACAAAAAACATCACACAGTCCGTAGAAATGTGAATATCGCGTGAATTGGTCCCCGTAATTGGGATTATGCCGAAACGCGTTCAGTATGTACTAGATATAGATTCATCAATCAATAAATTTATTACATAATCAAACAACTTCGTAATGAATTACATCTGCCTTGGAATGCAAATAATAGAATATCTGTAATAATCATACCGTGCCCTTCACATATTGCAGGCAGACACACCCATTCCCGAAACCATGCTCAACAGTAGGCCTAAGAAGTTCATTTTCATATCCTGTATGGTGATAATTTCTTCCTTAATGTATGCATGTATGCAAATTCATCCTTTTTTTTTTTCATTCTCTGTCTGGTACCTAAGGTATTATAAATAGAAGATGAAGTACGCCTATTGTGTTTTTAATTTAGGCCTAACATTCGATATCGAATTTTCAGCATTGATATAGGTTTTGTGATCTCAAGAGTAGAAAAGTACTATTTTTGTGAGAGGGACATGTCTTTGCGTATGTGTGTGTGTGTGAACAGCTTAACTAAAAAAAATAATAAATAAATAAATAATAAAAAATAAAATAAAAAAATAAAACATATTGTAGGGATCCAGGCCCAGGACTAGAAAGTAGGCTGGTGTCCCTAACAGAATTTGCAATAGGATTTTCGGAGGACCACTGGATTATAATCCAGAAAATATTTAAGTTTAGAATTGCAGGAATGTTGAAGGAAGCAGGAATAATGGATAGAGAGAATTGTTGCTTTATTCTTCTTATTCTTAGCTGTAATTGGCAATAACCAATGTTTTATTATGATCTGCTATCTTTGCTAAGTAGATTTCAGGAAAGTTGCCAGGTTGATTTATTATTATAATATAATATGGTTTGTTTCCACAACAACAATTCAAGTAACTTTATTTTTTGTTCAAATAGTTACAATATAATAATTGAGCTGTATTGGCTCAGAATACTACTGCAGTATACTTTATCTGCAAGTAGGAAAAGAGAAGCTGCAAATATTTGCCAAAACTTCTTAACGTGATAAACACTGAATTACTACTTTATTACAAGCAAGAATGTTAGACCATATCTTCAGTCTTTAATAAATTGTTCAAGATTTAATACGGCAGCATCTTTGGCTTGCACGTAGTGAAAAGAGGAGCTGTATGGATGCCAAAACTCCCTAGCATTATACAAACAGTCTTTTACTTTAAATAACACAAAGATGCTAAGCCTTATTTGGCTTTTGTGTAATGATACAGTATTAGGATTTGTATTACTTAACTTTGTTTGTGATTACATCTGATGAGAATGTGACTGCATTTAGCCGGACTGAAGTTAAGGGATGTACAGTTATTGAAGCTGAAGTTCTGTGTTGCTGTGGATCATCCTGAACTGTGGCCAGTAGCGAGTCCTTCCATGGCTGCAAGCTACGCTCCCTGAAGTTCTAGTGATGTCCAAATATCCACCTCCTGGTAGATTAAGTCGTGGCTGATAACGCTGTTTCCATGCTGAGTCGTGTAGAAACTGTACTATTATATATTCAGACTTGTGGTCTGTTGCTAAATTGGGCTGTGCCCTTACGAAGCGACGATCGGTGAGAGAGTGAGTGAAAGTCTAACGGCCAAAATGCGTTCACATAATCATCTTACAAAGAGTCAAGTTCTAGAATCCTATGGAAGGCTCTTCTAGAAGTATCCAGTAGCTTCCATCCGTAATTAGGGTACATTTAAAGAGAATGACATGCTGTAATTATTCTGTAACATAAAAAATTGGTATGTGAGCATTTGCATTATAATTGTAATGTATAATTACAGAGAAATTTAATATTTTTAATGCGGTGAATAATCGATCTATTCATAAAGCTGCTTCTATAATCGATTGCACTAATCGATATGACGCATATGAGTAAGCTAGTGTATTCTGGCTGTAGCGCCAAGTAAATGATAATGAGCTGGCACTCGACTTATCGATATCAGTTCGATGTCGGCAATGCAGCTTTCTTTTGCTAATTGACATTAATTATATTATCTAATGATAATAGCTAATAGTAACAGGAATAAATATGCAGAATTATTCCCTAGATTATTACAATACAGAATGTAGTAAATATTTTCTTTTACTAAATGTAAATAAATAGGTACAAGAGTGCCAAGAATTCTGTCTACTGGTAATTGGCATCAGTGCCATCTAGTGATTTGTATTAATACTTCATTACTAGTAATTGCTATAAAAGTATAAAAAATAGGCTCTAAGCTGTACGAGCTTACACATATAGAAACGAGATTTTACGTTTGGATAAAATATTTTTCGGTGATGTGATATGAAATCTAATGATTTTTTAAAAATCAAAATTGCTATCTTATTATTGCGAATATATCTGATTTCGATGTAGGCCTCTGGTAGACTAATTTCCTATTATAGGATCTAAAGGCTACAAATTAAAATTTGCAGCAGTAGCCATTAAGAATGCCGTATTATTCTAACTGCCACATTTACACTCATACCTCCCACATAAAAATCTTCCAGAATGATGAATTATTGAAAAAATGTTGTAATTTCTCTGTATTATGCTCTCAAAAAACATCTGTATAAAACCAAAGGATGAAGTATCTTTTCCCGTCTGACGGATATAACGGCTTCTTTGTATTTACCTTCAGCTAATTTTGTTGTATTAAAACAAAATTTTTCCATGAAATTAGTTTTCGAATAAAGAAAGAGTTAGTTTAAAAAAAATAATTTTTTAGTGCTTTGATATTTTGGGTATTATTTATTTCAGTGATTTAAGATGCTCAACCGTTGGTTTGTGATTCTGATGCTTATTACATTTCATAAAGATAGGCCTATTCTTTTACTTGCAAATCTTTAAAAATAAATTGAGGATAAAAGCCTTTACTGTCGATAACTTTTTACCGAAAATAATGAAGCTAGTAGTGGAGATCGCTGATTGATGTGTTCAATAATGACGTGTGATTAGTGACATGTTCAGTTACACCTCATTAAAGATATGTAGGCCTAGGCCTACATCAATTAAAAAAAATTGTTTTCGGCCAGATTGAAACCGGGGACTAGAAGTAATATTTGGAATAGAACTGGATATATTTTTAAATGTATTTCTTAATATAATATGAACAACATTAACTACAACTGTTGATTTAACATTAATAGTTTTTTTAATATTTTTAATAGAAAAGAAAATGTAAAAATAATATCTTTGCAGATTATTTATACTTATTTATACTTATACTTTATACTCCGAAAATTTTTAATGTTGTTCATATATTTACAAATAGATAGAAAAAATAATCTGTCAGAAATATTGACATTTGTGGAAATGATTACGGAAACGGCATTTCAGTGCACGAAATGTGGCTGCTATTTTGTAACGATCATTACCCATAACTGTAACAGTTTAATTCATTCATAAAATAGTATGTAATTGTAGAAGTAGTCAATAAAGAGCATGCCGGATAACAAGGCTACAGAGCAATTCATTGCTGAGAAAATAAATTTCCCCTTTTCTCAATACCAAAACCTGTATATCCCCCTTATACTGGAAATTCGTGCCCCAATAATGTCGGAACGATTTTTGTCTGGATTTGTAAATTATTTTTGTAAGACTATAACCGATATTCTATTACATGCTCTGTAATTTGAAGTAGTTTTCCTCTTGTTTCAGCCCTGTCCTCCCATTGCCAGAAATTAGGCTGAGGTATGTGTATCTTATTTTCTCTCACATACGTATAATTTATCATTATATCACATTGTATGATGTCGTAGAAGGAAGATTGGAGGGTACAACTAGACTTGGAAGAAGAAGAATTCAGCTGTTGGACGATTTAAGGGAAAAGCGGAAATATTGGATGCTGAAGGAGGAAGCAGAGGATAGACAGTTTTGGAAAACAAAATTCGCGTACCAAGTTTGAAAACCTGCCGGAAGGCAGAATACTTACTACCACTATCACATTGTGTGTTAGATTATACCTAGGTAAACTCTAAGATAGCAGTTCTTCTTTAATACATACATTTCCATGCAAGGTAGTCAAATGAGATGGGGTAACTATTTTCCGTTTCGCATTGCCCTGCTTTGTAAATGCTTTAGATTCACTGTCGCCTTGTGCCGATTTTCTCGTCACGATTCCTGTCATCAATCTTACTAACTTCCCTCGTCAATTTTGAATGCCTGTAAAGGTACCACAAGACAAAAGAGGTACTGTTCGCCGTACATGAGCCTGGCGTTTCCTTTGTCACAGAAGCGAAACAAGGATGGAGTTGGCCTACGTTTTAGAGGAGAACTGGTAGCCGGCCTTTATCTGTACTTTGCAACTCTAAGAAGCTTTGTTTAGAAGGAAATGGGACGACATAGACTGCTTTAAATTCATTCCTCTATGCGTAATTCTGTCGCAGTTTTTTTTATGTATGTTTGAAAGGTTGTTCGGCTTATGTCAACATCGTATAATATAGGTATGTGTTTTCTTATATTAAAACGCGCTTTTGCAAATACTGAGACGATAAATTAAATCCTCCACGGGATAGCTTCATTCTACTGCTTGAAACACCGAAATAATTTATAATTAGTCGTCGGAGACATTTATCCATTACTACATTTGCTATCAAAATAACATGTTCTTACAATACTAATCCTCAATTTCACCAGAAATAATATTTTTCTAACATCACGGTAACATTTATCATATGAGATTATTACAATTATTTTTCTCGCTGGTATACATATATATTCCAATAATATCAAATCCAGTCCACGAAAGGTGCAGTGACAAAATCCTTTTTCCCCTCTGTGAAAGTTAGACTGAAATTAAATATACCGCTAAATAGGCCTACCAATACAGCAACATTTCTAACCGGCCATGGCAAACTAGGTTCTTATTATTACAGGTTCAAAATAAAAGACAATCCTTCCTGCTCGTGTGGAGCCGAAGTGCAAATAGTGGTCCACGTTCTATTTGAGTGTTCAAAACTAGAAACTGGGAGAGCAAAGTTTATAAGTGATATGCTAAGCAAAAATGGAAAATGGACTTTTATAAAAACTAAACTAATACTTGAACATACGAAAAGTTTCATAGACTTCTTAAATGTCATAATTCTAGAGACAATATAAAAAAAACACATGTGGATTGGACAAGTTTTTACAAAAAAAAAGTAGAGATTAAGCCACCTACATTGAGATAATTAGCCAAAATCATAGTAAAAAAGAGAGAGAGAGAAAAAAACAGTGAGATCGTAATAAGAATTTATAATAGAGGGAAAATCATGTAGTATTACATTCATTGTAATGGGACGTATATTAAAAAGAAATACCAGTAACTATTATATGTTGTGTATTCTCCGTTTATGTCAAAGAAATTGGAAAATTCATTCTGTAGAAACTAATAATTTCTAGAATCTGGATCGTGATGTATAAGTAAGAATAATTTGCAGTGTTCGAATTAAACTCGTAAAACATAGACCTGCAGTATTGTATCTTTCTTTTCACAACTTAGGAGTGCAGTGCGCATTTTTTTGTTTATGGACAATGTTTTAAGATTTCTCAAAATGTTCTGTTGTTTAATCCTCCACATCAAATTATCCGTCACATACCTTCATTGGAACTCTTAATGTAGGGAGAAAGATCTGTGATTTGTTTTAGCCTAAGGCTGCGAAGTTTGATGTCCGAGAGATAGGCTCTCCCTACTTGCGCACACATCAGTTCCAATATTACAGCAAATCACTTACGCCATAAAACTGTGGTTCCAATGTAAACAACTTCATACTAACAGCATAGGCATATGTCTACTCAATTGATACAGCAGATTATAATTTTAAAATAAATGGGTAGATTAATATATTCTGTTTGTGACTGGAAATGGAAAGATGACTTATTTCGTTTGGTCTACAGAGTTTTGTTACTGTAAATTTCGCATTAAAATTAGCTAAGAAGATTTCATAGAGCTCATAAAAATGGACGAAAATAACACTTAATCACGAGTTTAGCTATAGGTCTACACATTGTAAACAACAAGAAACATGTTAGTAAACCTTGAAGACCGTTGTCATATCAATCGTTCGAACGATATTCGTTCATTTGGCAAAGGCAATGAACGTTATAAAGAACCACAGACGTTTTACTAAATGTCCTTGTGAGCGCTTGGAAATCTACTGCTGTTGGTAAATGCAGATAAATTACGAAATCCGTACTTAAAACAGCATGCAGTAATGATGACTATGATCAAAATTGCAGGGGTGGGCATTTTCTAGGGGCGAGAAAACGTTTCAGAATGGTGTAAAACGAATGTAAAAAAAAATCGCACATAAAACATCGCACATTTACCTGGTGTGAAAGCTTGTACGAAACATGCGAAAACAAACATACATTGGGAGTGTGTAGCCTATGGTTTTATTTATTTTTTGTGAGGAGAAGGTTAGGCCTATATGCCGGCTTTTCAATTATATTATTTTCAAAGTTCAATTCTTAATTATCAACAAAAAATGGATATTTTTTACCAGTGTGAAAAAATATGGGTAATCTTACAAAATGCCAAAAATAAAAATCCATCCTGTAGTCCTACTAAATTTTCAATGTAGATAGCTCTTTCAAAATGTTATGGCCTCTCTCAGGCGCGGCGTAACCTTCTCCATTTAGAGAACCACGCGCGATTACAGAACCACGCGCGATTACAGAACCACGCGCGATTATTGCAGCTGATCAGCTGACAATACTGTAAAGTTCCGCTAATTCGGACCACTAGTCTGGACATACGGTTAATCCGGACGGACTTTTAAAAATCAATTTTGAATTTAGTCCAGTAGTATTAAAACTATAAGTTGTAGGAAAAATTATATATAAGAAAAACATAGATTTTTTTTTTTAGTTTTACATATCTATATCTTGTATTCCAGTACGTGCATTTTAAGACAAATCCTGTTTAATCCGGACTTTCGGTGATCCGGACAGGGTCCAGTCCCATCTAGTCCGGATTAGCGGGACTCGATCATACTTCTGCTCTGGAAATTGTCATGCCGCAGAAGCTGTTGAGGGATTCACTGCTTGAACAAGAATGGCTCAAAGGTATTGGTTTTAAAATAAAAAGCAGATTCTCAGGGAAGTCCCTCTAATTTAACATTAGGGGAACATGCTCACCCTAAACAGTTTAAGACGGTCACTTGAAATGCTTAACACTTCCAGCGCAGGGGAATCTAGATAGCGGTCTGCAAGCAACCCCTATCCTGTGCTGTCGGAAACATGGCCCGTAGTAATTAATCTTCTCGCCGTAAGAGGGGGGAATCTCAATAATGTGATGATGACGTACTGATAAGCTATTAATCGTCACCCTCAATCTGAACCCACAGACTTCATGAGACTTTCCTGCACGTAGAAGCTTTTATCTCGGTATAAGTAAAGGACAGTACATAAATATTCAGATGTTTGGCTCACCTAAACTGTTTTGCATTTGGGATTTAAGAAGTGACGTAGGATATATGATATTCCGATCAAAGACTGTTAAAGTAATATCTAATATAATTTCTAGGTTTACCTATTTCAGAGGGGAGAGAGAGTGATAGAGAGAGTTGGAGAGATAGAGAGAGATAGAGAGATAGAGAGAGAGAATTTCCACGGTGTACCTCAAACATTTTATTTCACTTACTATAATACTGTTTTTATACAATCTACTTTCATGTACTCTTTCTGGTACATTTTTTTAGATGATTCAACTTTTAACAATTGTGCATCCTGTTTTGAAAATTGCTGTAGGTGTTTACATGCGATAGGAAAATTTTGTAACTTATTACAACTTGTAGTACTGTGTTGATCAACCCAGGTGGCTCCTGATGCATACATCTGTTTGTTCTTCATTAGAGAGAAACCCCTCTCTATCGAGGTATTCGAATCTTGGATTCTTAGTAAAAACCATATGGTTTTATTTACGTTGGGAACATTTTTTGTAGAAGCTTTCGAAAATAGTTACGCCATTTATGAATGCATTCTAAGAAAACATCCCTACTCTTCATATAGTTCATCAAGAATCACAAATTCTTGTAAACTTAATATTCTAACTGCATTTTCATTATTTTATTCTGATTTTTGACTGTGGAACAGATTTCAAAAGTTGCTTTGTAGCGCCTTCCAAAGAATTTATCTTCGATTCTTTGTTCAATTTCAGTTTTTAATGCATGGGATTCTAGTGTGCTAAATTGACTTTTTTCTAGAGCTTTGGAGATAGCAATTCTCTTGTATTAACACAGAAGTTGAAGTACATCATCATTGAGAATTATTTTTGCAAAAAATTGGTACAATAATCAAGGTTTTGAAAATAGCTCTTAATAATTTGTTGATGTTCGGGGATCAAAGAAAAAAGGAAGAATTAGTCTTAGAGGATCGTAAGATTTACGAAAAAACTTTTCAAAAACTTACGGGAAAAACGTAATACCTGGCAACAATTATTGTTTATGAGAGTTTCTCGGGATTTCAGCTGGGTGAAAGGTTTCAAGCTGTCCGAGCTGTCCGAGCTGTCGGCTCTGCAGCCATCTTCTGGAATGAAGTTCTTTCACCCGGCTGGAATCCCGAGAAACTACCATACATAACGAACGTCGGGAAATCTTAAAGTTTCTTGATATCCAGTTGTAATTAATCACTTTCCTTTCCGATAGTGATGTAATTTATATCTGTTGGAGAATTCGCCAACACCTACAGCTGTGTTAACATATAGGAAACGGATTTTTAGGTGCTAAAGATAAACTGTTTAGGATTTACTTTACTCTGATTTGGTACTTCTACGTTTTTATAAATAAAGTAATAGACCAAGTATACCAATTTTAATTTTACTAAATACTTGAGTTAAGATTAATTTTACGTACATGCATTCTTTCCATGGAAATTAATTTAACTAATTAATTTAATTAAAAAGAATTAATTTTCCAATGCAAAAACTATTAATTGAAGCAATACATCAACATATGTTTCTCAATGTTCTTCGTGTTGATTTTATTCTGTTTTTACCTAAGCAGCTGCGTGTATATTGTACTTAGTTTTTGCATTATTTTCATACTTGTACTTTACTGTTATTTTTCGGAAATAATTACTTCCAGTTTTATACTTTAGGCTATTGTTTAAACTAATTAAATTTTCTTTAATTTGCGAAAATTAATTAATCTCTATTCATTTCTCACCATTGCTAGGTGTTATTAATAGGCAAATAGGAGGCTATATTTCGCATTCCAAATTCACAGAACAGACATTCTGTTTGGAATACAGCATAAAAGCACGTTTAAAGATATAAGAGCAAACTCTTCCTAAAACTTGTTCATATTTTGTAAAGGTTTCAGTACTGCAAACTTCAATGTTAGAAACTTCCAAAGTATTCTATTTCTGCAGAATTGAGAAGTTGCTCTTCAACGGAGTAGTTAACTTTTATTCATAGTATCTTGGATCAAATTGGAACGACCGGCGGGTAGTATTTACCTTATCAACAAGATAAGAAGAAAATATGGGCTAAAATAATCTAAAAGGAAGTTATTCATAGACGTATATGTATTTATGTGCTGTATATATTATAATATATATGTATAGCACATAAATACATATACGTCTATGAATAATCTAAAAGGAAGTTATTCATAGTTATTCATAGACGTATATGTATTTATGTGCTGTATATATTATAATATATATGTACAGCACATAAATACATATACGTCTGTGAATATCTTCTTTTTAGATTATTTTAGATTATATGTATATATATATATATTATAAATGTTGTGTGTGTGTATAGAAGTTACTCCTTGAATGGAGTTGGAAAAGATTCTGGCAGTTTGGAGCAATCGGTGGACGTGCGTACAACATAATAGACCAATTTGAGAAACTCATTTTTTAAGGTCTTTTTGAATAGCATACGGGTATATGAGGGGTCTATTAGCAGACCAGGCAATCTCCATTTTGAAAAAAGATAGAAATGCTGACTTCTAATGAAAGTTTAATGCATTTTCTGGTACATATTTAGGGTTTGTGTGGCAAATCTGAGTTCCTCCCTTATGTGGGAAGTCGAATTTGTAACAAAAATACTAAATATGTACCAGGATATGCACCAACTGTCATTAGGAGTCAGCATCTCTATCTTTTTTTCAGAGTGGAGATTGCCGAGTTTGCTAATAGACCTCTCGTATGGAGATTCAATCCATGTTTGTTATATAAATACAATTTAAAAAATGGCTAAAGACAAACTAATTCTGTGGCACTGCATCTCAGAAAGGAATAGGGATTATATCATACCGCTGTAATAATGGCTCTAGTTATAAACATAAGTAGGGTTCGGATGTTTATGAAATGTCATATTTTTATCCTGACCTCCATTATCGCCGAAAGCAAAAATTAAGCACGAATTGCATGCTTGTTATCGTAATCGGACCGTTTTTATTTTGCATATAAAGTCATACTTTGGTCATTTTCAAGGTCATGGTCATATTTCGGTCATATTCGTAATTTAACGTCATATTTCAGCAATAAATTCGGTAAAAGAGCATAGTGATTCAGTGTGTGGACTAAATTGTCGACATAATTTTTTTCCGAAAAAGAGTCACGAATATATATATATTTTTTTAATTGAAATGTGAAGGGGCAATAACAAGTATTATAATAGCAAAATTATCTTTTCCTCCTTGCTGTTAAGAACTTCCAATAGACATGTTTTTAAAAGAATTTCAGTTCACAGTTACAGTGGTATCTGGAAGCATTAACAGAATAGAAATTCTTTACAAATAAACCTGTAAATCACCTGTAAAATTTTAAAAAGTGATTATCTGATGGAATTAATGTGATATACGCGTAATAATTTAGTGTCATAAAAGTTTTAAATTGGAACATTTATTTTTAGATAATACGTTCTTTTATGAAGGGATATTTAGGATTTTTGGGTCATATTTTGTTATTTTTAAGGTCATAGTTAGTCATTTTTAAGGTCATATTTAGTAATTTTTAAGGTCATATTTACAGTCAAATTTTCCACTTTTTTAGGTCATAAACATCCGAACCCTAGTTTTATAAGAGTTATGGAGTTCCACTAGTCTTAGCCTAATCTGCAATAGCTTACGCTATTAAAGAATTGATGACGTAG
This sequence comes from Ectobius pallidus, assembly GCA_964059195.1. Taxonomy (NCBI): domain Eukaryota; kingdom Metazoa; phylum Arthropoda; class Insecta; order Blattodea; family Ectobiidae; genus Ectobius; species Ectobius pallidus. The sequence continues at coordinate 107,067,077 of CAXKWD010000007.1, read as the reverse complement.
GCTGCGGTGGCACACATGTAAATAGTCATGAGTCGGGGAGCAGTATTGTATCGATGTTCCACAAGACGTATGACATGACGGGTCCGGATGAGTCGCTTATCGCAAATGTGCGAGCGACAACAGGGATCATTTTCCCGCACGATAACACAGTTATCAGGGAAATGTGGTCCTTACTGCACCCTCTCCACCCTCTCCTGATGATGGCGAGTTGACGACATCGGGCCTCCTCCTCTGTTTTATGTCCACAGTGTCAAGTATGAAGACAAATAAAATATTCTGATATTCTTCCATTATCCCTTTCGTAAGAAGTTTCTTTTGTAGGGAAATCAGACACCTCTAGCTGGCTCAGAAAGTATTAAATTAGGAAACTTATTTCTTCATTCATTCTAACACTTTTGTGCTAAAAGTTTGCCTGGTGATAACTAGAACCCTGTTTTAAAAAATATTTTTATAAACCCTGTTTTAGTTTTTTAAATTTATTTATTTATTTGTTAAATCTCCAAGTAGAAGAGCCCTATTTTACCTAGGAATGCTAGGGATATAGGTACAATATAAGTGTGTTATAATTATGACAAGCAGATCATTTCAAAATGTGGCAATAAACAATAAACAAAAGTGAACATAAACACAAAACATTACAAAGTTACATTAAAAAAAAAAGTTAATAGAAATTGTAGTGAGAATAGATCACAGGTTTTTAAAAACTTTGTTGACAAATATTTTGAATTCTGTGAAACAGCATTGGTTTTTTAAAGAGTCAATCACTGGATAATCCAAAACCTTATTACACTTAGTTAAATGTTTCTTTAGCATGTGCCGCTTGTAACCATGATATGGGCAGTCTAAAACAAAATGTTCGACAGTTTGTTCATCATGTCCACATGGACAAAAATATGCATCAATAGAAGGTATGTGAAATCTTTAAACTAAGATTTAAATTTACCATGTCCCGTAAAAAATTGAGTTAAACATGTTAAATAGTTTTATTTTGGTTTTTCATTTTAAGACGATTGTTTTAAGTTTCGTTTTAATAAGTGCCGTACAATAAACAAATTAAAAAATATACTAATTCATTTTATTTTTACTTAAATTTCCATGGCTCTGAACCACAAAACTTTAGGAATACTTTTTACTTAGTTTTAGAACTACCTCTGTCATTTCCAAATCCACCAAAAACTCAACAAGAACGTTTTTCAATTAATCAATCAACTACTAGAATACTTTACTTTCGACATCTTGTTGGAGCAAACACTGTGAATTAACTGAAAATGTAAGCTTCTTAAGAATGTATTTAATTTGTTTCTAAAGAAACCTGGGATTTCGGTTCACTTAAGATTTCCTTTACCGGGGCAATGGGGTTACAAAATGACAAAATTACATACTTCAATTGTTTTGTTATATATTTCGATAGCTCGTAAAATTGATTGAAACATAACATTTAATTTTTATGTCTACGTTAACCCTTCGATGGTCGAATCATAGTTGCCGCCACTTTCAAATTTATTCCATTGTAATTCACGTATTTCGAGATTTTGTTGAGAGGTGAATAATTTCCAACATTTTAGCCAAATATATGATTTTTTCGGTAAAGAAGTTACCTTTCCGTGCTTTTCCGAAGAATAGCGTTTCTACTTATACAGTATAGAATGTAGCATAGTTAGCGGCACTTATATATATATATAAGTTTTGGTTCAAGAACCAAGCAGGCGCTCTACTTATATATATATAGCAGGCGCCTCTACTTATATATATATATATAAGGCGCCTGCTTGGTTCTTGAACCAAAACTTGCGCTGATTTTTTCTACTGCTTGTAACCAATAACTCCTGTGCAAAAAAGTGTATGGTTCTTGTATCCGTCCCTTCAATTCAGGGTAGTACAACTGGCGGCCAGATCTGTCCATTTTCGTTAATAAACAGGCCTCCAAACTCCTAACTTTCTGCATTTCTTTTCAATCGACAGGGACTGTATTTGCAACATCGTTCACTGTCATAGCGGTAATTCCTTCTAAATAGATAAAGTTATGTGACTGCAGCATATTGTTGCATTATTTTCGTGGATTTCATTCTTCAGTATTTTTTTAGAACATGAATTATATTGATAGCTTCTCTAATTTGTCAAAGTCCCGTTTCATTATTTCCAAACCTACCTGTGACCACTGCCGCAATACACTGTTGTCATGGGAACTGTACATGCAATGTGATTTGGATTTGATAATTCTGTGCAAAAATGTATTATGTATCCTCTAAAATATTTGATTTTTCGCATTTAAAATCAAAATGTTTAAAACCCCTTTATTAGTGAGTACTTACAATATGAAACGAAGGTACTGTCAAAATTACAAGTCTCTACCTATTATAGTTTAGGCTCTACGTTGATTCTCTGCCAGTCAGTCATTAAGTCAGTCAGTCAGGACAAAGCATCTTATACATATGGAGATTAATTCTCTAAAGAAAGGGTAGTAGCTAAGCAAATCGTCACTAAATCGAATTTTATACTAGTTCTGCCTAGCGAATAATAACACTGGTTATTTGGTTTAAACACCTTATGGGTAGGCCTATGTGACAAGAAGCATGACGACGCCGACGTCTTTCTCTTGCTTTTGCTACAGTTTCACAATATGGGAATTTTATTTTTCGCATTATATCGAAAACTGGTATAACGATTTGACTTACAATTTGTAAAGGTATAACCAACAAGATTTTTAAACTTTATATTTTGTAAGAAAAAGTTTAATTGATTAAGAGCTAAAACCTTTATTTGAAACATTTCTTCGTATAAATCATGATTGAAGGGTAGTCATAAGCTACACATATGGTCTTCAAACTCAAATTGTTCATCTTAACTAGAGAATAATACGGCCCTCAATGAGGCTTATGCATTGCCCACTTCCGGAATTCCTTTATTCTATGCCTCAAAATGAAGGACAGAGAAAGTTATATGAGGTTTATAAGTCACATTTCTATAATAATAATAATAATAATAATATTTATTTTTATTATTTATTTGTTAAAACCATAGAGCCTTTTCTTATAGGCCTACTCATCCAGGTTAAACCATTAAAACTTACGACAAAAAATATAAGCAGTCATCAGCAAATAAAAATTAAGAGAGGAGGATATAGAAAATAAAACAAAGTGGATAAAAAAAATTATTTGAGCCTACAATAATGTGTTTGTGTGTGTGTGTGTGAGTCTGTGCATATTACAGAAGAAGCGGGGTAGCCTACAAGCTATATCATGAAATGGGTGAGACGGACGGATGCAAGGCTGGAGCAACTCAGGGGAACAGGGGTAATTATCAGTGAACAAGCCATTAGCTTAATTAGCAACTTAAACTGCGTTGAAGTCAACAAGTTGCGACCCGCGCAGTAAACATCTCTGCTGTCTGCTCCCTATACGTCCTGATCAACTCCATCCAAAAAAGTATAAGAATCTTTCATACTTTGTTTACCGTAGGCAGTCCTGACTATTTTCCCCTTATGAATTCCACAAGTTTGGATACAAAACTGCGACTATTTACTCAATTGCTAGATGTTTCATTTAAATAATTTATTTAACATAAAAATAATTAATTAAAACATATTTATTAATAATGACATAGTTTTTACATAAATTACTTGAATTCCATAATTTTAGTCTTAATTATATTGTTTTACGTAGTAAATATAAATAATTAAACGAATAAAACAAATCTTATGCTGCCATATGGGCATACCGATTTGGAATGAAACTATTAAAACGAATCATGAATAAGATTCATGAATCTTACCAGATCATGCATAATCAATGAAAATTATCGATAATTCTAAAGCTATAAACTAGCTTCGAGGAGCATTTCACGATTAAAGGACATCAGATTCTAGTTCCCAAGTAAAGTAAAGTAAAAAAAAAATAGTGAGTTTCGCCCAAATCATTCAATGCTTCCCATTCAGGCGGTGCATTCATGATCCTTTTCTGTCCACCTATGCAAAAACAAAATCAGATCTCTGAGTGTCGTAATGTTATAAACAAACTAGGAGGTGCCCGTGGCTTCGCCACGATAATTCTTTTAAAAATTTAAAATCAAGAGTATAATAATTATTAAACAGGCCTGTCCAACTTCAGAAGTACTGGGGGCCAAAATATTTCGACAATTGATGCTGAGGGCCAAACACTAAAAGTTTCACTCACATAAATATAACAGGAAAGTACAGCAGACCAAATTGTTGAAATAGGATTCATTACCAGTAGGCTGAAATTAGAATTTAATGTGAGCACTGAGCATTTTCAGACTGCTTCACTAAAGTATGGATGTCCACTTCTATGTTAGTAACTGCCAGTCTAAGTAGGTGTAACAAGGAATCATCAGTGATGCAGTTCCTATATTTATTTTTTATGAGTTTCGTGTTGAAGAAAACACTCTCACATAGGTAAGTGCTTCCAAACAATGAGGAAAGCTGCAAACCAAAATCTCTAAGCTGAGGAAACCAGCCCTCTGGAAGACCTGGTTTGAAGAAAAGGATCAGCCTGCAGATCGCAGAGCTCCAGTTGATACATGGATGACTGATTCTCAATATCCATATTCAAAGGGTCATTAAAAAGCAGCAGTTTACCTTTAATATTTTCAAAGTCAGAAAATCTTTGATTGAATTCTTGAATAATAACTTCAATATTTTCACAAAGCTCAGAAAAATTACCATCTTCAATTTCTTCTGACAGCTCTTGAAAAAAGTTGATTTCAGAAATTTTAAAACCATTAACATGACCACTAGCCCTGATACCCTTTGATTTTTGCCCTGAAGTCTCTGGTTCAACTCATTCAAGTATTGTGTCAGGTCAGTCACAAAAGCAAGCTGCCTTAGAAAGTCTGGATCTTCAACCCGTCGAACAAGATTTTCACTATCTTTGGTACTGTCCTTTAAAAATACTGGAATATCATTCCTCAGCCAGCGTACATTTGCGTGGAGTGATAGATTGGGCTTGCAGCTCATCCAAAAATTCCCGGAATCTGCAGTGAAGTTGTGCCTTATTGCCACCACGTATCTTGTTGGAAAATGTAACCACTATATTCATTGCATCGCTTTGTTTCACTGACTTCCCTCATAACGCCTCTTGGTGAATTATGCAATGGAACATGGGGAAACTTAATCCAGCTTTCCTAATTAGTCCTATCAGTCCTTTCCACCGTTTCATTTACTGCTTTAAATATATCTTCACCCTTCGTTATCCACGTAAAGAACATAATTGAAGAATTTCTTCTTGTGTTGAAAAATCATTGTTGATCATTTGTATGAAAATCAAAAGTTGACTGGTGTCAGTCTGGTCGACACTGTCATCCAAGCATAGTGAAAAGTAGCTGCATTTTCCAACATATCTTTTAATTTCTTTGTTATTTGTCCTCTCATACTCTGTACTCGTCTTGAGATTGTTTGATGAGAGAGGGGAACAAATGCAAATTTTGCAGATAAATTGCTTTCACCAAATGCACTTGCCATAGCAATTGCACATTTCTTAACTAGATCTCCATCACTAAATGCTTTCTTACCTTTTACAAGTTCCAATGATACACTGTAAGAAGCAGTTAATGCAGCTATCTGCGTAGACGACATTTGTGTAAAAATACCTCTGATGATTTAGGTTTTTCTTATAATCTTGTAAAATTGCAGCTCTTGAAGCCCCCTCATATTTCTTCAATTGCTTTTCATATGAAGTAGTGTAGTGTCTCTTAACATTGTACTCTTTACAAGAAGAAATTATTTGCATGCACACAACCCATTGCAACTTGCCATTATTAAGTGCCAGTATGGTACTTTATGAGATTGTGTGGTGGACGAAAAAATGTCTGTCCGTCTGTCTGTACGCACCATAACTCAAATACGCTTTTTCGGATTTTCATGAAACTTGGAAAACACATTTATAATGTCCATGGGAAGAACCCTATTGATATTGAACCAAATCGGTTCACCGGTACCGGAGTAATGCCCAATTTAGTGCCTGTTTTAGAAAGGCGCCATCACTCAAATACGCTGTAGCGGATTTCCATGAAACTTGGTATACCCATTTATGACGTCCATGAGAAGTGCCCTATTGAATTTGAACCTAATCTGTTGACCGGTACCGGAGTAAAACCCAATTTAGTATCTACTTTAAAGGCGCAATAACTCAAATACGCTTTATCGGATATTTATGAAACTTCGTATACGCATTTATAATGTCCATGGGAAGACGTTTATTGATATTGGACCAAATCGGTTGGCCAGTACCGGAATAATGCCCAATTTAGTGTTTTTATGTTAATACATAAGAAGTCGCGATAACTCAAATATGCTTTATTGGATTTTCCTGAAATTTTGTATACCCATTTATAATGTACGTGGAAAGACGTCTACTGATACTGGACCAAATCGGTAGACCGGTACCGGAGTAAAACCCAATTTAGTGTATATTTTAAAGACGCGGTAACTCAAATACGCTTTACCGGATTTTTATGAAACTTGGTATACACATTTATAATGTCCATGGGAAGACATCTATTCATAATGGATAAAATCGGTTGACCTGCTTCGGAGTAATGCTCAATTTAGTGCCTATTTTATGGTAATATACTTATTCGAAAGAATTTATAAAAAAAATAAAAATCAGTTATCTTGACAACATAGCCTATTGTTTTACTGTGATCTTGTAAGGCCTTGGAAATTAAAATACAGGTAGCTATGACAAAAAACATATTGATTTACATGCGCTTATCCAACTAGACCGTTAAAATGACCCAGGTGGCCGAGATGGTAGACCTTTCTTCTTCCGTAAGCCCTGCTTAATGAATAAATCTGGAGCTTAACTTGGAAATCAATTTAAAAAAAAAACATATTCTGCATATCATAATTGCAGTCATAACTGATTAAACCAAAACATACTGGCACTTTGTTACATCAGTTTACCTGATTTTATTATTTGTGACGAAGTAATTCAATTCCCATGCATCTTTATAACTTCTATTTTCCTCTTGTATTTTTCTTTTCTTGCTAATGTTGCTCATGTTTGCTCGTTCTATCTAACAACGCTGTTATCTAACAATTTGCACGAACAAATAAAAAAGAGCGTACACAACCTCGCGTAAGCACATACATTAGAAACAGGCTGGATCTGAACAATCAAAAACAAAAATTTTCCCGATTGGATGCTTCTCGTGATCATAAACTTGAACAAATATTCCACCACAGTCTGTAATATGCAACGCCCTGCGTCAAATTGCGAAATTTCAAACCGGGATTGGTTGTCGTATTTGAAGTATCCGCGGGCCACAAAACTGCGAGAGCGGGCCACATGCGGCCCGAGGGCCGCGGGTTGGACAGGCCTGTTATTAAAGCATTATATTTATTAACACTTGATCGCGAATCATTCATAAACTAAGCCATTAATAATTAATGAAACAGCTAAAATTCCTGCTTTAGAGTACATTCCACGACATGAAAGCGCCCCCTGGAAAACTATATCAGAATCGATTATGCAGTTCCAAAGAACCTGTGAACACATAATACGTATTGTTTCTCAGCTGTTTATTGACATGAATATGAAGTGAATTTTATTTTATCAATTCAGTGTAATTTTCAGAAATTATATGTTTCAAGGAAAGGAATGGTTTGTTTGGATTATTATTATCAGCGATATTTCAAGAGATAAAACCATCAATATTTTACAGCTGTTGCCCCCGGCTTCGCCCGCCAATATTCATTGACTCCAGGATTTTTAAGAAAATTACACTGGTAGATTATTAAAAATGTTTGTGGTTCAGAGCTATGAAAATTGTAAGTAAAAATAAAATTAGAATATTTGTTCATTGAGTTAATTTCACTTAGGCCTTATATAATAAAGAAACGGTTTTCCTTCCTAATTTTGTAGTCTTCATGAAAGTTTAGACTGCGAGAGACGAACATCGCCGAGTATACCCGATGTCTCACGAAGCGGGCGAGCAAGCACGCTATTTAGGGCCGTTGAATTGTATAAGAGTAGATGATTGAACTAGAGCGGGTTAAAAAGTCGAAGATTGATGATGTGAGATATTGCGAAAAATTGATTTCAGCTATGCTCCTTTTTTCAACCGTGCAAGGCAACCTCCAATTAATTTCCCAATTGAATATGGTCTACCAACGCCACCTATTAAGGGTCTACACGGAAACACCAGCTCAAATATTATATTAGATAAGGAGAGAACACTGATGTTATACATCAGTATAACGTTTTCTATCCTAGTTAGGGCTGCTTTCCTAGTTCACACCATGAGATAGAAGAAGAGGTCGTGTTGTAGGAAGTGCGTATAGAGTTGGCTCATGCAAAAATGTGTTATTTTCCACCAAGACTTAGGCCACAAAGAATTATTATAATTCAAGAAAATGGCGAGAAATTAAATTTTCTTCCTGTAATGTGGTCGTACTGGTATTAAATAGCTGAATACGAATGTAGATAACGTAATACTGTATAATAATTGAAATATTAATTTCAGTATACTATGTACTATTTTCAAACAATATTTTCACTTAATGAATTAAAACAGTATTTTTTCAACTAAGAACAATTCGATGGCTTGTGTACAAATTTGAGGTACATAATGTTAAGAGTAAATTTTGAGGCTTCCTATACAAAATGTGAGCAAGTGATTTTTTTTTTAACTTACTATAATTTCTCTAGGGTCAAAATGTGGTAAGTTACTTTTCCTGGGTGCGCATTCGTGATAATTAGGTATTAAATTGTATGTACTAAATACTTAGAATTGGTAGGCCTACTTAACAAATCAGTGCGCTAAACCATTGATTTAATGTGCCTAAGCCTTTCGGTTTCACTGTACCATTATCAGGGCTCCTCAATACAAGATCCCCTGAGGATGGTATAGTGAAAAAATGTGCACAATAACTATTCCTATCTGAAGTTGAGAAGAAGAAAAAAAAATATAGCAATTTATTTTCGATCTTACTATAATACGCTTATTACATGTGACGTAATGGTATCATAGTGATATGCATTTCGATACAGATTTTTTATTGTAACCTTGAGAGTAGCAACTGAAACTGCATATAAACAACCTGAATTCAAAATACAATAAATTCTGTTCGTGTTAATTTTAATACTATACTGAATTGAATTCACTTCGGGTTGTCAAAATATGCTGGTTTCAAAAAAAGCTTCAACTTGAACGGACGCTATGAGCTGCCATCTGTCGGATAAGGCATTAACTACGAGAACAGCTGATTGCGAAGGGCAGATATCTCCCTTTGTTTGAGTGAATCAAAGACCGCAAAACTTAAACATTTAATTATGGTTGAAGAAAAAGAGTCAAATGCAACTTGCCTATAATGATAATTAAGATTCTCGTATGCAAATTATGAAAATAGTTTTGCTCGTTTTGTAGAGACGTTTTTAGTAAAAAAATATTCTTACGGTTGTGTCACTCTTCGTATTGAAACTGTGAAATTAGTGGTAAGCGATTCTGAAAATAAATAAATAAATAACATCAATAATAACATCGATTTACATAGCTACTGCACTAGTAGAAGATTTTATTATTTTAGAGAATCTAACACAAGGAAGTTAATTGACAAAGACCCTTATATAATAAACTCTATATGAACTCACTATATAATAAACTTCCCGTAGAAATGAAGAGTGTTAGAGATAATAAATTCAATAAAGAAAATTAAGGAATATCTACTAAGTAAGGCCTTGTACAGACTAGAAGAACTGTAAAAGTAATTATCACCCAGAGTGTTAAGAATAATTTTTCATGTGGGTAACTTTGCAGGCCTACCTGTATTTTTATGTTCATTTTGCTTCTGTAACTTATATCTATTTATATAAACTACTGCAGTTAGTAATGTATCTTATACTTTGACAATGTCTGATAGCTGTAAAGTTCTATTGACAATAAAAATATTATTATTATTGCTATTATTATTGTTATTATTATTATTAACATAATCATGTCTTAATAAATGTCATTATAGGCTCCTTGCATAATGTACTATACTGATAGAGTTCAACATAATTTAAAACCCTTTATTCACTTATCGTCGGATATAATAAATGTTTAATTTAAAAATGGAAGACATTGCCCTGGGTCTAACCGAAGTTTGAAAAAGATATCGTCATTTTGTCGTCACGATGTTGACATGCGAAGTATTTAAATGCCAGGTGGCATGAGAGGGTGATCATCTTGATATGTCAGAGAGGCAGATTTTATTTTTGTGTGGCGGTGCCCCGGCCTATGGTGGTGTGAACAGTTTCCAAGCCCCGCGGCAGATTACATCCCCCCACACCACGCCGGGTTATTAACAGTTCCTCTTCAATTCCCCCGGGCGAGTTCCCGACTGTACACACGTACACTCCGTTCCACATCTCACATGTCCACACGTCATACATACACCATGCATGCACTCGTTATAAGTTAGCCTGAACATATTCTTACAATTGAAGCAGTGTGGTCCAACCGTTTTCGGGTGAAGAGCCAGATGATACTTTAAAAATTAATTCGCGGTTCGGAATAATATATTGACATTAAAAATTAAATTATTATAATTATTAAAAATGGGAAGAAATATGATACATCAAACTAGATTGTCAGGTCTATTTTACGAACTCATATAGTACAAAGATAACAATCACTCACACTTATGAGAAAATCAAGCTAAATATTGGTTTGCTACAGATTCCATTTCATTTGAGTAGTGGCAAGTTGCAGTGACGATTTCTGTAGATCTTGTGATAACTTGTTTTCTGCTTAGTTTTTAACAATTTCATGGTAGAAAATGTACACTCACACATATGAGAGGTGTATTAGCAAACCCGCAATCTCCATTTTGATAAAAGTTAGCTAAGCTAATTTCTATGGAAAGTTAAATGCATATCGTGGTACATATTTAGTGTAGGCCTATGTGTTACAAGTCTTAGTTACTCCCTTATGTGGGAAGTCGGATAGGCAACACTTACACTAAATATGTAGCAAGAAATGCATTAGACTTTCATTAGAAGGTAGCATCGCTATCTGTTCTTAAAATGGAGATTGCCGGGTTTGCTAATAGACCCCACATATACGTCCTTACCAAACATGGATTGTATTTTCAAAGAACAATTTAGCAAGTTTGGATACTGCTCCTTGTTAACTAATCTCCAATACTCGATGTGCTGGCAATTTCTCATTGATATAAGAAAATCGTCACCATGTAGGTCACATAGCTCCATTCCGTAATTTGAAAATTTTGTTTGTAATTATAGGTTTCATATTTTGCAGTTTCTTGTAGAAATACGAGGTATGGTAATATGTATATTATTATATCGCAGGTTTTTGGAGAGGGAAGTATGAAAGTGATATTGAATTTCTTTTTAATTTCATTCCCGAAACGGTTGTATGGTAACATGAGAGTGAGAAATAAAATATTCCGCAAAGACAATAGGCCTACAATTTTATGTTCCGGAATTTATGTTTCTTCTTATTTCAACGTCTATCAGGCTTGGTGTGTAGAAGCGATGGAATGCAAAATTCTACCTCCTCTAGAGCCATAAAAAGCTATATCAAGCGTTTTCTGAGCGAATAGTTTGAATGTGATAAGTCGTTCTTCTTCACTTCAAATTCTAAGGACCTATAATTTGAAAATCGAAAATCCTTCAGAAGTTAATTTCCAATTACCAAATACAAAACACGGCTAGTAAAATATAAAGTATAAGTTATATAAGCTATAAGTTTTTGTTCCTATTAAATTCATTTTGTGCACAAATTTTAACTCAAACTCAATACAATAATTTATTTCTATGAAATTGCCAGGAAGGAAAGTTTTCTAGTGTGAAGTAGCAATAAAAGTAGGGGAAAGAAGTAACATGTCCAGAAGATACTTAGCCAAGTATAAAGTTTAGTTTTTATGGGTTTTCGCTTCTGTGCTATACTTTCACATCTGTATCTGGTACCCTATGATCCCCAGGTGGGGAGGTGGAGGTTTCATTACCTATACTAATTTTGAGAAAGGGTAGAGGGACAGGTGGTAAGCCCATCGCCTCGCAACCCCCCCCCCCTCTGGAAACTAAGTATTTCTTGGACGTGAAAGGGCCGAGAAATTTTGTCCAGAGGCTCTAACTTAGGCTTGGAGTTCTTTTACGTGCCGTAAATCTACGACACGGGACCCCCAGCTTAAAGTCCCTCCCGGAGGACTCCGTGCCCAGGATTTTTACGTCCTGAAAAATCCATCCACCGCGGCCGGGTTTGATCCCGCGCCCTGCGGATCTAGAGGCGGGCACGCTACCTCTAGACCACCTCTTTCACATACGCACACACAAATGTAGGCTACATGTTCTCGAAACATATTAAAACACGAAGCCACCGGACTTTCACCGTCCATAGGGCGCGGCCTTCTCTGGCCATAGAGCGTATGATCACCGCAACTCTATTTCACGCCGATGATTCATGCAAAAGAATACCCAAATGAGAAGAATTTCCGTACCTAGATCATCAATGTTAAAATTAAATGTTCAAAATGCTGTCCTCTCTTATTTATACATAACTGTTATATGGACGGAACGTCGAACTTTCAAGTTCCTTCAACAATGACGTTTGAAAATCCCGAACTTCCTAAAATAAAGGGCTAAACGTCGTTGTGTGCAGGAAAATCCGGAATGAACTCTGGACTTCAGCAATAGTAACCACTGGACCACCACCGAGGTATTTGGATTACTATTATTATTCAGGAGATGAGGGCGTGGTGACCTTTGAAAACCCGGTCACATGATTTCCGCTTCCTGACCTACTATCGATAGATCGCCTCTCTCGGAAATTAGCCCCTTCGTTATGAACGTTGAATTTTTCAATCTGTTAATTTCCTCTCATTCTTATTGGTGAAGCTTATAAAGTACACTCCTCGAGTTGTCTAGCTAAGCTCGACCTAAGCTCGGTCTGTCTCCTCTACTGGAATTGTATTTTGCCTTAATAACTTAAATTTTATTCTTAATTAATAATGAAATGACTTTATTAGGCAAGGCTCGTTATTAAGCCCATATTAAACAGTTTGACCATTGTGACAAATAGACCTATATAGAAACTGATGACAAAGTAATCGTTTCTTAAGTCCAGAAACTTGAAGCCAATAACAACTTTAATTATTATCATTGAATGATAATAAGGCTGATCAGCCTTATGTAGGATTGCCATATTTCAGGATTGAGGAGAAGGAATTTCAGCATCAACAATGATATGTGAATTCTCGTACCAGAAGATTGTCACCTGTTTCAAAAGTTGACTTCTGTCATTTTATATATATTTTTTACTTTGTCTACACGTGCAATAAATAGAGGAGGTTGTGAGTTCGACCCTGAAATTTGATGTCGCGTTTTCAGCATTAATGTACAGGTAAGGGGGGGAAGGGGAAAAAAGCGGACTGACTAAAATATCTAAGTTGCCGATTTGAGCCTCTGCGCATGCCTAGCGGCATTCACAGGATAGCAGGGAATGTATTAAAATTTGTTCTAGTGAAGACTGTTGACTTATTTCACGTAATTTGCATTGCTTGTGAAAACAAACGTTTCTGTTACATCTCTTACATTTATTTACGTATCACAAGGCTCTGAAATCAGCTACAAGAGTCGGTCCGCTTTTTTCCCCCTACCTGCACATTTTAAAGTCACCAAGAAATATACTACGGGCCTAGTCATTGACGAAACTATTTTTTTTTTCAGTCCGATGTGGTTTTACGTATTGTGTGAGAAAAAGTTTAGCCCCGCAAAATAAAGGATTATATTATTTATGCTCTACGTTTTCTTTATATTTTCAATCTTTCATTTGACCAATAAATAATGAAACATAGGACAATATGATTATAATAATTGGTCATAGTAAACACCCCGACGTTTCTCAAGTGCTAACATACAATCACTTACTTAATTTTAGTCGGCGGGGAAATGTTTTAGACAGTGGGATGAGTTGGTTTCGATCTAGAACAGGCCTGAATAAGGGAGTATCTCTGTCTCACTTTTACGTAGATAAGAGTCATGTGCTAGAGTGAGACAGACGTACCGGTACTTGTTTACTTCAGAGCCGGTTCTAGGGCGGACAGTATCTACCCATTGCACTCTCTAAAATATTTGCGCGCCGCCTATATAAATAGAGATTGCAAAATTCGCTGGTTAATATTTGGTTAAATTCTTGAATAAAAATGTTATATATTTTTGAGTAAAAAACGATATTTTTAGTAAAGTTGTATACTATAGGTTATTTAAATACATCATTTAAAAAGGTTTAATTTTATATTAACTTTCTAATTTCGTAAACTTTCATTAATGTACAGCGAAATAAGGTAAATCTGTAATCTTTTTGTTGTTGTCGAATTTGCAAAAGCTGAAACGAAAATAAAATGTTCCTAGTATTTAAAAACTCTATTCAGAGTTAATTTAAAAACAATTAAACTAAATTATAATTACGGAAGAAAATACTGTAATAAAATCCGCGAATAGAGGTAAAACTCATGCTGGGAGTAAAAGTAAGCAAATGGATGTATGCACAATAAAGAAATTCGCGAGTTAGTCTATAGCAGGAGTGGCCACAACGAGGCTCGCGAGCCGCATACGGCTCTGGAGCCAATCTCATGTGACTCTTGAAACCAAACTAAGAGTAAACATGATACAGATTTTAAAAAGTTTATAGTTAATGTAATTTAATGAAAACATATTACGAGGAAGTGTAAAACATATCTGATTTAGCGCAGAGTGTAGGCCTATTTAGTTTCCAGAGTAAATGAAGAATCTTTCGGAAAGACCTTGAGACTAAAACATTAGCTCGTTGAAAATGTTTGAAGAAAATTACTAAAAGCCTTCCCGACATTTAGGTGGAAACAGAAGATTATTTATGTAAAATGCCTTGCAATCAATGACAGATTTAATTATTTGAGATCACTTAAAACCTATTTTCATTCCTGGAAAATCCTTTTGATGTTGATGTTGTGGGCGATGGCTGTCCTGTTTCATTACCAATTACAAAAGATATAGTTGGAGTAGCGTTGGAGCTACCAGAACAGCAAAAGAGCGAAGGACTAAAAGGACTTAAACGAGGTGGTGTTTCGGCCATAGAATTTTGGAAGAAAGTTCCTGAAGAAAAATACCTACTATCAAAAGAGTTAAGAGACTTATTTCGTTATTTGGGACTACTTATGTTTGTGAATCTCTGTACTGAACGCTTAAGTTCATTAAATCTAATTATTGATCTGAACTAATTGATGAACATTTAAGTGAACTCGTGCAAACTGCGCTTACCAATTATCAGCCATATTTAAAACAATTAACAGCAAAAATGATCACTCGAAAAAGCACTTCTGAAAAGTAAACTCTTATTTCTTTTTGTGTAACTGAACGATAAAGTTTATCAGTCTTACTAATAATCCAGTTGTAATATTTATACCAGGAATATACACAGCTGAGGAGGAAAAATGTACTAATAATCCTTGCATAAGGCTGAATGTGTGCAACGCTTTACACAGCCTGGCCCCCTTGTATAAACTTGACGTAAATAATCAAGATGGCCGATATCCGTAACAGCCGGTCGTTTCGTAGATGTCTGAGATTGAATTTTGAGGCTATGCATATTCTGAGCTGCTTTTGCGGAATTATAAACATTGTTCCTTGTTTGCGGGACATATTTCCATACTTGTACCCATGATTACAGCTTTCTGAAAACTGGAACTAGAATTACTCTCGGCAGACTCGGCATCGCTGTTTGCCCGCTGCTCCGACAGATGGCTTTCAGTAGTCCTTCATAGACAGAGTCTAGTAACGTCATGAAAAGCGTGACGTGTTTGATGACGTTCACGTACAAACCCGGTGTAACCCTCGGCAGTTACACTGCGTTTATTGGTGATACGGCTTATGTATAACTTGCGCGGAGAACAACCAAGCAACCGTTCAACGCAGATATAAGCAGCTTTTATTAGTAAGGCTGTAAGTGTATAGTAAAATCAACGAGGTTCGCTTCGAACAGCTTCATAAATTTGCGGCTCCCAAAGTTAAGGTTAGTGGCCACCCCTGGTCTAGAGTAGGTATGGTTTATTTCTTATTTCGCATGTTCTGTCTTCTCAAATGGAATAGCTTTTCAATACTATATTATGTAGAAATTATATCAAAATTTACTTTATTTCATCTTACCAGGTAGCTTTACATCATGAGAGCACATGTCATACTTAACGTTTCTCGGAATGTTTTTTCTATGTAAAAAATACGTTGTGCCATAAAATAAATCTAGAAGAACTGTTTCAATTTGTGTTATAGGGTTTCTTTTTCATTCAGTCCCTCGGGGATTCCAATGAACCTCTGAGGCCCTGTTCTTCTCGCTCTCGCTTCCGTGCGTCAGCTTCCGTCTGTCACTCTTGAAGAATAAATATTACACATATGCTCTTCGTTTATAATAAATAAAACTGATTGTGAGTCAATTCCAAGTAGAATTTAAATAGAGATAGCTGGCATTCCAGATCGTGTAGACGTTCAAGAATTATAATATATATGTCCGAAGCTTGCTATAGATATTCACAAAATCATTTGTACCTAAGCGTTAGGAATCTATATACAGAAAGTCAATATAGTACAGTATGTGTCACGCACGAGTTGGCTGGTCGTGCGGAGATCTGGCGGCTGCAGCCACTATTCTTACTCCCGGGCGATCGGGTGAAATATCTACGCAAATGAAAATTAATTGTAATGATTGCGGTTCTCACAATTACAATGAGAATAAAATCAGGTAAACTGATATAACAAAGTGCCAGTATGTTTTTGTTGAATCAGTTATAATTTCAATTATGGTATGCAGAAAATAAGTTTTTCTAATCAGATTAAAATCGACCAGCGTCAGCAGAACTACAGATTTGTGATACCTTGACAATCGCGCACTCACATAAAAATAAAAAATAAAATTTAAAAAAATCCATGTCAAATCGGCCGGCTCCGGGGACCTCCAGAATACGAGTCCAACGCGTTACCATTTGGCCAACTCAGTCAGTTTGATGGTGTCATTTGATAAGCATAAGTGAAAGAATAGTGTTAACTGTCATTAATTATAGCCTACCGGTAGACAAAAAGTAAAAAACATGTGACCTTTAATTAGTCGTTACTCTGGTACCGGTCAACCGATTAGGTCCAAAATTAATAGGCTTCTTGCCATGGACGTTATAAATGCATATACCAAGGTTCATAAAAATCCGATAAAGCATATTTGAGTTATGGGGCCTTTTGTTATATAATACCATAAAATGCACTAAATTAGGCATTATTCTGGTACCGGTCAACCAATTTGGTCCAATATCAACAGACGTCTTCCCATGGACATTATAAATGTGTATACGAAGTTTCATGAAAATCCGATAAAGCGTATTTGAGCTATAGCGCTTTTAAATAAAAACACTAGATTGGTTTTGACGCCGGTACCGGTGAACCGATTTGGTTCAATAACAATAGGGTTCTTCCCATGGACATTATAAATGCGTATACCAAGTTTCATGAAAATCCCACACACAATCTCATAAAGTACCATACTTGCACTTAATAAGCACGTGCCTCACCACAAAAGATATTGGAAATGTCCTCCTCTTGCATCCACACAACACTGACACCTTTTTATGAAATTTTCTTTTACGCGCATTAATTCAGTTTCCGATACAGTTAATTTCTCTTCTTATGTCTGTTAAGTTCTTCTAGAAGAAATGTGAAATCTCCACGGATGAGTGACTGTCACCATTTAGGCCTACTTCTGTATAGCCCATAATTCTGCCACTGTCTGTGTGTCTGTTACATATTGTGTTTGTCACACAAAACAGCTGCACATAATTTAATGAAAGTTGGTATTTTGAAATTACACACTTTTCGGAAGAATTAATTATTTTTATATCGGTCAATTGAGGGGAGGGGATAAGAGGAAAAACTTAAAAATAAGAGGACAAATGAGATAAAGGTTTACATTGTTAACATTTCATACTCAGCGGAGAGAGACACATCTGGTGACCGGCTGGCCGCCCTGTCACGAACATTTATGAAAAAAACTAACTGAACGCTTCGGTATAAAGCCTACTCTGTAATATGGCATACCCATTAACCCTTTCAGAGCTGAAGCAATCTTCAAATGAAATCGTTAGTGGGACATATACCCTTAGCAAATAGGGATGGCGTGTGGGGCCAGGTAGGTTCCTTCACCCGCAAGCATCCTCACATTTACAAGCGCAGGGGATTAGGACCGATCGTAATTTCCGCCCCATGAGTCACCTAGTGTACTTCAATCAATCACTCTTAGATTTTTTAATGTGTCATTGTATCTTAAAATGTCTTTGTATCAATTCTACACAAAATTACAAGAAAAATGACACCAAACAATGTATAATTAAATTTTACTTTAATAGGAACATAGGACTTCAAAGCAGTTTTCTCGTAACTTTTATTTATGTATTTGTTAGAAATGTTCCTATTAAAGTAAATTATACATTGTTTGGTGTCACTTTTGTTGCAATTATGTGTAGAATTGATATAATATATCAAACATTTTAAGATAAAATTACATATTTAAAAAATCTAAGGTCGATTGAATGAAGTAGACAAGGTGACTCATGGGGCAGAAATTACGGTCGGTCCTAATCCCCTGCGCTTGTAAATGTGAGGGTGCTTGCGGGTGAAGGAACCCACCTGGCCCCACGCGGCATCCCTGTTTGCTAAGCGTATAAGTATGAAATCGATTAGGAAAATTTTAGAAAATTAGATAGTTTCTATGAATGGCAATTCAAACATGTGGATAAAATTCCCCACATTTTAAATAAAGCATTATGCTAAACTGAAATCTCGGCCCTTATACAATATTCTGAGATAACAGGAATATGCGTCAGTAGGAGTGAAAATATCTGTATCACAATTCATAATATAAGTAATTTATTTGATATCGATTAGGCAAATTTTCATAAATCCATCTGTTAGCGTATATCGCGAAACCCTGAAATTGTACACAAGTTGTCCATTAGATAACTCGACTTATGCATTACAAGCACCGGAGTGATGATCTCGTCATTTGAATAATCGAACTGACTAATAGCCTGTCTCTTTGTTAATGTGTCCACTTCCCTTCCAGTTGAACCATGCATCTCAATTCTGCTACTGTAAAGCCAAGGAGCCATACTTTCATTGCGAGGAAAAGTTTTGCAATTATTCGTCCTGAGACTACGCTGTAATGCTGTCACTTAACCACAGACCCGGAAATGTTGAGACTAGATATTTTTAATTTCAGTATTTAAAATTGCTTTTTTTAATTGAACGAAAGTATGTTGCCTTCAGTTCTCGATGTTGTAGTCTTACTCATGAATTTGCGTGGTATTTATTAATTAGGATTTAAAATGTATTATGTTATTTATTATTTAACCTATGAGGGCCGTCCACAATGTAAGCTTCCCTAGAGCCGTTTACACAAACAAAATACAATTTCATGGATATATTTATTGTAACAGATACAGAAAGTGTTCAGTATTTTTAACATATTCGCCATCGGAATTGAGACATTTGTCATAACATGGGACCAGCTTTTGAATACATTTGCCATAGAAGTCTGCCGCCTGGGATTTGAGCCCATACATTAGAACAACCTCATCGGGGATTGAACCCACGCCTCAGCCACTACGCTACGGTGTACCCCCAACGGTTAGCAGTAGTGATGTAAATATCGGCATGGAAGATACCTGTGGTTACCACAAACTATTGATATGGCCATCACCATGAAGCGGTGCAATATTTTGAATTGACTATAGACTTTTATTCTTTCCGGGTATAAATGATATGTTCGTGTAAATTTCAGCTCTATCTGTTTAGCAGTTTTTGCGACAGATCGGAACAGATGGGATCCATTACTTTTTATGTAAATACATGATAAATACTTCAGTACAGAAATAGCAAATAAAATAAATAATGGTAACATAAGTTGCCAGCACGTATCTAGTCCAATATCTGTACACAATCAGTACCACATATTTTCGGATTGGAAAGGTTCTATCGTATTCTTTTTCATAAAAGAGAGTGTATGGGAAGAGGTTTTCTTAATGGGGCAAGGACAGAATGCTGTGTATTTTACGTTAACGTATAATCATTATGTTAATAAGTGTAGATTAAAATAAAGAAGTGCGTGTTTTTATACAATGCAGAAACTTAAATCTTCTCCTTTCTGTCCAGAAATCTAAAAATAAAAATTTATAAGACAGTAAATTATACTGTCGGTTGTATTATATGGATGTGAGACTTAGTCCTTTACTCCTCGGGAAGAACATACATGAGAGTGTTCGAAAACAGGGTGCTTAGGAAAATATTCAGACCTAAGAGAAATGAAAAAGGGGACTGGAGAAAACTGCATAATGACGAACTTCATAACCTGTATTCTACACCGAATATAATAAGGGTAATTAAATCACGGAGGATGAAATGGGCTGGACATGTTGCATGGGAGAGGAAAGACATATCTCAAAAGTATTGAATTGACTGGGAGACCCGCAGGGAAAATATTACTTGGAAGGCCTAAATGTGGAAGGGAGAACAATATTAGAATAGGTATTAGAATAGGTTTAAGGGAAGTAGGATTTGCGAGGGCGGGCTCATGTAAGCGTGGAAATGAACCCCCAGGTTCCTTTTGCTTGCTTAGGAATTGTCTATTGTCATTCAGTGAGTAAGTAATGCAATAATGGAAAAACTTCAGGAGTTATAATAAAGTATTCACTATCGGTACTTCATATTATGATGTGCTTCGGTGGTCAACCAATGACCGATCAATGACGCAGCTTATTATACCCATTTTTTGCATCTAGTTTGGTTTATAATACATTCAATTTATGTTAAACCTACTAGGAAACTTGCTTTTATTTCCAGTTTAAATAACCATCTATCGCACTATCTCTATATATAGAAAGGCTGATGACGTCATCAAATTCAACGTGAAGAATAGACACAGAGTCAGTCTCATCGGACGTGTTGTAGAACGGATTTCTTTGTTAGGAGAAATAATTATTTCCTCGCTGAAGTTTCACTGGGAGGCTTTAAATTGAAGTGGTTACTTTTAAAAGCAGGAAGACTTAAAGCTTATTCCTGGAAGTTTGACTTGGATAAACCCCTTCCTATCCCGATAAACCTATATTCCATAGAAATCATGTCTCCAACGGTTCTAATTCATTATTACTTCTAACGAAACTAATCTCAGCGTGATAAAAATATATTAAATCCCCAAGTATTGTTAGAATCGTGATTTTTAGGGTAGCCAGAGGTACGTTTTATATAGCTGTAAAATGCTATTCATTTCCATAAATTATTGTGCTTTTTATTCTGTTTTCCAGTATATTTTAAATAAGCCACAGTTATTGTTTTATTTATAAGTTTGGGTTTTACCTTAGCCCGCTAGTATGCTCTTAAGAGCGTAATAGGGGGCTATGGTTTTACCTAACAGTTAGTATCAACCAATAGTAGTTCGATAGCATTTTATTATTATGACACAACAACAAAAATACAACAAACATAAAAACAACAAAAATAAAAATAAAAATGTTTTCTAAAATAAAAGTACTTATGTGACACAACAACAAAAATACAACAAACATAAAAACAACAAAAATAAAAATAAAAATGTTTTCTAAAATAAAAGTACTTATGTGACACAACAACAAAAATACAACAAACATAAAAACAACAAAAATAAAAATAAAAATGTTTTCTAAAATAAAAGTACTTATGTTTTGGCGAAAAAGTATGATTTCCATTGTAGTTTCATTTACAAAAATTACCTGAAATATTTAAAAATTGTAATAAGTTATTTAATAGTCTATAGTCAATCTTTGAAATTTTATAAAATATTTAATATAGGCATACTTGACAATTCTGGAACGTATGCTTTATTATATTTAATAATATTCATATCATGATAATATTACAAAAATTTCTCCCTCAAATCTTTGCTGCTTAATTTTTTTCTAAAATAAAAGTAATTAACCTAAGTTTTGGTGAAAGTTGCATGATTGCTCACATAATTTCATTTACAAAAAATTGCTTTAAAAATGTAATAGGCTAATATGTGTAATGAGCCTACCTAATATATATGATCTTTAATTTTTTTAGAAAATATTTAATATATATTTAATATATTTTGTAATTTTGAAACGTATGCTAAATTATATTATGTTTATATTATGTTCTTAGGCCTACTATAAAAAATTCTCCCTCAACAAATTGACGCTCCTTCTAGGTTTTCCGCCGTGGGCAAATGCCCACTCTGCCGTTTACAATTCTGGGCCTATGTCTTGGTCTATGAAGTGTAGAGGTATAGAACAGAATTAAGCATTATGCACTACGCTTTAGTACGCTTTTAAAAATGTATCTTCCTGAGTGTCTGGTAAATGAGAATGATAAGATATCATGCATAGGAGTAGATTTCTGTAAAGCTTTTATTGCGTATTAGTGCTTCAAGTGAGTGACATTAAAATTGAATTCATAAATTCATAACATAATTACTATACTTACAGGAAGCTTAACCCTCAATTCAACTGTAACAACTGTTTACTCTGGTACTAGAGGTAAAATATATAATTCTTATTGCATTCGGCCCTCAAATTTCATTTTGAGTTTTTATCAAGATGCATTTCAGAAAAATAGTCTTTATGATACGTGTCACTGTCTAAAATTTCGTCCCAGACGTTTTAGAGCTGACCAAAACGCGAAGAAATCATAATATGATCAGTTGTAGTAATAGTAATAATGGTAATAATAGTAATAATAATTGTTGTAAGTCAGGAAAATTCTCGGGAATGTTGACTAATCTTTGCTTCCTAACAATTTTATTTAGAAATTTCTACCTTAAATCGTTATTATCAATTAGGATTCTGAATTATGTTAATGAAGCTTAATAGGCTTATGTCATAAACCAATTTTATTTAATCTTTTCGCTTCCAGTTTTGCACACAGGCATCATGATTTTTTGTACGATTTCTTAAGTGTAAAGGAAATAAAATATTATTTAAAAAATTATTTTACTAAAAATTGTAATAAGTTATGTAATAGTCAATCTTTGAAGTTTTGCAAAATGTTTAATATAAGCATACTGACAATTCTGGAACGTATGCTAAATTGTATTTAATAATATTCATATAATGATAATATTGTAAAAATTTCTCCCTCAAATCTTTGCCACCCAATTTTTTCTAAAATAAAAATATTTAACCTACGTTTTGGTGAAAGTTGCATGATTGCTTTCGTAATTTCATTTACAAAAAAAATATTTAAAACTGTAATAATATTTGTAATGAGCCTATGTAATATATGATCTTTAATTTTTAGAAAATATATAATATATTTGGTAATTTTGAAACGTTTGCTAAATTATATTAAGCTCATATTATGTTCTTAGGCCTACTATTAAAACTTCTCCCTCAAAAAATTTACATAACTTTTCTAAAAAAAGTTTCTAATTTTATTTTCACTTAGATTTCCTTCATCTGAACTACGATACTTTAGGAATACTTTTAACTTACTTTTTGAACTATTCGTCATTTCCAACTCCACCACAAACTCAACAAGACATTTTTCAATTAATCAGCCACTTTTATAATACTTCACTTTTCGGAATCTTGCTGGAGCAATTACTGTGAATAAACTGCAAGTGTAAGCTTCCTGAGAATCCCTTTAATTTTATTACAAACAAACCGGGGATTTCGGTACACTTGAAGATTTCTTTTACCGGGACAATGGGGTACAAAATGGCAAAATTACAAAATTCAATGCTATATTTATCGTACAAAATAATATAGTGGCTACAATGAGCAAATTAAAAAATATAGGCATACATTTAAAAAGTAATTTTCAATATAACAATAATAATTAGATTAATTATTATAATTACTCTTGCTATTTTATCGAATTTCACTTGAAAAGCAGTTTTAGCAATTTCTAGTTTTTAACGTCATATTTAGCAATTTTGAGGTTTTATAAGATAGGACTATGTGACTGCCTTGACAATGAAACGCATACTTATGTTAAAATACCACAGTTGTTTAGCAAGGAACAAAAGAGTTAGCAACCTAAGAATCCGGGTCCTAAGTTATAAGACAGACTTGACAAGATGCGACAAGTAAGACATATCACTTGAATTTACCTTCAGTGACATGTGGTGCTGCTTCCTGAGGATGCTTAATTACTAGGAGAAGCGTGCCAATCCTCTTAGAAGTGAGGACTCATAATCTACTTCCAGTAAGCAGCTTTCAGCTGTTTACTGGCTGAATCGCGGCTAGTGCAAGTGCTTACAGCTATTTACACCAACGTAGGAAGAAGTACAACAAGCAAGCTAAAATTAGAAGAATCATATTATCAAGCACATAATTTTTATCGCTTACCTGCATTTTAAAAGATGACGTGTGAAAATATTTTAAACTATACTGTTATATGTACAATTTCTGGTATTGGCTTTCAAGTTTTATCTTCTTATCTTATTTCATCTCTATTTTTACTTTTATTTCTTTATCTTCTTTATTTCTCTTTCTCTCTTATTGTCTTTAGGCCTACTCCTTACTTTTACATAGGTAGTTAAATTAACTTTTCTTTTATATTAAAATATTTTGTTATTGTAACTATGTTATATATTGGAATGGTAGAGTCAGACTGAAAAATTCAATGCCATAGCCGGGATTTGAACAAGGATTTTCGGCTCTCTGTGCCGCCGCCTTACCATTGAGCTACCATGGCAGTATGCCGGTAGAATATTAAATTTAATGTTCATTCTTGATTAAATAAATAAAGTTGTTCGCGAAGTTAGTGACTTTCTCTATGTTCGATGAATGCACGTTAGAAATTAATGTTAGACGAAGAACCAAAAGTTTTATAATTTAAAATTAAATGTCTCTTGCAAACATGAACAACTTATTTTCTTTAAAACTTAATTTTAAACATGGTTTGTGTTTAGTAATTTTTAATAATTCCTGGGAAAAGTTCAAAATACTGCGTGCAAGTCTCGTACAGAGTAGAAATAAGAGGATACTTCATAAAAATAAAACTCTAGAAATTGGAGTCAATGCATGAAGTATTCAAGAGATTTCATAATTAAATTTTGACTACACTATTTTATTAGACAATTTTACTGACCGGACTCTTTATTGCAGTTATATTGCATCACCTGCACTTACACCTCGAGTGAGACAGCTGCGAGCCTCGTATAGTCGTAGAAACTTGTAGGCTACATCGTGAGGGTGGAAAAAAAGGAAAAAAGGGTCAGAACAAGTTCCTCACTTAAATAAAACCAGGTAATATGATGTAACGAAGTGCCAGAATCCTTTTGTTTCATCAGTGATAAACTGATATGCGAATATGCAAATACAGGTATAAGTGATATGCAGAAAGTAAGTAATTTTTTAATCGATTTCAAAGTTAGGCTCCTTATCGATTCATTATGCAGGGGTTACGGAAGAACAAATGTCAAGCTTGATAAGCATATGTGAAGGAATATGTGGGTAGTGTTATTTGTCAAAGTTAATTGTATTGCAACTTCCAAAGCTGTATATGAACACTGTAAAACGATATGTTGTCATGAGACCTGATTTGCATTTGATAAATTCTTTCTAATTTATTACCATAAAATGGGCACTAAATTGGGTATTGCTCCGGCACCGGTCAACCAATTTGGGCTAAGGTCAATAGGACGTTATAATTGCGTAGGCCTATACCAAGCTTCACAATAATCTGATAAAGCGTATTTGAGTTATCGCGCGTAGACACCGGAGAGACAGACAGACGGACAAACCTCCACCACATATTCTCAGAAAGTACCATTCTGGCACTTAATAAGGAATATTAAACAGTTTTGTTGGTTTCGTATTTTAACGATCGCCAGCTTCTCTTGTCGAATAGCCACCGTTTTCTTGAATGTCTAAGAAGTAAAACTTGACAGATTCGCAGGTATCTGTAGTAAGTCAATTGGCTGAATATAAGTGATATTGACTCCAAATCCTCCAAGCGTAAATAACATCATCCTTAGGGAATTAAGGTACTTACTATAGTACCACTGAGTTCGATAAATAAAATAAACGAAATGGATACTTGATACCAGCAACTCAACAATCTTTATTTAATGCCTAGGCTTTGGACATTCTTCTACAATCATCAGGGCATCTTCTTATATTGCGTAGATGTATTAAATACATTTTAACAAAACTTTTTAAACCTTTTAAATTTTATCACATTGACACGAACACAAGAGCGTGCCGTTTTAATCTAATTATTAATACATCTAAGCCACCATAAGAAGATGCCCAAAAGATGACTGAAGAATGTCGAAAGGCCTACACATAAAATATTGTTGACTTTCTGGTATGAATTATTTATTTTATTTATTTAATCCTTACAGAATTTAGTTGTGATATGTTGGCATTTAATTGCATTCGAAGAATCCGTATAATGAAATTTTGACATAGTGGGAATAAAACCATTATGCAAACAGAACACGTATTCTGGGTGTCAGTTTTTCAGCTGCTCTGTTTCATATTCATATTCATATTTGAATTGTTTTAAAGAAAACGTACAAAAAACCCCAAAACCAGTCCATTTAAAATTAACTTTCCCTCTCATTACCTCACTTTGTTGTAGCATGTAGAATAGGTAGGCTACATATAAAAGTAATTGGTTTGTACACTCCATGTACCGTACCCAATGCACTTTACTCACCTGATGCATGTTTTCGTCCATTTCCCAGGTAACTTCATTACAGATCGATTTATTAGGTAGGATACAATTTCGATAGGTGACGCAGGTTTCCTGTCAGTTTTTTTTTCTCTGCGACTGTATTAATTACTTTTCCATTTATTAGTTGTTATTTGTAGTAAGATTGGGAAACTAGCCGGGATAGTGGGACGCTGATGCAAGTTGTCATAGCAACAGCTCTCGGGATAATGATAGCAATAGTGACATCATTATGTGGATGTAACTTCTGTTGCAAAGAGAACTGTGTATGTTACCAGTTGTTTACCTGGAAATCAATCATCAGTTAGCGAACTTGCATAACATGAAATGGTATTGGAGAGAGCCTTCGGTACTCATTATGAGGGTGATACAGATCTATAGACTAAACAGAGTATGTTGTAGCAATGGCATCACATTCCACAAGGAGATAATCAAACAGATAGTCGGGTAGAGAGGATGATTGTTTCATAGATAGGTACATGGATGAATGGACGGATGTAAAGGTAGATGGATAAACAGAAGGACGGATGATTATGTCGAAAAATAGAAGAATAAGTTAACGCAACTTTGGGTTAGCTCTCGATTTACTCCTAGCGCACCTAAAGAAGTTTCAATTCAAAAGTAAACAAATTATTTATATAAACATATGTAACGGGTAGAGCTAAAAAACAGGATACACCTATACCTGAGACGAGTTAAGAAGGAAACCTGAAGTAAACAAAAACCAGTATGTCTGTCTCACTCTTAAGTAATACGAGTAATGTGCTAGAGTGAGATAGATGTACTGGCTTTTGTGCACTTTACCCTCTCAGTTTTGGTAAAGCAAGAATTATAAACAAAATTTCCTTCACGTCAGGCTTTGTCAAGGGTAAATCAGTTACAGCGAATTTAAATAACCCCCATGTTAAAAATAACCGAAACTGTTACTTTAATTTAAAACGGCAATATTGAAGTGATTTATTAGCCTATTTTCAGACACGAGAGTATTTTGAATGGTGTCTTAAAAGTGGAACGAGAGGTGCGTGCGCACCCCCACAATCTGGTATATGAACAAGTTTTTATTCATAAAAAGAAATAAGACCGAAGTTTTCAAGCACGCGAAGCAATATGTGGAATTAAAAGTTACTGAACATTGAAGGCTGTTACAAATAAAATTTCCCCTCTTTCTTGCTCTGAAATTGAAAGTATACCAAAGCAAATCTAATGGATGCGGTACTATTTCTTTTAATTCATTCACGTCACGAGTATACATTATTTTATTTTCCACCTACTCTACCTATTTCTGCTTAATACTACTTTCTGTTCTCTGTTTAAGTTACTTCTTGGTATTTTCTTTATACCTTACTAAGTTTTGTTTGTCTTTCTGTTTATCGATTTTAGTTCATTATATAGGCTGTGTATTATTTTTTCTTATTCACTCCATATTTTGTCTTACTTTACATTTTCTTTTAACCCTGCACCATATGGGCCTGGAAGGCACAGAACTGTAATTAAATGTTATTTATTGTCTTATTTTTCAGTCCAGAAACCTATTCATAACATCTCAAAAAATTTGAATGACAGATTAAAATATAAACTTTATAGTTTTCCTTGATTAACATTATTATTATTATTATTATTATTATTATTATTTTATTATTATTATCATCATCATCATCATTATCATTAGCATTTTCTAACGGCCACTTCTCTAATGCACGGCGTGGGCCACCAACCGTATCTCCAAAGAATTCGTCCAAGAGAAGAGTTTTCCTCATACCATTGACTAAAATGTAAATAATACCACATATTGAAATAGTTATTTTTGTACATTTACAAGCTTCAGTTTTGCTGCTAGAAAGATGAAAATTAAGATTTTAATGATCTTATTGCCTTGAATTTCCGCTTTGCAGTGCAGTTCTTCAGTAATAAGCCCCCGTTTCAAAAAGTCAACATAATTATTTTTTTTTTAACGCTATTATCGTTTAAAGTATGAAATACTGAATATATTCGAACAACGAATCTTTAGAAAAATTTTTAGTTGTTGAAGATGGCTGCATATGCGGTTGAAAGCACTCTAACATAGTAATTCACAGTATAGTCCGTCCGCTCTAAGAACCAAACCTATAGCCCCAATATACATCTGAAATAATTAGTGATGATGCCATATAAATACAATAAAATTAGATTGTAGTTACTATTCCTTGGTGAATGATGGGTCTCTTTAACCATATTCGCTAATATTTTCTGGCTGGAAGAAGCATTTCAGCACAAGGTGTGCTATCTTCAGTTCCTGGTAAGGAGACCGTTCATGTTGGCCATGTATGTTAATTTTAATAAGAGACAATATTCCACACAAAAACATTTTACAGTGTAAAGATAACCAAGAGCGCCTAATATACTTTTTCTGGTTTTTATTAATGAAACTATTATACAGTATGACTTTGTTAAGATGTATTTTAAATACAAAAAATTACGGTGCATCAAACAAATATAGACATAGGCCTAGCACTTTCACTGCTGTGTCAATTGTTTTATTCAATACCAATATATGTATTATTATTATTATCATATATATACACACTGTATTATCACTGATGATGTTTTGTAATTTTATGAAGATACTTTGTGCATCAAATCATGGAAATAAGCCTATCTTAGTGAACAGTTTAAGTTATAATACATTACGAAACTGTAAAAAGAACACTGTAAATATAATGTTGGTTCTCTTTAGCTATGCGCTATATTTATTAAAGAAACTTTAAGCAATATGAGGGAATAAGGTGAATAAGTTACTTATTACAAACTTGCTATATACCCTTCAGATAATTTTTACGATACAATTTTCAAATAATACAAATTTTAGCTCTCAATATAAGCACCACATGACCAAAAGTTAAATACAATATTATTGTTAAAGCCATTTTTGAGAAAATTGCGAGAAACGGAATTTTCTTTACGTAAAGTGGTATTAAATAATAAGAGAAAGTCATTGCCAATGTTTGTTTCACATCCTCAGAAGGTACTTAACCTAAATATAAAAGTTTGTTTTTATAAGATTTATCGTTCTCGAGCTAGGCTGTTCACATACACATACACACACAGATATGTTTCTGAAAATAGTATTTTTTTTAATTCAGGGGCCCAAAAAGTGTATTTATGATAAAAACTTGACTTCGAATATTCTTCCACCTATAGTACAGGCAGAGGAAGTAATAAATATTTCGATATTTTCTGTGTTCTTAAAAGTAAAGAGGTGCCTAAGGTAAACCTTTAAGAAACAAGTACCTAATTTCATGCATCGACAAATAACTGTAACTATCTATTGCTTGTTCAGATGGCCATGGAATCGTTACCTTATGTCTTTCCTATTTTGAAATATATATTACTTTAAATTTAAATAGTTTACTTAACTCATTTACTATATATTATATAGTGCTATAATAGAAAAAAAGTATAAAATGCGTTCCTAAAATATTTTTTTTCGAACTCGTCCTACAAGAATTACATTTAGAAACTTGTATCATAAGCAACAATTTTCAAATGCAATTTTCTCTTATCGTGAAGACTAAAGGAAAATGTTTTCCTTCATTTATTTTCTTCCGCCGTTAAAGTCACGTAATTGGGGACCTGCCTTATCGACTTAATTACCAGAAATGAATAACAAATGGGGTGCGTGATATCATACATTTAATTTTCAGTTACATTTGAATAATAATAAACAATGTCACATGTCGATACGATGTGCCGAGGTCATTTAGCCGTGTTTTGTTCTCCCGCCACTTGAGCGTGACGTCACAGGTCTCAAGAGTCTGAATTATTAAACACGTGCGCGCTCCAAGAAAACATAAACTTACCGCCTGCCTAGACCATGGAATGCAAAGTGTCATATATTTCACTTGCGGTATTATTTTGGTGTGCACATGTTACTTCATTAACCTTGATAACTTCGAAGACTTTCTTTTCTAAGGGAAGTAGGACTAATTGCTTGTGGTTGGCTGTGATACACGAACTGGGATATCTGTGAGGAATCACATTTTGGAGATAGCTTGTTCAATTCTCTGGGTGAAGAAAAATCATTGTAATTTCTATAATTTCAAAAGAAAATTTGGAATTTTTATTCACATCAACAACCAGCAAAAAAAAAAAAAAAAACCTGATGATGGCGGAAATAAGTTACACCGAAAGTTCCTAGGCATATTGTAAAATAAAACATTATTGAGCAGCTGGCATTACGTCTATTTTATTTTTTCCTTTCTTAAAATCAAAATACTAGACTAGAATAGGACATATTTTTACAAATTTATAGCTAATAGCATCTTTGCTGAGATAATTGAACACGGTTGCATCTTCTACATAACTTATACTGGGTAATAATGAATAAAATTTCATTCATGGTAAGAGTACAATTATCTGGCAATAATTTAATTACATCAATATTTTAGAATTTGTTACTTCAAACAGAATAGCGTTATTTTGATCTTTTCGGCCTGGATTCGTGATAACATTTTAGTGAGCATTCACACCGAAGTAGCAAAGTATGCTACCTGGATGCAGGCTGCACATCGAGTTGCATGGTTCACAGTTTTGCATTAATACCGAAGTAGGGAATACGATCTGCAGTTTAACGTAAATTATATATATATTTACATTTACTTGAACTATTGAGAAACCCATTTAAAATAATGTAATGTACCTAAAGAGGATATAGTTTCAGCAATTTTAATCCAGACTTTTTTCCAACTAGTTTCGATTGCCAATATCGTATAGCCTACGCATGTACAAATTGTAGCTCTCTTTTCAGCAGTTTTCATGACATCTTTGCTACACAAGCAAATATGTGTTGAATTTTCTTAACAATTAGAAAACAGCTCAAAAGACAATTTTACGCATGCGTCGTCCCGAGTAGCGTCGCGTGAAGTAAGTCCAGATCTAGCTGAAGAAAATATGAATGTCGCACTCTGCGAGATTCATTACTGCCACGCTACTTCGGTATAAAGACTTGTACTTGTTTCTTTGGGATTTAAAATGAGCAGCGCACAACCTGCATCCAACTACTGCGACTCGCTTGCTATTCTACTTCGGTGTGAATGCTAAGATAATGAAATTGTCCTTGAAATTCGTGACATATGGCAGTACTAAGTTAGGAACACCAAACTCACTCTCCACAAAACTTTGTGAGGAACGGCTAATGTTTACTTAACTTGACGACTCATTTTTTAAAAACTTAATTTTGATGACTCATGTTCATGAAAACATTTTTATAAATAGGCCTATAAGTTTCATGTAAGCCTATTTCACATTATCAACATATACGTCCCAAAGCTTATAGAAAATTGCAGCGTAACTTTGGCATCTTATAGAGTGCACATTTTGCACGCACCTGCTGGATTTGGCGATTGAATTACCAGATGTCTCTAAGTTTAAACTCATTTCTTCTATGTCGTTGTCAGTCCACGGTGTAAAATACAGGAAATGGCTCTTAAGACCCATGATAAGAGGGGATAATTTGAAGAAAAAAAGAGGAGGAGAAGAAAGTGAATGATGAGGGGAGGTGAGAAGGACAAGTAGAGGAAGAAGAAGAAGGAACATTTGCGAGTACATGGAAAGACAAGAAAAGATAACAGAGAAAGGGAAAGAGCACAAAGAGGATGTCGTTATTACATCCAGGAAACATTTAGTCTGAAAAGGATATCTATGAAGAGGCCTTAAGGTAGCATCTAATCCGCATTCAACAGAACCAATATAGGCCTTTTCTTCAAGGCATGTGCTATGATCGTAATGTCAACACATTTACGTTTCAGTTTTCAATGAGGAAAAATAAATATATTCTTTTCAGCGAACGAAAATTTTAAATTAATTAAATTTAGAGGCTAAGTACTTCAGTTGTTCCCAGCTTGAAGGTTTAGGTGCTTGTTGTCGATGCGAAACGCTGTGTTATATATTTTTGGGAAATATTCGGATGGAATCTTTTGAGCAATTCAAAAGAGAGATAATCCGTATCTTTTAAACAATCACTCCCAAAATGCTCAGGTGGGCAAGCAGCCGGGCACAGCGGTGCATTCAACTGCGTAGCTTATGGAAAAATATGGTACATATACCGAAACGTTAGGCGTTTAAGAATGAAGCCCATATACCAAATTACCTGGTTTATCCGGGCACTACTCGATTTTCAATAATTTTTGCAGCCCCTGGTTAAAAACTTAAAAATATATATATTCCGGTTCTGTATTTGTGTGCCATCTGGCATATTTGAAACTGTAATTTATTTTTTCAATCCCGGCCCATAATGCGGCCGCTGATTTTCCTCATTAAATATTCATAAGGGTACCGAATCTACACTTCTGGACACACAAAAACACCTTCTCAGCTTTAAAAAAAACTTGAGCAAAAGCTGCACTACTCGAAAAAGAAAACATAGAATAACACATTCATGGTGGATGGCCAATTGAACACTACCCAGTCCCAGTGAGGTTTGTGAGAGGTTTCCCTCGCTCTTAGGCGAATGCCGGACTGGATAATAATCCCCTCACACAGAAATACTGTTACATACACAAGAAAACATATCCATACAAAACAATCAACACACCAAGAAAGCTAAAACTGACATCACTGCGAGAAAGTCAAACTTGCCCCACTTAAATGTGAAACAAGTACACAACCCTAACATATCATAAACACCACATATCCCATAAGGATGAAAAAAAAAAAATGTGCAATCTTAGGTACACACGTCAAACAAATGGTTACCAAAATTTGGTTTGACCGGAGGTAATCTACTTCATTGTTGGGCACTCCGGGGATAAGGGTGGGCAAAAGAAAAGAAAAAGAAAAGAAAGAAGAAAAAAACAAGGGTGTCTATAGAATGTATAAAGAATTTGATAATTGTTTCCTGTAATTTTAAAGATGTCACTTAGGCCTATCCCCAGTTCTTTGGCAGTATCAAATCTCTAAATGAGTTTCTGCGGAAAGTTCGAGTTAGCGAGAAATACTCTTTTCTGAAAGAGAGAACGATGTTGAAATGAAAATTCATAATTATTTGTAAGAATGAACCATGTATGAAATATCCTCCGTTTTTTTTTCATTTATGAATATGGTAACCCTACACCCATAGACCGTGGTAACCTGTTTTTTTTTTATATTTCCGTCTTTTAATATTAACAAGTTCAATAAATAATGTTTTTACATCACTTGTGGCATTTTATTATTTCATAAACTAATATATGACAGGGATACGTCCTAGCGTAGTAGTTGAGGCGCTACGCTACAAACCGGAAGGTAGCGGATTCGATCCCCTATGAGGTCACTGGAGTTTTCCAATTGCCCTAATGCTTCTGGTGGCACTATGGCCCTGGGGTCGACTCAGCCTCTAACAGAAATGAGTACCAGGAGCAATCCTGGGGGTAAAGGCGGTCGGTGCGTAAGGCTGACAACCTTACCACCTTCATGTACCGACTGTCTAAAAATCTGGGAACCTCACGTCCTGGAAACCTCTGGGCCTCCATAGCCTGTAATAGGGAACACAAATATATTATGAAATGTCGATAACGATTTTTGTCCCACTGCTTAAGTCTTAGAATAATAAACCAAAGGGCCATTCAACTTAAATTTAAGGAACTATTACTTGAACTGGGGGTACGCCGTAACGTAGTGGTTGAGGAGCTGCGCTACAAACCGGAAGGTCGCGGGTTCGATTCCCGACGAGGTCGTTGAGATTTTTCAATTGGCCTAATCCTTCTGGTGGCACTATGGCCCTGGGATCGACTCGTCTCCAACAGAAATGAGTACCAGGAGCAATCCTGGGGGTAAAGGCGACCGGTGCGTAAGGCTTACAACCTTACCACCTTCAAGTACCAAATGTCCAAAATCTGGGAGCCTCAACCTCCTGGAACCCTGTGGGCCGCCATGGCCTGTATAGGGATCACTTTGTTACTTGAAATAAAAACCATGCCTCTAAAAATTGTCATTGAAGTTGAGGAATACCCTATAGTAGAATTTTAATATCGTTGATGACTGGTCGTTTCATAGAGGCTGTTTTTCTGTTGTAGATGCTTATTGATTTAAACATATACGGAGTTTAGAAAGCATTTGAGCGTAAATGCAATATGACTGCAGAGATTAATGAAAGCGATTTCATAGCAGACCAACTGTGGTGTGTGTGTGAAGAAAATGTAATGTACTCTCATATCAAGTTAGTTGTTTTCTACTATTCTAAATGTGCCTGGTGTTCTTATCTGTATTACAGAGGCTACCATTTAGAGTTAGCTCCTAAATGACGCGCAAAACAATTTCCTTGCATTGGTTCCACAATGAAATTGTATCGTATTGTAATTTGTACAATATCTTGAAAACTCTGTTAAGTGCCAGAATGGTACTTTCTAAGATTACTTTGGTGACCGGGTAAAATGCCTTTCCTTCCTTCCATGTGTCTGTATGCGCGTTAACTCGAACACGCGTCATCAAATTTTCGTGAAACATAGTGTAGTATACATAATTAAAAAGTTCAAAGGATTAACTCCATCGACCAATTCCGTTGACCGTTATCGGAGTAACGAACAATTAATGGTCACATTCTTTTTAAATAGCGAATTTGCATGAATCGATGGAACTGAATAGGCCTACGCCCTTGGGAACTGATGAGAAGGTGCCGAATTTGTGCGCCTTCAAATGTTTTGGCAAAATAAAGGAATGGGCATATTGTTGACGTGAGGAATTTGTTGTATATTGGATCTGCTAATATTCCTTCTCATAATATGTGATCAAAGTTTCTCAAAGAACCTTGGTTTATAACTCAATAGTTTATTTTACTTCATCTGCCCATACCATAAGGCAGCGATTCTCAACCTGTGGGGCGCGACCCCTAGGGGGGGGGCGCGAGAATATCCAAGAGAAAATATTATTAACTGACAGAAAAACATACACATAGAAAACAAAATACATTTCGACATATTAAAAAAAAGAGAAACAATATACTAAATATAAACTCACGTTATCAAAACATACTAAATTAAAAACAAATTAAATAATTATTAGTGACTTCATTGGGCCTGTCTTGCAGAGGAAAGTTTTTCCAAGGAAGGCTCAATATTAGAAATAGCCACTCTCAGTTCTGTTTCTATATTTAGCCGAGATCTATATTTTGTCTTTAACGAAGCCAAAGCAGAAAATCCAGTTTCGCAAAGGAAGGATGTTGAAAATGTCAATAGAATGCGAAATGCTCTGGTTTTTAGTAATCTACTGCTGCCCAAAATTCAAATAGTGATTTATCACTAAATTGTTTTTTGGTTTCGCCACTTGTCGTGAAGTCTATGAATTTTTCTTCTTCATCAATTGAAAGTCCTTCGGGAGTCTTATGAAATGGATCCCTCGCCCACTCGCAACTTTCTATCAAGTTATCGTCTGCAAGAAAATACTTTTTAAAATTATTTTCTAGCGTGGCTAAATGATTTTCAATGGTTACAAAAACAACTTTTACATGTTCTTCTTCAGCCTTGTAAGTTTTAATACAATCATCCACATTTGCAAACATTGTTAGGTTTTTTTGCTTTAAATTTCTGCTCCACAAATCCAATTTTCTGCAAAAAGCATTAACTTTATCACTCGTATCCAACATATGTGTATTTGCTCCTTGGAGTTGAAGTTTCTCGAATATGTCGACCAAGTAGCTTAATTTCATCACAAATAAACCATCGCGAAAATTCTCGGCTTCCGGTATGTTTTCTTCTTCTAGGAAAATGGCGATTTCTTCTCTTAATTCATAAACACGTAACAATTTCCCACGTGATAACCATCTTGCCTAACAATAAAATAATAACTGTGAATGCACCAAACCCATGTCTTTACAAAGTGCGGAAAAGATTCTCGATTTCAGGGGCCTCCAAAATACTCAGAATGCATTATTGTTGTATACATTTTATTGTAAGTGGGGGGGGGGGGGCGCAATGAAAATTATGATTGAAAACTGGGCCGCGAATACTGAAAGGTTGAGAAACACTGCCATAAGGTATAGGAAAATTCGAAGTACAGTTTTTAACATAAATACATGTTTTGAGGTCCTCTGAATCAGGAAATAGTATTTTCAAAGACACGTCCGTCTTTGTGTATCAGTGTATCTGTGAACAGCGTAGCTTCAGAACGGAAAATCATATGAAAACGCTTAGGTAGGCTATCTGGTGGGGATGTGACACGAAGTTTGGCGATGACATTATCTTATTTTTAGGGGGCTTTACATGAATAAAATTTCGTTTTTCGCGATTTTCTCGAAAAGGGCTATAACGTTTTTGTTTAAATTTTGTACATGATGTGCTTATACTAAGAGCTAAAACTTTTATTCGAAACTTTTTTTTGCAAGAAATTTCTGAAGGGTAGTTATAATAATAATAATAATAATAATAATAATAATAATAATAATAATAATAATAATAATAATAATGCCTCCTGCTTATTGCAGGACAAAACTTGAGAAAAAGCTCATTACGTAAGCGAGACCTAAAGAGCATAAGCATGCTTGCATATTAATCCTGTGCATTGTTCCAATTAGGTCTACTATAAACTCCACTTAATCTAATATGACACATGCACGGGTTCTACCCTACACACAAACATATGAGGTTCTTGTCTCCTTCCACATATTATTACTTCCGGTCCACTATCTCTGGCGAAAATATTTTTCTAGATTTCTGCACTCTTTTCTGTCTTTTACTATCTTCGTCCGCAGGTTCCCCCTGCCATTTACCTTCTGAAGGAATCTGTTCATCGAGTCTTCCTTCTCTCTGTCTTTTCTCCTGAATACCACACTTACTTTTTGCGTCCACCTGTGAAGCTCCAGTCTTGCTACGTGGCCGCCCCATTTTCACTCGAGTCTCTCTACAGGACGTAGCCTATAGTTTTTGTATTGTTTTTGTTTCGCTGTTAGTGACAAGGTTTCACACCATACAATAAAACGGGTAATACGAATACATTGTGAATACGACTCATGGCGCTAGATGGAATATCAAATTTGGCTAGCTCACTTGGTAGAACATCGGCACGGAATGAAGGTCGTAGGTTCGCATTTCGATGTCAGGGGATTTTTTACCCTGAAACATTTTCATCTAATGAATAATATTCTGTGGATTCATAAATGCATATCTGTATTCATTTAATATGGGATGCAAAAGTTTAGTCATGAAGGGTTTGCATGATGTAGTAGTTTTTCAGTACATTATGACAAAGACTTTTTTAAATCCTACTCTCAAAATTAATATAAAGAATATGATGAACATTATTGTATTTTATGGTACAATGCGAACATTAAAAAAATATTAAACCTTTTTTGGACCGCAATATGCTGGAGGCATGAATGTAAATCATAGTTATTATTTATATGTGCGAAATAAATGTACATCGAAATGTTTGAAAACTTTTCTGAAATATTCTGAAGGTTTTGAAGAAAACATAACTAAAAACCGATTGCTGACAATGAGTAATATAGTTTTGAAGAAAACATAACTAAAAATCGATTGCTGACAATGAGTAATATAGTTTTGAAGAAAACATAACAAAAAATAGATTGCTGACAATGAGTAATATAGTTTTGAAGAAAACATAACTAAAAATAGATTGCTGACAATGAGTAATAAGGTTTTGAAGAAAACATAACTAAAAATCGATTGCCTACAATGAGTAAAATAGCTGTCAGCATTTACAGAAAGGTCAGCACACAAGTGTCAGGTTATCAAGTTACGGTCAAAATTATATAATCATTATAAATACCTAGATAATGATTCCACAGAGTTAAATTTAACTGTAAAACAATGAGTGTTGAATATTGATTATACAACGAAAGCTTACTTTTCCCATTTGATACGTGACTTGATAATATAATGAAGTCATTCTCGAGCTATACTCAACTTCTGGCTTACCAACATTACGTAAAAGATACGTTCTCATTTCATTGTTATTGATTTCACCTAATCCTGCAATACAGTTATGAGCTCTTTCTAGAGTGCAGGTAGGTTGTTGAACAGGACGGACTGAGGCGTTCTTGATTGGAGGACATGGCCAGAGTCTCGGGCTTGTAAATTGAGCGATCGACCCCACGTAAAAGCTTTCTTCTCCTTGTGGCTCTTTATTCCTTACTCAAGTAACCTCAGATTTTCCCACACCAGTGGCGTGCAGTCTACCACCTTTCGGGATTAGTCTTAATGCTCCTTCCAGTGCAGAACCTTAGTGGAGCCAGGGTTGCCAGATGTGGCTAATTTGTATGCAATGACACTAGAAATATTTCCTCAAAATTAGCCACTTGTTTTTGGATGATTTTTCAATCTGATTAATTAACATTATGTATACAGTACATGTAAACATATTATAGAAGGTAAATCTAAACATGACACTATGTGAGTCAGTTCATTGCATTCATTATGATTTAATAGTGTGAGTGCAGGGGTTTCGCTCAGTTTCACATATTATTTGTTGTGTTATATGTGAATTGTATATTGAGACCCATTTCTTTGTTTTATTTTCCCAATTGTGCTTTTTAATTAATTGTTTATTACTTACTTCCTCATCATGAATAAGAAATTTAATCCAGGCTTGGAAGCCTGGAATGATTCTAATGACTGACATTAGAACACTATGCAATGTTTTGTAAACTATGTGGCTGTTATATTTTTATTTTCAAGAAACATAATTTAGTGACGCATGAAAAGGAAAAAAAGTACCACTCCCTTTAACATTAAGCTCAGTTCAGTATTAGTTCATTCGATCAATAGAGCAGCAGTGGCTAAAAATGGATATTTTTTTATTAATATAATTGCTAGGTTTGTCTAAAAGCATTTGGTAATCCTGGGTAGAGCCGACCGTTTATTGGTTTATTTCAGAGCTGAATTTATATATTAATATAAGGAATATATGCATTCGAGACCACAGACTATTGCCTCTTTTGGACATTTTATAAGAATATCATAGGAGAAAAATTCCTTCGACACTGGGATTTGAACCCAAGGACCTTCTGCTATCCGTGCCACCGCTCTACCAACTGAGCTAGCCGGCGTTCACTTCACATTTCCAGATGGAATCTCTCTCCCAGGAGACCATTAAGGGCAATTAGTCATATTATTAGTATAGAAATAAATCATAATATTTCATCAAAATGTTACTTGTATATTCTCTTACCTTTCATAAGATGTAGGTCTACCATGGTAAATGTTGACCATTTTCAATGAAACAACTGCTTTAAATACTGTGACTGTAATTATAACTTGAGTAAACTAAGGTTTATTGAGAACAAATGAGTTCACCGGGGTTTGAACCCACGGTCTTCGGCTTTCCGTGCCGTTGATTCACCAATAAAACTAGCAAGAGTTCGATTCACAGCACCAGATGGAGTTGTGACGGGCTTTTCTTACTTTATACTATGGGCGACCAAACTTTTGAAGGCGCTCTTACTTTATGCTATAAAGTTCCTTAACTTCTTGGATTAAATCTTCGCCAAAATTCTTCGCCAAAATCTGTGACGACTAATATGTGATTATTCTCAATCGTAGTATATAAGTTTACTGAACTCCTGCAAAACAAGGTCACTCATACACCTGTCGTGTCATCACAACACTGCCTGCATAGTCCACATTCCAACGTTCAGTACAACTACCTTTGACACCGGGTGATTGCAAACTTCCTACTCTCAGTCTACTTTCTCTCTCTTTTAACAATTTACCCAGTCTTGATAATATTGATGAAAATTTATATTAACGGGCGCCATCATCAATACGCTTCCTCTTTTCTTTTTGTTATGTATCAGCCCAGACACAAATTAAATTATAGATACACAGGCTATGTACCTACATGCCCCTCGACTAGCTTTTAAATTAACAGAGGAGACGGGAGTTGGGTTCGGATTTACCTTTCGTTTATTTTTTTTTTATTCTGCTTCTTCTTTTTCTCCTTTTTTTTTTTTTTTTACTCACTACCAAAGCATGTAACTTAGCACAAAAACCAGCTACTCTCAAACCATTACAAGGATAAGGGTCAAAAATCTGAACTTCACGTTAATTTACTTTGCATAACAATAACCATAATTTATTTAATATATTATTTTTTTTTTTTCTTTTTTCAACAATAACAATCTTATATACAATAAATTACATTTACACTACATTAACCTTTCAACACTTTTATTGGTAGGATAATATTTGATTATTCAAGGTTAGTATACCCAATTTTAACTATATAAGTACGTTCTCTGTTCAACAATAACAAATCCTTAATTAATTACTTTAATTTTCTTTCTTTGTTTTTCAGGTATCTACTAGAACATCTGGTATTATTCTTCTAATTTACTACTGACTTGTGTAGTCATTTACATGTGCAACTTCAGGATAGTTCAATCTGTATATTATACTTTTTTTTCTACTAAATAAAGGTTTTCAATTCATAATCCAGTCCTTAACTCTACAAATTACACTCAATAATCCCACCTATGTCTCCTATATTAGTCTATTTGTCAGCTTAGTCCATGAAGAATTGTATTTAAAGATAGATAGAAAAGACAGTCTCATGAAGAAAGAAATAGAAGTTTAGGCCTATACCCACAGAGTGACTGTGGCGATAGACCACCGATACAGGAGCGACGTCTAGATCTTGAGTTACAAACAATCTGACTCCTCTCCTGCAACCGGGAAAATATTAATGGGCCGCAAACAAAAATACAATTTTGTAAATCGACGTCAGAGGTCCCTGACACTCTCTCCTAGAGGCACGTGGGGCCGTTGTTCGCCTCCAACATCGATGGCTTTCACAATCTCTCATAAATTTCT
This sequence comes from Ectobius pallidus, assembly GCA_964059195.1. Taxonomy (NCBI): domain Eukaryota; kingdom Metazoa; phylum Arthropoda; class Insecta; order Blattodea; family Ectobiidae; genus Ectobius; species Ectobius pallidus. Next base: position 107,025,595 of record CAXKWD010000007.1, on the reverse strand, counting down.
TTTCTTTATGTGTACTGGTATAGGCCTTGCCTACTACCAGATTTTATTTGTTTGATTCGGGATACTTCCGGCGTTCCCTCACCTCACCCTTACAATCTCTAGTACTTGTTAATAAACTACTTATCATCAGTACACTACTCGTAATTACCTATTCTCCTCTTTCTAACCTAACCAATCATTTGTTATTACCTTTCAACTCACTCTCCTCTTTCTAACCTGACCAGTCATCAGCTGTTATCTTTTAACCCCTATCTTTCTTTAAGTAGAGTTCCCTTCAGCTTATACCATTGATTTAATTCACTTGGAGGTTATTCTAGTTTTCCTACTTCTTACGTTACTACTCTTTAACATGGGCACCCAATCTTCTTTTGTCTCTAAATTCCCTAGAATTCTAACTGAAACTAATTCACGCCCAGATTAGTAAGCTTCTCTATAACCCCTGTAGTGACTTCTACTTCTACCCTAACATGTAAAGCTTCCAATGGTACACACCTACTGCACTACCACTCGTAGGCCTTCTTTTGCCCTTCAATCTTTCCACTTCTTATCCCCCTCTACCATGTTCCATACACCTTCGCTTGTAGATAAATCTCTATAAAAAAATAACTCAACACTACAGGCCAGCATGAAATCTATTTATAGATAGTCACCCGTCACCTGAACGAAACCCAAGAGGGAGGGGCCCTCGTAAGAAGTACTAAGCATGCCCCTTAATTACCTTTCTTCCTTACTCCCCTCGCGTCCTGTCTCAAAAATAACAAAGTTTCTATGAGCATCACCAATTGCCCCTAGCTATGTATTCATTCGTGGGACAATCACCCAAAAAAACCTAAAGTGAAGAGATTTAACTTTGACATTCAGTTGTTAGGCTCTTGACTGCTCTTTTATAATTAATTTGGACCAGAAATAGAAAATAGTTGGATTACTGGATTTCACCACTTTACTTCTAGAATTCTCACTTCTATGTTTCTATTCTATTCTATTCTATTATTCCATACGGTGTCTAATCGCCATACATGACTTAGAAACCATCCTTACAAAAAAAAAAGGATATCTCAATTTTCTCACTCCCCAAACCATAAGAAAAAGTCTAGATGACTATACTCAACCAGTGATGTCCAACTTATCCTCCGATCCTGAGTTGTCTTCCATTACTTCCTGATGTCCATATCTGCTCTTATTCAGAGCGAGCAGTCACGACTCACTCTCACAGCTGATGTTCGCTGTAGCGGTGTCTCGTACTGGCCGACTTGGTGTATTCTTCTGATTAATGACTATCTCCATATAGCCGTGTCAAGGAAGTTCACAACCAGAATTCCCTTTAGATGAAAGTCTGACACACCATTATGCCAGAACGCCTCTACCGCTGTCACACATCCCAATCTCGTCTTCTCCCTTCTGCCTTTTCAACTTCTCTCTCTCGTGGTCAGGCACGTACTCCTAACTGTCTTTCAGGTTCCGCACGTCTCCCTCGTCGATTCACCGTCGACGCATGCGCACCTCTCCTTTTCTGTAATTCAAATAAAATTCAGGGCAGTATCGATAATCATGAAAATGTTCAATATCGATTAGTTGCGGTCCCCCAACCCTTCCTTTGTTTAGGAATGGTCTCTTATCGTTGATTATGCACGTCGCTATTTGCGTCGTTACATTCTTCCCGCACTCACCATAAAAAAAAATAATGTTGACACAGGTCACATTCTTTTTTTTTTTTTTTTTTTTTTTTTTTTTTTTTTTTTTTGTGCGTGTCTCTTTTACCAGCCTTAAAGAATGTTTATCCAGGAACAAAGGGTTTCAAGTCTTTGACGTGCCACTTCCCCAACTTTTTACCAAAACGGTTTGTCAGTTCGTAGCTATTTTCACTGAACTTTTTCTTTATAATATAGGGCCCGACAAACTTTGCACTTAAACCTGCTGTATAAGCTTGTGAGGCATCACTTAATTTAAAGTTTCTTCTTAACACTAGATCTCCTGGACGAAATCTCACCTCTCTCCTCCGAAGATTATAATAATGACTCGAATTCTTATAGGCGGTTTCTAAGTTATGTCTAACCATTAAACGTACCGTTTTCAATTTATTGAGTCTCTCCACCCAAAGTTTTGGAATTTCTTTATAAATCGGTTGGTTTTCCACCTTTTCAATCCTACTGATAATTTCAGGCTCCTTCCCATAATTTAGCATATAAGGAGTGCATCCAGTGGAACTATGCTTAGCCGTATTTATAGCAAAATTAAATTCTCTCAAATACACATCCCAAACTGTCTGATCCTTTTGAATATAACTAGAAATCATTGTTTTCAATACTCTATTGACTCTTTCTACTGGATTTCCTTGTGGCGAATATACAGGTAAATAACAAGGAGTTATATTAAAAGCTTTAGCTATCTCTCGCATTAATTTACTAGTGTATTGCGGTCCATTATCCATCAGCAAATATCCCGGAATTCCCCATTTAAGGATAATCAATTCATAAAATGCTTCCGTAACTGCTCTACTGGTTGCTTTCCTTAACGCTTTACACTCTACATATTTGGTAAAGGTGTCCTGAAATACTACAATGTATCGGTTCCCTTTTTTGGAACGTGGGTAAGGTCCCAACAAATCAGTAGCTACAGTCATCCAAGGTTTCTCTTTCTGGTAAAAATGCATTGGTCCTGCTTGAGCCGTCTGTAACACCTTCTGTCTCTGACATATTTCACAAGCAGTAACATACTTAGCAACATCTCTAAACATTCCCGGCCAATAATACTTGTTTGCTATTCTAAAGAAAGTTTTAGCTATCCCCATATGCCCTGCAGTCGGTGCATCATGACATTCCTGCAATACTTTAATCCTAAAATCTTGCGGAATAACTAATTTCCACCTATTTACTGTTCCCTCTAAAGTTTGTTCTAACTGATCTAATCTAAGATGGTACAACTTCCCATCTACGACCTTCCAATCTGGCCAAAATTTAGGTTTACTCTGTACTTGCTCTTTCCGCTTAATATACCAAGCATCTTGTATATTTTCCCATTCCACTACTTCAGAGTTATCAGTCAACAAGAGGCAAAATTCTTCCTCTACCGTTTTCTCTTGAACTTTCCCTTCGTGTATTCTAGATAAAGCATCCGGAACTTTTTGTAATCTACCAGGCCTATGTATTACTTCAAAATCATACTCCTGGAGCAATAAACTCCACCTAGCTAATCGTCCAGTCGGATTCTGTAATGTATTTAACCATTTCAGAGCAAAGTGATCAGTATATACTTTAAAATGATAACCTTCCAAATAAGGACGAAACTTTTGAACTGCCCACAATATAGCTAACAATTCTTTCTCGACTATTGCCCACTTTTGCTCACCTACTGTTAAAGTTCTACTAGCATAAGCTATTACTTTTTCCTCTCCTTCCTCTCCTGTCTGAATTAATGCTGCTCCTAATCCTGAAAAACTAGCGTCGGTCTGTAGCACTAGGGGTTTAGTATAATCTGGACAAGTTAATATAGGACTACTAGATAATTTCGATTTCAATTCATCAAAAGATTCCTGACATTCCTTAGTCCAACGCCATTTCTGATTCTTTTTCAGAAGTGCAGTGAGGGGCTTTACAACTTCAGAAAAAAATGGAATGAATCGTCGGTACCAAGATGCCAATCCTAAAAATGCTCGTACTTCCTTGACTTTTGTAGGGGCTGGATACTCAAGGATACACGAGATTTTATCTGAATCTACAGCAATTCCTAATGGAGTAATGATATGACCCAAATATTTTAATTCACTTCTGCAAAATTTTGATTTTTCCCTATTAATTTTCAGGTTAGCTTTTCTTAATTTCTCTAAGACTTTTTCTAACAAGGACAAATGTTCTTCAAATGTCTCGCTAATAAGTACTATGTCATCCAAATAACAAAAGCATTTCTCTCCTATCTCTTCTCTTAATATAGTATCAACTAATCTTTGAAACGAGGCTGGTGCGTTATGGATTCCAAAAGGCATAACTCGAAACTGATACAATCCTCTACCAGGTACGGTAAATGCTGTTTTTTCTTTACTTGCTTCATCTAATGGAACTTGCCAATACCCATTTTTCAAATCTATTGTACTGATATACCTAGCATGTCGTAATTTACTCAAAACATGTTCAATGTATGGCAAAGGATAACTATCTCTTTTAGTACAATTGTTTACTTTTCTGAAATCTACGCAGAACCTCCATGTTCTATCTGGTTTCTTTACCATAACTACCGGAGACGACCAAGGTGAATTTGAAGGCTCTATAACTTTTTCCAATAACATTTTATCTATTTCCGTGTGTATAACTTTTTCCAAAATGGGTGATACTGGATAATATCTTTGTTTTATAGGTTTTGCATCGCCTGTATCAATAACATGAGAAATCAGATCGGTAAGTCCAGTACACTGATCAAATTTCTGTAACTGATTTTCCAAAAACACATTCAATCTGTCCCTTTCCTGAGGTGTAGGTAAAGTAAGAATATTATGTAGTTGATCTTCTTCTTTTAAATCTATAGCCTTAACAAATTGAAAAATTTTTGCTGGTTCATCCTTAAAATGCCAAGTCCCATCTTGCAAATCTACTACTAACCCAATTTGTTTCAAAACGTCCATGCCCAGAATCATATCTACTGCTAAATTTGGCATAATTTTACATTTTATCGGAAAAATCCTGTCCTGCAATTTCATCTCAAAAGTTCTCTCTCCTGTTATAGAACTATAAGTTTTATCTGCTAGTTGCACCACCCTAACTTCAGATTCTTCTACTGCTAAATCTAACATTTTACACAAAAAGTCACCCTTCTCTCCCACATAAGTTTTATCTGAACCTGAATCTATTAAAGCAATAAATGTAATATCCTCCAGCAAAATTTCAACAAAACATCTATCTCCATTAACTAAATCTGTAGGATTTATATTTAACATCACACAAGCCTGATTTTTAGTTAATTGTCATAAGGGATTTGTAGGCCTAACTTTTCTTTCTTGGGGCATCCTACAATCAATAGACCTATGTCCAAGCTTATTACGATTATAACATTTAATCGTAGTGCGTGGAGTAACTCTACGAGGTGCCTTACACTCGAACTGCCTATGTCCTGTTTTATCACAATTCCAACATCGCTGGTTATTTGAAAAACGTAAGGTGGTGTTTTTACCATTATCCCTCGACTCATCCTGTCTCTCTTTATTTTCTGTTGCTTTAACTATTCTGGAATCATTTACATGACTTGAATTTCGTTCTTTGTCCCACGTCTTTGCAGAAAAACTAACATTGGGTTTCTTTTGTAACTCGGACGATGGAAGTTCCTGTTTTCCCTGAATTCCTAGCGCTGTATGAACTGAAGGTATAACAACTTGTCTCTGGGGTTTATAAGCCGTTTCTTTAATTGTAGCTCTAACCTGCGTTGGAGGAGGAATATATCTCTCAGAATCTAACAATATTTGTTCATACTGTCTACCTACACGTATTAAATCTGTTATAGTTTGAATCTCTGCAGGTCTAAGGTACAATTTTACATCAGGACGCAAATTTTTGATAACAGTCTTCATCATTTGTTGAGGACTCATTGGAGTACTCAGCCTCCTCATTAACGTTTGAATAGCATTAACATAATCAAAAATCGATTCTTTAGGACCTTGCGTTCTCTGTCTAATCTCATCCAAAAGCGAGTCTTCCTCATCAATAGGCAAGTAATATTCTCTGAATTCTTTCAAAAAAGCTTCCCATGTAGGCCAATCTGTTAATCTGTTCCTGTACCAAAGTAAAGCTGAATCTTGTAAAATTTCGGGTAATACTGACAATAACTCTACACCCTGTAACTTAGAACTTTGTTTTAAATCTTCCAATCTCTCCAAAAATAAGTAAATACTATCCCCAGGTTTGAATTTAATGTTCCATTTACGAACCAGATCTAAAGTATTTGGTTTATGCGGCTCTAACTGAATTGTAAACGATGGTACTACTGGTACAACTTCTTCTGAATCAGCTACCGCCATGGCCTTCCTACGCATTAACTTAACCCATGTATACACTACATCTCCATATGAATCTTGTGGAATCGTTATATTATGTTCAACTAAATCTTCTTCCAAAACTTCCTGACTCAGAGCAAAAGCCGTAATTAACACTTGAAATGACTGAGGGTTCTTACGGGCATAATCTAACAAGCGTTGTCTTAACTCATCCCTTGTACCTGTGGTCGGTAACTTTACTCTATCACATTCTGCCTCTAAATCCGCCTTCCTCAACTTCCTAATAGCTTGGGTTAGCTCAGCTGCTCTTATTTGTGCATATGGATCGACATAAGTAGCCATATTTATATATTAACAATACCACTGAAAAAAAGATTAGAACACAATAGTTCAGTCGTCTGTCTTAGTCATCTATAGAAGTCCTTACTTGTCAATAGTCGTTATTCTTTTCCCAAAAATATGTTATTATTATTATTTATTTTTTTTTTTTAGAATAAATTTCAGTTATACTAACCTAACTCCCAAAATTCTTTTAACCCTATCTCGCCTCACGTTAGGATATCAAACTATCACTGCCTCACGCTATGGGCTATCATAATATGGAACTTCAACTGAATAAAGGTTTCTTTTTTTTTTCACTTAACAATTTTAACTAAATTAAGTTGCAACAATTAGCAATACTGTTTTGTTTTAACACTACTCAGCCCCACGTTGGGCGCCAAACTTTGTGACGGGCTTTTCTTACTTTATACTATGGGCGACCAAACTTTTGAAGGCGCTCTTACTTTATGCTATAAAGTTCCTTAACTTCTTGGATTAAATCTTCGCCAAAATTCTTCGCCAAAATCTGTGACGACTAATATGTGATTATTCTCAATCGTAGTATATAAGTTTACTGAACTCCTGCAAAACAAGGTCACTCATACACCTGTCGTGTCATCACAACACTGCCTGCATAGTCCACATTCCAACGTTCAGTACAACTACCTTTGACACCGGGTGATTGCAAACTTCCTACTCTCAGTCTACTTTCTCTCTCTTTTAACAATTTACCCAGTCTTGATAATATTGATGAAAATTTATATTAACGGGCGCCATCATCAATACGCTTCCTCTTTTCTTTTTGTTATGTATCAGCCCAGACACAAATTAAATTATAGATACACAGGCTATGTACCTACATGCCCCTCGACTAGCTTTTAAATTAACAGAGGAGACGGGAGTTGGGTTCGGATTTACCTTTCGTTTATTTTTTTTTTATTCTGCTTCTTCTTTTTCTCCTTTTTTTTTTTTTTTTACTCACTACCAAAGCATGTAACTTAGCACAAAAACCAGCTACTCTCAAACCATTACAAGGATAAGGGTCAAAAATCTGAACTTCACGTTAATTTACTTTGCATAACAATAACCATAATTTATTTAATATATTATTTTTTTTTTTTCTTTTTTCAACAATAACAATCTTATATACAATAAATTACATTTACACTACATTAACCTTTCAACACTTTTATTGGTAGGATAATATTTGATTATTCAAGGTTAGTATACCCAATTTTAACTATATAAGTACGTTCTCTGTTCAACAATAACAAATCCTTAATTAATTACTTTAATTTTCTTTCTTTGTTTTTCAGGTATCTACTAGAACATCTGGTATTATTCTTCTAATTTACTACTGACTTGTGTAGTCATTTACATGTGCAACTTCAGGATAGTTCAATCTGTATATTATACTTTTTTTTCTACTAAATAAAGGTTTTCAATTCATAATCCAGTCCTTAACTCTACAAATTACACTCAATAATCCCACCTATGTCTCCTATATTAGTCTATTTGTCAGCTTAGTCCATGAAGAATTGTATTTAAAGATAGATAGAAAAGACAGTCTCATGAAGAAAGAAATAGAAGTTTAGGCCTATACCCACAGAGTGACTGTGGCGATAGACCACCGATACAGGAGCGACGTCTAGATCTTGAGTTACAAACAATCTGACTCCTCTCCTGCAACCGGGAAAATATTAATGGGCCGCAAACAAAAATACAATTTTGTAAATCGACGTCAGAGGTCCCTGACACTCTCTCCTAGAGGCACGTGGGGCCGTTGTTCGCCTCCAACATCGATGGCTTTCACAATCTCTCATAAATTTCTTTTCTTTATGTGTACTGGTATAGGCCTTGCCTACTACCAGATTTTATTTGTTTGATTCGGGATACTTCCGGCGTTCCCTCACCTCACCCTTACAATCTCTAGTACTTGTTAATAAACTACTTATCATCAGTACACTACTCGTAATTACCTATTCTCCTCTTTCTAACCTAACCAATCATTTGTTATTACCTTTCAACTCACTCTCCTCTTTCTAACCTGACCAGTCATCAGCTGTTATCTTTTAACCCCTATCTTTCTTTAAGTAGAGTTCCCTTCAGCTTATACCATTGATTTAATTCACTTGGAGGTTATTCTAGTTTTCCTACTTCTTACGTTACTACTCTTTAACATGGGCACCCAATCTTCTTTTGTCTCTAAATTCCCTAGAATTCTAACTGAAACTAATTCACGCCCAGATTAGTAAGCTTCTCTATAACCCCTGTAGTGACTTCTACTTCTACCCTAACATGTAAAGCTTCCAATGGTACACACCTACTGCACTACCACTCGTAGGCCTTCTTTTGCCCTTCAATCTTTCCACTTCTTATCCCCCTCTACCATGTTCCATACACCTTCGCTTGTAGATAAATCTCTATAAAAAAATAACTCAACACTACAGGCCAGCATGAAATCTATTTATAGATAGTCACCCGTCACCTGAACGAAACCCAAGAGGGAGGGGCCCTCGTAAGAAGTACTAAGCATGCCCCTTAATTACCTTTCTTCCTTACTCCCCTCGCGTCCTGTCTCAAAAATAACAAAGTTTCTATGAGCATCACCAATTGCCCCTAGCTATGTATTCATTCGTGGGACAATCACCCAAAAAAACCTAAAGTGAAGAGATTTAACTTTGACATTCAGTTGTTAGGCTCTTGACTGCTCTTTTATAATTAATTTGGACCAGAAATAGAAAATAGTTGGATTACTGGATTTCACCACTTTACTTCTAGAATTCTCACTTCTATGTTTCTATTCTATTCTATTCTATTATTCCATACGGTGTCTAATCGCCATACATGACTTAGAAACCATCCTTACAAAAAAAAAGGATATCTCAATTTTCTCACTCCCCAAACCATAAGAAAAAGTCTAGATGACTATACTCAACCAGTGATGTCCAACTTATCCTCCGATCCTGAGTTGTCTTCCATTACTTCCTGATGTCCATATCTGCTCTTATTCAGAGCGAGCAGTCACGACTCACTCTCACAGCTGATGTTCGCTGTAGCGGTGTCTCGTACTGGCCGACTTGGTGTATTCTTCTGATTAATGACTATCTCCATATAGCCGTGTCAAGGAAGTTCACAACCAGAATTCCCTTTAGATGAAAGTCTGACACACCATTATGCCAGAACGCCTCTACCGCTGTCACACATCCCAATCTCGTCTTCTCCCTTCTGCCTTTTCAACTTCTCTCTCTCGTGGTCAGGCACGTACTCCTAACTGTCTTTCAGGTTCCGCACGTCTCCCTCGTCGATTCACCGTCGACGCATGCGCACCTCTCCTTTTCTGTAATTCAAATAAAATTCAGGGCAGTATCGATAATCATGAAAATGTTCAATATCGATTAGTTGCGGTCCCCCAACCCTTCCTTTGTTTAGGAATGGTCTCTTATCGTTGATTATGCACGTCGCTATTTGCGTCGTTACAGAGTGTCTCTCCCATAATTGATTACCCTTATCGCTCGACCTCACAAAAAATAAAAAATTCTAAATGATTTATACCCAATTAATAAAGGATAATAAGAAATCCCATATGTAAAAAAATAAGGTATAAATCATATTTATCTTAAAACATTTCTAAGATAATTTTTTTTATTAATAATGATAGGCCAATCTTATATTTTGAAAGATCATGTCCTACTCAACCCCTACGCATTGCGAGGCACACTAATTTGGTGATTTTTCTAAAAATACTCTCAGGAAATGTTCAACAGAAAAAAAGATTCTGTTAATACATATTATATACATGTAAAATTTCACTGCTGAGAATAGACAAATCTAAATCGAATGATTTTCATAGAAATTGTGTATATTGCTAATAGACTAAGTGAACATCTATCATACGAAATGCCTACAATAATATTATGTTATTTCCATGTAGTTTATCGAACTACATAAACAAGAGAGGAAGTACATATTTAACTGATGGCCGGTTGGATAAGCAATAGGAAAACTGACACCAACATATTGTGGCTAACCTAACCCTGTTGCCCAGGAGACACCGTTGAGAAGTAACTTTGATATTACTGTTACGATGGGTTGAGTTATAAAACAAAACCATGATGGGCTTCTAGCTAAAATCAAGTACCGGTAAGCCTTTCGTGCTCAGCAAGTATGTACGACAAATATCCACTATATTGCACATATAAATTTATATGATTAAATTATACTAGACCTGCATTCTTCATTGTAAAATAGTAAAGGAAATCATGTAAACGTATTTATTGTTTACATAAATGTTTAAGTCCCTAATATTCGGGCCTAAGAGAGGTGACAGGAGACTGAAGAAAACTGCATAATGAATATAACCAAATATAATACGGAGGATAAAATGGGCTGGACAAGTAGTGCGAATGGAGGAGTAAAGACATACCGTATCCAAAAAAAAGATTGAAAGGGAGACCCGAAGGAAAACCTAGAAGTAGGTGGGAGGACACTATTAGAATAGATTTAAGGGAAGTAGGATTTGCAAGGGATGTTTAGATGGAGTTAAAATAGGGTTGAATGGTGGGCTCATGCAAGCGCGACAGTGAACCTCCTGATTCCATAAAATAGATAATATTCCTTCAGCTTGCTTAGGAATTGTGTATTGCCATTGCGTAAGTAATCAAATCACTACTAATTAATCAGATTGTTTTAATTACTATGGTCATATAAGCCTACTGCATTTCTCTTTATCTTTGCCTGATTGAAGAACTGTCCATAAATAAAATTACTACCATCAAGAGAACAGTAGCCGTAATAATTAATCTCAACAATTTGGTTATTTAAAAATTAAAATACGATAATCAGTCTTTTGCTTTTCAATTGAGAAAATAGTGATCGCATTAAGGATTTTAGCACTATGGAAGCAATGACTAAGTTGACATAAAAGAAAAGCTCATATATTTATCGAACTAACTATTTTCAAAGTCTTCCATAAATGAAAAATAATCTATAGTGAATTTTCTTAACTGAATATGCAATACTATTAATCTCCTTTGCATTGTTAGATGACTTTGTTCTATATTAGAAAATAACCCTATTAGTGATTTACAAAATTAATGTCTTGCTTACATTTGTCAATTTCTGGAAGATGGTTTTCTTATTAAATTCATGATGGTCTCTTAAGTAATTTTAATTATAACTATTTATTTATTATTCAGGTGTTTATTGGTGATCATCTTAAATTTATAATTGATGCAGTTTTGTGATCATAACAAGAATGTCAGACTCTCAGAATAGGGCTTAATTATTGACTTATTATGCCTATGGCATCAGTATAATAGTATATTTCTAACAACACGAAAGAGATTGTATGTAAAAGAGGATTTGAAAAGAATTAGTCCCATCATAAGTTAAAAAAAATAATTACGCTGACCTCAGAGAGACATAACTGACTGAATACTAGACTTCGGACTTTTAGGTCGCTAAAAATGCTGTTTTAGGTACCTAAAATAGGCTCTAAAAATTGGAAAATAGGTTATAAAAATCGTAAAATAGTTTCTTTTAAAATTTAAAAATCGTTAAGTTACCAATTTTCTGAAATATCTCAATTGCAATGCAGATTATTATATTTATTGAAGTCACCATTAATCAGTAATCATGATAACTATTACTAGAGCCTGTATTACTACCATAACAATGAAAACCTAATCTCTGCGCCCAGAAGCTACGCATATCATACCAGCATATTAAACCCCCTGTATCCTTCAGAGATTCAGAGAACTACTTTTTTGTTTTTTTGTTTTTTGTTTGTTTGTTTGTTTGTTTTTTGTTGGTTTGTTACTCGATGTGGGAGTCGGGAGAAAAACACTACATTTTCTTGGGAATTCCAAGGAATTTTTCTACTGAAGACGAAACATTCTTTACCATTTAACCACGTCACAAATGTGTCATGTACTGCACATTCCGAGCTAAAAATTTAGTACGAACTGAAAATAAATGCTAGAATTTATAACAAAAAATTACTTATTTTGAACTTTAGAGGAAAAACAAGCAAAAAGGCAATATTAGGCTATAACGTAAAAATATGCTGTTTTAGGTCCTATAAAAGTACGTATCAGTTTCAGGCATAGTCACTTATCAAACATGCATATATAAGTTTTCGTCCATATATCACTTAAGGATTAAAATAGGTTTTTACCTAAAATCCGAAGTCTACTGATTACATTCCACATTATCTAGTAGATGGTATTGTGACCTCAAACTCCAGGTAGGCAATCCTTTGCCGCGGTAATGCCATGTGAGAATAATAATTACCATAGTATTCTCGACTCGCCGCTAGTGTTGCGACAGAAATTTCCTTGTGTACTTAGCGGCAACGACGTTTGATAAGTTCTCAAGTTTTGCAAGTCACGGCCGCGGGATTCTGATTAGTCCTCATGCATGACTGGAATGCACGAGAAGTTGCCGCCACTGTAGGCGCTCCGGGAACTGACTTTCTAATTCAATAACAACTCTGAGGAGGAAAAAACTCGGATTAAAATATGAAATGTTAATGAATGCTCGGAAACTAGGTCTCAATATGACGTATCATGTACTTTTTAACATACAATATTTGAAATTCTAATGTTCTTACTACAATAATTGTGTAATTTCATAACAAGGGTTCCAAAAAAGGTAATGAGAATTAACTGCCTCAACGATCCAATGCGTTGCTAAATGCAGATCTGAGGCCCAGGTTCGGGCCTCGGTGATATCCTGAATAATTCTGAAGTACAGATGTCTTAAAAGGATTGGAGTGAGCCATGTCAGGGCTACTGAGGAGTTATTTTGCTTAAGAAGAAGAGAATCCGGCCAAGGAAGACTATGGGAATCGAAATGCCGACTTCACGCCTTCACAGATATACCGACAAGGAGTGTTAATTTAGTTTCTGGTTAGAAAAGGCTCATGCCAATATGTGATAGACTCCATTTGAATCTTGCATGGAATTTTCCGAGATACAAACACATCGACAGACATAGAACTTTTCACATACAGGGTGGCGCACGAAATGTCATACAGTTTAGATTGTTTATATAATTTTTAATATACAAAATATGTCATACAATTTTATATTAAATTACTCCCCTGAATGTGCATGATTAACGAGCATGCAGGACGTGTTCAATATGTCCACCTTGTTGGCGTTATCACCTCTTTGAGACGAACCCTGATGTTTGTAACCACTCTACGACACAAGTCTTCTGACAGTCCCTGAAAGAAAGTTGTGATGGCCGCTCGCAGTTGCATTAGATTTTCAGGTTTATTGCGATAGACTGTCTCCTTCAAGTATCCCCAGAAGAAATAGTCAGAGGGATTGATATCCGGGCTGTGTGGCGGCCATATTGAACCGCCCTGAAAACGTTCTGGATATCGATGGGACATTGCACGTGGTCCAAAATATTCATGCAGGAAATCAAGAACAATGTTTGCTGTATGAGGACGAGCTCCATCTTGCATGAACTATTGTGTCTCCATTGGTAGCCTTGTTGCATAGAGGTGCTGAAGAAAATTATTTTGTAACATGTCCATGTAGCGCGCACTGTTAATATTGACGTTAAAAAAGAAAGGCCCAATGATTCCATGACTGGAAATCTCCGCGTAAAACAACACCGTCTTCACTTTCTATCCGAGCGTCCACCGGCTCTTGTCCGCCATGTTTCACAAACTCACTATTTTTTACTAACAATGTTAAATGTGCACAATATGCAATGTTTCACAAATCGAATCGGGTGACCCCACGCATGCGCGGCATTGACAAGTGCTGCCTTCTAACGAACCATGCATGAACTAAGGCTAATCGTCATAAAATTTGAAAGTTCTAAACCCAAAATTAATCGTTTTATTACATATTTTCAGTGTATGACATTTCATGCGCCACCCTGTATAATGAAATCACATACTATAATAAAATAACTAACCTATAAATATACCATATAAATAAGCGATTTTGTTTAAATTTTGAACATGTGGGCTTATACTAAGAGCTAAAACTTTAATTTGAAACTTTTTAGAAATAAAAGTATTCTGAAGGGTAGTATATTCTTCTCACTGTTTGTAGAAACCCAGTCTTGCCTGGTCAACAATAAAGTTCTGCATCAGGTTGAAACAACTGAATACGCGCTCTTTGCAGTAACGCCTCTTAGTCTGTACCGGAGTGTGAAGTGAGAAAGATTTATTGCCCATGCTTAGGGTAAAGAAAGTTACCTGAGTGCGTTAATCAAATTTTATGTGGGTTGCTATGCAATGCGGTAACGACATTTTCATTATTTTTACAACCAAATTACATGAAAAGATTGGCATACATAGTACATGTGGTGATTATACCAAGAGCTAAAACTTTAATTTGAAACTAATCAAAATATCCTGAAGGGTCGGCCTATTCTGTACTAGGCCTAAGAAACAAAACGTTTTATTTGGGCAAAGGAAGTTGTGTGTTTCACATCAGACTTCTTAAAGTTGTGTTAAAGCTAAATATTGCAGTTCGTTTCATGAAAATTGTCATTGCTGTTCACATAATTTTGTCTATTGTGCAACTCGCAAAGGTGGCAAATCTATGGATTTCGTCTTTAATAATTGAATATACACACTTGCGGTTACTGAACCTTTTGAAATAGTAATTATCATCAATATAATTGTTATTATTACACCAATAATATTTCGAACTATGTTAACTGTATTCTTTGGATCCAGTGTGCAGTGCATAAATTCGATTGATGGCTGCATTAAGCCCATTGCAAGTACCCTCTTTTGCCGAGAGTGGTGTCCTGAGGTTTGAACTCTAGTCCGTTGTTTGCAAAGCTCGGCAGGTCAATACTGCTACGGAAATAAAATTAGGTTTGTGCTACAAGCCAAATAGTGAGAGTCCACAGTTCGGTTCCGACCACTTGATAAGAACATAATACCTGCTCTGTTAATCTAAACCTCAGGAGTTGCAATCCCGTCTATTATCTACATTGTAAAAAAATTCGGCCTTCTTTATCCTCAAGTGAAATTGTCAAATGCCCTCATCCTAATAGTTATAGGTTGTTCTGTTCAAAGTCAGTTTAAATATGGTAATTCAAATTCAAGTTATTTTCAAGGCTATTACAACAGATTACAGCAGTAAAAGGTTCAATATATCTTGTGTAGGCCTACGTGTAACATATAATGCGATCCGAAAAAGTTTGTTTATCCAATTTGTATACTGTTACAACATCTTCTTGAAAAATTCACCGTTCTACTTACGTAACGAGATATTTGTGCTTACTAAAGCGGTACAAAAGTCCTATAAAATAGAGCCAACTAACTTAGAATATTCACTACGAGTCTTTCCCACCAGAAACTGCGATTTTATTTCTTTCGCTGCTGTTGAACATAGAGCTGCTTTTCTGCACTGTATTTGCAGAAAAGTATACTTCCATCAGTAAAAAACACCTCCGCTCCAAATTCAGACATAAACTGTCGGAAAAGAACTACTAAGCTTCATTTTAGAGATGTAGTTGAAACAAGTGCAATTGCAAAAAATATAAAAAAAAGAGTCATAGCTGTAAAAATGCTAAGAAGAAACCAGTAAGCAAAATAAACCGAAAAGGCCAAAAAAAGATAAGTCTAAACCAATATTTTCTGGCCTACATTGGCCAAAATTGAATTTTTGGCATCGTCTTCGGACACTCGAAAAGAAAAAGATTTTTCCTCAACTTCCTAGCCCTACTAATGAAAGTTGACCAAGATTGTTTGAAACTCGACGAATTCTTTCACTTGATTGGTGGGAAGCAAATCAGTGAAATAGTGCACGAAATCACTTCCTGGAATATTGTATAAGTTATCTTTCATAAGGTTAGCCGCACAGTATTTTTACCTCTAAATATTCACCCCATTTTCTAAGTTCTGAATGCATAATCAGGCTGGATGGAGGACGGAAATATAAGGTAACTTGTCAGGCATGAGCAACTTAACATTTTAAATGCAATGGCATACGTAATGAGGCAGGGAAATAAGAATGCGAAGAAGTTATCAATTTTCATTTAAATGCTTTGTCATAAAGTCTTAGGAACATATGCTGCTGGTTTTGTGTCTTGAGACGGCAGTTGTGATGATATCTGCGCCGGATGATACCTTTGTTAAGTCGTAGGGAAGAGGATATGCAAGGAGCCTCGCGGGTTGTATAATTTATAGAGGAGCGCGAGCTGCTGAAAGATTCGCGTGTGTGGATGAGGTGAGTGGAGGGGTTAGGAAAGAGTAAGGGTTGGGAGGGTGGTGCTATAAAATAGCGAGATGGAAGAAGTAGCGGGGCGAGTTATTCCACTTTACGAGGGGATGAGGTAACTTGCATTCCGTCTTAGCGATCCTTTCCTGTCTATCTCAGATGCTTCCTTTGCCTCACTTTCGTGACTTAGTATGCCAGTTGTCTACTCTTTGCCAGTATGCCAACATCTTTGTCGGAATACCAGCAACTTCCTCTTGGTAATTTATTCTGCTTCGTTACCTGTATGCCAGGTTGTCTTTAGAAGAGTTCTGTACTGAGTAATCGATTAATCAATTAAACATTTAATCGTCGATCAATTACATTTTCCGATTAATCGGTTTAGTCGAATTCTGAAAAACGTTTTTCGAGAAATGGGTCAAATGACCAAACTCCTTTCTCTCGCTCCTCCGGCCTTGGCACATCATGTGTCTTTCAGCCTACTGTGTCCAAACAATTCCCGTTATTCAGAAACCTGAAGATTAGTTCAGTCAACAAACTCGTGGTCTCAAGTCTTGGCTGAAAAAGTAACCGGAAGTGTAAGTTTTGTATATATTATTTCACTACTTAACTAATAATGGTATTAATTAATTAAGGATTGCTTCTGATTAACTGTAGTGTAATAGTTATTAAACGTGTAAAACAATATTAAATGTACACTTTGGTTTCGTTTAAAATACCGACCTGTTTGTCGATTAATCAGTGGATTAATCGGTCGACTAATCTATTAAAGTCAAGCGTTAATTCGATTAAAATTTTTAATCGATTTTCAGTCATACTTTAGAGCTAGAGATCTATCTGTTATTTTCTGACTTCTATTAATAAGCCACTTGTCCCTGCTTTGATAGTAAGCCAGATCTTTTCAGAATACCAGAAACATTCGTCAGGAAACTAGTAATTTTCTGTAATTTTCTTTCTATTTTGTACAGGAAAGTTATTCTTGGGCGGAATCGAATCCAGGTATTAGTGTGGCGTGCTTCACAGAACGTACCTAGTTCTATTCCAAATATTCCTGTAGGAATCCTAATGACCTCGCTACAGACGTTCCTGCACCTACAGAATAGGTTTGATTTGTATATGGTCATTTACCATTTAACGACTGGGATGTACTGCAACTTAGGGCTGTGACCGTCGCCGTTGTGACGGAATTTTGTCCCGCAGGAGTTTTTTTACATGCCAGTTAATCTACTGACATCGGCCTGTCACATTTATCACACATAAATGCCCGACCTGGGCCGGGATCGAACCCGCAACCTTGAGAAAAGAAAGCCAGCTTGGTACTAACTACGCCACCCAGGCAAAATTAACCAGTTTATCTTACACGCGATGTTTAAATTAATATAAATTAATTAATGATTTTTTTTCGACCAGTAAGGGCTTGCGGAGAAAGTTTATAAGTATATCCACACCATGACATATAAGTGTAATACACACTTCCATGCTTATTCTGTCCCGAAATGTGAAGTATACTCTCGATGGCTTCCGTTTACCGAAACACTGCGCAATACTAGACACCACACCATAAGATCGACTATTGCCAGTGCCCTCCGAAGTAATGGCTTCAACGTCTTTGAAGAGGTTCACAGTCTTGCCACTAATGGCAGCTGTAGGAGAATCGAAAGTATCGCCATGAATCCAGGTGATAGTAAAGGATACATCTTGGATCCTACTATAAGATTTGAGACTCATATCGACCAACCTCATGAGGTGCACTTAGAGAAACAAGCAATATATATGAACTGATAGTGCCCTTTTATAAGGAAAAATATAATTTAGAAGACATTGAAGTTCGAGGAATAATGATGGGTGCAAGAGGCACTATACCCTAAGAAGTGTGTCACTCTACTTCAAGATCTGGAAGTCACAACATCCACCTTAAAGAAATTGCCTTACAGCCTTTTAAGTTTTCTATAAGAATACTTAGATACCATCTGTATCCAAAACAGTAGATTTCTTCTTCTTCATGTTTGGTGATAAACCTACAACACATTTATACTGCATGCTGTTATGATGTTCTTTGTCAAACTGGCAGCCTCTGGATGTAAAGGAAGACTGTTATAATAAATAAAATATTTCCTTCACAGTCCGGTCAGGATTGTAATCGTCTCATTTGTGTTTGTCAGCATTGTGTCAAAGTACCTTTTCTTTGTCCATAAGTAAGATGTTAAATACGTACATTGAGATTACTTTTCTTGTAACCAGAGGCTGTCTTTGGAAATTCTAAGAATTGGTTAGTAAGTGAGAATCATATTTTTAATCACGCATTGAATAAATAAGGATTTTTATAATGCTTACCTGAACTTTGACTTTACCTACAGAATAAACTCTTTCCTTAATACTTATAGAACAACGGATTTTACAGTAAAATTTACCAAGTATAACTACAGTATATTGTCACAAAATTATCCAGTATGATGCACGGTTAATTCAAAGTTTATCTTTATATAAACTGTAAGCATATTATTCCGTTACACAATCGATTATATGCCTATCAAACATGTTACATGACTGATTGTATTTACATAATTCAACGGTTACATAATTACATAGTACACAATCGATTATATTATCATAAATTATGTAACTGCTTACAATAACAGTCTATATCTATTACCCTACGGGTAATATTCCTCATTGATTATATTTTCTGTTGTTTATGACTGATCAATCCACTACACACTAAAAGCTATATTCCAGTGAATACAGCTTCTTCTTCTTATCAATAAATGTTCTTTAATCAACCGTAAATAATCTCTGAAATAGGATGTCGACTTTTCACCTTGAATAAATTATACAAAAGTCATTCTTAAAGTATAGAGTGTAATATGAATTCCTCACATCAGATTATTTAAATAGAGTTCATTAATGACTGCACAGGTTATATGTTACGTATCCCCTCTACTCTAAGGTTTAGCTTTTTATTCTTTATTGTAGCCTATTTATGGAAAAAGTGCAAGAGAAATAAAACACAGGATCCATTTAGCCAAATTGGCATTTAGCAAAAAGAAGACATTGCTAACTGCAAAAAATATCTCAATAGACATTCGAAAGCAATTTTTGACATCCTATGTTTGGAGCATAGCGCTTTATGGTTGCGAAACTTGGACGCAACAGAAGAAAAAAGAAGATTGCAAGCCTTTGAATTGTGGTGCTACAGAAGAATGTTAAGAATACGATGGATTGACAGAGTCACCAATGAGAAAATATTAAGATGAATTAATAGTGACAGGAAAATCATATATCTTATTAAACAGAGGCGGAATTCACTATTAGGACACAAAATCAGACATCAGAACTTTTTGCTTACTTTAATAGAGGGGCAAATAGATGGCAAAAATAAAAGAGGGCGCCCAAGATTAACCTTCATAAACAACATCAAAAGGGAAACTGGATGCAACACATATGCAAAACTGACACAAAATCAGACATCAGAACTTTTTGCTTACTTTAATAGAGGGGCAAATAGATGGCAAAAATAAAAGAGGGCGCCCAAGATTAACCTTCATAAACAACATCAAAAGGGAAACTGGATGCAACACATATGCAAAACTGAAGGAATTGGCCATGAATAGAAGTAGATGGAGAGCTGTCACAAACCAATCGCAAGATTGACAACTATAAGAAGAAGAAGAAAAAGAAGATTTATTAAGCCTACTACCAACGTCAAATGCATTTATCAGTAGATTTAGATTTCAATCCGACCAACCCTTTTTATATTTATTGAAAGTTTAAATTAATATCCCGTCTTATAATTCAAAAGCATCTGAAAGTTTAACATACAGTAGTCATTAAGTTAATTATGTAAGAGAACTTTCAAGCTAATCGTTTAATTATGGAGAAAATAGGGACTCGATGTAGTAACATGGATCTGATTAGTAACCGACGTTTTAAACTCAGAAATAAACTGTTATATTTCATGTCTATTATGCAGTGAAATACTTCCAGTTCTGTATCGAGTATTAAATATATTTTTGTCTTAATGGTTAATCGGTGTATTCTGTCATAGCAAAGTATTGAGTTGCGTTAGCCATTAATAAAGCCCATAGCAACGGTAGTGGCCGTGTTTATTCCAGGTGCATTTGCATGTAATTGAATAAGCCACTAACATTTATGTGCCTTTCTGTAGGGTGGGGTCCATATTCTTAAGTCATTTGAGATAGACAGAAATGGCAATTCCCCAAATAAAAGTTCACAGTTAAATTAATTCATACTGTATTTCATCAAGTCATTAATATCTTAACTTACTAAACGTTCTGTTAGTTTCATGTTTCTAAAATATATTTTCTCCGTAATTATTCATCTCGTGTTTTTATTGCAATTTTTTTGCTACAAGCCATGGCATAAGTAATGGCAACTATTTTTTATTTTGAAAACGTGGGACCATTTTCAATTTTTTAAATATACAAATGAAAGGGCAGGGTGTGGAATGTATGTACAATCCTGATCGTGGGTACTAGATGAAGGACAGTGAAAAAAACAAGGCATCCATATGCGACTGCATCGTGCCACTCTAATGAATTGCGGTAGTTGGAAGCATGAAAGCTCACATACCCACTCCATATCCCTTGAAGTTTGTTACGGATGGGTATTATTTCCCGAAGCTACCACCAGCTCAATTGTGCTTACGATCTTCACAGAAGTTTTGTAATTGAATCCATATGCACTCTATATTTCTTTCAGTATTTTATGGTTTAGCTTCCTTTATGATAATATCAGTTTCGCCAACAGACGCATTAATAAACTTTCAGCTTGCCATTTTTATTTTCAATTTAGTGCCGACAATGGATGACGTAGTCTAGTAATCACTGCATTAGAGATACTGTGACGGTTCAGTAACGAGTTGACGTTTTATCAGGTAAAATCGCATCCTCACGAATCTTGCAGGAATTTTGTAAGATAAACGATCGTGATTGGTCTATAACCGAGGAATTGCTGAACGTTATGGGTCAATATCGAATACGCGGCGTATGAATGAAATATTCTTGTAGTAAAACTTTCGATATTATCTAATATCGATATTTTCTTACCGATATACTGATATCGATATTTATAATCGATATCAATATCGATATGAAATATTCTTAGTAAAAGTTTCTACATTATCTAATATCGATATTTTCTTACCGATCCTACTGTATCGATATTAATTACCGATATTTATACCGATATCAATATCGATATTTTGCTTCCGATATCTCATCCCTATCTCACATTAACCAATGAACAACTAGTTGAATGCAAGTGTGGACTTATATGATATATAAGAACACACATATTATGTGTTTCTCCCGCTCTCGGTGTTTGTGCATCCCTCAACACAGTGCACTCACGGCGTAGCGTATCGATGTGTACCGATGCGATGAGTCGAGTGTTCCGGAGAAGCGACTTCACAGTTATCATATGTACACTCTGATGCATCGCTCTTATCATACATACATACCGCAGTGGTATAGCTGTCGCCTGGCTTTCGTGCCGGGGCCGTCTCTGCAAGACATTTTCATAACACAAGCACGCGAACTTGTTGATAGAGGTGGCCATGAGATTTATATTCATAATGCAACACGCACACCTCTTCTTATTTACACTTCTTCCGTTTCCTTCCTTTCCCTCGCTCTCACAGCTTTGTACCAGTAGGCCTATGTTCATAGTTCCCAAGTTACTACACACGTAAACCGTAATTCCTCTTGGCAATGAAAACATGTGCCTTCCCTTTGCTTATTTTAGCCTTCATTCTCCTTTTGCATTACAATATGATTCCTCATAGTTCACATAGCATAATATACAGAGTGGTCCTAAACTATATGTCAAAAATGTAAAGGTAGTAGAGGGGACCTAAATAAGCATATTTCGTATAGGAATGTGTGTGCGGAAAGGACACATTAAAGCGCTAGCTTGTAAAGCAGTATGCATCACAGAAAACTGAATAGACAAGTAAAGACAAATGAAAACAAAAATGTACTAACAATTTACCCTACAATAGGTGCTCGAAACGCTTTTAATATGACCCCAAAAGAAAAAAAATCCAAGCAGGTTAAATCAGGAGAACGCGGTGGCCAGGGAACTGGACCGTCCCATCCTATGCCATGGTGGCCGTAGACAGCGTCCAGGGGATTCCTGACGTTTCGATACACACAGATGTCGTATAGGATTGTGTGTGTCGAAACGTCCGGAATCACCTGGACGCTGTCCACGGCCAGCATTCGATAGGACGGGGGGGTCCAGTTCCCTGGCCACCGCGTTCTCCTGATTTAACCTGCTTGGATTTTTTATTTTGGGGTCATATTAAAAGCCTTTCGAGGACTGTTAATAATTTTTTGTTTCATTTTGTCTTTACTTGTCTTTTCAGTTTCCTGTGATTCATAGGCCTACCGCTTTACAAGCTAGCGCTTTAATGTGTCATTACCGCACACACATTCCTATACGAAATATGCTTATTTAGGTCCCCTCTACCTACCTTTACATTTTTGACATATAGTTTAGGACCACTCTGTATATATATTTTTACCATGTAAGGGTTGAAGAAATAAAGAGGATGTTTCAGTGTTACATATGGCATTAAAATATCTTGAAAATGGTTTTATCCCCTTTATTTTTTCAGCCCTTAATATCGTCGTGTATGCTTTTATATTAAATAATTGTATACTATTTATAACCATTGCATATTATTTATAACCAAAGCACCTAAAAAGGAAATCATTCGTGTGATCTGTCTGCTTGTGGTGTCTATTGAATAACGCTAACAAGTTTGACTTCAAAATCCGAAATTCACTTTGAATTCTTTTTCAATTAAAGTAGGGCTCAGTTTACTTATAACTAGGGGGCGGATTTCTATGACCTAAAAAATAGGATATTTGCATGCATTTATGACCTAAAAATCTGATGTGAAAGTCACATAACTTCCTCTGCCCAAATAAAAGTTAGCAGTATTCACATATCCTTGTACAGAATCACAAGAAACAATTTTACGCTAATTATCCTATAAATACCTCTTCTTTCAATGATGCGACTAAAAGCGCAAGCTATATAACAAACTTAAAAAAAAAAGTGACTGCAGACGTTTATTGAACTTTCCACCGTAAAGAATAATTTCCGAAATTTATCGTATATTTCCCTCAGATACTTCTTTACTCTATGCATGGCCAACAATACATCTTTCTCACTTCACATTGTTATATAGAATAAGAGGCCGTGAAAGAGTGCGTATTCAGTTGTTCATCACGCAAGACAAACTTTCTACAAACAGTGGGTGAACAGTGGGTGGCTTGTAACTACCCTCAGAGAATTTTTTCGAAAAAAAACGTTTCAAATAAAAGTTTTAGCTCTCAGTAAAAGGAACACATGTGCAAATTTTAAAGAAAATCGTTAGAGCCGTTTTCGAGAAAATCGCGAAAAACTAAAATTTCTTCATGTAAAGTCCCCTTAAAAATAAGAGAAAATAGTCGCCAATCTTATCCTCACATCTTCAGAATATACCTGACCCAAATACGAAATTTTGTTTTCATACGATTTTCCGTTTTGGAGCTAGAGTGTTCACAGACAGACAGACGGACAGACGGACAGACAGACACACAGACATGTTTCCAAAAATAGTATTTTTGGATTCAGGGGGCCTTGAAACGTGTATCTATGCTAAAAACTCAACTTCGAATTTTGGGGTCGAAAACAATACTTCCTCTACCTATAGTACCTATGGTACGGGCAGAGGAAGTAAAAAACATTAAAATACGATCAATGAAATTGAAAATATGACTTTACCACTTACACATTGTGTATATTTTTTTAAGTTTCATTACAATACATTTTATTAAAATATAGTGTTAATTATTTAAAATATCTGTAAATTCTCCAAAAGTATCATTTTAATGCAAAATCTGCAAAATATTATATGATACTTCAAAATTTCTTTAATATCCACACAAATATGCAAAAGTATGACCTAAATATGCAAATTCATACTAAATATGCTACAATAGTTGAAAATTTCCTAAATATACAGTTATATGCACTGGTCCATTTTCACCAAGATGCTTGGAATCGGGTTTTAATTAGTCGAAAACCTGAAATAATGCAAAGGGAAAAAATATGACATGTCATAGAAATCCGCCCGCTAGTTATAATATTTCCTGGGACGATTATCTAAAACTCAGGAACCAGTGGAGGTACAAGTTTATGGACTAGCGCCTTTGTGTAGCCTGGATACTGCACGCAGAACACCAATGTTGGAGAAGTGTTCGCTCCTGTACGGCGCTTCCCTTCGTATAGTGGAGTTCATGCGAACAGCTTTGAGAAAATGACTCTCCAATTGGAATATGAATAGCATATTGTATTTCAATGCTTAATAATCATTTATTAACGTGACTTAGCTTAATTTAAATTATTTAATTATTATTTTTTTCAGGGTTTTTATACAGTATGTTTCCTTTCTCTACATGTACCAACATTGTGGTTTCATGTCATAGAAATCCGCCCCTACTTATAACAAATGATTCGGGGCTAATTTACCGAAAATGTATAAGGGATGCTCAATTTACCAATCTCAAATGTAAATGTCTCTATAGGCATACTTTTTCTACGTAGGTTTTCCTGGACTGTCTTCCATTTATTTATTTATTACTTTTCATTATTACTATTTATTTTTATCTACCTTTATATCCTTCTATAGGCCTA
Source organism: Ectobius pallidus (assembly GCA_964059195.1). Lineage (NCBI taxonomy): Eukaryota > Metazoa > Arthropoda > Insecta > Blattodea > Ectobiidae > Ectobius > Ectobius pallidus. Next base: position 107,000,392 of record CAXKWD010000007.1, on the reverse strand, counting down.
TATCTTTTTCGTCTTCCATTAATTTCATTCTATCTGTATTTATGTCCATATCTTTCTTTCTTTTCTTTATGCCTTATTTTCTTTTCTTAATTTTTCTTTTTTCTTTACTTATATTTTCTTTCTTGCCTTCTTTATTTTTTCATCTTTCCATCCTGGGCCAATAAGTCATCATATATAAATCAGTTTATCACCGATTATCACTGATCACATCGCATTGCCGAAAAAAAATGGAATCCATTACCTTAAAGGTGACCACTGTCTATCTTAATGTTTTGTAATTGTAACTTTTGGTCTGAAATTTGATATATCAAAGATATATAAGTATTCTTATTATTGGCGAAACAGATTGTTTTTAACTGTAAATATTGTAAAATTATTATTATTCATATTCTAAGAAAGATACGAAATATACAATATTGAGGCATAAAACACCATTTTATGAAAATATAAATGAGGTAAGATAAAGCTATATCCGCCGCTGTGGCGTAGGGGATGCGTTCGCTCCTCTCACGCAGCGGGCCAGGGTTCGAATCCTGGTCGGGACAAATTACCTGGGTGGGGTATTTTCTGGGGTTTTTCCTCATATGTAAGACAAATGTCGGGTAACATTAGGCCCTAGTGGTCCCCAGATATCAGCTGGCCGTCATTATCATCTTCATCCCATCCTAGCCTTGTTTGGAGTGAGTGGGTGTGTGAATTTTGTGTCTCGTCCGATGTGTTCGTGCTGTCTCGGAGGTGGCCCCGGCATTGAGCTGATCACTCATCCGAGGAGGTCCTCCATGTCCTTGTCTCGTCAAAAAAGTATGTATGTGATCCAAAGACAATCCCCCTCCCGACAGGTCGCGGCCCTTTAAGACCCTGTCGACTTGGGTCGCTTAAATCCTAAAAGGGAGGGGTAAAACTAAGATAGAGAAAGAAAAAAGGTATACAATTAATTTGTTTCATTTAATTTACAGTTCATCTATTGGTGAAATGCAAAAGTGCATTTTCACATTTTATTCATATTTCTATTATCATTTTCAACTTACATTTTAGAACACACGAGATAGAAGAGTGAATGCTGCATATAAAAAAGCAATTAATGCATAATAATTTGAAATGTACTATACAAACGTCGTTTATAACCATGTTTACATTACCTGCACATAATTGTACATTAAACGAACGAAACATTTGTGCACTCATAAAACTACGAGTATTTGCATTTTTACTGTTATGTCATTGAAAATATCATGTAGGAGTAAAACTTCCGTCCCTTTTATGAGATTTTTATATCACGTGACCTGCACTATATAAAGGTAAACATAACGAAGGACTTGCTTACATGAGATTGTGCTTAGTTAGTGTGGTGTGATTGGCTGAGAATGATTAAGTTCCGTGCGGGAGCTACATTATAATTGCAGTAGTTTAACTAGGGGGCGGTGTGGAGGTCGGAGGTTATCTTATCCACAAGACTTTTATTTCTCACCCATGTCAAGGCTACGATCTTCATTTAATGACTCCTAGTTACTTAAGGGTCACCTGTATCACCACTGACTAGGCTATAATTTAACCTTTACCAACGTAGGATCGCCATGACAACAGTGGTATAATCTGCAACCACTGATCTGTCCCATAAAAGATCGACAAAATAAGAATGGTAGAGGGGATTGGGGTATTGATTCCTAGGCATGTGAAAATAAGTTCGAAGGACGATCCCTTTCAGACCCCATGGCCATTACAATGTACAGTGGAGTGTATGGAAACTTTCCGATGCTTTTTGTTTCTTCTAGCGTGTTTCTGCATTTAAAGTTGGCATTGAATCTTCTTATCATCTGTGTTCCACACCAGCCCTGGGTAATCCAGTCTCTTATTTGCTTGAATTCAAGTCCAGATACATACAATAGCCAATGATCAACACTCAGACTTAGGTGAGCAGTGAAATGGGGGTGGAGTATGGGAATATTTCATTTGAATGACTAGAAGGCGTGCCTTACAATGAATGTCCGCACCAGCCCCTGAACGAGTATGACTCTTATTGGTTTGATGTCAAAAGTGTGGCACTCAAATATTAACCTATGAACACAGGTCTGTTTCAGGTTAAGGAGCGAAGGAGGAGGGGAATCACACAAACATTGTATAATTGAGAATTAGCCTCTGCTGCGTATCCTTCAACGCGAAAAAAGGGTAGATGCAGGGGCGGGAAGTGGACCTAACGCAAGCCGGTTATGTGTTCACTTACCAACATAAACCACTGCGTGTTATATCGGAAAGATTCCGTGCACTCGACTGTTCATAAACAACTTTTTAAATTAGTAATATAGTTTTATAACAAATTTCACAGAATGAGATATGATTTTTTAAATATTGTTGTACTTTATTAAAAACGAAATAACATTTTTGCCACCAAATTTGTTTTTTAATGACTTATTTTGAAGTTCTATAAACCATAGTATTGACTTATGATTGAAATTGTTTGCTCTAATATTCCAAATTCATAATTCGGGTCTGGGTATGAAAGGGTTGATAAGCTATTAATTGCTAATTTAATGATTTTAAAAGTCAGTGAAAAAAACATTAACCCTCCATTTCCGAAATATTTTATTCGGGAGTCATGAAGCGGTGAGATGTCCTGCAAAGAAAATAGGAATCCCATCTCATTGGCTCAAGGGCAACATATTCAACAATATTATCACCTAACTTAATTATATAATTACCAAATTTTTGAGGTGGAGAGTAGATTAATCACATCCACTAATGCAAAAACAAAATGTTCAACTCTTTTGAAATGCCCATATACAGTGTGTTAAAAAATTCATTGCCCGATCTGCTAGGAATGATAGAGGAAACCAAAAAAATGTATTTTGCCATGGGTCGGAAACTGATATTGAACGAATACTGTACATGTGCAGATAATACGAGATGAGATGAAGTTTTCTGGTATGACTGAGAATAAAGCAATGTGAAATGTTTTTCATTACCGTACTTTATTTTGAAAGCGACCACAATGGACCTCATTGAAGAGCTGATAGAGAGATATTAAAGAGCGACTCAATATCAGCTTCTGACCCATGATTCTCTAACAAAATACGTTTGTTATGGTGTCTTCCTATCATCCCTACAAGTTTGTGCATTGAACTTTTTAACATCCTGCATAGATTATGTTATGTATCACTATTGCTTTAGATTTAAGTTAGACGGCCATCCGTAGAGCTGTTTTTATGTACAGCTTGGAGGGATTTAACCTTTTCAGCATTATTGCATGGAAAACAATGTTTTATTACTGTCCGTGATGTCACTTGCAAAACAGATAGCGCTTAGTTCACATTTGCTAATATGAAGTGGAGAGATGATGCTAGGTATCTTATCTTATCAGCTCAGGAGTTGAGCCCTTACGGATTCGCGCAGGTAGGCCTCATAGGTGGGCCCATTATACACTCCCTAGGAAACGAATGATGTGCATGCCCTAAGCCCCCCCCCCAGTCAACGGATTCCACCACGAGCGCCCACGGAGCTCCCCTACATCCAACAAGGACCAGGTACCATTCCGCGTGCACCGTATCCCTGGGTTCCTCTTACAAGAGCCCCATGGACGCGGCACACTCTTACGTGCGCCACATACCCTGTGTCCCTCTGAGAGCCTCAGAGGTACGGCACACCACCAGCAACGGGGCAGGACGGGGGAGGCTCGAAGCAGAGTCCTCAGCAGGAGCTGGCCCGGTGCGTTGGCAAGTCGGCGAAGAGATTTGGATTCAAGTCTTCTTAAGATGTCGATATTGGAATTGCTGGCAGTACCCCAATGCTGAAGTCCATACTGGCCTTATTATGGTCTTCTAAAGTATAACTTGAGATTGCTTATTTAATAACCAGTACAATTGTTGAAACTTTAGTTGAACTTCTTTGTTTTAAGTAATAATGTGATGTCTCCAGGTTAGATGTTCATCTAAAGGAAACGTAGGTATTTTACATGTCCTGCAATGGGAATTTCTTCGTTATTTATTTGTACTCTTGGGCATTTTTCTCGGCGTAAAGAAAAAGTGATAATGCCGAATAAGAGAGAAGTGACTGGACTTAATATGTTGGGTGAGAATTAAAGATAGAGTATTAATATATATTAATATATATTTTTAATATTATTATTATAATATATATTAATTCTACCTTTTAATCTCGTAACTGTTCTGGCCGTGATCGCTAAGAAAACTTGCTTAAATGTGCCTACATAGTCTCGACAGTAAATAAAATATGAACATATAATAATTTTGTATGTTAAAAAGTGAAGAGTTTTATCCTTGTGTAAAAAAATCACTCCTATAACCACAGTTGTTTTATTGAAATTTTTCTCGGAAGTGTAAAAATTATCTTCCGCCGTCATATTGGCTTCTAAATCAATTAAAAGTTAAATAACCGTATACCAACCAATAGATGAATAAAATCAAACGTCGATCATTTTTTGTGAACTTAATAATTTTATTTGTTTCACAGAATCATCTTCAGAACATCTTGTATAATTGAGTCATTATGTAAATGAGTAATTTTTATATTGGCGTCATTCTAATTAAAAAATTTAAAATTTTCTTAAAACACCAGTAAAATTTACTACTTCATTCCTCTAGTGTTGGATACTCTTCCACTTATATGTTGCTTTTACAATTTTGAAATTTTACATTTTTGAAAGAATTAAATGGTTTTTAATTCGAATGACGCCAACATAATTATTTTACTCATTTATATAGTGTCTCAATAGCACTAGATGCTCTAAAGATGGTTCAGTGAAACCAAAAGGCCTAGAAATAAATAAAAATCCTAATTTTAGAAAAGGTATCATATAATTATTTTATTAATAGAAACTGAGGAACAATGTGACGATTGGTACTAAGGAGCTCAGATTTCGCTGATTTTCCCTTATCATTTGCTGCAAAAAGTTAATTTGGCGTTGTAATATAGGTAACGTACTGATTTCTTGAACCCGTTACTATATCTTCATCTACAAAAGTGATACGCCGTTTGATGGCGGCATCTTGATTGTGGATGATATATTTTTTCTTGTTGTGAGAGGGAGGACTGGTGGGGTTTCGTTGCAACGAGATGGCGCGATTCTTCCTCCTCAGTGGACAGAAGAATGCACTCAAAGCTATCTCTGTGGAGGCAAAGAAAAGCGTTTTCTATTGAACTGTAACTTCCCCAGGTGCTATACTCCAATCAGCATCAAAGTGTCTCTTTAAAAGAAGATTCTGTAAGTTGTAGAATCCTAGGTGCTACAGGCACTACACTCTAAGCCTCTAATCCCTAAGCATTATGGTAAAATGCACGGGAAAAGATGTGAAGTATTATTCATAACTCTAAAATCTAAACAATTTGATTTAGTGTTTAGCTTTCACACTAGTAAGTCGTGTTTTCTAATGTTCTGGGCTTTTACTAATTACAATTCTACTTATGGTTTACAGTGCTAGAAGTGTATTATGTAACTTAAGCTAGTCCAACGTATTTTATATAAGGATTAACACAATAGTATCTTGTGAAACACTTTATTAACATTATAAATCATTGAGAGCACAAATAAACATGCGGCCTTCCTTTAAATAAATAAATAAATAAATATGCTACTTAGTGTGCCTCACAATAGTGCATATGACATAACTTGTCTGTCTGTGAGGTAGACCATTAGGGCAATCAGTCATAGGAGAGAGGGTCCATCTGGCGCTGTGAATTGTACTCCGGCTTAGTTCAGTTGTTAGAGCATTGGCGCAAATAACCAAAGGTCCTGGGTTCAAGTCCCAGTGTCGGAGGAATTTTTCTCCTATAATATTCTCATGTAATGTCCAACAGAGACAATAATCTGTGGTTCATGAATGCTTATATATCTATGTAAAAGGAGACAAAATAGGAAGGAACATTTTTAGTCCTATGCGCGCAGTATATTATTACGTCCCAGGATTTAGGGAGGAAAGTATGAAAGTGATATTGAATTTCTTTTTGATTTCAGCCCCGAAACGGTTGTATGGTAGTATGAGAGTGAGAAATAAAATATTCCGTAAAGACAATACAGTTTTAGGTTACCGGAAAGTCTGTTTCTTCTTATTTGAACCCCTACCAGGCATGATTTGTAGAAGCAATGGGGTGCAAAATTCTATATCCTCTATGAGCCATAAAAAGCTGTATCAAGCGGTTTCTGAGGGAACAGTTTGAGTGTGATAAGTCGTTCTTCCTCGTCTCAAATTCTACCTCGTACCTATTTAAGAAGCTAGACTTTGAAAATCGAAAGTCCTTCATACGTTAATGTAGACTGTCAAAATACAAAACCCGAGCGACGCCGGGCCTTTTAAGCTAGTAGTATATTATGCAATAAGCCTTCTTAAAACGCGATTATGTTCATGAAACTCGCCTACGCTCGTTCCATACTTTCACACGAGTCACTTAATTACCATTACAGGCGCGATGCATACAGCCGTAATTAAATGTATAAGTTTTGAGTTCTTTTAATACCTTATAATTAATAAAACAAACGAGTTTATGTAGGTTACCTTTCAGCCGTTAATAATTGTTCTCGTCTTTTGCGATAGTTAATGTTAATAATAATAATAGGAATAAGAATACGATTTTTTTATTTTACCTTCTCTTACAATGAATCAGGAGTGAAACTAAACTACATTATTTAAGATTACAAACAAATAAAAAAGGTTATTACTTAGTAAATTATTGCAAGTTAACACACGGGCAAATACAGTATAGAGAGATAAACAGATATAGTGTAAATAGTAATGTCATAAATAGCAACATAAATGTAGTCTACATAGTATAAGAAAATGGATAACGGAGTACATAGAACGCAATAAAGTTAATTTTAAGGTAATTTAAAGTTAATAAAATCAATAGATGGAAGCGATATGCAAGGAGCAGGGTTTTGCTTGGACGTTTTAACCACAAAATAACTTTTAAACACATGGAATAACTCGATTTATTATTTTATTAACATTAAGTTGAACAGAACTGATTTTATTTAAAAGACAGGTTGTCTGTTGTACAGTTTGAATTACTGCTTTCAAGGCTTGAAGATTGTTCCGTGTGGAATATTAATCGATAATTTGAATAATAACAACAGTCCTTGAATTAATAGAACTTTAACGTATCTCATTAAGATACGTTAATAAGCGAATTAACTTATAGTATGATAGATTTTTTTTAGATTGGGTACGTAGGGAATCAACTGAGTCATACTGGAAAAGCTCCCATTACTTGCAGGAATATTCTACTTCTGTACATTATTTCTGTTCGAAGTGAACTTCCACATTTAAAAAAAAGTTAAAACATTATTTTTATTGCATTAACCCCTTCAGCTCTTCAATGTTGTGTGCTTCGAACTTATTATCATCGTCTGTAGGCTTCTATTACCGTTTTCGGTTCTACTTCTTTAGGTTTACTTTTTTTTTTACCCTTCATTCACTCTGTATATTGTGTAGACTCCATCTTCCTTATTCGAACCACTCTGTACATAGCGATGTGATTTCATTTCCTTCTCTGCATGTGGCTGATTGTATTGAGGCTTTCAGAAAGGCTGCCTTACTAAGACAACACAATGCAATAAGGAACAATCTTGTTTGTTTTCATATTTTAAAATATTCTACGTTCTTTCTCTATGATCACAAACAATCATTCAGTAAGGTACCTACATCTTTCAGAGAGCTTTGCTATGATTTCTATTGTATAGGCCAAAGGTTCCTGAAATTTACCGCAGGAGTTCTTTTACATGCCTCTAAATCTAGGTACATGGGATTGGTGCATTAGGTACATTAGGCTCACATAAATGCTACCGACCTGGGCCGGGATCCAACCCGCAACCTTGTGGTGAATGGCAACTTTAGGACACTGAGCTTACATTAACCCGCCGTTCAACCCTATTCTGTCTTACTTGTTCTTATTGTTAAGCCTTGATTGGTAATAGATTTGCTTCTTTATTGCAATTGTAATTATAAGTTATAGTTATAATTATCCTGGTTGATTGGAAGAAAATGTCAATTGGCCTTAATTCCACCAGGTAACAAAATTAGTTTAACTATATTCTAAAATAAAACTCAGATTGATTTCCTAAATATCACGGAAATTTATTTCTATAAAGTTACTAGAATTTTAAGACACTTTCCTTAAAATAGGTCTATCTATAATAAAATTTGGTAGCAGTCCTATTTTTTATTCTTGTCGTTTCGTTTTTTATATTCACATTTGCACGATCAGATAGAATACACTAGGGATGGGTCGATACCAGATTTTCTCGATACTCGATACTCAATAGGCCTACCGATACACGATTTTTTCCTCGATAGCTAGTCGATACTTCGATACTCGATACCGACAACATTTCCAGTTCCAATAAATAGGTACATTAAAAATTAAAAGTTGAGAGAACTGTGTAATACCAACTAAATTAATTAAGTGTGCATATTTAATGAGACAAAATGAGACAAATTTTAATATCATCAGTAGCCTATAATTATTTTTTAACTCTAAATTAAAACTAAAATTAATTTTTGAAACAGTCCACTTGCAAGTTTTTGTTAAAAAATTACAATGGGGTATGGAAAGTCAGCTTGCTTGTTGGTTGTTATTGAAACGTTTGACAGGAATCGAAACAATTAAGAATCTCTTCTGTTTGAATTATAAAAGTAGGGAAGTCTTTATTTATGACTAGACAAAAGTCGCAGAGTGGTTTCCTCCATTTCAAGGAGAAAGAGAAGTATTTACTATATTTAGTAAACTACTAAAAGCAGAAAAAAGAGATAGCCTACTGCATTTCCATAAATTGCAGAGTTACCAAAGTGTCGAAAAAGTACCGAGCGAGTTTTCTGAAGTACCACTCGATGCCGATACCATGCAAGTATCGAGAGTATTGAGGTATCGAAAGTATCGAGGACCCATCTCTAGAATACACGCTTTTTTCGATCTGAAAATGCAATTTTTGTTTTCAGGGTGTTTCAAAATATGGAAATTCTAGTGGAAAGTTGATAACGAATTTCAATTTAAGGTATTAAATTTATTGTTTAGTATTACTGTGAAAAGAGATTAGAAAAAACTGAAGTTCCGTCCCTGTCCGGTAAACTTGTAAGGTTTTGAGTGTCAGTAGCCGCTTGGGGTGTTAGTTATGCCACAACATAGTGAATGGCATAGATTTCTATAAGAGGATCAATACGGAACTGTGAGAAGCGTGCGATGGCGTTTACCTGGTATCAGATGAGAGATCGTCTTTATTGGTGGTATTTTTACCCCGCCGGCCTGGCGTACACGCTTCGCTGGACAATCTGTACACCCGGCCGCGTGCCCCACAACCTGCTTATAAATAGCATCGATATCCAATCCTCTCTGCTGCAATTACTTTATTTTTATCTCTGCTTCATTTGCAGCTCAGCGTGCCCGACCTCTGGCGTCATTTCCACTAATCAACCTGCCTTTATACACCCGATCCATGTCTATTATGCTTAAAGGCAGTGCAAGAAATTTCAAGTCTGAAGGCAAAAGTCATTCCAAGAATTTTGTCACTATTGTTGTTACATTATGGTACAGTATTATAGACTCTTGTGAATTACGAAGGACAATCCCCCCTTACTTATAAAATATTGCAGCATATATCCCGTTTTTAATATGCAAAACTAAATAAGCAATTATATAAAATGCTCCAACTTATCTACCTGACTTATTTTAAAAATGCTGTTCTTCATGGCACAAATCAATTTTTAACAAATTATTAAAACAAACTAAATTTTGTTAAAGTACTTCAATTGAATGTAAGCTATAACGGCTGTAACAAAACAACAACCAAAAACAAACCACACTGTTTGTTACGAGAGGAGCTAGAGCAAAGACTGGCTAAAACGTGGGGAGACAAAAGCAGTCAAATTATATCGCTATATCTAAAAAATTTTCACCCTTTAACAGTCTATCCCTATAATATTTCCTAACGCTTCCGATTAAACACGAGTATTCAGTAGTCTTGTTCATTACAATGTTGGTAAAACAAATCCATATTGACTTTTGAGTTTAAAACACCGCCTTGTCAGTTTAAATGTAAATTGCTAAAAAATCAAATATATTTCGACCGACTTGTGACCATCTTCAGTGAATCGTTTAAATACATTTTTAAATCATAGCCACGTCAAACCAACATAATGTGCAATACGTTTCAGCCGCGATATAGCCCACACTCAAAAAGAAAACACATATCTGCATCTAGTTGAATCGATCGGCTTTGTTCACATGCATGCGTGTTATTCAAAAAGGGTATAACTTTTTGGACGACTCTCCTATTTTCCAACTGTTTGTTGATGCAATTGTGCCATTGCTAAGCAAGAACTGACTTGAGTGACAATTTCGAAGAATCCTGAAAAATAAACTTTCTACTAGGTCACAGAAACTTTATACTAGAACAAAAACGTTTCCCCAGAAACAAATCTGTTAAATAATTTATTTGATATAGGCTAACGATCCCATGACATCGTAATCTAATCTTTGTTACATAATTTTTTTTTTTTTTGTAAATTAATTTTTTGCATATTTTTTATCAAATCAAATACAAATATAAATACAAATACAAATATAAATACAAATACAAAAATACACAAATAAACAAAAAACATTTGGGTCAATCCATTAGAAATGAACCAAATTTAATAAAATTTGTTGCTCGACATTTTTGATTTTCCTAATTTTTCTACCAGTTATTTCCCAACTAAAGGTGAGTTCAAAACTATGGTACAAAAAATTTTGGGCTCATACTTTTTTTGGCGGCCATTTTAAGTTTGCTTTTTAACCATATTTCAGTCGAAAACATGTTTTGCACAAATGTATGTAACTCTGTTAATTTTATGGATAACAAGACAAAATAAACACCAAAATTATCAGAATGAAATGCTCTACATTTTTGTTTTAACACAATATTTCCTACGTAGTGAGGAAAGTGAAGAAAAAAATTCAAAACTACAAATTGAAAATTGACTTAAAACGGGAGTTATCGTGCCGCAAAATTATTAGAAGGAAGAAAGACTCGCCCTTAAATTTTTTTTCTGGTGTATACCTACTACAGGACTACTCGCTGTAGAAGTTTAAAGCTTGAGAACTTTGCGGTTTTTTTAATACAATTTTTCAAAAATGCCCAAAAGCGTATTTTGGCAATATTTGAAGTAGAATATCTCAAAAGGGACTGAGTGAAAAATTATGAAATTTATACAGATAACACCTCTTTATGATATACAAATGTGATAATAATTTGGTGACTGAGACTCAACTGGTTCCCGAGTTACAGTGCATCGAATTTGGCCAAAACTTGCATTATATGCACATGAATTTTAACGGTAATTTAATAGTAAAAATCCACATTGTAATTTTAAATGCAAAATTTTAGTGAACCTTAGTATGTTACACAAAAGAGTTGTACATGTAGGCTACATTTCATCAGTTAACATGACAGATTTATAATTTCCTCAAAGCATTGAAATTTCGGTGCATAGTTTGCAATTTTTGGCCAACTTCGATGCACTGTAACTCCTAAACCCGTTCAGTCTCAGTCACCAAATTATTATCACATCTTTATATCGTAAGGAGGTGTTATGTGTATAAATTTCATAATTTTCACTCAGGCCCTTCTGAGATATTCTGCTTCAAATAATGCCAAAATAGAGTCAATCCATTAGAAATGAACCAAATTGAATAAAATTTTCTGCTCAACATTTTTTATTTTCTTAATTTTTTTTACCAGTTACTCCCCAATATTAGGTGAGTTCAAAACTACAGTAAAACAATTTTTAGGCTCATACTTTCTTCTTGGCGGCCATTTTAAGTTTTCATTGTAACAGTTTTTCGGCCGGAAACTTGTTTTGCACACATGTATGTAACTCTGTTAATTTTATAGATAACAAGACAAAATAAACATCAAAATTATCAGAATGAATTGCTCTACATTTTTGTTTTAATGCAATATTACCTAAGTAGTGAGGAAAGGGAAGAAAAAAATCAAAACTACAAATTGAAAATTGACTTAAAACGGGAGTTTTAGTGCCGCAAAATTATTAGAAGGAAGAAAGACTCGCCCTTAATTTTTTTTCTGGTGTAGATCTACTATAGCACTACTCGCTGTAGAAGTTTAAAGCTTGAGAACTTTGCGGTTTCTTTTATACAATTTTTCAAAAATGCCCAAAACCGTATTTTGGCAATATTTGAGGTAGAATATCTCAAAAGGGACTGAGTGAAAAATTATTAAATTTATACACATAACACCTCTTTATGATATAAAAATGTGATAAAAATTTGGTGACTGAGACTTAACTGGTTCCCGAGTTACAGTGCATCGAATTTGGCAAAAATTGCGTTATAGGCACACGAAATTTAACGGTGATTTAATAGTAAAAATTAACTTTGTAATTTTAAATATAAAATTTTTGTGAGCCTAAGTTTGTTACAGAAAATAGTTGTATATGTAGGCTACATTTCATCAGTTAGCATGACAAATTTTTGGTTTCCTCAAAGCTTTGAAGAGTGTTGAAATTTCGGTGCATAGTTTGCAGTTATGGTCAACTTCGATGCACTATAACTCGGGAACCAGTTGAGTCTCAGTCACAACATTTTTAACACATCTTTATATCATAAAGAGGTGTTATCTGTATAAATTTCATAATTTTACACTCAGTCCCTTTTGAGATATTCTACTTCAAATGTTGCCAAAATACGGATTTGGGCATTTTTGAAAAATTGTATAAAAAAAACCGCAAAGTTCTCAAGCTTTAAACTTCTACAGCGAGTAGTCCTATAGTAGGTATACACCAGAAAAAAATTAAGGGCGAGTCTTTCTTCCTTCTAATAATTTTGCGGCACGAAAACTCCCGTTTTAAGTCGATTTTCAATTTGTAGTTTTGAATTTTTTTCTTCACTTTCCTCACTACTTAGGTAATATTGTGTTAAAACAAAAATGTAGAGCATTTCATTCTGATAATTTTGGTGTTTATTTTGTCTTGTTATCTATAAAATTAACAGAGTTACATACATTTGTGCAAAACATGTTTTCGACTGAAATATGGTTAAAAAGCAAACTTAAAATGACCGCCAAAAAAAGTATGAGCCCAAAAATTTTTTTACCATAGTTTTGAACTCACCTTTAGTTGGGAAATAACTGGTAAAAAAATTAGGAAAATCAAAAATGTCGAGCAACTTGGCCTGGTTCATTTCTAATGGATTGACCCATTTACAAATTTCAAAATTAAAGTACAATACTTTTTAAGAAAAGAAAAAGAAAGAAAGAAAAGAACTAAATATTTATTTATAAATACACCCGAATGAGCAAACTGCTCGTGCTCGGGTGTAGTTTCAGAACATCACAGTGGAGAAAGAGGAGAAACAAAAAAACAAATACCTGCCTATCTCTTTTAAGCGTAACAAAAAAGCCAGTATGATGGCTTTCTTGTGACAGACTAATATACGGTACATGGATACAGTAAGAACTCACCACTGAGTGATAAAATCTGGGCCGATGCTAAAGATGGTGGACGTCCGATTGGACAAGTCCGTAGCATTGAGGTTAAGTTCTGTGCTGTTGATGTTGCCTTCCATACCGGTCACCGACTGTAGCGCCCTGCACCCATCCTCCGCCCTCTGCAAATAAAATATTAAGAAGACCATTAGAAAAATATGTCCTTATATTTACCGCTTAGATTTGTAGCTTATACCTATCATAAGCAGCTAGTGTTCTGAAGGTTCAAAATGTTATAACACTTGAATATATAGGCCTTTGGGCTATTAGGATGACGAAGTTGCAGAACACTGAAAAGGGTGTCATAGTTGGGATCAAATACAATACAAATTGTACAAAAATAGACGCGAAATTTATGCTACTCCTGTCTGCATCTAATTTCATGCGAACCTAACGCTCCTCCGGTGTCTTTTTAGAGTGTTGGATAATATGTCTTCCAGCATCTAATTCTAAACTTCGAAGCATTTTTTCATCACAGGCGACATTTCTCTAGATGTTAATCAAATATCTGATATATACATATAGGCTACATGCAGACTGTTGTTTCGAAAATTTTCACCATTTCAAGTTCACGACAGTTTTATTGGTTTCCGGCGAGAATCTGTATCTTCCTGGCCGATACATAGCGTATTAGGTTACGACCCAACCACTGTCAATTCGATTGTTCTTTATTTTTCCAAAATAATATGAATTGCTCACGAATAGGCGTAGTAAATCATTCTACGAAGTAAGAGCAATATCATCTCTAGGAAAAAGGGTCAAGACCGGCTACAGAGATTAGAATTAGATGCTGCAAAACATGTTATCCACCGATAAAGCGAAATACTGGAAGAACAATCCGTAGGCTATACACACACTCCAGAGAGAAAAGTTGTAATTAATACTGTGTACAAGTATTGCATTGTTGACAAACTGTTACACAAATTTCACAAAGCAAAATAAAGTTATTTTTAATGAAAAAATACCACTTCGCCGCGATGATTCAGGTAACGCTAAGAACCGTGAAAAATACTTTTTCACCCGTACGAAAGAAGGATAATCAGCTAGTCAGTGCTGGATTAACCATGTAAGCAAAGTAAGCACGCGCTTAGAGCGTCCAGGGAAGGGAGGCTCCTCATAAATTTTTCCTTGCCGAATTTATCATTTAAATTATTAAATTAAATTTATAGCCATTTTCATAATTTAATGAAAAATGAACCTATCCATGTAAAGCGTTCTGTCTTCGTCATCACGTTTGTCCTGCGAAATAAAATACTGAGCTCGCAGATCGAAACCTAAAGAAACTGCCCAGCTGATCGTTCATTTTCTGGCTTGAAATACATTAAATATCCCCTCAGAAGAACTATGAAACAAGGCAGGTTGGATGCCTTATCTCTATTATGTACAGAAGCAGAAGCATTATGTAAGATACGTTATGAAGATCTGATCATAGACTTTGAAAGGAAAAAAGAAAAAAAATATATATATTAAGGCATAATAAAATGGAAGCATACAGAAATAAATATTTTCCATCTAAGAGTAAGTTTCGCTTAATTTCGAATTTCCCACAAATAAACTTCATTTTATGGTTTATTATTGCTTTAATATTCTACATTACAAGTTTAAGGGTTCAACAAAATTGGTTAGTGCTTAGGGCATTTAAGATTCTTAATCCTGCCCTGCAGCTAGTATATGTAGGCTATTTTATATATATATATACACACACAATTATGTGTATTTGTTCGGGCGTTCTTAATGTACGTTATTTCCTATTTCGGAAGCAAAGAAGGGAAAGTTATGTGTTAATGCCAAATCTTTAATCTATAATACGGCGTGAGTAGAACCATAAAACGGAATTCTAACACAATGCAAACGAAAATTTACTGTGTTTAAATTGTCTTACAATCAGCCATATTTACATTTTTCATTGTTATGTGTCACTTGGTGTTCCAATGCTGCGTCACCAACCCAGGATCATTAAAATTCCTAAATAAGGTAGAAAATGTGATTGCCTTTTTTATGCTGCTGAGCTCTACGTAATCTAGTTAATTTCTAATTAATGGCGTACAAGAAAGTCTGAGCTTCAATATTTTAATAATTTAGTTCCCGCGCGCTAAGTTCATTACGTCATCATGTAAACAAGGTGCTGGCAATTTCATCATGACTAATAACAACCAATTTTCCCAGCTTTTCGCCAAAATGAATAGGCTCTCCCCATTTACAAGCTCACCGTTCTTTACCTTTCACATATGCAAAAAGTTTGGCAAGAGTGATTTAATTGAGCTTATGATACGTCATGCATTGGACCAAATATTTAACAAATTAATATCAAGAAATGTTCTTTCCTTTTCAGAATGGGAACTTTCACTGACAGTTGGAAGGTCAACAAAAAGTGTAAGTACGATTTGGTTATTTAATTAGTCTGTTGATTGTCTAAAATGGTTGTATAAATTATTTCGAGTCTTAAAATTCAGTGTAATAGCTAGGGCCCAGAAGTTTGGCAAAAATGTATTTTCTTTTTGACTGGATGTATTAAAGAGTTAAATGTAGTTAAACATGTTTCCGTACATTTATGGACGGCTAGGCCAATTTTTATTTTGCCTTTTTTTGCCTATTTAGGCTCCTGTTGCCTATTTAGGGTTTAAAGGCTACTGTTGCCTATTTATGGTTTAAAGACTACTGTTGCCTACTTAGGCTTTTTTGCCTATTTCGAATGGTTATGGGGGTTTTCTCTGATTATTTTCACACTTTAAAAAGCACGTAAAGAATACAAATAATAAAAATACTCATTAACATCATGTTTGAGGATCTTGTTCCGTATAGATGCATTTATTTGTTTTCAAGCAGTAGAAAACTACCTGCTCAAACGATTCAATTTAACTCTTTAAATAACATTCTCTATGACAGGCGGCTGACTATGACAGTTGACACCTTAAAAAAAACATATTGTTGTTGCTTATAATCAACAGAAGTAAAAGTAAGTACTACATGTGATAAATAAATTATTAGGTGTCTTAGATATCTATTTTAAAAACTAAAGAGTGGGATTAGCTCGGTTTTGACTTTTCATAAATAGCTATTTTAATACAATTACTGCCTATTTTCGGTATTTTAAGTGCCTTTTTGCCTATCTATTTTAACCAAAATAAATTCCTGAACTTCTGGGCTCTTCTAATAGCACTCTAGGCCTACTACTCATGCAAAGTAAAATAATTTACATATTTTGTCTTCCTATGAAAAACATATTTTGAAGCGATCTTCGTACTTCGTTAGCAGAATGTCTTGCTGATAATATTCTCTTCACATTAGAATTGCAAGTATTTATGGTAAATAAACTAGAACTAAATGTTATGCCCTCCTCGGTATCGTAGGGTTAATTTCATTTATGCCTATTATGAACGTGAAATGAAGAGGATATTGTTTAGTTGTTACGTATTTAGGTGACTAAGCTCGGAGGCAAATAATTGTAAAATCGATTAATTAATCGTTTGGCTGGGATTTTAAAGAGGATAATTCGTGTTTTGCAGCGACAAAACAGATAATATGTAATGCAGCAGCTTAAAATATGCTGTAGATAGTTAAAATAATAATATGTTATTATGAGAGTCCCCTGTCTGGGGAGGTTTGGCGTGTTTATATCCGATTAGCAACACTGTCATTACTGCTCTACTTAAAACCCTAATTATGTTATCAAACTCAATAGATTCAAGTATACGAGCTGTTTGATAAAATTCTTATGTGTTGTGTTAATAATTTATCAGATAATAGGTCTATAGATAAATATTACCAGCTTCATTAGGTAGGAGACTTTTATTCAAAATAACAAAATATATATATATATATATATATATATATATAATTGATTAGCTTCATATTTCAAGTGGTATAATTATAAACCAAGTGTTTAGACAATGTTTACCTATATACCACTATTATACTTTAAAAACAACAGCTGAAGCCTACATGAGATATCATAAGAGACCAGTTAAATAAAAAACACGCTTTAAAATTAACTTTTATTGTAATATTGCAAAAGTACTGTTATAAGAGTCTATTAATTTGTCTAATCACTTAATAGAAGTACTGAGTAATTAACCCAAAGTGGGTTCTGGACTAGTTACACTGAACTCAATGTATTCATAGTTAAATATTGTTTACAATTATAAAAGAATAAAAAATTAAAGCTTACAAAGTTGATATTGACAGAGTGGCTAAAATATAACTTAAAAATTAAAAATGACATATGAAGATTAGATCAACAGAATATTAAAACAATACTTGTCAGTTCTTCTAAAAAATACGAAGCATATCTCTATGCGTGTCTGTATATAGGTATGTATATTTAGAGAACATACAAAAAAGACTGCACTCTTCTTAAGTGTTATGCAGCTATTTACTACAAAAGTGTGCGTAGATTGATAGTTTTTTTTTGTCTAGGTTGTAAAATGAATGTAGCTCGGTGATCTTTCTTGTGAGAATTGAGCAGAAGTTCTTGAAATTTGTAAAGATTTTTCCCTTTGTAACTTCAGCTTTCGTTGTTTAACTATATATAGTAAATGTAAAAAAATCATAATTTCTTGTTATGAATACTTGGAGAAATTAGGCTTATTAATAATTTACATAGATATTCTAATGTTGGTAACATATCACTTTGCCTTGCAAGATTTCCTTCATAATATCCTCATAGTTTACTAAAAAATTCTACTGTTAAAATTTTCTCAACTCCGTTCTATGCGAGTTCGTTATGACACGTCAGACGTAATAAGAAGGAACCTACTCGAAATAGGGAAGAAAGTACTTCTCCGTTCGTCTAAACCTATTTGGTGTCACGTGACCAGCACCTGGATTGGATCCTGGTGTGGTTATTTTGTATGGGAAGCTGTATAGAATCTACCGGGTGCCTCGAAAATTTTCCGTCTCTGAGAAGCGACATCTGCGAGCGAACTTCTAATCGCATTGCCTTATGAAGCGCGAATCACACCTCACTTGTCTTATGACGTCATAGCTTGCTTCTCACCACCTTCCTTATCACCTAGTCTTGTTTCGAATTTAGAGTCCTGCAAACATTGATGTTCCTCAGGTTTATATATGCATATCTTATTCCTCAATAAGCCGTTTAAATAGAGTTTAAGGGGGACATACAGCTTTCGATAATGAAAAATCTGATGTGAAAGTCACATAACTTCCTCTGCCCAAAAAAAAAGTTAGCAGTATTCACATATCAAGACACAATTTTACCCTATTATTATCCTATAAATACCTCTTCTTTCAATGATGCGACTAAAAGCGCAGGCTAGCCTATATAACAAACTTTAAAAAAAGAACAAGTGACTGCAGACGTTTATTGAACTTTCCGCCGTAAAGAATAATTTCCGAAATTTATCGAATATTTCCCTCAGATACTTCTTTACTCTATACCGGGCCAACAATACATCTTTCTCACTTCACATTCTTATATGGAATAAGAGGACGTGGAAGAGCGTAATTCAGTTGTTCATCACGCAAGATAAACTTTCTACAAACAGTGGGTGAACAGTGGGTGGCCTGTAACTACCCTCAGAGAATTTTTTCGAAAAAAGTTTCAAATAAAAGTTTTAGCTCTCAGTAAAAGGAACACATGTGCAAATTTTAAAGAAAATCGTTAGAGCCGTTTTCGAGAAAATCGCGAAAAACGAAAATTTCTTCATGTAAAGTCCCCTTAAAAATAAGAGAAATTTGTCGCCAATCTTCGAATCACATCTTCAGAAGGTACCTGACCCAAATACGAAATTTTGTTTTCATACGATTCACCGTTTCGGAGCTAGCCTGTTCACAAACTTCCACACAGACAGACACACAGACAGACACACACACAGACACACACACAGACATGTTTCCAAAAATAGTATTTTTGGATTCAGGGGGCCTTGAAACGTGTATTACAATTACAATTTACAATTTACAATTTACAATTGATATATGCAATTTACATACATTGCATTTACATACAATGTATAGGCTATATGCTATATATTTACATACAATGTATAAATGCTAAAAACTCAACTTCGAATTTTAGGGTCGAAAACAATACTTCCTCTACCTATAGTACCTATGGTACGGGCAGAGGAAGTAAAAATAGGTGAAGTTTCATTATTTTTTTCTCAGCAATGAATTGTTCTATAGCCTTGCAATCCGGCATGCTCTATATTGATTAGTTCTACAATTGCATAGTATTTTCAGAATTAATTTAACTATTACAGTTAATGGGTAATTGTCATTACAATATGGGAGCAAAATTTTGTGCCGTTTCCCTGATAACTCAAACATTTATTAATATATTGCAGTGAAATTTTGCATGCAAGTATATTTGATATTATTGGACAACACTATCTAGAATCATTGATGTAGCTTTAATAGTTTATTTTTTTAAATATTCCTTATGTAAAAATTTCTAAACAAATTAACAAGTGATGAATTATATTTTTAAAAAATATTTATACTGCAGATAATCCAAAGATCCTAGATTATGTTGTTCATATGATATTTACAAATAAATAGAAAAAAATCACTCAGAAATATTGGTATTTATGAAAATTATCAGGCAAACAGCACTTTAGTGCATAAAATTTGGCTGCCATTTTATAATGATAATTTCCCATTAACTGTAATAGTTAAATTAATTCTAAAAATAGTCTGCAATTATAGAACTAATCAATACGAAGCATGCCAGTTTGCAAGGCTACAGAACAATTCATTGCTGAGAAAAAAAATGAAACTTCACCTATTTTTCAGCATCGAAAGCTGTATGTCCCCCCTTAAAACTTTACGATACAAACAGAAGAGTCTAATTTTATGAATAGTTAGAACATAATACGTGTACATCTAGTTGAACATTCATTTCGTTCACGTTTTTCAAAGAGTAAAACATATCGAATATATTCTGATAACTGTTTAAACATATATTCACGTTTCCACGGATTATTATAGCCTATATCTCTTGACTTTACAGGAGAATAGTTATGAGAAAAATTACTCTAACATTGACGGGTACTTGAACCCACGACTTTTAGCTTACTTCAGCATGCAGAATTACGTGGACGCCCACTATCCATTAGATTAGTCTATGCTGCAATGGTGGGTAAAGAGAGATGTACAAACATCATCTTGAATTTCACAACTTCACGGTATTCGGTTTGATTTAACTTGGGCATAGACCAAGCAAGTTTCCCAAGGGAACATAGCGTGTTTACACTTGCGTTTATCTACTTTTAGACGTAGATGTAGTTCTCAGTAAAATCGTGTAGTACCTTATTCATTTTTGTTGTTATTTACTGGATATAATGTAATCTGAACTCAATCAATTTTTACTGATTCTACATTTTTGTTTTCTTAATGATTAACTGTATCTGAAATCCTATGAAGTTTTCCTGAAGGAACATTTATAGCTTACACAAGATTTAGACACTGGTTCAGTGGTTTGGAAAACACTGTGGAAGGAAAACATCTTGCACAAAGACTTGCACACACTTGTATTACCTGGCTTCAGTCTGTATTGAAGCTAAGATATTTTAGTCGTGTACATTTAGATCTCAAGATTTTATTTAAAAAAATAACTGAATTAATTTTGAGTATCTAAAAGAATACTATCAACATCTTGTTATAAACTCTTTGAACAATTTTATTAGATTTTCGAGGAATTACGAAAGTATAAGTTATAAAAAAATTGACGAATTACTTAACCCGTGAGTGGTCGCCTGCATGAATGCAACGCCAGTGGTCGCGTGTGAGATATTCTCTCACACTCAGATATTCTCAATAAAATTTTGCCATATCTCTTCAATGAAGAATCGGTTTTCAGTTTGACATAAAATACAATGCCTTTTGTACATAATGAGTACCGGTACCTATTACCTGTGGTTCAAGTTGCTAATCTTATTGCTTTATCTTGTACTTGTGAAATCTTTTCACTATTCCGTGAGCTCTTTTGTCACAAAACCTGTGTTACTTGTCACAGAAACTAAGGATAAACATTAGGAAAAATATAGCTGTCAAAAGTTGTTTTCACAGCATAGGCCTATATGTTAATTTATATGTCACTCTTGCATTTTGCATTCAGGGCATGTATTGGACGAATGTTCACTGCAAATAAATTTCCTGCAAGCGTTGCAATTACTTTTTTGTTCTTCGGTTTTCACACTAACAAACTCAATACTTGGTTATATAATAGGCCCCATAGTAAAAAGCTATCCCATTACAGGCCTGGACTTACAGTAGTCTGCGTCACCGTGTGCCCTCATATGATATATATATATAAATAAATATAGGTCTATATAAAACTCTACCTACCTTAGCATATCCTCTACATAATATGAATAATAAATTTTAATAATAATAACAATAATAACATATTTTAATAATAATAGCAGTAATAATACAATAATAAAATTATGTTGCTATAGGCCTGATAAAAGAAACCGAAAACCGAAAACCGTTAGAGCCATTTTGGACAAAATCGCAAAAATAAGAGAAAATCGTCACCAATCTTCCTGTAATATCCTCCGAAGATACCTACTCCAAATACAAAATTTTGTTTTTATGCGATTTTCCATTCTGGAGCTAGGCTGATCACCGACACACATACAAACATACACACAGACATGTTTCTGCAAATAGTATTTTTGGAATCAGGGAACCTCAAAATATGTATTTATAGTACCTGTGGTACGGGCAGAGGATGAAACAAATTAAATAGGCTATTCATTTTATTAGTTAATATTTGGAATTTAGTTAGCCCAGTCAAATGTTACAAAAAAAAAATGCGTGAACTTACATTAAATGGGGTATTAATGATTTTTGGAGGGGAGTTTCAGACCATTACTGGGATCACAAATCCAGATTTGCAACCCTCAGAAACCTGTGCTCGATGAATGGCGGTCGAATTAAACCGGTTTTTTCGGACTTTTTTCGGTTTTTCGACAATATCTCCTAAACTATGCGTTTGTTGAAAATATTATGTCTTAGCTTTTTAAAAGTAAATTAAATTGTCTAAAATATGAGATCAAAATCGTTTTTATAAGCTATATAGTTACCGAGATACGGTTTTTCAAAGATTAGCCTTTTTTCCAAAAAGTTAAAATTTTAAGTTTTCTTCGTGTTTCGAACTCAATACCGACAAAATGACACGTCCTACAGAAAAGTCAAGAGAACAAAAGTTGTAGGCAATTTAATAAGCTTTAATGTGAGCTATAGCTCGTTCTTGTGGCTCAGATAGTCTCGTCATAAATGACAAAAACCGAAAATATGAAAAAATGCTTTTTTGGGTGAAAGTTGAATAACATCGTTTCCTCCACCAACTTCTTAATTCTTTTGG
The DNA here is from genome assembly GCA_964059195.1 of Ectobius pallidus. NCBI lineage: Eukaryota > Metazoa > Arthropoda > Insecta > Blattodea > Ectobiidae > Ectobius > Ectobius pallidus. The sequence continues at coordinate 106,977,575 of CAXKWD010000007.1, read as the reverse complement.
AACATGTTGGTGGATAATGTCTTATAACTGTGTATAGAAACTATTTGTGTGTATATGTGTCTATGGGAAATGGATTTTTCCAGAAAGAAATATTTAAGCAGAATATTTCATAAAAATGTATTTACTTTAAACCAACAGGCATATTTAAACCATGTGTGAGGTTCCTGGTATGGGAAGTCGAGGGTGGGGTGATGTCTTCATCTTCACTTGAAGAACTGTCATTCTGGGGTGTGGGCACATTGCATTTCAGCTCAGTTTTGCGGCAGCTGCAGCCCCCAGCGCAGCCCATCTTGCACTTGCACGAGATCTGTTGCAGAGGGGTTCGTTTAACTTCCATTGCAATTGGAGTAAGCCCAACTCTTCCAACTTCCACCCCAATCCGTGAGTTTTTTCCACCCCAACCACTTTTGTACCTGCGAAAAAGTAGAATGAAAATTAGTTATTCTATAATATTTCAAAGCATACACACGGTGTACAATAAAAGTGTATAAGCGAACAACGAAATTTAAGAACATAATGATAGGAAATGTATATGGACATACCTGGTGATACATACAATAAGCATGATATTTTGCAGCATCTGTGGTTGGTGACAAACGGGCGAGGTTGACTTTGGCTGACAGGTCGTTGAGGGTGGTGTCAGTCGCTCCTTCATAAACTGCGACGAGATACTTCTCCCCAGCTGCAGCTATTTCATCGTAACTCACATCTGGGTGGAGGAAGACTTCTGCTTGCTTGAATAGTGCTGGGGTCTTGAGGAAGGTTTGACAAATTTGGTTTTCTCCTGCTTGAAAGGGGCCCGGGAGAGTAGTAAGAATTCCCGGTGGTGAACGATGTAGATGAATATTGGACGTCTGGCTCACCTCTTCTGAAAGTAGATGTATTTTTTGGAACTCAAACCAACTAATAACACTTCATGTCCACATCTTCCACGACGATTACAACCTTCTCAGAAGAGTCAGCTTTGGTGATGGCAGCTCTAACAATGTCAGCGTCAGTGTCGTCTTCTGTCACCTCAATACCGTGCTGTTCAAATCCAGTATTCAGTAGCTCTATCAGCCTATGCTTATTAGTGTCGTTCGATAAGAACTTCTCTTGTGTGATGTTGAAGGTAGTTGAAGCTGATAGGACAATATCACTGCAGTTGAGGGCGGAGTATCGTCTGAGACCTTCGGCACTTTTGGTACTTTTTTGAGAGGCGTCCTCCGGATATCCATAAAAGACAGTGGATTACATCTGTCCCAAAATGGTTTTTCACAAAATGAATGTAGCCGTCAATGATGGTCTTCACTGATGCGTTTTGATGCCACACACATTTGTGGAGCAAGTAGCCACCATCCAGCATGATGTGGATATTGGCGTTTCGGGAGATGTTGGTAGTGAGGGATGTGAAACACGAATATAGAGCTGCCTTAGTTCCCTTCCTCACTCCAGTTTTGTTGAAAAGAGACACTGGGTAAGGGGGCAATTCATACTTGCAGCGGGCTTTCAACTCTTCGTCTGATTTTTATGGTAATGCTAACTCGCTGAAATATTGTGAGAGGGTCAACTTCAATCTTCTTATTAGTGACTTGTATGGAATTATTGACGCTTGCCAAGGTAACAACTTGCAACGAAGGTAACAACTTTGTCTTTACGTTTGAAGCCAACTTTCCCAAATGTTTGGTTTTCTATGTTAACCACGCCTTCTGTTCCCAGTTCCTTGACAATTTAACAATTGACTTCATAGCCTCAACAATCCCACTGCTAATAGAAACTATTTTGTCAGTAACGGGGAACTGATCTCGTGCAAGTGCAAAATGTGCTGCGCTGGGAGCTGCAGCTGCCGCAAAACTAGGCGGAAATGCTCAGTTTTGTGCACTTTCTGCAAGGGAAAAGTTCTGCCGCAATGTGCCCACACCCCAGAATGACAGTTCTTCAAGTAAGGATGAAGACATTACCCCACCCTCGACTTCCCATACCATCCCATACCAGGAACCTCACACATGGTTTAAATATGCCTGTTGGTTTAAAAGTAAATACATTTTTATGGAATATTCTGCTTAAATATTTTTTTCTGGCAAAATCCAATTTTCGGTTTTTGTCATTTATGACAAGACTATCTAAGCCACAAGAACGAGTTATAGCTCATATTAAAGCTTATTAAATTGCCTACAACTTTTGTTCTCTTGACTTTTCTGTAGGAGGTGTCATTTTTTCGGTATTCAGTTCAAAACACGAAGAAAACTTAAAATTTTAATTTTTTGAAAAAAAAAGGCTAATCTTTGAAAAGACGTATCTCGGTAACTATATAACTTACAAAAACGATTTTGATCTCATATTTTAGAACATTGAATTTACTTTTAAAACGCTAAGATATATTATTTTCAACAAACGCATAGTTTAGGATATATTGTTGAAAAACCGAAAAAAGTCCGAAAAAACCGGTTTATTTCGACCGCCATTCAGCGAGCACAGGTTTCTGAGGGTTGCAAATCTGGATTTGTGATCCTAGTAATGGTCCGTAACTCCCCTCCAAAAATCATTAATACCCCATTTAATGTAAGTTAATGACTGGGCTAATATTAAAGACAGTTCCTTTTAATAGTAACAACATAATTTCATATAAGTTACTGAATTCGTTGAGTAGTTACCATGAGTGTGTCACGACTTGTATTGATAATGGATGCTGGCGACGCATGCGTGATCGTAACACGCGACGTTAGGAAATGAAAAGGAAACGTTGTTAATGTTTTGTTGAATGGAAATGAAGCAGCAGCTATCGTCCACAACTGCAGATCATACGCCGATATGACCAAGCGGCAGCTTTCAACCAAGTTGATAGCTTCGTACACTGCCTACGTCAAATAGTCCTATCATCCCTTTATATTTATGGATTTAAAATTTTGGTTTAAAAAAAATGCTCTAACGATTTTGCAATACTTCTATTCCCGAATGATAAAATAATAAAATTTCTGTATTAGTTTTTCTGTAAAAAATCTTAGGGGATAGTTTACTTGTAACAACAACCTTTTAATATTAGTTTAAAATATATGTCATCACTGAAAAATTATGAAATTAATTTTGAGATTTAGTTTTTCAGTGGACTAGTACTGAAAATTAAATTCATAATTTTCAATGATGACGTTTTTTAAATTAATATTCAAAGGTTTTTACGGTCTGGATACTTCAGGATCACTTTCCTTGGAATGGCTACACAGTAATCTTGTAGGGACAATAAACATGAACATTATTTGTTAAGCAGTTTTTAATAGAAAATAATAGGTATAGAGAGGTGGCAGCTGACTTCAAACCTCAAACTTCATGGCCGACCAATTCTTGATTTGGATTTTTCATGTTTTCCTCATTCGCAAAAGAACGCCGGTTTGTAGGATGATAACTTTCCTAAAGTCATCGCTACCATGTCACCAAAAACACTGTAATATTTTTTTTCTTTTTAATAAACTTTTATTATTTTAATAAATAATAAACTTTCTTTTTCTTCTTCTTTTTTTTTCTTTTCTTAAAAAGTATTGTACTTTAATTTTGAAATTTGTAAATGTTTTTTGTTTATTTGTGTATTTTTGTATTTGTATTTGTACATAAGTTTGTAAATGTAATTTAAATAAATAAATAATAATTAATAATAATAAAAAAAATTGAATGAATTTCATTAATGGACTTCATTATGAAGCTTGACTTCTTGAATGAATTTGTTATCGCCCAATATCTTGATTATTTTAAACTAAACATCACAAAACAATAGAAACAGATGCAATCGAATAAATCCGGGGTGCGCGGGCAAAGAGAGTTAAGTCCACCATCCTAAAAAATTGAGATATGTCCATAGAGTTATAGATAAAAATGTTCTCTACATTTGTGTTAAGTCCAGTAAGTCATAATCAACATTGTACGGTAGTTATGGATGTGTGCTTCATGGATTTATCCATCTCTAAAGCTATGTTGGGCTGGTATAGTGTGTTAAGTGACTCTAATTCTCAGTAACAAGAAAGTGGACTTAACTCTCTTTGCCCGCGCACCCCGGAAATTATTACAGGAGTGTACTGGTAAAACCAAATAGCAAGTCTGATCTCGCTTTATGACCTGTATGGAAGTAATGCGTGAAAAATAAGCTAAATAGTATAATAATAATAATAATAATAATAATAATAATAATAATAATAATAAAGAAATCAGTAGGCTGAAATATAGATTACTTTGTTTTTCTGAAGAAATCTGGATGCCAAACAAAAATGAAAGGTAATCAGAATCAAGGTATATAAAGCTACATCAGAATCGGTACTATGAAGACAAATAGAAGAGCATTAATTAAAGTAGAAGTAAGCCATTATATTGGCTTTGTTTATTTTAACAGCTGCATTGTGACCGTGGAAGATAGTTGTTAAATTTCTCAAGAAAATTTCAATTAAAAAATATAATTTTTTCGAGTGGTTTTGTATCACAAGGATAAAGATCTGCACATTCTAACATTAAGCATAAAGCCTTCTATAGTTGTCGACTCTATGTGGACACATTTAAGCAGATTTTCCTCGTGGCCACAGCAGTTGAAAGATTAATTTATAGTGTCTTGTATGAGTTTTTTACCTCAAGGATCTAACCGATAATCTAAACCAATTATATATATTCATTCGGCTAAAATGTGTGATGCTGTACGGAGAATATCATATCAATAATTCGGCAAGATTCCTAAACCTATTAAAATCTGGATGTTGAATGTCGTATCGTATCGTACGTCCTTGTTGCCTCCTCGGTTGGGGGCATAGGACTTTCAAAGTGGAGGCTTCGTTACCTAGGCTGATCTGGTCACGCTTATTATACGAGACTAGAGGAACAGGTGTAAGTCCATCGCCTCGCAACCCTCATAGGTTAAGATATTACTTGGACTTGAAAAGGCCGAGGAATTTCGTCCAGAGGCTTTAATTTAGGCTAGGCGTTCTTTAGCGTGCCATAAATCTACGACACGGGCCACCCTGTTTAAAGTCCCTCCCGTGCCCAGGATTTTTACCTCGTGAAAAATCCATTGACCGCGGCCGGATTTGAACCCGCGACCATCGGATCTAGAGGCGGGCCGCTACCTCTATACCACCGCAACCGACTGAATTTTGTGTAGGCCTATTAATTTTTTAATGGCGTATACTGGTTTATTTCGTCAACCTAAAAACCTCAATAGTACGAATCTTATAACTCGTATACCGGTATGCGAGAAAGTTTTTGCAACATATTTTGCACTATTTCTTTCTTTTTGCATAATTATAACATACTATCAAGGGAGGCACAGCTTAGTTACTTCTAGATTTATTGGCAGTAATCTGTTCTTGTAATTGCATATTGTAATGTAAACCTGGCTCTGTTGGGGAGATCATTTAAATGGAAGGCAATGGAGCGTGTTCGAATTCAGTGAAAAATGAAAGTCCCATTTTTTTGTAGTAGGATATTTTAAAAGTCAAATCGTCTGCAGCTCTCCTTGTATTTACTCAATGGAACGGGACTGAACACTCGCAAGTGCGTAATTGATTCCTAGAAGGGAAATATTCGCTATTACTCTCCTCCGTCTCCTGGCAACCCCAATACTACATTAAACTTCTTTTGCAGAAAGAAATTCCTTCATATTTAATCTCTCCTTCGTTTTGGAAATAAAGTTTATTAATGAAACAGAAGTTTCTTATAAAGATAGCATTCAAAGCTGGTAGAAGTCATTTTCTCTATGGATATTTACCATTCATACACAGATAGACGGTATATATCGACTCTAAACAGTTAAGTCAACTTAAATAACTTACTTTCTTCCTGCATACGGTACATTCAAGTTATTTTAAGATATAGTACCGGTATTTAGTTTATGCTGATGCACTGTATGTTCGTGCCATATTGTTCATCTAAACCAGGGGTGTACAACCAAGGGCCATTCTATTATAAAAAATTCACAGAGGGCCGCAGTGTACCATCATCCAGTCCTCCACTGTAGGCCTGATTATACCTTACTTCTGGATGAGGACTTATCATTATTTAATGTAATAGTATAATATTCAATAAAACAACAATAGTAATAACATGCCTTTTACTGGCATGCCTACTAATTAATTACTAGTCATAACACAAATGTGTCCACCGGCGTGGTCTTGTGGTTAGCATCGCTGACTACGGATCCATCGGCCCGGGTTCGATCCCCGGTACCTCCTCGGATTTTTCTGAGGTAGGGAGGTCTGGTAGGGGTGCACTCAGCCTCGTGATTCCAAATTGAGGAGCTACTTGATAGAGAAGTAGCGGCTCCGGTCAAGAAAACCACCATTAACGGCCGTGGGTGTCGGCATGCTGACCACATGCCCCCCAATCCCGCCATCTGCCTACGGGAGATGACGCAGCGGTCGGGTGGTAGGCCAAGTCCCTCCAGGGATGTAGCGCCACGGAGTTTAGTTTAGTTTTCATAACACAAATGTTATTCACCTTTTAATGAGAAACTTGACACTGCTTCAGTTTTGTCAACTTTTCAATATTAGGTCCAATGTTTGATACTGCAATACGCATACTCGCTTCCAAATAATGTTCATCTGTAAGTCTGGATCGTGTTTTAGATTTCAAATGTTTCATAACCGAAAATGACTGTTCACAGACTTAGGTGCTACCAAATAAAGTTGCCATTTTCAATGCATGGCCATACAGATTGTGCATTTCTTTAGGTAAGTACAGCTTGTAGAAATCAAGGAGTGATACACCATCAAATTTTGCTTTCAATTATGTGTTACTCTGGATATCAATTAATTCCATCTGAAAAAATTAAGGAACTGTTTCAATATCAACACGAAAGGGTAGGGAAAGTAATTCAAATGATTTTTCAAACTTCCGAACATCCTGAAAACTGGTGTTGAACTCTTCTGTGAGATTTTTCAAGAGGTCAGCGTATTTCCCAAAATTAGATCTGTTCGTAAATTCCATCATTGTCGGAAAATTGATAAATACTCCACTTCTTAATTGTGTCTGCCAAACTTCAAGTTTTCTTTCAAAAGATTTGATTAAATTAAACAGATGATGGATCATGTGGTTTTTGCCTTGCATTTTGGTATTCAGTTCATTAAGGTGCTGGACCATATAAACCAGAAATGCCAAATCAGAAATTCAATCACTGCTGTCCAGTTCGTCCACCTTAAAGTTTTGATTTGACAAAAACAAACGAATTTCTTCCCGAAGTTCATACACTCGTTTCAACATGTTACCTGCACTTAGCCATCGAACTTGTGCGAAATATAAGAGATCGTTATAATCTGCTTCCGAATCAGCTAAAAATTCTTTGAATCAATGGCACTGATAGTGACGTGTTTAGTGTGTTAAAGAACTAGTCCGTTAATGGAATTTTGAAACCAAATCATATTCAATATTAATTAATCTTACGTTTAACTTTAACTGGCCACAATATATATTCCGGCGGGCCGCGGGTTGTGCACAACTGATCTAAACTGATGTAGCAAAAAATAAATAAAAAAATACAGTCCTCCATAGGCCCTTAGGAAACCTGTATTTTAAGATAATAGGATAGTATGTTATTAATGTGACTTTTGGTACACCGTTGTTCGCTCTCCTCAGCGGGCTCGGGTTCGTGTCACGGTCGGGACAGGTTTCTTGAATTGGGGTTTTCTCGGGAGTTTTCCTCTCTTCTAAGATGAATGTGGGAAACTTTATGCCCTTATAGTCCCCAGATATCATCCGGCCGTCATTATCACCTTCTTCCCAACCACGCTTGTTCGGAATGAGTGTGTGTGTGTGCGAAAGTATATTCCGTTCTGCATATTCGGTTCGTCTAGGAAGTAGCTCCGGCATTGATCAGTGATCACTCATCCGGGGAGGCCCTCCAAGTTCTTATCTGGTCAAAATATATGTTTGTGATCCGCAGGAAATTCCTCTCCCGACAACTCGCGGTCCTGTAAGTTCCGGGCGGCGAGGATCGCATAAACATCTCTAAAACGGGTGAGATGCAATTAAGAGAAAGAAAGAAAATAAGAAAGAAAGAGAACGTGACTTCTGTCAATGTTATATATTGGACATCTTTTCTAGCGATAGGCCTATAGATTTTAACGCTGTGCCTCCCCTAAATGATTTGCGACATTCGGTTTAAGGAATAATATAGAATAATGGACTAACGAACGAGTATAATCAGGTATGGGCTACCCTAAGCCTACTCGTATACACGAGATTAGCGTATACACGAAAATTTGATTACCAATTTCTTTTTTCCAAGTCTACTTTTAATAAAGTCTCTGAAAGTACAGTGCAGAATAGGCTACTTGGAATGATACAGTATGTTTACGTTGAGTAATTCGAGAAATTGATTTCCCTTTCATTACTGATTTTTTATTCCATAGGTATGTGGGTAATTAAAGCAAAAAGTAATGACTTTTGTCCACTTTTCATTAAGTATAAAGCTCTCGTTATTTTTATGCCACGGTAGCTTTTAAAATTAATTTTACTTTGATGTGGCTATAACACCGTCCAATGCACTATGCATCAATGACTTCTCATACTGCATTCAAATTGAAAGACATGCGCTGTATATAAAAATGAAACCCGATGTCACATTCAATTTTTTTTGGTGAAGAAATAATGAAATAGGCTATGCAATACGTGTTCTTCGGATTTTCACCACGTGTCTCATTTCTTTTAAAAATACATCTGTTGAATATTTAAAACGCCGTGCTTTCCATTTGTACCAAAACATATAAGAATAAGCAAATCATGGACCATTTTAATTAAATCTTTATTATAATTTTGTTATATCCTATAAACATGACGCTGCGCTACAAACCGGAAAGTCGCGGGTTCGATTCCCGATGTGGTCGTTGAGATTTTTCAATTGGCCTAATCCTTCTGGTGGCACTATGGCCCTGGGGTCGACTCAGCCTCTAACAGAAATGAGTACCAGGAGCAATTCTGAAGGTAAAGGCGGCCGGTGCGTAAGGCTGACAACCTTACCACCTTCATGTGCCGAATGTCCAAAATCTGGGAGCTTCAACCTCCTGGAATCTTCTGGGCCTCCATGGCCTGTATAGGGATCACTTTACCTATAAACATGATAAAGACATGCCTTAGATAACATGAATGAAATGCGTTTGAGAAACAGAATTTATCAACATGAATCGCTAGGAAGTATAACAAGAATGGAATTAAGGGGTTATGTTGATTTTTCTGTAAATGAAGTGAATTGCGTTTACATGTCTTCAGAAATCAGCATTATAGCTATATGTTATGGTATTGTTTTTCCTGTTTGATCACACAATATTTAGGATTGTATTCTGTTCACTGACAACAATCACACTATTTTATATTTATTATTTTATTTAATAAATTTAATTACCTCCTCGGATTTTTCTGAGGTAGGGAGGTCTGGCAGGGGTGCACTCAGCCTCGTGATTCAAATTGAGGAGCTACTTGATAGAGAAGTAGCGGCTCCGGTCATGAAAACCGCCATTAACGGCCGAGGGTGTCGGCATGCAGACCACATGCCCCCCCCCCCAATCCAGCCATCTGCCTTTGGTAGATGACGCAGCGGTCCCGCCAGGGATGTAGCGCCACGGAGTCCGGAGTTAATTATAGGCCTATGTCATGAATACCATTTAGTAACATTGCCTCAATCTAAACTGTATTCAAATAATATTCATTAATAAATATATTTTATTAATATTACACCTACTAGATCGATCGTGATTTTTCGGGTATTTCGAAGTCATTCGTGGCATTATCTGCGATAAACATAGAGCAAGTTAATGCAAATTGACATTGCGGTTTAGCATGGGACAAAGCAGTTCAGTACCCCAGGCATCTCCCGCAAGATCACAAGTATCATAATTATCATAAATATCTCAAAACTTCGAAGAGCAGGTCATATACAAATTTTAAATTTGTGAACCTCGACTTTGTACAATGTATCTGTACGTTCTACAGAGACAAAATCTCACCGCAAGTCACTGCAGATTTTGAAGTTTGCGCAATGGTAGGAAAGATGTCACCAGGGCTGGATCCTGGGATCTCAATGTCTTTCTATGCAGTCACATATTTGCTCCATTGGCGGACAGGTTTTCCTTCCATGATGTGATTCTTAGAAACAGGATAATTCTGAACGAATCGCCTGCATGGAATTTTTATACGCGTAGAGTGATTAAGTTGTGAGTCACCCGCCATGCAGACTGGGTGTGACAAGATGTGAACAGCGTTCTTACTTCAGAATAGCTTTTTCTTAGAGCGAAAATGCCAGAAAATGCCACAGAGAGCTGGTGGAAACTTTGGTAATAAGGGTCTTCCGTACCGAACTTCGAGGGTTTTATAGGTTGGGTATGCGTGCTTTCCTGCTTCCAACTACTGCAATTCAGTAGTGTGGCACGATGCCGTCGTGTATGCATGTTTATGGGTGTATGTTAAATTCTATCCTACATTTATAGTGCCTATAATCTGGAACCTACATACATTTCATACACCCTGTCCATTAATTTATATTATATAATATTTCAAAATGATCCCATATTTTCTAAAAATAAAAAGTTTGCCATGACTTACGTCCCAACCCTCGTATAAATATATAAAGATATAAATATATAAATTTATAACTTTTTCTTCAACATCCTATAGCTTTTCCCAATAACGTGTTTAATGATTTTATTGAAATTTTAAATTCTGATTGGTCTAGTAGGCCTATGCATTGTGATTTGTGTGTATAGCTGTAAATTAGTATTATTTTACTTCATTGCTTAATTTAATAATAATAATAATAATAATAATAATAATAATAATAATAATAATAATAATAATAATAGAGTGCGTGGAACGCCACGCGACAGAAGTGAAACTTGGATTCTTTTAATTTTTGGATTTTAAAACTTTGGATTATTGGATTTTTTAAATTTAGGATTGTTGGACTTTATAAGTTTTGGGTTTATGGACTTTTAAATTTTGGTTTTTGGATTTTTAAATTTTGGATCTTTGAATTTTTGAATTTTTAAATTTTGGATTTTTTAAATGTTGGATCTTTAAATTTTTTTATTTTTTGGATTTTTAATTTTAGATTTTGGATTTTTTAAATTTTGGATTTTTATTTTTTTAAATTGTGGATTTTTGGATTTATTAATTTTTAATTTTTTTATTTTTTTATTTTGGATTTTTAGGTTTTTAATTTTGGAGTTTTGGAATTTTAAATTTTAGGTAAGCCTAATTTTAGGTAAGTTGTTTTCTGAGCAGTCCGTCACTTGCAGAGACGATTTTGTTCGTAACGCTAGAGCATAACGCAACTTTGGGTTAGCTCTCGATTTACTCTTAGCGCGCCTAAAAAAGTTTCACTAATATAATAATAATAGTAATAATAGGTTCAGTAATCATCATCATCATGTTAAAGGATTGATTAGTTTGAATGATTACCTCGGCGACCGTCAGCTGCAGTGATTGTCTTTTTTTCCAACTATTTCTAGGGAAAATAAGTCCAAAATTAGCAAACAAAGACTGGTTAGAATGTAGTCATTGTCATTGGGGGTTAGTAGAACTTAACTCGTTGATTTTTAATGTCCTATTGTATTAATTTTATTTCAGTATATACGGTCTAAACCGACACGCTTTCAAAGTTTTTTTAGTAACTATAAAATACCATAAAAAGAGATTCCCCGAGAAACAAAACTTTCATTCATCTTCGAGACGTTTCTATTGTCCAACTTTCAGGGGAATTTACATACTCGCACTCTGACAGCGATGCTACAGGTTGCGGATGGGACAGAGCCCTCTGTGACCGCCAAGAAGTGCAAAACGCTCGTTAAAAAATTCATCACCACCCTCATGCTACCAAGCGCGAGCTCTTTTGTTTGCGAAAGCGCCATTTGTGATAGGGGAATCTATATAGTGCACAGAAACTTAACACGTCCCATAATACGTATGAGCTTGAGAAATCTCTGTTGGATGCCTTTCCACAATCTATTCCATTATTTTGCACGCTGTTAATTCGGATAAGCTTATGTAATTCAAAAGTATCATTGCTCACCATCTATTGTGCATTATAAATATAGGAAATTGAATTTGTAAAGCAAATTTCAAAGACAAGAAAACAGAATATCTTTATAACGATTTCATTATGGTTGGATTAAATATATATATTTATCTAATTGTTGACTGAATGAACAATTTACAATTGGCAAATTCACGCCATTACAATTTAACCCTTAAATTTAATTTTTTTTTTATTAAGGAATATTCCACAATACAATGGTTTTCCTTCATCCCACAATCCAAAATTTTCTTGGGTATTCTGTCCTCTGTCATTCTGAGTACATGTTCATACCATTTCAAGCGTCTTTCTTCTACGTTTTCCAAAATATTCTTTTCAACTTGCATTATTTCCCTTATTTTATTATTCCGAATTTTTTTCTTTCCTGGATTTAACCTTTAAATCCTTTAATCTTTAACCTTTAAATTTTACCCTTAAATCAGTGGTCTTCCACCCACGGCCTGCGGGTGGCTTATTTTTGGTGGCCTGCAAACAAATATCAGTTTTAACTACAATGCCAATTTGACAATTTAGTGACAAAGAAATAGAATCAGGACACAATAAATTCAAAAATGTTACTGGGCTTTGTGTTATTCATTAACACACTGCAAAGTGTAAGACTAATTATAAGATACACACATGTTTTGAATGTTAGTAATCCCTTCAGATATCGTAATACAATTATGATACGTAAATATAATTTTATTAATAACCAATACATCAATTTAGGAACGTTGTTAACAGTAATTTGCTTTCATTTGAGAATTTCCCAGCGGTGTAAATTTAATTTTCTAGGTTACGTAGTTTATCGTGCTGTCTTCTCATGGACACATGTCTCCATCTGAAGAGTAAACGTGGAAAATTGTTAGGATATCTCCTATCTCAACTCTCGCCTTATGTATGCGGTATTATGCGTGTATTGTGCGTGTGTACAATTCTGGATTACTTACTGAAGTGGAGCAAGTTTTTGTATGGTTATTAAGATGATACCATTATTTCATCTTAATATTTATATAATTCTTGGAAATCGCAGAATTGATTGTCTTTATTATTGCATTGTGTTCAGCAAAAAGTTGCGAATGGTTATTATTGCCAAGAGTGAAATATACTTAGCAAGAACGTATTTAATATAAATTTAAAAAACCTAGACGAAATTTTAGAGAGAAGTTCGCAAAATACACACACGCAAGATTTTACGCAAGTACCATCAAAATAACAAGATTTTTAGGTATAACTAATATTAGTTCTAAACATAGGGCAATATTATTTTATAATCACTGTCTTATAATTTCTTTTATTAAAGTTGTCGTGTACACTTTAGGTTATGTACAGGTAGGGGGAAAAAAAGCGGAGCGACCCTTGTAGCTGATTTCAGAGCCTTGTGATACGTAAATAAATGTAAGAGATGTAACGGAAACGTTTGTTTTCACAAGCAATACCAATTACGCGAAATTATTTATCAATTCAAGCAATGTTCATTTCAATACATTCCCTGCTATCCTGTGAATGCCGCTAGGTATGCGCAGTGGTTCATATCGGCAACTTAGATATTTTAGTAGGTCCGCTTTTCTCCCCCTACCTGTACATCACAAGGATTTTATGGCACAATGAAACACAATTTTGATATTACTGTAATATATTATTTATAAATATTATCATAATATAACAGAACCAATAATTGAACCTTGGTGTAGCAGGATAAAAATAATTGTTCGCACATGTATTAATATGGTATATAGGGGATGTTTAGCTCCTTGTGCTTTCACATGAGTGGCTCCACTCTACTGGTTGGGCTCTGCCGAGCAGATGAGCAGCGGTGTTCCTGAGTGGCTTGTCTAATATGGTAATATTTGCATAATTAGCTTGCTATATTTAATCGATTGTACATAATTTAAAAACTAAAGGTGCTTAATGATAATGAAGTTGATTTTATCAATATCGCTCTTCATTTCTGTACAGCTAGACCAATTAGTAGATGTTTTTGTTAGACATAAAAATTACAAGTAGCAAAAGCAGTAAATGGAGACGTAGCATGAAATAAAATTGAAGTTCATCTTCATATCTGCTGAATACGATTTATTTATACAGCTGCATATAAACTTCTTTTAGTGGAAGTTTCTACGTTGAGATTAATTTTCTCATTTTCTTACAGTATGAGATCTAACTTCGCTCTCAATTTCTTATGAAGTCGAAAAAAGCTTTCCTTATATTACCCATATTCTGATTGCTGCAGTAAATAATTTCTTTCTTCTGCCAAGAGATGGCAGCCATGTTTCATTCCTTTTTCTCGGGTATAGAGAGTAATATTTGGCTTCCTTTTCTCCTTTACAAGTCTCATTAGTGGCAGCAGGTTTCCGATGAAGGGTTATCCAAAATCATAAGTCACTGGAATATAATTAAAATATAACATGAGAGATTTAAAATTATCCTAATGAAAAATGCTATGAAACTTCAGGATGTTAGAATATTAGAAGAGAACCAACACAATTATATAGCCGGTTGTCGACCAAGAGCTAAGCTAAGTTAGCTAACTTAGGTTAGCTCAGTTCACATACTGTGGGGGATTTCATATGTAGTGGTGGGGGATTTCATATGTAGTTGTGTTGGCCCAAGTACATAGGAAATCCCGCACAGTATGCATAGCTCTTGGTCGACAACCGGCTTAAAACTGTATTGTTTGATCTGAAGCTGTGTATGCTACAATCGAGTAAAGTATAGGTAGCGAAAGCCACTGGAGCGACTAAGTCCGGGGCAATTTACTCACATGACAATATCCTTTTCTAATGCATTTATAGGTATTTGTCCAGTAAATCACAAGGTTCTTAGACCTTACAAGGGAAAAACCAGGGACATTAAATTTGTCTCACATAATCAAACTGATATAACATGGACATGTACCAAAATTAAGCTATATGTGCATACTGCAGGACTCCGAGTTCAAAGCATAATCCTAATAGGACAAATATCTCCACTTCGTTAACAAAAAACTAAGAGAATTGCGTATTGTATTATGTTAAACCCCCGAGGAAGCAATACATATACTCGTATACTGGCGTGCACGGAATCTTTCCGATATAATAATATATGCAGTGGTTTATCTTGGTAGAGTACGATTACTGCCACAAAGTCTCTGGCCTTGAGACTTAGCCCAGCCAGCGAGCTTTTCGTTATAGCTTGCGCCAACTCGCATGCGCCAACTCGCATGCGCATAGATCAGTGAGCCACTGTTGAGCACAGAGTGAAGATCACGCTTGCAGTCATAGAAAATACTACATTACTAGATGAGTGGAAGGATAATGCCACAGCGAGACAGAGACAGACAACACGTTGAGTGGGATAGAAGAGCTGGACCAATCAGGGTGCAGCTACCTCCCCTAGGCAGGAACTCCAGGAACTGTGACACTCGCTCCTAAGGTTTGTGCGTAAAAATCCAGAGACTTTGTGGAAGTAATCGTACTTTAAGGGAATTTTATGTTGCCCACTCCGCATGCTACACTCCTTTCTTCGTGATGGCGGATACAGGTAGGAGCCTCTAGATTCGTTGAGAGAAATAATTTTAGAATTAATCTTAACTTTGTTCGAAGAGGTAAATAATTTTCGGTTGTTATCCATTTCCTTCGGATCTTATCCATTTCCTTCGGTTGTTATCCATTTCCTTTGTTTAATTCAAATGACTATATGTGTAATACAGAAGATGCAATTTCCTCCACCTCTCCACTTAATGTACATTTTATTCCCCCAATCCTTCGCTCATGAACCTGAATCTGATCTGTGTTCATGCGGAAATGTTTGAGTGCCGAACTATTGACTCATCCAGGGGCTATTCTAGACAATCGTTGTGAACACACCCTTCAGCCCCTTTCACCGCTCGCGTAGGCCTGTACGTTATTTATAGGCTATAATGCATATGGTTGAACTTAAATTCAAATCAATTGGCTCACCAGTGCTGGTTTTCAACACAAATAACGAGATTCAATGCCAGTTTTTAATTGATAAATAAATAGATAAATAAACTAAAAGAAACAAGAAACATCTGGAAAGTTTATGTGCACTCGACTGCACAATGTAATATGTAGCCAAAGTTTTCTTATAATTTTACAAATAATTGCTTACTTGGTGGTTATTTTAGCCAAATATTTGTTATAATATTACCTTCATATCGCATCAGTTCTGTCATAAAAATTCTCAGGTAAGGTTAGACCTTAGTATTTTCATTATTCCATTTACCGTGGACTGCAGACAGTAAAACTGGGCATTCACACACATTAGTTGAGTTGCAAAGGAACACTCAATTGTTTTTTTCTTTACGTCTCAAAACTTGAATTGTACAAGTCCTTACCAAAATCAAGATTCCACATTTTGGTTTTTCGTGCCCAGAAGGATATATTGATATGTGCGTGAGAAGTGTTTTCTTCTTTGAAGCTTCAAAAAAGTTTTATCAGAAACAGACTTTTGACTTAACTCTTTAGGCTCACCCCGTTTGAGTTGTAACCGGACTATGAAAACCTATCGGAAGTACAGTCACAGTTACACTCATCTTATACTTCTTTACATTAATAACAGAAAATTAGTTCTGATAATTGCACCGTTTCAGCACCTCAAACTATTTCGCCCCGCCTTGTTATTTTTGTTTCCATTTGGCCCGCTTCCTTAGGAGTTTGCCTATCACTTCGATAAAAAGAACATGAATATGAAGAAAAACGTGTCCCCCATACAAGCCATGGAGGCCTTAAGGGTTCCAGGATTTGAGGTTCCCAGATTTTTAGACATTCGTAACGTGAAGGTGGTTAGGTTGTCAGCCTTATGCACCGGCCGCTTATAACCCCAAGGATTGCTCCTGGTACTCGACCACAGGGCCATAGTGCCACCAGAAGAAATAGGCCAATTGAAAAATCTCAATGACCTCATCGGGAATCGAACCCGCAACCTTCCGGTTTGTAGCGCAATGCCTCAACCACTACACCATGGCGTACCCCAGTAAAAGAAATTGGTACATAATTTTACTGCCTTTATAGTACGATTCTCACTGGCCTATTTTTTTAAAAAGTTCAAGCTACCAATACAAGTCCAAGTAAAGTAAACAGAACAACGTAGGCCTAAACAGTTTAAATGCAACTGTTAAATATCATATGAATGAATATGTAAGATTGGAATGTGAATGACTGACATTAAATTCCCACCGAATTTCTCAAATAGTCTTTACATTTGAATCCTTTTAGAGTGCTTTCTAACAACTGCTCAACTATTTTTGTATGGGTTGTCAATGCAAACGAAAAGCACATTATACGTCACATAAATTAATTATCTCTGCTTCCCTATTGATATTTTATTTAATATCGTAGCTCGTTGAAGAAGATTAAATTGAATAAAATTAAATTAAATTACACTACATTTTGTTGAGTGAATGTCTTTCTGATGATTTCAATACTACTATAACTAATACCATTATTAATAATAATAATTTTAACAACTGCAATGGTCATAAATGTTACTAACAGGAATATTATAGTAGGCATGTACATGAATAAAACACAAATATTAATGATGATAATTGAAACTGACTATATATTTTAAAAATTGTGCGGATCATCGGGACAAATGTTTGTTCAGCTTACATTATAAACTTTTTGAATGTAGGCTATTATTTGATATATGAGATGTATTTATTAAAATAATGCCATTGGAGTCACAAATTAATATAATTTCATTCCATTGAGAGTTTATACTTTTATGTTATCAACATAATGATAATTGTATAAAAATAAATGGCTAAAATTTTCAAAGCATGAAATCACGTAATTAAAAAGTTGATTAAACCAATGACAAACATCACTGATACTATCCTTAGAACTGTAAACTATACAGAAAAACCCAATTTTTCTACTATTTTATGAAGATATTGTAGCTATTGTATCTACACTTATATCCAATAAGTCTGAGGTTCACCTAATTATCTAGCATGCTTCTAAGCAAGAGGCACAATATACACCTAGGCCTACCATACATGAATCCCATTCTGAATCCAATATGCCGTATGTCCATTGTTCCGAATCCACCTTCGCGTGTATTTACTATCCCGAAGGTGGAATGCTAAATTGCAATAACCGGGCGAAATCAACTTAGTTCATTAAAGTTAATGTGTAAAAATTACTGCAGTGATTTTGAAAAGTGGGTGAGTATTATTAGTTCATTTAACATTCTTTCTATCTTAGTAGTTCGGTTTGAATCCGAATTATGCACAGTTGTTTATCAACCGTAAATACTTAATATGTCTGTAATCATAAACTGTTATCACACTCAAACTGTTCCCTCAGAAAACACTAGATATGGCTTTTTATGGCTCATAGAGGATATAAAATTTTGCACCCCATTACTTCTACACACCATGCCTGGGAGGGGTTGAAATAAGAAGAAACAGAAATTCCAGTAACATAAAATTGTATTGACTTGATGGAATATTTTACTTCTCACCCTCATGTTACCATACAACTGTTTCGGGGCTGAAATAAAAAAGAAATTCAATATCACTTTCATACTTTCCTCCAAAAAACCTGGGACATAATATACTGAGCGCTTAGGATTGAAAATGTTCCATTCTATTTTGTCTCCTTTTACATGCTTAGGGCCTATGATAAAAATCTGTATTTCTCAACTAATACAAAGCCTACGGCAATGAATAACTTATCAGTGGATAGAATTTTTTACCGACTTCTGATAGGCCATAGCATACTGGTTGGCACACACTCAGGCTGATACAAGTATATTAAGCTGTCCCTGCAATAAGACCTCTTATTCTACGTCAATATGTGAAGTGAGAAAATTATATTCTCCATGTCGAGGGTAGAGAATGTTATGTGACTGCATCACATTGTGCATTATTTTCGTGGATTTCATTCTTCATTATTTATTTACACCGATGAATTACATCGATAGCCTCAGAATTTATTCAAGCTCAGTATCATGTAGCTACCAAAGCCCTATGTGAACACTGCAAATGATACACTGTTGTCATGAGAACTGAATTGATCTTGATAAATATTGAGTGTAATATTTTCAGAAGTTATATAATTTTTCAAGGGAAGGAGTAGTTTGTTTGAATTTTAATGTTAACCGGGTTACTTTCCGGCCTCAACTGGGTTTGTGTGCAACTTGCTACGTGTGCAACGTGCAAATTGCTAAAAAAAATGTAGATTTGTATAGGGAACATACATACCCACATAACGAAATATCCACATACCCACATACATACCTTCGATTTTTATATATTAGATATATTTATATATTTTAAATGATTTTATTGTGAGCTTAATTTATAATTTGTTGTGAGCTTAAACAAGCAAATATGATTGTACTCGAAATATGTAACAATAGGCATAAGTAAAGTTACGGGGTTTGATATAGGCCTAATCATACACCTGTACATACGTCAGTTATCGGATCATTATATTAAAACGTAGTTTCCACAGGAGAAACTCCTTATACTTTTTTAGATAGGAGTAGGCGTATAGGTGGACGAGTATTTTAGCAAGAAATTAGGACCTCATCCGTATAGCCTAATTCTAAAACAAAATTACATCCAGGGCCCTATTTCATAAAACTCTACAGGTGTGACATATACGACAATTATGTCAATTCTGACAAATTTGTCAATATGTTATGACAATTGTATTTTTCATAAATATTACAACTTTTCCTTACATTACAGGCAAATTAATGTAAATTGTCAAGACTAAAAGAACCCTTTTCATAAACACGAGAATTTTATGTCACCTAAAGATTACTTTATTGTACTGTAGATGGCTCTCATATACGCGTGCGATAATCGATCTCAACATCGAATGTGATACCTAAGCAATCGAATATTACTATAGAAAATATTTGATTTATATTTCTCTTTTAATGCAAAGTCACTCAAATTGAAAGTTAGGTTAATCCGTTGCCTAAAAACCATGTCTATTTTTTCATCACTTTCTCTGCTACCAGTATCACTACTACTAGTTTTCATTATTAACAAGACAATTTAGCAAGACAAGAAAGTTTAAATCACAAAAAACAGTTTGCCACACATTTACATAACCTACTAACTTGGCCTACATATGAAAGATTGCCTGTCACTTCTGTAATGACAATTCTACATTTTTTTGTAAATTTGTAAATATGTCAACAAAAATTAACGTTTTATAAATGGTAGGAATCCTAAGATTTTATATTTGTCAGACTTTTACCTGTAAACTCAAAAGTTTTGAGAAACAACAATATGTAAAATTGTCATACAAATCTACAAAATTGTCATGACATTTTTGTAAAGTTGTCAGCTTTTATGAAAAACGCAATTGTCAAAATGTAATCTTGTAAAACAATTATTTGTCACCTGTCACCTGTAAAATTGTAACTTTTATGAAATAGGGCCCTTAGCCAGATGCAGTTATGAAGTCTTTACAGCTAGAATTAAAGAATCATATAAATTCTTAATTCTCATCCCTTTTAAATTAGTTTTGTTTGCTACTTGGTCTGCTCAGTGTTCCTGGTATTACTATCGTGATAATTAATGCTTATTTTTCATTATTATACCTATTATTACTTTCATCACTTGAGTCATGCCATTCCTTTCAGCTTTTGCCTTTCTGCCCTGGTACTGTTTCATTATATTAGTCTGTTTATCTCTTAGTTTTTAAAACATATTAATATTATTTTTCTGTTGTAAAATATGTGATATAAACTATAACACTGGAACTTTCCCCGAGCAAGAGCTCCGAGTTCAGGACCAATATATGCATCACTTATATAATAATTATAATTGTAAATAAAAATTGTAACACTTTCTGAAAAAAGTAAGCATTTAAGGTCCATGTAAAAATCCTAATTAAAGAACATTGTTTTGTAGTCCCCCTATGTGCATTAGCGGTGATTGTGAAAACACTTAGGAGGTAGCGACATCTAATCTCTGTAACTCCGAACACATTACACTATCAGCTGCGCCGTCATTTCCGCACTCCATCGCCTCCCCTCTCCAGTTTCAAGGAACCTGCCCGCACCTTCTTTATTTCTTCGCACAACTATCGGGAAAACTGCTTTTTAAATCACCTCCCTCATAATATGCAATAAAGGAACCGAGCACTGGAGTCTGTACCGACGTAAGAATAACATAAAAACATGGAATTATAATATTAAAACTAGGGCTGAAAATCGATTACAATTTTTCTAATTGAGTTAACACTTGACTTTAATCGATTAATGGACCGATTAATCGACTGATTAATCGACAAAAAAGTTGGTATTTTAAACGAAACCAAATACTATAGAATACTTTAGTATTTGACGAAACCAAAGTGTACATTTAATATTGTTTTACACGTTTAATAACTACTACACTACAGATAATCAGAAGAAATCCTGAATTAATGAATACCATTATTAGTTAACTAGTGAACAAATATGTACAAAACTGACATTTCCGGTTACTTATTCAGCCAAGACTTGAGACACACGAGTTTGTTGACATTTGAATGTTCAAGAGACGATCGTAGCTTGTTTACAATAATACCGGCAACACTAAAATCGAAAAACTTTTTCAGAATTCGACTAAACGGATTAATCGGAAAATGTAATTGATCGACGATTAAACGTCTAATCGATTAATCGATTAATAGGTACAGCCCTAATTAAAACTAATGGGACAGGCTGTAGTGATGCAATGTTAGCTTGTGTTTCGCTATGTACTAACAACCTAATAATTGTCATCTTAAATATTTTTAAGGAACAACAAACCATTAACTTATTACAAATAAAATCTAACCGACATCTCAATCCAATTTGGTCTGGGTTACTTCTCTTAAACCGTATTGGTTCCAGTCAACATATTCTACCTTCTAACTGCCATAAATTGCCTCTTCTTCTAAACCATATCCAATAATATTTTGTAATATAACCTTTTGGAGCATAGAAAAATAAAGCACGATATAGGAAGCACGCTTAAGGGGAGGGTGTCTAAAAAATGAAATTTTGAAATCAATTATTTGTTATCTTTAAAATAAACTTTCATTTTTTTATATAGCATAATGATAACATTTTAATGTTCGTCTAATGCTTCATAAATAAATTATAAACAATCGGACATCGCCTTCGATATTAAAAAAAAAGTTAAACTAGAAATAATAGTGAAATGTAACTGTTAAGAGAGAGAGATTGAATTGTATTGTCATTCATTTTAAGATGTATATTTTCTAAATTTCTCTTTCTAGGTGCTGATGTGATCTTTTTTACTTTGTGTGTTAGTTAACGTGGTTGTAAAAGGTACTTTGGCCGAACCGGTATACTGTACGATCATTGAGGATAGATATATTGGTTTATTGAGTAAGTTACTAAGTTAATCAATACAATATAAATGTACAATATTATACCGATGTTTACTGGATGTGACCCAGGTCATTATCCTAGTAAACATTCTATAGCCTATATCACAGTTACTATACATAGGTCGGATTGGCATATCTGTTACATATTTGCTTGCATTCTTTCAATAGACCAAAGCCAATTTTTCTTAACTCTGAGAAAAAAAGTCCCATAGTTTCCTTATTTGAGCTTGTCATTGCATATCTTCTTAACGGCAATCTCTTTACTTATATTAGCCGATTTTTCCAAGATAAATTAATTTCTCCACCTCTGTTTCCTGGCAGACAAAAAGAATACGGAAATCATCCTCTCCTCTTTCACATATGGGACAGACAGCCTGTTCATACGACTTTCTGAAACCCTTGATCTTCCAAACCCTAGTCTGAACCATGCAATGCTCTCCCTTTCTTCTTGATTACACATATCAATATACATTTCCCTCAGAAAGCCTTTCGTAAACTCTTAAGGAACCCTAAGGAACTTTTTTCTCTTCTCAGGATCATTGAATAATATTAATCGGCCTTAATAAAAGGAATGATCCTATTCTTCCCGTAGTATTGTGACTAACCCTCAAAGTTTGACAGCCCATGACTATTATAAAATAATTAAATGACCAAATTATCATGTGTTATCGCTGATCACCTGGTTCTGCTCGATGCATAAAACATACGGGTCAATTTTAATTTTTGCGAATGCAATCAAATGTTTAAAGCTACTGGCCTGTAATAAACATTTTATCACTCCACAACACTGAACGAACATAACCCAGGCACTGAAGTATAAAATACATCTGGTCTTGTGCATTAGATAGACAAATCACATCAACGTATGAGTTGTCAACAAAAGATTACTCATGCATTATTAAATGATAAAACTTTAAGCTCTACGAGTTTTCTAGTTTATGCGTATCTCAATGCGTTTTTATTTTTACTGGTTCTAAAACCTAAACTAGTTTTTTGAATGATGATGATAATTCGTTATAACTGTTAGACACTGGCCGCAAGTCTGTTACGTCATATTATTGAAAAATATTGTTAAATATTCATCTTTGCATTAATTCATGCATTTATGGAATTTCAGCTCTGCTGTCTGGGTATCACTGTCTTAGTCATTCCAAAACGGACACGCGTGCATTTTGCTTACAAACGTTTGTATTCCAGATTTTACGGTCCAACGAAGATTTTATTTTGTAGTTTATTTGTGGGCGGGGTTTAATAACTACTAGTTCCCGTATTAGTTCATTCTTCTATTAAGGTTACGGCTGGTGTATATTTATTAATTCGTATTTTTAATTAATTTTCCATAGTACTGAATTTAGTAAAAATCTTTACATATCTTACCAAATATTGCTTTGAATAGTATTTCCTCTTGTGGGGGGGGAGGTATTGATAAGCATGGAATGTTTAAGTGCAAAGATAGACTTAAAAGTGCATGAGTTGACTGTAACTTATGTTATTAAGGTACATCGTATTTTTTTAAATACAAAAAACAAAACATTATAATTTTGATTAAAAATGGTGAATATTTCACCCATTTTTGTAGGATAGAAACAACTTGAACTTCTAAACCTCATAATTTTTTTCCGTTACGGTAACAGCTAATTTTTATGTATGCGCTGGCTTTCACACTTATGAATGAAACGATAGTTGGTTTACTTACATGGTAAATAACTATCATTACACAGACCAACAGCCATTTTGGTGCCTTAGAATTTATACTTATTCTTGGGTATACTTAGATCAAATCTGCCATTAGTTTTGCCCTATCAGCTCTAGTTTTGTGAAATACGGTATTACGATTATGCATATTATCCCATTTTACGTTTGATATAAATAAAAAACAGTGCCTATTTTTAGCTTCTAAATTATGTGAAGAAAAAAGCAACACACTAACATTACATTAACCTTACAATAACAATATAACATGGGGTCTTTCAAAAAATTGACATTATCACATATTGTACGGTCGTTTATGACCTATGAGCTGTCAATTTGAGGTCCAAAAAATAATCCACCTTTTAGTTTTTCTGTACTTCGTACAGTTTTCGTCCTACATGTCCAAAGTATGGTCAAGAACTTTCACTAGCCATATTATGAAGCAAGATTTTGTTTCGCTAGAGTTCACGAATAAAGTCTATATAAAAGTAGAGCTGGTAGGGAAAAACTGTTTACATGTTTGGAACAAGCACACTAAGTACAGCCAAAATCCGGTACAGAGAGAGAGAGGGGGGAGGAGAGAGAGGGAGAGAGAGAGAGAAAGAGAGAAAGAGAGAAAGATCTGAGACACCAAACAAAAAGTTCTTGTTTGTTGGGCTATGTTATGTAATTCGGCAACCTTGTTTTGAAACTAATATACCCTACACTTTTACTTTCTCTTGTAGCTCATAGAGTTATATTGGGACACAGCGCGTGTTGTCTGGAAGCATGTCGTGTTAACAGTTACAATGGCGCCGGTTGTTAACAGTGTAGTCATGGTCTCCAGAGAAACACGTGTATTGCTGTGATTTCTGCCACACAAATCCACTGGATGCTCACAAATTTGAGCTACTCTAATTTAAATAACTGTGGACAGTAGGATGGTAAATGTACTGTTATGGTATCAATTTTTTATCCTTTGCAAAATGTGAGGCTAAGGGAATCAAGAATATATATTTACAAACTCTTAAAATAGTTCAGTACCATATGTTAACTGTAAAACTGTTTGCACGGACTATCTATATATTCCCATTTTATTCGTTTTTTTTTAATTTTATTTATTTATTTATTTAAATTACATTTACAAACTTATGTACAAATACAAATAAAAATACAAAAATACACAAATAAACAAAACACATTTACAAATTTCAAAATTAAAGTACAGAAAAGAAGAAGAAAAGAAAGAAAGAAAAGAACCAAATATTTATTTAGAAATACACCCGAATGAGCAGACTGCTCGTGCTCGGGTTTAGATTAAGAACATCAGAGTGGAGAAAGAGGAGAAACAAAAACAAAATGAAAAAGAATGACACACTTATAAAAAAGGTGATAAATGTAAAACAGAGCTAGAAAAAGAAAATACAAATTTATAAAAGCGTATAAAGCAATATTTTCATTAATTATTTTTTATGAAATGCTTCTTAATGACTTCAGTGTAAACGTAGGCTACGGGAAATTTTAATTTAAGAGTACTTCTGAGGAAGTTCGTGCTATTAGATCACAGAAAACCCACATTTTCTTGATAATGCCTCATGCTCAGTAATGCTGAAAATAATTTATTCAATAAGTTACCTAGCTGAAGCGATCGTAATGTCTATGTTAAGAGGTATACACGTTATATATAAATGACATATAATTGTTTGCTCGATTATTTATTTTATAGTAGCCTACACAAGAATTTTTGATTCGTAAATCAATGTATCATTCTAGACTGGGTTTTCTGACTTAATTGTGTACAAATCTTATAAAGACAATGTCTAAATATAGGCTACTATTGCTAATAACTCACATCAAATGATGATAAATTAAATTACAAATTAAACTGTTGAAATTATTACTACTGTCTGAAGTCGTTAAAATATCCTACAATAACCTCCATTGCGGAGTTTTTTTTTAGTAAAAAAATATTAATGATGATACAATTTCGATCTACAATATAATGCACAAATTCTTTTCAAATTTAAAACAAATTATGGCTGTCTCAGTTTGACGTATTAACACTGTAGGGTAGTTTGAAGGGCTTGTTCATTTCAATGATATTTCCGTTCGCTGAGATTCCATGTGTTTGGATATTAAATTTAATTAATTAAATTTATTTATTTAACCTGGTAGAGATTAGAGCGTTAAGTTTTCTCTTCCCCGCTACCAGGAATCCTAAAACTACAATTAGAATACAAAAATAACAAATTCAGTAACTAATAGAAACGACCACTGATACTAAAACTAAGATATAAAATTGCAGTAATAGGCCTATTAATTAAAATTACAGTAAAACACTATACAATAATAATAACAAATGGAATATTATAATTACGATTTTAGGTTAATTATATCCTTAATCGGTTAAAGTTAATACTTTAATTATAAATCGATTAGGCAGTCATTGAATAATTTTCAGTTAGGCATATATATTACTGGTTTATTTTTCCAGAGTACATTTTCCTCTGAAGAATATTTTTCAGATCTCTTCAATTACTTATAACAGAAAACTTCCATCAAATTTATCCCATTAAAGTCTTGGTATAATTTAAATGTCAATTAGTTAAACTGTTTTCCGATTTAGATCTCGACTATAAAGTACTTTTTCTATAAGTGATTTTCTATAAGTTCTATAAGTTATGCAGGGGTGAAGAGAGAGATATCTGAATGGTGTAGGTAGGGTTTAGGATGCAAGTGGTCTCTGTGTCAGATTACTAAGCTAAAATTCTTACTGTACAAATCAAAGGTTATGTGTCCAATCATTGACGTCTATTTCCATAGTATGTACTATTCATACAGTCACAGTGCATACTTTTCATGTATTGGGGCATTTCATACATCTATTTGCTTTTGTTAGATGATTGATCTCAAGCACGAAGTGTTTCAAGGAATTAATTTAGTGTAAAAGGATTCATCATAAATCGTTTTGCAAGGACCTTATTTTAGGCCTTCACCTTAAATAATAAAAAAATAAAATCAGGTAAACTGATGTAATAAAGTGCCAGTATGTTTTTGTTTAATCAGTTATGACTGCAATTATGATATACAGAATATGTTTTTTTTTAAATTGATTTTCAAGTTAAGCTCCAGATTTATTCATTAAGCAGGGCTTACCGAAGAAGAAAGGTCTACCATCTCGGCCACCTGGGTCCTTTTAACGGTCTAGTTGGATAAGCGCATGTAAATCAATAGTGTTTTTTGTCAAAGCTACCTGTATTTTAATTTCCAAGGCCTTATAAGATCACAGTAAAACAATAGGTTATGTTGTCAAGATAACTGATTTTCATTTTTTTTTATAAATTCTTTCGAATACGTATATTACCATAAAATAGGCACTAAATTGAGCATTACTCCGAAACAGGCCAACCGATTTTATCCATTATGAATAGACGTCTTCCCATGGACATTATAAATGTGTATACCAAGTTTCATAAAAATCCGGTAAAGCGTATTTGAGTTACCGCGTCTTTAAAATATACACTAAATTGGGTTTTACTCCGGTACCGGTCTACCGATTTAGTACAATATCAGTAGACATCTTTCCACGTACATTATAAATGGGTATACAAAATTTCAGGAAAATCCAATAAAGCATATTTGAGTTATCGCGACTTCTTATATATTAACATAAAAACACTAAATTGGGCATTATTCCGGTACTGGCCAACCGATTTGGTCCAATATCAATAAACGTCTTCCCATGGACATTATAAATGCGTATACGAAGTTTCATAAATATCCGATAAAGCGTATTTGAGTTATTGCACCTTTAAAGTAGACACTAAATTGGGTTTTACTCCGGTACCGGTCAACAGATTAGGTTCAAATTCAATAGGGCACTTCTCATGGACGTCATAAATGGGTATACCATGTTTCATGGAAATCCGATACAATCTATTAAAATAGGCACTAAATTGGGCATTACTCCGGTACCGGTGAACCGATTTGGTTCAATATCAATAGGGTTCTTCCCATGGGCATTATAAATGTTTCATGAGAAGCGTATTTGAGTTATGGTGCGTACAGACACACGGACGGACAGACAGACGGACAGACATTTTTCGTCCCCACACACAATCTCATAAAGTACCATACTGGCACTTAATAATGTTTAAAACTATATGTATAACATAGGCTACTAATTCAAACTTCCAATCCTCCACTGGAAAATAAAATTAAACTCAACGAATCTCGTCAAGCTCAAACAGGTATTGTTTATGATAAGCCATTGAATTTCAAATCGCAGATCTTCTTTCAAGCCTTTACTAATTGGCTTTATTTTATAAAATAGATTTTACTGCCATGTTAACCTTCTTCTGCTTTTGTCGCAGACAACATCACTTTCTGCGCGAGTTTCCTGATGACCTCTATCGAGATCTCTTTAACCATAGTGATTATACTGAATGTCACGTATTTTATAAAATAAATAGTTTCATCCCAAATATGAGCAAAATGCTTACTAACACATTATGTAAACTGCACCTTTTATTCTAGAAATGTAATGATGTAATGTGGCATGTTAGTGAGATCGGAATCAAAACATTATAAACATAGTAAGCGAAGTCATAACAACACGAGGGGTGAAGATGTACCGTGATGGAATTGCGGTCTAAAGAGAGCTTTAATGACATCATGCCTCATGCTTTAGAGGAGCTGTGATCTTGGGAGCTTGTTAGCATAACAATACGCATGCGTCTCAGTAGTAAACCCGCGCGGGCTTTATGGCTCCCGCTTTATGCACTTTCAATTGTGTCCGCTTCATTGTGCGGCATTATCGCCTGAACCCTCATACACTAAAAAGTGAGTTGTGAAGCATCTTGACTGTACTGACTCTTTAATATTTCCAGGTTCAGTTTATGACAATATTAAACACAATATAATATATGCTCATATTCCACAAATAACTGTTTTAAATGACATTGCATGATAATATTAAGGAGAACAATTTTCTTTAAACCGGGATTCTTACCCGAAACTTGTGATCTTATTTCATTTCTATTTTTTACTTTGATTATTTTTCCTTTTTTATGCTCATGCTTACTATTCTTTTCAGTCTCTTTCCTACTCTCTTTACTATCTTTCTTATTCCCCTTACTTCTTACTTTTACATAGGTAATTATCCTAACTTTCCAGCCTTATTAATCTATTTCATATCTGTGTTATTGTAACTATATTATATACATGGACATGGACATTGTAATTGGGTTTATACTTGTAATGTTCACTCTTGTTTAAATAAATAAATAAATAAATAAAGTACTGAATGAATGATCCCCTCAAAACGAGTTAAAACAGAAAGTAAATGGAAATTGAAATCTACCTTGATTCACTCGGAAATCCATTATTACAGTTTAGATAAATTTGATATAGAAATGTTTAAACGTTATAGAAAAAGATTATATAATTTTTGCATGGTTATATATATATTTTTTTTTCGGGTACCTTGCGTGTCAACGCTGATAATGAAAATGATGTCCATATCAGGAGAATATTTACGGTTCATGAATTCATTTTTATTATTTAATTATCACATTTACTCGACATGGGATAATCTTTTTCAATTCAATAATTAAAGCACATTGCTCTCGGTAACATACTAGTGATGTCGGCGTCTGATAGTTAAATGAACACCTCGCTTACTCACCCGTTCAGAGCGATAGGATCGCCTGCAAGCGGGTGTTTAGACTTCACGCAGAGCAGCCGTGTCAGAGAAGTAGTCGCAGAAGTGGAGCACGGCGTTCTTTAAAAAGGCGTGATTTGTGTTTAAGCTACATCTTAAAGTTCTTCAAGATCATTATAAGTTAGAGCAGTTCATATATTGATGCACATAAAATATTACTATCTTCCAACATATTTCATCAATTACAATGATATTTTAACTAGCTATCATCAAGTAATAACTAATTTTGTATGCAATAATTCTTTATTGCAACCGAATGTTCATACTAATGATGAATGGAATAACGGTGGAATGATAAATGGCAGGGGAAACAGGAGCACCTCCCCATCCCCGTTTTGTTCACCACTAATTCCATATGTATCTACTGAGATTCGATCCCGGGTTACATTTTATATGTACTGTGTACTTTGATAATGTATTCGATTATTTTTTTAAATGGCAGTCATTTTGATTTTGATTGAAACTCAAGCATATCAATAAAGAAAGTATGCTTTTTCTGAAAATATATAACAGTAACTAGTATGAAATTTTGAAAATTTAAAGTCGAGGCTATAGCAAATAAACTGAACTGAAAATATTTGGAACATAGTCTAGTATTTATTTGTAAGGATAAAACTTAGATTTTTTTCAAAATTAAAAAATTTTGATGCATTTTATTTTTCTATGAGAAAAAGCAAACAGTATTCACAACAATTCCATGTAAATTCAGTGAATAATTTGTTTTAGGAAAAGAAAATGTTTCACCTAAAAATGTAATTTGTGAGAAAACTTGATTTTTCCGCAACGTATTTTCTGCTGAAGTGCTCTTAAATGCCACTCCCACTTCACAGTCCATTACTTTAAAATGGCCGTAACTCCGGTAATAATCGACATATTTACATGAAACAACTTTTATTGTGAAGGTTACTTTGTTCTTATTAGAAATGCCTTAAACAAAAGAAATCTACTCAACCTTAAGTTATACGACTGACATTTGTGCTATTTTATTACTGGTCACACTATGATAATGTACAAATCCGTCAATGTACAATGTGCAATGTGAAATTGTGATAAATTTTAGGGGGAGCAATAGAATATATTCTTACTGTGTGGTTTTGTGATAACTTAAAAATAAGATTAAAGCATTTTAACCAAATAACTACGCATAATTGTCTCGCCAGTATTTGAGCGTCCGACCAAACAAAAATCCAGGTACTTTTTATACCTGTTTCAATCTATATTAGAAAACATGCAGGCGGGTCCGTACAGTGTGAGTTTACATGATTTCATTCCTAATTCAAAGTGTTCAAATACATGATATAGCGCCGTTGAGATTTATCATTAAAACAAAATGTAAACCGGTAATTAATACCATAGCGTCCGCCGCCTTGGGTGTATAGGTAGCATACTTGCCTTCCTCCCTGGTGGTCCGGGTTCGATTCCCGGCCGGGTAGTGGGGTTTTCAGTAACCAAAAATCTGGGTTCAGGACTGGACATCACCCAGGAAAATATTTGGCTATATAAAAAGCCTTAAATTAAAGTGTTCACTGCTAGAATAGGGTATAGGGGTATTCACAATAGATCTATTAAGGTTGTAGTGTTGAGAATACCATACCATCAGCTCAAGAAACTTTATTTTATGCTTCCCAGACCTTTCGACACTCTTATGTCATCTTCAAGACATCTTTTTATGCTGGAATAGATGCATTAACCATTAGAAATTAAAATGTATTGTAATCTTGGCCTGCTGATCAAATAATTAGCCTACGATCTTCAAAAAGTTTCATTAAAAACCAGCATTGACAGATTTTCAAACTTCCAGGCTTCTTCTTAAGATACTCAGCAAATACACAACGGAGAAGACTCAGTAGATTTACTGAATAATCCGGATTCTAAAGAGCTTTCCGTTGAAAAAACAGATGTTGAAGACGAAGAACTGTACTGCTTTTCAATTGCGTCGGTAACGTCCTACGACTTAAAAAAATGCACTATACAAATCGATCTTTACAGACAGTTCCAGTAGCTTTACATAAGAAAAGCTGCGGATGACCTTCCTTACATAATATAACAGCCATGCATGGTCTCGAGGTTAGCGTCACTGCCTACGTATCCGCAGTCCCGGGTTCTATCCCCGGTCTGGGACAACGTGTACTCAGCCTCGTGGTACTTACAGAGGAGCTACCTGATTGAGAAGTAGCGGCTCATGTCATGGAAGCCACCATCAACGGACGTGGGTATCGATCACATACCCCACAAAGTTGCCATATTCTTATGGTCGATGACGCAGCGGTCGGATGGTAAGCCTAGTCCCTCCAGGGATCCATAGCCGCGGAATTTTTTTAGTTTTATGAGGCTAATACCGGTAATTTAGTTGATTTTTCGTGATTTTTATACCTATTTTGGTGCATATTCCTTCATTTTTGTGCTTACTTGCTTGTTAGAGTAGGATTACTTCCACAAAGTCTCTAGGTTTTTACGTATATACCTTAGAAGCGAGTCTCGCCGTTCGTAGAGTTCCTGTCTAGGGAAGGTAGCTGCACCCTGATTGGCTCAACTCTCCTATCCCACTCCATGTATTGTCTGTCTCTGTCTCGACGCGGCATTATCCCTCCACTCAACTGTTATAGTATTTTCTACGACTGCCAACGTGCTGCATGATGTTCACTCTGTGCTCAACAGTAGCTCACTGATCTTACGCGCAGCGAATCCGCGCACGCTGTTAACGAGACGTAACGAGAAGCTCGCTGGCTGGGTTAGTCTTCAAGGCCAGAGACTTTGTGGAAGTAATCCTACTCTACTTTGCTATTTTATTTTGCTTATAAATCCGGGCTCTACTTACAAGCAATTAGCGAAAAGTAAACTTGATCTTTCTATCTTCACCAGGGGGAACAATCAATTTCCACTGGAACTACTAATACCGTCCCTTGTAGCATAATTAATGATTGAGATGAATATTACGTAACATCACATATGAAATGGGTGTAGCCATATAACTTCATTAAAAACAATGGGACAATTCAGCAATATATTATTAAAGAAAAATGCACAAAAAGATATACAGCACAAATCTGTATCATTCTCACTGCTCTCAAACTTGGAATATTCATTACTTTGGTTGATTTAATACTTCAAATTTTCATTTTATGAGTGATGATAGGTTTGGCTGGATTTGATGGCGATGTCACAAGCGGATTAACTATAATGTAATAAACTTGGTTGGACTTGTTGTTGCGGGAATAACTCGCACATGATGGAAAATTTCTTGTGATTGTGATTAATGTGGCAGGACTGATCGGTGGCGCAGCTGTGAGTTGATGACGAATGTCGCTAATTGGTTCGCCTGCGGGCGTGTCCATCATCATACACATCGGAATTAAAACTCTAAAAACCGTTCATCATTCCGCTTTACTATTAGTCTTATTATTAGTATTTTTTTAATTTTTATTGTTATACCTATATAGACCTACAGAATTTACTGCTAATCCAAAAATTATAACAATTTATTGGTCATAAAGTCTCGAAGAATAGCGAATCTATTATTATTATTATTATTACTATTATTATTAGTGGAACTGCTGTATTTCCTACTACCCGATAATTGTACTCGAAATAAAATCCGTTCCATTTGAAATTAAACTTGTAATGGCGCTTCGGAAAATCTTTATACTTTCTATATCACAGTCTTCTCTGTAATGAAATGTAGGCTATGTAGTATATCTAGGAGCCTGAAAAAATGGTGAATATAACAGCTGATTTGAATTTTAACTTTATTTCGGTAGATATTTCACGAAATAATATATTTTATAGATTACCTGTCATTGAAAAATTTACTTCTTTATTTACATTAATTCTCAAATAATGCGGTGAGAAATACAACTAAAATTATTATAAAACTTTTTGACAGTAAAAATAAAATTTTAATTCAGTGTTGGAAAGTAAAACATAATTAATTACAATACGAGTTCTGTAGCGTTTTATTAATTCTCGGATGATTATATCTGTGATACTTCAATTTTAATTTTAACTTAACTTCCATTGTTTGTATCACTTGCCTATTTAGTAGCCTTTAATAAAGGGAAAAATTAAATAAAATGTAGTTGTTTGCAAACAGAACTCTCAATCACATTCCATGAAATACGGGATCTGTTAATTACCTTAAACCAGGCATTTCTGTAATTAATCGTAGGTATTTATAACTCCTCGGCAGTCATATAAACAACATAAAAAGAGAAAAAGCTGCTAAGAGAATAAAAATAAATGGCAAAATCTAACAATTAAGATTTTAAACAATTAATTGTTTATACATTTCTCAATATTTGACCTGGAGGGGGCGTATTTCGTGCTTCTTTATACATTTTGTGAAATCAACAAATTTCGCGAAATTTCGTTGATACAACTAGCTTAATAACTATAGTCATGCATATATATATATATATATATATATATATATAGAAAGAGAGAGAGAGAGAGAGAGAGAGAGAGAGAGAGAGAGAGAGAGAGAGAGAGATAAGGAAAGCTGTTTTTTAAAGTTTCGCGCTCATCGCTGTTATAAGAAAATACTGTCCCTAAATATACATCATCGATAAAATACGAGTAAATTCAGAGCCCCGTTTATTATTCAAATGCACTCAATGCTGATAATAATAATAATAATAATAATCTTTATTGTCGATGACATAGTAAATGTATGGACAGTGTCAATTTTCCTCGAATACTAATATAAAAAATTAAAATTAGTTGTAGGCATATTACTTAAAAGTTATGTGATTTAAGAGGCCTACGCGTGCATCCTCCAAACTGTAGGGGCATATTTGTATTAAAATAGATTTGACATGTTTTCTAAACGGTAGTAAATTTAGAGTCTTGGTATTAGCAGTTAAACTATTATATAATTGTAAACCAAAAACCATATATGTTTTACTAAATGTAGATAAATGGTGAAACGGTGTACAGAGATTATTTCTATATCTTGTATCATAATTATGTGTTACGTCATGTAATACCTTCTTTCTTGCTTGCCATAAATTTACTTCAGATGGCTTTGATTTTCATTTGTCTGTATAGGCTTACAGTCAATCAATTCAATGTATGTCTTGGCAATTGTTATTTTAATCTCAACTCCAAAATTATTTATTTATTTTTTAAATAACTACTAATTTATCAATTCTGTTTTTATTTTATTTATTATTATATTAGCATAGTGCGTTTTAATGTATTGATTAATTAATCTTATTTACAAGTGAAGCTATTATTATTGGGTTAGCGATTATTTATTGTTTCAACCTTCAATTGTCCTTATTATTCACTTCATCCTTCTTCTTCAAAATGGACAACGATTTGAGTGTTCCATTCTCTTTTTCTAGGGCAATGTGCTCTATTCAACAAATCATTTAGCACGTCATACAGTGCTAAATTTCGGGCGAAATGCCTTTTATCTTCATTTGTGTTGGATTAAGAATTCCAATGTTCTTACATAGTTCAACATAATTTCAACATCACAGGGATTCATCTAGACGTCGCTAAAGGTGCTTCGTTCTATCTCTGGACACTGAACCTTCATAAGGAGATATCAATCATTTCAATTCTGTGAGTAATATAATTCACAAGACAAGGACTATGATTAGTCTTCAATTCGGTGAGATTTAGTAGTCATAAAGAGACTTCATGCAACTTCGAATTGTTAAATAAATACAGACATTTATGCTTGGCAATAAAGTGTTAACAGCTTATTTATGCAATCTTCTTTTTTCTGAACTAGTGCTGTGAATAGTCTTAAATTTCAGCATTCAATACAATCTTCTAGTTTCGAAATAACAATTTCGACAGGCTATATTTATTACATCAACAAATGGTCCTCCGAATTAATACAGTCTACCAGTGCATCTATATATGTGTACTTGGATACAACTAGAACTGCAGATTTCAAGAAGTGCATATATTCCAGACCATCAAGTTTGTGTTGATCAAGCAACGTCATCGTTCACATGTGCATATTTCTTGTATATCAATTTACCCATTTGAAGATTGGAAATGAAACCCAATTCTTCTCCTCAATTCTTCTCTCCCCCGCATGTTATCGCCGGGAATCGAACCCACAAATAGTTTTCAATACGGTCCACTACCAGAGGAAGGGTCGCCTTGCGGTAACAATTATGATAGTCGCTATTTTTCTGATATTCAGATAAGTTTGTATGAACAAGTTCCAGAAGTTTCAAAACATACAAAGCATATACTGTTAACAAGTTGTATTTCATAAAATATTCCCTACATGAAGTTCTTAGATCAACACATGCTATGCATCTGACGATACGTTTAAAGTTGTTGCGTATTACTCATACAGAATCTTAATGCGTATAAATAATCAGTAGCGATTATTTGTGGGTTCGGTGGTATTCTTATTAATTTCTGCCAATAATTGGAACTGAAAAATTTCAGTAGTTAGAGGTGACTGAAATAAAATGCATAAAAGCGCCTTTGGTCTAGGTGGAGTTTAACAACCTTTTCGTAGTGGGTATCTAGTTCATTCACAGGATATTTATTGACAAAAATGTGCAATCCATAGTATTTCCTCGAGTACATCAGGGTGGCTGCAAGAATGCCTGGTTTTGTATACTTTTATAGCTAAAGGAATATGCAACAAGTTTTTTAAAATCATATTTATTTCTACTGGGGCTTGAATAGTTCACGGTATTGGTTCTTAATTATGACTCATGCATTAACAGACTTGTCAGAATTATAAAACTTCAGTCGCGTGATTGTATAACAAGATTTGTAATATTTTTCTTTTGTTTTTGCTTTCTTCAAATCAATCTTAATTAATTAAAACTCCGTATCAACTTCACACTATGAAAATATTTTTGAACCGCTTTATTTATAAATATTAACAAATAAGAAATCAAGAACAGTTTATTAGAACTACAAAAATAGATATTAACAATTTAAAATTAAGTACCAAATTAAACTTATTATTCAAATGCACCGAAAAACGAACCAATAACTACTTAATTAGGTTTTCCATACTTCTCTTGGGGTACGCCGTAGCGTAGTGGTTGAGATGCAGGTTCGATCCCGATGAGGTAATTGGAGTTTTTCAACTGGCCTAATCCTTCTGGTAGCATTATGGGCCTGGGGTCGACTCAGCACCTCACAGAAATGAGTACCAGCAGCAATCCTGGGGGTAAAGGCGGCTGGTGCGTAAGGCTGACAACCTTACCACCTTCACGTGCCGTATGTCTAAAATCTGGGAGCCTCAACCTCCTGGGACCCTCAACCTCCTGGGACCCTCTGGGCCTCCATGGCCTGTATAGGGGACACTTCCTGCTTATCTTGCATTTATCTTACGCATGGCCCACAGTGATATTTTTCTCTACACTAAAATTATTGGGTTGATTCATACACAGCTCAAACGTAACAGTGGAATCTAAAATAAATGCCTTGTTGTTCTTATGGCCAATATCCAATTTATATTATGAAGTCGGCTGAAAATATCATGAATCTAATCTCATGTTAAAACTATTTAAACAAACAAAGATTGATGAAAGTAAATGTTACCTTGGTTTGTATTATTTTTATTTAAAGTTTGCAAAAATATTTTTACATGCCTAAGTGAAGTGAAAACATCAAATTTTCTCGTTACGCTTTTATGAATATCTACAGACAACAGTACTACCTCGTGTAAATTAATTACCTAATTAGGGAATCAGTGATTGATTTGCATGTGTCGATACCTGTTCATTTTTTTTTTTTGTTCGACTATGTTTTAATTTTAAATGACGCATTCATAATTGATGAAGCTGAGGCTCTACCTAACACTAACTAATCTAATTATCTAACCATCAAATTCATATCGATTGCTAATAGCCAATAATGCACTTGAGAGTTCACAACAGATTAACAAACTTTACCATCTTTTCCTGTCTGTTCTTCTGTCATACTTCCTCGTTTCGTCCTATTTTTTTCCTCCATCAAGAGCCTAGCAAGTATGTACGGGAGGAATGAATTGGTGAGATAGTATTTTCCTTCACGCGTTAAAAGTATGAAATACCTGTATCACCTTTTAAGTGTTTAATTTTTCTTTATTTGGGCCTATGTTAATAAAAATCACTAGAAATTTTACAATGCTTGTTCACTATGTAGAATATTTATAAATAAATAAAGAAGTAGCTCACTGGCATAACTCTACACATGTCTCGGAAGATTCCTATGCCATTCAAAGGTTTTTTTTTTGCTTTGAACGTACCTCATAACTACATTTTTCCCAGTGTATATGGGTCCAGGTTGTATAATAGTTGGTTAGACTTATCAGGTTTCCTTTAGATTCCCGAAATCGCACTTTCAATATTGTGTTCAACTCTATCTACTTCATCGTCACTACTTCTATCAAATAACACTATTATCTGAAAGTTAAATTCCAACTTCTACCCTCCCATCTACTTTTCCTCTTCGTATACCCACAGCAAAAATTTATGTCTATTCACAAAATGAATTAAAACCTTCAGTACTGAATCTATATTAATATCATCATTCATCATACTTTGTCAGTGAGTTTACATGTTTAAAATTTATTTAAGAATTTAGTTGGAACGGTGAGGGAAACGTCAATTGAGAGCATAAAATGACAAACTTATTAATGCAAGAGGGGGGGAAAAGTTATCTTCACTAATTCACAATGATTAGATCACAACCATTAACTACTACTAGTCTTGAAATAAGAACACAACTTGTCACAATGTAAAACAACAAGCTTTTGAGCTCATGCTCTCATATTATGACGATGACAGCGTGGACCGGCACTGGCCGAGAATCAGCGCCTCTGTCGGGAGAATGTTGAATTTCCATACACGGAGAGGCGAATTCCCTAGACCAGGGGAGGTCAACTACGTCTTGTGATGACGTTTGTGGAGCAAGAGCATGCGGAACCCATGTGTGTGACGTCAGCAAGAGCGCACGGTAGTAGGGGTGTTTAGAGTACGCTAGATTTAGGTACTAGAGGACCTATTCACTTTAGCTCTGTGGGTAGAACAACTTCTGGTTGGAAATACGGAGCATTTTTCAAAGTTAATGCAAGATGCGATCCGATAGTGTTCTCTCTGCAGAACATGTGTTAGTTCTGCAAAACATTCTTCTTCAGTTCGAATCGAGGTTTCAGGATGTGGAAAACCTTTCTCCAATATTTAAACTTTTTGATACCCCATATTTAGTTAATGTCAAAGACGTTCCTTGCCCGTATCAGTTGGAACTGCTAAACTTACAATGCGACGATCTGTTAAAGGACAAATACGAACGTAAAGTGGTCTTGGGTAACTTTTACAGAAATTTCTCTGAAACCAGATTCCCGAAACTTGCCGCACGAATATTATGTAATTTTGGATCGACATATTATGTGGCCGAACAATTTTTTTCACTAATGAAATGTGCAAAGCTCAAATCAAGAAGTACATTGTCAAATCATTGTATTTAAATGTAGTCTTCGATTAAATATTGCTCAAACATTACGTCCCAACATTGATAAACTTGTTAAAGAAAAAAGAGATAGGAAAGTCAGAAAATTGTTACTGTAATCTTGTATCATCTAAGGTGCAGACGAGCTTGTATGGTAATTAATTCAGTTCATTTTTTTAATTATTTTTATAGTAGTGGATTATGTTAATTCAAATTATAGTATTGTCTATTTTTGTCAAAGAACATAGATTTTGTGGAAAGGCAATTGTTCTCACAGAATAGAAAAATAGAATCATTTATAATATGTTAAACTACTGTGCTGTAATTAACCGATAAACTATCAAGAAAATCGATTGATGTTTCATTAACTCGGAAACACGTATTACGTAAGTTCTAACCCCCTAAATTCCCCCTGCCCGCAATACTAATACCCCTCTCTTCCCCCCTGTTCACTGATGCCTACATTTCACATACTCCTCGCAGAGGTACAACGCGAGCAGTGAGAGCAGAAAGCAGTGACGTCACAGAGCAACCTTCTGTCTTCCCCTGCCCTAGACTTTAAGAACATACTAACGGGCTATGGTTTAATAAAACTTCTGTGCAACAGTTTAATGTCTCCTCTGTGCCGGAGTTTACGTTACCTCACTGTTGTTTTATACATAAATTGTACATAGCTCTTATTTGATATTTATTTTTAAATTAGCCTAAATTAATCAAAACGTAGTTTAACATCCATGTCGTTCACATAACTTTGTTAAATTATCCTGTATTCTTATTCAAAGACGTAGAATCGCAATTACATGGATGTAATTACATGGATGTAATTACATGGATGTAATTTATACCATATTTTGCCTACAGTTAATGCACAGAACATTACGAAATATGACAGTATAAAATTGATTTATTTCTTAACGTTTTTAAAGGAAGAAGAGTTTTGCACCAGGCGGTTAAATGGTGGAGTAGAAAATTCGGAGATGATATAATCAATAATCTTGACAGAGATAAACTGGGCCATGCATTTAAATCTCTTTGAAAATAGCGATTCCTTCCATGTTTTAAGTAATAAAAAATTATAAGCTTGAATTAGGACATGGAATTTGGAAGCAGAATTAGGATCTGAACCGATATTACGTAAGGAGGCAAAGGTTAGATTCATATTTAAACATGTGCGTGCTTATAGAGGAATAAATTCTTGGAATTGCGGTCATTATTCGTGGGCAACAAAAGTTGTCTCTCCACATCTGCCAGCATTGTAACCTTTCAAACGAAAAGCATCTGCCTCTCTCGCATATGAAATATAGTCAGTTCAGATAAAAAAGGCAGGCCATTGTTTATAATGCTGAACTAAGAATCACAACTTTCGGCTAGCATAAAAAATTAACTATCTTTATTCTGAGGCAATATGGGTAATATTGTATTAAGTTGCATAATATTGACAACAATAATCAACACACAGTAGAAAATATAACTTTAGGAGGTCGTGCCAGTTACTAACTTTACGTGTTTCTAACTTTTTATTCTATCCCTATGTATGTATGTATGTATTTATTCACACTCAATTATGGATTCTGCCCGGTGGCACTGGTGTCAACTACATTTACAAGAAAACATTAAAGATCAAGAAAACGTTAAAAATTATTACAGATACCCATTATAATAAGTAATAACCTAATATTCCTAACAACTTATGGAATGAAATAAATACATTTCAAGTTAAATAAATAAATAAAATATGTACATGTCTAGTTAATTAAGAAAAATAATTAAATACATGCCAAGTTAAGTAAAGAAATTATATAAATACATTACATATCAAGTATCATAATCATACACTTCTAACTAAACAGATACAAGTTAAAATAATTGATTATATAGCTTAGACAGAAATAAAAGAGCAAAGAGACTTATATTAATCAAAGTGGCTGCATGGAATCTAAATTACACATTTTAACTTTCTTTTGAAGGTTCGTAAGGAAGGAAAAGCCGTGAAAACCTCTGCAGGAAGTTCATTCCAATCATTTATTGTTATGTTTAGGAAAGAGAATTTGCCTACCTCTGTTCTTTGCTGTACGGTTTTAATTTTGAACTCGTGATCGTTTCTTCCGTAATAGGTTGACGATCTCTTTCTGCATTGTTGACATGATACACAATAGAACCTTAAAAACACTTCACAAAAAATGTTCGATCACTACCTTACGAAGAAGTACTAGCACATGACCGGCATGAACAAAAAATGAACAAAAAGAGTTGGCATGTGCCTTTACAACAGATAAGGACTGGAGGCGAACAAGGCCAGAGTCCTCACATTCCGTTACTCGTCCTTGGGACTTTTTTTCTTCACCACTTTCTATTCATGCAAATAGGGGTTGGGGAGATTTCCCTCTCCTGTCAAAGAATTCCTTCCCTCTGTGGCAATCCAAGTGTTTGAAACACATCCTACATACATAGTATATCATAAATAACAATTTGTTTGTCTTTTCGATTAAAGGGTATTTCGGTTAAAAGTGTTTCGAATAACAGATGCTCTACTGTATTACCACTGTCAAACTGATTTCCTCTATGCCAAAATATTGTTTTACAATCACGAAAAAACACGAAGTTTTTTGTATTTATGTAGTTTTTTGTTTTTAGTGCGAAAGAAATCTGATTTTTCAAGAGAAATTTGGAGTTTTAGAAAGGCATTTTATGGGGACGTAAATATATGCATATATTTATCGACAGTCGCATACATATCATATATGCACATTAATGCAATACATTTGCAATACTAGAAGCAAATTTAAGTTGGAAGGTAGGCCTACGTCAGTGATATAAGTATAAAGAATTTAAAAAAATTACTGCCGCACTTATTTTTCAATTTAAATGCAAATAATCTTATAATAAGCCTTATTCAGTATCCTTTTTCTCTTTATCTAATTAATTATTAGCATTTAATTTTTAAAAATGCTGCTAACAACAGAGTCTAAATTTTATGGGTTGCATGTAAATTCAGCACCTATTTTCCTCGTGTGGGGAGCGAGAGATTTCACTGATGCGGCGGAATCTGATCGGTGATGGCGGAAAAAGTCTAAAATACCCAGCAGAATGTATATGAGTGCTCTCTTCAGATTTCCGTATTCCTGCCAAAGATATCATCAGAAATAATGTATTTAAGCCTATACCATGTATATTTAGATAGGATATACAGGCACATTCTAGTGTCTGGTCAACAATTTTGACCGGTAACAGGATTAGAAGTCGCGACCTTCCGAATGTGAGTCCGCTACGGTCACCGGAAACACCGCTCAGTAACACGTAAATATGGACTTAAAAAGTGAACAGTTTAAACAATATTTGTTATATTCGAAAATATTTTTAAAATGTGGAAAATAATACATTTCCAAATATTGTTATTAATGAATGTTCCGTAAAAAAATATTAATTAATATAATATATACCGTGTGGAAGTGCAGTGCTATCAGTAAGTATGTCCAAGGTCATACTATTGTAACTATTAATCTGTGTTTGTTTTCTGTTGTTGATGTGTTTATGGCGGGTGGTAATTTTAACTCATATTCAATTTCAATGAATATGATGCGCCTATGGCTCATGGTATAGTCGTCTCGCTTTCATCGTTCCCAGCGGTGCTGTCTTTGAAGTGTTGTTTGTTGAATGCAAGAAGGATACACTAGTTAATAGCCGCATGTTGAAGTGTTGCCATGATAATGAGAATCAAAGAAACACCAACCTTTTGTATTATATCACTATTGTTATTAGATTGACTTGGCAACAGACTGCCACCTGTTT
Organism: Ectobius pallidus; assembly: GCA_964059195.1. Lineage (NCBI taxonomy): Eukaryota > Metazoa > Arthropoda > Insecta > Blattodea > Ectobiidae > Ectobius > Ectobius pallidus. Next base: position 106,934,611 of record CAXKWD010000007.1, on the reverse strand, counting down.
GGAATTGAGAGTGCAAAGTACTGTTTACCCTCAATAAGCAATAGACTAATATAATCCGGGAGACCAAAAAAGGAAATAACGACGTTTGACTCGTCGAAAGGGGACGATGAAAGCGAGAGTGAATATTCGGGCTGCGCATCGACCTTACCTTTAACCCTAGTTCCTGCGCCACTTCCTTTTGCTTGTGCTTCTGCGCATATTGTTCTTTAACTTGTGGCTATATAAGTAAAAGAGCCTCTGGTAAACATTTTCAACATTTGTAATTAGGTGCGTTTTATCTTTTCTTTCTTACTTCATAAATGATTGTTGCAGTATTATATAACCATACGTTAGCGCTGCCAACTGAATTCCGTTTCTTAGCGGATTCTTGCCTGCATAAGTTCTACGCAGCGACTTTTTGATAGCACTGAAGTTGCCTATAACTGTACAGATTGTAGAGGGCAGCCGATAACATTTAAAAAAATGTGGAATACCTTTTTCTTTTAGTGATTAGACCCATGGTTTATGACACACTTGTGTTAATAGTCTCCGCAGAATGGCAGCAGCGCACGGCCAGATCGGTTCTTTCGGTGTCCTATCTTCACTTTGTCAAGTTTCATGGACTGTGTCATCCACTCTTTAATCTACGTATTTAATTTACACGATAACTGCCAACTTTATTGAAAAACCGCAAAAGGAAAATTCATTCTTTGTTCTTTGTTCTGCTGTTGTGAAAAGGATTAGAAGAGGACGGATAATACTCTTATGAAGTGGAGCGTGGGTAAATTTAGAGATTGTTCTTCTTTCTGAGAAAAGTGCTCGTATGGTACAAATATTCAGTGGAATGTTTCCGCTTGTTTCTACTGAAAGAACATGCTGTAAAGATCTGTACAGTTATATTACTTACATCCTGAGGAATTACTAGGACCCAGATTCTAATTATTTAAACTATTTTGTTCCTTGCTTGCTAACTGTGATATTTAAACATAATTACCATTTCATTGTAATGGCAGCCACGTAATTCAATCTTATAAAACCTAAAAATGGCTGAATAAGACTTTAAAAACTAAAAATGGTTAAATAAGACTTTAAAAACTAAAAATGCCTAAAACTGCTTTTAAAGTAAAATACGTTAAAATACTTAAGAAACTAATAATATGTATTTAATTAATGTAATTACTATTGTTCTACTAAACATATCTTTACATATCTAAACATATCTCTGTACATTTCGAATTTTTCTCGTTGTTGCCAGTACAATATTTTGTAAAAGAAAATATAGCATTGCATTTTGTCATTTTGCCATTTTGTGCCCATTGCCCCGGTAAAGGTAATCGTTAGTGAACCGAAATACCTGGTTTCTTAAAATCAAATTAAAGGTATTCTTAAGAAACTTAAACTTATATTTTATTCTCAGAGTTTGCTCCAGCCAAAAGTAAAGTATTCTAAATATTGGTTAATTAATTGATTAATGTTCTTGTTGAGTTTATGTTGTGGAGTTGGAAATGACAGGAGTAATTCTGAGTAAACTGAGTAAAAAGTATTCCTACAGTTTCTTGTTCAGAGCCATGGAAATTTAAGTGAAATTAAAATTTTTCAATCTGTTTATTGTACTTATTAAAGAGAAACTAAAACAATTGTCATAGTATGGTAAAAAAATAAAATAAAAAACTATTTTAATACGTTTAAAATCTAAAACAGGGTTCATAAAAACATAAATATCCGGGACCTAGTATTTACATATAAATTAAGGTAACGAGTATTGCCATAAAATGAAAGTGTACACCTTTCCAGTGAAATTAGTTGTTCACAAATGTGTATTGTTGGACAGTTAATTAGGGTAAGGCTCGGCTATAAAAAGGTAATTAATAGCGCTAATTAAACGTGTGAGATCATTAATACTGCATCCAATCAGGCAGTGCACAATGCACGTGTGGCCGGATCAGCCTGATACAGTCTACAGTCTATTCCCATTGCCTCACACTCAGTCCATTGAGAGCATTGCCTTGACGACATGACTTGCCCAAGCGTTACCTATTACTAACTATTGTGATGTGCATATAACTATCTTATTCAAGTGGTACACGTATACCGTATTTACTCGAATCTAATGCACACCATTTTTGTCCATTTGTAGCATTCAAAATTGGGGTGCACTCAGAGCAGGCTCTAGGTATTTTGGCGCCCTAGGTGAGAAATAATTTCGTCCCTCTTCTTAATTGTCACCTCAGTTTACCGTTTGATTAAACATGGAATTTCACGTTCTCTAGCCTGATAGAGATTTGATTTGAATTGGCCTAATTTGAGAAAGTTTTGTATTTATGAAGACGTTATAACATATCTAGATGTCCACCGCCATGGGTGTATAGGTAGCATAGTTGCCTTCCACTCTGGCAGCCCGGGTTCGATTCCGGCCGTGTAGTTGGTTTATCAGTAACGAAAAATCCCCGGGTTCAGCACTGGACATCACCCAGGAAAATTATACGCTATATTAAAAATCCTAAAAGTGGTGACTGGTAGGGTATTCACAATAGATCTATTAAGGTCGCAGTGTAGAGAAGTCGAAGGGCTTACACTACCCATCATTAATCTAATCTAATCTAATCTAATCTAACATATCTAGATAGTATAAGGATTAAATTAAAAATACAGTTAATACTATATTTACACTCAGATCAGATACCAGGACATAAGATTCACAGATTTTATGTTTACTTCCTCTGCCCGTACCATAGGATACTATAGGTAGAAGAAGTATGGTTTTCATGGTTGTACGAGCAGCATGAGGACGGGCGTTATCATTGTTGAAGTAAAACACCTGCTCTCAGCAACCCCCTTCGCTTTGTCACCATCAGACTTCCAAATCTTTGGTCCATTAATGGATCTCTTTAGAAGGCAGAAGTTCAAATCTGATGAAGACGTTCAATCGATGGTGCAGGAGTGACTGCAGCGTCAGCCAAAGTAACTTTTATCATGCGGTATCGAAGCTCTTCCTATCCATTGGCGTAAGTGTATTGAACTGGGAGGGGACTATGTATAAAATAATGTACAAGCAAAAATTATTCCTGCAGTAAAATAATGGAAAAAAATAATTGCTGTTTTCGTTTGATTCTCCCTCGTATTAGAGATGCGTACATGAAATTTGGAACGCACTTTCTCTAAACTATTAGAAAACTTTTTCTGGAAAAAAAATAACTCTACGGATACGACTTCAGGCAGTATTATGACCCTGTCGATTCAGTTTGTGTTGAGTTTTGTATTTTATGGAGGGAGGTTCCTATCCCATCTGTATTTGTGGAGAAGGTCATGACTGGACAGGGTGGCCTAGACTATAGCGTCTCGGAATATTCTACTTAGGAGGTTGCGGGTTTAATCCCATGGTCGGCCTATCTGAGTGGAGTTTTAGAAATTTTCCTCACAATGAGAGGTGAATACCGGATTAGAATATAGTGGCCCATGGCTTAAAAGTAGTTAAATATGGAGGCCTATAGAAATGGGTCCAAATGGCAGGCCTTTAAACGAAAATAAGAAATAGTGTGAGATGGGGGAAATGGAGAGTTAGCTGAAGAAAATAATAATGACAACAATAGTTTAATAATAATAATAATAATAATAATAATAATAATAATAATAATAATAATAATAATAATAATGGTGATGATTATGATAAAAGCACGTTATTAATAGTGATACTCCTAACTATACATTAATAACAGCGTAAACGTGCAATTGAAAATAATACAAAATAACTTTTTATTTTATTTTAACAGGCTACCATTATCTTGGAGTAGCACACGTCACATCCAAAGCTAAGGTGAAAAGGTGTAATTTTATCATAGGTAATCCCACGAGAGTTGGATTTATTAAGACTATTCCATCAATAAAAATGTAACGGATTATACTAATCATAATTACTTTAAGCCGTGTACATTTATATTATTTCAATTTCCAAACAAGTTATGTTGTATAAAATAATCTGTTTTCGTGCCTCTTTATGGCAACAAATGACTATTAATCACTGCATACTGATACTTACTTGTCCAGTAACGAGCAGACGATATTACCCCGACAAAACGGCATCCTCGCGATTCCTACAAGACTATTGTAAGATAAAACGGCTGTGATTGGTCTATATCCGAGTATTTGCTAAACGTTATTGGCCAATATCAAACATGCGGCGTATGATTGGAATAGCCTTATTAATTAAAATTAACAATCAGAAGGAAATTGCTCAGAATTACTCATTGAGCGTCCACATGCCCTACTTCTTCCAAATGCTGTGTGGTATGCATAAACAAACTGTTGAGGTTAAGCTTTATGGCATAATTTATAATAGTTTGAGCCAATATAAATAACCAGTTCATGTTTTCATTTTAGCTGCAGTGTTTTATGGAAGGTAAAGAAGTAATTTACGTGTATAGGAAACATGGAAACACTGCTGCGAGTTAATTATTTTCGTTTAATGTGTTTTGGCTCTGTTTAAATATCGTCGTGTGGGTTTCATAAAAACTTGACAGCATGGTTTTAAATGTGCAGAATGTTTATTACAGTTGTTATTACTGAGTAGGCTACTGTGATGTTAGAGTTCGCTTTCATGGGGATTTAAGTTCGGCTGTTAATGAACATGTCTATGTAATAATGTTTAAACTCCTAGTGAGCATGATACTATTTATTCACTTTAATGAAATCAAAATTTGGTTTCTACTAGATTAAATAACTGCCGGGACATGGTAAATTTAAATCTTACTTTCAAAGATTTCACATACCTTCTATTGATGGATATTTCTGTCCATGTGGACATGATGTTCAAACTGTCCAACATCTTGTTTTAGACTACCCATTTCATGGTTAAAAGCGGCACATGCTAAAGAAACATTTAACTAAGTGTAATAAGGTTTTGGGTTATCCAATGATTGACTTTTTAAAAAACCAAAGCTGTTTCACAGAATTCAAAATAATTGTCAACAAAGTTTTTAAAACGCTGCGATCAATTCTTCCAACAATTTCTATGAACTTTTCTAAATGTAACTTTGTAATGTTTTCTGTTTATGTTCACTTTTGTTTATTGTTCATTGCCACATTTTTGAAATTTTCTGCATGTCATAATTATAACATACTTATACTGTAACTATAGCCCTAGCATACCTAGGTAAAATTGGGCTCTCTTACTTGGAGATTTAATAATGACAAATAGCTGTTATATATCGAGGGAAAATTCTTTATTATACAAGTTAAAAGTAAAAATTTATCATTTGAAAAATATCAAATTCGTCACTAAATCTAGCGTAGTAATTTTTATGGGGGAAATGTAACACCCATTTTCAAGCTTTCTTGAAAGTCAGTTAACAAATGATGGTCCCAAGAATAAAGGCAGTCGATTCCCTGACATAACAATATTGATTCAATTATATGTGTTTGATTCCCGTCAGGGTCGGGGATTTTTCAGTGATAGAAAATTTCCTTCCTGGGCCAGGACTGAGTGTTGTGTTTCCTCATTCCCATCCCGCGAAACGTACTGTCAATCCTACGCGGTATCATTCTTGCCAAGTAGTCCTGGAACCTTGGACTTGTTAGAATCACCTATCATCATCAAATGCAACTCCATTATTAGGTAATTTGTAAATAGTAGTATATATGTAGGTGACAATATTTAAAGTCAATTTTAATCTTTCCATCCTTTCGTATTAATTTAAATATTTGAATCTGGCGCCAACTTGGCAGGTTTTGCCACCGGGAGCGCTGCAGCAGTCTTTCCTCCATTTTTCCATTGTCAAAGCAGTAAGTGTCCGGTATTATTCTCTATCGAATAAGCTGAACTAAGCTGAACATAAAGCGACTAAGCTGAACATAAAGCATTAAGTTAGTTAATTTAGATATTTTAACTGAATAGTATTCTTTAAACTTCTCCATAATCTCCTAATTTTATGAACTACATTTTACGAATTGTTGCCAAAAATATGTCACTGGGTGGGAAATATTCCAGTTATTGTCTATAGGCTAAGGCTATGGGCGACTTCTTCAACCAATAACAAGGCTTCAAGGCCTGTTTCAACTTATTCAACCTGATTTGAAATCTTGGCATTCTCATTTTACTTCTTTTTTTTCGTTCGTTCGTTCCTGTGTTCCTTTGTTGTTTGCTTTTATATGATTTCATTTTGGTTACTGTGTTTTCGTCAGAATTGAAAATGATAATCCCTGGTAATAGCAGTCGTGCGTTTACAGGACAGAATGCTGCCGTAACGTAGTCTGCTGTAAGGATAATTAAAAAACAATCTACGTTTATGCCTCACTATTCTAAAGGAAAATAATAGAATATGTGTTATATCATGCGACCTTACTACTTTTAAATAATTCGTGTGTGATTAGTTCTAGCGACTTAACCAACCTTCACGTGACTTATGACGTAAGCTTGCTCCTCCTCAAGGTTTCGATTCCACATGAAACAGCAAACTCGTTTATCTCCTCCAGGGAATTGGCTAACCACCACTTCCACGAAACTTGATGTAAAGGTTCTTAAAGCCACAATATGTGGTAAAATATGCGCCCCAGGACTACAGTAAGAGGAAGAAGTTTTTGCACAATGGTTTAAATCACATCATCAGCTTTAAGCGAAGGTTTTATGTAAATAAAAAATCTGACGTGAAAAACATAACTTCCTCTGCCCAAATAAATGTTTTGTCTCTTAGTATAATATGTTATTCTTTTCATGTAAATTTATTGTAAAAATGGAGATAATGCAGTTACCACATCGCATCCTCGAAGGATACACAATTCAGATAAACCTTCCACCTAACTTTCTTTACCCTAAGCGTTGGCAATATCTTTCTCACTTCATATCCTAATGTAGTATAAGATGCCGTATACAGTTGTTCCAACCTAATGCAATGCTTTACTGTTCATTTAGATAAGACTGAGTTTCAACAACAGTGGGTGGCTTATAACCACCCTTCAGAGATTATTTTTTCTTTTTAAATAGGGTTGCAAATAAAACTTTTAGCTCTTAGTATAAGCACCTCATGTACCAAATTTTTAAAAAAATCGTTAGAACCGTTTTCGAGAAAATTAAAAACGAAGTATTCTTAATGTAAAGTGATATTTAAGTGAGAAAAAGTCGTCGCCAATCTTCTTGTAACATGCAAAGGAGGTACTTAAACGCAAATACAACATTCTGTTGGCATACGATTTTTCGTTCTGGAGTTCACAGATATGCAGACACACATACAGACATGTTTCTAAAATAGTATTTTTGGGTTCAGAGGACCTTAAAACATGTATTGATGTTAAAAACTCAACTTTATATTTCATAGTGGAAGCCAATACTTCCTCTACCTATGATAGGCATGGTACGGGCAGAGGAAGTAAAAAAAGAATACTGAAGAACTATTGAGCTCATTGTGTCACAATTTTATGTTTTATGCTCAGGTAAAACAACAGGCTATTATTAACCTATATTGATATTTTGAGATCATTCGCTGTACTTCCTGAACTTCCTGTAAATCAATACTCTGCTCAAAGCTAGAGAAGACTTCATTCCGAAACACAAAGCGAAACAAAACGTTAGGTACCACGCTACCAGGCCTACATATGTGCACGTTTCCGATATATGCCTAGTTTATTTATTAATGAGGCATTCTCTCATATTCTCTTTCGTATGTCATTTTGATTTCGTTACTCATGTCTTCTATGTCCTTTCCTTTCATCGTATAGCATTATTTATTGATGCAGAGTGTATTTGTGCTACTGTTTGGCGTGTGCAGTCGATGTAGTCGTCCCTAGTGAGCAATTAGGGAATTGATCATGTAATCGGTCTCGCTTTTTAATCAGCAGACCCTGCTTTATCTAGTGGTTACCTGGAGTCCATAATTAGGTTTCAAATCGATATCTATCGATTACGACCTGCTGACCCAGCTCTAAGTGGAGAAAAAATGAAATACCGTCGAAGACAGTGAGAGTTGGAATGGTGAACGGAAAAGTAATGCGGAAAAGTTTTCCTACAGAGTTTATGGATCAAAGCCCTAGGGGATAACAAAGATGCTAATAAGTAGTCTAATAGTATATAAGAACTGTGCAAAGAATAACGAACACAAGAATTTCTTCTTTGCATGACTGTTACAGAAGCAAGTTCTATTACCGCGTCAAAAGTCAGAAAGACTATCGAAACATCTTCTTGTGATATTTATGAAAGAATCTCTTGCATGTATTTCCACATCATGGAGACGTTTGCCGATGCTCGATTTAAAATATCATTGGAAACTTTCCATGGATCGCAATAGCAGGCAGAAGCCATACTATAAGAGACTAAAAGACCTAATAACCCATGCAGGTGTGTATAAATAAATAATAAATAAATAAATAAGCCTCATTAATCCCATTACGGCAAAGACCTCCTGCCAATAGCAGGGTTAGCTCGGAGCGTTACTCGATAGGTGAGCTAGGTCTAACGAGTTAATATTTTCCTACTAATTACATATTTCCATCTTTGAAGACTAATCAAAACATATTATAACCTGAGCAGTAGATAGTGACTCTCAACTAAAATAACGAAAAGTACACAACCTGAACAGTAGACAGTGACTCTAAACCAATATAACGGAAAGTAGTACACCGTTTTGAACAACTTATATGTTACTGTTTTTTTTTTTAATTTGTTATTGTCTTTCATAACTGTTTCCACCTTCTCCTGTCCCTGGCGATATATATAGTTAATTATTCTAAATATTCATCCATTCATCTAAATACTCCATACAATAATAATAGTCAGAAACATTAATTTAGCATCTTTCATCTAAGTCATAATAAGTAAATCTAATATTTTACATTTCATAGTTGACTGTTCTTCACAATCTTGGAGTAAGTCGACGATGATGCCCGAAAGTTAATTTTCATCATCAGTAATCTCACGAAGCCTGTTTCGGTCTCAAAACTAGACTTTTCTTTCACCTATTCACAAGTCTGTCCATGTGGATGTAAAGAAGCATGGCTTCTAGAATTCTGCTTCGGTCCATACGTATAAATTAAATGTTTCCATTGAAACTGATAGCATCCATTAAGCATTTTCTCTTTTATTATCATATTCATAATTCGTTATTGCATTCAGGATGTGAGTAGCATAGACAGTAAAATACGTAAATTAAAATTGGACCAAAAGGTGTTTCCTATTAATTTCTATTAGTCTCGGAGTGCTTCAAAAAAATGTATACACACTTTGAACTGTCATAGAAAATTTATTTCCCGTTCTACAGGGTTATATTTCTGGGAGAAAGTAATGTTAGCCTATATATCTTCAACAGATGGCAGCAGAATAGATTCAAAAATCGTCCAACAAACGTGCCATAATCATCCAACAATGAAAAGTACCTAACAGTGCGTGCTGATTCCATATTCCCTGCCATTCGTGCATTATATGGTTTTATTACCAACAAGATGGCGCCCCGCCGCAGTATCATACGGACGTACGAGCATACCTGGACCGAAATTTGCAAGGACGAGTTTCCTGCAAGCTCTCCAGACCTTACGCCGCTGGATTTCTTCTTATGGGTCACATTAAAAAATATGTGTACAAACGTAAACCATGTAACGTAGACACACTTTCGAATCAGATTCAAGCGGAGTGCACAGAAATCTCTTTGGACTCTTTGGTATGATGTACGGAATCAGTGGTGACGCGTACTCAGAAATGTATTTATGCTAAAGGCCCCATTTTGAACATTTGAACATTGGAACATTTGAACATTGGAACATTTGAACATTAATCACACTTTCGTCAGAAAGTCATTACCTTTCAAATTGGACTTAAAGCTTTCCATTTCCAGAAATTTAACCTTGTAGATCGGAAAATAGATTTTCTATGTCACTTCAAAGTGTGTAAACATTTTTCTGAAGCACTCTGTATTTACTGTATATTGCAGGAAAGACGGCTATGAATGGTTATGCAAAAAATAAAATTCAAATAATTCAATTTATTGATTTGTTAAGTAGCTCTTTATAGCTCTGGCCTTCTCAATTGTTTGACTACATTTTACGTCCGGTACGCTTATGTTTCTTTCATGGCTCAATTATGTTAATTCCCGATGTAACAATGACTATTGATATTTGAACAGTGATTCGATTCCTGGACGGACGAAACGAGTTTGATTGGACGATTTTCCTGTAATTGTGTTGCGTGTTTTTTTGTTTCGGAATCCCATATTTATGAAGTATCCCGTGTGACGCACACATTCAGATAGGACAGACAAAAGACTGTGGCAATGCGAAATGCTTTCTTCTTCTAGGTTTTAATTTTAATTCTTTTGTTTGTGCATAACAAAAGCTACTCGCTGTGGAATGTCAGGTATGCCAGCACTCTATCTGACGTATTTGCAAGGAACTTGATAAAGGACTCAATGCACATGTACGAAACACAGCTTTACACGTTCAAAATCTGATGTAACAGCATATAACTCGACTTACAGTAATAGTGCAGAATGATGCTGAAAAAATATAATAATAATAATAACACACATGCACACACAAATCAATAGCGATATGACAACAACCCTTATGAAATATACTTATATACCCTATCTTATTACTAGACCTGGGATTTTAAGGTAAATGCCTATTTTGTTCCTTATAAAATAACACGATAAACATGATAAATCACTTATATTTATAGAGTTTTATAGTGTCCTAAAATGCCTATTTGGAACTTTGGATACTAATTTTACTATTTTAGTGCCTAAAATGCTTATTTTGTACATTTAAAATAAGATTAAACTTCTGTAACTTTTACAATGATTTAATGGACATCCCTGAATGAAGAGCAGAACAGCAGAGGGTGGGGTTTTCACAGAAACTTGATTTTCCCAAACAATTGTCGCCAAAGGAATGCTGACTGACGGGGGAGGATTCGCTCAAAACAACAAGTAGCAGGTATATAGTAAGAAGGGACATACTGTGTCAATTTTTCATATAATCCAAAACTGTTTTTGTTAAATGTATTTTGAATTCTGTCTTAATTTTGTAATTATTTCTGTTAAAAATAGGTAGGCCTATATCACGTTTTTTACAGTAAAAAAGATCACATTACAGTCGAAGAACATATTGTAGGATTTTAAAGAGTATTTTCTGTCTATTTACACATTTTTAAAGTTTATTTTAAGTGCCTATTTCCTCTTTTAAAAGCCTATTTACTTGTTTTAAAAGCCTATTTTAGGTGCCTAAAACTAATTTTTAGAGCCTAAAATCCCAGGTCTGTTTATTACAGTCGTAAAAGTTTAATATAAATTAATTATAACTGAGGAATAAATTTTCAAAACTGGCCTTACCCGCCTTTGGAAAGCAGGAGAAAGTTATACAAACGAAACTGCTAGCATTTGTGTTTTATAGTTCGGTCAACTATTTCTTCATAAAAAATACCGCATTTATGATTTCGGTTTCGGAAAATTGACTTTATATCACTACCAGACTTTTATATTTTAGTGGGGACATATAGCTTTTGGCGAAATTCAAAGGTGAGAAATAGGTGAATTTCATTATTTTTTCTCGATCTTGGAATCTGATATACTCTTTATTAACTATTCTACGATTGCATACTGTTTTAAAAATCAATCAAACTGTTATGGTTATGGGTAATCATCGTTATAAAATGGCATCCACGTTTCCTGCTAATTGCCGTTTCCGTGATAATTTCCACGAATGACAATATTTTTGGGTGATTCTTTTTCCGATCCATTTGCAAAGATCACATGAACATCATCATCTACAATCATTGGAATATATACAGTATAAGTATTTTTAAAAAATAATTTTTTTAAATTTTCTTTTCCATTAATATATATATATATTTTAATAATAAACTAATGATGCTAAATGAATTATTATAGATAGTGTTCACATAATATTAACAAATACCCAGAAAAATAATCACTCAGAAATATTGATATTTGTGAAAGTTATCAAGGGAACGACATTTCATCGCATGAAACGTGGCTGTTATTTTGAAACTATAGTTACTCGTTACTGTACGTTTTGATTAATTTTGAAAATAGTATGCAATTGTAGAAGTAGTCAATAAACAGTATGTCAGATTGCAAGATTGTAGAGCAATTAAGTGTTAAGGGAAAAAATTACGAAATTCACCTATTTCTCACCTATGAGTTTCACTGAAAGCTGTAAGTGTAGGATAATTCTGAAACGAATGAATAATTCTAACTATTTAGATCAATGCAATAATATTTCTAATACAGCGGTTACAATTTCTATAGTTAAAACTAACGAAAATGCTAATAAAGTTTTGTCGTTGAATTTGTGTGTTGACGAAAGTGTAGCCATGTCTACCTTCCTTACAAAGTCTGTGTCTTGTGAGTTTCAAGTTACGCTGTGCTACGAGTAACGACAACAGGGCCATTAGCCTTGTGAGCTTCAAGTTTCAAATATATTTTTAAAAAATAAATAGAGAAGCCACGAGCCTTTCCTATTAAGACATACAGTATATCCAGCAAGAAATTACAAGGGAACGTATTAAAGGGGAAAAACCCGAGGAAAATACTTCGTTCGGTGCCTCCTAGCGGAAGGACTTTAAATCACCCAGAGATTTAGTGATATCAGCAGCAACGTACGTGAATAAATATCCACTTTAGAAACCTATGAATTGAGAAGTATTAAAGAGAAACTAAAGGTCCATTGAGTTCTATAAGGAACTCCTTTTTCATTAATTACTTTCCTTATCACTGTTATATGCCAGAACGTTAGAACCTAATGAACAAAAGGAAAATATATTTATTTCGCTGTTTAGTTTAAAAGTTACCATGTTGGGAGGCCATATTGGTTCAGAGACAGCAGAAAGTATGGAGAGTAGAAGAATGTGATTGTCAGCAAATAATTGAGTTCACCTGCCTTTGTTAAGGTTCATGAATTGGCATTCCTCTGTTTCGCAGTTTAGGTGAAATGATTTTAAATAAAGCAAGATATCATAGTTTATAAGGGGTTTTATGAACGTTTAAGCTACGTAATAAGGATCTCTGACGTATGAATATAGATATATTCATTGACTGAAGTGTTAAAACAAATTGATAATATACAATCTTTTTTAAAAATAATACATTGATTGTTTATAATTATATTATTTGTAACTTGTGGACCAAATGTTTTAATTTGTGATATTATTGACCAAGACATTGTATCTATCTTCTATAAAAGGTGTAATAATAACAGGAAGTGTCTGTCTCTGTGCGATGCCCAGCGAAATCTACTGCACGCAGAGATCTGAAATTTTAAACAGATGGACTGAAGGCTGACCAAATGCACCTCGAAGCCGGATTTTTAAATTTCGCTTTCGTTCGCAAGTTATGAGTGAAGAACTGGCAGAAAACGTGAATTTTTTGCGCTATCGAAGCATCGGTTTTCGGTAATACATTTCTATTGTCAAATCAATTGCACATGGCTTTGCCTTTTTTTTATTATAGCTCGGAAATAAAAGCATTTCAATATATCGCATGAAGTTATCGATCGCTTCGATTTTGTTAGCCCACCCTGGTCCATTCGTTTGTTTATAACGTCAAGGTACGCAGACATCTGAAATTTTCAACCTAGACGGAAGAGGGATAATGAAACTTCACCTAGAAGGGCAAACATTGATGGATTTGGATGGAACTCACTACGCAGGGTTTTCTGGGACAGGGAACTCGCATCTGAGGTCATTTTTCCCAAGCAGCGCTTTCTAATCGTGGAATGCACTCCAAAGCCGGATTTTTAGCTGTTTCATTATTATTATTATTATTATTATTATTATTAATCCTTTAGTTTATGAATATTTTGAGTGTAAGTGTTAATAAATATGTTATAATTATTTTGCTCTTAATTTTTAATCTTTGAATTATCATGGATGAAGCCGCGGACACCTGTTAGTAACACATATTCATATATGTAATGTAAGCTTCATTTATTTTTATTTCACTTTTCTTCTTTTTCTACCTATTATTATTATTTTCTCTCTAATTTGTTCTACTTACAATGTTGAATTTTTATTATTAGGCTATAGTTTAATATAGTTTTAATTATAGACTTCACTAACGTAATTTACATTTATGTAATATACTCGAAATCATGTTTCTATTTTTTTCAATCTTAATTAGATTATTTGGTCTGGTTTGAATGTATCCACCTTTGGTTAGTGGAAGAGAAGGCCTTAAGGCCTTAACTACACCAGAGGGAAATATAAATAAATAAAATGCATTAAACTTAGTTTATACTTGAATTTAATTTCTCATTTTTGGTCACTTAACTTCGTCAGATAATCCACAGCATCCTCGGTGCATTCTTTGGTTCTTTCTATTTTAAGGGTATAAGGCAGAGAATTTCGTGCTTTTAATATAGGCCTATCTTGCGCCAAACATGAAACTTATCAATTCATCATGTTCAACTTACCTTTACTACCTTTTGTAAAGTTTACCTAATACATATCACCTGTCGTGCCATGATAGTTGTATAACTTACACTAAAGCACCCTGTAGTAGCTGTCATTACTGTGATTGCAACACTAATGCTCTAGACAGTGGTCCATCACTTCGAGCCCCGGGAAGTTACCCCGGACACAATGCAGTGAAGCAAAGGTCACAGTACTATAACACAGAGTTGTTTTATGCTAGCCTATGTTCCTGGGCATTATTTCCTGGTCCACATTTTGTAAGCCTAATAGAAAATCAATTGTCCTTTCTTTGCTTCTCTATGCTTCCATCAATCACTTCAAGAGCATAAAAACTAGAACGTACAAGTGCACTTTTTCTAAAGATTAAATCTACCGTATATGCGCTCGTGACATTTGAATGACCCGATAAAACCTAACTTATGCAAGTAGAGTTTACCTAAACTTGCATACTTCCATACCAACAGTTCATGGCTATAAAGTATTTATTCTACTTATGTCGCGTCACGATCAACAACAAAACATTATTTTCTTACTATAAGCTGGATTATGAGATTTCCACACTTTACATAGAATAAGCAGGTATCTAGCAGGAGTTGGCATTTTGCAGCATCAGCACTTCAGAAAAATTCAATTGCCTTTGAAGTGGATATTTCAGTTCTGTGATTAGGACATTTATCTATATTAATAAAAATGAATTACCAAATGGATGTTACCGCATCACTTGAGAACGGCTCGACCGATTTGGCTGATTTCTTTTTTTGTTGTGTTCGTAATTGACAGGACAAGATTTGTATGAAAGAATTTTTTTTGAAAATCCACGGGAAAAGTCGGAAATATGAAATGAGGCACAGTTAGAGAGTTCTGCTGTCAATTGTTTACATAACAAACAAAAAGATTTTAAAAAATTGAAGTGTGACATATTCACAGTTTGAGAGTACCGTTTTCACATGTTTTCATGAAAAAAAGTGTGAGTCTTGCAACCAAGACAAATCGAAAGTGTCTATGTATGTATGTGGGTATGTATGTTCCCTATACAAATCTACTTTTTCCTGACCAATTTGAACGAAATTTTGCACACATACCCAATTAAGCCCGGGAAGTAACGCGGTGAACACTAAAATTCAAACAAACCACGCATTCACTTGAAAATTTATATAATATCTGAAAATATTATACTGAAAAATGAAATGCAATTCAGTTATCATGACAACAGTGTATTGTTTACAATGTTCACATAGGGCTTTGGGAAATACATAAATACTGGGGTTTAACAAATTCTGATGATATGGATTTAATTAATATATTTGTGAAAATAATTCTTGAAGAATGAAATCCAAGAAAATAAAGCACAATATGATGCAGTCACATAACTTTCTCTACCATCGACATGGAAAATATCATTTTCTCACTTATCATTTTGATGTAGAATAAGCGGTCGTATTGCAGGGACAGCTTAAGTGTGTGCCAGTGAGTACGCTATATCAGAAGTTGGTAAAAAATCCTATCCACTGATACGTCACTCATAGCTGTAGGATGTTTATCATAGGCCCTAAACATCTACAAGAAGACAAAATAGGGTGGAACATTTCCAGTCCTATGCCCGCAGTATATTATGTCCCAGGTTTTGGGGGAGGAAACCATGAAAGTGATATTGATTTTTTAAAATTTCAGCTCTAAAACGGTTTTATAGTAACATGAGAGTGAGAAATAAAAATTTCCATAAAGACAATACAATCTTATGTAATCGGAATTTATGTTTCTTCTTATTTCAACCCCTCCCAGGCATGGTGTGTAGAAGCAACGGAATGGAACATTCGACATCCTCTGTGAGCCATAAAAAGCTATAACTAGCGTTTTATGAGGGAATAGTTTGAGTGTGATAAGTCGTTCTTCCTCATTTCAAGTTCTACGTACATATTATGCAAGGCCCTAGAGTTTGAAAATCGAAAGTCCTTCATCAAGTTAATTTCAAATTACAAAACAAAATAAAACCCGGGCGACGCCGGGCCTTTTAAGCTAGTAGTATATATAGTACTAGCATAGGCGTAACCAGGCCGACCATATGGGGGGGTTATAACATCCGCGGGGTCTGGGGGGTATGGAATACCCCCCAGGGAGAGGGGGGTCCGGGGGTCCTCCCACGGAAAATTTTAAAAATTAAGATGCAAAATAACGAGTTTTAAGCTTCCGGGGGTCCTTCCCCGGAAAATTTTAAAAATTAAGACGCAAAATAACGAGTTTTAAGCTTCCCACGCTTGATACTTGTATTAAGTAATTTATGGGCAGACTTAAAAAATTATACAATTTTCCTTTTTTTAATTAATGGGGGGGGGTTCAAACCCCCAACCCCCCCCCTCGGTACGCCTATGAGTACTAGTATTATACCATTGTATTTTCTTCTTTTTATTTATTTTTTTACGAGTCACCAGTTTACCAGCTTTTAAGCTATTTTGTAAATGTTTGTGACAATAAATTACTTATTTACTTTAAATCAATGTTACGACTGAAATACAAGTCAAGAAAAAAAACATGACATGTCATAAATATCCGGCCCTATAATTATTATAACCATATTCCTTCTGTATGATTTGTTCGGAAAAACTGGAAACCTAAGTATTCCCCATGGTCACTTGAAAATAAACTGCAGGGTAGTGAAAAATTAAGTGATGAATGGGTTAGGATGATCTTGAACAGACGTCTCGAACTGCTGCATTAGTGCTGATAAAAGGATTCCATCCGAAGTATTTGGTATAACCATTGAAATCTCTATATTGACCTGGTCTGAACTGTAACGCCTGATGAGTATGACTAGACTTCCCGCGTTACTCCTGTGCTCAAGTAGTTGCCGCGTTATCGCCTGTAGGCGGACTGCTTGAAACTAACAGTAGGGGAGGATCTCTAAGAGCAAAGTAATGTGACTAACAACACTAGAGCTATTTGTCAATTTAAAATATTGCATACAAATTAAAATCATTAATCAAATAGCAAACCTTTTATCTATAATTATAAGTACTAAATAGTTCAGAAGAAATCAATTCATCTCTATATATATAAGTGGTTTTGTCCTGACTGATTTAACTAATGACTGACAGAGAATTAACGTAGAGCCTAAACTATAACAGGTAGAGACTTGGAATTTTGACAGTACCTTCGTTTCAAAATGTGAATGCTCACTAAGAAAGGATTTTGCAAAAATTTGATTTTAAATGTCAAAAATCAAATGTTTTAGAGGAGACATAATGCCTTTTTACACAGAATTATCAAATCCAAATCACATTCCATGACAACAGTGTACTGTTGGCAGTGTTCACAGGTAGGTTTGGAAATAAATGACAAGGGACTTTGACAACATAGAGAAGCTATCGATATAATTCATCTAATGCACAATGTGATGAAGTCACATAACCTTCTCTACCCTGAACATTGAGAATACCTTACGAGTTATGGTAATATGTATATTATTATATACCACGTTTTTGGGTAGGGAAGTATGAAAGTGATATTGACTTTGTTTTTAACTTCATCCCCGAAACGGTTGGTTGGTAACATGAGAGTGAGAAATAAAATATTCCGCAAAGGCAATACAATTTTCTGTTACCGGAATTTCTGTTTCTTCTTATTTCAACTCCTACCTTGCTTGGTGTGTAGAAGCGATGGGTTGCAAAATTATACATCCTCTATGAGCCATAAAAAGCTATATCAAGCGTTTTCTGAGAGAATAGTTTGAGTGAAATAAGTAGTTCTTCTTCATTTCAAACTCTAAATACGAGTACCTATATAAGGACCTAGAATTTGAAAATCGAACGTCCTTCGTAAGTTAATTTAGAATTACAAAATATAAAACCCGGGCGACGCCGGGCTTTTAAGCTAGTAGATTATAATTATCTTTCAAACAATTCTCTTCGAAAAATTTAAAATAAAAGATGTACCGGTAGGTCTCAACACGAGTATTATTTAGTGTACAAAATTTGAACAAAAGTGTAAAGCAGTTTTGAAAACATCGCGAATAATTTATTGTATATAAATATATATATTTATGTATAGGCTATGGTATTAAGAAATGTCCACAAGCTTAGAATCATATCCTCTTAATATGTCCAACCTGAACGTAAAGAAAGAAATTATAAATTGTAACTTATCATACAACGAAATGGGTATTTCACTTATTTTAAAAAAAATCTTATAATGTTAAGCTATTGATAATTTAAGTGATAGCTATATATTTACACGAAATTTAAGAAACTGTTATTTAGAAAAGTTCAAGATGTTGGGGATCCAAATGGACTCCCAAGTAAGTAGTCCTCATCGTTGACAGACTGTTCAGTAGGCTACAATAATTTCTACTGTTAAGTAAAACTAACTAAATTACTTAATATTACTTTATGATAAAGATAGATTAAAAATTCCAAATATTGGAATGTAGATCAAGTAAATAACCAATAATTCAATCTTACAGTGAACTTATTAATAAATATATATCATACGCACACACAAATATTTTCGTTGTTAGAATTAAAGCTCATTTGCTCATATATTTAATTTGGATATTCAATCCGAATTTTCGATGACCATGACCGTTTGTACTTGATAATGGTATTGATATCAAGTGGATCAAAGATAATGGGTGTGGCAGTGTACATTACACCAATGAAGTGCGACTTTCAGGCAGTATTCCTGGAAATGCGCGTTTACATTCACATAGAACTGGTTATTAACCTCACTTTACTAATGAATTGCTCGGTGGGTTGTCTATTTCATCAGCTTCATGAGTGAGTTTTAGTTTTCGGTGCCAATTTCATCTTTAAATTCGAATTTACTTTTCAATTAGTATAGTAAACATAAATCTGAACTATTCACAATCATAATCCTTTCAGAGCTGAATTTACATAATCATTTAAGGAATTATGCAGTAAAATCACCAGTGGGCTCTAAGCTTAAAATCTATGAAGAAAATTGATTTTCAGATTACTATCCCACTCATACGCCGCGTGTTTGATATTGACCAATAACGTTTAGTAATTCCTCGGATATAGACCAATCACGGCCGTTTATCTTACAATATTCTTGTAGGAATCAGGACCATGGCATTTTATCGCGCTAAATTCAGCTACTCGTTACTGGAGACGCAAGTATCAGTGTGCAGTGATTAATAGTCACTGCTGCCACTAGGGGGCACGAAATCAGATTATTTTATACAACATAACTTGTTTGGAAATTGAAATAATAAAAATGTACGTTGATTAAGAACACAATTTCGATTCGGTACAAGCCAGTTCGTGTGCTTTTATTCTATTCTGCTGTTAACTTACCTGAATGAAGTTAACTATGTCTTGTATGCACAATTGGTACCACTGTACTATACCACGGCAGCTCGAATCGATTCATGGATGGTTGATTCACAGTATGCCGTGATCTCACAACTGTTAGTTTTGTTTTTATACAAGAAAGCACGAAAATAATTATTATTTATATAATCCGTTACATATTATTCATGGAATAGTCTTAATAAATCCAACTCGAGTTGACGAGTTGCATCAGATAAATTCGCTCCTGCTGCGCAGTCGCAAATCTATCGATAAACTCGTCAGCTCTCGTGGGATTACCTATGATAAAAATCTTCCGATTTTACACAAACTCTATTAATTTTATATTTTTGCGTTTAAACAATTTTTTAGGTACCGGTAACGAATTTGTTCGTCCATAGCACTGAAAAGGTTAAGGAGACGTTTCAGGAAAATATGGAAAAATGTTTCTTTATTTTCTGCGGTTAAATTACCATAAACGTTGTCACGAGTGAACTTCAACGGAGGAGCATTTGTTTTTATTTGGAATCAAGCTCCACTACATGAAATTGTTTATCCCATTGACTGAATGTAAAAAAAAAAAAATAATAAATAAGGTATCAGTTGCTCAACAAATATATATCTTTTGTGATCAGTCGCCTAGGCCTTTCGGTGCCTGTACACCATCGCCATAGCGTAGTGGTTGAGGCGCTGCGCTACAAACCGGAAGGTCGCGGGTTCGATTCCCGATGAGGTCATTGGAGTTTTTCAATTGGCCTAATCCTTCTGGTGGCACTGTGAGCCTTGGGTCGACTCATCCTCCAACAGAAATGAGTACCAGGAGCAATCCTGGGGGTAAAGGCGGCCGGTGCGTAAGGCTGACAACCTTACCACCTTCACGTCCCGAATGTCTAAAATCTGGGTGCCTCAAACTCCTGGAACCCTCTGGGCCTCCATGGCCTGTAATAGAGAACACTTTACTTGCGTAACAAGATTCTCTGAAGATGATACAAGAGTACAGAGAAGCCTAGAATAAAATGGACTATATGTATTATATATTTTATTTTATTTTATTGGTCATGCTCAACGATATAATAAATAACATGTATTTTAACATTTCAGTTTATTTTTAATTTGTACCGAACACAGTAACTTTCCTCTTCTATCTATAATGCCCAATAGATGGAGAATGTAATCATTTTAAGAGTGATTTATGTAATGGATACTGGCAACTTTCGGAAAAGTCGTGCGTTTGTTGTCGTTGTTAGTGGAGGTGAGCAGGAACTGAAGCAGACGCGAACGCCAATTTTTTTTTTATTTCATTTTCCGTATGAATGCACGAAGAAGATGTTCTCAGCGCACTCGGTTGGAATTATTAGCAACTATCGATATCCTCATAAGCGCTCTATATGGCAGTGGCATGTTTTTCGCTCTGCCGTGCGGTGATATCTGATGCTCCACTTCTATTGTCTCTGTGATGCATGTAACCAAGCATTTCTGTTACGAACTTACGTCTTGCTGTTATACAGAAATAAGCCTATTTCATACTCCTCTGATTTTTTAAATTTGATCAGAGCCTAACGAGTGACAAATTTTAATTCCATAAAATGTGACTAAGAGTAAGAATAATATGTTTATATGATAATTTTAATGGGATTTTTTCATAGGCAGTTTCAGGTTAATTGATCTTGGTTATCATTGATTATGTTATAAATCAGGTGGTACAGCCTATACTGAAATTTGTTTTAAATTTTTTAAATAGTACATTATGCTACGAGCATGTAAGGACATTTCTTAAGATAAGGGCCGCTCGTTCCATAATTTTCATTCGCGTGTCGTAATTACTGTTATAGGCAAGCTGCATATGGATGTTTTATTCGACTTATTAAATGTCTAAGTTCTGAATTTTTATACTATCTTGTGATTCATCAAAAGATCGGCTGACAAGAATTTTTTAATATGGCAGTTTCACATTCGTATGCAGTAAATTTTATAATCCTGACAGCTTTCTTTCAGCGTGATAATTCCACAATAGTTTTGTATCAATACAAATTCCTTAATTTAAGACAATCCCCACCAGAATATGTACATTTTTAATGATAAATTTAATGTTTGATTCTCGATCAGATTCAGTAATAATTTGTTAGACTTTTACAGGAAGCTGCCGCTGCTATTGCCATACTCATTACAACATTAAAACTAATCAGTAAAATGTCTGACGTAAAAAAAACCTCAAATATTTAATAAAGACTAGAAACAAACTAGGGCCCCAAACAGACCCTTGAGGCACACATTACATCCTATAGAAACATCATTAACATAGATATGTTGTTTGCAGTTACTTAAACTCGAGTTCAGAATTTGTTATACCGTAATGTTAAAGCTTATTTAATAAGAGAGCATGATCGGCACAGTCGAAAGCTTTGAACAGGTCAAAAGTCCTTTGTTAAAATTAGATAAAGTAGAAACCAAGTGCTCATGCTCAATGGTTGATAGGCCAAATCTAAAACTGAAGAGAGCATTTGTTTCAAAGTAGTTCCAGAGTTGAGTTTTAGCGCATTTTTAGAAAATCTTTTAAAACGCCGGTACCTATGAAGAAGGCCTACAGTAGCCAGAATCCATACCATCTTCATTGTTATGTAAAGGTACTACTTAAGAGATTTTGAGTTTACTGTGAACATTTTCTTCATAGAGTAGATATTGATGGACATAGCTAAATGCAAGGCATTGACCGAAGGCATTTATTTTTTTTTAATGAAGTTTTCAGAAATAACATACATGTCTTCAGCTCTTCAAGATTTGAGCGTGGAAGCCTCTTTGATGGCATCACGACAAGTGACGTTGTTCCACCTAAACATCGCTTTGGACTTAGCTTGTTTGGAAAGAAATTAAAAGATGCTGTAAGGGCTTTGACATTAGAATTATATTTCAATTATTTTCTTCTTCCTACTGAGCTGTATAATTTGATTGTATGAATATAAAGTCCACCTATGCTCAGTATGTAAGAAAATTTTTAGACACCTAATGTATTTTAAAAAAACATAATTAATCCTATGACATTTTACCTCGTATAACTTAAAAGCAGCATAAGCTACTGGTCTATAAATATATAAAAAACGTATGTACATATTATACAATAGACATAACCCTTTTAAAAATTCTTAACACATTTAAAAATATGTTTAAAGTCCTTAAAAATGCAGTCTTATAATAAAAAGTAGATGTCTTCTTCTTACGACGCGTTTCGACGTTAATTCAGGTGTATATTTTGAGTATTCATGCAGACAGAATAGCTGTAAGTTACATGCTTATCCGTGGGTTGAAGGACGTGCAAAAAACGATAAGTATTTGACATTTTAGTAGAATAATTCTCTTGTCTTGAATATTGTTTTATAGTCCAGTAGAATTAAAATCCAAATAGGAAATAATTGCTACAAAAGGTTTTATTGTTTTAATGGCTTCATTTGTTGCCCAATATGACTATCCTAGGTTTTCCCCCTCGGCGGAGTTGTGCATAAGTGGTGGGGGGTAAAAATGTGGCCCCCAATGGGGTAGTTTTGCGGTTTTACGGTTATATCTCGTAAAGGACTCACGATATCGAAAACATGGTGGTATTAAAAGTTGTAGGGCATTACATTCTGCATTGAATGAGACTAAACACATATTTTTTGGACAACCCGTTCCCATAATACTGCTCATCAAAGTTGGATAAATTTTACATATTTATGACAAATTTTCGTTTTAAGTTCTGCTTTTTGGTAATATCATCTATCATTAAAGTGGTCCATACAAAAGTAATAAAGGAATAAATTCTGCGTTCGATGAGATTAAAAGTGAATTTGTTGGACCACCCGTTTCCGTAAAGTTCTACATTTAGTCCAGTAGTGTAAAACCAAAAAATTAGACGAATCGGAAATAATTGCTACAAAAGGTTTTATTGTTTTAATGGTTTCATTTGTTGCCCAATATGACATCCTAGGTTCCCCCCCCCGGCGGAGTTGTGCTTAAGTGGTGGGGGGTAAAAATGTGACCCCAAAAGGGGTAGTTTTGCGGCTTTACAGTTATATCGCGTAAAGGACTCACGATATCGAAAACATGGCCCTATTAAAAGTTGTAGGGCATTAAATTCTGCATTGAATGATACTAAACACATATTTTGGACAACCCATTCCCATACTACTGCTCATCAAATTTGGACACATTTTACATATTTCTGAAAAACTTGTGGACCCGTGCTGCTCTGCAACACTTCTGAAAGAAGAAGAAGAAAATGTCTAGCCCCCATCACTTTTTTTTTTTAACTAAAAATATCTCTAAGAAAATTAAGAAAAGAAGAAGAAATGCTTGCACCCCCAACACAATTTTTTTTTGTGTGTTATTATTAAAAATCTCTCTTTTTTTCCCTCTTCAGTTTTATAAAAATTGATTGTCCGCGCATAACTTTCCTCTCACTCAACTGATTTGAGTGATCAATTCGACATGTTAAAGAGCTGTTTCTGGTGAGTGTTCTTAGCCTATCACCGGCTGCCTGAGATATCGCCTCCTAAAGTTACAGAATTTCTGTATATCGAAGATGGTGGTAGTTGGGTGATTTCCAAAGCCCGATAACATTTGTGCTTGAATACCATTCGTTTACAAAAAAATTAAGCAAATTGGCCAAGAATTTTCTAATTCTTTTAATACGGTAATAGAGATGTGTAAACATAATACTATAGCACTCCATTGTACTAGTCTTGTGCTTAGTAAATATATAAAATATGAAAATTGTAGAAAAGAAACACAATTCTTCAAATCAATTAGTGATGATTTTATTTCATAACAAAAATTGTAGTTAAAAGTATGAAGATGAAAAGGGGGAAAATGGTAGATACACAAATTTTACAGACGTCAACGTTTCATTGTCGTTGGGCCACTCGGCTCCTCAAAATGTCTGTAATTTCCGATAAGGAGTACGTCACTCCATCACTCGACTCGTAAAAGTCTGTAATTGTCGTCGCCCCATATATGCAGTCCAGGTCTCGTCAACATCTGGTTCGTCATTTGCATCTGGTTGGAGGGAGTTAGGTCAGGAGTTCCCCTTGGAGTTGGCACATCGATGAGCAATTGATTCCAGCCTCCGACACCCACAACCACGTGCAGACCCCTTGTTGCACTTGCAGAAAATTGTGGAGAGAAGAGATTGTGGAGCTGGTTCCTTGGAGGTAGGAACGGGGTCAAGTCCAAACTTTGAAGCCTGCCATCCCCAGAGGAGCGGATCCATCTGGTGTCCTAACCATATTTGTACTTGTAGGTAAGTTCTCAAGCAATGTTGGCGGGCTGCTTCGGATGTTGGTGGTAGGGATGCCAGGTTAAATTTGGATTTCACGAGGGCTTTGGAAAATAGGTCAAATCGCAATTTATCTAAAGTATCTCCTGCCCTACCTCCGTAGAGGGTTGTTAAAAATTGTAGGCCAGCTTCGGCAATAGCTTCAGCTTGAGTGTCATGTTCGAAGAAAGGTTTGATTTCTTCGAGAAGACATATATTTTCGACCAACAGCTTGACCACCTTCTTCTTGCCCTGCCTGAAGAGTGCCAAAGTTGTGTCACATCCACTTATGGCGTGGAGAAATATGAGTGGCCTTCTGATGTTGTCTGCTAGTTCGAAGCTGTTGGGACCAAATACCTTTGTTGGGGTCGTTCCTCTTCCAGATTTGAAAAATATATTTTTGCTGATGGTGTGGCTAGGGCATTTAGCATGACGAGGAGGTCTGTATCTTCACCAACTACCACAACCTTCTCATGCTCCTGTGATACCTCAAGAGCCGTGGCAACAATCAGGTGGTCTGCGTCTTCATCAGCTTGCTTGACAGAGAAGCCTTCACCTTCAAGTCTTTCAGTAAGCAAGCTAATAAGACGTGCTTTATTTCTGTCATTGGAAAGAAATTGCTCCTGAGTCATGGTCACCACCAATAACTCGGTAAAGATGACCTCAGGAGTAGTATGTCATTTGCTTCGGCGGAGGCGCTCAGCAGATTTAATGCTCTAATTTGTCCAAATTTGATGAGCAGTAGTATAGGAATGGGTTGTCCAAAAATATGTGTTTAGTATCATTCAATGCAGAATTTAATGCCCTACAACTTTTAATACCACCATGTTTTCGATATCGTGAGTCTTTTACGAGATATAACCGTAAAACCGCAAAACTACCCCTTTTGGGGTCACATTTTTACCCCCACCACTTAAGCACAACTCCCCGGGGGGGAACCTAGGATAGTCATATTGGGCAACAAATGAAACCATTAAAACAATAAAACCTTTTGTAGCAATTATTTCCGATTCGTCTAATTTTTGGTTTTACACTACTGGACATGTAGTACTTTACGGAAACGGGTGGTCCAACAAATTCACTTTTAATCTCATCGAACGCAGAATTTATTCCTTTATTACTTTTGTATAGACCACTTTATTGATAGATGGGTTAAGTTAGATGATATTATCAAAAAGCAGAACTTAAAACGAAAATTTGTCATAAATATGTAAAATTTGTCCAACTTTGATGAGCAGTATTATGGGAACGGGTTGTCTAAAAAATGTGTGTATAGTCTCATTCAATGCAGAATTTAATGCCCTACAACTTTTAATACCACTATGTTTTCGATATCGTGAGTCCTTGACGAGATAAACCCGTAAAACCGCAAAACTACCCCTTTGGGGGCCACATTTTTACCCCCCACCACTTATGCACAACTCCGCCGAGGGGGAAAACCTAGGATAGTCATATTGGGCAACAAATGAAGCCATTAAAACAATAAAACCTTTTGTAGCAATTATTTCCGATTCGTCTAATTTTTTGGTTTTACGCTACTGGACTATTACTGATAACTGAAAAATATAAATAACAAGATTCCTAAAACTTACTGAACGTAAATAAGGAGTTGCTTAGCATTGGATTCTTCTATGAAGTTTGAAGGACATGTGTGGCTTTTGGTGTACGAGATTATATTTTATAAGAGCGCCTGATTGCCAGTTTCCTGGCAGCGCTCAGAAATGTGATTAGTAGCGGTGGTAACCGCCGAGCGGAAATGGAGGAGAACTTTCAAACATGGCGGCAGATCGATCACGTGACCCGATTGTTAAAAGTCACCATGGCAACAGCATCAGTTTTAAACTCGCGATTCACAATATGAGTTATTTTTTACCGTTCGCAGTTAAATCTACTGTTCCACTTGTCTTCAGCGGGTATGAAAATAATGTTTTGTATTTCAGGAAAATCTCATTTTATGAAACTACTACAGCGGTATGACTTTAATTAAGAGCTTGTTCATCACGTTGAATATTAGTTTCCTGATTAGATGCTTCCCTAGACATAAACAAGTGTGATACACACTGCTATGTCTGGTAGACAAAATAAAAATGGACGTATGTTTCAAGAAGTTTGTATAAAGGAAATTATATCAGTTCAACATTGCATTACTTTCTGTATCTAAAATCAATTTGATCAATTGATTGATCAAAATTTGAATTTGAAATTCCATGTGGAAATTTTGACAAAAACTTAATAAACCTTGTTTTGCCTTTAAAACGTTAAAGAATTCGGTGCATATGAATATTATAAGAAAAGCATGTTTTGCTTATTTCCATTGTGTATTAAAACTTGACATAATATTTTAAGGGGATTAAAAATGTCTAAAAGCGAATAAGTCAGAAAACCAAAGTTTCAAGAGGGACAATTTATTTCCACAGCATTGCTACAATATTTAGTTGAGCCCACCCAGATAGTTTTACATGCTATCTTATATTTTGTAAAAATATCTGGGTGGGCTGAACTAAATATTGTAACAATGCTGTGGAAATAAATTGCATTTTGTTTCCTTGAAACTTTGGGTTTCTGACAAAGTTTATTTATTTTCCTATAACTTAATTTTAGTTTTATACTATTGTATACGTAGACCTCAGTTTTTACGTGCAAACTGATGTGGCATTAACAAAACAAAACCTCTTTGTAATTAAAACCAAAAAATTGTTCATTGTCATTTTCTGGAAAACCAGATGCAAACGTCGACTTGTTTGTTCATCGTAACCAACTGAAGACGTTGAAAATGAGTAAATCCTGTTTTCTTTCATTTTATAAATCCCGTCCGTTTTAACCGGATCTCCAGATTGTTTACCTAATAACGTAACCTCATAACTCAAACATTTATTAACATATTGCAGTGAAATTTTGATTGCAAGTATATTTGATATTGTTGAACTACACTGTCTAGAATCATTGATGTAACTTTAATAGTTTTTTTAAAAATATTTCTGATGTCAAAATTTCTAAAAAAGTTAACAAGTGATGATTTTTTAAAATAGGCCTATTTATACTGCAGATAATCCAAAGATCCTATGTTATGTTGTTCATATGATATTTACAAATAGATAGAAAAATAATCACTCAGAAATATTGGTATTTATGAAAATTATCAGGGAAACGGCACTTCAGTGCACAACATTTGGTTGCCATTTTGTAATCATAATTAAAATTTAACTGTAATAGTTAAATTGATTCCGGAAATAATATACAATTGTAGAACTAGGCAATATAGAGCACGCCAGATTACAAGGCTACAGAACAATTCATTGCTGAGAAAAAAATAATGAAACTTCACCTATTTTTCAGCATCGAAAGCTTAAATTAAAATGCGAATTTTATTAATGAAGATGCAAAAAATAATTCCCAACAACGACGTGTGGTTAAAGTATTATCAATTATTATCAATCAATAAAGTATTATAACTCTTATGTGTTAACACTGCGAATGTTTCTTTCGAAGTAGCTGAATAAACCGTAGTATTAAGAATGTTCTGCCTCTATTGAAGTTGCTGTGAAGCCCGGAACCAATGCAATATAGTGTTAATTTTAACAGTTGGCTGCTCTGCCTCACAAGTGGCTTCGCTGATAAAGGATTGAATGACAGCCCGTATTCCGGAACACGCACAGCCTTTCAAACTTTCTTAACTAGCAGATACACACAGATATTTCGAAGGATAGATGGATGGATGAATGGGTGGATGGATTGATTGATATATGGTGTGGTTTAGGGTGCGACAGACCCGAGCTGTTGTCAGGGTAACAGTAACAGAGTGCTATTACCAGTGTTCTGTAATAGGATTTTATAACTACAACTCAATTTGTGATGTTTAGATGTGATTTTGTGCAGTGAATCCAATGTGTTCTGTGTAGTTCTGTTTCCCTTTCTGTCAGCGTTCCCATTATATTTAAATAATATTTATGTTCGTACAGCATAACTTTTTTACCTTTTTCATATTAGAATGTAACATTATTATGCAAATATTCAAAGGGGTACTAAAGTTTTTTAGCAATAATATCCTAAAAATGATATGGTTTATCAGAATTAGTTAGATACAAATTATGAAATACATAGATAAAAAATAACTTGAAAAACCGGTACTTAACATTTAATACTTTCATACTATGGCACAGAGAAAGCGGTTATATTTCCGGAGTGCGCATTCAGTTGTCTGAGCATAAATTCGATGTGCATTATTCGCTAGGAAAGATTAAAATCTCAGTTTGTTGATGAGTTTCAGTGAATTTTCACGAAAAGATTGTTTTAACCTATAAATAGGCCTAATTAAGATTGTGTACAAAATTTACTATCAGGTTGAACCATTCAACCGCCTGCGTGGTTTCATGGTTAGCGTCGCTGACTACAGATCCGCAGGCCCGGGTTCGATTCCCGGTAACTCCTCGGACTTTTTCCGAGGTAGAGAGGTTTGGAACGGGTTGCACTCAGCCTCAAGATTCAAACTGAGGAGCTACTTGATAGAGAAGTAGTGGCTCCAGTCACGGAAACCAACATTAACGGCAGTTGGTGTCGGCATTCTGACCACATGCCCCCCAATCCTGCCATCTGTCTATAATAGATGACGCAGCGGTCGGGTGGTAAGCCTAGTCCCTTGAAGGATGTAGCGCCACACGGATTAGTTTAGAGGTTGATCCGAGCATTACAGAATTTCACACTATTCGTATTCATTTACAGCAACAGCTATTCACTTCTGGAGTTCAAGCAAAATAATATTTATGCAAGTTAACGTTTAGAAATTTTGCATTGCTGAAGCTTAGAAGAAATGTGCTGAATTTATTTTTCTTACATTTATTAGTTCACTGTGATCCTCCTTTTCTCCATGGTAACGATTTGGTAAGTAACGTAAACGTTATGAATGTTATGATGCATGCTAAGAGAATTGTTAATTATATAATTTATAAAAAAAGTTATCCAAATATACCCCAATGCAGACGCATTTTAGGTTTAGTTAAAATATAGCGCTATTTTCAAAAATCGCTGTAGGTGGTCAGATAGAAAAGGGCAAACGGACTGGCGACTGGAACCTAAATTACACTCCCCATTATTTTGGGAATTTTACGTTGTTTTTGTTCCTAAGAACTCGTAGAAACTATACATGAAGCCATTTTGTATGTCAAATGCCCGAAACGCTAGTAAATAGAGTAAAAATATAAGTTTTATCAGAGGTATAGTCATGCTGGCTCTCATCGGTGCTCAATGCCTTAGATACAAGATGTGAGATCCGGAACTAGTAGCCACTGTTAATAAGAAGCCACTCTTTCATCACTTTTCATTGCACCTATTATTTTTTGGTACCCCTGATACTGCATTCATTTTATTCTTCCTTCTTTTCAAAATTTCAATCTGGGGGAGACAAGCAATTTTCCGCACTGGGTACCACCTGAGCTTGCTATACCACTGGGTACTGGGACATCATTTTAGTGAAGACATGCCTAGAATGCCACTGATAAACTAATAACACCATTCCTAGCCTAATTGCCACCAATCTAAGGTTATGACAAAATAATTAATTACTGTCACGATATGCAGTGGACAAGAAAAGGTTTAGGCTTGCTTTGGCACCATGCATTCAAGATGAATAGAATCTACAA
The DNA here is from genome assembly GCA_964059195.1 of Ectobius pallidus. Classification (NCBI taxonomy): domain Eukaryota; kingdom Metazoa; phylum Arthropoda; class Insecta; order Blattodea; family Ectobiidae; genus Ectobius; species Ectobius pallidus. The sequence goes on along the minus strand of CAXKWD010000007.1, from coordinate 106,904,002 downwards.
AGGTCGCGCGTGCGCAGTAGATCGATCGGTACCTATGAATAGGTAAAATAATGGCAACCAATCGCTGAACAGTTGCAAGAGATTTGAACGCTTACCACTCGCACTAAATTTAGGGTCCAGTTTAGATTTGTTCTCATAAAAATCAGGAAACGTTTACTGTTTTTGATTAGGCTCCCGTCAGCTCTCTCGGCTTCCAGCCGTTCAAACTTAGGTATTCTGAAAATGCGTACGATATGTACAAAAATTACTCATTAATACAGGTATGTCTAGGTGATCCTTTTAAAATAGTTACGAAGTTTCTCCGTTATTTCTGATGCATTATTAAGTCCGTATAGGCCTTCACTTACTCACTTGGACAGGGCCGTGAAAAGAAAGCAAGGACCCCAGGGACAAATTTTCCCGGGCCCCCGTCCAATATTAAGTTTTGTAATCTGTATCTGGTACCCTATGATCCCCAGGTGGGGCGAAGGGCCTCCAAGTGGAGGTTTCATTACCTAACTAATTTTGATATGCTTATTTTCCGAGAGAGGGTAGAGGAACAGGTCGGGAGAGGGTAGAGGAACAGGTAAGTTTTGTAATGATATTGCATAATTATTAAGTGCTAGAATGGTACCGGAACTTTATGAGATTGTCTGGTAGACACGACTGTCTGACTGTCTGTCTGTCCGTGTGTCTGTAAGCGCAATAACTCAAATACGCTTTATCGGATTTTCATAAAGCTTGGTATACCATTTATAACGCTCAAGGCATGCAGCCTATTGATATTGGACCAAATCGGTTAACTGGTGCCGAGCACGAAACGGAAAAATACAATAAAATGTCCTAATTAGGAACAATTTTATCTGTATGTACCATTTTAATATTTTGAAAATTATGATTTTAAATGCCGAACGTTGGTGAGGCCTACTATTGAGTCCAAAAGGATTTCTGCTTCTACATTTCCAAAATAGCAGTTTTTCTTCAAGAATAATCCGTTTCAGATTAATTCCGTGTTACCGTTATTCGACAGGACAATGCAGACAAAATAAACACATAAAACATAACTTAAGCTGTTTACTGACTTATAACCAATTTTATTTTAGAGTAAATTTGGAAAGTAAAAAATAAAACCTGTTCGGCCGGGCCCCCTTTTGGATCCGCAGCCGCGGGTGCCCCTCCCTGTCGTCGGGCCTGCACTTGGAATATCTTCAGGGCGCCTATATTCTCTTTCGGATAATTGGGTTGAAATGTGCTATCCGATGCCTTATGTAACGTAAAGAATGTGATGATTCGAGACTCAGTTGCTTCGCTGTTATGGAGTGCCGCGGGGGACGACTTATTCGCTCAGCGCACCTCATATCCAAGTCATGATGGAGATTTTTAGCCTGCAGATGTTCTGTACCTCCATTGCTGTTCGTACAGTATTCAGCATTACCTTATTTTCATCATGTTGGATCAGTAAATACTGACTGTTGAAAGCTAGTCAAATATGTGCATAAGAAATAACGTATGAGCATGGTTATTCATTATACAGGGTGTTAATGAATAACACCGAAATATTTTACCTGTGTATAGAGGGGACATAGACAAGCAACTTTTGTTAGGAGATGTGTGCTCTATGGATTCAATATTTCCTGTTACAGCACAAAATCTCCCAGGGCATGGCCGCCACTGACTTCCAGCATTAGAAAAAATGCAAAACAAAGGAACTTCGTTGTGAACACTGTAGTCCGTAACTATGAATAAAAAAAAGACTAATGCAGTGGTGGCCAGTCATGTGATTAGTCTGTAAATTTTGCAGATTATGAAAACTCTAAATTATGATATAGCAGTTGATGAATGATTAAGAAACAGGTTTTTATCGGTCACTAGGAAGCCATCAAGTCAAGTTGTTATGGAAAATTTTAACCCTATTCCGCGTAATTATTGACTTATGAGCACCAAATTATAATGACTTTAATGCCCTGTAGCATACACATTTTACGCCACAGAGCAAAAATCTCCTAATAAAAGTTGCTTGTCTATGTCCCTCTATTCACAGGTAAAATATTTCGGTGTTATTCGTTAACACCCTGTATTATCTGGAATTCTGGAATCCTGTGGAGGGCCTCCAAGCGGAGGTTTCTGTACCTATGTGAATTTTGTTTCCTAGAGAGGGGAGAGAAACAGGAACCTGTATTATACCATTAATATTTTTGTGAAACTAAAACCCTAATAATAATGGCAGGATTAGAACTGGATGTATCCTCGCTCTACTGTAGATATGCAAGTGTATGTTGTGTGGTCTGTAGGGGTCTGCAGGAATATTTTGTATGGTATTGAGCTTGTTCCTGCGGAGCCGAGTGTATTCAGCGTCAGCATACTTGGATAAAAACCGTGTTCGATTCCTGCCCAGGCCTAATTTTTCTCCAAACCATGATTTTTCAGCTAATAATTTTAAATGGATCTATGTGCCCAGAACAATGCATTTCAGAAGGGTCCAAGGAAAGTCACGTTAGTAGCAGTAAATTCCAACATATAGCGCTTGGTCTATCTCCGTCACGTCTTTCTGTGGGTATATATATCTTGTTTTCTACACAATCCTGATTTTGGCACTCAGACCCTTATAAAAGTAAATGCTTCAATTGTATTCTCATTCTTCAGAATATAATTGATTAATTGCTTTTAATTGTATTATGGAATTTGGATTTATGTAGAGGAAAATGAATAGTACTTTAAGGAATGTCATTAAGATACTGTCACGTGTAATCGTATTAAGTTCGAACAAAAAGAAATCATTGTGTAGGTGAAATTCATGAAACAGAATTCCATGCATAAATATAAATTTTGTATTAAGCTCTGACATTTAACAAGGGAAATGTTACACCCGGTGCAAGAAAAAGCCCTTCTTCATCCAGAGGAAATAATGAATGCTAGTAGTCTAGACTGCATATTTAAGAATTAAAGCTACCTTGCTTAAGCTATATTTGATGCTCTTCTCGACATCGGTCTGTCTTCTTTAAATCAGACTTGTTTTTAATCTTCAAATCCAATGGGAATATTTTTCCCTCTCCAGGCCTTGTTCCTCGTCTTTTATATTAAGTCCCGTCAAGGGAACTGGGTGTTGACCCTTTCTTTTGAGAGGCCATATATTTCATGCCAATATTCCTTTTTTGTCTCTGCTTATTTATGCAAACAATCCCTGCTATTCAATTCTGTCCTTTGATTTCACGTGGAGAGATCGTCATATTTTAGAATGGTAGACTGCATAACCTACTCTGCTAGTGGCTTTTTTCAATACTCCCTTTTAAATCCATAGTTACTCAGTGCTTGCATTTTACAGTCCTGGGTACGAATGGCTGAGGACTAGGAACTAGAAAAATATACGAAATTCTTAGAAACAACATATTTAGTATTGATAAATTTCATTTTCGGTTTGTGGTAAATGTTTGTTATTATAAAGAGAACTATCCATCTGACCACAAATTAAACTGAACCAAAAGTTCAATGTATGCAACGTTACTTAGCCCTTTTAATCTACAATGTAAAATTAATTGAATTCATACATATATAGCACTCCTGTATAAGGTTTTCATACATATTGTTACACATTTTTCATTTATGTTCCATATCTTTATGGTGTTGACTTATAAATGTTTAAATATTGTCCTAAAATATATATGGTAGTATAAATTATTCTAGTCACATAGTACACATTTACACTTTAAATAGTAAAATGCTGAATGTATCCAATTTAAAAATATAAAACTAATAAAATTATGTTATTTTATATGTTGCGTAAAATTTTAAAAACTATGCGTTATCAAACCATTGTTTGTTTCCTAATGATTATGCATAAGTAAATTTACCGAATATTTCTCAGAAAATAGTCAATAATGTGAAGTTAGGTACATAAGTTGTAGATTAATTGTAAAACATTGACTGACTGTTTCCTAACTATTGAACATAAGTAAATTTTCCGAATATTTCTCAGCAAATAATCATTAATATAAACTTATGCTTAAGTACACTGAAGCTATGTAGTTGTAGAACTAAAAATAGCTGGTATGGTGACGGCTTTACCTAACATGTGGGTGCTAGAAACATAATGTAATCTTCTTTCCTCTCTACTTTCCGAAATACGATGTCGGTATTGTTAAGGAATCCGCAACGAGCCTACAATAGCGTTTATTAAGATACGAGTACGTTTATGCAACGAGCGAAGCGAAACGAAAATTATAGAAAGAATAATTTCATTATTCTACGTGAAAAACTTCTTTCTTGTCGGTAGTAGACTACTGTATATGTTGGGATTTCTCTTTGAGAATTATTTTCAGATCAGTTAACTCAAAGTATAACATTATGAACCTGCTACTAATTTACACCTAAATTGATCTTCTCTAAACTAAAGGTGAAAGAATCATAATCCGTTACACAAAAAAATATTCGTTTAAAGGCGCTCTTCTGATTTTTATTATCAGAGGTTTGTTATTGTTATCATTATATATATATATAATGATAACAATATATATATACCACAGACCAACAGCCATTTTGGTGCCTTAGAATTTATACCTATTCTTGGGTATACTTAGGTTGCTGATGCCAAATGTGCCATTAGTTTTGCCCTATCAGCTTCAGTTTTGTGAGATATGGTATTACCATTATGCATATTATCCCATTTAAGTTTGATTTAAATAAAAAGCAGTGCTTCTAAATCATGTGAAGAAAAAAGATACACACTAACATTACATTAACATTACAATAATAATATAACATGGGGTCTTTCAAAAATTTGATATTATCACATACTATACGGTCGTTTATGACTTATGAGCTGTCAATTTGAGGGCCCAAAAATAATACAGCTTTTAGTTTGTCTGTACTTCGAACAGTTTTCGTCCTACGTGTCCAAAGTATGGTCAAGAACCTTCACTAGCTATATTATCAAGCAAGATTTTGTTTCGCTAGACTAAGAGTTCACGAATAAAATCCCCCCTCGACAAAAGTAGAGCTGGTAGAGAAAAACTGTTTACATATTTTGAATAAGCACACTAAGTATAGCCAAAATCCGGTAAAACATCTGAGATACCAAACAAAAAGTTATTTCCGCAGCACTGGATTAGATCTCGTACCTGCTTGGCATTTTCAGAGGTAGGGAAGCATCGAACATGAAAATGAACTTCCGACCCATGAAGTTAACAGAGGAGAACATATTAAATCAAAATAAAATATAATTAACGGCTGCTGGAATCGGTATACTTGCCATTCCCGAATCCTGTAGGGGTTTAAATAAAGTCTAAAGCAATTTAATTTATTAACGACAGTGATAGATCATTCGGGCCAGTTTCTGTTCTCAGTCATTCTTTTCCAAAGCCAAGGCTAAGTAAATTCCAATCCGGAATTCTCTGCGAATGGGGAAAACCCAGAAGAGCAGATGACTCCATGGGATTTGAACTGTCATCTCTCGAAATTCAGTGTTATGCCTTTCTCTCAAACAGTTACAATGCGTTAAGCTGTACAATGCAAATGTTAAAATACAAACCATTGAGCTCTATCATTAAAATAAAATAAAATTTATAAAACCATCAGGTCAACAAGTTTTATTATATACTGCCTATGCCTTTCGCTAATGAATTACACCACCACGGCAATATGCCCTGAGAATGAAGTGTCGAGAGGCACGCAAACCACCCGATAAAGGATAATTAGAATTTGGTGATCAACCAGCAATTATTACCTTAGACAGCATATAATAAAGGTTGTTGAGCTGATGGTTTTAATTGTACATTTTATTTTATTTTATAATCGCCAGTAAAACTATAGTAATTCAATGTAGTTTCCATACAAAATGATTGCATATTTTTTAATTTTTAATTTATTTATTGACCTAATAATACAATATGTTCCATTACACTAGTGCAATATTATATGTCTTATGTTCTGCTGTGTACGTATCATGATTTCTTTTACTTACTTTTTTATATTATATAATACTCTATAAATCTGTACTTTCTGATTTATATCTATAAATTCTTATGCTCACCTAGTTTATATTGAAGTTTATAAATTATCAAAATTAATTTTATTTCTAAAGTTTATAAATTGACTTTTACATTTACTGAATAGATTTTTTTTTTCAGGTGGCCAAACACACTTTGCTGCTAATACTGCGTTCTTAATTTCCTGTCTTTCATTATTTAGTAGATGACATTCAAAAATTAAATGTTCCACCGTTTGTTCTGTTTGGTTGCACTTACAATTAGGATTTTCACTGATTCTAAAACGATGATAATATTTTCTTATTTTCCCGTGACCTGTTAAGATTGTTGTCAGATTCGGTGTTAAGTTCAATTATTATATGATTGCATATATACAATTATTAAGTTGTTGTAGTATTTGTAGTATTGTAGTATGTAGTATTTTGTAGTAGTATGAAGGGAGATAGTCCACTTTATGTAGTGTCATATACTTCTCGTGCAATAATTCAGAGGCAATTCAATTGAATGAGTTGTTGTCGTGATCACGGTTTCATTTTTTGAAATGTTTTGCGTGACAGCATGAAAGGTTGCCGTGCGAATGACGTAAAATCACGACAAATGCAATGCGACACTAACATTGTAATTTTACCTTTGTATTTCCCAGCTTCTTTCCAGAAGTCGGTTATGTTGTTACCAGCAGTTTAAGACTTCTCCAAGACATAAATCAGTCTAGAGATGTAAAATCTAGTTATCTAATTCTATATTTTTTGTTGCTACTTTCACTGGATAGTTCTGATCTGATCTGGTACCCTATGATCCCCAGGTGGGGCGAAGGGGCCTCCAAGTGGAGGTTTCATTACCTATACTAATTTTGATATGCTTATTTTCCGAGAGAGGGTAGAGGGACAGGTGGTAAGCCCATCGCCTCGCAACCCCCTTCTGGAAACTAAGTATTTCTTGGACGTGAAAGGGCCGAGAAATTTTGTCCAGAGGCTCTAATTTAGGCTTGGAGTTCTTTTACGTGCCGTAAATCTACGACACGGGACCCCCAGCTTAAAGTCCCTCCCGGAGGACTCCGTGCCCAGGATTTTTACGTCCTGAAAAATCCATCGACCGCGGCCGGGTTTGATCCCGCGCCCTGCGGATCTAGAGGCGGGCACGCTACCTCTAGACCACCGCGGCCGACTCACTGGATAGTTGGGACCTCTAAATTATTAAGAAAGACTTTAGACCTAAATACGCTCGCTAGCGATCGTTTTGTTAATTTCGTGTTTGCCTGTTAAGTTCTGTACAGGGTGGTCCTAAACTATAGCGTATGTCAAAACTCAAGGTGTCCACCAAGTAATGCTGAAGAAATACCCGGCTTATTCCCTGATTCTCATTGATCATTTCAGAAATTCCCGACCAAAATATGAAGCACTTTCTAATAACTGTGTAAGAAAAATTATAGGATTATACATACTTTAAATAAGAAAAGCTCTTAGTAACAAAAGTAATTGCAAACAATAATTACTTAGGCTATAACAGATACAAAAATTAGGAACAATAAAATAAATTAAATATACTTTCATATAGGCCTATTATTGTCTAGAAGTCTTTTTGATCACAGTTTGCAATTTTTCGAATTTTCCCGGATATTTTTCTTTTATTGACTTTTCACGGATTTTCCCGACCATACGAAATTCCCGGCCTTTTCCCGGATTTTCCCGACCAGTGGACACCCTAAAACTATAAAGGTAGGTAGAGGGGCCTAAATAAGCAGATTTCGTATAGGATTGTGTGTGTCGAAACGTCAGAAATCACCTGGACGTTGTCTTCGGCCAGCATTGGATAGGACGGGGCGGTCCAGTTCCCTGGCCACCGCGTTCTCCTGATTTAACCTGCTTGGATTTTTTCTTTTGGGGTCATATTCAAATCCTTTCGAGCACCTTTCGTAAACTGTTAATAAATTGTTTTCTTTTGTCTTTACTTGTCTTTTCAGTTTCCTGTGATTCATACTGCTTTACAAGCTACCGCTTTAATGTGTCATTACCGCACACACATTCCTATACGAAATATGCTTATTTAGGTCCCCTCTACCTACCTTTACATTTTTGACATAGTTTAGGACCACCCTGTATAATAATCTTCCATCGTAAATAACTATAGGAGGACAATAATTTGAATGTTAGTAGATATACCTAGGTTTTAATAAGATGAAAATTGAATTCTGGTGGGGGCATAAAGTACTTTGCGCCTATGCGCCTATGCCTTTTTTCGCATCTGGTGAAAGGATTTGAATATTTAATCAAGTATAACAAATCTGTAACGATATTAATCAATACGCAGCGAAATACAACACTGTTTGTTTGTTTATTTTGAATAGAACGTCTCTCTTCCTACTGGATGTTACACAAACGGTGGCTGTACCGTTCTCTCCACTTGAATACTTTTCCATGCTTAATACAAACTACGCTGTTGTCTAGTTTCTAGTAGGCCTATGACCTATGTGGTTTTGTCATATGGACAACCGTTTTAGGAACGAGATTGGAAACGGTTTCAGATAACATTTTGAGCCTTTATATTTTGTGTTTAGGAGCAAAATGATTACAAGAGATTACAGGTTATGATCTATCTGTGTTATTACAATCATGTACGTAACCAAATACAGATAATATAAACCTAATACCTGAATCGAATAAACAATAGTTTCGGTGACTACGGTCCCACGCCATTATTATTGTTCGGTCAAACACAAGCTTTTAACTCAGAACAGATCTTTTTCATCCACTAATGAAGGCAATTCATTCATTCGTGGTACTTCTGCCTTACGGCAGGTCTACACTCCCATGTAAAATTACATTTTCCAGCTCCTTCAATAGTGTCTACTTTCATTATAATCCGAATTATCTGATATTTATTTAAGTAGGTATATTTATAGTCAGGCTGATTCCCATAACATATACAGATAGTAGAATATACTCTAGAATAGGCCTGTCCGATACGCGCCCCATGGACCAATTGCGCCCTTGGAAGTTATTGTTGCGGCCCTTTGAAATAAAATAGAAGAAAACTATATAAGTTATTATATAGAGTCCGTAACCATGGACCTAAGTTACAAATCTGTCTAGGTCAAATTTAGAAAAAATAATTTTTTGTACACTCCATTTTTTTCAAGTTTCGTCAATTCCCTTAAAATAGGAGATTTGAATTCTTTTAATTTCTGATGATGTCAAAATGATGAAGAATTTACTTCAAGGTATACTAACTTTGATAACATAAAGGACAAACAGTTTCCTTTTGAAATCCCTTGAAAGTGGATATTGAGGATAAATTATTTTTAACTTGATCTATGTGATTTTCAAGTTGATCCATTTCTTCAAAACAGAACAGAAAAGGGGCAATTTTTTCACACTCCTTTCAGATGGCAAGTTTTGTAGTTAAGAGATTTTGGTCTTTAAATCATGTCTATGTTTGGAAGAACATAACTTTGTGATAGTGCGGTTTCGAATGTGAAATTTAAAAACAAAATAATATAAAACTACATGCATTAATGACTGTTCTCTGTAGTATTTGTAGAGAGGAGGAATTGTTAATTTTACAGGACAGCTCGTTATTGGAAGAGCGAGCTGGTGTGACAAAAGCTATACTTTCGAAAACAAACATTTTCTCTGTCATGCTATTTTAAAATTGGTATTAACATCTACCATTGAGTCAGTGAAGATAATAGACTCCATGCATGAACTTTGTAAGTGATAAGCCCACTGGTTATGTTAATATGAATAAATTTGTCATTTTGGTGCGGTCTTCAAGATGACTTGCCTAAATTAATTTCCCCCAGTTCTTCCAAATATGAAAATGGTAGAAAAAGCGAGTTTCATATCGTTCTTTTCGTCATCCTAACGAAGCGATAAACGAAGTGCTATTTATGTTAACATGGCAAAGATAGCAAGTTGTTATCCGTTCTTGTAGTTCCATTCATTATACCTTATAAATATGCACATCTGAATAAACAAAGTCCTGAAAATTTCAAGATTGTAGGTTAAGTAGAAGCTGAGAAAATGTACCTTCTATGTAGAAAAAAGTAAACTTACGGAAAATGAGTTTTAATCTTAAAATATCCCTGCACCATAGTCTGGATCTTCTCAGAAAAAAAAACATGGATAGAATTATAGTACAATTATGTATGATACATCATTTTAAAGAGGAAAGTCTAGAGAATAAAATAGAAGAATAAAAAATATATAACAATTTTTATCCAAAAACCAATTCTATTTCCCCTTAAACAAAACATAAGGAATTATCACAAGAACTAAAGAATGTATTAAATTACAAACAATTTAAATCACAAAGAAATCGGATTTTAAATTCTAATACTATTTAAGTTACCGAGCGAGGTGGCCGGGATGGCAACGTCTTGGACTCGTATTTGGAGGTCCAAGCTTCAATTCCCGTGGCCGGCCAATTTGACAGGAGTTTTTTCGTGATTTCCCCAGTTGCAAAGGCAAATGCCGAATCAGATATTTACCTGCCATGACTCATCCTCGTTATTGCATCCTGTATTATATTCATCGAAATTATTATCAGTTGAAATTTACTATTGCCATAAAACACACCAACAATAGAAAGTAGTTGAGCATCAATAGTTGCATAGTCTGTGGTGTACACACAGAACCTAAACTCCTGATATGGCCTCGATGCTCAAAGAAATATAAATAAAGATGAATTTAAAAAAAATAAGTTCTTTGATTTAGTAATAAACAATTACATCGAATATTATTGGGCTGTCACGACCTATATAAGTAACGATGTTTCACTTTTCTTGATCTAATTCGTACAATGAAATCATTTGTTTTATTCGCAGAGTGTAAGTTTATTTTTTGTAAACATTTATAAGTATATATGACATATCATATTTTTCCCCTTTGGATTATTTCAGGTTTCCGACTAATTTAAACCCGATTCCATGCATCCTGGTGGAAATGGAACGGCTTTTATTGTGCATATAACTGTATATTTAGGAAATTTTCAACTATTGTAGCATATTTAGTATGAATATGCATATTTAGGTCATATTTTTGGCATATTTGTGTGCATATGAAAGAAATTTTGAAGTTTCATATCATATTTTGTAAATTTTGCATTATAATGATACTTTTTGTGAATTTACATATATTTTAAATAATTAACATTATATTTTAATAAAATGAATTGTAATGAAACTAAAAAATATATACACAGTGTGTAAGTGGAAAAGTCATATTTTAAATTTTATTGGTCATATTTTAATGTCTTTAGGTCATAAATGCATGCATATATCCTATTTTTTTAGTTCATAGAAATCCGCCCCTATTTATAAGTCATTTGTAATTGGAAATCAATAAAGTACAACAATGCACGTCATATTGTATACAGCCCCTCAAGGAGAGCTTTGCCTGTTGAGGTTTTCGTACTTAAATAAAGTTTCATCAGTAGGGCAAGGCATTTAATGACCATAAAATAGTGAAAAAATGCAAAATAAAAAATGCATTTATGACCTAAAAATAGTGAAAAAATGACCCGAAATCTTAAAATAATGACCAATAAATTTACCATTATTACTTATAATTAGTTTTTTCTTAAGTAATGAATTGCTAAATACAGTTTATGACGATGCTTTATATATGAATTTACAATATAAAACGCACTTATTTTGTTACTAAAGAAGTAAATAAATTTATACTACTTGGACCCTTAGCGAAAAATAAATTCTTTCTGAACTGGCATGTCCATCAAATTGTCCCTAGCAAATATGTGCCATTTAAAAAGAAAGAAAAAATATATATTGCTAAAATGCCGAAAATTACCTAAAATGCAAAAAATGACATAAAATGCTGAAATGACCTAAAAGTGCCGAAAATGACCTAAAAATTGCCAAATTTACCTATCTCTTGAAAAATGACGAAATATGCAAAATAAAGCAAAATAATGCACAAACAAATTGCCCTTATTTAATTAATTATTTAATGATATACATTTATGTACATTGGAGCTATCTTTTAACCTTCATATAAAAAAAAAAATGCAAAATCATCAAATGCCTTGCCCTATTCATCAGTAAAATTATTACCTTGGATAATTTAATCGTTATGCTATGTTAAACTGCTTATATTTCGACGACATTAATTGATCAGAGGTGTTAAAGTTCGAAATTGTATCTTCTTTTGTTGTGAGGGTATTCCCCTCAGGTAAACCAATGCTTACAAGAACATGGTGGCCGCCCGCTGGAATGTGCACAACCTTATAGCTCTATGAGAATTGAGATAAAAGCGAGATGGTTGCCAGGTAACGCTGTCTGCTTTCATTGTTCCATGTTTATGGGACAGCAAGACTACGCGATGAGCTATTCTTATAGCTCCAATTGTCGTTTAAATTTTAGAACTCTGTCCAGCTGCTCGTTAGTGGTATCGAGCGGTTGTACAACGTCCAGTCTATGAACATCAACATGTGAAAATGCCAGCCTAGGATACTGTGCTGGTGATAATGCAAATGACTGTGATATGAAGATTTCAGAATACGATATAAGCTAGATCAGTGATGAGTAGGGCAAGGCATTTAATGACCGTAAAATAGCGAAAAAATAAAAAATGCATTTATGACATAATAGTGAAAAAATTACCCAAAATTTAAAAAAAAGCCCCATAAATTTACCATTATTACTTATAATTAGATTATTAAGTAATGAATTGCTGAAAGCAATTTAGTGGATGGCAGTGAGTTATATATGAATTTCCAATATAAAACACACGTATTTTGTTACTAAGAAGTAAGTAAATTTATAGGCCTACTGCTTGGACACCTTTAGCGAAAAAGAAATTCTTTCTGAACTGGCATGCCCATCAAATTGCCCCTAGAAAATATGTACCATTTAAAAAGAAATAAAAAAATATTTATTGCTACAAGAAAAATTGCTGTGGTGTTTACAATAAACCTGAATTAAAATGAACTATGAACACTTGGCGGAGATTCTCAAATAAAAACGATTGTCTGTTGTCTGAAAATAACGATTTTTACATGGAAAATCTCCTGTCTACCTCCGCTGAAACATGACCAAAAATTCTTAAAATAGCCTAAAAATGCCGAAAATGTCATAAAATTGCCCAAAAATGACCTTTCTCTTGAAAATGACGAAAAATGCAAAATAAAGTAAAAAAAATAAAAAAACAAATTGCCCTTATTTAATCAGTTATTTCAGGATAAACATTTATTTATATTCGAGCTATTTTTAACCTTCATTTAAAAAAGATGCAAAGTCATCAAATGCCCTGCCCTAGTGATGAGCAAAGTACGGCTCGCGGCCCAGATGCGGCACCGGACAGGTTCAATGAGCCTGCGACATGAAGGAAGATAAATATAACATTTCTTAACACTCAATTGCTTTTCCTTTTATCGCATTACTCTATAGTGAACTTTAACAGATCTTCAAATCTTTTAGTACTGAGTACTGGATACTTTCATTATTCCACTAATTTACTATTGTCTACAATCAGTAAAACCGGGCATTAGCACAAATTAGTTGAGTTGCAAAGTAACACTAAATTGTTGTTTTTTAACGTCACAGAACTTGAATTCTACAAGTCTTTGTCGAAATCAACTTTCCAAATTGTTATTTCCCTTCCCCAGAAGGTTGCCGCCATATTTTCATCTTCATATGTGCGTGAGAAAGTATTCATTTCTTTGAAGTTTCGAAAAAGTTGTGCCAGAAACAGACTGACTGACAGATTTTAAACTTCACTCCTTCCAGTTGTAACCGGACTATGAAAACCTATCGGAAGTACAGTCACAGTTCCACTCATCTTATACTTCTTCATATATGAATAACAGACAAAATAGTTATGAAAATAGCACAATTTCAGCACTGCAATAAACTATTTCTGCCCGCCTTGTGAAATTTAATGCCATTTGGCCCACTCCCGTAGTAGTTCGCCCCTCGCTGAGCCATACCATTTCATTAGGATGGTGATTTCTAAAATAAATCGCTCTGCTGTTTTACCTATTAGCAACAGCGAATCTATCTCCCATGATGGCTCACCATATAGCAGTTAAGTTCTCTTGGGTCTAGCTTTGTGGTAGCCAACACTCTGGGGCCTGGTGAAATAAACCTTCCCAGCCCATTAAAAGTTCCAGTATAGCACATACCGAAACGCGCCCTATTTAGTATGCTTTTTCTCTGTACAATCATTGCTTATCTGGTTGACAAGAAGACCTCAAGGTCTTAACTCTACCAGATAGAATGATACCATTATTATTATTATTATTATTATTATTATTATTATTATTACAATTATTATCATCATCATCATTTTCAACATCATTAAACATCAGGGATTGGAGTCACTATTGCGATTATATCAATTCAATTTTTACACCATATAACCAACGTGTTTATGTGCTCTATGAAATAAGATATTGGAAATATATGTGATTATGCAGCTATTGATTTCATTGCTTACACATTTGATTTTAGTTAAAATTAAACTGAAGTGATAAGTGATTAATTTTATAAATATAATTATAATGTCCATTTTAATAATTAAATTGAAAGGCATATTATTTAAAGTTCTTTGTAAAGTAAAAAATATAATTAAGTCCGGCCCGTGCGGACGTAAGATAAGCATTAAGATAAAGATAAAGCATTACTTTATTGAAATAAAAATGAAATTATATGCCTCAATACTAGTAACATAGCTCCTTATGAACCATACCGATGATTTTTCAGTAGCTCTGTAGTTTTGTCCCTAACTGTGTTTCTTTCCAAAACTCGATTATGAACTTCATACCCAGTATAACACAGACCAACAGCCATTTTGGTGCCTTAGAGTTTATACATATTCTTGGGTATATATAGGTCTCTGATGCCAAATGTGCCATTAGTTTGCCCTTTCAGCTTTAGTTTTTGAGGTAGGCTATGGTATTACCATTATGCATATTATCCCATTTTACGTTTGATATAAATAAAAAGCAGTGCCTATTTTTAGCTTCTAAATCGTGCAGAAAAAAGGCACACACTAACATTACATTAACATTACAATAACAATATAACATGGGGTCTTTCAAAAAGTTGATATTATCACATACTGTACGGTCGTTTATGACTTATGAGCTGTCAATTTGAGAGGCAAAAAATAATCCAGCTTTAAGTTTTTCTGTACTTCGTACAGTTTTCGTTCTATGTGTCCAAAGTATGGTCAAGAACCTTCACTAGCCATATTATCAAGCAAGATTTTGTTTCGTAAGACTAAGAGTTCACGAATAAAATTCCCCCCCTCGACAAAAGTAGAGCTGGTAGATATCAATTGTTTACATATTTGGAATGAGCACACTAAGTATAGCCAAAATCCGGTAAAAATCTGAGACACCAAACAAAAAGTTATTTTTTGTTGAGCTGCGTAGGCCTAATCTAACACCATTTTCATTTATGCAGGCAGAATTTACAAAGAGGCTAAGTATTTTTAATTTTTGTTTTGTAGTTCTTTATCAGCATAGTTCACAGACGCTGAATAACAGTACAGTACATGAACTGGATATAAGGTTCTGAGTACTGATTGATCGTTTACTCCTCTCAGTTCTATGTTTAGGCACCCTGCTGACAGCTTCCTTATCTCTTCACTTCAACATCTTTACCGCGATCCATGCACGCTACTGTATCAGTCAGGTGACTGGGTATGAGGCTTGCTATGTGGTTTCTACTTGCTACTAATTCTCTATTTAGCAAGTCACTGGTTTTGTTCCACTTTCATGAGAATGAATTGATCATTTTGGCACCCAGTACATGTGGAAAAAGAAAAAACACCGTTCACCGTAAACCTACAAAAGCCAAAAATAGAGCGAGACAGCGATATACCTTTTTACAAAATAGCACTATTTATTTAATTTCTCTTTGGAATATGCCATTAGAAAAGTTCGGAAAAACAAGTAGGCCTAGATTTTAGCGTTTGAAGGTGCCATTCTTTAGACGATGACATAAACACAATAATCGGGAGAAATGCGGGAATTTTGGATTGGAAATTAACAAAGTATATGTTCATGAAACGTCAAAATAATGCGGTACAAAATATTATATTAACAGATAAAGAATTCGAATAGGTGGAGAATTAAAAATATCTGGAAGCAATAATACGGATACAAATAATATTAAGGTGGAAGTTAAGTGTCGACTAGAATCAGAAAATGCTTGTTCTTGTGCATTTCGGAAATTTTTATCTTGTCTTCTGTCCAGAATTCCAAAAATTAAAAAATATGTTAATTATCCTGCCGGTTGTATTATATGGATGTGAGACTTGATCCTTTACTCTTCGGGAAGAACATAATCTCATTGTGTTCGAAAACAGGGTGCTTAGGAAAATATTTGGGCCTAAGAGAGATGAAAATGGGGACTGGAGAAAACTGCACAACGACGAGCTTCATAACCTGTTATTCTTCACCGAATATAGTAACGGTAATTAAATAACGGAAGATGAAATGGGCTGGACATGTTGCTTCCATGGGGAAGGAAAGACGTACCTCAAATGTATTGATTGGGAGACCCGAAGGGAAAAGACCACTTGGAAGACCTAGACGTAGGTAGACGGACAGTATTAGTATGGATTTAAGGGAAGTATGATTTGCGAGGGATGATTGGAGTTAGAGCAGAATACGACTGAATGGCGGGCTCATGTGAGCATAGCAACGAACCTCCGGGATCCATAAAGTAGATATTGTATAGTTTAGATTTACCGTTTTTAAGCTTGGTAGAGACATGTTTAAAATTGTTGTCCCATTTTCACATAAAAACTAACTTAAAACTGCTTATGGGATTTGAAACACAACCGATTCCATTACTCTGGGCCACTGTCAACTTAACCTTGTATGAAATAACAAATTACGCCGAAACATCTGTTCACTTTGCATTAATATATTGTGCAATGCAAGCAATTAAAACATATTCATATATAATATATGAGGGGTCTATTAGCAAACCTGGCAATCTCCATTTTGATAAAAGAGAGAGATACTAATTTCTAATGAAAGTTTAATGCATTTCCGGGTAGATATTTAGTGTATATGTTGTAAATCTGAGTTCCTCATTTATATGAGAAGTCTGATCTGCAAAACATACACTAAATACGTAGCGGGATAAGCACTAAACTTTCATTAGAAGCTAGCGTCTCTATTTTCCTTAAAAATGGAGATTGCCTGGTTTGATAATAGACCCCTCATATATAAACAATGACGTTTGTACTTGCCACTTTAAAGAGATTCAACAAAATATAAGACAATCACAACCAGATTTCCAGTGCTGCTGGAAAATTTTCAAAATGTTATCCCTCTCCCCCAACCCCCCCCCCTTGGGCCAATTTTGCTCATTAACGAACTTGTCCGAACTATTGGGCCTATAATTAACGTAATAAAAAAATTTCAAATATCTTCAAAATTACGGCCGCTAGCGTGTAAAGATACATATATATATATATATACAGTATATATATGTAGACCTATTAGGCTATATATATATATATATGTATGTACAACAAAATTTTGAACTGGCGGTGGTTTCTAGCTTACAGAGGCATGAAACGTAAATATGTGAAATAATTTTTCGAAAGTCATGACATGGTACCGATCACAATAGGTAGATTTTTCTTTAAAAAATTAAGATAGCACCTGAAAACGTTATAGGATTTTGCATAATTTATTGACATGCTGACCACATATCTCCCATTGTTGTCACCAAGTCCAAAGATAGAAGTATATAACTGTCCCTCCAAGAGATACCACGCCTCGGAGATAGTTTCCTGTTACAAAATTTCGTCTTCGCGTAGTTGATTCTAAGGCAAATAAGTTTATTTCAGTTAACGAAAGCATTCGTTGTAATGTTTCAAAGGGTTGTTTAATGTAATGATTGTCCCTTGCATGATGTAGTACATCCGTTGGAAATGTTGGAATCGATTTTCACTTTCACATAAATCATAAAGTACAGTATTTTAATGTCACTGGAACGCCTGCAATCGAGTATTTAGATAACACGCAGTACGGCTGAGTCAGAGAAGTAGTCGCTTATCCATGACTCTTCCGCTAATGGGCTTGGGCTAAACGGGGAAAAATACGTTTAGTGTGAACCAGTCACCAGTCAATCATCTTTAATGTTGTTTGTCACACCCCATAAAGCCATAAAGCCATAAAGATACCTCGCCTTGTCTTTATAATATAATCAGATTGAAATAATCTTTACAAGTTTTCCATACATTTGTTATTGACGGAGCAAAGCGAGGCCCTGTTTTTACTCGACCGTTCGATATTTCGTCTGTTTGTAAATTTGTTTGTTACGCAGTTACGATCATATGCTTTGATCGATTTTCTTCCCAGTTTGCATAAATTTTCCTTGAAGTAATTAAAACGACGTGTGTGTAAGGAGTTTTATTTTTTGATTCGTTTCAAGATGGTGGCCGGCTTTAACCGATGAAGAGCAGATCTTTATATATATATATATGATTGAATGGTGGGCTCAGGTAAGCGCGGCAATAAACCTTGGGGTTCCATAAAATATATAATATTACTTTAGCTTGCTGAGGAATTGTCTATTGCCATTGAGTAAGCAAGTTATGTATATATATACACACACATATATCTCTATATATATATAAGAGGCTTTGTCCTGACTGACTGACTGAATGACTGACTGACTGACTGACTGACTGACTGACAGAGAATCAACGTACAGCCTAAACTATAACAGGTAGAGACTTTGAATTTTGACAGTACCTTCGTTTCATAATGTAGGTGCTCACTAAGAAAGGATTTTCCAAAATTTTTATTTTAAATGCCAAAAATAAAACGTTTTTGAGTATACTTAATCCCTTTTTACACAGAATTATGAAATCCAAATCACAGTTGGCATGGCAACATATTGTTTCCAGTTGTTTCTCAGATGGGTTTGGAAATAATTGAAGTGGGACTTTTAGAAAAGCTATCAATATCATTCATGTTATAAATGAATATTAAATTATGAAATCCACGAAAATAATGCAGTCACATAACTTTCTCTACCCTGGACATAGAGAAAACAATACAAGGTATGGTAATGTGTATATTATTATATCGCAGGTTTTTGGAGAGAGAAGTGTGAAAGTGATATTACATTTCTGTTTAATTTCATCCCCAAAACGGTCTTATGGTAACAGTAGAGTGAGAAATAAAATATTCCGCAAAAACAATACAATTTTATGTCACCGGAATTACTGTTTCTCCTTATTTGAACCCCTACCAGGCTTGCTGTGTACAAGCGATGGGATTCAAAATTCTACTTCCTCTATTAGCCGTAAAAAGCTATATCAAGCGTTTTCTGAGCGAATAGTTTGAGTGTGATAAGTCATTCTTCCTCATTTCAAATTCTAAATACCTATAAAAGGACCTAGAATTTTAATATCGAAAGTCCTTCATAAGTTAATTACGAATTACAAAATACAAAACCCGGGCGACGCCGGGCCTTTTAAGCTAGTAATATATATATATATATATATATATATATATATATATATATATATATATATAAGTAGTTTCGTCTGCTTGAGACTATTTTTTTTATTACGTAACGCGGAATACATTATTATTTGCTTATATATTAACGATCCGATAGAGCAAGATGCTCGCATATGGGCACAGTTCAATATATTTTAACACATAAAAATATAATAATTACAACCTACCATATAGAAGACCAAGTCGGCCGCCTCTAGATCCGAAGGTCGCGGGATCAAACCCGGCCGCGGTCGAAGGGTTTTTCAGGACGTAAAAATCCTGGGCACGGAGTCCTCCGGGAAAGACTTTAAGCTGGGAGGCCCGTGTCGTAGATTTACGGCACGGAAAAGAACTCCAAGCCTAAATGAAAGCCTCTGGACAAAATGTTTCGGCCCTTTCACGTCCAAGTAATACCTTAGTTTCCTGAGGGGGGTTGAGAGGCGATGGGCTTACCACCTGTCCCTCTGCCCTCTCTTGGAAAATAAGCACAAAAAATTCCTCCACTTGGAGGCCCCTTCGCCCCAACATAGGGGCTATCGGGTTCCAGACAGACAGATATAGAAGATTAAAGGGGAAGAAAATCTAACAGTATGAGATATCAAAAATTAAATGCACACTGAGTGTACGCTTTTTAGTGTGGTGTACTGTAACGTGCTGTAATGTAACAACACTTGACTGTACGTTTCTTAAAGGGGAACGACTAATTGAGCTGACTGAGGGGGTAGCGTCCTGGATTAACTGGCTAATCTGATTGATGTTTTCGGGGTTTTCCCTATTTTCAGAGAGAATAGCAGATTGTAATTGACCTGTTCTCGGTTTTCGGAAAAATTGCATAAGGATTAGTAAGAAAAGACAAATGCTGACAGCAAGTCTACTCCTATTATGCAAAAGAGAAAGTCTACTATTATGCAAAAGACAAAGTCTACTCCTATTATGCAAAGAGGAAGTAAACATTATAGAACTACTATAAAGGTAAAATTGGTCGTTCCGCCGCTGCATTCGTATAAAGAATGTTTATATTATGACTAGAACGTGGCTCTATTTTTCCCACACCCCATTTTAAGGAGTCCCTACAATTTTATTAATTGCGCTTACGGCCTCGTGAATTATAAGACTGCTAATGTAATGAAATAAAAAGGCTGACATTCCATTCCTATATAATATTAATATTAATTCCTCAACAATTTTAAACTGTTGTAATTTGATTAACATATTTTAAATACTCCGAATTGAGGAATTCCTCGTAATTGCAAACAAGCTATCCTTTCTGCTGTCCGTAAAATGGCAAACAATTATTCATCCATTTAATTTCAAAATATGTCAAGGACTTTCAACCATAAATTCGCTTAATGTCATTGTGACCTTGTTCTACCACTCTTGCCAGCTATTTAAAATGAGATAATTGAGCAAATGAGAAAATTGCAATAAGTTCGCAGGGAGTAAAGCTTTGACCTTATTGTGCAATAGAGACCTTTACGTGTGTAAATCTAATAATGTGAATGATGGATTTTCGGGGATTTCCTCCTCTCTCTGTGACGAATGTTATAATTCATATACCCTTGACTGTAGAATAGGTATTTACATGAATTGCGAATTGGCTCAAATTATCTGTCTCTTTTCTCGCTTCCTAAACATGAGCACAAGCATTATATATATATATATATATATATATATATATATATATATATATTTATAGCCTACACAAACACACACAGGAATGAGTACTAGCTTCGCTACGTTACTTTCGGCTAACGCTTTGTGAAATATTTAAGATGCTGTCTTAAGAGGATTAGAAGCGATGCAATTCACTATGCTAGCACGACTAATACCTAATTTTAACAGGATTGTCCCCTTTTAAAGGCCTTATTCCCGTTCATACAACGAAATGTAAACGGGGAGGTACAGTGGAGTGCACGGAAATTTTCCGATGCTTTTGGTTTCTTCTAGTGTTTTCTCCATGTAAAGTTGATATTGGATCTCCATGTCATCTGTGTATAACAGCAACCCTAGGTGAGCCAATCTTTTATTAATTTCAATTAAAGTCTGATCACACATTATATTATGAACAACGCTCAGGCCTCGGTGAGCGGTGAAAATGGGGTGGAGTATGAAATATATTTCTTTTTAGTGGCTACAAGGCGTCTCCATAACAAAAAGCTAGTTATCTTAAAAGGAAGATCTCTGACTTAAGAACGTTTACCCTGAGACATATAATTTTACTCGACTAGTTTAGATAAATTTCATGTGTAGGGCTATAGATTAATAAGTGCGGCTTTCAATCATGAAATGTTTTGAAAGATGTCGTTACTTTTGTTCGGAACACACGCTGGACGTAAAACACGTCATCACGAATCCCCAAAAACTCGTAATCATGGGATGACAACGCTTAAATATTTTTAAAAAATGTAAGCTCATGTCTATTGGGTTACTATGTCCTAAGTTTCCAAAGGTATGCTAGCCAAAACATAAGCAATTGTACTTTTATGAAGAGCATAACATTTTACATGCATGTCGTTATTGTTCATTTTGTAAATTAGAATTATAAACAAATTTTATTTTGAGGGTTGGGGGAATCTTGTCACTCTACATTAAGCATGCAAAATAAGCAATGTAGACCTTCCATTACTCATTTTATGAGCTTAGACGTCCGCAGAGCTATTGATTCATGACGGAGTCTCCATTGAGAATTGTTGAATTCCACGAAATTTGGTACCTATCCTAACTGTTGTGGTGATTAAACGTTTTTGAATTGTGCATAGCTGCAGGGTTAGTATCAGTGTGATGGTTTTGTAATTGAATCATGTAGACGGTCATTGTGATTCACTTGTTTCGTTAATTTGCAAGCTTGATTGTGCAACTGGCGTTACCTGCAGGCTTGAATTGAGAACTAAATATACATTGTCCAGGACAATTTTCTATACAAGCTTTCTGGAAAATCTCAGTAATGGCAGTTACAAACAGAAGAAAGAAAGTGACAAAGAAAAGAACTTGTAAATTGCCGCGGGAACTTGTTCTTGGAAGAGATTGCGTCGTTGTCATGACAACAAGAAGCAGTAACAGGCATGTGATTTGTTGACAATCATTTACTCCGCTATCGACAGAAAGACAGATTTTTTTTGTCCCTCCAGCTTATTCTAGGAAACGTAAAACGAAGGAATTTGCGTTATAAAAAATTCTATATAAAGTATCCTTAAAATAGGCCTGGGACATCTTAATGGACACAAAAATGGGTAAGAACATTTTTTATGCCATTCCTCTAATACATTTCACAAGAAGTACCTGGTAATATAGTTTATGTCAGGAGAAATTAATAAATAAACTTTTACGAATTCGTCACTAAATTGAAATCTTAATAATACCTCTCTCTCTCTTTATTTCCCTCTCACTCTTACTCTCACTACCACTCTCTGTCTCTTTCTGACTCTTTGTCACTTTCAATCTGTCTGTCTCCAAGTATGTATGTATGTTTGTATAAATATATATATATATATATATATATATATATATATATATATATATAGCGAGAGAGAGAATAGTAGTTAGAGTGAGAGGGAAATAAAGAGAGAGTTTATTATTTAGATTTCAATTTAGTGACGAATTCGTTAAAGTTTATTCATTAATTTCTCCTGACATAATCTATATTACCAGGTACTTCTAGTGAACTTTATTAGAGGAATGGTATAAAAAATGTTCTTGCCCATTTTTTATCCATTAAGATGTTCCAGTCCTATTTTAAGAATACTTTATACTGCATTTTTTAATATATATCTCCTTCTCTTTGAAGACATATTAATTATTAATGAATAACCTTAGTGAATTCATCATTTTACTTGAAAATGTTGATAGAATCTCCCTCTCTTTCCCTTGTTTGCGCTCACGCTCTCCCTCCCTCCCTCTCTCTCCCCTCCCTCTCTCCCCCTCCACTCTCCCCGCCCTCCCTCTCTCCTCCTCCCTCCCTCCCTCTCATTCCCTTTCCTGAGTATATGTACGGAATTCGCTGTATTGTATTTTATATTTGTATTCTATTAATTAAGAAGAAAAAGAACTGTAATTCTGTGGTTTTTCCATAGTTGTATTAAATATCTAAAAACATTCTACCGGTATTTTTGGGAATGAATGGTTAAATCATGCTATGTTCGTTTCATTGCAGCTCCAACTCTCTCCATGACGCAAAATGAACACATGGATGTATAATAAGTAAAACACTAGATTCTGAATTTAAAAAATAATGAAATGATCAAAACTGAATACCGTAGGTTTTAGGTTATTTGTTGATATTAATAAAACAAATTCTACTCCTGTTTTTATGAAAAATCTATTCCAATACGTTTATGAACCATGTATTCCTGACCTTTCAAAGAGATATAACATCAGTCACTGGAAGGTGATGCTAGGGCAGCATCACCGAAATTGGTTAAGTCCTTTTTTAAGAGCAAAAACTGCCACGTCGCCTTTAAAGACAGTTTGTCTAGTAGTATTTAGAAAACCTCCATTCTTATTATCCAAACCCATCTTTACTCTTGAAATACAATGAAATTCAACTTGAATGATTGTGTTTTCGTAAAAGTAGTGTTCATTCAACTTTGAAATTCATTTAATGTATTTTTGTAGTTTTAAAATCTAGTTACAGTAAAGTCTCGCTAATCCGAACCAGATGGGACCGGACTCCGTCTGGATCACTGGAAGTCCGAATTAAACGGAATTTACTTCAAATGAACGTACTGTAATACAAGTTTTAAATGGTTAATACTATAAAAAATCTATGTTTTTTGTCATGAATATAACTTAATTTTAGTTTTAATATGACTGTATACGCAGACCTAAGTTTTTAACCTAAAGAATGTTGTAGGATTAACAGAACATCTTTGTGATTATAATTCAACATTTATTGAAGTTTCAGTACAAGAAATCCTTCCGGATTAACCGGATGTCCGGACGACCGGGTTCCGGATTAGCGGGACTAAACTGTATTACTATGTGCTGGATTATTTTGATCTTTTTGTAGACAGCTGTCAATAAAAATATTTCCCCCCCATATTCGAAATCTATGCGTTCTTTTTGCGCACTTTTTTAAAAATGTTTTCCATACAATCCTAACAATATTGAAAATGAAAGATTTCTTTCACCAAGAGAACAAAGCAATTAATAATGTCTTTATAATTATAGTTTCAATTCGACGTTGAGAAAGCCTCAAATTCCATAAACTATTTTTTCACGAAGGTAGCCTAATAGGAGTGTTCAACTACAGTCCTCCTCTTGCCTTATGTAGGCCTACATTATACTATTGTTCTGTGCTTTGAAACAATCTGGAAGATCTTGCAAAGATCATAATAAAAATTATGCCATGTTACAGGACATTCATTTTCTTGATCTTAATTAAGATTTGTTGTTTGAGAAACAAAATGCATTTTCTTTATTCAAGCTTACTTTTCTCACACCTCCCACAGGACTCGTGAAGATGATGTTTACAGAATGCTTGTCAAATTTGGAAGGCTCCAATAGAAGACACAGTTGCAACGCTCTGCTAGCGTTCAGACATGACATTGTTTTGACAGCAATTATATAACTTCCAAGAAAGTTACAATAAGTCTGAAAATATACTGAAAGCCTTACTGAAGTAACAGAATTTCTTGGTTCTTAAAATGTCAAGGGAAATATCATAAATAGCTCTCCTTCAATGTACGAGTATAATTTATTCGTATTCTAGGATAATAACTATGTCTGACAGATTATTCATTTTTGTGAGGGGTTTCTTATGTAACCCTTACATATTGATAAATTTGGCTGTGGTAGTATGCTTAGTAACGAAAAACTTGTCTAAATTAAATGAAAGTAATGTAAACTATGTCTGCCAAGGAGGTGTAGTGGTAACGTGCCCGTCTCTCGATCCGAAGGTCGCGGGATTAAACCCGGCCGCGGTAGATGGATTTCCTGGACGTAAATATCATGGGCAAGAAGTCCTCCGGCAGGGACTTTAAGCTGGGGGGACCGTGACGTAGATTTATAAATAATTCATAATTAAATCTTTAATAAATACAACAAAATACTTTCTCCGAAATCTAATCCAACAAAAAATTTAACATAATACATTAATAATCAGGTTATACTGAATTGCACAATAACAACCCCAATGTAAATGGAATTTTACACTTATCGTTTTCCACGTTGATCAATCTCCAAGCCTAAATTAGAGCTTCTGGACACCTTAGTTTCCTAATTTTCCGGGACAGTCTGTGAGGCAATGGGCTTACCACATGTCCATCTGTCCTCTCATGGAATCTCATGGAAAATAAAATTAACAAAATAACTAATTATTATTAGTCTAGGTATTGAAAGCTATTGGGAGCCCTATGTCTCACCGTAAGGGTTATAGGAATATCAGATTAGGTAGTAAACAAGGCCAAGTTTCCTTATCATCAAAATCTTATATGAAACATTCACAATTTATTTCTCTACATAATATTCCGACTAAGAATAAGCGACCACAGTGTGAGAATGCGCATTCAGTTGTCTAAGTCTCATTTAAACAGTTATGGGTTATTTGTGATTCAAGATTAAGAACCTGAGTTTGTGGATGCATTCACGGAATGTAATTTGTGTAAAAAATAGTTAAAATAGAGCCGTTTTTTTTTTAAATTGCTCAAAATTCGTTTCTGTGTTTAAAACAATAGCAAAGGCAAAATTATGCTTTTATTAAATTCACTGTAGATCAAAACTTTTATGAAACCTCGACAACGAATTTCAGGGAATAACACAATACTTCCTCTACCTATAGTAGGCCTACCTAAGGTACAGTTAGGGGAAAATTCAATCACTCTTTAAAAATACGCTTACAGACTATGTGCATTATGAGGGTTAGATTTCTCACGATATCAAAAACGAAAGTTCTAGATTATATATCTGGCCTTTGTTTCATATAATTATTTAATGTCAGAACTTATAAATTATTATTTATTTATTTATGTATATACTCTTTACAGAGTGCATCTCAAAAAAGGAAAACGCTTTTTTAATCCCTTAGGGTAGCATAATGTAGTTACTACCATTTCAAGAGATAAAAAATAAACTTTCAGATAATTTTCAGAGCATAAATTTATTTTCCTATGTTGATCCCAAGTAACTCCATAATATATTGCTTTAAAAGACGAAAGCTTTATATACCTTGTGAAAAGATAGGTCTTCCCCTCGAAAGAGCTGATTTTATACACTCATAGTAAAGAAGTCTTCAGGAAGTTTTAAGCTTGAAATTGATCAGGAAAATTTCGGTGGAACGACTGGTTTCCATGAATTAAAATATGGCATGAGGATAAAAATCCACACGTTTTAATAAATCATTACTTTACTATCTTATAGGCCTATCTCCGCTTTCACTCAATGTTATAATTAGCGACGCATTTATACGTTAGTAGCAGAGAATAGATTAAAGAATATTGTGTGGAGCCTGAATTATTTTATTATATTATTTTTATTATTATTATTATTATTATTATTATTATTATTATTATTATATCACATGACTCTAAAAGCAACCTGTAAATCGATATACAACAATAGAAATCTCCTAACACTATGAATGAATTTCAATACCATTGAGCTTTACCAGAAAGTTTATTTGTAATAATTTTCTTATTTTGTAATAATTTAGGAAGCAGCATCAATAAATCAATTACTAATATTAGCTAATGTTTTTGGAAAGAGAAGACTAATGGCAGGCGTATTGGTTATTATTATGTCTTTTCTATTAATATTATTGTAGCCTTTCTATGAAACCGATATATGTTTCTTTTAAGTTGCTTACAGAATCTTTAAGCTGCTTTCCCGTAATCCGCGTCTTTATCTCATTCAGGTACACTTTTCTTTTTAGTTACGTGAGTGAAATTTTACTCGCAGTGTTTTTACTAAATACCTACTCCACTTAAAATTATTTCCAATTATTTCCCGTGCTAATAATGTACAAAGTGCGTGTGTGAGAGAGAGCGAGAGAGAGATTTTATTATTTTATGAATATTTTAGGTTGTCTATTTTTACTTGCCCTATATTGATTGGTTGTGTTTAGTTAATTTTATAATGGATGAAGTGAATACTTCTGAGTACGAACACGATTCTTTCTACGCAACAGGCCTTATGCAGGAACAAAAGTAGAAGAAATTGTACTAATAATGACTCCATATTCATTATTGTGGTGCTACAT
Source organism: Ectobius pallidus (assembly GCA_964059195.1). Taxonomy (NCBI): domain Eukaryota; kingdom Metazoa; phylum Arthropoda; class Insecta; order Blattodea; family Ectobiidae; genus Ectobius; species Ectobius pallidus. The sequence continues at coordinate 106,876,357 of CAXKWD010000007.1, read as the reverse complement.
GCTTATCAATTCCTTTTGGCACGTGTCTTATTCACACAAAGTAAAGAAATCAGCAGTTTGCATAGTACACTTAATACGGCCCACGATAAAGAAATAATTGTTTCAGTTTTTCCTTGAAAAAACGCATTAACATTCAGCACGCAACGCATATCTTAAAACCATATTAAATTAACCATAAATTACTTAGGCCTGGGTTTAGTGTTATTACAGGAGCATACATTAAAGAACCTACGGCGTGATAATTGATATATTACAATTTATCGATAGTTTCGCCATAAACCTCCTTGGTATAATTAAAAATATATTGTCTTAATATTCTATTTATTATTTACTAGCATAAAAGACCCGGCGTCGCCCGGGTTTTGTATTTTGTAATTGGAAATTAGCTTATGAAGGATTTTCAATTTTAAATTCTAGGTCCTTATATAGGCATTTATAATTTGAAATAGGAAGAACGACTTATTACACTCAAACTATTCCCTCAGAAAACGCTTGATATAGTTTTTTATGGCTCATAGAGGATCTAGAATTTTGCATCCCATCGCTTGTACAGTGCACAGCAAGCCTGGTAGAGGTTTAAATAAGAAGAAACAGAAATTCCTGTAACATAAAATTGTAATATCGAGGCGGGAAATTTCCCACTCTTATGTTACCATAAAGCATTCATACTTTTCTCTCCAAAAACCTGCGATATAATATAATAATATACACATTACCATACCTCGTTTTGTTTTCTCTATGTCCAGGGTAGAGAAAGTTATGTGATTCCATTATTTTAGTAGATTTCATTCTGTAATATTTATTTATAACATGAATTATTTTGATAACTTCTCTTATTTGTCAAAAGTGCATTTCATTTGTTTTTTCCAAGCCCACCTGATACCATTTGGCAACAATATATTCTGTGATTTGGAATTGATAATTCTATGTAAAAAGGGATTAAGTATTTTCAAAAACATTTAATTTTTGGCATTTAGAATCAGAATTTTTCAAAATCCTTTCTTAGTGAGCACCTACATTATAAAACGAAGGTACTGTCAAAATTCCAAGTCTCTACCTGTACGTTGATTCCTGTCATTCAGTCAATCAGTCAGTCAGTCATTCATTCAGTCAGTCAGGACAAAGCCTTTTATATATATAGAGATTATAATGCTTCTTCACCATATATAGGCCTAATAGTACAGTATTTTAATATCTTCTATTGCTCGTATGCATCTCTCTCTCTCTCTCTCTCTCTCTCTCTCTCTATATATATATATATATATATATATATATATATATATATATATATGTGCATACACACAATCATTGTGTTCAATCATTAATTTTATTATCAAAGAAGCTACAGGTATGAAGATGTTTCAATATTCAGTCTTAGTGAATCTACATAAAACAATGCACATGGAAGCGATAAAATGAAAGTGGTAAATATAAAACGATAAAATTACAGTAAAACCCCAATTATCCGAACCCCAACTATCCGGATCACCTATTATCCGGATCGCTTTGAGGCCGTGTTCAAGTGGATTTTGCATAAGCGAGCATTGGGAAACCCAATTTCAGGTCCGATTATGATATGAGAAAAAGCAACAATTTTAGCCAACAAAATCGGCAATTCGTCAGTAAAACAACTGACTCTGACCGATATGTTCAAGATGTGACACTTGATGTAAGTACCAGTGCTGTACAATTTACTTACTTACTTACTTACTCAATGGCAATAGCTATCTTAAAGGAATATTATCTATTTTATGGAACTCGAAGGTTCATTGCCGCGCTTACCTGAGTCCGCCATTCAACCCTATTATGTGCTAACTCCATCCAATCATCCCCCACAAATCCTACTTCCCATAAATCCGTTCTATGATTGTCCTCCCACCTACGTCTAGGTCTTCCACGTGGTCTTTTCCCTTCGGGTCTCCCAGTCAATAATTTTGAGATATGTCTTTCCTCTCCCATGCGTGCAGCATGTCCAGCCCATTTCATCCTTCGCGATTTAATTACCCTTACTATATCTGGTGAAGCGTACAGATCCTGAAGCTCATCGTTATGCAATTTTCTCCAGTCCCCATTGTCATCCCTCTTGGGCCCAAATATTTTTCGAAGCACCCTATTTTCAAACACACTCAGACTACGTTCTTCCTGATCAGTTAGCGGCCATGTCTCACATCCATATAATACAACAGAGAGGATAATAGTTTTATAAATCTTAATTTTTATATTTCTGGACAGAATTTTTTGTTTTAATAAATTGCATTTTTCATTATTTATCCAAATATTCGGATATTTGATTATTCGTATTAGGTCCGGTCGCAATTAATCCGGATAGTTGAATTTCTACCGTATTATGTTAGACACTTGCGACTGTTATAAATTCCACATATTCTTATGCTGGATTCTTCACTGGTTCATAAGCCAAATAGTCAATAACAGTCAATTATCGATTAATATCAAAGAAAAGAGCCAGTATTAAAATATTAAATCAGGAATTAAATAAAATGTACTGCTATTTGAAATCAAATAATTAAGAAACAGAGATTAGTCACAATAAACCTGCCTATCACCGGATCTTAATACTTAGTACGTGCAGACTACGTTGAGAAACCCTTTGGCTCGACACTTCAGAGTTTAATGAGTTTTATAAGTCCATATCAGTCGATCGCTATTCTTACCTGGAGGCGCGGATATCCGGGGTGAAGTGCACTACAGCTCAGAATCCAGATACAGTTATTAAAGGCATTTCTTGAGAGACATGTGAAGCGTAATTCTATCCATTCAGAGTTAATATGTCTTTTTATTAATATGTGGGATAAATTAAAGGCGAATATGAACCAAAACAAAGCAATTACTTCGGATTAATTTTGAAATAAAATTATACGTTCCCATATATTAAATTTACCTTATTTTAAAGGCGTACTAATTAATTACTGGGGTACGCCATAGCGTAGTGGTTGAGGCGCTGCGGGTTCGATCCCGATGAGGTCGTTGAGATTTTTCAATTGCCCTAATCCTTCTGGTGGCACTATGGCCCTGGGGTCGACTCAGTCTCTAACAGAAATGAGTACCAGGAGCAATCTTTGGGGTAAAGGCGGCCGGTGCGGAAGGCTCACAACCTTACCTCCTTCATGTGCCGAATGTCCAAAATCTAGGAGCCTCAACCTCCTGGAACCCTCTGGGCCTGAGAGGCCTGTAAAGGGATCTTTACCTTTACCTTTACTCATTAATTACTACAGCAGTCCTGACTCGATGCATTATACGGTATGTGTACGAGTACAGTATGTTCTTTGACAATGCATATGTAATTATTTCTACTTACGTTAGGCCTATATTACGAGGATAATTGAAAAAGTAACAGCAAACTAATTTTTGCGAAGTATTACATCAATTACAGAAACAAGATATAATTTTTCAACATAATCACCCCGATTTTCGAAACATGCCTCAATTCGTTGCACTAACCTTTTATTCCATCAGAGAAAATGTGTTTTGTGTTTGCAACCAAGAATACACCGCTTCTTTAACCCCATCATCACTTCCAAATCGTTCTTCGGGAATCCAGACACATGGTAATCTGAAAGAGCGAGGTCAGGGCTGTATAGAGAATGTTATAAGACCTGAATCTCAATCTCCGAATGACTTCAAAAGTTGCATCGGCGATATGGGTGCACGCATTGTTGTAAAGGATAAGAACGGCTTTAGACAAAAATCATCTGCGACGGCTCCGTATTTTCTGGCTTTAGATCATTCTTCAAGATGGCGCTGTACCGACCACTATTCACTGTTTCACCCGTTAGCTGATAGAACAAATGCAAAATCGGTTCTTCGACCGGAGATATAACCTATGGCTCAGCTAATCTGGGGGTGGAAGCCGGGGCCAAAAAAAAAGTGCTCCAAAAGCGGCCCATCCGTATCCTAGAGGAGGGTATTACTTTGCTGTTACTTTTTGAATCACCCTCATATTATATGAGAAAAATTCTAAAATAGAAGAGAGAAAGAAATAAATAAAGAGGGTTGGGATTAGAAAGAAAGAAAGAAAGAGAGAAATAAAGAGAGAGAAAGAGAATATTTTATGTATGTATGTGTTTGTGTCTATTATACACCCATGTGAATGCATAACTATATATAATTATGAACATCCATGAACATCCAAAACATGAAAAATTCAGGTTCATATTTTATTATGTCGGAAAACATAGATTTCAATTTGGATTTAAAAATCAATTTAATTAATTAATATCTGAAAAACAAATTGAGATATTAAAATTACATTTTAATTTATGTTTACATTTCAACCAAATGTGTAAAATTTCAGGTTTCTAAGGCAAGTAGCTTAGAAAATCATTTTCAACACTTAGGTCATCCATTAATTAGCTTTTTCAATTTCAATATATGTTCATGCGGAAAAATGACATCTAGTACATATACTAATTAAGACATATCTGTTAGTTCCCATTCTCTCTTAAACACAATCATGAATATGATATCCATGCATCTGCTTATGCTTGAAGTGTTCACAACATCCTGAACTGCCTATACAATTCCGTTACCATAGAAACACCTGGCATAACGCTATTATTATGTCAGTGTCAGATAAATTCGACTGAAACAACATGTGTCTCAGCTAAACATTTTGTGGGATGAAAAATTGATGTGTAAGAAGACAGAGAACGCCTAGAAGTTACAGAGTGACACTTGCCAAGCCCACAGTAATTTCATCGCGCGCCACAAATGCATGCCACATAATACAGTTAGTGTTTTTAATATTGTTATGCGCACGTCAAAACCTTTTTCGCTTCTAACAACTCACTCAATTTGCCTGGGAATGTACAGAAATAGAGTCCAGCTTTCTCGATCAAATGCTCTCGCTAATGTACAGGTAGGCAGTACTAAATTGCCATGGCAGTGGTTATTTTGCATACCTTTCTGTGTGGGCGTATACACGTCAGAACTTTTCAACTTCAAACGAGTCATTGGTTTTGAGGGAGAAGGGGATACTCTGAAATGGCACCCAACTAACACGATCTAATTTTGTTGCTTTGTACGTATAATGTTATTCTTCTCTGCGTCCTTTCTTCTTAAACTCAAAGGTGGAAATAATTTAGAAAGGAAAGAAAAAAGCTCCTAGATTGACAACTTAATCATTTAAAAGTTTATCCTTTTTTTCGTCTTTGTAATTGAGTGGGTCAGCGCAACAGCGGTCTATGCCATCCTTTTAAAGTTTAGAGTAAAAGTAAGTTAAAGTTCTAGACTTTTAGTTTCTCGTACGATTTGAAAAATACAGTTTTCGTCGAAAGCAGGGTGTTTTATTGTGCTTGGTCAATTTAACTACAATGTCGCTCAGTCTACGTTTAGATTTTTCAGAGATATTTTTATGAGACCCTGTAACACTGTTTTCTCTGTTACCACTGTTTCTATGAGATTTATTTTTACTTGACAGAGGAGAACAAAATATTCCAATAACTGTTGGGTTTTTACATGTGATAAAACATTATTTTAAGCGGAAAGGACTCGTGTTAGTTTTATTTATAAAATGACTATTCAGGTCTACACTCAATGAAGTACTACTTGAAGAAGCTCACTGCCATTCTCCTCAGTTCCTTTATCACTTACCTCATTTGCAGAACTCAGATTACCATTAAATTAATGATAAATGAACTGTACATATTTAGTCTCTAGTTTCTTTTAATTTGTTTATCTTTGTTCCCAAAAATTGTGGTTGCCCTTATACAAGAGGAATTCTGTTTCATGTAACGGATAATCGACTTCAAAACTACCTACAGCAGACTTAATGTTTTCATCCTCTATTTAAGAATAAAGTTTACCCCCAAGTAATGTAGGCTAAATAGCATTACTATTATTTTTCCATGTCGGAAGGGTTAGACCACTGTTGCGGTGGTTCCATCAATTGATTATTAATCTTCTATAACCTACCTTATTATTATAAATACAATCCTATAGTGTGTTTAAAGGGGACATTGTGTGCAATTGCAAGCCGTCCATATCGCACGATCAAATTTGGTGGACATTTTTGCTAAAAATTGGATCGTGATACATCGGCTTAGTGCTTATATATATATATTTGTACATATATTCATATGCTGAAACGTTTTTATACCGTATCAGTCAATGATAGCTAGGTTTATTGCTACTTTTTGGATTTTACGCCATTACTTTCCCTTCCGAAAGGCTTACATGCCAATAGCTGACTGGGCGGAACTAATCTTTGGCTAAAGAAATTCATAAATTCCCTGTGAGGGACCAGTTCAAAGATGAACCTTCTCCTGGTACAACCGGCAGGAATATTCGGATTAGATGAACAGTAAATTCCTACCACGCATTCATCTTTTGAAATGGCGGAAATTCACTCAGATTGACCGGGGACGGGATTTGAATCCGCGACTTCTCGAATGTTATTCATCAACGTTCCCACCTGATCTAACTTATTCGGGATGTCTGTGATTAATAAAGCATATTTGAATCAATTTTTCGAATTATTGTACTGTTCTTAAACTGCTAATAACTTCAAAATTGTTTTCTTCTATATTCGCATATTTTTAAAAGCTTTAACAATATTCCTTTGGCATAGAGGAAATATTTCTAAGTTGTTACCACGCAAAATGATGTAGAGCGTGAAACAGTGCAGGTTAAACAATAATGCCGGTTGTCGACCAAGAGCTAAGCTAACTTAGTTTAGCTTAGTTTAGCTTAGCTCACATGCAGTGCGGGATTTCATACGTAGTTGTGCCGACAAAACTAAATATGAAATCAGGCACAACTATTTATGAAATCCCTCACTGTATGTGAGCTAAGCTAAGCTAAGCTAAGTTAGCTTAGCTCTTGATCGACAACCGGCATTACAGTATCAATATCAGTAGCAGTTTCCAGTTGAAATAACTTATTTCATTATCTTAACCGGAAACTAATTCCTCTTTCTGCCATTTTACTTCTAACTGTAAGTTTGTGAGCAAAAATTTCTTATTTTAAAATTGTATTATTATTATTATTATTATTATTATTATTCTTTAATGGAGATAACTAATTCCGAGGTCCATTGATTAGATTCCCGGATTTACCTAGGTCGATTTTTCCCGAACGAAGCTAATTGGTGGGCTTTTGAGAATAAAGAAGCGATACTTCGGCCCAAACGGACCACAAAAGCGATGGGTAAGTGTTGGATAACATGCCATTCAAAAATTCTGACTCCTACCCAAGAAGTAAGTGACACAAGTTGGTCACATTGTTAGCTTCTCTCGGACCTCATGTATGGCGTTATCGTTTATATTTAACGTAGATAGTGTGATATTCACTTTGTACTGATTGACTAATAAAGATAGGGAACTATGCGGAAGCTTTGAAAACGTGTCACGGTGGATTAGCAGGTCTCGAACCCGGAGCGGCTCTCAGTTCAAAGCATTTTCCCTCCTCTCTCCCGCTCTAGTCATACCGGAAAAAAGTGAAGATCGATAAACCATTCAACCCTTTGAGGATCACAAGTACCAGAGCACCGGCTTATAGGGTGACACGCAACTTGACAACACAAACAAGCAGATACTCTGCTGTAAGTCTGCAAAAACACGCTCCTCCAACGAATCTCATGGCCTGTACTGTGATTGAAAAGCAAGCATGCTTTCCTCTCGTTATCCTATCTGTTTTGTTCTTTTCTAGGCTTCTTTTTCATAGGATCGTTCCCTCCTTGGGCTAAGGCATCACGGAGTACGTATTTGATAAAGAGAAAAGGGGAAAAATAGAGTTTTGTGAACCATCAGCAGTAAAGTTGATGTAGAACGAAAAATCAAAGAGTGGAAGCGTTGAGAGTTAGGGCAGTACTAGTTACCGAAGTCGAGGAAGAAAGAGAAGAGAATGCCATCGGATTGTCGAGAATGCTTTTACTTCAAGGACTTAATTTTAGTTTGTGAAACCAGAAGAACTTTTAACTCGGAAAGTCACCACATCTTTTGCAAATACAGATATTTCAAATTTTCTATTTACACGCATAAATATGAATTGTTTACATAAAAGAGACATAAGACAACTGAAATTTACAAACTGTCATTATACTTCGCTTCTTACAGCCTTTAGAAAACATCTGTTCTAGGCGTAAAATGAATCCAGGTTTTCTACTTAGTACTCTAACACCGAGACCGATCAGCTGTCCCAGATCCAATTCCAAAATGTCAGAAGGAACCTATGGAGGAACCTTGCGGAATATTTTTCTCGCGTTTCTGTTACCAAAAACAAATGTCACCCTCTGATTCATTTGCAAAGAGGAACCTTTAGTTACATGACGGAACTCATCCAACCGGACAATGAAGTGCGCATCTTCCCAGATTAACGTAGACAAAACGAAAATGTGCTTATGAAAGAGGACTAGAAAGATAGATGCTTAAAATCGGGGTAATTCACTGTGGACACCAGATTTTAAAGAATCTCAAATAACATAAGGCCTTTTATTAGTATTTTCAGCACACTAATAGCAATTAGCGAGATTTGAATATTGGATTTCAATGCCTAACATTTTATAGTAGGCAGAGAATGTAAAAGTTTTTCTTAATCTTTCTTTGGTAGTACTCCAAGCTTTATACGCCTTAAACGTCATCATGACTTCAAGTTTGTTTTCACGATGATGTATCACTTCTTGACCTCAAAGTGGTAACTTTCAGATAGCTTACAGTGAATATACTAATATTCACTGAAAAGTGGATCCTAACACTGAAGAGAAACATATCAGTCGTTCACTCATCCATAAGTACAACGATGATATCCTATAGTCTGTCTGTCTCTCCACCTATCTTTTTACTCATCTACCAATCTTCTGTATCCTATTTAATTAACTGCCTCCCGACCTGAGCAAATGTCCGCTAAGCCACTCCTCTATCATCTTCTAAATCTCTCTGTACGTTGTGCCCATATCTGTTTGTACGTATATGTGAATGTCAATCGGCCTGCCATCCAACAGTCCTCCATTTTTTCATTCGGATTTCCATTCGCCTTTCCATCCGTTCATCCGCCCGTCTATCCGTGCATCTGTCCTTCTATCCGCCCGTCATACTTCAATCGTTGTCTGTATCTGGTATCCTATATCCCCTATGTTGGAACGAAAGGCCTCCAAGTGGAGGTTTCTGTTACCTATGTGGATTTTTCGGTATACTTATTTTCCGAGAGAGGGCACAGGGACAGATTGTAAGCCCATCGCCTCTCTACCCCTCTCCGGAAACTAAGGTATTACTTGGACATGAAATGGCCGAGAAATTTTGTCCAGAGGCTCTAATTTAGGCTTGGAGTTCTTTTACGTGCCGTAAATCTACGACACGGCCCCCCCAGCTTAAAGTCCCTCCCGGAGGACTCCGTGCCCAGGATTTTTACGTCCTGAAAAATCCATCGACCGCGGCCAGGTTTTATCCCGCGATCTTCGGATCTAGAGGCGGGCACGCTACCTCTAGACCACCGTGGTCGACCATACTTCAATCCGCCCGTCTATTTGTTCAATTGTCCATCCGTCATCCATCATCCGTACATTTTTCCATCCTCCATTTTTCTATCCGCCCATAGGTTCATCCTTCTGTCCCTCCATGCAGCTGTCCTTCCGTCCGTTCTTCACCTATCCGTCCATCCGACTGCTCACCCATCTATGCATTTACTTATCTATCTACTATCTACAAGAAATTATTTAATCGTACATCCAAATATCTGTCTACACATTTTCGTCTGCAGGATAAATACATTAGTTCCTATCTATAGGGCTGACTTTTCAATTTCATGGTCTTTTAACCTACTTGTTAATTCTCAAAAGGATGCATCTATCTACTTTTCAGACGATTAGTTTATCTATCTGCCTTCCTATCATGTTAAAATTGAATAATATCTTCTCTTCATTTTACATAATTCCCATTGAAATTCTTGATACAATACCTGTGGTTTCCACACAGTAATCTAAATCGTATAAGTAACAAATTGAATATAAAAGATGTTAGATTTAATATATTGTCAGCGATATTTTATTGCAATGTTACCGATATGTAGCCTATATCAACCTAACTTTAGCGAAATTTTTAAACATTTGAGAAACATTCAGGATTTTATTGTGTGTTTGGCGAATGAGGCGTTACACCTTTCCTACCTCTATATTATTCCTTATACTGTACTGTGTTTCCTCAATACCTGTACAAAATATATATTGAGAATATTATAGGAGAAAAATTCCTCTGACGCTGGGATATGGCATATGACATAACTTGTCTGTCAATGAGGTAGACCATTAGGGGCAATCAGCCATAGGAGAGATGTTCCATCTGGCGCTGTGAAGTGAACTCTGGCTTAGCTCATTTGGTAGAGCAGTGGCACTGATATCCAAAGGTCCTGGGTTCAAATCCCAATGTCAGAGGAATTTTTCTCCTATAATATGCTCAAGTAATGTCCAACAGATACATAATATGTTGTTAATGAATGCATATACAGGGTGTTAATGAATAACACCGAAATATTTTACCTGTGTATAGAGGAGACATAGATAAGCAACTTTTATTAGAAGGTTTTTGCCCTATGGATTCTATTTTTCCTGTTACAGCATAAAATCTCCCAGGGCATGGCCGCCACTGACTTCTAGCATTAGAAAAAAATGCAAAACAAAGGAACTTCGTTGTTAACACTGTAGTCAGTAGTTATGAATAAAAGAAGAATAATGCAGTGACGGCCAGTCATGTGATTAGTCTGTAAATTTTGCAGATTATGATAACTCTAAATTATGTAATAGCTATGGATGAATGATTAAGAATCAGGTTTTTATGGATCATTAGGAAGGCATGAAGTTAATGTAATGAAAAGTTTAATCCTATTTCTCATAATTATTGACTTATGAGCTCCAAATTATAATGACTTCAATGCCCTGTAGCACACACATTTTACGTCATAGAGCAAAACTCTCCCAATAAAAGTTGCTTGTCTATACCCCGTCTATATACAGGTAAAATATTTCGGTGTTATTCATTAACACCCTGTATACCCAAAACATATATTACATTCTGATGCCAAACCGTAAAGGATATGATGGTGCTTTTCATTCAATTAGGTATATGGGGATCTTGTTAGTTCAATAGATGGGGAACTTATTAATTCAATAGTGTGATGAAGACGTCCGTCATCACAGTGCTCGGAGCGTTCATGAATGTCGTGAGGTGTGATTAAGTTGTCTGATTGAGTTTCCCGCCCCTAATTACTCACTAATATCACCGATTGACCACAATTGAAGATCTCGCTTCCAAACTCCACCAAGCCATTAATCGTAATTTCACAGGAGAAACAAAAAGTATACTTTTTATTAGGGCTGTACCGATTAATCGATCAATCGGCTCGATTAATCGATTAAACATTTAATCGTCGATCAAATACATTTTCCGATTAATCTGTTTAGTCGAATTCTGAAAAACGTTTTCGAGAAATGGGTCAAATGACCAAACTCCTTTCTCTCGCTTCTTGGCACATCATGTGTCATTAAGCCTATTGTGCCTAAACAATTCCCGTTATTCAGATACCTAAAGGGTAGTTTCACTAGTTTTCACTAGTTAACTAATAATGGTATTAATTAATTCAGGATTTCTTCTGATTATCTGTATTGTAGTAGTTATTAAACGTGTAAAACAATATTAAATGTACACTTTGGTTTCGTTTAAAATAACAACCTGTTTTTCGATTAATCAGTCGACTAATCGATTAAAGTCAAGCGTTTACTCGAATAGAAATTTTAATCGATTTTCAGCCCTACTTTTTATGTAGTATTTTAAATGTCATTTATTTTCACTCCATCCATTAGATAGCGATACATATGACTGTATATTAATGTTAAAAAAATATTTGCACTAGGATTACCCAAAGGACAGCACAAAAATGCATTTATTTCCAAATCAATTTTAACCTGTTATATCCCAGCGTCCTATTTTGAAGACACCTTATTAGTTTTATTTCTACGAAAAAAGTTATTAGTTCAAACGAAGGTTAGTGTTTGGTATAATGTAATATTAGGTTTGCTGTTACTTATGATACTCTTATAAATTTTAAATATCTTAAAATTTTTACAAATTTTAATTTTCTTTCAACTTAGCAATGATTAAATTTGCAACAGTTTCTTTGAATTACATCTTGCAATAGCGTAAGTATTGTTATTTTATATTTTTAGTCTATAATGATGTCTCTATTGTTTAAACCGTATCAGCTCTACTGGCGCTTAAACTTGCTACCCTCAAAATAGGACGCTGGGATTTCGGCATATAAGTTAAATTATAATGATCAGGGCCTGGATTTTGATGGCATGTTATCATTCTTCTAACTGGAATATCATGGCCGTTGTCCACTAGCGCATATATTCTGACCATGACTCCTAGATTATAAAAATGGTAATTTTTAGGATTATTTTTTGGTCATGTTTCCCCATTTTTTTTATTTTCAGGTCATTTTTAGAATTTAATGTCATTGTTTGGACATTTTACGGTCTTTTTTGCACATTTCATATTTTTAGGTGATTTTTAAAATATAAAGTCATTATTTTCTTATTTTGTGTTTTATTCTCGCATTATGTAAACTTTTTGTGCATTTATTTACATTGAATATTATCGGAACTCAAGCATAACTAAACAAATCTTGTTGTAATTATAATTTGGATACAGAAAGACTGCGGTTGCTGTTTGCATTTAACTGTGTGTAATTAGTAACTAGCATGTGCCCGCGGCTTCGCCCGCGATAATTATTTCAAAAATTAAAAATTAAGAGCATAATAGTTAAATCATTATATTTATTAACACCTAAATCACGTGGACTACATACCACGATTAGATAGCGTCGCCTGGTAAAAGCGACCTCAGATTCGAGTTCCTTGGCCCAGAAAACCCCTGTACAGTGAGTTTCGTCCAAATCGAACAATGTTTGACCATATTTAGGCCTATATTGATTATCCCTCTTCCGTGTAGGTTGAAAATTTCATATGTCTTCGGGCCTTGATATTCTAAACAAATGAATCGTCCAGGATGGACTTACAAAATCAAGCGATCGCCCGCGATAATTATTTCAAGAATTAAAAATTAAGAGCATAATAGTTAAATCATTATTTTATTAACACCTAAATCACGTGAATTACATACCACGATTAGATATCGTTGCCTGGTAAAAGCTATCTCAGATTCGAGTTCCTTGGCCCAGAAAATCCCTGTATAGTGAGTTTCGTCCAAATCGAACGATGTTTAACCATATTTAGGTCTATGTTGATTATCCCTCTTCCGTGTAGGTTGAAAATTTCATATGTCTACGGGCCTTGACATTCTAAACAAATGAATCGACCAGCGTGGGCTTACAACATTCAAGCGATCGCGATGCTTTTATTTCCACGGTATGACAAAAATAGCCAAAGCCAACTGCAATTGATTTGACATTGAAATGTATTACTGAAATCTGATGCTTCGACAGCGCTAAAATCACGTTTTCTGCCAGTTTTTTACTCATAACTCGCGAACGAAAGCTAAAATTAAAAATTCGGCTTCGAGGTGCATTCGCCCACCTTTCAGTCCATCTATCTTTAAATTTTCAGATCTTTGCGTTCAGTAGATTTCGATGGGCATCGTGGACAGACAGACAAACAGCATGTGCCCGCATGTGCCCGCGGCTTCCCCAGCGATAATTATTTCAAATTATAATTATTAACACCTAAATCACGTGGAGTGCATTCCACGATTAGGTAGCGTCCCCTGGTAAAAGCGACCTCAGATTCGAGTTCCTTGGCCCAGAAAACCCCTGTATAGTGAGTTTCGTTCAAATCGAACAATGTTTGACCATATTTAGGGTTGATTATCCTTCTTCCGTGTAGGTTGAAAATGTCATATGTCTGTGGGCCTTGACACTCTAAACAAATGAATCGTCTAGGATGGACTTACAAAATCAAGCGATCGCGTTGCTTTTATTTTCAAGGTAGGCTATGAGGTATGTTGACAAAAATAGCCAAAGCCATCTGTAAGTTATTTGATATTGAAATCTATATTAATAAAAGGAAGTGTCTGTCCTCCGTCTGTCTGTCTGTCTGTCCTCCGTCTGTCCTTCTGTCTGTCCGCGATGCCCAGCGAAATCTACTCAACGCAGAGATCTCAAATTTTATACATGGGCGGACTAAAGGGTCGGAATGTGCACCTCGAAGCCGGAATTTTAATTTTCGCCTCCGTTCGTGAGTTATGAGTGAAAAACTGGCAGAAAACGTGCATTTTTTTGCGTTTTAGAAGCATCAGTTTCAGTAATAAATTTCAATATCAAATAACTTACAGATGGCTTTGGCTATTTTTGTCAACATACCTCATAGCCTACCTTGAAAATAAAAGCAACGCGATCGCTTGATTTTGTAAGTCCATCCTAGACGATTCATTTGTTTAGAGTGTCAAGGCCCACAGACATATGACATTTTCAACCTACACGGAAGAAGGATAATCAACCCTAAATATGGTCAAACATTGTTCGATTTGAACGAAACTCACTATACAGGGGTTTTCTGGGCCAAGGAACTCGAATCTGAGGTCGCTTTTACCAGGGAACGCTACCTAATCGTGGAATGCACTCCACGTGATTTAGGTGTTAATAATTATAATTTGAAATAATTATCGCGGGGGAAGCCGCGGGCACATGCGGGCACATGCTGTTTGTCTGTCTGTCCACGATGCCCATCGAAATCTACTGAACGCAAAGATCTGAAAATTTAAAGATAGATGGACTGAAAGGTGGGCGAATGCACCTCGAAGCCGAATTTTTAATTTTAACTTTCGTTCGCGAGTTATGAGTAAAAAAACTGGCAGAAAACGTGATTTTAGCGCTGTCGAAGCATCAGATTTCAGTAATACATTTCAATGTCAAATCAATTGCAGTTGGCTTTGGCTATTTTTGTCATACCGTGGAAATAAAAGCATCGCGATCGCTTGAATGTTGTAAGCCCACGCTGGTCGATTCATTTGTTTAGAATGTCAAGGCCCGTAGACATATGAAATTTTCAACCTACACGGAAGAGGGATAATCAACATAGACCTAAATATGGTTAAACATCGTTCGATTTGGACGAAACTCACTATACAGGGATTTTCTGGGCCAAGGAACTCGAATCTGAGATAGCTTTTACCAGGCAACGATATCTAATCGTGGTATGTAATTCACGTGATTTAGGTGTTAATAAAATAATGATTTAACTATTATGCTCTTAATTTTTAATTCTTGAAATAATTATCGCGGGCGATCGCTTGATTTTGTAAGTCCATCCTGGACGATTCATTTGTTTAGAATATCAAGGCCCGAAGACATATGAAATTTTCAACCTACACGGAAGAGGGATAATCAATATAGGCCTAAATATGGTCAAACATTGTTCGATTTGGACGAAACTCACTGTACAGGGGTTTTCTGGGCCAAGGAACTCGAATCTGAGGTCGCTTTTACCAGGCGACGCTATATAATCGTGGTATGTAGTCCACGTGATTTAGGTGTTAATAAATATAATGATTTAACTATTATGCTCTTAATTTTTAATTTTTGAAATAATTATCGCGGGCGAAGCCGCGGGCACATGCTAGTTTATTACTGAAACTGATGCTTCTAAAACGCAAAAAAATGCACGTTTTCTGCCAGTTTTTCACTCATAACTCACGAACGGAGGCGAAAATTAAAATTCCGGCTTCGAGGTGCACATTCCGACCCTTTAGTCCGCCTACTTATAAAATTTCAGATCTCTGCGTTGAGTAGATTTCGCTGGGCATCGCGGACAGACAGAAGGACAGACGGAGGACAGACAGACAGACAGACGGAGGACAGACACTTCCTTTTATTAATATAGATTACAAGGCTATAATTGGGTCAACAGCATAAATGTAGAATAGACATTCTGATGAATAAACTAGCATTTTCATACAAATTTTTTTAGTAGTTTTTTTTAGTTTTGGGGTCGCTTTTTGTATTTTTGCCGTCACTTCATACCTCATTTTCAAACTATTTTTAGGCCATCAAAATCCGTGCCCTGAAATGATGAAAACAAAAGCCGTTATTGTTGCGAAATCATGCCTCTAATACAAATGTTAAATACAATACTTATTCGAATAAATTAGTTATTTTTGAGGAGCTTTAGCCTACATATGAGATACTAGCATGTGCCCGCGGCTTCGCCCGCGATAATTACTTCAAAAATTAAAAACTAAGAGCATAATAGTTAAATCATTATAATTATTAACACCTAAATCACGTGGACTACATACCACGATTAGATAGCGTCGCCTGGTAAAAGCTATCTCAGATTCGAGTTCCTTGGCCCAGAAAATCCCTGTATAGTGCGTTCCGTCCAAATCGAACGATCTTTAACCATATTTAGGTCTATGTTGATTACCCCTCTTCCGTGTTGGTTGAAAATTTAATATGTCTACGGGCCTTAACATTCTAAACAAATGAATCGACCAGCGTGGGCTTACAACATTCAAGCGATCGCGATGCTTTTATTTCCACGGTATGACAAAAATAGCCAAAGACAACTGCAATTGATTTGACATTAAAATGTATTACTGAAATCTGATGCTTTGACAGCGCGAATCACGTTTTCTGCCAGTTTTTCACTCATAACTCGCGAACGAAAGCTAAAATTAAAAATTCGGCTTCGAGGTGCATTCGCCCACCTTTCAGTCCATCTATCTTTAAAATTTCAGATCTCTGCGTTCAGTAGATTTCGATGGGCATCGTGGACAGACAGACAAACAGCATGTGCCCGCGGCTTCCCCCGCGATAATTATTTCAAAAATTAAGAGCATAGTTAAATCATTATAATTATTAACACCTAAATCACGTGGAGTGCATTCCTCGATTAGGTAGCGTCCCCTGGTAAAAGCGACCTCAGATTCGCGTTCCTTGGCCCAGAATACCCCTGTACAGTCAGTTTCGTCCAAATCGAACAATGTTTGACCATATTTAGGCCTATATTGATTATCCCTCTTCAGTGTAGGTTGAAAATTTCATGTCTTCGGGCCTTGATATTCTAAATAAATGAATCGTCCAGGATGGACTTACAAAATCAAGCGATCGCCCGCGATAATTATTTCAAGAATTAAAAATTAAGAGCATAATAGTTAAATCATTATATTTATTAACACCTAAATCACGTAAACTACATGTCACGATTAGATAGCGTCGCCTGGTAAAAACGATCTCAGATTCGAGTTCCTTGACCCAGAAAATCCCTGTAAGTTATAGTGAGTTTCGTCCAAATCGAACGATGTTTAACCATATTTAGGTCTATGTTGATTACCCCTCTTCCGTGTAGGTTGAAAATTTAATATGTCTACGGGCCTTGACATTTTAAACAAATGAATCGACCAGCGTGGGCTTACAACATTCTAGCGATCGCGATGCTTTTATTACCACGGTATGACAAAAATAGCCAAAGCAAACTGCAATTGATTTGACATTGAAATGTATTACTGAAATCTGATGCTTCGACAGCGCTAAAATCACGTTTTCTGCCAGTTTTTCACTCACAACTCGCGAACGAAAGCTAAAATTAAAAATACGGCTTCGATGCGCATTCGCCCACCTTTCAGCCCATCTATGTTTAAAATTTCAGATCTCTGCGTTCAGTAGATTTCGCTGGGCATCGTGGACAGACAGACAAACACGTCCTTTTATTATTTTAAGATAGCAGGTGCCCGCGGCTTCGGCCGCGATAATTATTTCAAAAATTAAAAATTAAGAGCATAATAGTTAAATCATTATATTAACACCTAAATCATGTGGACTACATATCACGATTAGATAGCGTCACGTGGTAAAAGCGACCTCAGATTCGAGTTCCTTGGCCCAGAAAACCCCTGTATAGTGAGTTTCGTCCAAATCGAACAACGTTTGACCATATTTAGGCTAATATTGATTATCCCTATAATAATAATAATAATAATAATAATAATAATAATAATAATAATAATAATAATAATAATAATAATAATAATAATAATCCTCTTCGATGTAGTTGAAAATTTCATATTATGTTTGCGTGCCTTGACATTAAAAACAAATGAATTGACCAGCGTGAGCTACAACATTCAAGAGATCGCGATGCTTTTATGTCGAAGGAATGACAAAAATAGCCAAAGCCTAGTGTAATTGATTTGTATTACTGAAAACTCATGCTTCGAAAACGGAATAAATACACGTTTTTTGCTCATTTTTCACTCATAACTCACGAACTAAAGCGAAAATTAAAATTCCGGCTTCGAGGTGCACATTCCGACCCTTTAGTCCGCCTATGTATAAAATTTCAGATCTCTGCGTTGAGTAGATTTCGCTGGGCATCGCGGACAGACAGACAGACGGAAGACAGACAGACGGAGGACAGACACTTCCTTTTATTAATATAGATTACGGTCCCAGGAACTTAAAATAGTTCATATGCATAAAACCTATATCTTCTGGATAAAAATTGTAAAGACTCTTTCAGCCCTTTTGAGGCCTTTTGGATCAAAGATTATCCTAAACACGCTGTATGTTTTAAAGACCTTATAAGTCATTGTATATTTTTTGACATTTTTTGACAAACTATGAAATTTTATTACATTTACGGCAACTTTGTTATCGGACTTTTGGAAAAATTAGAGTATATCGAACTGGATACTACCCTCGACAGAACAACATATCCTTGGTGAAAAAAAATGATGAATTCTTCGGTTATTAATAATATTATAATCTCAAATAACCTCAATGGAGAAGTTCTCTTTGTTCGATGACATAATAACACATGTAAATCAGAAACAAAAAATATTTTGGGGTTTTTTGGATTTACTCATTACCAGGGGTAGGACTTATTTGTAAGTTACTATTTAGCGGAAAGAACATGATTTTGACAAGATTTAATAGTAATTAACACATCACTTTATTATTGCATTGTTATAGTTCCATTGTTATCATTCTGTCTGTAGACTTATTCAGAGTTTCAATCATCTGTGGATGACACCCTCATACACTTGAATCCGGAATATCTCTGCAGGAAATCTGCCCGAACTACGGTGCAGAATTAACTGTGTTATGAAAAGGATGGTCTTCATAACGATATTCTGAGCCCTTTTAAGCCATCAGTTAAATGTTCATATCAAGCATTCAATTATAACTGTAAAATTGTTCCGATATTACAGAGGTTAAAGCCATTTTGTGACAGACTCCTGATATATGTGGCTTTCTTGACATGCTTCAACAACCGTTTACTGTGAGCCCTTTTTTTATTACTATTTTTAACTAACACCTTAAACCGCGATATCGACGGGTAGTTTCTTTTTTCGTTTATTTTAAATTTGACTCTCTTCAGGAAACTGATGTCATTGAATATATTGTAATAATTTTATGCCAAGAAATCCTACATGAAAAAATTAGTAAATACGAAAGCATCTCTAAAGTATAGAATTTCAGGTAGCTATTATCTTCATACCCTACTAGCATTTTGATCATGTAAAAAGTAAGCCAACTAGCGAAATACTCAACTCTTCGAATTGTGCTGAAACTTAATTGCCACAAAGCATGCCTGTTTCTTTTGTTTTAACTGCCAAATCTACTCGCTTGGCAGCACCTTCATACCTGCCACCAGTCATGGAGTCACACTTTTTATCATCAAATATTGATTTTTGTTCATTTGCACAAAATTTGAATTTCAAATCACATTAATGGATTCGATAGACCGTGGGCATACATCTGAACAAGCAAAGGCGACAGCGCCCATTACCTTCGCTTTGCTTGATCGCTTCTTCGTGCCAGTCCTCAGCATGTCTCTCTCTCTCTCTATTACATATTTTACAAAGCAGCTGCCATTAAAACTAGCACCATAATGGACGACAGTTCGATACAGAATGAATACTAAAATTAAGAATTTGCTCTGTAGTAAATTAATGTTTTATATTTACTTTTTTATTATTAGAGTTCTCTATCCCTTTAATCTTAACACTTTACTCTTTTTCTCTCCACTGCGAGCAAGTTCCACAGATCAGGATTTGTAGTGATTATTATCATTTTGCTCCACCTTCGACATGAACACCGTCATTCTTTTTTTTTTCAACTTCTTACATCTTCTAGCTCCTCCTAACTTCGTGGCGCTAACATCCCTAGATGGACAAGGCCTACCACCAAACCGCTGCGTCATCTACCATAGGCAGACGGCAGGATTGGGGGCATGTGGTCAGCATGCCGATACCCACGGCCGTTAATGGTGGTTTTCATGACCGGAGCCGCTACTTCTCTAGCAAGTACGGTAACTCTTCAATTTGAATCACGAGGCTGAGTGCACCCCTACCAGACCTCCCTACCTCAGAAAAATCCGAGGAGGTACCGGGGACGCTAACCACAAGACCACACCGGCGGTCTCTTACATCTTCTACCATTACGTACTATCCTTTCTTCATTACTTCATTTTCTGTTCCTGTCTATTTTTCTTCAAATAAAAATTTAATGCAAATAAATCTATCATACCATTTTAATTCCCTAGCCAAGACAGTTATCCTCAATGACAAATATGATGATGATGTGTATTCTGCCGGGAGGCAGGTCCAGACCCGGGACGAAGGCATGGGGTGATGACCACGACTCGTCCGAAGTGATTCAGGCCAGGGTGATACCGCGGAGATTTGCCATTGCCTCTCGCGGGATGGGAATGAAAGGACACAACACCCAGGAATGAAATTTTCCACTGCTTAAAAATCCCCGACCCGTCCGGGAATCGAACCCGGACCGCTAAGGTGGAAGGTAGTCACGCTATCAACTCATCCACGGCGGCGGACCATAGACTAATATATAGCGTAGAAGTTCGATTTAAGAGTTACTTTGTTATGTTTATCTCTCCCTTACTTTCCCTTACTTGCCGAAAGACACATTCCATAGAAAATGAAACTCTTAGATGAATTCAGTTTTGTGAAGTGGTGTTTTACTCTAGCATCCTCTCCTTCATTCTGTTTAATTCATAGAATAAAATCACATGCGCAAAGTTTAGCTCAATAGCTTGACAAGTACGGGCGCTACAAAAGCCTAAGTTTGTAATGGAAGGACGTGTGGTACCTGTTAATGATTTCCGATGTTAAAGAGGAGTTTCATAACTCTGCTTCTAAATATCTCTGACTACGAGGGAGTACAAACCAGAAATAGATGTTCCATCCTTAGAGTAGACTATATCGTTTGTAATCTAAAAATCAAAATGTCGAGCTCTTCAACCTTCAACCTTTTCACTGCTTCTGATGTACAGGTAGGGGGAAAAAAAGCGGACCAACTCTTATACCTGATTTCAGAGCCTTTTGATACGTAAATAAATGTAAGAGACGGAAACGTTTGTTTTCACAAACATTATTTCTCAATTCAAGCAATTTATCGACACTAGAACAAATTTCAATACATTCCCTGCTATCCTGTGAATGCCGCTAAGCTTGCCGAGAAATGAGCATAATATTTAACGCTTTGTCTTAAAATATGAACATATTAATCCACATATTCTCATCCATGTAAACCAGCTTCTTACTTATATTAAAATTTTCCTAGTTGATTTCAAACTTACAAGCCACTAATGACTGTAAGGCAGTTCATGAATTGGTATAACCAAACATAAATTTAACCCTCAAAGGATTAATCACTTTTTTTAAATTTTGCATTCGGAGTAATGAATGAATTTCGTATATAAATACAGAACATCGTAATGAAGACATTTTATAACATTGCGTTTCCTACTTCGAAGGGATATACATATATAAATTACTTATTATTGCTTCTATAGGTATTATATGGAGTAATTTCATCTACATGAAGGAGTGTGACACTTGTTATAAGTTACAATTTATTTTATTTACAATGCTTTCTTGATTTGAATGCTGCCCAAGCGATAAGGCTTACCATTTAAAAAATCACAAATATACAACTCATAACGTGAAGACAAAAATATCTCCAAACCTGGAAATAACGAAATAACAAAATAATTAGCAGTAAACATTAACAAACATTTTTAAAGAACATATTTTCTCTCATCCTATGCCCCCATGTTGGGGCGAAGGGCCTCCAAGTGGAGGTTTCTATTTACCGATGTGAATTTTGTTACGCTTATTTTCCTAGTGAAGGCAGAGGGACAGGTGGTAAGCCCATCGCCCCTTAACCCTCTCCGGAAACTAAGGTATTACTTGGACGTGAAAGGACCGAGAAATTTTGTCCAGAGGCTCTAATTTAGGCTTGGAGTGAAGAACATGTAAGTTAAATGTAAAACGTTTCACCTGTTTCTGTGCATGATTTTGAAGGCACATTGCTTTCAGGATACCTTCTTTGAATTTTCGGAATACATATTTCATAGATTGTTTTTCAGAAGATAAGTTTCAACTATCGAACAGTTTTAAATAAGAAGAAATCTTGGCCTAAGAGACTTCTGACTCAAGAAAATCTTAACGATATTCATGCGAGAACTGAATTAAGCCATACAAAGTTCAGTCCGCCGTAAGGGGAAAATTTTAAGGCCCCGTCCACATCTAATTTGTACATAGTTGCCAAATACATGTAGATCAGAGGGGTCAGCATTTTCAATATCTACTTTAAAATAGAAAGAGTTAAATACTGAAATTTTTCTTTATATTTAAATATTTTCCTACTTGAATCGTCGGCAAAAAATGGAAATTGCGGAGAGAACTAAAAACTTTCGCGGCGATGGTCCCATATTCTCGGTAAGGCCGGGCGTAATGCACGGTAGAAGTCTTTGGCTTCATCTTTGACTCGGGCTGTACATTTAGATCTTTACCAATATTTAGATCTACAGTTCTTGTGTGATATTTTAAAATTATTTTATAGGTGTCTTATCTTTTCTTATAGTCGGTGTATGATAGTGGTTTGTGAAACGTGTGTTTATTATAGGTATTAGCCTACTGGCTGTGCTTCTCTCCCCCGCACGTCATTCTGCCAAACGTCTGCTGACTAACTAACACTGGGTACATCATGTGAATGGACATTAATTTTAATGCCGGTTGCCGACCAAGAGCTAAGTTAAGTTAGTTTAGCTTAGCTCACATACAGTGCGGGATTTCATATGTAGCTGTGCCGACAAAACTACATGTGAAATCCGGCACAACTATATATGTAATCCCTCACTGTATGTGAGCTAAGCTTAGCTAAGTTAGCTTAGCCCTTGGTCGACAACCGGCATTAACCTTTTCACTGGTACTGACGGATAAATGAGCTACTTCGAACAATATTTTAAAGCAGAGGTATAAGACTAATAGAGTGAATCTTTCTGTAAAATGTAAGGCATTTTTCATCCATGTGTTAAGTTTATTATTTACGGAGACCATCAATTGTACTAAAATTTTATTCATAAATTTGAAACTTAGAATCCATTGATGGCTTTGCTTAATAATTGTTATATACCTATACCAATTCAGCTCTGGAAGAGTGAGGAATTGGTACGTAATGTGATCTCAAAACCAGTTTATCTTACGAACTGCATGAGACGGAGGTACGTATTTCCGTCGGTTAAATTTATGGTACGTACCGGTATAAACCTTTATATGGTACATGAAAATGAAAATCAGTGCAGATACGTTAAGTATCTTTCAAACTAAATTGGTTTTCATGTCCATTGCCTAAAACAATGAGAGTGCACTTTATGCTGAGAATCTTTAAGCTTTCTTTATATAAAAAATATTAAAAAAACTTATTTTACGAAATTGTGCATGCTGTGTTGTTAAAGATAGTTATCATGCAGCACTTTTTATTAGTGACCTGCTCTTTACTACAGCGTATATAGGAGGCTTAAAAGTTTAATAGTGGAAGCACATCTATAAAATCAAGGTGAATTACAGGAAGTTCTAATCGCTTTGTTGTTGGTTGGATATCCAGCATACTTCAGAGTAAATAGGAGCCTTCTATCACTACGAATGCATTCACAGTAACCAGAAGAAATTGAGCTGGCTCTCTCAACAGGCCGAAAATGTATTTTGGATCTGACAGAAAGCCAATATTATTCGTAGTAGTAGTAGTAGTAGGGATTTTGCAGCTATTGCCGCCTTCCCATTCCTAATCGCCATCTTTCTCGATCCAAGGCGTCCTCTTCTTGGAGTCCTCCCCCATCGATGATCTCTTTAATGCTCTGGTGCCAGGATCTTCTCGGTCTGCCCCGTCTTCCTCTTCCAGGTGGTTGCCACTGAAGCATTTTATTCGGCCATCATGATGAAATACCACAGTATAGATTGGGAACGCCTAGAAAAAAGAGTCCCAATAGGACACCAATGAAAACAATTATAGATTCTTTCACCAAATCTGCTATTCGCCGTACAATTTATCAGTTATATGAGTCACGATTTTTGCCTAGCCTAGATGATATCAAGAAGGCATTAAACAAGGCGGGATTATTTGACGGCAGCAAGTGGGTCTCCACGAAATATTAAAAAAAAAAGGAATTTCGATACGTGAAAAACAACAAAGGAAGGAAAATGATGATGGAAAGGAGCGACATTGTTGTAAAACGATTCAATTAATTGAGAAAAATGAGAGATTTGCGTAATTCACTGCGCCCAGTTATCTATTTTTCAACGATACATGGATCAATGTTAACCATGAAAGAGGGAAAATATGAATGTGAGAAGATTCCGATGGAGAGTTTGAGTCACCGCTGTGTTCCTTTAGGTAAAGGCCAAAGATTTATAGTCCTTTATGATGGATCGGAGTGCGGATTTGTCCCAAGTGGGTTGTTATTTAAATCGAAGACAAAAAATTACCATGAAGAAATGGAAGGAAACGATTTTAAAAATAGCTCCTTCATAACATACCTCAAAATTCATTTATCTTAATGGACAATGCTCCATACCATTGAGTAGAATGTGATTATGATCCTCGTTCTACCAAGCCCGTTCTGTATGAAATTAGGCGTTAAAGACAAATTCAGAACCTACGAAATTGATACAATTGCTGCACAACATGGGCACACAATTTTACGGCTGCCACCATATCACTGCGATCTAAACCCCATGGAGTTGATATGGGGCAAATAAAAAATGACGTTGCAAAACATAACACAGAGTTCAAAATTAACAATACAGAAACTTTGTTTAAAGCTGCAGTAGAAAAGGTGACTGCTGAACACTGGAGAAGGGCTTGTGAGCATGTTCGTGGTATAAAAGAATTTTATTGGAAATAAAACGACCTCATGGACGAAATGTTGGACAGTTTTGTGATTAATTTAGAAGATTCGGACTCAGATGAATGTGAGTGACGACTCGGAGTGTGGAGATGCTTCTCTCCTCAGCACTCAACAATCCGCCACCGTGAGTCTGGATGGCATCTCGCCCCTTCCACCTTCGCCATAGGAGGTTAAGTACTAGCTTTTTCTCTTTTCAAAATATATTTTTCTCTCTCACTTTTTCGAGGGACAAGATAACTCAGACGCAGAAGGAACTTACTATTCATTTCATTTTTGTTCAAATTATAAGGTGATTTATTTAATAGTAACATATGTTATTACGTTATTTGATCTTTAATATTATATTAAGTCAGAAAACTATTACTACTTCTCAAATATTTGGATGAAAAATTACCTGCTGGAGATTGTATCAGAAAACTCGTTGACGGGATTCTCCGAAATAAGATTAAAATATGGCAGAGTGAACACAATTGCTAAAGACAATATATACTCCTAACCACACTCCGATCAATACTCCGATGGCTTTAGCTATTGTATATTAAGTGGAAATACCTTAAAATTATTCTTGATCCACAATAATATGCAATAACATAATGAACAGTTTCAAGTTTGGTTAAAACATTAATTTAACCTTTTCACTGTTACTGACATACTTAAAAAATGTATAAAAGCAGAAGTGTAATATTTATAGAGTAAATCTATATGTAAAATTGTGAGAATTTTTATCCTAGTGTTACGATTGTAATCCACAGAAACTAGTTATTCTACTGCAATTCTCTACATTGATTTCAAACTTAGCTCTCACTGATGATTTCACTTGATGATTCCTTATTATATAAATTCAGCATTGTAAAGGTTAAAATATTGAACTTTATTTCCATAAAATATTCACAATCAATAAAGCATAATCACCAGAAAGATAAAGCATAATTATTAAAAAATAAAGCATAATGTGGGTAACTCTGTTAATTATGTTAGTTTTAAATTTAGGTATGATATTCTTTATTTAACATTTTGTTTGATACGTTAATGAAGTAGAATTGTCTTATGAATCTGTAATAATTTTATATGCTTCCTTTTCATGTAATTTAGTTAATTCTGAGGCTTTTTAACGATGCTATTGTATAATCTCATACTAGAATTAGAGCTATGCCTTAGATATGCTTCAATATTATATTTAGGCTTAAAACGTTGGCAAGAAAATGTGGGTCTCTTTGTAGCAAACCCATGATCACGGTTTACTTTTATAAAATTTTAATGAGGTGTGTTAATACATTTTTTTTATTTTTAATCGTTAAATTCCTGTATATAAGATTAATCATTATTTTTCTTTAAGCATATCTTTATAATTTTTTTTGTAATATCAATGGCAGACTTCCTCTATAACCCTGTTAATCTACTATTGAAAACAATTTTGGTGCGTAAAAAATTGCTTCTCGAAAAGATTGAACGTAAATACGTGGAGCTAATTGCTTCTATTGTCCAGAATCACGGACTGGTTTGTACAGGAGTAAAAATTCCTGACTTTTAAATGTCAGAAAACACTTGGGTTCTTCCTACTCTGCGTTTCCTGTCATTCTGGTGAAGCAGCTTTGAAAAACAAGCAAAGAAAGGAGGCGAGCCAGTGAAGTCGGTTTGCAGCGAGTGGAGCGTATTCGGCGACTGAATTCTAAAAAAACATTCACGGGTCATTAGCTAGGGTCATTATTAACCAATAAGCACCAAGTGTTTTTTTAACCTTCCCGACAATCGCAATTTAATTACTAGACCCCTTAATGCGACTGGAGCTTCCATCATCCCGAATTACCCCTCGTTTAAAGCATTGTTTCCAGTTCAAATTCAGGCTCTGTAGATGACACCAATATTTTCGTTCGTTTAGCACATTGTCTTCAATCACGAAGCTGGTTTACACAGATTTCAGGGAGTCAATTTACTTGTTTATTTAAGTTAACTGTCAGTCATGATGTTTTCAGATTTCGCTTGTTTATATTTTCCCTTCACATCGACATAGAAATCTAGGATATGTGTGTATTAATTTGTAAATTCTTTGACGTGCCTTATTTGGAATTGTAGGCCTATTTACAAGCGTTTAGTGGTGATTAGGCGGAAAACATTTTACCATTTTTCACATGGGATATGTGTGTTATCGGAAAAAATTTAATTTAACACTTTTCCAATAAAAGATTCTGTATATATATTTTTTTTTTCCTCACATTTTCATTATAGGTTGGATACGGATCCCTTTACCATTTTACCTGTACTTCCGCATTTTTATAATAATAAACTGAGTTGAGAGGCCTATGTGAATTCCGACGGTTTTAAAGTATATTACGCTGAAGTCGAGAATTTCTTGATAGCTGTCTCAGCCGGGCCGCACGGATTGGAACAAAGCAGATGGCAGAGTAGTCTATATATTGTAAATGAACGCCGGTGTATTATTTCGTATGGGATAATACGATGGTAAATACAGGTTGACTGATGACATTAGTGTTAGTAGAAGTTACCTTGACCGCCTGCGTAGTCTCGTGATTAACATCGCTGGCTACGGATCCGCAGGCTCGGGTTCGATCCTCGGTGCCTTCTTGGATTTTTCTGAGGTACGAAGGTCTCACTGAACCTCGTGATATAAACTGAGGAACTAGTTGATTGAGAATTTACGGCTCCAGTCACGAAAACCATCATTAACGGCCGTGGGAGTCGGTATGCTAACCAAATGCCTTATCCTGCCATCTGTCTATGGTAGATGAATCGATTTGGAACTTAACTCGGAGATAGATTACAAAATTTACTTATTTTCTGCGTATTATAATTGCAATTATCACTGATTAAACAAAAGCATTCTGGCACTTTGTTAAATCAGTTTACCTGATTTTATTTATATTGCAACAATTAGAATGTTACCATTCGTAAATATGTTGAAATAAACAATACGACGAAAAAGATAGAATGTTGTGTTTATCAGTAAGGTGCCCCAGTTTTTTGGTTTTGCAATCTGTTCGCCCTGCCCACAACTCATAATTTACGAGTTTCCAGAGATTGGCCTTAATAACTTTCGGACGTCTATCAGCAGTTTCATAAAAACTAAGTACGTTATTTTATGACGATGCATCTCTCTGTACCATCATGCAGTATTCAAACACCGCCTCGTATACAACACATCTGGCGTTCACCGCAAGACACTGGCATCCCTTGTGGTAAGCGGGTGAGTTAAGTTTAGTTCCGAATTGATTCCATTGTTTTTGTCACTAAGACAAATTAACATTCATGTTCATGTCGCTCTCGTGCGTCCCAAGCTTGCCAACTGACGCGACATATCACCGTGCTGTTTCTTTTTCTCCACATGATTAATTAATCATGTCTGCTTGAAGAAGTAATGTCAGTTTCAGTGCCTACAAGTGCACAATTTGCACTCAGAATTTGATATTCTTATCATCACACTGTGACTGCAAACTTAACTATATGTTAGGTTTCAGAAATGTTGATGGCACCACTGGAACACAATATAATAGTACATCATTATCGTAGTCATCGATATTCAGGGACAAATTAAATTTACTGGAAGGTTCTAGGCTTTAAAATATCCCTGAATGCTAGTAGGCCTACGTTAAAATTACTATTAATCACAATTTTAACACAGGTAATACCGCGAGAGATTACGAATTTGTCCCTTCATTTCCCTTGTTGTTACATGTAGATCGCGTAATTTATTTTCAAGGCATTTATTCTAGCATATAATTTCTGTTCAAATAGATAGTTATTCTCTTAATAGTTTTAACCATTCATATCTTCTATAATTTTCATTACATTCATATCTTATGTAATTTTCATTAGCACATTCGTTTATTTTATGTATTTCCCGTTTATCCTTTCATTCACTATCTGTTTTTTCTCATACTCTGTTGTCTTATTCATTGTTTTTCGTCAACTGTGGTCTTATTCATTGTTTTTGTGCCCTTTAACTTGTACTTCAAGTTATCTAGGCATACTTGCCTATTTATTTTCTCGCTTTCAGCATGATTTCTTATTATCTGCTATTATTATTGCCTATTTATTTTCTCGCTTTCAGCATGATTTCTTATTATCTGCTTCCTAATTTATCAATTAATATCTAATGTTAGTGAATTTTATTGCTTTCAGGTTTACTTCCAGTCTGTTCTGTTTGAGACCTCTAAGCTCAATGAATATCTTTACCAATTCACAGAATATTTATAAACTAATTCTAATTTTAATTTCATTTGACAAACTGAATTAGCTTGTCTTTATCTTGAATTTGACATAATCGAACAAATTAGAGAGGATATCGATAGAATTCATTCCTACGTAAATCAATAATAGTGATAAAAATTCACGTTCAAATAAAAATCTGATGCATTGCATGCATACAACTTTCTACACCCTCAGCATGGACAATATTATTTTCTCAATTAGAATTTTAGAATAAGAAAACTTTTGCGAGGAATGCATTTGGTTAGTTTAGTTGAGAAAAGGGGATATTTACAACAGAAATAATGTAATACGATATTCTTTTTCCAGGTTCAGTATTTTCCAAGCGAGATTTCTGTGATACTGTATCTGCTAGAGCCAAACGATTTAAGATTTAAAAAATTATTATCAGCAGACAGTGAAATGAAACGTAGACTATACCTCAAAAAGAAAAAAGAACCCATAGAAAGTTTTTACTCAATAGATTTACCATTAATAATAAAATCAGGTAAACTGATGTAACAAAGTGCCAGTATGTTTTTGTTTAATCAGTTATGACTACAATTATGATATGCAGAATGTGTGTTTTTTTTAAATTGATTTCCAAGTTAAGCTCCAGATTTATTCATTAAGCAAGGCTTACGGAAGAAGAAAGGTCTACCATCTCGGCCACCTGGGTCATTTTAACGGTCTAGTTGGATAAGCGCATGTAAATCAATATGTTTTTTGTCATAGCTACCTGTATTTTAATTTCCAAGGCCTTAAAAGATCACAGTAAAACAATAGGCTATGTTGTCAAGATAACTGATTTTCATTTTTTTAATAAATTCTTTCGAATACGTATATTACCATAAAATAGACACTAAATTGAGCATTACTCCGAAACAGGTCAACCGATTTTATCCATTATGAATAGACGTCTTCCCATGGACATTATAAATGTGTATACCAAATTTCATAAAAATCCGGTAAAGCGTATTTGAGTTACCGCGTCTTTAAAATATACACTAAATTGGGTTTTACTCCGGTACCGGTCAACGGATTAGGTTGAAATTCAATAGGGCACTTCTTATGGACGTCATAAATGGGTATACCAAGTTTCATGGAAATCCGATACAGCGTATTTGAGTGATGGCGCCTTTCTATTAGAAAGGCGCCATAATCTATTAAAATAGGCACTAAATTGGGCATTACTCCGGTACCGGTGAACCGATTTGGTTCAATATCAATAGGGTTCTTCCCATGGACATTATAAATGTGTTTTCCAAGTTTCATGAAAATCCGAAAAAGCGTATTTGAGTTATGGTGCGTACAGACACACGGACAGACGGACAGACGGACAGACGGACAGACAGACGGACAGACATTTTTTCGTCC
Organism: Ectobius pallidus; assembly: GCA_964059195.1. NCBI lineage: Eukaryota > Metazoa > Arthropoda > Insecta > Blattodea > Ectobiidae > Ectobius > Ectobius pallidus. Next base: position 106,845,603 of record CAXKWD010000007.1, on the reverse strand, counting down.
ACCACACAATCTCATAAAGTACCATACTGGCACTTAATAACTACACCTTCACATAAGGTGGTACAATGTAATTAACGTAAGAAGTGTCTGTGTTCCTGGAAGCCTGTCTTTTGTCTAATAACCCGTATAATGATATGTAATGAACCCTGCTGAAGGTTTATCCAACTTTACACATCAAACCTAAACTTTCCACATTTAACACAGACCATGCTATGCAGGATAGTACCGGTACTATTTCTGATGTCACAACCCCAAACTGCTCCACTCCACATGGCTCATCTATTTCCATAAACCTAACATTTGGTATCAAGATCTCATAGGTCTATAGATCTGTAGGCCTGAATATTTATTGTAGAAGACCCCTACTTTAAAACCGTGATTCCCTTCATAAAACACCTAATATCACACATATTTTGTTATAGATCATTCCTCGTTATCTTTTTAATTTGAAATTGATTAGAATTTTCTCTGGTTTAAGAATTGCCATGCATATACAGATTATTATTCCTGACTACCAATCAATGCTGTGAAAACCGTACATCAATAGCACTTTCAATGTCCAAAATATCTGTGGTGCAAGTTTTAGGTGATTCACTCTGTGTATGCAATCTTCAAAATTGTAAGATAATCTATATAAAAATATTGTCTTTTATAGACTGACTTTGATAACCCTTTGACAGGGCAGCTATAATCAGTATGATTATTTTCTCTTTTGAAGTTTCACTTGACGTGTTTCATTTATCGTGTTTTCTAGAATATCGCAAGCTATCTTTTTTCAAGTCAAGACGTTATTTCTCCTAAAATATTGTCGTGTAATATCAATAGAAACAATTCGAAGCATGAATAGATAGCTACATTTTATATGACACTCTTCAATAAATAGTAGGAACCCGGTCACAAAATTCCTAAGCCTTGTATTATTATACTAAGACGTAAATGTCTTTCAGTGAGGTTGGCACTAAGGGTAATCATGGTAAAATTAGTCCATCTGCCACCATGCCACAAAATTTGTTTAGCTCAGTTCGTAAAACATCAAAACGGAAAGTCAAAGGTTCCTGGTTCGAGTCCCGATGTCAAAACATTTTCTCTTTTTAATTTTTCTCATGTTTCTCAAGATAAACAATGATCTATGAAACCATGAATACAATAATACCGGTACTAATACAGTCAACCCTCGACATAATGCCATCATCCGTTCTCTAAAATTTAGTGGCACAAAGCGAGGGTGGCACTAAAACGAGATTTAATTTTTAAAATAAAAATGGCATGACACAGTGACGTATTAATATACTGTACTGTGAAACAAAATTAAATAAAAGGCAAATAACCATTTTCTCTCTCTCACTCACAATATTGCCTATGCATCTCCGACTAGCAGTTTTCTCCCCACAATAATAAAAAAGTGTGATGCAATAGCCTGCTTGCTAGACTTCGGAAGTCTTTCACTGTATTCATAAACTTCTCGTTTCTCTTGAAGTGTAACAACATCTCTCTTCATTTGAACAAGTAACTGAAGTGTATTATTTAACAGCTGAATGGACACTGGACTAAAGGAAGAGAAAGTTTGGAATGCCTCATGAAGGGCTCTTTCTACCTAGTCCACCCTCATGTAGGCTATCTGTCAGACTTCTTAACATAGCTACCTCATTCCACCGCACTACATTTACAGTTAGTGGCAGGGAAACACTCACTTCTTGGAAATACAGTACAGTATGTTTCTTAAATAATCTTCCTGGCATTAACTCCAGTTTTAAAAGATTTATGCAACTGAAAAAAAAAACACTGCAAGCTATATTTTGTAAAAATTTTGTCTTATTCACTGGCATTAAATGAATTGGCACAGTAACGAGGTTTCTTATGTATTTTATATGGGAGAAGATCCGTTCACTTACATTTATTGGCGCAGTGCGAGGGTGGCACTGTGAAGATGGGCATTATATCGAGGGTTGACTGTATTAAAGGATTGGAGACTGAATCATTGCCACTTTAAAGGTTTTTTCCTCTGAATCCGGAGCGACGGGAGGTCTCTAACACACGTGGCTAGACCATACAGCGTTGCTATGCAACCGGAGCTATTGAAAAATGAAAGCGCTATTGTGGGCACAACACAAAAACAAAAGCATTTTATTCAATCAGATGAGCAATGCTCTCTACAACACGAAGCAGAACCACCTTAAGCGAGAGCTTTGCAATAACTCACTCTAAATTCAATACATTCAGAAGACCACATATGATACAGCTTACATATACCACGAAATTATACTTTTCATCATCCTACAGCTTTCTTTTACTTCCTCGTTTTAGGGTTCCGTTTATATTTTACTATGGAATCTTATTAGAGCCTGTATAACGACATCCCGATAGTATATTTATCTGCCTGGTAGAGAATTTATCTGGAGGTTGGCCAAGAGTTGCTTACTACGATCTCTCGACATACTACCTGAAAGGTCAACTCCCAGTTAAGCTATCAGGAGAATACTGTGGCCGATAAACGACCAAATACCTGTTAGGGAGGCTTGATGGAAAAGAATGGCTGCCCATTGGAGCTTCGTAGCCACATGAATTTCAGAATTGATGCTAGAAGGTTTAACTTGTACATTAATGCCGTTTTAGGCTCACATTTGAATGATACAGAATCGCACAAATCGATTAACGTACTTAAATCTATTATGTGATATTATGTAATTTAATTATGTAAATAGAAATATAGGCCTACACTGCAACCGAATTGTCACACCTATCAGAGGCCGCTCGGACTAGAAGATACACACTTATTTGCTCAACGGGCTACTGTCTTTTTCACGAAATTTCACTGCACACTTCCCGCTATCAGTTATCGGTAGTATTACAAGATCTTCCAGTTAAGCTAAGTGGAAGTTACATATCGGCTGTTTCCGGCACAACAATGACGGTTTCTCAATTTTAACACACCCATTAGATGTAACAGGTTTGCAACTTGTCCACGAGAGTGGAAGCAAGCAAGTTCCGACAGTTCCTGCCCACTACTGTTGAAATTTATAAAAATGGCTCGATTCACCCGGTGGTTCGATTCACCCTGGTCTACCCTACATATTACACATTATCGTATGTTTATGTCACATCTTAAAAATTCAAATTACATTCTTTGTGGCATAATGTCTAAAAATGTTGTACATAATACTCTCCAAAAATTTTAAAAATTAAATATATACGAAAAGTCTTGAGAATAAACGCTATCATATAATTAAAATGTTAAAGAATGATAAAAAATCTTCTGCATCTATGCAAGGTCATTCTTCATTGGTTTTAAAATGGATACGCGCATTTCAACATACCTTATTCATGGTACGGGCAGACAGGATTATAAACAATCTTATATATGAAACACATAACTTCCTCTGCCAAAACAGAAGTTTTACCTCTTACAAGTTAGTATAATATAATATCATGTACGGCATTTTCTTCATGTAAATTGGTTGTAGAAGTGAAGAGAACGTATTTACCATATCTAATCGCATCCCCGAAAGACCACAGCCCAAATAAAAACTGATGAATGCACTCACTTAACTTTCTTTCCCTATTCTGATGTAGAGTAAGAGACCGAATTTCAAAGAGCGTGTATTCAGTTGTTTCAACCTGATGCAAAGATTTATTAAATAAACAATAATTTATTGTTCACCTGGCAAGACTGATTTTCTACAAAGTACAAACGGTGTGTGGCTTATAACTATCCTTCAGAAAATTTTTGCGAAATAATGTTTCAAATTTTTTTTTTTACCTCTTAGTGTAAGCACCTCAAATACAAAATTTAAACAAAATCATTAGGGCCGTTTGCGATAAAATCGCAAAAACATTTTTTTCTTCATGTAACGTTAGAGAAAATAGTCGTCAGTCTTCGTGTCACATCCCCAGAAGGTACCTAACTCGAATATAAAATTTTGTTTTCATACGATTTTTCATTATGGAGGTAGGCTCTTCACAGACACACAGATAAGTATATGAAAATAGTATTTTTGAATTCAAAGGGTCTCTAAACGTGTATTTATGTTAAAAACTCAACTTCAAATTTCGGGGTCGAACACAATACTTCCTCTACCTAAAGTATATATTGTGCGGGCAGAGTAAGTAAAAATTCTTTCATTACTCTTAATTAAAAAGAGATATGTTCTGAGTCGATCTAGAGCTTAGCTCGTAGATCGATTACAAAAATACTCCAGTAGAGAGACCTGGGTTTTCAGTGGGTGTCTGATTAAACGGATTCGTGCTATGTTAAGAAAACAACGTGAGACTTCGCCTGCGAGTTATGAACATGAAGTATAAATTTTAAAATTGATTTTATAAAGACAAGAAAATAATTTGTTAGTTGTAGGGAAATTATATTAATTGAACTTAATTTATATATGTATATTTGTCCTGTCGCTCAGAACAACTAATCGCAAAGGTGCCGAACATCATGTTTCCCAGTAACAGTGATGGGTATTATTAGGTACGATTAGAATATAGAACTGCATTAAAAATATCACGTTTGTAGTAGGATGGATTTTAAAAATGAATGAATTTCATCGATGAGAATGTCTAGAAACTCTGATTATGTCATAACTATAACCTTTCGCAGAATTGCAACGTTATTGATTTATTCTGCCGACGAACATGCGACGAATATAGCATGCAACTCATACCATGTTAGTGGATTGATTTTAACGAGTCTTTCTCTCTCGTTACACATGAGGTCTAAATTGGAGCATTCTTCACATGTACAATCAAAATGCATTTTGAATTCCTCATTAAAAAAATTAACACGATATTATATTATTAGCGGGCCTAACGATAGCTATTTATGATTAGACATGGGATTTTAGGCTCTAAAAAACTAGTTTTGGGTACCTAAAATAGGCTTTTAAAAGAGAAATACGCACTTAAAATATGCTTTAAAAATGTGTAAATAGGCAGAAAATAGACTTTAAAATAACTACAATATGCTCTTCAACTGTAATGTGTTATTTTTTTACTGTAAGAAACCTGGTATACCTATTATTAGCAGAAATAATTGCAAAATTATGAAAAATTTAAAAATTCATTTATCAAAAACAGTTTTGGATTATATGAAAAATTGACACAGTATGTCCCTTCTTACTATACACCTGCTACTTGTTGTTTTGAGCTAATCCTTCCTCCGTCGTCAGTCAGCATTCCTTTGGTGAGAATAATTGTTTGGGTAAATCAAGTTACTGTGAAAAACCCACCCTCTGCTGTTCTGATCGTCATTCAGGGATGTCCATTAAATGACTGTAAAAGTTACAGAAGTTGAATTTTATTTTAAATGTACAGAATAGGCATTTTAGGCACTAAAATAGTAAAAATAGGCTCAAAAGGTCCAAATAGGCATTTTAGGGCACTATAAAACTCTATAAATGAAAATGATTTATCATGAAATGCCAACATATTTTTAAAAAATCATGTTATTTCATAAGGAACAAAATAGGCATTTGCCTTAAAATCCCAGGCCTATTTATGATCCAGGATGGTAAAAAAGGGATTTTATTTTGCGAGTAGGTATGCTTCCGAAACGAGCCCGTGAGGGCGAATGTAGTAATCCTACGAGCAAAATGAAATAATTTTACCATTTGTATCATACATATTATATTTTAGACAGCCGTTAAAATTTGTGAAATAATGTTAGATATATTATAATAAATTACGCAATGTCGAGTTAGCCATATTGGAGCTCGCAGACAGCTACCAGTATTATTGATTTTCTGGTATATGGCTGCCAACTTAAGAACAACGCCTTTCACCCGCCAAGTATGACGATTTTTGCAATCACCATCAGAAAATTCACATTTAAAAAGGCATAGTGAATTTCAAAATTTTCAATTTTTATCAAACTGAGCCTATCTAATAATCATATGCAAGCATTTTAAACTAAAAGAGTATTTTCCATGTGAAGCAATCGAAGTTGGTACCCGTAACCCGGAGTATTATAATTTTATACCACTCAGTGTCATAATTTTCTCCTTTTAATTATCATCATCTACCGTAGACCGTGGGGATGTAAATGCAATATTATGAACATGGTTGTGGAAATTCCGTATTTCCTTGTTAGAGATCATTTTCCACAACTTTGCTTGTTCTGTATGAAGGGCATTATAATTAGAACTAGGAATTGCAGGTGCTGCACCTTAATTTTAATTTACAATAGCAAACCCAATGGCATCCTCAAATTGACATACCTTGCACAGAAAACATTAAATGAACACCCAAGTGTGTTTTGGTTGCACCTTTTTGCGCCTTTTCCCAATATGAGCATCTTTTTTTCACATTTAAATACATTTTTGTCTTCTTTGCTTCATTTTATTCCTAACTTGTTTTCATTTAGGAGTTTCCTTCAACCCATAAGTTCATATACTTTTCTTCCTCCATATTACCTTGTCCCTCTTCCCCACTTAAGCTTCTTCTTAGCCAAACTCCTCTATTTACCATTAGTCCATTTTTCATAGCTTTTCTACGTTTCCTAGCTTCCCAGCTTAGCATCATCTTGGAGATTGTCATCTGTCATCCTTTTTACATGTTCAGTACATTTCAATCATCTTAGCCAAATCCCTGTTGTTGAGGATGTTGCAACAAACAAAAATTATTTAAATTCTTCTTCTTCTTCTTCTTCTTCTTCTTCTTCTTCTTCTTCTTCTTCTAGAGGCACTACAACTTCAGGTTTTGAACGTCTTGGCCTTCTCAACAATTTCTTTCCATATTTTCCTATTCTTGACTGCTCTCGGCCAATTTTGGATTTTCATCTTTCTTAAGTCCTTTATTATATCATCCTCCCATCTGCTTTTCGGCCTTCCTTGTGATCTTGTTGCTATTGGATTCCATTCGTAAACCTTTCTTACTAATCTATCATCTGCCATTCTGTTAACATGCCCAAACCAACTCAATCTCTGTGCTTTTATGTAAATTATTTAAATTATGGACTGGAAACAACATTCCGTTTCTAAGAATTTACTTAGTGATCGGAGATGTAGCCTCACTGAAAATTACACTGAAAGTTACCACTGAAATTTGATATGTGATTTTAACAATATTATGTCCTGGGCTTGTATTAGGAAGACTTCTAATGCAATATGATAACCGAGTTAATTTTTTGTCCTTACATATTAAGTAACTTATTTTGGTAATGTTCGTATGAATATTTACATTTAAAATCATTACTTTTTGCACATTTATCGATTTAAATGAACTTTTTTGCACTTTTATTTACCATAATTTCATAACTATAATTCCTAGGTTCAATTACAATGTGACCTACAATCATAAACTTTTATTCGTGGAGGTATTGAAAGCTCTGTGCAGCCTGTGCCTATAGTGTAGAAGGCTCTGAGACTATGCGAAATCCGCAAGGAATACATAATTGCAAACGGGATTCAATGCAACAGGGGTTGATTGTTTTCTTACATTACTTCTCCTTAAGAATTTCCCGCAGTTATAAGTTTAGTGATGTGAATTTTTATTTGGTATTTATTTGGTAGCCTTACTTTTCATTATGTGCTTCATATTATGTTCCCTATGTGTTCTCAAAGTTATGGTTTTTAGTAGGGATGGGTCGATACCAGATTTTCTCGATACTCGATACCGATACCTGATTTTTTCCTCGATACTCGATACTTCGATACTCGATACCTTCAACATTTCCAGTTTCAATAAATAATTAAGGAATCGCGCACAATGTGCATTATCTTAACCTAAGACTTAACCTACCCAGTCCTGAACCCGGGAAAGGGATTTTTCACTACTGAAAAATCCCCGACCCGGCCGGGAATCGAACCCGGGCCGCCGGAGTGGAAGGCAGGTGCGCTACCGACTCACCCACGGCGACGGATCAGTTTCAATAAATAGGTACATCAAAAATTAAAATTTGAGAGAACTGTGTAATACCAACTAAATTAATTAAGTCTGCATATTTAATGAGACAAAATTTAATATCATCAGTAGCCTATAATTATTTCTAAACTCTACATTAAAACTAAAATTAGTTTTTTAAACAGTCCACTTACAAGTTTTTGTTAAAAAATACTAGCATTCTCACTTAATTGCAGAATTTCTGAATTACAAAAGTATCGAAAAAGTATCGAGCGAGTTTTCTGAAGTATCGTTCGATGCCGATACCATGCAAGTATCGAGAGTATCGAGGTATCGAAAGTATCGAGAACCCATCCCTGGTTTTTAGTGTTGAGGATTGTCATGTGGTATGTTACCTTACATTTCATTATGATCTCCATATTCTGTTTCTTATATGTTCCCACAGTTATGGTGTTTAGTGTTGAGAATTTTCATGCGGTATATTTCTCTACATTTCATAATGCACTATAATATTTTCTGATTCTTATGTTTTCCACACTTACGGTGTTTAGTGTCGTGGATTTTCTTGTGGCGTGTTACCTTACAATTAATAATATACGACGAAGCGTCGTAACGAAGGAGATTATGGGGGATAGATCCCCCATTATCTCAGGAAAATTAATAAAAATAATTATTACGTGTTAAGAAAATAGGTCAATTTAGACAATTTAGTATATCAGTCTACAGAAAGTTTGTCTTTTTACTAATGTGCTGTGATTTTGACATATCGATTTTTCATAACTAAAAAAACTATAATCAACACAGGAATATAAGATTATATTTACATGTAGTATACAATGCTTCTATGGTTCCAAACTCTTCAAAGCACTGAAATGGACTGACTACACCTAACCCCCCCTCCTCGTGCAATACATTATGTCTTTATGTGTTTTCACAGTTATAGTGATTAGTGTTTTGATGAATCGTGTTAGTGTGTGTGGGGTCTGCTTTGAAAATTAAGGGGCATCCTACTACATATTAGTTTCTGATGCGAAGAAATGATGGAGTTAAATAAAACATAATGGAATATTAAATAAAATTTATTGTCATGAAACTTAGCGTGTGAGTTCTCTTACAAGATGATCAGAACTCATTATTGTTTTAAAATGTATGATGCCTGTATTTCTATAGCGTACATGAAAAACACAACAACAGTTAAATAATAGATATTCTCTTGCTGAACCAGTCGAATAATTTGCACGCTAGCTTCTTCATTATCTGCTCGTTACCAATTTCTCTAGCATACTAATTACCTCAATTTTTAGATTAATTTATACCTATTATTTACATTCCCCCAATATACTTTCTAATTAAGTAGATCTACCTCAGAAGGGATTAATTAATAATTACTTTCCTGAATTTTAAGGCTAATTTCTTTGTTAATATTTCACACTAATTAAAAAATTGAAATAAAACAAAAGTCCTTACGGTAATACAACTTAAACGTAATGTTTTTAGCGTTTTGCTAGATTAACCTAAAAATTTAACTATTGTGCATAAAATAACTAAATAAATGTAAGTTATTCAAGGAAAAATAATTCGTTTAGGATGTAATATATCGAGAATTCTATCGTTTCATCGATACCCCATTACTGCATCCTTTAACTATGGAATCTTGTTTGAAAATTTCAAGATTAATTATGAGACAATAATACAACATAACACTATAGTTTCTAGGGCAAATAATTGAGAAAATCACTCTCAACACTTCGGTCATACCTTAACACAAAATTGACCCTATAGTAATTAAGAGATTATAACTTATTCTTCGTGGTGGAATAGTCCTCGTGAATCTTCCTGTTTTCCGCAACATGGCGAATATTATTGTGGAGCACCTTATTGAATTAAATCCAGTGAATGTCACGAACCGCCCGATAATTCGATACGGACCAACAGGACAGCTATAACACGCGGTTTCCCTAGTTTTATTCAGCTTGTTGCGTTTATTTATAGTTATACTTTCTTAGTGTGGTAATCGTGACAAACTAGGAATTCAGTTAAATGCAAGATATCACGTTCCTGCTACAATGAACCCAAATATTCACACTTGGCATGTCTATGATTACCAGCTTTTATGGTCTGTCGGTATAACATTATGATTGGCCAATTCCATTACGGTTCAGCCTTCTCTCTCCTCTCTCTCCTCTCTCTCCCCTCTCTCCCCTCTCCCCCCCCCTCTCTCTCTCTCTCCTCCTCCTCCTCCTCCCGTCACTTCCCTTCTCTCTCCCCCATTCCTTCTCACTTTCCTCTCTCCCTCTAGTATTATGTTTTATGTTTTAATTTCAGTATTTGTACAGTATTAACATTGTGTCTGTAATTATTATTATATTTGTAATATTTTTGCTGTCATTGTGAACGGATTGTATGCCTAAAAGGAACTTTTTAAGTTACAATCCTTACAATAAAATCAATTCATTTCAATTCTTTCTGTGTTAGACCTAAATAACCTTCCTGTCGACAAGCCTGTTCGTAATTAAAATTATAAAAGAAAGCTATAATATTAGTCTGTGGCAGTGATGGCATAGTCCATAGTAAACCATTATTTAGACAACTTAGTATATTAACGGTGGTACCGCTATACATAAGTAAATAATAAGTATGTAAGGAATAATATCGAATTGTTTTCACCTAATACTGCAATTCATTCATACAAATAAAATATAATTTAATAATTATTTCATGCAGTAATGCAATGTCTAGAATGTCTCAATCTGTATATGCAAATATAGCACCCCTGCAAAGAAAGGGCTCCTTTACTAGTAACTGTTATAACTAGGTATATACTTCATTGGATATTTTACTTATATTTTAAGTCAATTCCACTATGTTTTTATCAGGGCGAAGGGGGTTCTGAGGTGTTCTAGTTATACAGACAATGTTATATATATAAGGACGTCTGCCCGACAGCTACGGCTGTCCAGAGGGTCTAGAATACAGTATAAACAAAATGTATTATAATACATAAAACCCAAATAGAAATGTAACATAGAAAAAGTCAATACGAAATGCACATGATTATACAGGACTGTATAAAAGATTGTGCAACATTGTTAGTGAGTCTCTCAAGATCATGAGGCAGAAGTTATGGATGTCCTCATTTGAGAAGTTCGTTTTGAGGAGGAAAGATTTTGTTAATTTATAGGAAGTGAATTAATTTTTATTTAATTCTGTTCGTTACATCGCCCAATTAGAGAAAAAAGTATTTGCGCGCTCATACCCCTATTATGATTTGTTTGTGTATGTGAGTTATATATAAATTATATATATATATAATAGGGCACCATCCACATTTAATCCCCGGCACCTCTTTTTACTTTCTGAGGTAGGGAATTCTGGAATGTGGTCAGCCTCGTGAGGACTGATTACTCATCTGGGGATTTTGAACAACGGTCATTTTAAATATCTTATAAAGTGTGTAGTATATCATAGATAATAGGTAACTTGATAAAGAAGTAGATACTCCCACTTCTGCTATCTACTGATTAAGTCGAAACACGGAAATAAATGGAGCAGAGTTCGAATAGTATTTCCTGTCACACCATGGGACGTTGCGTCATCGAGTTTAATTTACAAATGGTACAATATATAGAAACACATGTAAACTACTGTTCGCAACAGAAATATGGCATGAAACGTTTCATCTTGCACCAAATATGAAATATATTATACCAATATATTAAATGATTGAGAATAATCCTAGTGTATTGTTTTTCATTTCACAGGATAAAACGAATCTTCGGTAATGATGTGCTCAAATGTTTTCTCGTGCGGGTGGAGGATGCTGTTCCAGATCTGATTTGGTGAGTCTAGTATACAAGTACAGTAATAGGAAAAACTAGAAAAATCTTTATCAATATAATGACCAGGGCCCGGATTCTGATGACCTAAAACCGTTTGAAAAAAGACCCATAAAAGACACTAAATATTAAAGAAAATTACTTAATTATTGTAAAGAATGACCTAAAAACTGATATTTTATTTATAAAAAATTATTGTACACAAATTTATAGACTAATTTGAACATAACTGTAAAAACTGTGAACGCAGAAAGGATGTTGTAGGTCTAAAAACTTTGTTCTTTGTTCTTGATTGGAACATTTGAGAAGAAAGTAGTTTTTAAAATAGATCCTACAAGAAATGTTGCGTTATACTAATCTAGTAATTTATTTAAATATTACCCTATGAGAAAAGAAGACGACAAAAAAGTTAATATACTCAATGTAAATGCATGAAAAATGACTAAATAAGGAAGGAAATGACAAAATAATGACGTAAAATTGAAATAAATGCCCTAAAAATATAAAATTGCATAAAATGACAAAAAGTGACACAATAAAAATGCATCTCTATAATTTAGAGGCCATGGTTAGGATTTATCTACAAGTTGGCAATGTCTAAGTAGAATCAATAAAAAGATGACATGTCATTAAAATCCGGGCCATGATAATGACCATGATTATGAGTGCATATTACTGGAATTGTTTATTTTGACATCTTTTCCAACGTTAGACCGTATGTCATATTCCTTTTAGTATTAAACGTTGGCTCATTAAGCAACCTCATTGTTATGGAGGTATAAATTTGAATTCTGTTATTCATTACACAGTATTCTAGTTATATATAAGCCGTTAATAACGATTCTACTAATCCCTGTATATGGTCATGGTTCAGAAGCTCTGTTTTCAATTTAAAGTCGTAATTATTATTTTCAACGGACGTATGGTATGATAAAGAGGAGGATTATTAATATAACTTTCTTCATACAAAGCAAATATAAATACAGACCAAACATAAGCTATGATTAAAAAACACTTTCACAATTTAACCAACTTCAATGGAGTTAAGTCGTTAGTTTTACTTAGTGGTCATAATGGACTGTTGCATTTATTAATTACGTGTTATGAATTTCTGTAATCTACTTTGCAAATGAGGGATTTATTTGTAAGTAAGAATATAAATACCTTATAATATACAATCTTACTCCCTCAAACATACAATAATAGAAGACAAACTTAAGCTTAAAAGTTTTGTACAGAGATAAGGCTCCTTCTTTTTATACATCGTCTAAAATTAAAACCAGTAGATGTGCTAAAATATATTACGAAGTTGTTATTGTTATAATATTTGCAAAATTTGTCCTAAAACCAATGAAATATACTCTCATTTCAATAATATTTTGTTCGGCTATACCATATCTAGCATATTACATCTCGCGTAACGGTTTCATAATGATATCCACTTCGAAACCGGTTTTCATTATAGCACAGGAGTTGTATAGGCTGGATCATTCTCGAGCACGGAACGATCTTAAAATCTTGAGAGCAGCAAGTGAAACGGCGTAATAAACAGCTTATTTAAAATAAAATTAATTCTGCTCGTAATTTTATTATTATACTAAAGTGTGTTCATTTCATCTTGTAACAATCCGTTCGTTTCAAGAAAACGGCCAAATACAAGCTTCGACTTGACTGTATGCCATCATCAGCCTTATTATATAGATTGTACAAATGTGCATTATACTGATGGTCGCTTCCTGGAATGGGGATTGGAGTCTTGACTTCACGCATGCATTTATTATGATACGTGCCAATGCAATGACTAGACTTCGGACTTTTAGGTCGCTAAAAATGCTGTTTTAGGTACCTAAAATAGGCTCTAAAAATTAAAAAATATGTTCTAAAAATCGTAAAATTGTCTCTTATAAAATCGTCAAGTTGCCAATTTTCTGAAATATCTCAATTGCAATGCAGAATATTTTATTTATTGACACCATTAATCAATAATCATGATAAAACACAGACATAGGCCTATGTAGACAGAATTATATAGACCTATTACTAGGGCCTGTATTACTACCATAACAGTGAAAACCTAATCCCTGCGCCCAGAAGCTACGCATATCATACTAGCATATTCAACCCCTTGTATCCCTCAGTGATTCAGAGAACTACTTTTTTTGTTACTGGATGTGGGAGTCCGGAGAAAAACACTACATTTTCTTGGAAATTCCAAGGAATTTTTCTACTGAAGACGAAACATTCCTTATTATTTAACCACGTCACAAATGTGTCATGTACTGCACATTCCGAGCCAAAAATTTAGTACGAACTGAAAATAAATGCTTGAATTTATAACAAAAAATTACTTATTTTGAAATTTATAGGAAAAACAGGCAAAAAGGCAATATTAGGTTCTAACGTAAAAATAGGCTGTTTTAGGTCCTATAAAAGTATCAGTTTTAGACATAGTCACTTATGAAACATGCATATACAAGTTTTCGTCCATATATCACTTAAGGATTAAAATAGGCTTTTACCTAAAATCCGAAGTCTAGTAATGATTCATCTAGGCCTCGGATTCATATGCACTAAAAAGCTTGAATATATGCATGCATATGCAGTATGCAGTATGCAGTATGCATATGCAGTAAAAAAATGGAAAATATGCATAAAAACGTGGAAAACATGCACCAAAAATGGCCTTAGTTTCTGTAAAAAAGAAATTGTACAATTATATTTGGCACATAAATATATTGTTATCATTTTATTCCCTACCTAATAATTAATTATTCTTCAAATATGCATACAATTATGCACAAAAAATATGGAAAATATGAAAAAAAAATTTCATTTATAAAACGTGTAATTTTATTCATTCTCCTACTTACATAATTAATTTGCCGAAAATAGCATCAGTAGCAACTAGTAGTCTTTCAATGTTCTCTGGAGACAAACTATGCCTATTGTCCGTCAAAATGAGTTTATACGCCGAGAATGATCTTTCTACATCAACTGAAGTGATTCGGCAGTATTTATACATTGGTGCATAACGTTCGGAACATTCATCTGACAAACATACCCTATTTCCATTTGTAAATCCCACTATCACCCCGTAGCCAGGTAGATATTTCTAGCGGTAAGACTAAAATGCCGTTACTCAGAAAGTTGCAAATAGAAACTTGGAAGGGATGTCCAAAATATGTTTTGAGAGAGATTCTTAGAATTGTCCTAAATTTCAACCATATATGCAGAATGATGCTTCCATGTTCAGAATATGCAATAACGCCAATAACTATCGAAATATGCATTTGCATATGCGCATATGCATTTTGAAAAAATCCGAGCCCTACTAATGAATAACCAGAGGTAAACGCAGAACTTCTGAGCTGGTAAACGAAGAATATTTGAATCATCGAATCATTTCATGTTTTGTGGTATACATGATTGGAACAACTAGAAGAAACTATGTAGGCCTATGATGGTGAAGCACATCGTATGGAGTGTAGGTTAGTAACAAGGCATGAGATTAAACATGGAAATTTAGTTAGTTGCCACACAATTGTTCCGTCAATAAAACTGAAAGGTAAATACGTGCATCGGCCGGTGTATTGTTTCAGCAAAGCACACACATGCATGCTGTAGAATTAAATGTAATGTTCCGGCCGCTAATATTATGGTAGTGGTGCACAGCGAAATAAGTAAATCGCGGTTATATGTGGTTTGGCCAGAATTTCAGGAGATATTTTATAACATTTATATTATTGAGACTGCATACTGTACGCGTAATATCGTAAGAATTGGCAAGATATTCGTCGAATCCTTTAAATGATCAGGGTTAAGATTTTTAGGTGCGCAACTATCTTTTCATGGAGCTTCCATGAAAGAACCCACAGTGTAATACGCTCTCTTTAGTTGAGAATGGAGGAAATTTTCTAGCACATTTTTCCTTTTTAAGGCATTTATCCCTTTTTTCTCCACCATGCCCATAATCCCCTTTGCTCCTCTTTTTGTATTTTAATTCAAGTTGTTAATAATCTTCTAAAGCGCATTTAATTTTTACAGCCTAAAACTTTTGAGTTTCATTACTTTTTTATTATATTATACTCATCTTGGTTTTTCTACATTTAAGATCTTAAGGAACTTTAAATGAACTTTTCATCAGCTTGCAGTGAACGAAAAGTAGTGAGCCTGCCTGCTTTCACTAAACGCAGGACTGAAGGGACGCCTGCAACAATAAAAAAATAATTTTGTGCTCTATTCTCTCCTTTTAATTTTACCACCTGCAAGAATGGAAAATACTTGTATATTCCATTTTTTTCATTAATTTCACTGGTATTGGTCGGTAGCCTGATGTTTACCAATGGATGTTTGTTATATAAAGAATTTAATAGTGCCTTTTTTGTCCCATAGTTTGTTTATTTTTATCACCGTTTTCCTTCCTTTATCCATACGGAAATTGCACCTAAAAATCATAACCCTGGTCAAAATTGAAGGTGAGTTGAGTTCAATTTTTATTACTGGATACCTTAGTAATTATTCTAAAATCATTCGGCCCTGTCCTTGGATTTATTTCATAGTTGTAGTGACAACTTAGCGAGTACTTACTGATACTTGCACTAATATAAAAATCTAGTGGTTCCTATGAGTCACCGTTTTGACCCCAAACCTACTCAACTGATAGAACTGAAATTCTGCACATACAGTAAAGTCTCTGTTATCCAACTAAACTGAACCTTCAGTATGTCGGATGACTGAAATTGTCGGATAATGCAGAAAAAGCAAAGAAATACGTAATAAAACTCCGAAATATCGTAATATGTCCATAGCTTTACGTAATAAAATGCCGAAATATCGTAATGCGTCCATAGCTTTAGGCCTATGTAATAAAACGTTGACATATCGTAATATGTCCATAGCTCCACGTAAATTGGCGCCATCTCCAAGGCCCTTCAAACCTTCCTTGTAATCCATCTTGTTTTCTCTAGTGCTGATTTCACAGCTTTACATCTCGACATCGCGGGATACTACAGCGTCTGTCTGTCTGTCTGGAACCCTAGAGCCCCCTATGTTGGGGCGGAGGGGACTCCAAGTGGAGGTTTCTGTTACCTATATGAATTTTGTTACGCTTATTTTCCGAGAGAAGGCAGAGGGACAGGTGGTAAGCCGATCGCCTCTCAACCCCCCCTCAGGAAACTAAGGTATTACTTGGACATGAAAGGGCCGAGAAATTTAGTCCAGAGGCTCTAATTTATGCTTGGAGTTCTTTTATGTGCCGTAAATCTACGACACGGGCCCCCCAGCTTAAAGTTCATGCCCATGATTTTTACGTCCGATACTACAGAGTACGGTTATAAAATTCACCAAAATGCAGTAAACAGTGGCGGACGCAGAAATTTTTTTCGGGGGGGGGGGGGATTTGAATAGGTAGAAAGAATACTAAAAAAAAATTAATCAACTTACATAAACAATTAGTTTATTAAACTGGCCATTTAGAGTACATTTTTTCAAATTTCGGGGGGGGATGTAACCCCCCTATCCCCCCCTGCGTCCGCCACTGGCAGTAAATAACACATTTCGTATACACGATCGGTGATGGATATTACGAAATGTCGAATGACCGAAGATCGAATAATCGACACACTACTGTAGTTTTTATACGTAGAAATAACAGAGGACTGAAGCCGTTTTGAAACGTTCCACCATTTCATTATGTTTGCCGTTTTAATGATATGAAAGGATTCTCGCCATTTTAAAAATAAATTTTCAACTAAAGTCTTACCTTTCGATATCTAATAGCCTACAGATATCCATATTAGATATATGTATTACACATCGACAGAATGCCGTGTCAATTTCCTGTTAACAATAAGATTATGTTCCTTGCCGATAATTTAGCTTACGTGGCCAACCGTTGTCACACCAATTTATTGATCTTTGATTTTCCACAAACAAAACAAAACGCAAAGAAGAAGGCGTACTAATACTTCTACAAAGTCTAAGAAAGTCAGAGCAATATCGCGTTTTTAACCATACCAGCTGTTACCTTATTTAGATTCAACACGACATTAAATAAATTTATATTATCCGTTGTTTATAAATATACAGAATCTGATAATTTTCCGGGAAGTATTGACTCTTAATACTGAGTCTCGTCTTATTACAATCAAAGTAGAGGTATATGCTACTGCATCTACAGGCTGGAGTGTCAAATACGTTTAATGTTTACAACAGAAGCAGCTTGTCACGTTCATCTTATATCTTGTCAAAATAAATAAGTACAACGGCGTTGTGTACAGATAGATAAGATGCCGCAGTAAGGGATTTTACATTTTATAACCAGTTCCTTCCCCCCCAACACAAAAAATCATCCCTAACTATTGTATAGAATGCACAGTACTACATCATATGGTCTAGTACTACCAAATTGTACGATTGTAGCGTACAGGAAGGGTTGAAGATGTAGCGTACTAATTAAGAAGTTATGGTTCAAGAGAAATAGTTTTTTCGTTCGAATGCTAGAGGTCCTGGGTTCAAATATCGTTCAACTTTACTGTACAATTTACAGGCTACCAAATGCCTCCTCAATATGTGACTAAGTAAATTAAATCACTCTAGGAGCTTAACGTACAAATAGGCCTACGTATATACGTTCCATTAATTTATGAACACTTAGCAATTGTAAATATAGCCTACCTCCGTTTATAATAGGAATAGAAGTAGTGAAACAAAAGCACTGTAAATAATTATAGCTCTAAAGTATTGAATAACTAGTGTTGGGAAAATATGACAATAGTAAATAAAATATTGTATTATTATAATATTGTAATATTGCAGTTAAGAGAAAAATAATATTTTGTAATCAATAACAAGAAGAATTGTACAGAAGCATGTATTATTACAAATGTAATGGGGCATGCGGTTAATCATAAATAAATTTAAAAAAAGGAGCTTAGCGTGATTCGGTTCTATGTTGAACCTGCAGGTTTCTGTAAATTAATAGCAAGTTCATAAAAGTGCCATTGTCTATTTTATCTTAGAGGGAGAGGAAGAGATGAGGGGAGGATTGTATTGTAAGTAAGCAGTTCGTCTCATTATACAAATTTTTATCTGTTCCACTGCGAAAATGTAACAAATATGTCTTGTATATTTATTTAAAAATAAAATTGATGGAAATAAATTTTACATTTTGGACGACTGGAGCAGGTACAGCATTACAGGTGATGTTTATATAACATCCGTGGTAACTTGAGCTGTTGAAACAGTGAAATATACAATATAATACTGAGTTTTGGGAGTAAGCCTTAAAATCTAACCTTAGTGGCAAAGAAAAGTTTGATGTGAAACACATAACTTCCTCTGCCCAAATAAAAGTTTCTCTTTTAGGTTAATATATTATGTATGACATTCTCGTCATGTAAATTAGTAGTAAAATGAAAAGAATGTCGTTACCACATCGCATCCCCGAAGGATATACAATTAAAATAAGATCTCATTAATTCACTCACGTAAATGTCTTTACCCTAAGGATGAACAATATATATTTCTCACTTCACATTCTGATAACATAGAATAACAGGCCGCATTGCAAAAAACGCGTATTCAGTTGTTTCAGCCTGATACAATGATTTATTGTTCACCCGGCAAGACTGAGGTTCTACAAATAGTGGTAGATTTTAACTACCCTTCAGAACTTTTTTGTGAAAAAAATTTCAAATAAAAGTTTCAGCTTTTAGTATAAGCACCACAAATTTTAAAGAAAATCGTTAGAGCCGTTTTCGAGAAAATCGCGAATAACGAAAGTTTCTTCATGTAAAGTGGTCTTAAAAGTAAGAAAAAGTCATCGCCAGTCTTCGTGTCACATTTCCAGAAGATAACTAAAACAAATACAAAATTTTGTTTTCATACGATGACATGTTTCTCAAAATAGTATTTTTTTATTTAAGGGACCTCAAAACGTGTGTTTATGTTAAAACTCAATTTAGAATTTATTTATTTTCATTTATTTTATTTATTTAATAATAATAATGAACATTACAGGTAAAAAACGCAATTACAATGTTCATGCCAAAAATACCATTCTTAGGCTACATACAAAATAATAATTTCGGGGTCGAAGACAATACTTCCTCTACCTATAGTTCTAGTGTACGGGCAAAGAAAGTAACATGTTTTTTAGCCCCGAATTTTTGGTAAGTTATTGTCTCTATTTATATGTTTAGATTTTGTTAAATATATATTTTACAAACTGTGTATTATTCTCACAACATCCCCCTTCATTGAAATGATTTTCTATACTCTCAGGGATTTTGCTCCATACAGAGAACACTCATATTACGATTCCACTATATTCCAGCATTAATTACTATCACATTGAAGTTTCATTACGATGGACTCTAGTTGAGCGAAGTTACTTACAGCTCCATATCAAACTAAAGTAGGGCGAGCTCAATTCCAATACTGTCAACAATTTGTTCGAGTACAAGTGGTAATATGGAGCTCAAGACTGTTTGTTTGCATTGGATGAATATTTGATTCCATTGTGATGGAACTGTTGATGGTTACCTCTGCAAGTGCTCTACATACGTGCCCCTAGGTGCAGCTTTAGAATGAATAACTTGACGCGGGAATCATTTTCTGCATGTACTTGGGAGTAATGGAAAAGAATACTTCAAAACAATACTACATTCACCTTTTTTTATAAGTTTCACCTTTTTTATAAGTTTTCACCTTTTTTTAGTCATTCTTTCTCACTTTGTTTTTTGTTTCTCCTCTTTCTCCACTCTGATGTTCTGAAACTACACCCGAGCACGAGCAGTTTGCTCATTCGGGTGTATTTCTAAATAAATATTTGGTTCTTTTCTTTCTTTCTTTTTCTTTTCTTAAAAAGTATTGTACTTTAATTTTGAGATTTGTAAATGTTTTTTGTTGATTTGTGTATTTTTGTATTTGTATTTGTATTTGATTTGATTAACAATAGACAAAAAAGTAAAATAAAATAAATATAAAATAATAAAAATAAAATAAAAAACGTGGTCATAACTAGACCTCGGATTTTAAGGCAAATGCCTATTTTGTTCCTTACGAAATGACATGAAAATTTTTAAATTACTGGATGTTTCATGATAAATCACTTGCATTTATAGAGTTTTATAGTGCCCTAAAATGCCTATTTGGATCTTTAGTGCCTATTTTACTATTTTAGTGCCTAAAATGCCTATTTTGTACATTTAAAATACAATTCAACTTCTGTAATTTTTACAACCTCATAATGGACATCCCTCAATGAAAAGCAGAACAGCAGAGGTGGGTTTTTCACAGAAACTTGATTATTCCAAACAATTGTCGCTAAAGAAATGCTGACTGATGAGGGAGGGGGAGGATTAAGAGGGAAGGACTACTGTGCCAAGTCGCCAGTGAAAGAACATCTGTTTAAGTGAATATAGTTTGTGATGTCTAATTTTGCAGTTAATTCTCTTATGAATAGGTATACCACGTTTCTTGCAGTAAAAAAAGACCATGTTACAGTTTAAGTGTATATTGTAATATTTTTAAAGTCTATTTTCTATCTACAAACACATTTTAAAGCATATTTATGTGCCTATTTTCTCTTTTAAAAGCCTAATTTAGGCGCCAAAAACTATTTTTTAGAGCCTAAAATCCCAGGTCTAGTCATAACAAATTTTATATATAACTATGGTTTGCCTTCAAAGCCAAATATTAGAAAACAAGACAAGAATTAAAATGAAAATTTAAATTATAGATTTAAGTTTCAAGAATTAAACAGTTGAAAATTTGAAATGTTTAAACAATTTTGTATCGTTGTGCTTTGTATATTATCTGGTTCCTCAAAATAGCGACAGATCCTCTGAGGGTTCCCAGAGTAATATCTGTTATAATAGATGAAGTGGTTTTTAGTCTTTTGGATGTACTTTTTTTAAATGGTGTAATACGTAAAAGATAACGAAAGCTCTTACATTTTAATGGTACACGTTGGTAGGCTATCTATTTTATTGTGAATAACATAATATATGAAATACTTTACTTAAAAATAAAAGTTTATGCTTAGAAAATACGCTCATATGATTTATAAAGTGTGTAGACCTTTGGTTCAGTACCTTTTAATACATTTTCTATGCCCCCTTTCTCAACACTTCCTCCAAAAAGTTTACTTTAGGTTTATCTTAACCTTTTCCTTTAAAATGTTCCTAAATTATCCCGTTATTTTAAGCGGTTATAATAATTCGTGCACCGTGCTGAAAATGTTGCTACCCATATAATACTAAAGTTTTCACTTTAAACTTAAAAAATGGTAACTGTATCCTAAAATACTTTAATTGGAAGGCAATTCTTGGATGACTTGACAGAATTGTCCAAAAGGTTCCAAATTTAAATGGCAGTCATTTAAATGTATTTTTCTCTAATTAATTAGGCCAATTTAAAATTATCAGGTTCATTAAAATCACTATTTTCATCAAAAGTAGCATTACTTTCTAATTCGAGTAGGCGTATGTGTATTTACCCAGAAGATATTCATTAACTACATATCCATTGTATTTTGTTTTGTATGCCACTTACGTGAAAAATGTATGGTCATTTGCAAACATTGGCCTACGTCTGTAGGCCCATCTAATTTACAATAATTATGTAAGTAATAATTAGTTATAACACAGTTAAATAATGTCGCTATCGGTGATGAACGAGCTGGTTCTGTAAGTTTCTTTTTCAAAATTCTCTGTAATAACTTATTTGTCATTTACGATAGATATGTAGGTTTATTTGGAAATGATATAGCATCTTCGGATATTCCTGTATATACATCTGAGGGATGATTATTTTCAACTAATCATAAAGACATTGGCACTTTATACTTCATTTTTGGTGCCTGATTAGGCATGGTAGGAACATCCCTAAGTATATTAATTCGAGCTGAACGCGCACCACAGTTTGGGAACTTTTGTGTATATTAAATTATCTGCACAATGCATGGGTTTTTAGGAGTATTTTCAAGGTGGATAATATAACTTGCCGTTTACAATGAAATTGTTTTCCAAACCTTCGAGTAAACATTGGTAAGAACGATAATAGCTGTTAATATTATAATGTAGTACAAAACATACGCCGAATTGATATATTCGAAAGAATAATAAATTTAATCAGGTTGTTCTACGACTGTCAAGAATCGAATTATGCAATTCACCTGAATTCTAATATAATAGATTGTATATTTCTATCTCATTAGTAGACCTGGGATTTTAGGCTCTAAAAAAATTAGTTTTAGGGACCTAAAATAGGCTTTTAAAACAAGTAAATATGCTTTTAAAAGAGAAAATAGGCACTTAAAATTTGCTTTAAAAATGTGTAAATAGATAGAAAATAGACTTTAAAATATTACAATATACGTACACTTAAACTCTAACATGGTTTTTTTTAGACTTCAAAATATTACAATATACACTTGAACTGTAACATGGTCTTTTTTTCTTGCAAGAAACGTGGTATACCTATTCTTAACTGAATTAACTGCAAAATTAGGCATCACGAACTATATTCACTTAAACAGATGTTCTTTCACTGGTGATTTGACACAGTAATCCTTCCCCCTTAATCCTCCCCCTCCCTCGTCAGTTAGCATTTCTTTAGCGACAATTGTTTGTAATAATCAAGTTTCTGTGAAAAACCCACCTCTACTGTTCTGCTTTTCTTTGAGGGATGTCCATTATAAGATTGTAAAAATTACAGAAGTTGAATTTTATTTTATATGTACAAAATATGCATATTAGGCATTAAAATAGTAAAATTGGCTCTAAAGGTCCAAATAGGCATTTTAGGGAACTATAAAACTCTATAAATGTAAGTTATTTATCATGAAACATCCACAAATTAAAAAATTTTCATGTTATTTCATAAGGAACAAAATAGGCATTTGCATTAATATCCCAGGTCTACTCATTAGATCTGTATGATTCCTTAAATCGGGATTCTTCATTCAATTTTATAGTATTTCTTAGAACATAAATAACTTTCCCTGCTATTATTACGAAGAAATAATTACAGGAAGTTTGTTCAGCATTGTGGAATAATTTAATTAAAAATGAACCTATGGTTCTAAACCACGGACTCGATATGAGAGACACAGAATTGGCTACGCTGCATGCCATGACTCTACCTCACCTATAAGGCATATTTTCCTTACGTACCGATTATCCTCACTTCATTAGGTGATATTTTTTCAATTCTATTTATCAGTAACATAGGTAACGGTGATAACTAATAATAATAATAATAATAATAATAATAAATCAATAATTAATCAATAATAATGGTAGTAATTAAAGTCAGTAAACGGGATCTTACACTCTACGCTTCCTTCTAATGATACTACTCTAACCAGAGTGGTTTTACAATTTATTCTTCCTCTCAAGGTCTTTAATGATGAGGGATCGGTTTATCACCCATAAAAAGACAGGCCAGGAAGAAGAGGAGCAGATTGCTCGTGAAATCTTCCAACGTTGAAGATTATGGTGTTTTTTAGTTGTAAAACTACGACACGGTACCAACATCTTGACATTTCTTCAGAAAGTAGATCCATATTCTAGAATCCTTTAACTTCAGAAATAAAAGTAGTTCGATTCCCTTACGCTTCCGGATCGTACTTTGAATAAAATATACTGATATATTTGCTGCATATAACATATGACCATACATGTCTGTCTGTCTTCTAACATATATATTGTAGCATCTAAAATTATATTGTATCCTTAAACTTCCACCGACTTTTATACTCTACTATTATATTTGTGTAGGCAAGGATATTGTAATTTTAACGAGTACATTTTATTATTTTGTTTTTAGCTATAATTATTTTTAATTTCCAGTTTAATTTAAACTTATCGTCTTGTATATGAAATCCAGTGATAGACCTATCTCGGCAAGGATTTTGTGTCTGGAACCATTTTTTTTTTTTTTTTACCTATATTTATTATTTTTAATTTCCGTTTCAAAATAAATAAAACCTACAGCGGTTCGAGTACTTGTTCATAGTTATATGCTGTAAATGTGCATGGAGCTCCGGTCTTGTCGTCTTATATGTGATATCCAGTGATTGACCTACCAATTTGTTTATTAATACTTTTGTAAAGAACAGGAACGTAACTAGATTAATCGCACCTACCAATAATTTCACCACTTGAAGATGGTTTAAGAAAGGCCAAATTTACCTTTGGCGAACGAATGCTTCCAAAAAATTAATTTACCAATTCCATTTTTCATTTTTATAAGAGAATACTTCAAAATCAGATTGAACATGAAGCGATAGTTGAAAGTTCGCACTTAAGAATATATTTTTTTTATGACATGCATTATATTTTCCCCCTTAAATCGTAAACCGTGCATTAGTTTTTGTGCAGTGTAGCTACACTCCTGAATGTTTACACATATTCATAGATAACTGTCAACGGGCGAGAAAATTATTAGTAGAATGTTCGACTTCACGTAATGCTTGTTCGGTATATTGTGTAAAGATGGAACTTTTTGACGATGTTGTATTTCAGTCGTAAGACTTACACTTCACAAAATCTGTGCCGCTAAGATAGTAACTTTTTTGTCTGTTTGATTTTAGAATTAAAGTAAGCTATAACTTTAAAGAACTTCAGTTTAACAATTACAGGAACAACGAACCTGGAAGAAGATATTATATTTTATTATTTTAACAACGATCTTGCATTTTCCTTTACTGACCTGGGAATGTAGTGTATTGTTGTATTGGCAGGTTACGTTAGGCCGTGCGCCGCCATTGTTCTCAGAAGCGCGAGAGACCTCGGGGAATCCCCATGCCGGACCGAGCGGGCGATGCGACCTGACTGGTACGCCTAGCTCCTCGGCAACACACCTCACTCTTCTGCCATGCGTCTCCAGCGCAGGCGCAACCGTTATACAAACACGCTGACAGAATAGAAACCTAGAAACAAAAAAGAAATGCAAACGATACAAAGGTTTCAAAAGAGATTACAATTAAAAGGAAGAGATATCATTCTTAACAACAAAGACTATTTGCAGAGTCCAAATGAAGAGTTAGACTTAAGCTTGAAAATGGGTATGTAAATTAAAATTGGCAGGTAGAAAACGACCAAGAACCGAAATCACATACCTGTAAAGATGGGCAGATAAAGATATTGACAGATAAGTACCGGCATAATAATTATTAACGTTGTGTAATAGATTTAATATAGTTAAGGAGATAGAAAAGCACACTTCTGTGTCAGTATGTAGCCTACATCGGGTATTCCCGAATAGCCGTTCGCTTTTTTCAGAATAATAATAATAATAATAATAATAATAATAATAATAATAATAATAATAATAATAATAATAATAATAACAATAATAATAATAATAACAATAATAATAATAATAATATAATAATAATGATAGTGAAAATAATGATAATTGTAATGGTAATAATAATGGGGATAATAATAATGATAATGATAGTAATGATGATAATAATAATAATAATAATAATAATAATAATAATAATGATAGTGAAAATAATTATAATTGTAATGGTTATAATAATGGTGATAATAATGATAATGATAGTAATAATAATAATAATACTGATAGTGAAAATAATGATGATTGTAATGTTAATAATAATAATAATAATAATAATAATGATAATAATGATAGTGATGATAATAATAATAATAATAATAATGATGATGATGATGATGATTATGGTAATAATGATAGTGATGATAATAATAATAATGATAGTGATAGTGATAGTAATAATAATCTTCGCTGTGAATAAGAAATTTTCAGAATATTTATTAGGTGGTATGATCTAAATTCCCAGTTACGCTTTGTGTATGAGTGGCTAAGGGGTGGATTTCTACCAAAGAGTTCAGATCCCAGCCCCTTTAGTAGCAGTCATAAAAGTTCAGAAAAATTCTCTATCCACTTTTGTTATAACCAACCTTCAGTGTAGATCATTTTACTGTAAAACCAACTTTCAAATTTTGTCGTGTAACCTTTTGCATTGCCTTGAGTTAGATAGGATGTTTGTTGCACAAAAGAAAATCTTTAGACTTATTTTTAACTTGGCACCAAGGGAGTCTTTAAGAATGGTTTTCAAAAATAACACGATTTTAACAGTAACTGGAATTTTCGATCTATTACAAAAATAACTTTTCTGCATGGGCCTATCATAATTGCGTTTGTCACTAATTCAAAAAAGCATACGGGCACTTTGTTATCAGTTTACCTGATTTTATTCTATATCAGAATAAGAAGTGAGAAAAATATATTGGTCATGCTTAAAGTAAAGGAAGTTACGAGACTAGTCATATTTTATTGGGTTATGTATCCTTCGGGGATGCGATGTCATGTGGTAACAGCATTCTCTTCATTGTTGTAACCATTTGACACTAAGAGAATGCTATACATAATAATTATATTATACTAAGAGGCTAAATTTCACTCAGATTTTAAAAATATATATTTCAAGATGGTGGCTGTTTTAACAGATGATCTTTCTTTTTAGGACGCGAGGTAGCCTATATGCTCACAGAAGTACAAGTTTATTATTATTGTTATTATTATTGCTATTATTGTTATTAGATACAGCTGAATAACATGGATTAAACAGTAATATTCTAAGTAGTCATGTCGACATTTGTAAACGTAAATATTATTTTATTTACAGTTTTACATCATACTAAATTGCCATTGAAGAAAGTGATTATTTTACAAATCAAACATTTCAAATAATACTTGTAAAATCGGTATTAGAAAATACACAATAATATAAAACTAATTAAGCCACAAAGTATTTTGTCCTTATTGTGGCTGATTTTATTTTTTAATTTTATTTTCTGTTATTTTTACTGTCACTATTATTCCTTTATTATTTATTACTTCATTACTATTATTATTGTTATTATTTTAAATATTTTTTATAGTTTATATTTTTATATATTATTTTTCTTATATTATTTAAAGCACAGATAAATTTATGTAATCAAAACAGTATTGTTCAAGGACTTTAGAGTATTTTCGATTTCACATACAAAACCTAATGGAAGATAAACATCAACACCGGTAATAAAAGTGAAAATCTGAACACATCTTCACCCTAGCAGCTCAAGAACTAATCTGAAAGATTGTTGCATCCTATCCTGTATTGCATATGTAGCCAAGTTGTAATAATAATACTGCAACACCATAACTCCCGTGTTAGATTACTTCTAACATACTGCGCCGGGCTCGTTCCGCAAACGTACCAACTCGCAAAATAAAATCCTTCTTTTAGCCCTAACTAAATAGTTATTTACGGTTGGATTAGATACAGTTCGAAGATGTCACATGACGATTTCTTAATTTCACTAATATTATACATGAAAAAAGTCTTAATTTTCTTGATTTTTTAATCAAAAAGACAAGATTTTGTTTAAATTTCTTACACGAGGTGTTTGTACTAAAAGCCAAAACTTTCATCTGAAACCTTCTCTGAAGACGTACTCGCCTGCAATCTTTTGCATCAAAACAGTCTTCCTGCCAGGCGAAGGCGCCTAACTCAATTCGTGTATGCTACCCGCAGTACCTCCGTGCCGGAGAAATTCCCGTGCAAGCGTTTTCAGGCGACTCGTTTAGTACAGTATAGGCTACTATCAGAAGTGTGGATGTATTTCGTTACCATGATTGTTTATAACAGCAACAGTTATATGTATGTTGTGGAGCAACTACAGATTGCAAAGATATTAAGTAATATGATTGCCGCAACACAATGAAGAATCAACAGCCTAATTACAGAGTGCAATGTCAGCATTATCTTCGTATAAATAGGACTCGAAATATGTACTAGGAGAGTCAGGCAGCAGCCCTGTCTGTGGCCACGCCACTCGGGCCTTTGGGCCCGAGAGAGGATTGGAGAGGTTCCGACGACAACATCACCCCGTCAACCCTTCCCGTGTGTGCTGCTAGCTCTGAGAACAACTGATAAAAAGGTATGAAACTTGTTTATGTTAGTATTGTATCAATGTGTAGAGAGACATCATAAACTATTTGAGTAAAATATGAATACTTACATGATTCTAACTAACAGAATAAGAATATATATGTTGTTAATAAAGTTGATAGTATCTTTTATACGGATTTTATGAAACCCTAAAAGTATCACATTAACAAACGAATATTTAAATAAAATATCCACCATAACAAATGGTAGAGGCGCCGGGCATTACCATATTATGTACCTCAGCATGCCAAGTTCGCCTACCTAAATGAAACCCCCCAAATAAATTGAGAATATGCTATATTTTAGGAAATTTGTAGTAATTAAAGTAGGAATTACATATTATAATGCAATTAAAATCAATTTTTCTGCTATTGTAAATACAGTAGTAACCTTCACACAGTTGTTAAAAAGCTTGCTCATCACACATGCTCACATAACAGCAATCACTGAAATAATAGCTTACTTGCTGAATAAACAAATATTTATACATCATTGTTTTCCAAGTGAAGTTCCTTTTAAGAATGTCACCTGTATATCAAAATAAATATTTAAAACGTCAGGAACAGGGAATAATTTTATTCCATATTTATAAAACGGGAAAGAAGTACGGTACATAAATTTTACTATGAAGTATTAAAAGAAATAAATGTTTTTTTGTTATTAGTATTATTCGTCTTATTACAGCGTTATTATTTCGTCATTGAATTAATGATTATATTGGTAAATTAATACATTTATAAATTTATTGGAATTTTGAAGCAATAATAAATTGATAAATGCGTTTAACAAGAGAGTGGCATCTAAATAAAGTGAAAGATTTGTTGGGGCATATTTCTATATGTGCATTAATAATAATACAATTGTGAAAAATGAGTCACAGGGACCTATGAATAATATAATTAGCGAGTAAAATACACTTACGAGAAAAGGGACAGAGAGGCCCTACGCCGAAATAAATAAAAGGGACAGAGAGACCCTACGCCGAAATAAATAAAAGGGACAGAGAGGTCCTACGCCGAAATAAATAAAAGGGACAGAGAGGTCCTACGCCGAAATAAATAAAAGGGACAGAGAGGCCCTACGCCGAAATAAATAAATGGGACAAAGAAGCCCAACGCCGAAATAAATAAATGGGACAGAGTAACCCAACGCCGAAATGAATAAATAAACGGGACAGAGAAGCCCAACGTCGAATAAAGTAGGTAAGAGTATAGCCTATAAATAAATAAAAAATGCATTGTAAGTGTGTATGATAATTATGATAGGTCAAAAGTATTAAATAAAATGTTATATAATGGAATAGCCTCACGATCTACCAATATAATGGAATCATAGCCACGTGCCATTTAACTAACATAAATTTTTCATCTTGATAGAACGCACGAATTCAAAAAAATCAGGGACATCTCAATTATTTTGTACATAGAAGTGTCGTTAACTGAAAAATACTTAAAAAGTATGAAATAATTTACGTAACTGTAACACAGATTAAAGTGACAATTTAAATCAAACATAACATGACATTTAAATAATTTCATTCTTGACAACAACAAAATAAGAATTTTATTCAATGAGGTAAATAGGCTTGTGTGAAAGCAAGATTTTCTAGCAAATGTGGTGAAAATAAAATTATATTAGCTTATTAAAAGTAAGTCCTACTGTGAAAAAGAATAATATAAGAACTATTTGTTTGCCAAGTGTTCAAATAGCAATAAGTATAAGTTATTTAAAAGATGTAAATATGTATTAAAATTTAAATATGAACAATTTTGTTTAAGAACAAATTATATTATGTAAATAATAGTGATTTTTTATAATAATCTTGCCTTCAAGGAGCAAGCAGTTAAGCTACATGTTGAAATCATGTGTGTCAATGTCTACTACAATCAGCTGACAAAGAATTCGCTGACACCTAGCATTACATCATAATTACTTAAATATACCAGAACTGTGTTATGATTTTGATTGCACATTTTACCAGTTCAATATAATTTTTATGTAATAGAGGAATGTTATTTTCAATAATATGGCAATCATCAATGTTAACTTTGTATGTACCCCCCCCCAAAAGAAAAAAACACACACACAGTAAGTGTGAAAGCTATATATAAGTGAAAGACATACAATTTTATGTAAAACTTCATAGCACTTTGAATATTTAAATGAATCCTTTATCTTTGAAGACATACGCGTAATTTATTATAGTCCATAATTATGAAAGAATGTCATAATAATATAATTTTCTCTGTTTCAGGTGAGGAACAAATCTGTATAAATCATTTAAATCATATAATTACGTTTCTTTTTCACAATGATTTCACAGAAGCAGCTCGAGAAGAAAAATATATACACTTAAATAATACATTCAAGAATGCATGCAAAACAAATAGAAAAAAATTGGTAATGTAGGCCTACGTAAATAATTATAACGGTAAAAGGAAATATACTCATGTGCACAAAAAGGGGCCCCGAAGAAGAAGAAAAAAAAAGAAAGGTTAACCATCCCTCAATACCATTATACCCACCCTTCCCACTGAAAGATTGTACATTTATAACAAGATAAATTTTAAGAGAAGAAATTTTAAAAAGAATTTTAAAAGAAGAAAGAAGTCAATGTATTTTCATATGTATAAGAAATGTTATTATTTTTTTTAAGGTTTTTAATGTTCTATTGAACATCAAATATCAATTTTACTCATTTTATGGAGATTAGTATGTACACTTCTTAATTTTTAACATTTCAGTAGAAGTGGAAAGAAAAACTCAAAATTCTTATAGAACAGAATTTTTTAATATTTTGAATTTTGTTTAAAGACAGTTTTTATTTATATAAAAAAAAAGTTATTTATACACAAACTATGAATTATAAAGAACATTTAATGTTTAATTTTGTTACATTGAGATAACAATGTATTTCATGTTCTATAATAATTTTCTGTTCGAAATATTTTTTAATGATGCACATTTTTTTGTTAACTGTGTGTCACTATTTTGTGAATGAATACTGACACAATATTGCGTTCACTCAATTTTCTCATAGAAAAATTTATGTTTAAATAATACAGTAAACTGATTATATTTATAAGAACTGTTATACTAAGTGACTGTTCATTGAAACAATTTTACATGATTGATGTTACAGATATTATGTCTTAAGTTTCAAAATGCAGAAAAATTATTTGTATTGTTAATACAATGCTCTTAAAAACAACTTAACTTATTAAGAAAAAAGAGTTTACCAAAATGAAAAGCCAAATATTTCAATATTTTATTTTCTTGTGGATTAAGTGCATATATTTTAAACAGAAAAGGGTTTTATTATGTTTATGTTGAGACACTGTAATTTACTGATGTAAGCAGCACACACATTCCTTTCTATCCAAGAAGATTCATATTATGCTGAAAAATCAATTCTCCAAAACAATGACCTCCTCATTCTGATATCAACGCAGAAAACGATGAATAGTAGTCCACAGCTGATGTACTGATCTCTGTACAAAACGTATCATCGTAAAATATGGACCCACATAGACCAAGGACCAAGGACCAAGGACCAAGGTACCTACAGGTACCTACACCATGAAGGAGGGAAGGGTGTTGTGGAGCAACTACAGATTGCAAAGATATTAAGTAATATGATTGCCGCAACACAATGAAGAATCAACAGCCTAATTACAGAGTGCAATGTCAGCATTATCTTCGTATAAATAGGACTCGAAATATGTACTAGGAGAGTCAGGCAGCAGCCCTGTCTGTGGCCACGCCACTCGGGCCTTTGGGCCCGAGAGAGGATTGGAGAGGTTCCGACGACAACATCACCCCGTCAACCCTTCCCGTGTGTGCTGCTAGCTCTGAGAACAACTGATAAAAAGGTATGAAACTTGTTTATGTTAGTATTGTATCAATGTGTAGAGAGACATCATAAACTATTTGAGTAAAATATGAATACTTACATGATTCTAACTAACAGAATAAGAATATATATGTTGTTAATAAAGTTGATAGTATCTTTTATACGGATTTTATGAAACCCTAAAAGTATCACATTAACAAACGAATATTTAAATAAAATATCCACCATAACATGTAAGTCTAAATGGCATATTATGTCCTATTATATAAGGATCACAGGTAAAGTTAGGTAAATGAGAAGAAATCCAATCTTAAGTTAGGTAAATGAGAAGAAATCCCATCTTTGAACACTGTTTGTAACCTTAAGGAGATGAAAATGAGGACTGGAGAAACTGCATAACGACGAGCTTCATAACCTGCACTCGTCACCGGATACAGTAAGGGTAATTAAATCACGGAGGATGAAATGGGCTAGACTTTTGCGCGCATGGGGGAAGGAAAGACATCTCAAAAGTATTGTCTGAGAGACCCGAAGGGAACAGATCACTTGGAAGACCTAGACGTAGGTGGGAGGATAATATTAGGATAGGCTATATTTAAGGGAAGTAGGATTTGCGAGGAATGGTTGGATAGAATTAGCACAGAATAGGGTGAATGGTGGGCTCAGGTAAGCGCGGCAATGAACCTTTGGGTTCCATAAAATAGATAATATTCCTTTAGCTTGCTTAGGATTTGTGTATTACCATTGAGTAAGTAAGTAAATAACTCTAGGCGCCTAAGGTTCAATTGTTTCGGCTGTTATTAAAGTGAAACTAATTGTCATTCGCTTAATAATGTAATAATAATAAGTTCTGTTGGCGTAAATAAAATTGCTGGGTTCGATTGGTTGTTTTATTCTTTTCTTTCTTTCTTTCTTTCTTTTTTTTTGCAAGAGTCCCTTGAAAAATGTAAAGAGGGGGTTTTACTGTATACTATTGTTGATGTATGTTTATTTTATATATTATAATATAATATATATGGTATCCAATTATAATATATGAGGTACTCCGTAGCGCAGTGGTTGGGGCGCTGCGCGCTACAAGCCGGAAGGTCGCGGGTTCGATCCCCGATGAGGTCGGAGTTTTTCAATTGACCTAATCCTTCTGGCGGCCCTATGGCCCTGGGGTCGACCAGCCTCTAACAGAAAAGAGTACCAGGAGCAATCCTGGGGGTATAGGCTGAAAACCTGACCACCTTCACGTACCGAATGTCTAGAATCTGGAAGCTTCAACCTCCTGAAATCCTCTGGGCCTCCTTGGCTCGTATAGGGAACAATTTACTTATTATAATATATGTATTTATAGCCTACGCACAATCAGACACACACACACACACAATTATACTTAATTTTTAATTCACTTTCTCTCCCCTTCTGTATTATTTTTGGATGCATTTTTGTGTTATGTTTCATTGACATTGACATTCATTGACGTAAGATTGCTCTTAAGGGTTCGTTGCGCAAACATATCTGCTCCCAAAATAAAATCCTTCTTTTAGCCCTTGTATCATAAATAACTATTTTACGGTTGGATCAGATGCAGTCCGAAGATGTCACACAACGATTTCTTAATTTCACTAATATTATACATGAAAAAAGTTTTAATTTTCTTGATTTTATAAAAAAAGACACGACTTTGTTTCGATTTCGTACACGAAGTGTTTCATTCGAAACCTTATCTCTGAAGACGCCTCTGAAGACGTCTCCTGTAATCCTTTGCATCAGGACAGTCTTCTTGCGAGGCGAAGACGCCTAACTCAATTCGCGTATGCTACCCGCAGTACGTCTGTGTCGGAGAAATTGCCGACCCAAGCGTTTGCAGGCGACTTGTTTGAAGAGATCTTATCTAGCACAGAAGTTAAGTGTGGATATATTATATCACCATGAATGTTTATAACAGTAACAGTTTGATGTAAATCTAAATGATATATTATGTCTTATTTGATAATGATGACAGATAAAGTTAGGTAACTGAGAAGAAATCCAACCTTTTAACCCTGTTAGTAACCTTAGCGAGATGAAAATTGGGACTGGAGAAAACTGCATAACAACGAGCTTCATAACCTGTACTCTTCACCGGATATAGTAAGGGTAATTAAATCACGGAGGGGTTTACTGTTAGTGAATGGTGAGAAGGCATCAAAATAAAAGTGTGTGTAGTGTAGGCCTACCAGGGTAATAACATCTGTAAAAGATAGGAGAGAGGCTATCTGGCTCTGTGAATTGAACTCTGGCGTAAGTCAGTTGATAAGAGCATTGGCACGGATAGCCAAAGATCCTGGGTTCAAGTCCCAGTGTCAGAGGAATTTTTCTCCTATAATATTATCATCTGTAAGAGATCCCACAGGGTGTCCACTATCTATACAGTACTATCTATATTTTAAGGCACCAATGTATTCTCAAGGCTCGACAAGAGCACCAAGAATCTACCACGTCACCGTCTATATAGGTAATAGGTAGGCCTACCCATTCACGTATCAAATTAGCCTTTTGTCTTTGTGTGTACATTTATATGTATATATATATGATATATGTATGTGTATACATCAGTGTATATAGGCCTATGTGTGTGTCGAAAATTCGACATCGAATTAAAGAATTCAATAGACTACTTACTTTGTGTATCTATGTAGTGGTAAATGAATTTTTAAAATCTGATCTGAAACACACAACTTCCTCTGCCCAAATAAATGTTTGCCTCTTAGTATAATATATTATGTGTGATACATCAAATCGCATCCCCGAATCATACACGATCCAAATAAAATCTTATTAATACACTCAAGTAATCCCGTTTACCCTAATCATTGGCAGTACTCCTCCCTCACTTCACATTCTGATATAGAATAAGAGGTCTTATTGCAAACAGTCCGTATTCAATTGTTTTAACCTAGTCCAATGCTGTTCACGGCAAGACTGAATTTTTACAAACAGCGGGTGGCTAATAACTAGACTTCAGAGAATTTTTCGCGGACAAAATTTTCAAATAAAAGTTCTAGCTCTTGGTGTAAGCACCACATTGTAAATAATTTAAACAATATTGAGAATATTATAGGAGAAAAATTCCTCCGGCACTGGGACTTGAATCCAGGACCTTTGCCTATTCGCGCCAATGCTCTACCAACTGAGCTAAGCCGGAGCTCAATTTACAGCGCCAGATGGAACTTCTCTCCTATGACCGATTGCCCTAATGGTCCACCTCACAGACAGACAAGTCATGTCATATGCAGTACTGTGAGGCACACTAAGTAGTGATTTTTGTGACCGGGTTTGTCCTGGGTTCAAGTCCCAGTGCCGGAGGAATTTTTCTCCTATAATATTCTCATGTAGTGTCCAACAGAGACAATAATCTGTGGCTCATGAATGCTTATATATCTGTCTTAAACAATATTGTTAGAGCCTTTTGGGGACAATCGTGAGAAAACTAAGTTTTCTTAATGTAGTGAAAGTCGTCGTGAATCTTCGTGTCACATCCCTAAAAGATACCTAAACAAAATATAATTTTGTTGTACTATTCTCTGTTCTGAAGCTAGGTTGTTCACAGACACTCATATAACTGAGAAACACAGACATGTTTCTAAAAATAGTATTTTTGAAGTGAAACTTCTTTAGCCGCGGTAGGGGTAAATCGAGAAATGTGTCACGCTCAAAAATCGTCACGAAATTAATGTGGTTTCGCAAGAGTTTCGGTACAATATGGGTAAGTTTACGTCTCATAGTAGAGCCTGAGATACCGTACTCCCTTGTGACGGAACGGAACGGAACGGAACGGACTGCACAGAAAACAATCAACTCAATGATTGGGAGTAATCAGCTGCTATACGATTTAAAGGACAAAATAAAATACTCAAAGGGGAATCAAAAATTGAAAATTAAAAAATCGAAAATCCGAAATTGAAAAAATCTAAACATCCAAAGTTTAAAAATCCAAAAAATAAACAATTCATAGATCCAAAATTAAAGAATCCAAAACTCCAAATTAAAAAAATTAAAAAATCCAAACTTTTTAAAATCCAAAAATCCAAAATTTAAAAAATTAAAAAAAAAATTAAAATCAAAAAATCCAAAATTTAAAAAATAATAAAATCCAAAATTAAAAAATCCAAGAATCCAACATTTTAAAAATCCAAAAAATAAAAAATTCAAAGATCCAAAATTTTAAAAATCCAATAATCAAAAAATTAAAGTAAAAAAATTAAAAAAACAAGTTTCACTTCTGTTGCGTGGCGTTCCACGCACACTTTTTTTTACTCAAGGCATCTCAGAACATGAATATATGTTAAAAACTCAACTTAGAATTTCGGGGTCGAACTACTGGCTACAAGGCTGAATACACAATAATTGCTAATTAAAATTTCCACAGCATGTAATGTGTTAAATTCTTTGTACAAGATAATTATAGGTTTATTAAGTTAGGCAATTTTCGATGCTCAAAATGGTTTTCCTGAGTCTTGTGATTACGTTCGGCAATGTTTGGTAGTGTTTCTTTCAGATCGGAGTAGCATTCATTCTACTGTTAATTAAGTTGGAAAGCTTCACAAAAGAAACTGGAACAAAGCACACTTCAACCATTTTAACTTATTTACTCTGGGGAATGGCGGCTAACAATTGAAATATAATGTACAGAAGGTTCGGTTACATCATTAATATAAAATATGCAACAGTATTATTAATTTAAACTCTCAGATGACATAAAATTTAAGTGACATAACTGGATTCAGTCAAGGAATCTACTAGAAAAGTCTTAAAAATTATTCATATTTTTATAAAGTTGTCTGAAATACTCGTATTTTCATTTTTAAACTTTCAATGTTTTGTTTAATATTTTTAGAGCGTTTTAGATTATTGGAAATAGCAAGAATGCTTTTTCTCTACACAAAAGGATCACTGGGCCAGTTTCAGATATATATTATAACTGAGAGTCATGGCTTAACATTTCTTTAGTAGGTCAGATCTGGAAGAGAATGTACGAAGTTTGTCCAGAAAGTAAGGAACAAATTAGCATAGCCTAACTACATATTAACGAAAGATACGAACACGAATCTTTATTTACAAAGATACAGTGCCTTACTCTATTTTTCAACGTAATCGCCACTTTTGTCAATGGTGATGTTATACTCTTCTACCGCCAAAGACCTGGATCTGAAGTTTCTGCCAAGAAGACAAGGAATGAACTCAGAGACCTATAGTGCATCTCTTCAACGAGTACGACTTCAACAGGAGACGTGGGAAGTTGTCTGATAGGTGTTTTTGATTCACGACAACGCTCGGCCTCATCCGGCTGTTCAACACAGGCACAACTTCAGCGTTTTAAGTGGGAAGTATTTGGACATCCTCCTTACAGCCCTGACCTGGCACCCAGCGATTTTCACTTGTTTCCGAAACTAAAGGACTTTTTGGGTGGAAAAGAGTTTCCAACCGATGAAAATCTCAAGTGACATCCTGACTCTGGTCTTTGGCGGTTAACACCATCATTGAAAAGCTGATAGGCCTACCACTTTACAATAAATGCCTTGACAGCAATGGCGATTATGTTGGGAAATAAAGTATGGCACTGTATTTTTTTTTAATAAAGTTTTGTATTGAAATATTTCGTTATTATTTAGTTATGCCAAATTTCTTTACTTTTTGGACTACCCTCTTAAATAAACATAATTTTTATCAAGCTTATAGTTTTAATGGACCACCTTCATGGTTTCATGGTAGCGTCGCTGGCTACGGATCCGCAGGCCCGGGTTCGATCCACGCTTTTTTCTAAGGTACGGAGGTCTGAAACGGAGTGTACTCTGTCTCGTGATTTAATCTGAAAGACCACTGATTAAAGAGTAGCTGCTCCGATCTTTTAATCCATCATTAACGACCGTGAGAGTCTGCATGATGATTACAATCTTGTTATCTGTCTATGGTAGACGACTCAATAATAAATGGTAGGCCTGATCTCTTCAGAGATGCAGCGCTACGGAGTATTTTTTAAAGTTTAATGAATTTACAGATTATTTAGGGTAGGAATCATCCTTCACCAGTGTTTCATTCACGTGTAAAATACAATATGTATAAAATTAACAGCCTTAGATCCGGCATCAGTTTAATTCCACCGAGCCATTGTTTATTTTCTTACAACGATTCATTTTATATCCTTGAGTTGATACTGGTAAAAATAGCATACTACTTTAAAGGGATCTTGAATATACAAGGATCGGTATATTCTGGCATGATCAAGAAAATATTAATTATATACGTCATATATACGCACAGATTCTAGAAAAACTAAACTCCGTGGCGCTACATCCCTGGAGGGACTTGGCCTACCACCCGACCGCTGCATCATCTCCCGTAGGCAGATGGCAGAATTGGGGGGCATGTGGTCAGCATGCCGACACCCACGGCCGTTAATGGTGGTTTTCTGGACCGGACAGATTCTAGAAACTTAACTTTAATTGATGTCCTAAGAATTAAGGTATTTGCTAACTCCAGCAGAAATTTCTGGAGAAATAAATTATCTTAAGTATTGTTTTGGAATTGTCAACTTAACCTCATATAGGCCACTTATATCCTCATCATTTTAAATTTATAAATATTCATTATAAGTCAATATTAACAAAAACTGTCTCATCGAATTGCATTAAAAACCAGCTATTTTTAAGCTCGATAATGCATTTTACCTTTAAAAATCTTATGTGGAATACTCACGTAATTTTCTCAATTCTGATCATGTTTAATAGATTTTTATTCGCATTTCCGAGGCCAAATACTAGGGCCATTCAATAATTAAAGAGACAAACTGACATGGAGAAAAACCGTTTATTTTTACAAAACAAGACTTTTCCTACTTTTCAACATAATCCCCAACAACATTTATGCACTTGTCCCAACGGGTTACTAGCTTTTTATACCGGCTGCAAAGAACTCTTTGCCTTGGTGTCGGAGCCAATTTCCCACAAATTTCTTGACATCCTCGTTATCCTGGAACTTCTTCCCCTGTAATGCCTCCTTCAGTGGAACCAAACAAATGGAAATCAGAGGGTGCTAAATCGCAACTTCAACAGGCCGGCCAGAGCGGTATTCGTCAGTCACTGATTCTCGACCACTTTTGAACTGTTCTACCCACTTGCAAAAATTTCCACGGTTCACACTACTTTCACCATACACCTTAGTTATTCTAGAGTATATATTAGCTGGTTTTCACCTTCAGCAATCAAAAAACGAATCACAGAACGTTGTTCAACCAATATGGAATTTTCAAGAAGACCCGACATCGTTAAATTTAATTTTGTGTTTATAAACAGAGCAATGTTGATCCATCAGCTGATTAGAACTCATCCTAAATGTATCAAACTTGTACTACCAACCATCTTTTCCCCAGACCAATTTGTCTCTTTAATTATTGAATGACCCTCGTTTGTGCGGTCTGTTGGATGCAATAAATAAATAAATAAATAAATAAATAAATAAATATAAACATGAACAGATGAAGAAACTTTATTTTAGTATCGGCGTACTTTATCATTGGCCAATTTTAAAGTTTTAAGCTAATCTATTGGACAAGAAAAGATTAATTAGAATTAACGTAGCATGTACAGTATGTCGGGTATTACAGGTATTATTGATTAAGCAGTTCCCTTTACACATGTGTATCATAGGTTGTGTTTGTGTTTGTGTTTGCGATCTACCTATGTCTATGTGTAGTGAAGTTGGAACATACATCTTGACGCTAAAGCCTGGTTGCTTCTGCTCCTGCGTTGAATCTCAGTCCATGGACTTGATAAGATAATCGAGGTTATAAATATTTGAGAAGGATTACCGTGTAATGCGGGACTGCATCAGCAGGAGCAAACATTGACACATCCTGATGGGCTGGGTCTCTTCTTTTTGTTACAAGCTATTTGTGGTATATGAATGGTCCGTATAGTGCATGGAAACCCATTCCATCGTTTATGCTACATAGAAACCTAAGATATCCCATTACGTTTATTGAAGTAAAACTTCTTTAGTGGCGGTAGATGGTGAATCGGGAAAATCAGTCACGAAATCAGTCACAATCAGTCACACTCAAAACTGACTTGTTTCGGTGCGGACTGCACAGAAAACAATCAACTCAATGATTAGGAGTAATCAAAGGAAATTTTTCAGACCTTACTTCCTCAATGGCAATAGACAATTCCTAAGCAATCTAAAGGTATATTATCTATTTTATGGAACCCGGAGGTTCATTACCGCGCAAATCCAAAGTTAAAAAATACAAATTTCCAAAATTTAAAAAAACAAAATTAAAAATTAAAACATCAAAAAATCCAAAATTTAATAAATAATAAAATAAAAAAATTAATAAATAATAAAATAAAAAATTTAAAAATAAAAAATATAAAATATAAAATTTAAAAATAAAAAAATAAACAATTCAAAGATCGAAAATTTAAAAAATCCAAAATTAAAAATTCAAAGATCCTAAATTAAAAAGTCCAAAATCCAAAATTTTAAAAGTTCAAAACCCCAATATTAAAAAGTCCAATAATGCAAAATTGAAAAAATTCAATAATCAAAAATTGAAAAAATAAAAAAATATAATAAAGTTTTACTTCTGTCGCGTGGCGTTCCAAGCACTCTTTTTATTTTATTTTACTTTCAAACACGTAAACTATTTTCCTTACTTTTTATTAATTTATATGAATATTTGAGTTAGAGAATTACAAATGGGTGTCTTATTGTAAACGATATGCTACATTACCAACTAACTTTTTATTTCGAGTCTGTTTATTGAGATATTGTAATAATAACTTAATTCATATTAAGCTATTTTGTGCTATGCTATGGTAGCTATGTCATGCTAGCTTTGCTATTATCGTTTTTATTGTTTAACATCCAGATCATTCTGGCACATTTCTTTATTGGGTGCACCCCTTTTGGCTCCCGATTGGACTTTTAATTTACGTAAACTCACCAGTTGGCTTCTGGGTTACAAAAGAAGACAGCTCAGTTGGCTCCTGACAGACACTAGCAGGAGTTTTTATGCCTGCCAATGTGATATAGATTTTAATTTTATGGTTGGCACTGTGATTGTAAAATTGTTCATTGTTTAGCTGGTGAGTTATGAGTTGCCAGTACTATTGGAAACAAGACAGCCAATTGTTCATTGTTTAGCTGTTGAGTTTTGAGTTTTGAATACTATTGGTAACGTGATAGTCAACTGTTAATAGTTTAGCTGGTGATTTTGAGTGACCAGTATTGTTAGTTGTAAAATTGAGTTCCAAGTTATTTTCAGTGAAAATGGGAAAGAAGTTATAGTGATGCATTTCTTTAAATACAGTTTTCACAAACAGTTATGGTATTGTAGAAAACTATGGAACTGTACAAAAAGATTGTGTAGAGCATGTTTAATATTAAATTCTCAAAAGGAAATAAGTTTTAGTGGATTAGATCATAAGTAACCATGAAAAGGAATTGAAAGCTTCATTTAGGCGATATAGGCCTAAGGTGAGCAATTCTGTTAAAAGGGAGTGGAAGATCCTTTTGATCGACCTTCAAAAATTATTTACTTATTTAATGTAATTGAACTCTGACAATGTTTGCAACTGAGTGGGTTTTACGTAAATTATAAGCTCTAATATTTTTTTATACAATTTTCTTAACTCCTAGATTTTGGGCGGTAACAAGAATACGAGTAGCACAGGGGAGCCAATTAGGTTACAGCTTAAAATATCTGGGAGTCAGTTCGGTTGATTTTAATCTGGGAGCTAATTAGCTAATTTATTCATTAATGTATGTCCATTCCAAGTCAATGGAAATTAAAATTAAATCCAAAGAAAAGTGGGGAAAATTCTAAAATCTTTCAGATTTTCCGACACTGGGATTTGATCGTGATACCATTTGGTGTGCAGGAATTGCTTCTCCTTATTATAGATATTTTCGTTAGAATATATTATGAATATCGGCATAATATTTTCAGCTCAACCATACTAAACTCAGGTAACTCGTTCGTTTCTCGCTGACAGGCCTTGCTTTATTAAAAGATTATAAAATTATGAATTAAGTAATTTGGAGCGACGTATTAATTAATACCATTGAGTCTGTGCAATTATGCTACTTTTGCTCTTAAGTTAATTTTCTTGAAAAATTTAAACAAAAGCATTCATAAAGATATATTACGGGCTTATTAGCTCCAGTTTTGGTGATCTATAATGTTTCATACTGATCATAATTAAAGGATAGGGAATTGATACACCAGAAATAGTCCATTGTCCAAATTAATTGTTACACTTCAATGCAAGAGTTATGAGGCTCAAATCTAGGCACTTTGGTGTTTATTTCAGCTACCAAATCCCTCCTTCGCCTTTCACTTAGTTATATGAACCATTCTAGAAGATCCTACCTTAGCTGGAATTATATTTTATGCTGTAACAACCCTTTCTATACTCGTTTGCTGACAATAGTAGGGCCTTCTGTTTTATATCGATGGCTTAATGCACAAATGTGTTAAATACAATTTTGGAGTTAAATGTGTTAAGTGCAAATTTGAAATCTCCTACAGTCTTTATAAACATGACAAGCTAAAAAAACAGAAACTTCATACATTTTCTGCATGGGACAAAACGTGTTAAGTACTTTTCCTGGTTGCACAGTCATAATAATTTGATATTAAAATGGATTTGGAAGAACTATAGAATTGAACTTAACACAAGTGTGCACCAAACCAAGGATATACAGGACCGGATAGCCACCACCCCAACAAGCGGTGGTGAACAGGTTCATAGGCCGATGCTGAATAATAAACAAGTTTAGGCTCTTGATAATATGCCGCAGCCGTAGGGTAGTGAAGTGTCTTGCGCGTGCTTCCTAAATCTCGCGCACAATGAAAACCTGCTTGTCTTCTTACTTCATGGGGAGTAAAATGCAATTCACAAAGTACATGCAATAAAGATACATAACATAATAACATAACATAGTATGGGAGGACAATATTATGATAGATTTAAGGAAGTTGGTTTTATGAGGGATGTTTGGATGGAGTTAGCACAGAATAGGGTTGAATAGCGGGCTCATGTAAGCGCGGCAATGAACGTCCGGGTTCCATAAAATAGATAATATTCCATTAGCTTGCTTAGGATTCGTCTATTTCCATTGAGTAACCAAGTATTTATAACAGTCAAATCAGAACCTGTCTGCAGTCCTTGTATCAAAGTAAAACTTGTGCATTTTCGCATATCTTTGTGGTATAATATTTTATCAATCTACCACAAACGGAATGAAATTTATCAACTACAATATATTATATATATATATATATATAGGATTGTAGAAGATAATGAGAAATCAGGATTCATAAGCGATCATGAGGTGATTTACTAAGAGTTTTTTGCTGTAGCAAGAGAATAACTTTGATAATATGAGAGAGAGAGAGAGAGAGAGAGAGAGAGAGAGAGAGAGAGAGAGAGAAGAGAGAGAGAGAAAGAAAGAAAGAGTTAGCTTCGTTTTCGGACTTAGAAACTGCTAGACATATTACTGGGAAAACTCCGCAACAATTTAAGGGTAGAATGCAGAATGTTCTCTAGCTATAAGATAAAGCAAGTACAATTTTTTTACAAATAATATAAATAAAATATTAAACTGAGTATTAATATTTCTACGTTAGCCGATGTGCTGACTACATATTTCTATAAAGCTCTGTTATGTTGCGTCACAAAATGGCCCGATGTTCTGAATGCAAGTAATAGGCTACATGGACTTCAGACAGGGTTGGCTGGGCAATGCATTTCTTATCACGGCTTTTGTCCCTTGTTATAGCTGCGGGATTCTACCCCGGCGGGCTGGTTTTCCAAGCGCGTCTCGCCATGAATCTTTCAATAGGTGAAGCGGCTTATTGGCTCCAGTTCGATCCTCGTCTTGTAATTCTCTATGAATTAATGAACATCATCTTACCTAAAGTTCTGTATGCTCCATAATCATATCATAGCCTACAATACTTTGAAAATATGAGTCAGTATAGACCGTGCTTCTACAATGAAAAGCATGCTAATCTAGCAAAGAAAGTTCTAGGTATTTTATCGT
Organism: Ectobius pallidus; assembly: GCA_964059195.1. Lineage (NCBI taxonomy): Eukaryota > Metazoa > Arthropoda > Insecta > Blattodea > Ectobiidae > Ectobius > Ectobius pallidus. The sequence continues at coordinate 106,801,004 of CAXKWD010000007.1, read as the reverse complement.
GGTTCGATTGACTGTAAAACAAATATTCATAAAGCTGTATGCGAGAAGTTGTAAAGTCGATAGGGTTTGACATAAAACATTAGTTATTGAGGCTGTTTTGACGAGAAACACAATAAAGTCTAAAGGTGTTGTGAAACTGATTTTAATGTATTATTTCGTGAGAGTAGGCCTATGTGTACAACTATTTCCAATACTCTATAAATAGGCAGAAATAAATTAAATTATTTTTATATTTTAAATTCTTCTCTAACCACAGTTAGATTACATGACTTCCTCTTTTGTATGTGTTTCTTCACCGGAAATCATTTTAGAAACCTGACAGTGTGTTTTATAACCCGTATTTTCAGTAATTTTATTAGCCCACAAAATAAAGGAAACTGGTGATAATGATATCTAGGAGTGAAATAAGCCCTTTCAATTTGATTTTTTTGGTAAAATATGCTATTTTCACTCAAAACCATAAAATAAGCAAGCAAATTCTTTTTTTCTGTCAGAATAATCAAAATAAGCAACATAAACAATTTAAATTGTTTGTCAATGAGTGTCTTACGATATATATATACTGTATATATATATATAAGTTCTGCTTATGTTTACAAGTATGAAAATAAATAAGGATTTTGCTTAGATTTCCGGAATATATATTCTATTCTATAAATGCTATTTTTATTCAAAACCATACAATAAGGAAGCAACATCTTTTTCTCTCAGAATAAGCAAAATACTAAACTCCGTGGCGCGACATCCCCGAAGGGACAAGGCCTACCACCCGACCGCTGCGTCATCTACCTACAGGCAGATGGCAGGATTGGGGGCATGTGGTCAGTATGCCGGTAACCACGGCCGTTAATGGTGGTTTTCATGACCGGAGCCGCTACTTCTTTATCAAGTAGCTCTTCAGTTTGAATCACGAGGCTGAGTGCACCCCTGCCAGACCTCCCTACCCCAGAAAAATTCGAGGAGGTACCGGGGATCGGACCCGGGCCGACGGATCCGTAGTCAGCGACGCTAACCACAAGACCACGCCGGCGGTCATAAGCAAAATAAGCATTTAAAAAATTTAAATTGCTTGTCAAGGAGTGTCTTACGAAATATAACATTTCTGCTTATATTTATGAGTATGAGAATAAATAATAATTTTACTTAGAAATCCGGGATCTATAAACTATCTAATTAATAAAAAAACTTTTAGATCTCTCCTGGAAATCTATACAGTATTAACATTCTGTGATTTATTTTATATCTAGAAAACAATACCGTATGTACTATGTAACTAATGCCCCATTAAAGTGTGCTTAAGGTGGAGTCTGTTTATTGCAGCATTGAATGCTGCATTTAGGTTAAAACATTATATAGTTTAATGCATTCGAAATGGATTTCTCTGAACAAACACGCTGATGAAGCTGAAAGTAATAGCCCAACTGTGTATCAAGTACGTCTCTAGTGTAAAGTATAAACTTCACTGCTTTTAGTAACATGCAGTAACTAATAACATTAGAGATTAAATGCAATCAAAACAGGCGGTTAAGGTTTCCTCTTAATAAACAATGGATTGAAATTATAGGTTTCATTTTCGGAGCGATCTTAAACCTTAGCCTCTCATTTTAGCTTTTCTTATACCTGTACCTTATTCTGTAATAAGCTTACATTTTAAACTAGCTTAAAAGGCCCGGCGTTGCCCGGGTTTTTATTTGCAATTTGAAATTAACTTATGAAGGACTTTCGATTATCGAACTCTAGGGCCTTGTATAATATGTAGGCCTACATAGAACTTGCGGAAGAACGGCTTATCACACTCAAACTATTCCCTCAGAAAACGATAGATATAGCTTTTTATGGCTCACAGAGGATGTAGAATTTTGCATCCCATCACTTGTACAGTATACAGCAAGCCTGGTAGGGGTTCAAATAAGAAGAAACAGAAATTCCGGTAACATAAAATTGTATTATCGTGGCAGAGAATTTTTATTTCTTACTCTCATGTTACCATAAAACTGTTTTGGGGATGAAATTAAACAGAAATGCAATATCATTTTCAGTTACGTCGTGCAAAAAAATTATTTTCAATAGTTCAACATTTGAACATTTTCCCGGGGTGAACCCCGACTCCCTTCTGGGGGTATGGAATACCACCTGGTACTTTTGACCCTACCCGAAATTAATTTCTGGCTACGCCATTGCATTCAGCAAACCGTAGAAAGTTAGCTTATGGGAAATATTACGGAAGAAAGATATACCAGATCACCTAATAAAAGCTACACAAAGCCTGTACACTCACACTAACATAAGAGTAAAAACCAGTTATTGTGGAGTGAGTATTGAGAGTAGAGAGATATCTGGAGTTGATCGATGAGGATGCTCATTGTACCCAATTTAATTTAATTTATATAATGACTATGTCGCTCGAAAATAGCAGACAGAATCAAAATTTGATTTTATCTATTATCTATATTAATAAAAGGAAGTGTCTGTCCTCCGTCTGTCTGTCCTCGGTCTGTCTGTCAGCGATGCCCAGCGAAATCTACTCAACGCAGAGATCTGAAATTTTATACATAGGCGGACTAAGGGGTCGGAATGTGCACCTCGAAGCCGGAATTTTAATTTTCGCTTTCGTTCGTCCATCCTGGACGATTCATTTGTTTAGAATATCAAGGCCCGAAGACATATGAAATTTTCAACCTACACGGAAGAGGGATAATCAATATAGGCCTAAATATGGTCAAACATCGTTCGATTTGGACGAAACTCACTGTACAGGGGTATTCTGGGCCAAGGAACTCGAATCTGAGGTAGCTTTTACCAGGCGACGCTATCTAATCGTGGTATGTAGTCCACGTGATTTAGGTGTTAATAAATATAATGATTTAACTATTATGCTCTTAATTTTTAATTTTTGAAATAATTATCGCGGGCGAAGCCGCGGGCACATGCTAGTTACAAATAACACACCTCTAAATACTTTATTATTTGCAGATGATCAGGTTATACTTGCAGCCACTAAGAATAATTTTCAGTGTGCTCATTTTAAATTAAATAATATAACTAAAGAATATGATTTTAAACATTTCAACATAAAGACAAAGTTTATGGGCTTTAAAGAGTAAAATGCATTAAGAACAAAGATAGTCATAAACAGTGATAACATTTGATAATTTGGGATGTAGTAGTGATATAGATATAAAACTTCGAAAATCCAGCAAGTTATCGGCACAATAAAGAAGACTCTAAATAATAGTGAGAAAGAAAGTGATTTTAAAATTCTATAAGGTAATGGCCGTTCCAACTCTTACATGTGGGTCTGAAGTATGGAGCCTAATTAAGAAGGAAAAAGACAGATTAGACCATACCTGAGCAACTGAGGGGAAACGTTTTAGTACCCCACCCATGCTGTGACGTATGGAACCTGCTCTTCATGTTCAGTGTCACGTCGAAACTGCTTTATTCTGACGTCAAGGGCGACTGTAGTGGGAAACATTACCCCACCACATAGTGGCATTATGTGAACTAATTGCGCACCCGTGGACTAGACTATTAGTGGGATACAGTCTGCAAGATCATGAAAGAAATTCAGATATCAGAAAGTAACTTAACATTCAAAACCTTAATGAAATAATTGAAGAATACAGGAATAAATTGTATGAACGTATGCAGAGGATGGACCCAAATATAATCCCAAATATTTTATATAATTATGCACCAAGAGAGAAACGAGAGAGACCAAAGAAGCGTTGGAAGGAACGGAACAAGCCTAAATGCCTAAACCGTGAAGTGTATGAAGATGATTATTGTATAATCTCTCATTATAGTTCTTTCTAATATCTATTTCATAGTCCTATTATGTTGTGATGTTAATCTGAATTCCCGCAAGAGTCCCTTTCCATGTTGGTTACATATGAATAAAATCGAGGGGTGACGTAGAAAGATGAAAGTGACCTCATTAGCTGCCGCGAACGGGAGAGAGCAAATACATGGTTGTGCTTTATCCTCCTCTTGATGATATCCCTTTGAAATAGAGTGAGATAAAAACAAAGTGAGGCAGTGAATAAAAGAATGAATGAACTTCGAAATACATTAAAGCAAGAAAACAACGACGAAAGAAGTAGGCAGTGGCAAATGGAAAGCTAGGAACAATTAAAATGATTAAGAGGAAAGATACAAATAGCCTAAAATTGAGAGCCAAGAGCCATCCTTTTACATACCTGCGTACCAACATTGGTACGTAGTTGGTAGTTGGGTCCAGGATTAAAAAGAATATAATTCTAGATAGGAACCATTATTGAACATAGGTACATATCAGTGGCAGTCATTATGTTAATACTGATTGTGACTTCACTATAAGAAACGCATTGATTCTTTAGGGCCAGTGTATTAACATGTAATCTGCAGTTAGCATGCAAAATTAACTTTCAGTTACATTTAACTGCCTTTTTTAAAATTGTATAAACATTAATCCAAGTTTATCACATCCTAACTAGCAGTTTAATATAACTGGTGAATTTTTGAAAGTTAAAACATTAACTTATGATTTGAAAAAAATTAAATACATTTCAAACAGTGAAAAGGCACTAGAAATCCATTTTATAAGTACAATGTGAGTTATTAATTATTAATTTAATATAATTTAGATTTAGTTAGCTTTCATTTTGTCTAATGACATTCAAACTGCAGATACCGGTACTTTAGCTTTGTTGCTGGTTATGGTAGCCCTACATTATAAAATAGCAACATTTATTTCTGATTTCTGATTATTCTGTTACAGTACCTCATCTGGTGATTCAATGAAAATACGTCATGCATCTCGTGCATGTCATAAGAGAAGGAATCCTTTATTAGTATTGAATAACATGTTTCTGAAATTTGAGTAGAAGAACTAGACTGAGGTTATGTCTTTGAATATAAAATTCGGTAACTCAGTCTTGTCAATATAAAAGTTTTAAAATATTAAAGATCAAATAAATTTATACCAACTTGTAGTCAACCTCAGTGATAAAATTTTTAAAGAGTTAAAATCATGGCCACATCAAACTAACATGGTGTGTTGTGTGTGGCTGTGTTGGCCAGCTCAGAAAGAGGTGTCTGTCATCGGACTAATGACTGGTAGCCGTGGCACAGTAACAAAGCTTTCCATAGACTTCTATAAATCATTTTCAGTGAATATTAAGAAGTAGGCCTTCTTATTTTGAGGGACTCCATTCAAATAATGCGAAACCAGTTATTTGATCATTCTTTTGAGTAATACTGATTTTATTCTGTGGTCTTGTGTAATTTTCCTCCTTCATTTAATGGAATTTTTGCTTCCTTGAAGTTGGTTTAATGATTTCATGTTTCAGTTAATGCAGTTTTATTTTTTCTTGAAATTTATATTTTCTTTTTTTCCACTCATTTTAATGTGTAGGCTATTTCATTATGTTCTGGCTTTTTTCTTTTGTTTAGTTTATTTAATATTCTTTGTTTGTGGCAATCTATAGTGACAAAGTTTACTAATAATAATAATAATAATATAAACCAATTATGAAAGATAATAATAATTCTAATAGTGATACCCACCAAAATTATTGCAAATAACGTAATTTAGAGCACATGAAACCAATCCTTGAGCTCTTGTGAGAAAATTCAAATAGCCAGACTGAGTTCAGATGAATGCTCACGTATCTACTTTTCTCCACAAAATAATCAGGAATTTCAGGAAGTTATCAACAAATGCCTGTCTGACATTAAAATTCATTTCATACTGTTTCGATAAGGAATATTTTCTAGCTTTCACATTTTAACTTCTTACATAGGCCTAAGCATCTTGAATAAAGAAATGTCTAATACAACTGTCTCATCTCTGGTCAGTTCCAAGAAGACAACTTAGCATCCTCTTTAAGAAGATGAAATAATATGTTTAATGGAAGATTAAATAAATCACTGAATAATAACGAATTGTAAAAAAAAACATTATTTGTTCAGTTCCTATATGCATCAGTACAATAAAAGGAAGTAATATATCGATTCAATTAAAGTACGTTCAGCAATGTTTTAATCCAACCAGTAAAACTGATTTATATGTAGGTGAACAGGATTGCGTAAATTTCTTCTAAACAAATGGCATTGTTCTATTCTGAATGTGCTGGAACGTTCCGGCGTTTAATAATGCCATGTTAAGGTATTGTCATCCACTGACGTCATAAAGTACAGCCGATAATTAACGATGTTGTCCGATATGTTTCGGAAATAAAAAACAAGAAAAGCTTACCACAACACATCGTAATAAAATGGATATTGCTTGAATCGTGTTCTCCATGTTTGTTGTCCTTCCGCCCACTCTGCTATCCTGACTGTCCATTCTTTTTCTACCTTCTTTCTATATGTGATTGTGTTCCTTTGTTCCGTTTCTCTTTATTCTTTTCCCTTTCATTCAACATTTGTAGGCTTATTTACCAAGGAAAACAAGACTTAAAATAAACGTTCTATGTGTAGTACGTGCCTGAATTGTGTATTCTGTATCTTTTGTGTAACAACTCAGAAGCAAGTAAACATATTTAGAGGGAGATTGTATTTGGTCATGAAGTAGGTCTATATTTAATTATAGATATGTTTATATCATTTCTAAAACTGTAATCTTACCACTTACCTTTCCATAATGTTTCTCCATTGCATTAATATCCTAACGAATAGACATTGCATAAAACCAAACAGAATGTTATATCCGTATTAAGATCTTCGATTTAGCTTTGTAAGTTTGTATACTTCATAAAAGTGGTACTCTCCGAAATGTCCCGTTATTATACGCATATTGGTTTCATCATATTCCATATAAACATCGCATAATGTAATGTAGTTTTTCTTTATTTCTCATCATAATAAGTAGCCATTTTAACTGCTCTTTTTAGTAACTGAAACACTTATCTGAAATCTATTGGAACTCTGTTTTTCTGATTAATATTTCACAGACATATTAAGTGTTATTTTTAGTTCAGGTACTTTCTTTCAATAATATTGTAATTGTCAATGTTTCTGTAGTGATTTAGAAATTGTAATAACTTGGAAAATAATCTTAAATTTATATTAGGAATACGATATAAACTTCATTGTGTTTGCATGTATTTTAATAGTAATTTGATCTTTTGTACTTATGTAATATTGTGACTAATAGAGCGGGAGATGGCCTTACTTCGGTCAGAATAAGTGAACAGAATAAATAAATAAAAATAAATAATTTGAAATCAGCTAGATCAGATTTTTAGTGTCATTTTCAAAATAAAAATGGGAAAAGATGCTAGTATAAGACAAAAAATACTGGTATTGTTTTTCTTAAGTATTTCTACAAAAAATGTCCTTTAACCTATTTCATGTAATGAATATAACTCAGTTAAAACTACGTAAATATATAAACATTTCTGGACCTATATTCAACATTATACCAATATCGTTAATCAGAGAATATAGGACATTATGCAACAAGCCTATAATGGCATTAATTGAGATACGAGTTTTTCTTTTAACGAACAACGCGAAACTTAAGTTAAATTAAACGACACAAATTTAATTTTTTCTTTATTACTTTCTCTGCCCGTACCGTAGGTACTATAGGTAGATGAGATATTATGTTCGACCCCCAAATTCGTAAATATAAATCCAAAAATACTACTTTCAGAAACATGTTACTGTGCTTCGGTACTTCGTCTTTTTGGTGTTCATGTTTATACCCATAAAGCAATGTTCTGGGCGTAGAACTTTTTCAGTTTCTTTCTCCAATACAAGCTCAAATGGAGAGTTAAAGAACATTATCCAGAATCTGCATTACAGAACAGAATTATTTTTCTCGAAAGAAAATTCCCGAATTCTCAGTACGTAATTTATTCATTAAAACTGTCTTAAGCCACATTTTTTACTATTCTTAAAGAGCGTAATTCATTGGACACAAACTTCATGGTTATATTTGAAAAATGACGTCATTTGTATCTTGTATAGTAATGCACTCGCACGAACAAACCTTAATGCCTATGCTAGCCTCATGTTGTAAAATAACTTCTAAGAACATATTTTAATTACCAGTTTAAGTACAACAGTTTTTAGGTGCACAAGATAAGTAGGACACCCTGTATGTGTGTATATATAGGGAGTTTGCCCCGTTGTCGGTCAGGCCTCGTTACCAGTCAACAAGTAATTACAGATTAAGACGCTAGATAGCAGCAGAAAACAGTGTCTTAATGTGTAAACTACTTGTTGACCGGCAACGGGGCAATCTCTCATATATAATATATATACACACACTATATTATAGTGTGTGAGTATGTGTGTGTGTGTGTGTGAGAGAGAGAGAGAGAGAGAGAGAGAGAGAGAGAGAGAGAGAGAGAGAGAGAAAAATATATTTTAAAAATTGAAGCATGGGTGTCTTTGTTTTCTCGGCCAGCCAAGTGCTGGAATATCCATTGACTGGCAAAGCTATAGGTCCTATATGAATAACAGGAGAGAAAATGTTCTTGGTGATCACCGCATTAATCCTTTCTGTTGAATTCCTAATTCAATAGACCAATTTATGAGTTCAATCACGATATCCTGATTTTCACGCATGACCCAGGATGGTATTTTCGCCTGAATATGTGTATGACAGGGGAGATTTCCATATCAATAATTTTTTCTTCCTTGGTCCGACACTTTCCTCTCTTCGTTCTCTTTTCACACTCGCTCTCACTCCCTTACTCTCTCTATCTGTAACTCTCTTCCGTTTTTCGCTCGCTTTGCTCCCGCTTCTAGTCTGATCCCGGATAATCTTCTCCTCTGGGAAATCCCTGCGACTCGAACCCGGGCCTCTTTTTATAAACTAATTTATTTCCTATCGGGCCACAAGAGGGAATGGTTGGGGTGGAATTTGTAATTGAATGAGAGTTCGGGGGTTGAATGCAATAGTGGATCATATGCCTTGTTGATGGGATATGACAATCGTGAGAAAAAAAATCTAATGGATTCTTGTAATATTTGTTGCGGATTATAAACATTTGAATAGGAAGAATGTGCAATGCCCACCGAAATATGACTATTTAATGTGTATGTTCTTATGATTATGTTGTAACCCTGTGATTTTAAAACATGATTAGGAGAAACTTTTTAAAAAGTTTCTTCCAGGATTCATTGAGTTCCCAGAACAAGGGGGAAATACGTGTACGTATTCCAATCAGATTGATTTTGTCAACAATTCCACCTGCACCTAATAAAATCTGATGCCCTTAATGACAGACTATCGATTATAATTCGCTCAAGAGTTATCCTAATATTCTATAAATAAAATGCTGTAAGATTGGTAACCCTCGCAACATTAACAATTTCAAAAGCAATTCAAATGAAATTGGGAAGGTAATTAAGTCCAGACCGGAATTTGGCTCGGGTGCATTCGATTGTGAAGTAGATCCTGCTTCAGAATTCACACTTCAGCTTCTGCTAATTAATATAGGCCTAAGGTGGATGTATTCTTCCTGGCTGAGTGTAAGAGAAGGCCAAATACCCAGGAAAAATAAATCTATTACTACGTACTACTACTTTGTCCTAGAAAATAGCATTGTAGAATAATTATTAAATTTCAGATATCTTGTCTGTTACATAAGCTATTGTAATCCGCAGGTCTGGGTTCAATCCCTGTATTTCCTTGAATTTTTATGAGGTCGGTGCCTTAGGGACAAAATGCAGACCTGAAGTTTTAAAATTATCTTCTGCTTCAGAATCACACTTCAGTTCTATGACTTCCTGCAAACTTTCTGGCAGTACATCAATGTCAACAGCAAATGAATTTCTTGTTAACATACAGGACCAGTCATCGGATGAAATATTCTTCTTAAGATTTTAAAAGAAAGTAAATTTTTTTCTAGCTTGTATAAAAATAATTAACTAATTCCAAATCGTTCTGTCCCCCTCTAAAACTATCAAACTACCCCCCAGGGACGCGACCACTGCTGTAAATCATTTGTTCTAAGCGTAAAATCCTGCAACTCACTTTTTTTTAGGAAACCATTTTTGTCCATTGCGTATATTTAAATTCATATCCATTAAGAAGATCCTAGGGCAAAATTATTAGTCATTTCACTCAAAATGAACTCATCTATCTCCTACCCAGCCTTTTCCCAAAGCAAGAAAATTTATTATTATTTGTATTGTTGTTATTTCTGTAGTTCCTCATCACTCTAGGACTCAGGTTTTCAAGGAATGAAGGCACTATAAATTTTCTCAGTTTGGGCAAACGTGTAACTGTAACTAAACGTAGCCTATAAGCCTCCATCTAGAGAGCATAATGAGCATTTTCTCTATTTGACAAGCTTTCTTCACATTTACTGAAATCGTTCAAGAAATATACTCCTTTTCATATTGATAAGGAGGACAATTTGGTTCGAAATAATTTACTTGGGGCAAGGTCACTTCTCAATATCTTTCTAGTACACATATTGATCAAATGCAAGCCAAGTTTAATCTATCTTCTGATCGGAAACGATATCCAATAAACCACTCCTGATATGTATCATAAAAGCTATCAAATATCGATTGTTACTTTCAGGAATTGGATGATAGACGAGTAGAGAAACCTTCATAGCAATAACAGGTTTTATCCTCATACTTCTTAAATTAAACTTTATCACTTTCTCATTCATCAGTATACTGTTACCACATGGTTTAGTATCAAATATTTTAATTTTATATAACATAACTTAGTTTTATATTATATTTATTTTATTTTGAAAACGTTTATACTTTCTTTATCTTACCTAGCTAGAGAACATATTGCATTCTACCCTTAAATTGTTGCGGAGTTTTCCCAGTAATATGTCTAGTAGTTTTTCAGTCCGAAAACGAAGCTAACTCTTTATCTATATATATATAGATATATATATATATATCTATATATATCTATATATATATATATATATATATATATATATATATATCTCGCTCGCTCTCTCTCTCTCTCATAATTATCAAAGTTATTCTCTTGCTACAGAAAAAACCTCTTAGTAAATCACCTCATAGTCGCTTATGGATCCTGATTTCTCATTATCTTCTACAATTCTATATATAATATATTCTAGTTGATAAATTTCATTCCGATTGCGGTAGATTGATAAAATATTGTACAACAAAAATATGTGAAAACGCACAATTTTTGCTTTGATACAAGGACTGCAGACAGGTTCAGATTTCATTGTTGTTAATACTTACTCACTCAATGTCAATAGACAATTCCTAAGCAAGGTAAAGAATATTATCTATTTTAAGGAACCCGAAGTTTCATTTCCGCGCTTACCTGAGCCCGCCATTCAACCCTATTCTGTGTAAACTCCACCCAACAATCCCTCTCAAATCCTACTTCCCTTAAATCTATCCTAATATTGTCCTCCCACCTACGTCTAGGTCTCCCAAGTGGTCTTTTCCCTTCGGGTCTCCCAGTCAGTATTTTTTAGATATGTCTTTCCTCCCCCATGCGCGCAACATGTCCAGCCCATTTCATCGTCCGTGATTTAATTACCCCCACCGTTGTTAATACGCTCAAAAATATTTAATTGATTCATCATTTGATAAAGTTGTTATATTAAGGAATTCCTATTGATACAAGATACAAAGGTTAATCATATTAGGCGTATAGAAATTATAAAATTGTATTTGCAAGTATACACCTAAGACAGTATAGTCAGGTAATGTCAAATTTCCAGGTAGTTGTAAAATTCTTATTAAATCGCAATATTTATCAATTGTAAAGTGATTTATAACGACAATAATGTTAAAAAAATATTTTCAATATAGCCGGAAACGTAGCATACTACTATATGAGCTAATTACATAACACACTGGAAAAGTAAAATAGACTTAATCCTATACGTAAAACAATAACAATTAATGAAATGAGATTTAAAGAGATGTTTTCCACCTTATACCCTCAAAAAATGTATAACCTACAAAAAACGTCAAACGATTTTGGGATCGCAATCATAGGTTATATATCTTTTGAGGGTATAAGGTGGAAAACATCTCTTTAAATCTCATTTCATTTTTATTTACCCTCAAAAGGAAAAATGAAATTTATCAATAATAACAATTACTTTTAGTCCACTAATTCTTAGAATGACTAAGCGTTAAAATTATCGTTACCTTCTTATGTAAAATAGTGTTACACAAGCATGTACTGACAATATGACTGTGCTGGATGTAGCTTGAAGATATTTTAGTTTTAGTTGTTCTTTTAAGTCTGTAGAAATAGTATATTTTAATATCGAAAACTCAAGTCGACTTTCAGGATTCAACGAAACAGTTCTCTTCATAGCAGGAGGAGTGTGTATTTATTTCTCATAAAAATTCTTACATATATTATTAACATTAACCATAAAAACCCAATTAAACAATTATATATCTTATTGTTTACATAACTAAGAGTACCCCCACCCCCAAGCAAGTAAAAATTTCATATAAGCACATAGACATAACTAAAACAAAAAATAACACTCAGATTTCCTTAATTCTCCAAACCGAGGATCTCTCTCATACATCTTTCTGCAGAAATTTCCATATCCCATGCCAATTGTGCTCATCCAGCAACACATTTAGACATGCCTCCCTCCTTCTTTGCGAGTTTAAAAATTTGTCGGGTATCATCATAACTCTCCAGCGCTCTGTAACTCCACATCCCGACAAGATATGAACCAGTGTTTCATTTTCTCTGCACATTGGGCATATTCTCACCCATCTCTCATCCGAAATTCTCTTAGATTTCCATCTTCCCAGGCGTATCCAGGACATTGCAGCTCTATCTTCCGCACTCAGTCTTTCTATATATGATTCACTTCCCCAAGTAGCCTTTAATTCTGCTTGTAACTCTAATGACAGTTTACCGTTAAAGATAGGGAAGGAACCAATACGGGACAACTATAGAGGATACGACATTTATTTGTAGGTTTTCTGTGCAAGTATTACCTTTCTACTTCTTAAAGACCATGATATGTTAATTTTTGAAAAATATTCTTAATGAATTATCAAGTGGTATTTTCAATTCCAACATAATTTTTACTTCTTCTGCCCGTACCATAAGTTCTATAGGTAGAAGAAGTATTGTGTTCGACCCCGAAATTCAAAGTTGAGTTTTTGACAGAAATACACGTTTTGTGGTCCCTGAATCCAAAAATACTATTTTCAGAAGCCAATAGGCTATGTGTGTGTCTGTGAACATTCTAGTTCCAGAACAGAAAGTCATATGGAAAAAAAATTGTATTTGGGTTAGGTACCTTCTAAAGATGAAACCCGAAGTCTGGCGACGATTTTCTCTTACTTTTAAGGTGACTTTATATGAAGAAAAGTTTGTTTTTTGCGGTTATCTCGAAAACGGCCCTAACGATTTTGTTTAAATTTCATACATGTCGTGCTTATACTAAGAGCTACTTAGGGGTTAAAGCACGAGGGAATTCTTAATGGATAGTGCTAGACTTACAGATAAGATATAAAGTAGATGTAGTTAACTATGTGTGAAAAGTATGTGTAAATATAATTCCATTCTATTCTACTAAGCACTAAAACTTATATTTGAAACGTTTTTTCGAAAAAATGCTCGGAAGGGTAGTCATGGGACACCCACCGTTTGTAGAAACTCAATCTTGCTTGGTGAATAATTGAGAGGTCTATTAGCAAATCCGATAATCTCCATTTTGAAGAAAGAAAGATAAAATAATAACTTCTAATGAAATGTTAATGCATTTTCTATTTTATGTTTAATGTATGTGTTATAAATCCGACTTTCCAATGAAGGGAGGAATTCAGATTTACAGCACAAACACTAAATATTAACCAGGAAATACAATAATCTTTTATTAGAAGTTAGCATCTTTTATTAAAATGGAGATTGCCGGATTTGCTAATAGACCCCTCAATTAAGCTTTGCATCTGGTTAAAACAATTTAATACGCTCTCTTTGTAATATGGCCTCTTGTTCTATATCAGAATGTGAAGTGAGAAAGATGTATTGGCCGTGCTTAGAGTAAAGAAAGTTACGTGAGTACATTAATCGAATTCTATTTGGGTTATGTATCCTTCGGGGATGCGATACAATGTGGTAACGACATTCTCTTCATTTTTACATTTTTACAACCAATTTACATGAAGAGAATGTCATACATAATATATTATACTAAGAGGGAAACTTTTATTTTGGCAGAGGAAGTTATGTGAGTTTCACATAAGATTTTTGAAGTAAAACTTCTTTAGCCGCGGTAGGGGTGAATCGAGAGCTTGTGTCACACTCAAAATCGTCACAATATTAGTGAGGTGTGGCAGAACGGACTGCACAGAAAACAATCAACTCAATTATTAGGCTTATCCAAAATTTAAAAAATTAAAAATTAAAAAATCCAAAATCCAAAATTTAAAAAATCGAAAAATCCAAAATTAAAAAATTAAAAACATAAAAAAATTCAAAGATCCAAAATTTAAGAATCCAAAATTTAAAAAAACCAAAATTAAAAAATTCAACGATCCAAAATTGAAAAGTCCAAACATCCAAAATTTAAAAAATAAAAAATCCATAATTAAAAATTGAAATCCAAAAAATAAAGAATTCAAAGATCTAAATTTAAAAAATCGAAAATTATAAAACCCAAAATTCCAAAATTATAAAAATTAAAAGATATTAAAAAATGTTTAAATCCAAAATGCAAAATTACAAAATTCAATAACCCAATATTAAAAAGTCCAACAATCCAAAATTTAAAAAGTCCAACAATCCAAAATTTAAAAAGTCCAATAATCCAAAATTGAAAAAATCCAAAAATTAAAACAAGTATCACTTCCGTCACGTGGCGTTCCACGCACACTATTTTTTCCTTCAGTGTCTGGTTGGAAGGAAATTCATACCTGAATTAAAAATAACTCGAGGTCTTAACTGTACTAATTCTATAGTATTTGCATTTTCTTGAAATCTCATCTCCAGTTCCTCTTAGGAATAAATAATTTCAGTCATAACTGACGTTGATTGATCCCCAAGACAACGTTTTGCAAGTCAGCGAGCCCCGCTGCTGATGAGAAATCACATGACCCCTGTGGACCTTTTTATGTTATTGCCCGTTTTCGCTTGGCAGCGCTGCTGTCCCGAGCGGAGAGAAACTCTCATCGCTCGTTATGGCACGATTCAGAAATTAATTTGTCGGCGGTTAAGGGGGGATAACATTATACACATCTCCACACAGTACAATGCCGCATGGATTAAGAACTCTGCCCTTGACAAAATGAAACGTGTCAAATGAAATATTTTTCCCCCTTAATTCTACTATTCTCAAGGAGATATGATTGAATTTTCTTCAATTTTCAACCGATTCTTTAACATTTTTGGTATTTACCCTTATACAAGCATCAGACTGTGTTGTACTAAATTTCAATTGTGTTTTCACCTAACATATATTATTGGTAGACATATACTAACAGTCAGCCCAGATGGAATGTTATGTATGGGAAGGAAATTCGTAGGTCTTGGAGTGATGAAGGCTTATTTGAAACACATTAATATCTGCAACAGTCTTAGTAGGATATTTAATGTGCATCTACAGTTTACAAGAAACTTTTTTCTGTGCTATAAACGAGAGCCTTCAAAATCTTGGTCTTTCAACAGAATTATAACCCATGTTTAAAAGCTCAGGATAGTTTTGCGTAATGACCATTATATGAACTTCCACAAAAAGGAATGGGATTCGCAATCTTCTCTGAATGGCCCAAATCCAACTCATAGCTTTCTACAAAAAAGGCCTTTCTTCATAGCAATAAACTAACGCCGTTAAGATGAACTGCAACGTGTCCTAAATCGTTGCCGTGTATGAGAAAGAAAACCTCGCTCATTTACAGCCGGCTCCAAAAAGTTCCAAATGCAGAATACTCCTCATCGCCTGTATACACAAAATAGCATAAAACTAAACCATTCAAATTGGCTGTACCTTGTTTAAGAGTCTGTGATTATCGAACCTCGGACCTCGGACCTCTTGTTCCATAGTCTAGTGTGCTGGCACAGAGCTACCGAGGACACCGATGCAACACCGTGTATATTGTTGATGTGAATCTAAGTCTCCCATATTTAAATTATTAAATCCTTTGGTGGAAGTAAATGAGATATGTTTTTAAATATCTAATTATAAACCTACTGTTCAGTTTATTTTTCTTTAATAATCGTCATTTTCTACAGATAATGCGTGGGAGAACATAAAATTGAGAGAACTGTCTAAAGGCCGTAGCTGAATGCATTGAAGTTGCTTTGGAAATGTCAAAATAAGACTTCGAACTGATTTCATGCTGTTAGTTTTTGCAGTAATATAGAGCTCAAACTTTCGCCACTCAGCTAAACAACTTTCCGAGTAGGCCTACACCTAAATTCAAAATATGACTTTACTCGGTAGCAGGAAAATATCTGGTTTCTCTGATCCCATCCGCTGGTAGCGATAGTGTAGCGTTCCTCCACTCAAAGCGAATGTGTTCTGTATTATATTAAAGTGTATTTGGTATTATTCCGTAACGATGCAGATGAATATGCTTAAATTGTCTTTGAACTGAACAAAATAAAGTGTTCGAAACACATTATAATTACTCTGTTTTTATCATATTATATAATTCCTCCAAAAGTGTATTCTATTTTTGGCCAATTAGCATTCAAAATTGACCAATTTTACAACTTCTAAGGAACTTTTAGTTGTAGGTTATGATTACCAGATACTTTTTTATGAAATGTAAGACCCTATTGGTCTAAAATGTTGGACATTATAGAAAAACGTTAATAAAAAAATTCGAAAATTAAATTACTACTCAAAATTGTATGTTTAGGTTTTATATTTTCTTCATACCTCTTCGCTAAATCTTGCATTTTCTCTTTGGCATCTTAGTACACGTCTTAGAACTGAAAGAAAACTCTTGCTTCCGCATTCTACGACAAACAAAATGCAAATGGAAAAGTGTAATTATTCTATTATAGAACGTTTTCCCGGGCTTCTAACCAGGTAGTTAGTTGGATAAATTCCAACGATTCGGGGCCAATCTGAGGATCTATTCTCAAGAAGATGTTCTTTTTATAGGGATGGGGCAGATAGAACCATCCGGCGATATTTTTGTGGCAAACAAATATTTTTCTAATCTTTCCTGAGTTGCTAATCCATTTGAAACTAATGTCTTCCTCAAAATGTAGGACATTCCAGATTTTTAAGAAATACCCACCGGACGCCGGACATAAGGTTAAAATGTAGAGCAAATCCGAGATTTTCCGGACGTCTAATAATAGCCTAGCCCTTCTAGATGTATTCATGATTTGTTGTACTTTTTACGTAATGCCATGAATGCCTTTCAACTGATTTATAAAATTTTTGTTACGTTGAAAATTATTAGTTATAATTGTAATCTTCAGGGATGAAGATGAAAGCAGCGTCCCTAGTTGGAGTGGATAAATTTATAATGTAATTTTTACATCCACGCATTCATTATACTGTTTTATGTTTATTCAATTTTAATTTTTGGATTTTCAATTTGATTAGTTCCAATAATATTAGGAGTGTCAGATATAGCTTTCTCAAAAAAGAAATAATATTATCTCCTTCATTATATTTTTATCTCACTAAATGTTTTATTTCTACAATGAACTGTTTATTCTAAGTGGAAGCATGCCACAATCGCACTAAGCATGATCACTGTACTCATGTGGATGGGTAGAAGTAACACGGAGATGTCGCATTTGCATTGCAATAGAAATTTCAATTTTCAGCAATGAAAAAATATTTTTGCGGAAATTAATCAACACAACCCAATAATTTTTGCACATTTGCTATTCAACCATTAAAAGGCTAGTGAAAATTTTATATCCAGCAATTAAAAGAATAGTGAAAACCCTTGATGTTGCAGGACATTTTGACCTTGCTGAGAAAGCACGCAAACAGATGTGGATAGGAAAGACCCCGCATACCAGTGTCTCCAGGAGCCATGTCATGAAATAATAAAACATGCTTGTTGGAAAATACCACTGGAAGCCGAGAGGGGAATTCAAAAGACTGCGCATGAATTCGTGATAGAGCCTATGAATGGAACTACTCTCATTTCTATAATCAAACAGAGAAAAGCTTGCCCAGTTCAAGTGCACTGCAGATCCACTGTTAAATTCGATGTGCATACACTGCCCAATAAAAGGTTATTTCAGTAAAGTGTTACATGGCCTATAGTTCCATAGTTGATATGTTAGGACATAATGTGAAGGAATGGGCGTTGAAGAACAATATCCAGGTTATCTTAAATAACACAAGAAATAAGAAAAAGAAATTATATTGAAGAGAACAATAGTGCTCAATGGCCACTGGTCAAGAAAGTTTCTAAAAAGCAACAAAAATTACAAAAGAAAGACCTAACTGCCATATTACCCCACAACTATTAACGATACCAGACACGGTAATCCTCTAAACAAACCTATAATAAATAATAAAATCAGATAAACTGATGTAACAAACTGCCAAAATGCTTTTGTTTAATCAGTGATGATTGAAATCATGATATGCAGAAAATAAGTTATTTTTAAATCTATTTCTGAGTTAGCTGCAGATCAATTCATTAAGCAGGGCTTATGGAAGAACAAAGGTCTACTTTGGTAAGCATATGTGAAGGAATATTTGCGTAGTGTTATTTGTCATAGCTAATCGTATTTTAACTTCCAAAGCCGTATATGAACACTGTAAAACAATATGTTGTCACGAGAACTGATTTGCATTTTATAAATTCTTTTTAATATGTTACTATAAAATAGGCACTAAATTGGACATTACTCCGGTACCGGTAAACCGATTTGGTCAATATCAATAGGCTTCTTTCCATGGACGTTATAAATGCGTATACCAAGTTTCATGAAAATCCGATAAAGCGTATTTGAGTTATCGCGTATTCAGACACTAGGGCTGTCGGACAGACAAACAGACGGACAAACATTTTCCCGTCCCCCAGACAATCTCATAAAGTACCATTCTGGCCCTTAATAAATCCATTAACACACATCCCTGGATAAATATATCATATTCCACTATTTTGGACGTATCTCCCTTTACACAAGCACCCGAGTTTTTATATTCATTTATGTGTGTTTATATTTATATGCATTTAGTTCAATGGTTAATCCATCTAACCTGTCCCCTTTAGGTTCACCGATGACACCAGTGGTTACAGGAAAATTCTGTCGAAGCCACAAATCGACTGCTCATGCATTACTGTCATGCGACAAAATCAAGCCACTTACATTCTGCTAAATTAGAATTGCAATCTAAATGCTAACTCTAACATCCACGCGTTCCCAAACCACAGTGTGACGATCAATTCCCTTCCTGGTCTCCGAGTGGTAAGAGAGCCAATTATACAAATTTATGAAGCACGTTTCTATATTAACGCATTATTTTTCCTTCTCAGTAGCACATTACTGCCATACGAGAAATTGACACCAAAAAGAGTATTTTTTCACGAGTCCTTTTGTAAAATATTTCAATATATTTCAATAAAATAAAAGATTTCAATTTCGGAATTGGTTTATGGGTTAGTTAAAGGATTCTTAAACTTCTGAAATTTGCAATATCAGTTTCGGAAAAAGTTATTTTAATTGTTTCATAGTGTAAATTCACGTTTGGAAATATTGATTCCAATCATAAAAAATCATGTTTCGACTAGGGAGTGTAGGGTCTGTAATCATTTTCCTACTAAGGGGAGATGCTCATTATGAATAATATTAAAATATAATTGTACACACAAAAGAATTTTGTGACATTACCTGACTCATAGTAATTATAGTAAGCAGGCCTATATTTTAGATAAGCAAAAATTTATTATACTCATGGACTCAAAGTACAATTCACTTTAAATACAGAAAAAGACAAATTTATAGCAATTTTATAAATTAATGTAGTCTATCGTAAATGTTTCTGAAATCCTCACCTCCATATTGTAATACAGTACAGAAACAAAATTCCTTACAATATTGATGCATAAAGGCATGATGATATCCTTTTTACTATTTTGCATATAATTATACATATTTTTAAAATTATTCATGCATACTTGCATGCATATTTTTATTATTTGATTATACATACAAATCCGGGCTCCATTGATAAGGAAAGTGTTCCCAGCTCAGGGGCGTCTCCAGGAATTTTATTAAAAGGTGGAAAACTCAACTTCAAACACAATGATTCTTATTTATTAGGCTAGTGCTAGGTTATACAGTAATCTATAATAATAAGAATTAATTTACTATCGTGAATAATGAGTGGTATTAGGCCTACGGCAATTATTTAAATAAGTGTACTGTGAAATAATTCTTAATTGAAGTTAATCCACGTACAAATGATATGGATTATATTTTATTATGATCGACTGAAAATCAATTTCGGACCTCAATTAAAAAAAAAAAAAAAAATCAGACTAAATACGTTAATATTCACAGTTTCCCAGCCCTTAGTTTTGAACGCCAGCTCAATTCGACAAGGCTGCTAAGTTTTTTTTTTTAAATAACAGATTACTTTATACAGCCTTGGTGGCGGGTTATTATAAATACACTGAGGCAGTTATAATTATAGTAAGTTAATACTTGCTAAACTCATAAAATATCTATACTTTTTATTCTCAATGCAACAACTGCATACAAAGAGTGCCAAAAAATAAAGGACACCATAAGGCATTCCAAAGGGGATAGTTGACCCCCTTACCCCTCCATGCCGACGCTCATATCCCAGCAATGCAGGATGACCAACTTGGCAATAAATTTGTATGTTCTTTAATAATAAGGAGAATGTGCACAGATCCTCAATGAGAAGATACAGAAGTTCTTCACCTAATTCCAAAGAGTGAAAATCCAAGCGCTAGTTAATAGGACTGTTATAATGACAGAAACTCTAGACATTTTGCCAGAGTTTGCCAGACATCACCCTCAGCAACGTAAGGAATCCAGGACTGTCCGGGCTAATCCTGGACATATGGTAAACATAGTCCGTTTGCAACTACCGTATTTTACGGCCCATAAGATGCAGTTTTTTCCCTTGAGAACAGAGCCTTGAAAGTTGGCTGCGTCTAATGGTCCGAAGTAAACTAAAAAAATATATATGGTAAATGTTGCCGGAATACCATAATTATAAACAAGGTGTTGTAAACAATAAGATAGTTACAAATTTTGGTACGTCAATGCACATGTAAATGAGTAATCGTAAAATGTAATCGTAAAATGAGGGTAGCTAGAAGCCAGGTATACAATGCAAAAAGAAAGTAATGTTGAGTTATTTTATATGAAAGGAGTTGTCTCCGCCGAGTGGTTTAAATGAAGGCAATGGCCTCTAAACAGCCTTGTTATGCTGAATTCAGGGTTAGAGGGTGTAAAAGTTATTTTCAGTCTTTTATGAGAAATCAGTTCAGTTGTTAAAATTTACGCGATACCACCTGTGCAAAAGAGATTTTCGTACAACGCAGGTTTTAAGTTAAAAGTGATTTACATTGATTCCATTGTACAAGCTTATAATTTGTTTATAAAATGAAGTTTATTATTATTACCTTTAGAAATTGTCGTTTACAATCACATTAAATTTCCTTTCCTTTAAATTTCCATTCTAAAATCAAAGTGCGTCTTATAGTCCGTAAAATACGATAATTAAGTTGCTATTCACTGATTGATAAGTCTAAAGGAAGTCAGTAAAATAGTATAAGCAGCAGTTCTACGAAATGAAGTCGTCATAACATGAAAAATTCTTAGTGCTATAGTATTACCACCACCAACATCATCATTACAGATTATTTTTATGAGGCTATCATTAACGTCAATGTCAATAGTTGATGGAAGTAAATTTGTGGTTTTCATTATGTCACTTACGTGTAGACCCGCCTGACACAATAAATCTGTTCTAATAGGCGCTTGTCAAGGCTTGCGGTATAAGAATCAATAATCCTTGTGAGCGATCGAAGCGATAGACAGTAGGACGGACGGACGTACAGACATTTCCGACAGCGTGCTCCTCGCTTCCCGGTGCGTTTTTGTTCTGGTTTGCGGGGATCTGCACATGCGCACATGTTAATTGAGTCAACAGGCGAACTGCGTTTACAAAAAACAGCACCGCGTCGCAACGCGCGAATGCACGCCACCCTTCTCTTCTTCAGTTTTCTCTGTTTATCTTATACACAGCTTGTAAGACAGTGCTAAACAATCGAGAAGTTTCCCAAAACCTGATAGGCCTATACACCTTTGTACTTATTCAGAGGGAGTTTCTGTATTGCGACATTTTGCCTGCTATACGAATCATCTATACCTCGCTTAATGTCTAACTTATCAGCAGCCTGAGAATATTATAGGAAAAAAACATTCCTCTGAGATTGGGATTCGAATCCCAGTGCCAGAGGAGATTTTATGACATAATATCCTCAATCAATGCCCAACAGAAACAATAATCTGTGGTTCATGAATGCATATATCCATTATCAGCAGCCATTTTGTTTTTTCATATCTACCATTCAACATGGCCAATATGTTACTTCCATCCAGGGTTGTCAGATGCTTCCATACGAAACTAGCCATTAAATTAATACAATATAGTCATTTGTAGCCTCTTTTTAAAATAATTATATTTATATCTTCGTCTTCTTCCTTACAAGGATGGTTCATTGCTGTCCCGTTCTGAGGCTAATGGCATCCTTCCATCTTTCCAAAAGAGTTCTCCTTATTTCATTTCCACGGTCATCAATGGTTGAATCCGTCCGTTTATTGCTTTGATTAGCCTTATGAGTATCAACTTTTTTACGTAGTAGGTTACCAGCCTTCTGAACAACCCCCAAACTTGGAGGACCAGGGTTTGTCTTCCGAGAGTTCTTCTCCTAGATGCATTGCCTTCTCTACGGCTACGAGTTACATCTACCCGTCTTTCCATATTATCCCCTGGAAAGCAGGGTTGCCTCACCCGCTAGTGTAGTGTTATATATATATATATAATAACAATTTCACTCAAGTGATCAACTGCAATAATACTACAGCGACTCGCTACGCATACACATGGTATTACTTTCATATATGACCATCTCACTTCCCACAACTTAAAAATTTACATACTAGAATATGCAAAAAAATATGAGACCTCACTTTCATAACCTATTAATTTTTGTGTGGAATGATCCACCTCCTAGTTGTGAGTTATGGTATCATGTGAGTTCCGTATAAACCTATGTGAAAAGAATGTCCTGTGACTTTGTTTGACATCACACAGTGGAATAAATTCCACTGTGTTAGATTCAAATTAGCATTTGGATTAAAGAGAGGGCTAACTACACTAGCAGCTTTGTGCCACTGAGGCATAGAGGTTTATTGGTCTAACCCTCACGTGGAGTAATGATGGTGTATGCCATGCTAAGGGCACCTCAGCTTCAGAATCTGCTGCTACTGGTTCTAGCTGCATTTCGCTCCGGCTAACAACATAAAGGTCTAACAACATTACAACGTCCTGTTTTAGAAATGCCTGTTTTTGTGCAATTCAGAAACTTTAATCTTCTCGTCTTCTGTCCAGAAATCTAAAAATAAAAATTTAAAAGACAATATTATCCTACCGGTTTATTATATAGATGTAAGACATGGTCCCTTTCTATTCGGGAAGAAGATAATCTGAGAATGTTCGAAAACGGGGTGAATAGGAAAATATCCGGACCTAAGAGATGTGAAAACGGAGTCTGGAGAAAACTGCATATTGACGAACTTCATAACCTGTACCCTTCATCGAATATAAAAAGGGTAATTAAATCACGAACGATAAGTGGGCTGAACATGTTGCGCGCATGGGAGAGAAAATACGTGTCTCAAAAATGTTGACTCGGAGACCCGAAGGGAAAAGACCAGACGTAGGTGGGAAGACAATAATAAAATAGATTTAAGGGAAGTCAAATTTGCGAGGATGGCTGGATGGAATTAACACAGAATAGGATAAGCTCATTTCAGCGCGGCAAAGAACCTCCGGGTTTCATAAAATAGATAATATTCCTTTAGTTTGCTTTGGAATTACTCCGAGAACTGCTGTTCGCAACATTTCATTCATCCTGTTAGAACTGTCAATGAGTGAACAGCAATGTAGAGCAGAAAAATGATATATCTTCATTATGAAACTGGATGATGCACACAAAATAATCATCGTATTTTTTATAATCAATAGTCACATTCACATATATCTAGGTTACTGGTAAACGGTAGTTCACATTTCAATAGCTTTTCTCGTACCAAGAATTTCTTTCATACGAATGCAATTATTTCCTTCACACCTTTATGGTTTCCTGTTCATGTTTTGAATGATTTGGATCTCCTATAATATATCCAACATGTAGAATGTAGCTGTTGATAGCATGATATGAAAATCAATAATGCGTGTTGTCAATAAGACTGTGTATTGTGTTCTTTTCTCGTCCTATCTACTACAGTTCTATGAATTATTATTTTTGTAATTCCGTAGCAGAAAAGAGCTCATATGTTTTGTGTTGCTATTGCAGTGTGTAGCTTTTTTGTTGAATACTGTATTTCCACTGCTAATATAGAAAGTCATATTACAAATTCTGTTTTATTCAAATAACATAACTTATTTTTTTCAATGAAAATTTAGAAGTTTCACCCAGAGATGAGTATAAAACATATAACTAATGTCTTTATAAGATTAGAAGTATATATTGCGTAAAATGAGCAACAAAGTGTCAAGTAATAAATTATTTTCTCATTGAAATATTATCTTCCCTTATTAAGGCCTAGGGGCGGTGATAAACAGCCATTTGCACTATACACGGAATTTGCCCGCCAAACATGTATCCGTATTACTTGCGTGTCTTCAGTTTTATCTGCCTAAAATATATACATTGCATTTTTCTTTTTCTTCTTATTTTAACTTCTCCCATTGTAGGGACTTTTTGCGGCCCACTCCGCCTGGGCCTAACAGGACCGCGACTGTCGGAAAAGGGATCTTTGGATCAGAGACATACTTCTTAACCAGACAAGGACATGGAGGGCCTCTCGGGGTCGACTACGACACTAGATACTAGAAGGGATCTCAATTATAATGCCACCAAGATCACTGAGATCGTCACGGAACAATTCCAACGTCTCTCGGAACATTATTGTTTCGCGTAACACAGTTTGGGATACACTGCTCTAGAGGAAAAATTTCGCTAGGTGGCCACTCGCCTACCCGTTTAACGTACAAAATTCTACTGCAAAAGAAGCTTTCATCAATAGAATTATTAACGAATAACGACCCAAGTAACATCTCCATTCCAACTCCTTAAGAAACAAAATTACATCCCTTCCTTATGATAAGAAACAAATTTAGTGTATATTATTGGAAAGTCTTTCCAGGATTTTATACAGATAAAGATCTCGCACGAAATCTGTGCCGATGAGACCGTTACTCTCTAGAGAGAGACATGCTATTGTGTGAGAGAAAGAGGTAGCTTTTGGCCTTTACAAATAGAAAGGGAGGTACTGTTGTGCGAGAGAGATAGGTATCAGGCCAATCTTCGCTACAGTCCCCACGAAAACTTAATGCAATGAAGTAAGCAATCGGCACAGATTTCGTGCGGGATCTTTATTAACATTACCACAGTCAAATTATCCAGTTTCAACTCAAACAGGGTGTGGTTTAACCCATAAGTTAAACAAAATCATTTTAACAGGTGATTTTAATATGAACATTCTAAATGATTCACCTAAAATATCGCACCAATTTAAAATGTTTACAACAATCAAATTATCCCATTTTAACTCAAACAGGGCGCGGTTTAACCCCAACATTGTACCTCCGCCGCGAAAGGTTCTTTTCACAGGAATTCGATTTACTCTTGTCAAACGTAATTCCATACACCAAATAATCAGTGGCGGTTATTCAGGGGAAGTAGGTGAAGTGCTACTTCACCTACGCATGCGCTCTTCATACGGTGCAATGCAATGCAATGGTAGGCTTCCATTCCAGGCAATCTTCTCTTACCGGTGCCAGGCGTCTGCCTAGTTAGGCCGCTCTCTAGCTCTTCACCTAACTTCTTAGCCACGAGCCGCGCCTGCAAATAATAGAAAATAAACTTCATAAACGAAATAAGAGTTTTACTCCTCTGTTTCACTTACAGTGTAGATGCCTCTCTGTTCACAATGAAAAACCTTTGTTACAGCACCCTTAAAGGAGCAGCGGCATTATCACAAAGAACTACAGGCATAACAGGTAATGTAATTCAACGCTTCTCGGATTTACTCACCGTAATATTTATACCAGATGCACTACGAAATATAATGCAATGCTGCAACTATTGTTGTGGCCGTTTTGATCTGTAGTCTCTAGCGATTGAATTGTGGTCATGTGCATCTGTGCAATGCAACATTAACGTTTGATTTAATTATAACACTGAAACCCTGATATGCCCACAGAGCTCGGCTGATAAAACATTTGTTTGAAAGCTGATCATAAAATGTAAACAAGATTATTATCATTCACCTTTATGATTCCTTTGTGATTAAGATGACGTCCGAGTCAGTCCCGGGAATTTTTAAGTATTTAAAATATTTTTCCTTTTGCTGACTAATTTAACGGAATGAACGTTCTCCGTATTTAAAACTTTTTGCTTTTTCTGACTTATTTTATACTTAATGAACTGAACACAGGTCTAATAAAGAATAAATTTGGAACAGGATGAGAGATATTGGATAATACCTAATTGCGCTATACATATATGTAACCAGAACTATTCATTGGGTTGTGCCAATATTAAAAAGGTAAAAATCAAAATATTATAAATTGACATTTTCATAGTTTATAGAGTTATATTAATTGAAATTTACACTCTAGGAAAAAGTTGTAAGGAAATAATGTGAGAAATGTGGTTAGGAACATGATAAAGGCAAATAGTTTTAAATAAATTACAAAATTATTTATAGGCGTTAATTTAAAACACTACCTAGGTACATATTCAAAATATATGGGGCTACATCCCTGTAGGGATTTTCCCTACCACCCGACCAATACGTCATCTACCATAGGCAGATGGCAGGATTGGGGGCATGTGGTCAGCATGCCGACACCCACGGCCGTTAAAGGTGGTTTTCGTGACCGGAGCCGCTACATCTCTATCAAGGAGCTCCTCAGCTTCTTTCAAATTAGTTTGGACACAAAACCTTTATGGACTAGACTATTTGGTAATTGGTTCCATATTAAAGAACCATTTTATTAGTTCCTGTATAACTTTATACCACAGGATTTCAAAATTTGTTCTTCCCTCTTTGCATATTTTTCATCTTTTTATTACTTTTATTACTTCTAGATATTGGATTTTAAGTTAGAGTTATATTTTGTTTATTGTATTTGTAATAATTGTGTATTGTGTAATATATACAATTCAAATGAACCCCGAACATGAGCACTTGCTCATTCGGGTAATCATTTGTTGTAGGCCTCTCTCATGTGTTTCATACAATAACTTAACTACAGGTAAATCAATAAAAATAAATTTTAATTTTAACAGAGATATGCGCATTGTCAACCGATCTTTTCTTCGAAGCCTTGTGACTATTTTAAGGTTCCATTTTAAATTATTTTAATAATTTTTGTTCAGTTAGGAGCACGCAATGAACACTCCGTAGTTCCGCCTAGGGTGCTATCGTTCCTGTCCCTCATTAAACTTCGTTCATTCAGCAAGGTTAGATTTTCTTACAGTAACAGTGTAAAAATCAATATACAGACTGATCCGTTTTAAGATGTCAGAAAAGTTATACGTAGCCTATATAAGAGATTAATGTAGGCCTACAGGTAGGGGGAAAAAAGCGGACCGACTCTGGTAGGGGGAAAAAAAGCGGACCGACTCTTGTAGCTGATTTCAGAGCCTTATTCACACCAGTGTCCATTTTCTAATGGGTTTCGAAATGGGCTAAATCAACAGTCGACACTAGAAAAAAATTTCAATACATTCCCTGCAATCCTGTGAATGTTGCTAGGCATGCGCAGTAGCTCATATCGGCAACTTAGATATTTTAGGCGGTCCGCTTTTTTTCCCCTACCAGTTCAGATCTCTGAACGGTTTTGCTGCAATATAAGCACAACGGATGGGAGTTAAAAATGAGTGATGTTTCAGAGTTAAACCACATGGTATGGTGGCGCTATCGGACATAAAAGACAAGAGGGTGGTCACTACACAACTTATGGTTTCAAAACTTTTAAATGTAACATAGACCCAGCAACCTTTCAGACATCAGCACAGACAACATTCGCAACATTGGGCTCTCATAGGGCGAGATTAATTAAACCAGGTATTTAATAATTGCCGGTGCAGCCGTTGTAGACCCATCCCGTGGCCTGCTTAATAGCACGGACTTTAATGCTTACAGATTTTTATTGTGGAAGCACTTCAAGTCAACGGCGTACACACAAACACCACAGAATCAAGCTGACCTATTACCGTAACCTTTCAGCAAATCACTGCAGAAATGCTTGCGCCATGTGGCACAACATGTCTGTGAGGTATAAACCATGCCGCATTCGCAATGGTGGTCATGTTGAGTGATAATTGTGTTGGGACACATATTATGTGTACTATTCAACAGGTAATAATTTTGAATAGTTTCTTGTATGCAATGCTTTACTTTTCTGACATCTCAAACGGATCATCCTAAATTCCTGAAAGCTGTGATTGTAATTTTGGGATGATAAATTTGGAATCTAGTATTTGAGCTGCTTCAGAATAGAGTAGCCAGCAAACAGTGAGGTATGCTAGTATTGTTGCCGGTAACCTAACTTACCGCATAGGTTTGTCATCATTCGTATCAAAACCCCCTGTAACTTTTATTTATTATTCCAGACATGGAATATAATCATTTTTGCAATTGGAAGTTTACAATTTCAATCGAACCTGTCTTTACTTCCTTTTCATTTTTTAATATTGACTCACGATAATTAATCAGGGAGCCGGCGTACTTTTTTGACTGCTTGCTTTTGTTAAATCGCTGAACCCATGTAGCTCTGCTAGACTGTATTTATACTAGAAAATAGCCCGTGGCTTGCCACGGTTAAAATGATGCTTAAATACGAAACTTACAGGTCTAGAATCCTGACGGCACTGACAATATATTTACAAAAGTCAGCGCTGGTTTCATCAATTTTTATTTAAAATATCTCATCATATACTATCGCTTTTTCCTTTAGAATATAATTAGTTCTTACCAGTACGTAGATTTAAGAAATTATTATATCGTAAGTTTTATGCAGTTCCAAAGCTACCTGTGAACACTGATAATACGTATTGTTTCTCAACTGTTTTTGACAGATGAATATGTTGTGAATTTTATTTGATAAATTCAGTGTAATTTTCATAAATTATACAATTTATCAAGGGAAGGAGAGGTTTGTTTGGATTTTTATTGTCCGCGATATTTCCAGGGTTAAACTATCATCATATTACAGCTAGTGCCCCCGGCTTCGCCCGCCATTATTAATTGACTCCAGGATTTTTAAGAAATTTACACTGGAGGTGTATTAAAAATGTTGTGGTTCAGAGCTATGAAAATTGTAAGTAGAAATAAAATTAAAAATATTTGTTCATTGTGTTCACTTCACTTAGGCCTTATATAATAAAGAAACTGTTTTCCTATGTTGTACTCTTCATGAAAGTTTAGACTGCGAGAGACGTAAATCGCCGAATATACCCGATGTCTCACAAAGTGAGGGAGTGAGAACGCTATTTAGGGCCGTTGAATTGTATAAGAGTAGATTTCTCTGTCACAGTAAGATCTCTATGTATTTTAAATATCAGTCTTTCTATTTTTGTCCAACAGAGACAATAGTTTGTGGTTCATGAATGCATATATATCCATCTCTCTATTTCTCTTTTTGCAAGCTTATAATTATTATTGTTGTCGCATATAATTTATTACTGCTGCACACAAAATGCTTTGGTGTAAAATTTTGTTTATGGACAGTAGCTATTGTTCTGCTCCACGTAGCTGAGGGTGTGCAAATTGAATTTGTGTGTAAACAAGCTCCAAATTAGAATTCTGCACCATCAGGTTGCAATTCTAGTTCTTAAGCTGTATTTAAAAATTATAAAATGGCACAAAATTAAAAGTCGTTAGAGGTTTCCTGACGTATTTTACGTTAATTGCGCGTTATATAAGTATTTTTAAATGTCACGAAGATTTTTTTTTTTTCCACACCAAGTTCCAACCCTGACCATTGATCTGTGACGCTAAACCCAAAATTAAACATGCATGCATGAAATTGGGGTTGATGAGAGAAAAATATTTTAAAAAATAGGAATGATATATAGAACGTTATTTAAGTTTGTGAATCCGGAAAATAAGCCTTCGAACAAGTTCAGAGATGTGAGCACTCCAAGTTAATTTCGTATAATCGATCTTGATTCCCCAAAATAGGAGTTGATCCCATAATCAGTTAAGAAATGTCATTTCACTGCCAGCACCGCCATATTCTCTGAAATGTAGTGTTGGTATGTTGAGATTATAGGTAGCTATCATTGTTAGTCCACATATAATTGCAATAAAACCATGTTTATGATTATCTCAATAAATTTATAAGTGAGTATTTTGCTAAGCAAATAAGAGACCCATTTCCGTGCAATTCTTATTTTAAAGCTAAAGCTAGATCGAGACTTCAACATCTCGCTCTTGAAACCTGAGCACTCCCGCTAAATCTATAGGAGCGTCTAGACAGTTACTTCTAGATGCAGACATTCCATTAAGTTAAAATATATTTGTCTTTCATAAATATCATTCCAAGGATTAGTTTGCATTAAAATTTATATCGTGAGGCTTGTGCGTTTTTATTCAGTATTTTGCTATATACAAGGGAGAATCAAATGAACACCGCAATTCATTTTTTCCACTATTTTACTGCAGGAAGAATGTTTGCTTGCACATTACTTTTCTACATAGTCCCCTCCCAGTTCAATGCACATCGGATAGGAAGCAGTTCGATACCGCGTGAGAAAAATTATTTTGGTTGACGCTGTAGCCACTCGTGCACCGCATATTGGACGTCTTCATCAGACTTGAACTTCTTCCCACTAAGGTGATCCTTTAATGGACCAAAGATGTGGAAATCTGATGGTTCCAAATCTAGCAATTATGGCGGATGTCGTCGACGGTTTTCATTGTTACACGAGGAGCATGAGGAGGGGCGTTATCATGTTGAAGCAAAACACCTGCACTCAGCAGTCTCTTTTGCTTTGGTACTATCGGATTTCCATACCTTTGGACCATTAAAGGAGCACCTTGGAGGGCAGAAGTTCAAGTCTGATGAAGACGTCCAATCGGCGGTACACGAGTGGCTACAGTGTCAACCAAAAGAATTTTTCTCACGCGGTATCGAAGCACTTCCTATCCGATGGCTTAAGTGCGTTGAACTAGGAGGGGACTAAGTAGGAAAATAATGTACAAGCAAACACTCTTCCTGCAGTAAAATAGTGGGAAAAATTAATTGCAGTTTCCATTTGATTCTCCCTCGAATATAGCATGATATTGTGGTTTTTCTGTGTCCTTTGCAGTGCCTGCTCTTATTCTTTGCCTTTTCATCTGTTAGCTTCTCGTCAGTTATCGTCTCAAGTGGACTGTTATTTGGCTACGTCAGTTTTTCTGTGAACTCTATTCGAATCATTGTCTTTGCCAACTATTGTAAATATCTCATCCGTAATCTTGTATATCTAATCTTGTAAATGTCTAAACTAGAGTGTAGGCCTATCTACGTTTCTGTTCGCCAACAATGTTAGGGATTCACGTCTGCATATGACTATCATGCTCCAAACTAAATTCTGTTGAATAGGTCTGTGTGCTGGGGATGTTAATTTTGTTAGATTTTGAATTACAATCTTTTTATCTACATCATCATTAAATATCAGTTTCCTCATTCTTCTAAAGGCTACCACAAAAACTAAGCTTAATATACTTCAGCGTGCTATTAATAAATAACGTGCAGTAAACCAGCAGACAGCAAGACAACTTCGAAGCAGCCAATTACGCTGAAAATACTTGTCGCGGGCGAGGCGTCGGATCTACAAATCTGAGACCATGGCCGAACAGCCCGGAAGTGTATATAAATATAATAAAAGCTTAACAAGCTGAAAGCACTGGTTCGATTCCCGCCCAAATTAATTTTATTCTACAGAATGTGAGGCGGACGAGATAGAAGCGTCTTGCCTCGCATTCGGGAGGTCCAAGGGTCAAGTCCCTAGGCCGACCAATTTGGTTTGGGACTTTCATGGTTTCTCCAGTTGTAAAGGTAAATGTCAATTTGGATATTTACTTACCATGTCTCATCGCCTGTACCATAATAATTTATAATTTAAAATCAGTTGGAATTAACAGAAAACTATAACCCATCATCAATAGAAAGCAGTTGCTCAACAATGGTTACATGGCCTACTGTTAACACACTGAATCTGGCCTCGTAATGGAACCTCGATGTTCGAACAAGTACTATATAAATTGTGTGCACGGAATTTGCCTATAATGGTAATTAAAATACTCGTATGAAAATGATTAACTTTAAAAAAATTCAGTTTTGTTTATACTCCTTTTAGCTTCGAGGCCATATCAGGAGTTCGGGATGTGTGTCTATACAGTAGGGTAGGCCATGGAATTATTGATTGTGATTGTTTTTATTATTGGTGCATTTTTATGGAGTAAATTTCAACTGATATAATTTAAATGGATATGATACAGGTTTAAATGGTGAAGATGATTCATTGTATGTAAATATCCAACTCTGCGTTTGCCTATACTACTGGGGAAACCATAAAAAAGAACCATGTCAAACTGGCCGGCCACGGGATTTGAACCTGGGACCTCCAGAGTGCGAGGCCAAAACGTTACCATCTCGGCCAGCTCGCTCCGTATGATTGACTTCTCTCGTGTTATAGAGATGAATATTTTCGGGTATAAAATATGGTGTTGGGTTTAATAAGATTATTTGTAATAGAGAGTTAAGTTCTTATCATATAAAAGTTTAATCTATTTCTTGCTTACGACGACAGAAAGTAGAATGATGAATAACGTTTTTCGCGTTTTAGTAGGAAGAACGTCAAAACCTCTTTAGTACAGCTGGGACCAGCTAATGTGTGAGAAAAGTTTTATGATTCTCTTGACACCATTTCCATCTGTCGGGTGACAGCTGAACATCGCAAACAAGTGACTGCTGTATTAATATCATTTAAACAGACGCACTACCTGTTGCGCCTCTCGAGCCCCTTTTGTTTTTCTCTCTTCGCAACATACCCTAGTGTTGTCCGCCTATAAAAATCCCGTATAAATTATTTTATACTGACGATAGGTGTATCAATCATAACCATATTTCTATCTACATTTAGATTTTAGAAATAAATGTATCAGTAAGACATTTATATTGCATTATATAAATCGGATTAATTCTGGACCCTGCAGTTCTATTCGAATATTCTTACTTACTTATTCAATTACATTAGATAATTCCTAAACAAGCTAAAGGAATATTATCTATTTTATGGAGACCGGAGGTTTATTGCCGCACTTACTTGAGCCCGCCATTCAACCCTATTTTGTGCTAACTCCATCCAGCTATCATTGCAAAACCTGCTTCCCTTAAATCTGTTCTAATATTTTCCTCCCATCTACGTCTATGCCTTCCAAGCGGTTTCTTGTGTTTTCCTTTAATATTATTATAATTATGGGAAAGTATTAATACTAATAGTAATAATAATCATCATAAATCCAAGAATATATATTTGGGGTGGGGTAAATTGACGATCAGTACGTCCCGTTTTCAGCTCAAAATATTATGGTACCTAATTATAATAATGTTGTGTTTTAAACTTAATGCACTTTAATTCAAATATTAGTATTTGCACTATCTTATTTATTGTTAGCTGCATGCCAAAACTCAGAAGGGATCCGTGAAATTTTCTTTTCTTTCAAGGGATCCATGGACGAAAGGTTTGGGAACCACTCCATTAGACAATTTGTTAGTAGATTTAAATGTTTAGACATTATTTACTTAGACTTTTTTCCTGTCGGACTGGGGATAATTTTTTTTATTTATTTACATATATCAATTACATTAAATAACATAATAAACTATTTATTCACCAATACCCATATCAATATTTATGCAATAATACAGAAAAATCTTTGTCTATTCAAAACAGCAAAATATCAAAATATTTACAAATATAATTACACATTACGCTACGCAAATTCATTCATATGCACTGTTATATACAGACCAAAACAATCCTTCAGTTTCAGCCGTCTCAGAATTTAACACATACCCTACTCAATATGTTTTGGTGTCGGTAGGAAATGTTTGGAAGGTTTCTGCAGGAAATTCATTCCAATCTTGCATACCTGTATTTAAATAGAAAAACTTGTCAGTATTTCTTGTCTGAGGGCTACCTCTAATTTTGTATTTATGATCCTTCCTACTACTACTGTAATCTAGTTCTTTCATTTTGCTGTGAAGTTCCTCCCATGCAGGTTGTTTCGTGTACACATAATAAATACATTTTAATCTATTTATTTTCCCT
Source organism: Ectobius pallidus (assembly GCA_964059195.1). Taxonomy (NCBI): domain Eukaryota; kingdom Metazoa; phylum Arthropoda; class Insecta; order Blattodea; family Ectobiidae; genus Ectobius; species Ectobius pallidus. Next base: position 106,766,468 of record CAXKWD010000007.1, on the reverse strand, counting down.
CAGGATTTTTAAGATTTCCATCTTAGTGTTTTAACATAGCCGTATCGCTGTCGGTTTTTTGGTACTTACTTACTTACTCAATGGCAATAGACAATTCCTAAGCAAGCTAAAGAAATATTATCTATTACGGAACCCGAAGGTTCATTGCTGCGCTTACCTGAGTCGGCCATTCAACACTATTCTGTGCTACCTCCATCCAATCATCCCCCACAATTCCTACTTCCCATAAATCCGTTCTAAGAATGTCCTCCCACCTACGTCTGGGTCTTCCACGTGGTCTTTTCCCTTCGGGTCTCCCAGTCAATACTTTCGAGATTTGTCTTTCCTCCCCCATGCGCGCAACATGTCTAGCCCATTTCATCCTTCGCGATTTAATTACTTATTCATAACAAATTTTGCAGCTTTTCTCTGCACTATTTCTGTGTCATCAGACCTGGCTGATACGGATCCCACACATTCAAAGCATATTCCAAATGCATTAAGTCGCTGAAAAATAGCAAGCTTGTTGTTACACCCCTCGCTAGTAGAGACACCAGGCGATGGTGGAGGTAATTGAGGCGGCGTGTTCGCGATTTCCAATCCATCTCCTCGCATCCTGGCGCTGATATAATTTGTGGTAGATGGTATATTTATTTTCATATGTTTCCACTATTACTTTAACCTCAACTATATTGACGCATGCATGTGGAAATGAAACAAATTTCCATCTTTGCTTTTAGTTCCTAGATGTATATAGTTTCCAACCAAATTCGTTGCAAAGCTATCAGATATTCTGTCAAGTGACGCTATTTAGTCTAAGTGTAAAGTGCCAAACTGTACAGGTAGGGGGAGAAAAAGCGGACCGACTCTTGTAGCTGAATATAATATAATTTGTGTTAGTATTTTATAATAATATTAATAATTAATATATTCAGTTATATAACAATACGATTAGAAACCGTATTTTGGGTTTTGAAATGGACTAAGTCAACATTCGACACTAGAACAAATTTCAATACATTCCCTGCTATCTTGTGAATGCCGCTAGGCATGCGCAGTGGCTCATATCGGCAAATTAGATATTTTAGTCGGTCCGCTTTTTTTTCCCTACCTGTACATTTCATGAACTCACCCTTCGTTAACTGCTTTATTATTAACTTCTTGAGAAAATGTAAATATTTATCTGAACTTATTTAAAATAGAGTATGGCTAATTCTAAAGAAACCAAACCATTCTTCTTCTTCTCTTATTTGAACCACTCCCGTTGTAGAGACGCAATTGCGGCCCACGCCGCTTGGGTCTTACCGCGACCTGTCGGTAGAGAGACCTTTGGATCACAGATACACTTTTTTGACCAGATAAGGACATGGAGGGCCTCCCGCATGAGTGATCAGCCCAATGCCGGGGCCACCTCCGAGACAATACGAACGCCAAGAACGTCACAGCAGTTGCACAAGATGGAATGAAGGTGATAATGACGACCAGTGGTATCCGGGGACCACAAGGGCCTAAAATTACCCGACATTCGTCTCTCGGGTGAGGAAAACCTCCCGAAAATGCCCCCACCTTGGTAACTTGTCTCGACCAGGAATCGACCCTGAGCCCGCTGCGCGAGGAGTGCGAACGCATCCCCTGCACCTGCGATGTACTTATTCCCGTGATAAAATTATAATTTGGTAATACAGGATCCGGTCAAGAACACCACCATTAACGGCCGTGGGTGTCGGCATGCTGACCACATGCCCCCCAATCCTGCCATCTGCCTACGGGAGATGACGCAGCGGTCGGGTGGTAGGCCAAGTCCCTTCAGGGATGTAGCGCCACGGAGTTTAGTTTTAATACAGGATATTTTAAGGGATTTATTCTTCTTAATCCGATTAGTGTCCTGTGATTGTTTGTCTAAATTTATATTAATTACTTTTGTTAATGTTTACTTTCTATAGAAATATAAATGCAGTGTTCTTAATTAAGTCATATAAGTTTGAAACTGCACTATATTCAGCCGTACTCAAATTAATTACACAAGCTGGTATAGTTCTATAATTCAATCATTCAATTTAAGTATAAATATGACATATGTAGTTAAAGTGGATGGAAATTTTATAAAATAGATGCAGCATCAAGTTTCATGCGCTTGTAATTTAATCTGTGGAAAAGGTAGTACTTCGTTTTGTATATGGAATAAAAAGCCGATTTCCCTGCATTAAGTATTAAATAATAAATATATACATATACCGTGAATACGCTTTCGACCTCATTCGATCACGCTATAGAGGGAGAAAGAGCCCTGGAAGTACACGCAGGGCCAATATTATTATGTCTTTTCGTTAATTTATCTCCGTATTTATACGCGATAAATGAAAAAATAAAAAAGGAATTCCATCGTTGTTTTAAAAGAATCTTATATACACTCACATAACTTTTTCTACCCTAAGCATGGGCGATAGGATTTTTCACTTTACATTCTGATATAGAGTTAGAAGCTGCATTTATAGGCAGTGCGCATATTCACGCAAATGTATAATCTATTGTACGCCTGGTAAGACAAGCCGAGTTCATGCAAGCGAAAGCTGGCGTATAACTACCCTTCAGATACTTTATTTAGAAAAAATATATTGCTATGAAGGTTTTAGCTCTTAGCTTCAGAACTCGTACATTAGAACTGTTTTCGAGAAATCGCGAAAAATGAAATTTTCTGCGCGAAATGACAGTAAAAGTAAGAGAAAAAAGTGTAAAATCCTCAGAAGTTGTTCACTGATACCCAATTTTTTAGGGGACCTAAAAATTTGTATCATAGCTTAAAATTTGACATAGAATTCAAAGGTCGAATACAGTACTTCGTCTTTCTATAGACCTTTGTAGACCTATCTTAGGTATGGGTAGAGGCATTAAAAATAATTTAAACTTAAATCAGGCAGAGATTCCTTAGAATTGTACCTAAAATTTGCTATTGAATCTATTCCTAAAGCAATGTTCCCTGAACCTGCAATGTTACTATCACAAGTAATATAAGACTATGTTTTGAAAACAGATTAAGTACATTAGAAAAGCTGAATTTAGTGGCATTTAAAATTACTTATTTCCACCCTATTGATCTCTACCAAATAACGCGTTAACATTTGTTATAACAACGGCTTGATTTACGTTATTTGCTGCACTACGTCGCCGTAGGTTGGCCTATGCCCTATAGGCTATATCTACTTGATTCAATTGGTTTAGAATACTTTAGTTTAGAGTGGACTACTATCTTCAATAAATGTTACATATATATGATTAGTTTACGAATTCTTCCACATTATTTTTTCACTAAGACGCCCCCTGGAAAAAAGACAAGTTTGAAGTCAGGGGCAGTTCATAAATACATATAAATATTGGTCATTAAGTAAAATGCAAATACATTAAATAAAAATATAATCAATGAACATAATTTACACTAATTAAAGGCAGGATTTAAAAAATAAGAAAGAAACATGAAAAATAAACTGTTAATAATAAACTTAGGCCTAATTACTTTCTTAAATTTGTAATTGTTCAGATTGCTTAATTCGGATTTAGTTTTAACAATGGAATTGAACAATCTGGGACCAAAACTCAAGCTGTGTTTTAGACCTGCAGATGTAAAACGTATGGGTTCAATTAAAGGATTTCTTTGGTTGCGTCTTGTACTGACTGTATGTAGATGTAAATGTGATCTAAACCTTAAATTTTTAGTAACGTAAATGAATAAAATATAATTATTTATATAATTGATAGACACTGTGTACTTTAAGTTCGGAAAATATTACTTTAGACGGATAGTCAATAGATGTAGACATACAAATTTTGATAATACGTTTTTGAAGCAAATTAAGAACCGGAAGAATAGCTTTCGAAGCTCCTCTCCATTCAAACATGATAATGGACTGTATTAAATATAAGTCCATTGTTCTTAAATCGTGTATTTTTATAATTGTGTGAAGGATAACAAATAATAATTCTTGGTTTATAAATATCTTTTTGGGCATAGGTTGCAACTGTCTCTTCAAATGCAAACCTTGGCCAATCAAGATATGTTAAATGCGAAAGCAAAAATAGCGAAACTCAAAACTTGTGTTCATCTTTTTTATCTTTTATTCATTTGAACAGTTCTTTATTAATTTCTAATAAAGTAGTTATATAATTAGTGTTATTCCGTCAATACCCATACATGTACTGTAGATATCCAGGATAAAGACCAAAAGTAAAGTCTGAAATACAATAAACGTTCTTAACAATTTATATTTGATTGATGTAACGTCTTGGACTCGCATTCAGGAGGTCCCAGGTTCAAATCCCGTGGCCGGGCAATTTGACATGGTTTTTTTTCAGATTTTCACCAGTCGTAAAGGCAAATGTTGGATTAGATATTTACGTACGATGAATCATCCTCCCATTTCATCCTGTATTATATCCATTTAAATTAACATCAGCTGAAATTTACTCAATAGCAATACACTAACAATAGAAATAACTGACAATAAATAGTCCCATGCCCTACCCTGCTGTATAGATAGATACACATCTCGAACCCCTGATATGTCCTTGCAGCTAAAAGGAGTAAAAACACAACTGAAATAAATAAATAATTCTTTCTGATTTAATCACTATTCGACATCCATTTTTTTCATTTTCAACTATTCATTGTCACTGGTCATCTTATAAACTGACAAAATAAAAATATATACAGTAATTGTAATAGTATGACCTACATTATACGGCAATTTTGCTTACATAACGAATTTACATAATAATATTAAAATTATTATTCGTAATCATATTGGTAAATTCTATAAATATACTTGAATTAATCACTTTTAACGTTGACTTATTTTCATGACTTATTTATAAGCCTTCAAATTTATTTTTAAATATATTAACAAAATTAACAGAAATTAAGTTTTCAGTCAAATATTAGCTCTAAAGTTGAAAGCAGAATGTTATTTCTGTTAACACGCTATTTCAACCTGTGTTTTAGGTTTACAAATACAGCGAAACTACAGAATAAATGTGACCGGATATAATGGAAGAACATTGTACTGCAACTTGTAAGTATATTAGACTCTAATTCCTATTTCAGAGAGATAATTGTGTTATGTATACAGTGCAGTCTTATGAACGTAGACCTTAGTATAAAATTAGTTAGTAAAATAGTCATACAATCCTACTCATACGTAGGCGTACGTATTTATAGCAAACGCAAATTATAGAGATAGAGCCAAGCTATGTATTTTCCTGAAAGTATTTCTATGTTACGTTTAATATGTAAATTTGAGTTATCTATATATATACTTATTCATTTATTTATTTATTCATTCCTGGATTATTCATAAGCGTTATTATTGACGTCATAGCTAACAGCATATCGTACAGTACCTTAGCAATCAGAAATATATCGTGAAAATGTTACGATAACTTCTAGGCCCGACATTTTAACTTATGGAACCGTTTATTTTGGTTTTAAATGGATTGTATTTTCATTCCATATATTTGTTATTATTTCATATTGGTTTCTGTCATTTTATTATTTTTACTGCGAATTTGTTTTTTTTTTTTTATTCTGTGGGTTTTAGGCCTATTTCAGGTCCATCAATATGGAATATTAAATAAACGTATGATTTGATTTTAAGTGTGTAGATCTATTTAAAGTTAGCTTGGTATTGTGAAAAAGAAAATTTAATTAAGCAAGAGATTCGAAAGTACTACATTAACTGCGCCTTATACTAAGAATCTAGATAAGTATAAATGAGAAGTTGGCTTAAAATTTTCACACTTTTTATCTAAATAATAGATCCAAACGAACACAAAAATGTTCAGTCTAATTGTATCTTATTAGGAAAGTATTTCGAAATAATAACAAAACATTCTTCTAAAATAAACTTTCAGCATAGGAATATCTTTAAATTCTGGGAAGAAATTTAATCTGGGAAGAAATTTATTACATCCAGCTCTCTGCCAAAGACTACTAGTAACTAGAGTTCATACAAAGAAGATGAGTCTCAGGGAATTTGTAAATATCAAAAGGTGCTTAAATCTACACGTTAGACTTTTTACCTTAGAAACTGACGAAAATATATAAAGAATGAGTTTTATCAGTAAAACAGTTTTCATAATTTGTTAATTTTTTCTGCATAACTTTTTCCACATTTCACCTCCCACCAAAAAACTCAATCAATATTCAAAATTAGTAATGCTAAGTTATATAGTTTGCATTCACACAAATTACCAGGAATACAGTAGTTTAATTCCATTTAAACCCATTTTCAAACAAATTCCACATTCGTATGTGTCCTGATATATACTGTGTATACACACACAGCCAAAACTCTCATATCTTATTGTTCATTTTTTTTTTAAATTTAGAATTAGAATTAGAATTGTTTTATTTTACATGGTGGAATTAATGCCATTAAGCCTTCTCTTCCATTCAACTAGGATTATTACGACTGAACTTTACAATAATGCAATAGAGAGTATGATAAAGAGTACAATATAGTTACAGATACACAGAAACACGATTATACTATTATAATTTAAGGCTTAGGAACTAGTTCTCTAGACATAACACAATACACAAAAACCAATATGTTAAATAGCTTACTGTTTACTGAGATTTAAACTATTACTAAAATTTTAACTATTACTAAGAAATGTAATATGCAAGAAAAATGAAAAATTGTGGATTTCGCGTCGACAACAGACCAGTTTGTGTACTTTCTGGAAAAACCATAACAGTTTAAGCGCTGAGATCCTATGAGTCTCGAACTGACAGAACGACGACCAAAATCAATTGGATTATGCAATTATGTACAGGATTCTAAAAAAATGTACCTAAAAATGAGTAACCAGTGCATTTCCTTTGGTACACCCTGTAGCACAAGTTGGTGGCCTCCCTGTGGTTGTTGGCGTCCCCGCTCCAAACAGAGTAATAATATAATTATTTGCCGGTAGATTGCAGCTACGAAACTTAGTTTACTCGTGCCATGTTGTCCCTGAAAGGTAGGCAGCACACATCACGTCTGCAGACATTCATCACAAAGAAAACACACGAGCACCTCGCCCACGTGAACAGTAACTAGGCTATTCTGAACCTAACTTGGTCACCGTATTTTTATACACATCCGTCATTTCTTTCTCAATCGATAGAGAGATGTTGACATATTTGCATTTCTTTCCTGACACAAAAATAGCACTGTTTAAATAGAAACTTCATACACGGAATGCTTATTTGAAGATATAGAGACTTGAATATGTAAAATGGTAATTGCTGATGTATTCCTATGTTATGAGCAAACGAGAGTGCCCATTGTCCGTATAGGTGCTGGGGATATTCGCAAAAGAAAAAGCACTTTGAGAATTAAAAGAATCCACCGCTGTGGCGTAGGCACTTGGTTCGAATCCTGGTCGGGACAAGATACCTAGGTGGGGTTTTTTCCAGGGTTTTTCCTCACCTGTGAGACAAATTTCGGGTAACTTTAGGCCCTTGTGGTCCCCGGATATCATCTGGCCGTCATTATCATCTTCATCCCATCCTCGCCTTGTTCGGAGTGAGTATGTGTGTGAAAGGTGTGTCTCGTCTAATGTGTTCGTATTGTCTCGGAGGTGGCCCCGGCATTGGGCTGATTTCTCATCCGGGAAGGCCCTCCATATCCTTGTCTGGTCAAAAAAGTATGTATGTGATCCATAGATAATTCCTCCGCCCTGTAAGGCCTGGGCGGCGTGGGTCGCTTAAGAAGTTCCTAAAAGAGAGAGGTAAAACTAAGGTAAAGAAGAAGAAGAAGAAGAGAATTAAAATAAATAATTAATTAACTTAAAATCAACTAGAAAGAATATCATACCCTAACCTAACCAAATCTAAATCGAGTAAATATTCTTAATAGGCTACCGATTTTTTTTGTAGATATCAAAATTTGTTGTAAATATTTTATTAGACTGAAAATATGAATCTGTCAACAAATATATAATCTTGACAGTCTTACCCAAAATATAGGAAATCTGCTTTTGCTACCTTTGGATTATTTTCAATATTTATTTTTTTAATAATTTATGTTTCTACTATCATGCTATCGGTGGTCTAGAGGTAGCGTGCCCGCCTCTGGATCCGCAGGGCGCGGGATCAAACCCGGCCGCGGTCGATGGATTTTTCAGGACGTAAAAATCCTGGGCACGGAGTCCTCCGGGAGGGACTTTAAGCTGGGGGTCCCGTGTCGTAGATTTACGGCACGTAAAAGAACTCCAAGCCTAAATTAGAGCCTCTGGACAAAATTTCTCGGCCCTTTCACGTCCAAGAAATACTTAGTTTCCAGAGGGGGGTTGCGTTGCGATGGGCTTACCACCTGTCCCTCTACCCTCTCTCGGAAAATAAGCATATCAAAATTAGTATAGGTAATGAAACCTCCATTGGAGGCCCCTTCGCCCCACCTGGGGATCATAGGGTACCAGATACAGATACAGATACAGATACTATCATGCTTTAGGTATTCCTCAGCGAAGTCCTCGAGCAGTGTAATGTATACAGAAGCGTTAAGCTAAGGGCTTAATTTTTTCGCTACAAAATTTGTTCACATCGTCACACTAGAAATTGAAGTAATTTCTTAAATAGCATAATAATAGTTATAATGATGGAAGTGGTAAAAGAGGTAATTATTTCATTTTGCGAGTAGGTATGATTACGAAATGAACCCGGAAGGGCTAGCGTAACAATCTTATGAACAAAATTAAATAATTTTACCGTGTGATTCATCCACTGTTTTTAAGACAAATGTTAATATAGGAGCCTCGAGCTGTCCTTCAATCTCCTTCAATGTACGCATACACATGCGCAAACAGAGGTTACTGATTTTCTGGTGAACAGCTGCCAACATAAGGAATGAAGTAGAAAAATGTTTTTCAACCACCGGGTATGACGATATTTGCGACCACCGGCGGAAATTTATCATTTAAAAAAGCATAATGAGTTTTAACGTTTTCAGTTTTTATCAATATAGGTCTATTTAATAATCACATTCAAATATTGTTAAGTAAAAAAAATTGTCATGTGATGGAATCCAAAGTTGGTTAGGCCTAAGAATGGCATTTTTTAATAGTAATGAGCTAAAATGTAACATTTGCTTCGTGTATCTTGTGTTCAAAACTCTATTTTTTTTAAATTAAAGCTGCCTAGATACAAGTTATACACATTAATTGCAAATTCCTTCTCTTCTTCTTCTTCTTCTTTCTCTGAGTTTTACTTCCCCGTTGCGTTGTAGGGACGTACAGGCGAGCCCCGCCACCCAGGCCTTATAGGACCGTGACCTGTCGGGTGAGGAAGTTTCTATGGAACACATACATACTTTTTTGATCACACAAGGACATGGCGGGCCTCCCTGGGTGAGTGATCAGCCCAATGCCGGGGCCATCTCCGAGACAACTCGAACAGATAGGACGAGATACACCAGTTACACATACACACTCATTCCCAAACACGGCGCGGATAGGATGAAAGTGATAATGACAGTCAGATGTTATCTGGGGCCCACTAAGGCCTAAAGTGTCCAGACAATGTGAGGGAAACCCCGGGAAAATTAGCCTTTAACGGCAGTCGATTTGCTTCCAGGCCCCCGCGCGGACCACGCGTTCTCGGCACATCACAAAAATAATAGCTTCTGTAGTTTAAATACAATATATCCACAAATGATTTGATTTTATTAATTACTTCTTAGTTTTATTCTTGAAATTGTATAGGTCTACACATAACTCGTGCTTTTGATATTCCATAGATAAATGCCATCTGTGGCACTCATACATATTTATATATAATATATAGGGCAAGGCATTTGATGATTTTGCATCTTTTTTATATGATGGTTAAAAGATAGCTCGAATATATATAAATGTGTATCATCAATTAATTGATCAAATAAGAGCTATTTGTTTTTGCATTTTTTTGCTTTATTTTGCATTTTTTCGTAATTTTCAATAGATAGGTCATTTTTTGGTAATTTTGAGGTCATTTTTGGCATTTTTAGGACTTTTTCGGCATTTTTAGGACTTTTTCGGCATTTTTAGGACTTTTTCGGCATTTTTAGGACTTTTTCGGCATTTTAGGTCTTTCTCGGCATTTTTATAGTTTTTTAAATGAAGTCTTACATTACATTATATTTTTAATTTTTTTATTTATTATTTTTGATTTTTAATGCTTGCCTATTATAACTGTAAAAGCAAATAACATCCACAGGAAATACAGCAGATTGCAGCGTTACTGGAAGGAATATGCATTTTGAACTCTTGTTACATTTCCAAGAAAATACAGTATAAGCAATACCTGCTTCTATTTTTAAGCATTTTGAACTAGTCTACATTTCCAAGAAAACAACGTTGTAAATACAAGTGGCTATTGACGAATGTGTCCTTCTTGCATTAAAGAAACATCACTTGGGACACAGCTCCGTTAGAGATAAGCGAGGCGACTATACCTGCTTTATTATTTTAAAGGAATGTGCATCATGAACTAATCCCAGCATCCTATTGTTATTCATTTTCAGGTAGGAGGACTTTCACTATGTATTTCAGTTGTCTGTAAGAGTTGTATGAGATAGTTTGTTGACAGAAGAGTTCAGTAAAATGCCCAAAGTGAAAGAAAGTACGTTTGATAAATTAAAACGATTTTTTTTCGAGTACGGAGAAAATGTTTTTTCCACCGATGGAAAAATATTGTTCTGCAAATTATGTGATGTGAGGGTTTCTGCCGAAAAAAAATTACGGTTGAACAACATGTATCAAGAGAGAAACATAAACATGGTCTGCAGCGACTTGAAGAGAAAAGAAACCGTGGCCTGCAACAGACACTTCTGGGGGAAAGTTGTTCAACATTTTCGCCGTTTTGCGAGAAACTGTGTACAGCATTTGTATGCGCCGATATGATGGGCATGCCAGTTCAGAAAAAAAATTTTTGTGAAGGGTATTCAAGTAGGCCTAATATTAATTTACTTCCTTCTTTAGCAGCAAAATAAATGTGTTTTATATATATAACGAAATGCCATCCATTAAATTGGTCCTTAAAAGCAATTCATTACTTAAAAAAATAATTATAAGTAATAATGATAAAATTTATTGGTCATTTTTTTATTTTTTTCGGTCATTTTTTCACTATTTTAGGTCATAAATGCATTTTTTATTTTGCATTTTTTCACTTTTTTAAGGTCATTAAATGCCTTGCCCTAATAATATATAATAGTATATATACTATGCATATGGGCGATTTTTTTAATAACTTGTATGTTTAATAACTTTCTCCTTCTTTGGATAATGTTATTTTCGGAGGATAAAGTTATCTTGGGTTTCCAACCGCTGCCATATTTTACGCAGGGAATGTTATGAAAAGACGATGCAATACGATTGGAGTATACAAACTAATTGTAGAGTTGGTTGTATTCCTCTCGCTGCAAAACGCGAATTAATTGATTTATCAGATTCGGCTTTAACAGTTTAATGTAGGAATTACAGCGGATACTATGTTGTAATCCTATTTCGTGCCTCATTCGTTGTAACGTATAAGAGAGTTCACCGTTATCATGCAATGTTTTAAATAGGCCTAACCAGAATTTATGTTTCAGCTCCATAAAATTCATGAGCGCATGATGCCACGAAATGATTTGGTTCCTTATAAGTAGACATGGGATTTCAGGCTCTAAAAATATTAGTTTTAGGCACCTAAAGTAGGCTTTTAAACCAAGTAAATAGGCTTTTAAAAGAGAAAATAGGCACTAAAAATAAGCTTTAAAAATGTGCAAATAGACAGAAAATAGACCTTAAAATGCTACAATATGCTCTTAAACTGTAACGTGATCTTTTTTTACTGTAAAAAACGTGGTATACCTAATCTCAACAGAAATAATTGCAAAATTAAGACAGAATTAAAAATACATTTATCAAAAACAGTTTTGGATTATATGAAAAATTGACAAAGTATGTCCCTTCTTACTAATATACCTGCCACTTGTTGTTTTGCGCGAATCCTCCCCCGTCAGTCAGCATTCCTTTGGCGACAATTGTTGGGGAAAATCAAGTTTCTGTGAAAAACCCACCCTCTGCTGTTCTGCTGTTCACTCATGGATGTCCATTAAATGATTGTAAAAGTTACAGAAGTTGGATTTTATTTTAAATGTACAAAATAGGCATTTTAGGCACTAAAATAGTAAAAATAGGCTCCAAAGGTCCAAATAGGAATTTTAGGGCACTATAAAACTCTATAAATATAAGTCATATATAATGAAATGTCAACATATTTTAAAATTTTCATGTTATTTCACAAGCAACAAAATAGGCATTTGCCTTAAAATCCCAGGTCTACTTATAAGTCAGTATTCTTTGCGGTATAACTAATTCAGTACGTTCCACCTTATTCCCACAAATATTCTAATTTGAATGACAAAATAAGGTAGACTTAAATTAAGAAACTTGTATAACCGGAAGTTCAGGCATTAATTTTGGTCAAAATAGGCAGGCAAAAAGGCATTTAATCTAATGTATGGAGGTTTGACCTACACTCTTTATTTTTCAATTTCCCTCGTCGTAAATAGGCCTAATAGTCATATACTGTTAGAAGAACTTAAAGACATATCACAAGATAAATAACTCTATCTCGGAAGCTGAACTTACGCGCGTGAAAGATTTCCTGAATGGTGCCAGTGTTGTGTTGATGCCATAGGAGGACATTTCCAACATCTCTTGTGATGAGGTACGTGGTTATTTTCATTGTAATTCCAACTATAAATGTGAGAACCTGAACAATTACTCCGTTCGCGGCTTTATTTGCGTAGATATTTCGCCCGATCGCTCAAGAGTTAGAGCAGGGGTCGCCGCGACGCAGAAACCCGCACGACTGGCCAACTCTTGCGTGCATAATGGTAATGCCATACCTCACAAACTAAAGCTGATAAGGAAAAACTAATGGCACATTTGGAATCAGCGACCTAAATATACCCAAGAATAAGTATAAATTCTAAGGCACCAAAATGACTGTTGGTCTATGTTATATGCACCAATGCAATATCAGAAAGAGATTTCTATCTTATACAAGTATTTTTAGAGACAAGAGGAAGATATAACGACATATTTCCATGCATATCACAATATTTAAGGCACCATCAGTCTAGCTATGTTCATAACCACACTATTCGGGCTCATCTGTCCGAACCTAATATCGTGTGTATATTTTTGTCACCCCTCTGTGCGCTCCATTTTGCTGTATATTGCATTACTAGACACACTCGAGTTAAATTAGTTATAATTATTGCTATGATTGAAGCCACAAATTAGGTTACCCTGCGGTACCTATTAAGAGAGAGGTGATGCGCTATCTTCTGTGCTCCTATTTAAATCTATGGGCGTGTATCGTAACCACCACTGTAAAACCTCATATAATTATCATTGCGACAAAGCATAAGTGAATTGTGATGAAATTTACGAAATACTGTATGCGATCTTTGTTTTTTTTTTTTTTTTTTTTGTTTTATTGCTTCTTTTGCAAGCTGGTAAATCAGTTTGATTTATGCTTTCTTGCCTTTTTAAATGGCATCACAAGCGTTTAAATGGCGGCGTGCTGGATTTATTAAAACTATTCCATGAATAAAAATGTAACGGATTATACAAATAGTAATTACTTTCGTGTTTGTTATATAAAAACAAAACGAACAGCTGCGAGATACTTGAATCAACCACCCATGAGTCGACTCGAGTTACCATGTTTTGACCAGTGTTACCAATGGTGCATATAAGACATAGTTAACTTAATTCAGATAAGCTAATAGCAGAACATAACGTGGTCATTTAATTGTAAGTTACAATATTTATTAAGTTCCAGAATTATACTTTCTGAGGTTGTATGGCGGAAGGGAAAATGTCTGTCCGTCTGTCTATCTGTGTGCCTGAACGCGCAATAATTCGAATACGATGTATCAAATTTTCATGAAACTTGGTATATGCACTTAAAACGTCCATGGGACGAAGCCTATTGATTTTTAACCAAATAGGTTTAAACGGTACCGGAGTGATGCCCAATTAGGGGCTTAATTTCTGAAAATACTACACTGAATTCATCAAATGCAATTCGGTTCTCATGACAACAATATTGTTTGCAGTGTTCTTCTAGAGCTTTGGAAGTTGCAATACACTGGAATTTGATAAATAACACTACCCAGCATTGCGTATGCAACTTTAAGGCTCTGTTGATTTTCTTGGAGGCTTATAGAAGCTAAACGGTAAGTCGTATAAAACGATTGCAGCAGTAACGGATTTTGAGACATCAACAAGTTTGGCCCTATGTCTCTTGTCGTATCTTATCGGTTATACCTTAGATTGAGTTATAACTTTTTTTAATATGAAATAAATGTTGTGTATTTACCTTACATTATGTAATTTTTTACACACATAGGACAGATAGAATCGTAAAATTAGGGAGGAATATTGGCAGATATAACAGCCATAAGAATGCAAAACTTCATGTTTCTTGCTGCCCCATACATATGGAAAACTGGCAGGATAGCAGTGATGTCAGTCATATCTACAACAGTGTAATCATCCACTTCTTAACACTGATATTTACTCACTTCCAGATGAGCTACGAACTTGAAATTTGGCATACTTATAGCTTTTAGCCTACAACGGGTGAAAAAATTCCAAAAAGTTCAAATTTTTTATTTTCCCCCTCCAAAATAAACATTGATATTTTTTTTAATTTTTTCACTGCGTATTTGTACGGCTTCAGATGTGTTGACAAAATTAAAGGAATAAACCTCTTGTTGACGTGAGGAATTTGCTGTAAATTCGTTCTTTTAGTATTCTAATTATCCCACATATTCCTTCACATATGCTTATCAATCTTTCTCAAGAAACCATGGTCTAAAACTCAATAGTTTCTTAAATATGGCCTATTCTCGATCTGGCACTTTGTTATATCAGTTTAATTTATTTTATTTTATTCTATCTTTAAAATTATTTTCCAATATAAAGTATTGATTATCCGATTTAACTTAAATGTGAAGCAAATTGTTACAGTCAGTTCTGACATACCCATTGATATTAAATTAGTGACTCCATTCAGCCAGGAGGAGTCACCCAGCAGAAAAAATCTATCTACATAAACCAACAAAAAACCAATAATACACATAAAAATATAAAGTAAAAAATATTACAGTTGTAGGGATTTTCATGGGAGCAAGGGGAACAATAACAAAATATCAAGTAGATTTATTTGTTTAAAACTTTCAACACCCAAAAGTGAGTTCATTTTGTACAATCATTTTAGCTATTGAATGCTGTTTTTTTTAAATATTACACAATCGTATTACATCCCGTAATCATTTTAAATTCAAACCAATTATTTTTGCATTTAGGCCTATATATTATCTTTCATAGAATCGTGAATTTATTAGTAATTTATTTCCTGTGTACAGGCTATTTTTGTATAAAGTACGAATATAATTATAATACAAATAAGGAAATATGATGTTCAAGTGAAAACCGATAAATACTAATAGAATTAACTGCAATTCATTTCAAACCAATAATGAAAGAGACAGACGATGTGTACATACTTCATAGCAGTATCATATTAACATAGTACATAATACTGTATACGTTTTTCATAGGTAATCCCACGAGAGTTTACGGGTTTATCAAATTTATCTGATGAAACTCGTCAGCTCGAGTTGGATTTATTAAGACTATTCCATGAACATATTCGTATACACTGATTTAATCAACTCTTAAAATATGTCAACATTTTACAAAATGCATTGGCAATAATATTAATGATATAATAGGCCTACGATTCGCTGACATGTTTGTTTCAAATTTAAAGCTGCCGTATAGGCTACGAATGAATAAAAAGTCAATCTGAAATCTATCTGTCAGGACTTACATTAGGTATATTGCTGCTCAGGCTCGCAAGAGAAAAATACTTACGTTAAAATATAATGTAGATATCGGTATCATACATATCGATAGAATGCACAATATTATATCAATATTCAACGGCTAGTTGTGTTTTAAATATTTTATTTACATTTACTTACACTGACATCGTTATGAAGAAATGAATCTATCAAGGCAGGCTAACAATATCAATAAACGATTGGCAATGTGTTACGTTCTGTTTAATATATTGTGGGCCATGCAATAATATTGTAGCGTCTTATATCCATTACAAAATTAATATTTAAATTAAATTGGAAATGAAAGCATGCTCTTTAATAAGTAATTTCGCCTATTATTTCTACTAACAGAAACTGATACAACTGAACGTGTCTTGTTTACATTAGTTACGGAAGCGCGGCCGCAGATTGGCTGTCCGCGAGCCAATCAAAATGCTTCGGATTGTTGGAGAATGAAGATTA
This sequence comes from Ectobius pallidus, assembly GCA_964059195.1. Classification (NCBI taxonomy): domain Eukaryota; kingdom Metazoa; phylum Arthropoda; class Insecta; order Blattodea; family Ectobiidae; genus Ectobius; species Ectobius pallidus. Next base: position 106,750,098 of record CAXKWD010000007.1, on the reverse strand, counting down.
TAATATAATATATGTGACTGTTAATTACTCGTTATTTATGTACCGGTCAACCGATTTGGTCCGAATTCAATAGGATTCTCTCCATTGACGTCTTGAATGAGTATCCCAAGTTTCATGAAAATTTGATAAAGCGTATTTGAGTTATCGCGCCTTTCTAACATGTTACCATTAAAATAGGCACTAAATTGGGCAGTACTCCGGTACCGGTCAACCGATTTGGTCCAATATCAATAGGTTTCTTCCCATGGACGTTATAAATGCGGATACCAAGTTTCATGAAAATCCGATAAACCGTATTTGAGTTATCGCGCGTACAGGCACACGACATACAGACAGATGGACAGACATTTTCCCGTCCCCACACCCAATCTCATAAAGTACCATACTGGTACTTAATAAACTAATAAAAAACTAAACTAAAAAGGGTTGACAATGCAAAAACCAATTATACACGTTTCATTAGCATGAACATGCTTTACTATATTGGCAGAGATGTTGTCTAATCCTGGTGCTTTTTTTTATCAATTTGTCTTAAAATTAATCGTTCAACTTCTTACTCATGAAACTCTAAGTCACATAAAAGCAATACATAATCTAGGGATCAAATTTAACAGAATACATTTAGAACACAAAAATAACTTCGCTAACTGCTCCTTTTAGGAGTAGCGAAGACGTGTGTCCCACATTTTTAGCAGAAAAATCCAGACTAGTGGCAAGGAGACTATGTGATGTGCTAAAGTGAAGAGGGAAGACAGTGAGGAGATTCGGCACGCGCAGCATCTCCCACGGGACCACTTGCATCTCACGCCTCCCCCGGGACTGTCCGGTCAGTGCTCGCAGTAAAAACTCTGCAGCCCGCTTAACACAATTACCTTGTGCAGTTCCCATGACAACAAATCCGCTACATTCCAATTACACCATATTAGCTCACCCACACCCCCGCCGATATTGCTCAGACTATCCCATCTTGAGGAACCGTTCAGTTCGCTCACTGCACAGTTTTTAATTAAAAAGTTGACAGCCTTTTTCATCATTTAGTATAGTCCTGCTTTGATTAGCTTATTATCAGGTCCCGGATTCTGATGACCTAAAATTGTTCGAAAAATGACCTATAAAATGACCTTACATTTTAAAGAAAATGACTTAATAATTATAAATAATGACCTAAAAACTGATATTTTATTTATAAAAAAAAAATATTATTGTACACACAAAGTTGTAGACTAATTTGTATGTAATTGAAAAAAAAACTGTAAATGCAGAAGGTCTAAAAACTCGGTCCTTTGTTCTTAATTGGAGCATTTGAGAGGAGAAGTAAGAAAATTGTTTTAAAGTAGATCCTACAAAAATGTTGCATTATGGTAACCTAGTAATTTATTTAAATATTACCCGTAAAAAAAAAAAAAGCTTGTAAATCCTACCTTATTTAGAATTGCAGTAAATTACTGTCAGCATACGCAGATTATTGAAGGTATAAAAGTTAATAAACTTAATGTAAATGCATGAAAATGACTATATAAGGAAGCAAATGACACGAAAATGACAAAATAATGACGTAAAATTGAAATAAATGCCCTAAAAATATAGAATTGCATAAAATGACAAAAAAATTACCTAATAAAAATGCATTACTATAATCTAGAGGCCATGATTAGGATTTATCTACAAGTTAGCAATGTCTGTGCAGCACCAATAAAAAGATGGCATTTCATTAAAATCCGGGCCCTGCTTATTATATAAAGGTTTATAAGACAAATCGTTGAGGAAAACGGATTCAAAATTACTTACTTATTTAATAAATGGCAATATACAATTTCTAAGCAAGCCAAAGGAATGTTATCTATTTTATGGGACCCGGAGGTTCATTGCCTCTCTTACGTGAGCCCGCCATTCAACCCTATTCTGTGCTAACTCCATACAATCATCCCTCGGAAATCTTATTTCCCTTAAATCTATTCTAATATTATCTTCCCACCTACGTCTAGGTCTTACAAGTGGTATTTTCCCTTTGGGTCTTCCAGTCAATATTTGTTTAGCTATAGTATCTTTCCTCCCCTTGTGCACAACATGTCCAGCCCATTTCATCCTCCGTGATTTAATTACCCTTACTATATTTGGTGAAGAGTAAAGGTTATGAAGCTCGTCATTATGCAGTTTTCTCTGTCCCCGTTTTCGTCTCTCTCAGGTCATAACGTTTATGTTCCACGTTATAGAACTGATAAAGTTTTTTTTTTTTCATCCCAAAATCAAATACTGATTCCCATAATAATTGACATCTTTACAATATAGTTTATTCCGTCTATGCCATAAATTGCACAAAATGAGCACTATCTATTTGAATGTGAATGTAATATGAATAACAACGGTTTAAACGTACCTTAGAACAAATATTTAGATCAGTAATTGTTAAAAATGTAGCAAAATTATAGCCTAAACATTGATAATTTGTTTAAAGAATTATGTGGAATAATTATATGCATTGACTGTGTAAATTCTATAGATAGAGTTTAAAATGAGCCATGTTCCTTCATAACTGTTATACTGTCCTTTTTGTTAAGTAATTTTATAGTTTTCTTAAACACTTTCATAATTAATTAAATTAAAACAGTAGTAACGAATCCCGGGATATCTCGGAACAAACCTTTATCTTATCCCGAAATTTCAGGATGTTAAAAATTCCACCAAATGACAATCCCCAGTTGGCAGTGAGTAAGATTTCACAAGACCCGAGCATACAGATGGATGGACGACAAAGCCGCATATTCGATGCGGTTCCGTCAGCAGCTTCCGCCCGCGGTCTCTCCCCAGTTTGCGTGGTTTTATCGAAAACTGTCCACTGGGGTAAGTCTGAGTAAATAAACAACGCTCTCCATCAATGCAGAGATCAGGGCTACCCTCATGCAAAACTATTTTGAACATAGTCTGGTGCAAGATGTCAAACTATTGCATATTTAATTGCGAATTTGTTCGCTTCTGCGAAGTCTCCCCTTATATATCACTAGAGGGCGGATTTCTATGATATGTCATATTTTTCCCCTTTGTATAATTTCAGGTTTCCGGCTAATTTAAACCCAAGCATCCAGGTGAAAATGGAACGGCTTTTATTGTGCATATAACTGCATATTTGGGAAATTTTCAACTATTGTAGCATATTTAGTATGAATATGCATATTTTTGTCATATTTCGGCATCTTTGTGTGCATATTGAAGAAATTTTGAAGTTTCATATCATATTTTGTAAATTTTGCTTTATACTGATACTTTTTGAGAATTTACAGATATTTTAAATAATTAACATTATATTTTAATTAATGAATTGTACTGAAACTTAAAAAAGTATACATAATGTGACATAATGTGTAAGTGGAAAAGTCATATTTTAAATTTTATTGGTCATATTTTAATGTTTTTAGGTCATAAATGCATGCATATATCCTATTTTTTAGGCAATAGAAATCCGCCCCCTATATATCACTATGTATAATTGTAACCAAATCTGAAATACTGCATAAGAACTTCCCCAAAAACTAAACACCCACTCTTTCAACACACCTGTGCAAATTTTAAAGAAAATACCTATTTTGATCAACTTGTTATTAATGCCTAGTTAAAAAATTATTTAAAAAATACAATCTTATACCCTTAACTAAAACTTATCTGGATCTATATCACAACTTGAGCCTTCTTAAGAAAAAAAACCAAACACATTAAAACAAGGGGGCTACAGTATTAAAAGTCACATTTATAGAGCTGTTTGTTGATTCCAGTTCTTCTGAGTTGGACTCCAGATGTGTCAATTATTAAGAATATGCATTTCGACACATACGATGCGCCATCTTCAGTTCTGATGTAGAAGTTACTAAGATAACCCTCACTGTCTTCTGATATGGGCCTAATGATATTCTTACCAAGTTTTTAACATTTTAACCCTTATCTGAAATTCATCAATATTAATGCAAAATTATAGCCTAAACATTGATAATTTATTTAAAGAATTGTGTGGAATAATGATATGCGTTTACTGTGTAAATTCTAAAATAGAGTTTGAAATGCGCTCCTTGTAATTTTTATTTAAATCTTTCTATTTTTATGTGTTCCTCCATAACCGTTATACTGTATTTTTTAAGTAATTTTGTGGTTTTCATAAAATCATTCATAACTACTTACATTAAGTCAGTAGTAATAAATCCCGGGTTATTCCGGGACAAACATTTATCTTATCCCGAATTCTCGAGATGATAAAATGTTAACCTATTTATCTATTATATTTATCTATAGATCTATTAAGATCTATTTAACCAATCGATATTCAAAACATCTTAATGAGGGCATATTTCCAGTTATTGAAGGTTTTAATTAAATCCTTTGAAATTTTCTTATCTTCTTATAATGAAAATCTGTATCGTAATGGACATCAATATTATACCGTTACGGCACATGTACATAGGTAATAAGCGTATTATAGTGTGTTCTAACAAAAATAGAATATATTCGCATTAAAGTGGTTGCATGTAGACCAACAACGTTAGTTAGATGGAAAAAATCGTCTAGTGTGTCACGACCACTTTAACGATTGGGCTCCGCTTTTGTGTCTGCAATTCTGGACACTCTAGTTGTAGTTAAACAAGAACAAGAACGTGAATTGCTCTATATATGCATATAACTCCATAATTCTATATACTCAAAGGTAATGTTAAAGAAGTTGGTATGTTCTTGGATTTATCTTAGTTGCCTTTCGTACACAATGGATAAGATTAAATAATTTATATTGTGCTATTTCTAAGACCCCTCTATAAAAGCAAAATTTCATCAAGGTAATAATTCAACACGAACTCTTCATTCTTTACACAGGCTGGGGTTAAAATGGAAACTTTGTGGTTATTGCGGATGAAAAAGAAGAGAAACTTAATTTGGAAACTTGTTCTTTGTAACGAGGCTTTTAATATTTAAACAGCGCCACAAAAACAAGTAGAGGCTGATGTATCGATGTAATGAAGTGTTAGTTGTTCTACTTCCCACCAGATGTCAGCGGCTCCTGTCACATAAATAGTACAGCGATGCTGCTGTGGACGCGTTGAATGACAGTGAAATCTATTATTTGGAAATATTATTCTCCTCGACGGTGTTCTGGTAGATGTCTGTGAACAATTATTTGTTTTCGCTGTTCTCATTAATAATGTCTAGGTTTGCATTATTGTAAGCTATGAACGTTGCCATTTGCAAGAGTTTCGTTGTCTTCTCTTTTAAATCAGTCAAATGTTACTTATAAGTAGGGCAAACATGCCTAATTTCGCAGTATCTTTTTATTTTATTTACTGCGAAATCAGGAACAAGTAGTGGGGAAAAAAATGTATACAATAGAAGAGAAGATGCCCTCTTTGATGAATAGGATGAAATATTTCCACTACTGTTCCCAATTTTGCAATAAATAAAATAAAAAGATACTGCGAAATTAGGGGTACTGCGAAATTACGCATGTTTGCTATAATTATTATTATCATCGGAACTTAACTGTAATATTAATATACAGGCTGTTAATGAATAACACTGAAATATTTTACCTGTGTATAGAGGAGAAATAGACAAGCAACTTTTATTAGGAGAGTTTTGTTCTATGACGTAAAATGATTATGCTACAGGGCATTAAATTCATTAAAATTTGGTGCTTATAAGTAAAAAATGAAGCGAAATAGGGTTATAATTGCCATTAAATTGATTTCATGCTTTCTTAGTGATCAATAAAAATCTGATTCTTAATCTTTCATCAAGAGCTATTTAATAATTTCGAGTTTTCATAATCTGCAAAATTTACAGACTAATCACATGACTGGTCGTCACTGCATTAGTTTTTTTCATTCATAACTCCAGTGTTAACAACGAAGTTCCTTTGTTTTGCATTTTTTCCAAATGTTAGAAGTCAGTGGCGGCCATGCCCTGTTGTATTTTATGCTGTAACAGAAAAAACTGAATCCTAATAAATTGCTTCTATATGTCCCCTCTATACACAGGTGAAATATTTCGGTGTTATTCATTAACACCCTGTATATACTTAAACTTAGATTCAGACTTCTACAAGATTATTACGTCGATCATGTAAACGATAATTTCAATTATATAACCGTGTACGGACTAATATTAATTATATGTTTCACAACGTTTGATAGTAGATTACTGCCTATTAATAACAACATGTTATTTAAAAGTATCTACTTTTTAAAATTTTAATGGATACCGTAAGTTCTTCCTGTAGAAAAAGTGCATAAGAAAGATCTACATTTAACATGAACATCTGCCATGATACAATGACAATATAAACAGATAAACATCAGTATTTCATGGCCTAGCTGGTAAAACCAATAGATATATGAATATTATATCGAAATAATTATCAGCCGTGTCAAAATTATTAGGCTCGAATTTTCGGCCGTCTTCACTTTGTGGCCTTCCTCAGGAATGTTTTGAAATCAGTAACAGTAGCAGTTACTTTCCTTAGGAAGGCCACAGTTCATTGTAACAATTCATTGTTACTTTCCTGAGGATGGCCACAGAGTGAAGGTGGCCGAAAGCTCGAGTGCAATAATTTTGACACCATCTTAAGTAATCAGCGCCGTGAATGCTTCAAATGTTATATTATAACAATTTTACAGCTAAAATATTTATAATATAGTATCTTGAGAATGTTATAGTTTTTATTCGAGATCTGATGAATTATTTGAGGAGTGGAAACTTCAAAGTTTCTAAGTGACATTTTTTGGAAAAGTTTTTTTTTTTTTTTTTTTACCATGTGATTCCATTTGCCAACGCCAATAACAAATGTGAGTATGTGCCGTTAATTGTTACACTAGTTGCTATACGCTTGAACAGATGAACAATATGCACAGTACACAGTACATAAATGTGCATGTGCACAATAATTTTCTAAAAGGCACCTTTGCAATTTCCACTCTCTATGCTTTCCTCTCATAGACGAGCCAAGCATTCCACTAATTCAAAACAACTTTCCATAGCAAATCAAATTGTTACAGACATCAATAACTTGAAATGAAACCATGGTTAATTCAAATTCCTCTCTTGCACATGCTGCAGTCTAGACTTACAATGTTTTCCTATTACTACCGCCTTCAGTTTGCACAGTTTTTCATTTCACGTTTTTGTTACCCGATACGTTTTCTCTTGTTTGATTTACTCATTGTATTCTTCTGCGCTATTTCTTTTCTTTTGAGTTCCCTGGCATTGAAAACCAATCTTAATCTTGAGGCAGAGAAACACAGAAGAATCTAGAGTGCGACATGTAGCGCCGAGGTGGCAGGATATTGAATTATGGTTTTAAAGAGCCTGAGTTGGGGAAATGACGTTATTTGCAAGTGGGTTCCTTCCTCTGGCGGCGCGAAATTGAATTTCACCTGGACAGCAGGTGAATTGCTACTGCATCTATTTTCACCCAAAAGTACTCAGGTCCCCGAGACCATGTTTCAGACCTCAAAGCATAAATCTGTACACACATAAATCTGTAAACGAAATTACTATAAGCATCTAATATGAAGTGAGGCTTAGATTTCCACATACTAAGTTATAATATGAGCTGTTTTCACAAAAACGAGTGGTATCAGCTGACTGCCTTAGATATGAGCATGTAGGAATAATTAATTTTACTAAACTTGAAAACATTTCCAGCCAAGTAATTTATTGCAATTAAGATAAAGCAATGGATGTAGTAAGCCTATCTGCGAAATTGTAAGGGGTCATGTGAGTGTACTACCATACATTTTACTGTGTATCCATAGTCATAGGTCCAACTACAGTAAATCAAGGATGTGGATGATGATGATGATAATAATAATAATAATAATAATAATAATAATAATAATAATAATAATAAAGTGGTTGTAGTAAAAATAACCTAGTGATGAAGGTGGTGGCAGTAATTTGTTTATTTGCCCCCCTTGGCATAATTTCTGCGGAAGTCCATTCCTCAAAGCCACTAAGTTTAGACTACACCTTCAATCGATGTAAAACAGAAATGATCCCCCTGAGTATATACTGTTTACGGTGATCGCTTCAACCATAGGAATTTCATACTTCTTACAGATTTAACCCTTTACGCCCAGCTATGTTCAGTTTATTGCTTAACCATATAGTAACAGTTTCCTAAATCATGGCTACATTCTTATTTTCAATACCAGTTTATCCATCTATTTAGAATTACCATTGTTCAAGTTACTTTAAATAGACATGAGAATAAAGTAATATATTTTTAGACATGAGAATAAAGTAATATATTTTTAGACAACTTATATTGTGTTTAAACATCCAGTGTAACCTACTTTGGTTTCAGTCTCATGGAAAATACTCGTTTAGTTAAGAATCGTTATATGATTATTAAATAGACTCGGTTTGATAAAAATTGAAAGTGTTAAAATTCATTATGCCTTTCTAAATGTTAAATTTCCCTCTGTGATAGCAAAAATAGTCATACTTCCTGGCTGTAAAGCGTTATCGACTCATTCCTTATTATGGCAGCTTTGCGCAGAAAATCAATAATCTCCGTGTGTGCATGTAGGCTTCATAATATATGCGACGGTAGGTAACAGGGCAGCTTGATGCTCCAATATGGCTTCCCGATATGTCATTCTTCAGAATAGATTTCATATTTGTTATTATTTCCCTGATATTAACGGATGTCTAAAAAACTGTGTATGATACTCATGGTAAAACGGTTTTATTTTTCTGGTAAGATTGCTACACTCATTCTTATAGGCTCGTTTCGAAAATATGCGTACTTGCAAAATAAAAATCTCTCTTTGACCACTTGTAACGTAAGTATTCATTCACTCACTCACTCAATGGCAATAGACAATTCCTAAGCATAAATTTTTATCTATTTTATGGAGCCTGGAAGTTCATTGCCGCGCTTACAAGAGCCCGCCATTCAAACCTTTTCTGTGCTGCATTCATCCAACCAACCCTCGCAAATCCTACTTCCCTTAAATCTGTTATAATATTATCATCCCACCTTCGTCTACGTTTTCAAGGTAGTCTTTTCCTTCGGGTCTCCCAGTCAATATTTTTTAGATAATATGTATTTCCTCCCCCATGCATGCAACATGTCCAGCCCATTTTATCCTTCGTCATTTAATTACCCTTATTATATTTTGTGAAGGATGCAGGTTATGAAGCTTGCCGTTGTGCGAACTAGTAATCATAGATATTATCAACATTAGATACAATACCATGGCATATAAATTAAACATAATGGTATAGTAAAGTTATTCATTGCATAGGTGGCTTCCTTTTCTTAGGAGGAAAAGTTTTCCGGCGGCTGTGACAGCTACTCGTCAACTACGAGTGGAGTGAAACCACAGTGAAACGCGAGGTTGCAAGATCAAGTTACAGTAAACAATAACACGTGTGAATTGATTAAAGCGAGGGAAGAACTAAGGCCAGTGATAATAATGGGAAAATATTGCAACTTTGCTTTTGTTTTGGAAAGCGGAAACCAAGACCGATTTAGTCAGATCAGTTAACATAAAGAAACGCCGACTTAATGGTTTATTCCTTTGAAGTAAGAGTAATAAAAAAAACTCAACAAAAAACTTACCATTAGATCGCTGTAACAATCAAACCTGAATGCAATAGAGTCCCGCTAATCCGGACCCCCTCACTGCACATCCGGTTAATCCGTACGGACCAACAATAAATAAATTTTGAATTTTAATCACAAAAATGTTTTGTTTTGTTAAAATTAAACTTTAGAAAACGTTATATTTATGTGAAAAATCGGTATTTGTAGTTTTATCCATCTAAAACTTGCATTATTTTACAGAACGTGCATTTTAAAGCAAATTTCATCTAATGTGGACTTCCGGTGATCCGGACAGGGTCCGGTCCCATCTAGTCCGGAATAGCGGGACTCTACTGTATTAGTACAAATACAGTTTCCCACCAGGGCCCTATTTCATAAAACTCTACAGGTGTGACAAATACGACAATTATGTCAAGTCTGACAAATTTGTCAATATGTCACGACAATTGTATTTTTCATAAATATTACAACTTTTCCTTACATTACAGGCAAATTAATGTACATTGTCAGACTAAAAGAACCCATTTCATAAACGCGACAACTTTATGTTAAACCTAAAGATTACTTTAGTACACTGTAGATGGCTCTCACATACGTGTCTCAACATCGCATATGATAGAAAAATACCTAAGCAATCGATTATTACTATCGAAAATAATTGAATTATGTTTCTCTTTTAATACAAAGTCACTGAAACTGAAAGTTAGGTTAATCCATTGCCTAAAAACACTGGGTGGTTTCATGTCTATTTCTTCACCACTTTCACTACTACCAATATCACTACTACTAGTGTTCATTATTAACAAGACAATTTAGCAAGTTTATTAACAAAGTTTAAATCACAAGAAAGTTTGCCAAGTTATGCCACACATTTACATAACCTACTCTGTTGGCCTACATATGAAAGATTGCCTGTCACTTCAGTAATGACGATTCTACATTTTTTGTAAATTTGTAAATATGTCAGCAAAAATTAATGCTTCATAAATGATAGGTATCCTAAGATTTGACATATTTGTCAGACTTTTACCTGTAAACTCAAAAGTTTTGAGAAACAACAATATGTAAAATTGTCATACAAATCTACAAAATTGTCATGACATTTATGTAAAGTTGTCAGCTTTTATGAAAAACACAATTGTCAAAATGTAAACCTAAAGACAATTTTATGTCACCTGTCACCTGTAAAATTGTAACTTTTATGAAATAGGGCCCAGGATGGTTTTAGGCCTACATAAAACAAGTGAAACGGAAGCATCCAGTTCTACTTAATGTAATGATACAGCGGTAGAGTTCTTTTACCATCCCTAATGTTGTAATTTGGGTTACCTATTCGAAGAAAATGGACGGCGATTACTGGTATATCGTACTGACATTTCTTAAGAATTTCATTGTGTAACACATGCAGGAATGCAACTGTACGGATTTATTCTGGAGCACTTAAACATCAACAGAAGGTACCATCTTTATAAAAGTAACTACAATGTTTTAAGTCATATCTATAAAATTGGACAGTTTGACTTTTACTATATCGGACCAAACAGAAGAGGACGATGTAGTTTTCCATTTTGTGCACAATCTGTGATTTCTCCCTTCTTTGACGACTGGGTATGATTTTTTCTTCTGAACATTCAGAAACCTTCCCATGGTTTCGGCTTATTTTTCCATCTTAAGCCTTTGTTCACTTCTTCCACCTCTGAGACCTGTCAGGAATACGTTTCTTTCTGCAGGGCTCACCCAGAGACCTTATCATTCATCCACCATGTTTCATTTATTTCATTTCTCCTTTCTCCTGCAAGCATCATAATATTTCCTAAAGCACACAGAAGCAACACCTCTTCTTTCCAGTAACTTTCTAGGCTTTATTCTACTAGGTCCTGGTTCTAGTTCTGGTTCTAAATCAAGTTCTAGTCCTTCTGGATCATCATCACTTTTCTTGCCTTCCAAAGTACAGGCAGAAGCAACACCATCCCTTCTTTCTACCCTTTGACTTTCCAGGTTGTGTTCTACTAGGTCCTGGTTCTGGTTCTAAATCAAGTTCTAATCCTTCTGGATCATCATCGTTTTTCTTGCCTACACAACATTGTTTTCCACAGCACAAGCAGAAGCAACACCTTCTTCTTTTCTTTCTACCCTTTGACTTTCCAGGTTGTATTCTACTAGGTCCTGGTTCTGGTTCTAAATCAAGTTCTAGTCCTTCTGGATCATCATCGTTTTTCTTGCCTACACAACATTGTTTTCCACAGCACAAGCAGAAGCAACACCTTCTTCTTTTCTTTCTACCCTTTGACTTTCCAGGTTGTATTCTACTAGGTCCTGGTTCTGGTTCTAAATCAAGTTCTAGTCCTTCTGGATCATCATCGTTTTTCTTGCCTGTACAACATTGTTTTCCACAGCACAGGCAGAAGCAACACCTTCTTCTCTTCTTTCTACCCTTTGACTTTCCAGGTTGTATTCTACTAGGTCCTGGTTCTGGTTCTAAATCAAGTTCTAGTCCTTCTGGATCATCATCGTTTTTCTTGCCACAGCATATGCAGAAACAGTGAATTTCTTTCCGTTTCATTTCCAGTTCTGGTTCTACTGACAGGTACTCTCGTTCCAGAGCCATTTTCTCCAACTTCTTCTCCAGTGTCCGTTGCTTTTCCTTGCGTAGCCTTTCTTCCTCTGTGAGCGTCCTTATCTCAGGATCAGAACGACGTGTAAACCACTCATAGACAGCACTGGGTATCCTGCGAAGTGAATATGATTCTGCTTCTGGACTCGGAGGCGTGCTGAACTGAACTCTACTTATTTTGTCTGCAATGTAAGGAGAGATTTCTCTTTGTTAACTAAAAATGTTAAGTAATATACTTAATAAGACCCCATTTTTAAATTTCACTTTAACTAATAATTTCATTATTTAGCTAAGGATGCTCCGATTATATAATAATATATTAAACAACGAGGCTATAATGGTGTTAATTAAAACACGAATATGTTTATGAAATGAGCATATCTAGTTCCATAATTTTCGTACGAGTGTCTTAATTACTATTTTAGGCATGAAATTATTTTATTTGTTACTACAGCTATGTTTATCCCAGAATTAATTATACAGTACCATCAAGAAGTTGCTCTTCAGATCTTGTGCAGGTGACAATTCGCTAAGAATTGGAATTCGGTTGGCAGCGCTAGCGTATGGTTATTATAATGTTCTCCAACAAGCATTTATGAAGTAAGAAATAAATTAACATAAAACTACCGTACCTATTTTTAAAAAAGTTTACGAAAGAACGTCTCGTTTACTTACCTTCACTCATCCCCGCTATTTTATCCTATATTCATTATGAATATGAGTTGAAATTATCAAAGCTAATTAACAATAAAACAGACGCACATCAGTAGTAAAATTACATGGCCTACTACGAGTTTGAAAGGAAGATAGGTAGAAATACCAACCTTTGCCTGGGTGGCGTATATACGAGGGCTATTTTTTTCAACCTCCAATGGGGCAGAAAATGAAAGCCACAATGAAAATCAAAACTGTTTTGTTTGGAACATTTAGGTAAACAACATATACAAGATCTACGACAACGACACATGTCCAACACCCACATACGTCCATGGTTCTATAGAGCTGCAATACCCAGAACAGATGTTTCACTAATTTCTAAAATCAAACCAAATGTAGCTGTTACGCCCAAATACCTACACAAAATAAGGCAATTAGAAACCCCCCTGTGTGATTGCGGGGAAATAGGAGACCTTAATCCACCGCCGTCTCGAGAATTACACGAGTAATACAGTCTAGAAGGCACATATTTTTTGGATGTAGTTTATTCAAACAACAAATTGACCAACTTTATTATCATATTCATAAATACAAAGGTACAGGACCATGGTCTATTGCATCACTTATACACGATGATGAAATACACATGAGCCATATATTACATAAACACCTTACTAACTGCAACTTGAAAATTTAAACAAACAATAGTACCAACCTCCCACATATACATTCCCTCCTTCCAATAAACTTCTCATGACGCTGATACTCCAAGACTGCGAGAGGGGCGTCGCAAAATAACCTTGAAGAAGAAGAAGAAGAAGAAGAAGAAGAAGAAGAAGAAGAAGAACATTTGGGTACACCTTCTAGCTACTTTTCTACGTAATTTTGTTCCGATTGAGACATTTGTCCTAGTGTGGTACCAACTTTCCAATACCCTCTTCATAGAAGCTGCCGCCAGCGTATTGAGAAGGGTCTTCACGGCATTTTGAAGTGTTTTGAAGTTCTTCGTCCTCCCAGATCTTTCTTCAACTGCCAAAAAAGATTAAAGTCACTCGGCACGGGAACGAGTTTTTTAAATCCATCGTGACAATGGATGCAAACAAATTTCCTGAACAAACCCAAGATCTGGCTTCCACACCAACGAAGCATATCAAAACACTTCAAAATGCCGTGAAGACGTTTCTCAATACGCTGGCGTCAGCTTCTATGAAGAGGGTACTGGAAAATTGGTACCACACTGCGACAATTGTCTCAATCGGAGCGAAAATATGTAGAGAAGTAGCTAGAAGATGTACCTAAATATTCCAAATAAAACAGTTTTGATTTTCACTGTGGTTTTTATTTTATTTTCCCCATCGGAGGTTGAATAAAAATAGCCCTCGTATATATCCAGAGCTGCCAGAGAGTTACTGAAGGAATTGTAATATTATTTATTGCCTGAGTCTCTGCTGATCCACATGACAATGAGACATGTGTTCAAATAGTTTCTAGGTTTGTTTATAGTGCATGGGTGCTACAGGGAGAGGAAATTAAATATTCGAACTGGAATTCTATTCGAGTTTTCGGCATTAATACATGTTTTGAGGTTCCCTGAACCCAAATATACACTTTTCGGAAACAACTCTGAAGGTTATGAAGAAGAAGAAAAGCCATTGGTATGATAAGTTATAGATTACAGGCTACCGGCCTACTTACAGATCTTTCAGAGTTGTATTGAGTTGTCTGTGAACAACATAGTTATAAAAATTATACATGTTATGATTAATTTTGACTTAAATATCTTCCAGGGATATGACCCGAAACTTCAGCGCTCTGCTCACGCAGTGGGTCCGGATTCGATTACCCTTCGGGAAAAGTTTCCTAGGTGGGGGTTTTTCCGGGGTTTTCCCTCACTTTTAATATGAATGTCAGGAAATTTTAGGCCCCTGTAGTTCCCGGACATCTTCCGGCCGTCATTTTCACCTCCATCATATCCGCCGAGTGAGTGTTTGAGCGGCTGGTGTGTCATTTTATCTGCGTTTGTGTTGTCTTGACGGTTGTCTTGGCATATGGCTGATTACTCCTCCGAGGAGGCCTTCCAAGTACTTGTCTGTACAAAAATGTATGTCTGTCTCCATACAGGTCACAGACATGTAAGGCCCTGGTTTCGTGGGCCGCTTAGTTCCTACAGTGGGAGAGGTTACACTCAGAGAAAGAGGAACGAAGATGAATTCCTTCAACTCTTTTAGTGCTGTAAAATACTAATTAATACTGTTTCAATCAGGGATACGCAGATTTTGAAGACGAGAAATACGATTATCATTATGAAGTAGAATTTTGGGAAACTTGCTTGTCTACTTTCTCTGTCTGTAATTAAATCAGCTATTGATTGAGAACTCCTTTACTCTTATCGTCTGTATGCAGTTCGGGTGTTAAACTTCTTCTCCCTGCCAATCAGAGGGTTTAAATCAAAGATACACGTGACTCTTAAGATGATTGTTATGTGAGGGAAAATCCTATTTTCTTACTTTCTTTACCTAGAAGATATATGAATGCATATGGATCAGTTAATTAAATCTATATTTCTTCAATTATTTCTTAAATTTAATTTAGGTCCATTTTTATACTTTTTGCGGGAGGCGGGGGATCGTCCAAGCAGGAATCCTACAAGAGGATCATTAAACAGTATGAATTATTTTAGCTTAGTTCCTTTCCTGGTATTTGGATCTGCTGAAAAATTGTCTTCTCACAAAAGCTTACACCGAAAAAGCGGATTTCAGGTGTCGGAACAGCTTGCTCTATTCAGAATGTCGTGTGCTGTTTATCTCATACCCTGTCTTTCGAGACAATATCACTCATAAGTAGAGCTCGGACTTTTAGGTAAATACTTTTTTTTTTCTATTACTTATGACTTCTGGACTTGGTCAAAGCTCCGGTTGGGACCTTTGGATTCAAAATACTGAGTTGCATATCACATAAAAAAATTTTTTTTCGATATTTCTTATTTGAATAAATATTATTGGTAACTTAATTTTTTTACATATTTTGCTACATATCATGTTTATAAATAAATATATTTTGACTGTTTTTTTTAATTGCGCCGTATTTTCAATGTGTTGCGTTGTTATGCTGAGTCAGAAATTAAATCAGGGCTGATTTGGCCTTTATTAGTGTAAATTTCTGTTTCCTCTCACACAGCATTACTAAGTTGAAAACAACAAAACAATTGTTGACAGAATCAATAAAAGAAATCAAACACACTGAAAACAAACTTAACAAAATTAGTGGTTCAAAAGCAAACAAAATTAAAGAAAAATTCTTGTCTTGCCTAAATAAGAATGAAGGGTTACAAGTGTTGCGCAAGATTTCAGATATTTTAATGGGTAACAATGTAGAGAACTTGGAGCAGATGGAACATCTGAGTGTCAGTGACATTGCGTGTTACAAATATACAAGATTAACATCTGCGATGTTGAACGTACCTTTTCAAGATACAAGTCTGTGAAAATCGTCACAGCTTTAAGATGCACAACTTAAGATCTACTTTTGTCGTTCACTGCAACAGTTCTACACTTGCTGACTAGAATGACTAGATGAGTACTTCTGTAAATATTGGTTAAATAAGTTAATTAAAATATTTTCACATTTTTAAACATATTTTCGACTTTTTAACCACATAAAAAAATAAATATTTTCGTTTTTATAAGCATAAAACTCCGAGCCCTACTCATAAGTAATATTACTTGTACAGAATAGAAATTTTATTATTAAAATAGGCTTTAAATTAGTACAAATTACATTGTATCGCAATAATTTTAAATACCTTCAAAAGGCTGAATATTAACTCCAACCTATCTTGAGAATGAGAAACAGTAGTTCTCAGCAGAGTTACAGAAAGTAAGACTTGGAGCTTTCACGCGTTGGTTCGTAATAAAGTATTATTTCAGGTTTATTAGCAACCCATGAACCCATAATTTATAGCTACAAGAACTTGGTATGATATGCTTTCGTTGTGACATAGAAATATATCGCTGCAAGGATATCGAGGTTTCGTCCTCGATACCTAATCTTTTCTCTGAAAAACCGCATGTTTAGATGCAGGAATGACAGGCAAATCCACGCTATAAAAGTGTTAAAGGTTGTACATAGCCATAAAATAATAGAGAATACTCGCAAATTTAAAAAAAAAATCATTTGTAACCAAAGTTTAAGAAAAGAAACTTTACGGTAGAAGCAGTTTTAAAAATAAATGTTTGTGGGAAAATGTGTAGCAGAAAGAGAGGTAATAGTATCGCTAGAAAATGTTCCAAAAAAGACATTTTTATACACCTTAATTTACTCTATCATACTCTAAAAGACTCATTGTTGTCTCCGTTTTCTTGTTTAAATCATAAAATTCGTATAGATATCATTTTCCTCCACATTAAAAACTTACGGTCCTTTCCAGGTTTCTTCGGATCCATGGTGCATCCATATTGCATTAAGTGCGTAGCTGTGATCAACGCGAAAAAAAAACTTAAAGTTAATGTAACTTGATTTACGTATTAGCTGTTCAAGTCAGAGATATACCTACAGTATACCAAATCTAACTGGAGTTAAGATTATAAACTTGCACAGTAAATAAAACAATGATGGAAGAGCACATTTTTTATTTTACCGTCTCTTGCTACATCGACAGCACCGACAACATCGACGTGGAGGATCTTCTTCTGACAGGTCTACGACCTCTTCGCCCCAAACATAGGCGTACACTTCACTCATAAGCCTTCGTCGCCCCGGAACCTCCTCTGCTGGCACCTCACGCCTGGTGCGAAAGTTCACTCTGGGCCGCCCTGTGTTCTCAGCACGCTCTCTCTCTGTGCTCGCAGCAAAGTTCGCAGCATGTACTTGCTCTGTGTTCACAACACGCTCTGTAACATATATTCATTATACCGTAACTGTATATACATCTGATATCATTAAGAAAATGAAAAATTAACAAAAGCATAGAATAACTACAAAAATCACGTTCACTTTACCATTTATTATGTGCTAGTATGATTTTTTATGAAATTGTGTGGGGGACGGGAAAATGTCTGTCCATGTGTCTATACGCGCGATAACTCAAATACGCTTGGACACGTGAAGTTAGAATGAAAATTTGAACCAGGATCTTCGGCTTCAAATCCCGGCTATGGCATTTAATTTTTCATTCTGACTTCACGTGTCCATCTTAGCCTACACACGGCCAGTGTGAAAGAATTATCATTTCAAATACGCTTGATAGGATTTTCATGAAACTTGGTATACGCATTTATAACGTCCATGGGAAAAACCCTATTGATACTGGACCAAATCGGTTGACCGGTACCGGAGTAATGCCCAATTTAGTGCCTATTGTTATGGTAATATAGTCAGAAAGGCTTTATAACTCAAATACGCTTCATTGGATTTTCATGAAACTTTATAACGTCCATGGCAAGAAGCCTATTCATTTTGAACCAAATCGGTTGTCAGGCACCGGAGTAATGCCCATTTAGTGCCTATTTTAATAGTAATGCATTAGAAAGACGTGATAACTCAAATACGCTTTATCGGATTTTCATGAAACTTGGTGGGCCTATACGGATTTATAATGTCCATGGGAAAAAAGCCTATTGATATTGGACCAAATCGGTTGACCGGTACCGGACTAATACCCAATTTAGTACCTATTTTATGGTAATGTATTAGAATTAATTTATCAAATGCAAATCAGTTATCATGCATGACAACATATTGTTTTAGAATCTCCATATACGGCTTTGGAAGTTGCAATACAGTTAGCTATGACAAATAACACTATTCCTTTACATACGCTTATCAAACTAGACCGTTAAACTGCGCGAGGTGAACGAGATGGTAACGTCTTGGATTCGCATTCTAGAGGTCCTTTGTTCAAATCCCAAAGCTGATCAATTTGACTTTTTTTTCTGTGAGTGTGCGATTGTCATTATATCACAAATCTGTAGACTGTTATCCTGCTGATGCTGGATGATTTTAATCTGATTTTTTTAAAAACTAGATCTTTGTTCTTCCGCAAACCCTGCTTAATTAATTAATCTGGAGCTTAACTTGGAAATCATTTTTTTAAACTTATTTTTTGCATATCATAATTGCAATTATAACTGGTTAAACAAAAGCAATCTGGTACTTTGTTATATCAGTTTACCTGATTTTATTCTATTATGAAATACTACCATCAGAGATTCGATGTGACAGTCCTACAATTAATACATTTAAATACAGTATATATGTTTCAGAATATGGCTACACCATAAATATAGTGATGTTGATAGTGATGTTTCAGAATATGGCTACACCACAAGACAGTTGTTAAGGCAATTTAACGGCGATTGTGTACTGCTCTTAAGCCTATGACCGTCGCACGTTTTTTTTTTTTTTTTGTGCCCACCCTTGCCCCCGGAGTGCCAAGCAGTTAAGCCTAAACCTCCGGTCAAACCAAATTTTGGTAACCATATGTGATGTGTGTGTACCTATTGTGCCCTTGTGTACATCCGTAGGGGATGTTGATGGTGTGACGTGTTTGGGCTGTGTACATGTGTCTTTGTATTTTGGCGTAGGATAGACCTAAGTGCGGATAGGTCTTATGTGCAATATTTCCGAGTGTGTTTTTTTAGTGACTTGTAGTTATGTATTCTAGAGATTTGTAGTGCGTGTATCTGTTTGAGGGGATTATTGACCAGTCCGGCATTCGCCTAAGAACGAGGGAAACCCCTCGAAAACCTCGTTCGGACTGGAGTAGTGGCCAAATGACCGTCTACTTTGATGTGTTAATTTGCTGTAGACTTTTCAAGAAGTGCTGTTTTTGCAAAGGTTTTAAGTGCAGGGAAGGTGTTTTTACGCGTCCAGAACGTGAGGTCCGGTGCCCAGGCTTCCTCCTCTGCCCTGGCGGCTTCGTGGAGGAGTAGTCGAGCTTCCCGATATTGAGGACAAGTATACAGCATATGATACATGGTGTCTGGTTCGCTGTCCTCACAAGCGCATAGATCGTCGTCTGTGAGATTGAAGCGGATTAAGTTAGCGGCAAAGTGTCGCCAGATTGCCGGAATATTTTTTTCCTGCATGAGTTCTTTTACATGCCTTTGAATCTAAAGGCATGGACTCTCATATTTATGCACTCATAAATGCCATAGAACTGGGCCAAGATCAAACCCGCGAATCTTCATAGTTGCGTATTTCAAATTTCCAACGCAATCATTGCCCTTAATTTATGACTCTTTAAAGCCTACATAAACAGTGGTCTTTATTTACATTTCTAAAAGCTCAAACAAAACTAGTAAGTCATTATTATTATTATTTACAATACCAATACAAAAAAGCACTAAAATATACATTTAAAAACATGGCAAGACGTGCAGCAGTGAAAGAAGCTGCAGCAGCTCGGCGGGCAGCTCTAAAAGCAGTTCGTAAGTTCTATAAATATTTTTCGGATTTAAACTCAAGACTGTGCCATAAATATAAAATTACAAGTCAATTTTAACGACAGGTACGACAGAAGGTATAGATTGGACTTTTGACTGAGACGCAAATAGACAGACATAACCTTAAAAATAATTTTACCTTATGCGTGATTCCTAAATCTTGCAAATAAGTTAAAATGTTCATGCTTACAAGTGTTGAGAAAGAAATGAACTAAATTGTTTAAAAATAAATTTCTTCCTACCTTGGGTATTTTCAACGGTCTCAGAACGCCAGAAGAAAGATAAATAGCTGCCCCAATCCTTATCCATTTTTATGCTGTCTCCATAAAATAACAAGAAATAATTGAACAGCGCATGTTAAAACAATAAGCGATCACAGGGCTCTAAGTAGCCAGGCAATTAAGTTGTACTTATGAAAATGTCCTGGTTCTGAACGATGGGTAATTACTATTTTATCTGTAACCAAGGCTTTTTGTGTGTTAAAAGAAAATCTGTGCGCCGATGAGCTACAGAAAATGTAAGATGTGGAAGTAATCTCAAGGATATTTTTAAATTCTTCTTTTATTGACACAGTACTGACTTCCTATGTATGCCTCACTATACAATATAGAATTTGACATAGATTGTGAACTTAAGCCTCTAACAAGTTAGGAGAATGAGGAGAATGAAAACCAAACAATCCCGCTTTCTTTTAACCCTCACTTTTATAATTATTTTTATTTTATTTTGTTATTTTTTGGTCCATCGACGATTTTTTTATTTATGCCTAATATGTTATCTGTATTCCCTGCTGTGTTTATTCCGTCCCTTTATTTATCGCACACCCGGTATGTTAGTAAACATAGATTTGCATGTTATTGCTGGATAGACACGCCTGGCCCGCTGATTGGAAACTCAGCTAAGTGGCAAGTGCACGATCAATAGTGCCAACATAACAATTCATATTTTTTAAGTTACCGGTACCACATTGCTCACGACCTGAGCACACTCTATGTTAAGATGCCAGCGAATTTGATCTTATTTCCTCTTCTAATGCTGAAGTTCTTGACTTAAATGTTCTTGGTTTTAGTCATCATCCCTAAAGAAGTATAACTCTTTACTGCCAGGGTAACATTTTTACATTTCACTGTCTTGGTAACCTAAAAAAGAAAATGTTAAATGTTAAAATATAATTTATAGATGTCAAACTATTTATTAGTATTGATGAGTTTCATTTCCTTAGTGGTGAGATAGAATGAGAAAAAAATTGTAAAATGTTTTTCCGCATAATCAACTAAAGTTTATACATAAAATTCCAATTAAGCACGTTGAAGAATTTACAATTAATATATTGAGTAGTATTTATTATCGGAGTTGTTGAGAAATCAGCAAATTACAAAAACATATGTATACATTAATTACAGTATAGTATACTAAGTCGGTTTATTTAATATCTTACGATGTTTCGTTACTCAATTACACAATATGTGAATCGTTACACATAATTGTTCTATAAACATGAAAAAATAATCAAAACACATCACACTATAATAAAGTTTGTCAGATTCTAAAAAATAATATGGTGTGGGCCTATAATGTTCTAAAATTTAAGATTACCTAAAATTATATGGCTACATAACTGGTATTAAGTCTATATAGGCTTACAATAATTGGTTAAAGTCAAGTTGAAAAACAGACTACATGTGATCTAGACTATTCCAGGTAATAATATATCAATGTTATTAAAATGTAAGACACATAAAAAATGTACAACACGTATATGATAGTGTTAGGTCTTAAAAATAATTAAATAGCCTATATCAGTTTCACTACTGATTTCAAAATTTGAAAATAGAACTGAAATAAGTTTCACTACTGATTTCAAAATTTGAAAGTAAACCCTGTCAGCTTATCTGTTACCTTCTTTATTAATCCAAATGGACCGTCCCCATGGCTGAATGGTTAGACCGATCGCCTTCCAGCGCTGGGTTCAGGAGTCGATTCTTGGTAGTTCCATGTGGAATTTGTGGTGGGAAAAATGGGGTCGGGGAAGGTTTCCTCAGAGTACTCCTGTTTTAACTGCCATATATTATTCCATCGTTGCTCCATTCATGACCATTTCGTTGGAATAAAGGAATTATTAATCCAATTGTTAGTCTGAAGGTGACCTCTCAGATGAAAGTAATATTATGCCAGCTTAAAACTCCCAGTATAAATATTAATGTATGTGTGGCATTTGAAAAAAGTCTTGTAACCTGTATAAAACTTGTACACAATGGATATTATGAGCACTTGTGTTGGACTTGGCCCATTCTTTTACAGAGGTTGCGTCTTGCGTTTGTATTATAGTGTCGTTATTTCATTTCCGCAAAAGAAAAAAGTAGTTTGTCCCCTCTTTCCATGCCTAATGTAATGCCTAAAGAGAAAAAAAACACATTTCCATGTTTATAAATATTTTGTACACTTGTCACTGAATAAATCGTCCTTTAAGTGCATTTTGCATAAATTTTGTTTCATATCTACTATTTATCTCTAATTTTTCCTGTGTAGGCCATAGTTTAAAAAGAGGGTGTGCTGTAGTGTAGTAGTCAAGGCACTGCGCTACAAACTGGAAGGTCGCGGGTTCTATTCCAGATGAGGTCGTTGGAATTTTTCAATTGGCCTAGTCCTTCTATTGGCACTATGGCCCTGGAGTCGGCTGAACCTCAAACAGAAATATGTACCAAGAGCAATCCTGGGGGTTAAGGCGGCCGGTGCGTAAGGCTGACACCCTTACCATCTTCACGTTCCGAATGTCTCAAATCTGGGAATCTCAACTTTCTGGAACCCTCTGGGCCTCCATGGCCTGTATAGGGAACATTTTACTTTGCTTTTATAGTTCAGAAATGGTACATGTCCACGACAGACAAACATTCTAATGCATGTGTAAAGTGTATTTTATATGCTTTCCAATTTACCACAGAAAGATTTTAAATGAAACGATCAGTTTTTTTGTGTCTCCTGTAAGATTTGAAAACTGCGACCCTGGCCCACCTGCAGAAACAATTCTGGCACTACAACTGCTTTCTGTTCCCAAGTGTGCTTGTTCAATCCTGGTCCAGACTGTGAATCAGACAGCCCCATGTATTTAGTTTTACAAGCTTGTAAAAGAACTCCTGCGGGACCAACTTCCAGCACACTGGTGATGTTACAGACCTAATGATAGCAGTACTAAGCCGTCGTTTAATAACCGTAACCAATAAACAAATTCAACTAACTAAGGTTTGATTCAAATGCAACTCTTTGGTATTTAGGGAATATAATAGTTATTCCAAAATTTCTTACTTGTCTTTGTTTTAATTCTTGGAAGGTAATTTGTTTTTATATGCTTGGGAAAATAATTATCTTGTTTGAGGAAGCGCCACTGAAAATCGATTCAAACTCCACATTGATTAAACATAAATTAATTGTCACCTTTACTGTGAAAACAGTTATTTCTTGCCATCTGTCAGTGAAAAACGGAACTGGCTTGATGAAGCATTCTCAGAAGCTGGTCTCGTGCAATTCAAATGAAGGAGCTTACAGTGTCGGATCTCTAGTACTTCGTTGATTAAACTAAACTCCATGGCGGTACTTCCCTTGTGGAACTATGGCCAGATGATAGGATCATTAAATTACTTTTTAATACGATACAGCCCCACAGAGCTCGTCTCATTATAAGGGCGACGTGAATTTTCAAGTCAAGTCTTAAAAATCCCTAAAAGTACCGGTTTGTCGAAGTATTACGGACCGCGACGTCATCTTCTCGGCCACCTTACACGATAGTCCATTCCGTACAAGGTGGAAATATACTATAAATATTTCAGTTTGAGTAACAGTTCAACAGTACCACTCCATTGTAAAGTTCGTTCCCATTTTTTTTTTTACTTTCTCGCACTTGGTGTAGCAGTGAATCCGTCACTGTATGCAATATCGGGGAACGAGAATGTCAAAGCACAAAGAGGTTTTAAAATTTGCCCACCACCACAAGTTTTGTTGTGACAACAGACACCGCTGAATGTCAGTGAGCTTTGTTTCATGACAGGATATTCAAGAAATACCTTTTCACAGTAGAATTCCTTAAATTCCCGAAAATAATATTTCATTAGCTGCTTAGATTTTGTGCATTCAATGCGTGTTGTGTTGAAACTGATTTTTAGACAGTTTTCTTTACTACTATACAAATTCTGTCCAGAAATCTGAAAATAAAAATTTATAAGACAATTATTCCGCTAGTTGTATTATAAGGATGTGAGAGATGGTCGCTTACTCTTCGGAAAGAACATAATCTGAGAGTATTCGAAAACAGGGTGCTTAGGAAAATATTTGAGCCTAAGAGAGATAGATGAAAATGGGGACTGGAGAAAACTGCATAACGGCGAGCTTCATAACATGTACTTGTCAACGAATATAGTAAGGGTAATTAAATCACTGAGGATGAAATGGGCTGGACATGTTGCACGCATGGGGGAAGAAAGACATATCTAAAAAATATTGACTGGGAGACCCGAAGGGAAAAATCCACCAGGAAGACCTAGACGTAGGTGGGAGGACAATATTAGGATATATTTAAGAAAAGTAGGATTTGAGAGGGATGGTTGGATGGAGTTAGCACAGAATAGGGTTGAATGGTGGGCTCAGGTAAGCGCGGCAATGAACCTTCGGGTTCCATAAAATAGATAATATTCCTTTAGCTTGCTTAGGAATTGTCTATTGCCACTGAGTAATTAAGTAAGTATACAAATTATATATTTTGTCATTTTAATACTTTTTTATTTTAAAATTACAAAGTTCAAGCTGCTGATTTAAAAAGAAAAATATAATCTACAGAGCATGTTGTATGACTGACAAAAATGTCATGCACTACGATCAATAGTTTCTGAAAAAATGAACCTGTACCTTTATTCGAATGAATAATCCCTTAATTAAATTCATCACACTTTGTTTTAAGTATGGAATTTTATTAAGCAATGCATATACACGAAAGAAAGTTTTAAAACATCCACCTAATAGGCTAAGGGAGCTTTCAGACAAACATATGAGAGGCTTGAGTCAGAAGTGCAAGAGTAAGAAAAACATTTATTTTGGGGGGGTGAAGTGTAGTTAACTTTCCGTTAAAATGTTAAATGCATAAGTCTGAAATGAAGGTACATTTATAATAATATATTCAGTATGATATTGGTATTGGCTGTCATTCATAGGCCTAGTTCTTTTTCTATCCTGACTTTATTTTTCAAAAGAAAGACATATCCATAATGGAAGAAACTTGTTCAAAATATATTGAAATGAGTAAAACCAATATCTACACAGGCTTACCAGTACCAATAAAAATTTAACTTTTATATTATATAATATCATCCAGTCTTAAGGTATTAATAGATAATCTGTCTCAAGGCTCCTAACACCATTTGAATACATAAATTTACTGGAAATACTTAACCTCAATTTCTCATATTTCATTGGCGTCTTGCATTTCACTCTGTACAGAAAAAAAAACACATCAACACACTCCGGTATTATGAGCTTCTGGAACTACTGAAACAGTCTTGTTAAAGCGAAGTGTGTAGATAATATATAAATGATGTCTTAATTCTCTCGATGTTTCAACTTCCCCTGCTTTCCCTCCTTCGATCAGAATATAATACTTCCTGTTATCTTCATTCTGAGCAACACCATAAGTAAAAACAGGATTTCCATCCAAACGCATGTTCTTATACAGTATAAGCTTGATACATTTCTCAAACTTGTTGTATATCCATTTCATAGTTCAGTGATTCTAAATAAGTATACTTTTTCGTGCATATTTACACATTTTGACCTTTTTATGTACGATTTCATGAATAATGCATGTTTTTTTTTGGGGGGGGGGTTTCGGTTTAATAAATCACGTTTTAAAGTTTATCTTGCATATTACGTTCAGTTTTATGGTTTGAGTGCATATTTTATATTAAATCGCATAATACTGCATTTAGGATCTGCATATGGGGATATGGGGGGGGGACGTCGTAGCGTAGTGATTAAGGCGCTACGTTACAAACCGGAAGGTCGCGGATTCGATCCCCGATGAGGTCACTGGGATTTTTCAACTGGCTAATCCTTCTGGGGGCAGTATGGCCCTGGGGTCGACTCAGCCTCTAATAGAAATGAGTACCAGGAGCAATCCTGGAGGTAAAGGCGGCCGATGCGTAAGACTGACAACCTTACCGCCTTCACGTACCGAATGTCTAAAATCTGGGAGCCTCAACCTCCTGGAACCTTCTGGGCCTCCATGGCCTGTATAGGAATAACTTTACTTTTTATGTGGGGATATGGGATATGCTATAGATAAACTTGGCAAATTATCAATGGAAATCCTGATTATGGATTTATGTGTTCCAAACAATAAGTAATTTCCGGTGAAAATGTTGACGACAAAGAATAAAGCCTCACTTAGTCTCAAATGCCATCACTTAAGTTTGCACCTGTCATTTCTTGTGACGTAGAAATGTCATTTTCTGTGTATAAAAACATTTTGATAGATAAATGAATGAACTTGACTATTGAAATTTTGGAAAGGCTGTAGGTACAACTAGAAAATAAAATGTAAGTTTGAATTTTGATATGCATATTTGTAGCGTTTCTTTCCCTTCATTGAGCATATTTGGTATTTGATAGTGCATGAATGCAAGAATATTATAAGATTTGATAATGCATGGAAATCCTGTCTTTAATCATAAGTATACTTCATTAACATCCTACTGATATAAGTTGTAAGATGGATAAAATGGACAGTAATCATACAAGAACTTTTCCATTCCTTAGTAACCTCCTCATGTATCGGTACTCGTCTCAGATGCTTTCTTCCAGTAACAGAGTATCCTATGATAAAGTCCTCTGAACTTGCTGCTCATAAAGTATAAAACAATTGGGTTCAGGCAACAGTTTGAGAAAGCAATCAATTTGATAATACGATCATATATGTCTTCCTTGACCATATCTTCGCTTAGTTTCTTTGAGTGTAATGTTTTCACTATTGTTCCAATAATATAATAAGGGCTGTACGTTACAATCATAAGAATAACGAGTCCAATCATAGCTCGAGATGCAAGAACACGATCCTTCATATGAGTTCCATGCCCTACACTCTCTCCAGGCATGCGCTGTTTGAGTCTTCGAGCAGTCAGTATACACCATATGACGGACAAAAATATTGGTAGAATGCAATCCACAGAGGACTCCAGCCAGTGAATAGAAACTCCAACTTCATAAGACGCAACTGGAACTAAACAAAAAGCATCGCCCGTTGGCTGTAACAATATTTGTTTCAGTACAGTGTACATGATCCCTACTGCCCAAACGCCTAATGTTTCAATTAAAGTTCTTGGGATACAGCCCACTCTGTCTTTTCCCCCTACAGAAGTCATAGAAACAACCCTAAATCTCTGGTAACATAGTAGAGTCACGGTATATATGCCAATCACATAAAACATGTAAAACATTGGCTGGACCCACCTACAAAGAACGTAATCGGAAACCCAGAAAGAATGCTGTAGAGAAGAACTTATTTCTAAGTTGGAAGTCAATGTCAGGCAGTCAACAATGGCCAGATTTATGAGCAATATGTTGTTCTGGCATCTAGCTTCTTTAAATAAGGCAAACACTACTAGCAAGGAGACATTAGAAAAAACTCCTATCGTCAACAGAGTCCAGCTTATTACAGGAAAAACAGCTATACTTAGGTAGTAGCTCCTGTAGAGTTTTTCCAATTGACTCAGAACTTCTCTGTTCTCATTATATTTCGTCCTTGCAGAATCGATGGAGTTGTATATCGCCCCCGTAGCAAATATGTTAGAAAACCCACTCTCGTCTACGAGAGTAACTGCTTTAAAGGAGACTTCATCTAACATGTCAGTTTTTCGAGCAATCTCCTTCACGTTGGATTCCAATTTGACGACCTCGTTAATGCTCAAAGATCGTAATGGTTGCTCTTTTGTACGCTTCTCTAAATCAAGGAGTGCATTACTGTATATTTTATCCTCATACACCAGAATGCTGAACGTTTTAATAATTGAAAGTAGGTTCATAACATTTTGGATGCTAAACTCATAAATGCATCTGAACTGAGATGACATGTCAACATTTTGTAGGAATTCTGTCGCATTCGTAATATATGCTTCTGCGTTTTCTATGGATTTATTTCTTGCTGCAATGCTTATATAACAGTCATAGGAAAATGCATAGAAAAACGCCTTATAGAACAATGGGCATAATTCTTTTGCTTCTTCTGGGCAAGTCCAAGCATATGGCAGTAAAACAGTAGTGTTACAGAAAGAAATGTAGTGTCGTACATCAAAAAGAAGGTCTTCCAGTTCTGGAATACTACTTGCGTTACACTTTTTGGGATTCATTAAATGTTCTGCAATCATTGTTTTATCCAAGTTCTTTTCTTCAAATGATGGCAGTGGAATAGATCTAGTAGGGGTTGTTGCTGTTTCGTTGTTGTTCTCTATTGATACTGAAATTGCTGTATTCGTAACGATTTCCAAATGATTTTTCTCCAGCGCTGATGCCACAGTTGGTTCGTCGAGCGATGTTGTGTTGTTCTGTAGATCGAATACAGATAGGATATTTGGCTTATGACCCATAGATAATGTTTCTGGAGTCTCAACAGCATATTCTTCAGAAGACAGCACTTTCGATATACTAAGTGCAACGCACAAGATGAAATAACTCTCCATCTGAAAGCAATAAAGTATTAATCAGTAAAGTATCAGCTATAGGTTTCCAGGAACCTCATTAGTCCGTACTGATATTCAAAATATTTTGGATTCGCAATATGGTTCCCATGTCTGTTCAAGAATGAACTCAAATGCCACAGTATTTTTCACTGTCCTGCAGAAATTCCCTTAAGTTAATTCATAGTCGGAAGATAAAAATGTCCAACCTGTTAAAAAATCTTAGTTTAATTTGCATTATATTCTACAGGACTGCCTGCGTGGTCTCGTCGTTGGCGCCGTTGGCTACGGATCCGCAGGCTCGCTTCGTACCTCCTCGGATTTTTCTGAGGTACAGAGATCTGAAACGGGGTGTACTCAGCCTCATGATACAAATTGAGGAGCTACTTGATTGAGAAGTAGCTGTTCCGGTCACGGAAACCAACATTAACGGCCGTGGGTGTCGGCATGCTGACCACATGTCCCAATCCTGTCATCTATCTATGGAGGCCTAGTTCCTCCATGGATGTAGCGCCTGGGAGTTTAGATTTTATTATTCTTCATAGACCTGAAGAAATTTTAAGAGAAAAATTGAACAGCCCACTTATTTTCGGTTCCTTCCTTTAACAGATTTTTAAATAACATAAACACTTTGTTCAATATATAATGGAGTTTTCCTAGTAACCCTCCAGTGTGACATGGAATTAAAATTCTGATTAACCATACATCCGACCTCTCACTCTGATTTTATGTGATAAAAATGGATCTCGTAAAAAAGCCATGATTTATGAAAATCAAAGTTCGCATAAACTCTCGTAAGAACAAAAATGCAGTGTACCATGAATTCTTTATACCCCTCCGGACTTAACCCCCCAATGTAAAATATGGTTAGTGCCGTGGTACCTTTTGAGCGATCGGTATAGAATAAGGAGATACTGAATTTTTCATGTTAAACGATCTCTTTTCCTAGAACTGTTGTCAATCAGGGAACAACAATTCAATATTAGTTGTAAGTAGACAATCCTAACTTCCTCAATTCCATGTAGCATTTTCCTTATCCCAGCTACAGTACAAAGATCTGGTAGTCGTCTGGACCCGACACCAGAATGACTTCCAACTGTGTAGTGATTAGTATTGTCCACAATAAATACAGTAGACTCTCCGTAGTCGGGCACTTTGCTAATGGGACCCTTCTGTAATTCGGCGTTGTTTTAGACGGACGTGGAGGGGAAATCAAGAGCAACAAAGGTCTTCTTTACTAGGATAACCATATAAAACCTTGTTTCAACAATTTTTAAAAGACAATTGGAAAGTATTTTATTTTAGTGCAGTTATATTACATCGAAATTCATATTTGTTTGTAATAAAACATTACTATTATGCATTTCAAGTTTTTTTATTAAGGTCCTTCCAGTAATTCGGCGTTTTCACTAATCCGGCACTACCCCGATCTGATATGAGAGTCTATTGTATTTGAATTCACAAATCGCAAAGAAAATACATAACCGCATTCTTAAAAAGGTAAAGTGATCCCTATACAGACCATGGAGGCCCAGAGGGTTCCAGGAGGTTGAGGCTCCCAGATTTTAGACGTTCGGCCGCCTTTACCCCCAGGATTGCTCCTGGTACTCATTTCTGTTAGAGGCTGAGTCGACCCCAGGGCCATAGTGCCACCAGAAGGATTAAGCCAATTGAAATACTCCAACGACCTCATCGGGAATCGAACCCGCGACCTTCCGGTTTGCAGCGCAGCGAACCGCACATTAGGAGAGTGCAAAGAGGCTACCCCAAAACTTGTGCTTAATCAGTATAGATTTTCCCATTAGGGAACAATGTTATTGTATTCTTTTGTATAAAAATTATGGTAAGGGAACCAGTCGTTTTAACATGGATTCCACTATATACGCACACATATACAGTGACCTTGACCCTCAAATGTGAAGGAGCGTCACTACAACTGGTGGTGTCCCGGTTTGAACGCTCCAGTTCAAACCAATATATCTCTATCGGTGACTGTCACCGATACTTCACTGTGAAAAAGACCTAATTCTCTTTCTTTCTTTCTCTTTATATAAAAAAGATGACAAAGAATTTGGCAATAATATATGTGAATAATATAATTATATAACAGTGCATCCTTCGTACAATGTAAATCAAACAACTACTAATACCAGTGCGTCTACTTCCTTTCTAATCCAATAACTGAAAATGAATTAACTATTTTAACGGAATGTTTAAAGAATAATTCTGCTCAAGGTTAAGGTGGAATTCCGTCATATAGGCTATAATGAAAATAATTATCGCATATATTTCAAAGCCTCGCATTAGATTATATTATTTTTTCTTAGAAGGGAATACTGGGCTCGTAGATTCTATATTTCTCCATGTAAACCTCTTCGGGCTGTCCTATAGCCCCGTTGCCTAACATAAAAGAATTATTTGAAAATGCATATAAAAAAGATTGATGCACTATTTGGAAACAAACAAGCTATTGTCAAAATTTAAATTTCTTCTAATAGAATTGAAATTGCATGCTGTGAATGTTTACATCACCAAGTGGTTCGTTCTCAACAGGCTTTATATTCTGTTTACATAGTCTCTAATTTCAAAATTATATAATAGAACCTACGTAATGCGTTGTTTTCCCCTCAAGGAAGACACTGTTAATCAATGTCTAATATCATGATCGTTTGACTTAAATTCACCAGGAAATTCCTAAAGGCAGAAGGTCGACTTTTAACAACAATTCCTGTGATAAGAAACTAATTTATTCTACAGTATAATTAAGAATTTAAAATTGTTATGCACACTCCAAAGTTTTAATCAACATCAAACATGATTCGTGTTTACATGTTCTTGTTGCCAGGAATATGATGACCTCCATTCGATAAGAAACTTGTTTATGTGCAAAGTATAATTTGTTGTCATGTCGTATTTTTTATTAACAGCGAAAAGCTCAAAATTCTAAAAATCTGCTTTCCTTAGCTATATTTAGCTTTATAGGTGCTTAAAATATCACTATTAAGCACATTATATTCACAATATGTCGCGAAATTTGTTGGATTTCACAAAAGTTGTAAATAAACGCGAAATACGCCAACTCCAGAACGAATATTGAGAAATGTGTACGAAAATATGATTTTTAATCGTAATTGTTGTTGTTTGAAATGCATTTTTCTTAGTATTCATACTGTCTCTATGACTTCCGAGAAGTTACAAATGCTTATAATCGATTTCAGCTGTGATTTGTATAAGGTACGAAGGTTTTCAACACATTCCATATTTCAATATTTCATGGAATGTGGTTGTCGTTTCTATTAAATTGCAAAGGGTTATTTTTAACCGCAAAAACTTAGTGATACAAACAATAGCACTTAGGATATAACGATCGTTAGCCTATAGCCTATATAGATATAACGATACGAAATTTATAAAACCTCTACATAAGGCATAAGTTGCTGAAATTAATTAAGTTGTATCTTTCTGAAACTAAACTAAATCTCATTTCCATTTCAAATACTGTTACAAAATTATTTTGGTTGTATTTCACATCGCTTTATTCATAGTATTACTGAATAAAAAAGTAATCTTTTTTTCAATCTCAAATGTAGTAGTCTATAAAATAACTTATTTCCCAAAACATCTCCCGAAATAGGAAGAAATCTAAACCCAAATCGGCCGTTTTATTTAACCAAGAAATCAGGCTCCTAAATTAAACATACATCAGCGAAGTTTTTTAGCTTCCGAATGCATCTAAACACACACAAAAAAATGTTGTAAGTAGCTGGAACTATAATAACGTATCCAGATTCTCGATGGTCCCTTATGAAATTAAATTACTCTCTACATAGGACTTGATGATCTTGAAGTCTCTGATATTGCACCTCTCGAATTTTTAGACTATTGGACATGAAGATAATATGATAAAAACCCAAAACGTTTACGTCAGAATTATTTCTGAGTCTATTTCTGTTTATAGTGTCAGCAAAAGATGCTGGTGAGATAATTGAAAAACACGACGACCTCATCTGAACTTTAGCGTTGTATCTCTTCCTTTCTCCAGTACAGCTTCCTGACGAACGGCACGCAACTTATTTAAGAATAAATTATTCAACTATTTGAGGATAAATGAGTGGAAGAGAAATTATCGGTGCTTTGTTTATATTGTGGTCCGGAATATGCATATTGTAAGTGAAAGATTAAGGTTCATTAAAAAAAGAATCCGTAACTATAGGCTACATCTCTTTTAATAAACAATGTAAATTATTTTTTTTAATGAAAAAATGGACTCTAGTAATGTATTCCACAAATAACGTTCTACCCTTATGCAACTAACTTATTATCTTTGTAAATATGAGAGATTTTTTCCACCTTATGCACTAGTATTAGGAGAGAGAGAGAGAAAGATGAATGTTGAAAAGGGATCTGTAATATAATTATTGATATTCAATATTTAATTGTTATTATATAAATATATAACATAAATGTTATTGTGAGGATTTATAGTTGAATTATCTTCTGATGCTGATATCAAATATAGGCCTAAGCTGTAATAGTCTTTCTTCCTTTCTTTCTTTCTTTTTCGTAGTTTAACCTCTCCCTTTTAGGATTATAAGCGACCCAAGCCGCCCGGGCCTTACAGGGCCGCGACCTGTCGGGAGAGGGATTATCTTTGGATCACATACATACTTTTTTGACCAGACAAGGACATGGAGGGCCTCCCCGGATGAGTGATCAGCCCAATGCCGGGGCCAACACGAACACGTAGGACGATACACACCATTCACTCACACACACACTCAGAACAAGGCGAGGATGGGGATGAAGATGATAATGACAGCCAGATGATATCCGGGGACCACAAGG
The DNA here is from genome assembly GCA_964059195.1 of Ectobius pallidus. Classification (NCBI taxonomy): domain Eukaryota; kingdom Metazoa; phylum Arthropoda; class Insecta; order Blattodea; family Ectobiidae; genus Ectobius; species Ectobius pallidus. Next base: position 106,716,246 of record CAXKWD010000007.1, on the reverse strand, counting down.
GACTAAAGTTACCTGACATATGTCTCACAGGTGAGGGAAAACCCCGGAAAAAACCTCACCTAGGTAACTTGTCCCGACCAGGAATTGAACCCGGGCCCGCTGCGTGAGAGGATTGAACGCATCCCCTGATCCACAGCGGTGGACAGCTGTAATAGTCAAAGATTAAAATATCAAAATATTATATTACAGATCCCTTTTCAACATTTATCTTTCCCTCTCTCTCCTAATACTAGTACATAAGGTGGAAAAAATCTCTCATATTTACAAAGAATTAATAGCACTAGTGGAAAATTAAATTCATTAATAAAATAACTTATTATCGTCCATTTTTAAACGTCAAGCCCTTCAACCGTAGAGTAGCGTTATGACTCATTCACATCGGCGTGTGCTAGGAATAACTACACAACATGTTATGTAGCATTATTATTAGACATGATATTGGTCATAAAGTCTCAGAAAACATTCTAACGTCGTTAACAAATCGAAAAATCCCGTGATTGTGCGTCATCTAGTCAGCTTATATAATGAATGACCGACCAAACATCACTGTACAAAGTCGCTTACCTCGAAACTGCTGGATTCCTGCTATACGCTCATGTTGCCTGCGTGGCTCACTAGCTTATGACTGTTAGAAAGTACGTTAGAAATAAATTCGCGTGAGTAAAAAGGTCAAGCCCATTTAATTTAATTAATTGATGAGCACAATAACTACAGTTGTACAGAGTATAGAACACGCAAATTCTTAACAGCTATATGAAAATTAATTCCTCATGGTTAATAAAATATCACTTGTTCTGTTTAGTAGGCTGATGGCTGCTACTGGCTACTAACAGTATTAAGTTATAATGTAATCAACTAGCAGGTGCCCGCGCCCTCGCTCGCGTTATTTACTAAACTGCTAGATGTTTTATTTAAATCACTTATTTAACAGAAAAATAAAATCAGGTAAACTGATGTAACAAAGTGCCAGTATGTTTTTGTTTAAACAGTTATGACTGCAATTATGATATGCAGAATATGTTTTTTTTTTTTAATTGATTTCCAAGTTAAGCTCCAGATTTATTCATTAAGCAGGGCTTACGGAAGAACAAAGGTCTAGTTTTTTTTAATGAGATTAAAATCTTCCAGCATCACCTGAACTGTACAGATATGTGATATCATGACAATCGCACACTCACATAAAAATGTCAAAAAAAAATTCAAATTGGCCGGTTTCGGGTTTTGAACCATGGACTCCAGAATGCGAGGCCAAAGCGTTACCATCTCGGCCACCGGGGTCATTTTAACGGTCTAGTTGGATAAGCGCTTGTAAATCGATAGTGTTTTTTGTCATAGCTACCTGTATTTTAATTTCCAAGGCCTTATAAGATAACAGTAAAACAATAGGCAGTGTTGTCAAGATAATTGATTTTCATTTTTTTTTTTATAAATTCTTTCGAATACGTATATTACCATAAAATAGGCACTAAATTGAGCATTACTCCGAAACAGGTCAACCGATTTTATCTATTATAAATAGACGTCTTCCCATGGACATTATAAATGCGTATACGAGGTTTCATAAATATACGATAAAGCGTATTTGAGTTATTGCGCCTTTAAAGTAGACATTAAATTGGGGTTTACTCCGGTACCGGTCAACAGATTAGGTTCAAATTCAATAGGGCACTTCTCATGAACGTCATAAATGAGTATACCAAGTTTCATGGAAATCCGATACAGCGTATTTGAGTTATGGCGCCTTTCTATTAGAAAGGCGCCATAATCTATTAAAATAGGCACTAAATTGGGCATTACACCGGTACCGGTGAACCGATTTGGTTCAATATCAATAGGGTTCTTCCCATGGACATTATAAACGTGTATACCAAGTTTCATTAAAATTCGACAAAGCGTATTTGAGTTATCGCGCGTACAGACACACGGACGGACGGACGGACAGACAGACAGACGGACAGACATTTTTCGTCCCCACACACAATCTCATAAAGTACCATACTGGCACTTAATAAAGAAAACTTTATGTTTACTAACACTGATATCGTTTTTACATAAATTGCATGAATTATTTTATTTTATTCTTAACTAGCTTAAAAGGCCCGGCGTCACTCGGGTTTTGTATTTTGTAAATGCGAAAATAACTTATGAAGGACTTTCGATTTTCAAACTCGAGGTCTTTAAGGTCTTTATTTAAGTATTTAGAATTTGAAATGGGGAAGAACGACTTATCACACACAAACTATTTCCTCAGAAAACGCTAGATAAGCTACAGCTTATTATAGCTTATAGCAGATCCCCGCGGCTTCGCCCACAATAATTAATAGAAAGATTATAAATTAAGAGCAAAATAATTAAACTATTATATTTACTAACACTTTGCACACGAAACATTCATAGGTCTAAACTAAACGATTGATAGGCCTAATTAATGAAACAACTGTAAATCCGGCTTTGAAGTGAATTCCACGATTAGAAAGCGCAGCATGGGAAAAATAACCTCAGATTCGAGTTCCCTGGCCTAAAAAAACCTGCATAATGTTTGTCCATTTAGGGCTATATTCACTATTCTTCTTCCGTCTAGGGTGAAAATTTCATCTGTCTGCGTGCCTTGACATTATAAACAAATGATTCGGCCATGGTGGGCTTACAAAATTCGAGCGATCGCGATGCTTTTATTTCCAAGGTATGACGAAAGTAGGCAAAGTCATCTGCAATTGATTTGACAACTGAAAACTGATGTTTCGAAAGCCCAAGAAATGTACGTCTCAATCCCGTTTTCACTCATAACTCGCGAACGAAAGCTAAAATTAAAAATGTAGCATGCCTTTGCGGGAATGTATTCAACAACTTCCCAAAGTTTCATGGTGATCGGATGAATGGCATAGTAATGCATAAAGGACAGACACACATACATTCATTTTTATGTAGGCTATATAGAAGATCTATATAGATTACCCGTCGAGCGTTGCTGCAATCTCAGAAGATTATGAGAATTGAAATCGATTAAACTCACGATGAAAAAAATGTGTGTAAATGTATTTGACAGACAGACATATATTCGTTTTTAGTTATATAGATGAAGAATGGAATAAGCCTACTGAGGCCATAGTTTCTATATTCATTTGTCCAGACTTATAATTCCGTTACATTTCAGGCAGATTTAACGACCCTACATAAGAGATTTTACTTATGAGTTATGATTACATATAGAAATTTTGTAGCCTGGACCCTGAACTAAGCAACTTGCCCGGAATTTTCTGTAAAGCATCTTTCATAAGAAGCATATTCCACGTTAAATAAATATTTCATATTACCTTATCATCATCTTATCATTAACTTCTCTGGCGTTTATAATAACATGAGATATCCATTGCCTTCCAAAGCGATCGCGATGCTATTGTTTCCAAAGTATGACAAAAATAGACAAAGCCTTCTGCAATTGATTTGACAACTGAAATGAATAACTGAAATCTGATGCTTCGAAAGCGTAAAAAATGCTCGTTTTCTTGCCGTTTTTCACTCATAACTCGCGAACGAAGGCTAAAATTAAAAATGTAGTGTGACAGAAACCTTCCCGGGAATGTACCCAACAATTTCCCAAAGTTTCATGGCGATCGGATGAATGGTGTAGTAATGCATAAAGGACACACACACATACATTGGTTTTTATATATATAGAAGATTATACTGCTTTACGTATAAACATAAATAATTAGGCCTGAAATAACTAACTCTTGTGCTGTCATATGGGCATACGATTCGAAATAAAACAACTAAAACGTATCAGATTCATGAACCTTACACAAATCATGCATAAACAATTACAGTGGGAAACTATCCCCAAAATGATTGATAATTTATTTAATTACGTCCTGCGAGATCAATATGCATTGATATGGGACATGTCAATATTGTATGTAAAGGTAAAGTGATCCCTATACAGGCCACCGGGGCCCAGTGGGTTCTAGGAGGTTGAGGCTCCCAGATTTTGGACATTCGGCACATGAAGGTGGTAAGGTTGTCAGCCTTACGCATCAGCCGCCTTTACCCCCAGGATTGCTCCTGGTACTCATTTCTGTTGGAGGCTGAGCCGACCCCAGGGCCATAGTGCCACCAGAATGATTAGGTCAATTGAAAAATCTCAACAACCTCATCGGGAATCGAACCCGCGACCTTCCGGTTTGTAGCGCAGCGCCTCAACCACTACGCTACGGCGTACCCCTCAATATTGTATGTAATATGGTTAAATGAGATAAATGCTAAGCTAAGCGATACAGTGTGGATCTAAGTAATCAACATAATACAATACAAAATAATACAGTAATCTACAAATAATCCACCAAATAATACATGATATTATAATAAGTAGAACATTAGGTATTTAATTGATGTGTGTGTGTAGCTTAGTGACTAACACAGACATGATTGCAGTATTCCTCAATACTATAAAAACACGCATTATTTTTATTTAAAAAAAAAACTTTTTAGTGATCTCTTAAATTTATTTGCACAATGTATATTTTTCAAATGGTGAAAAGGTTGAAAAGGTTGATTCCAGTATATTTTACTCCTTTCTGGAATAAGGATGTGTTATGACAGGTTGGTTTTGTGCCCAGTATTGTAATTATGGATAGTTTCGATTTTTTAAAGTCCTCCATGTGTTTTTTGACATGTAACAGAAGTTCATACATGTAAACAGATGGTAGAGGTATAATATGCAGATCCTTAAATATTGGTCTGCACGAATCATTTCTGTTTGCTCCATATATTATTCTAACGAATCTCTTTTGCAATCTAAAGACTGATGTACTGTAGGTGCTACTTCCCCAAAAGATGATTCCGTATCTTAAGATGCTATGAACATGAGCAAAGTAGAGAGTCTTGATTGTGGGTAAGTTTGTGAATTTTTTAATGTGAAACACTGCGTAAGTAAGTTTTCCTAGCTTCCTATTAATTTCTTCGATGTGGGATTTCCATGTCAAATGTTCATCTATGTTTATGCCTAAAAATGTTATGGATGATTTATAATTAAAAGGCTAAAAACCTGGCTTTAAGGTGCATTTCATGATTAAAGTGCGCAGCCCGGGGAAAAAACGACCCCAGATTCGAGTGTCCTAGTAAAGTAGAATAATACCTCTCGACGCAAGTCACTAAGTTTAGAAACAATATTAGTAGTCTTTTAAGATCTGGATTTGCGATTCATTATTTTTTGCTTCTTTGCATGTCTGTTCCATCATGATTATAGATCACAAAGTATATTATACCTTAAAGTGTATATTATATTATTATAGTGTTATACCTTCCTAATACTAGGTAAATCACCCTCAATATAATTTTTACTAAGTACATCACCTTACTAATCTGTTTAATCACAATACCTTCCACCCACTTATTCCTTGAACGATAATCCTTTACTAAAACTGGTTGATTTACATACAAATATCTAGTTGGATTACCATTAAAGTAGGATTTTTGTTTCTCTTGTCTCTGCGAAACTCTGTTACACAGATTAGGTCTCAACAGATCAAATCTGGTTCTTAAATTTCTGCCAAACATTAATTTAGCAGGCGTTTCATTAGTGGTTGAATGTACAGAGTTACGGTAGTCAAACAAAATTCTACTTAGAGCTAGTGATACATTCACTCCTTTTCTTAACACATTTTGTAACTTGTACTTAACATACTTAACTACACTCTCCGCCTGACCATTTGATTGCGGATGATATGGTGCAGATGTCTTGTGCTCTACTCCATTTTTCTTTAGGAACTCTTGAAACTCAGCCGAATTAAATGGCGGTCCATTATCACTGACTACCAAAAGTGGTAAGCCAAATCGTGCAAATAATGACCTCAGATTGTCAATTGCCAGATGTGCTGCGGTTGAGGCTGTTTCAAAAACCTCAAGCCACTTAGAATGAGCATCAATCACTATTAGATACATTCTTCCTTGGAATGGACCAAGATAATCTAAGTGAAGGCGCTCCCATGGTTTACTAGGATACTGCCACACATGTAACTCTGCTTTAGGTGGGCTTGGTCGTTCCAAAAGACAAGAAGAACAATTATTTGCAATACGTTCAATGTCTAAATCAATACCAGGCCAATACATATAGTTACGAGCAACACTTTTCATTTTAACTATGCCCAAGTGAGAATTGTGCAGTTCTTTTAACAGAAATGCCTGAAGAGACTTAGGTATTACCACACGATATCCCCACATAAGTACACCCATTTCCACAGTTAGCTCATTCTGTCTTTGATAGAATGCTTGGAGTTCCCTATTTTCCCCTGATAGGTAATTGGGCCACCCATGCATAACAAAATTGTACACCTTTTTCAGTAGTTGGTCCTTCTGTGTTTCTATTTTTACTAGTTCACAGTCAATAGGAGCCGAACTTTCTTTAACACAATGCAAATATGTTCCTAACCATGCTAACTCATCACTTGTAACATCCTTATGTTTAACCTCTAAAGGTAGGCGTGACAGTGCATCCGCACAATTTTCCTCAGACTTAACATATTTAATGTCAAAAGTGTAACCTGATAAAAACAAGGCATAGCGTTGCAGTCTACCGGCTGCGAACACTGGAATACCCTTCTTAGGTCCAAAAATACTTAGTAAGGGTTTGTGATCACATTTGAGAATAAAATGTCTACCATACAAGTATTGGTGGTATTTTTTACACCAAAAATCACTGCAGTTGCCTCTTTATCTATCTGTGAATAGTTTCGTTCAGCTGCAGAAAGTGTACGAGAACTATACGACACAGGACGTTCAACGCCTTTAGAATCTATTATACTCAATACACTGCCCAGCCCTGTTGAGCTTGCATCCACCGTTAATACAGCTGGTGCCTTTGGATCATAATGAGCTAATACTGGTGCTGTTGTTAGTAATTCTTTAACCTTATTAAAAGCTTTCATACACTCTTCATCAAAAACATATGGAACATCTTTCCTCAAAAGATTGTATAACGGACTCATGATACCACTTAAATTTGGTACAAACTTTCCATAATACTGTACTAGTCCTGCAAAAGCTTTTACTTGAGTTACATTCTTGGGAACAGGAGCTTCAACAATAGCTTTTACCTTAGACTTGCAAGTATGTAAACCATCTTTATCTATAATGAATCCGAGATACTCTAATTGTTTTGCAAAAAAGTCACACTTTTCCTTCTTAACGGTAAATCCCCTTAAAGAAAGGCGCTTACAAACTTCTCTCAGTCTTTGAATGTGAGTTTCATTGTCAGGTGCAGAAATCAAAATATCATCTAAAAACGATACGACTCCTGGTAAACCTTGTAAGGTTTGGTCAATTATTTTCTGAAAAATACTAGGACCACTATTTACCCCATAAGGTAATCTTTTGTAAGCAAACAACCCTTTGTGAGTAGATATGGTACACAGCTTCTGTGATTCCAGATCTAACTTAAGTTGCATATAAGCTTGACTCAAATCTATCTTGCTAAATCTTTCACCCTTTTGTAACTCAGTGAACAACTCCTCAATTCTTGGTAATGGGTAATGTTCCACTTCAAGATCCTTATTCAAACCTCTGTAATCCCCACATATACGAACAGAACCACATTTTTTTAAAACAGCTACAATAGGAGTTGCATATTCGCTACTAGTTACTGGAGACAATACATCAGCATCAACTAAGCGTTGAAGTTCTGCTTCTACCTTAGCCTTCAAGGTGAACGGTAACGGCCTTGGTTTACAATATTTAGGTATGGCATTTTCTTTTAGCTTGAGTTTAATTGGCTCGCCCTTGTACTCGCCTAGCTGGTCGGTAAACACTTCAGGAAAATCCTGAATTAGTTTGTTTACATTTGTTTCCATAATTGACTTAGGCTTGTTCAACTCAAACAAGTTGGTTTTAAATGAAATGTCTACTCCTAAAGCTTGAAGCCAATCTCGTCCCATAAGTGGATGAGATCCCCCTTCAATTACATACAAATCTAGTTTAGTTTGAACATCCTTATAGGCTACTGAGACACATAATCTACCTATAGGTACAATAGGTTCATTTGTATATGAGCTAAGAGATAAATCAGTTGGTAACAAGTCTAATGAATTTAAATTATCTTGATAAAATTCCTTGTTACATACACTTACACTCGCCCCTGTATCTAACTCCATTACTACTCCTTGCCCTTCTATACTGACTTCTAACCTTACTGGATCAACTTTTACAGTAGGCCTATTCAACTTGTTAACCTTGTTAAACTCTTTTTCACCACTCAACCTAGTGATAGTTGGTTTAATTGCATATAGGTTAGCAATGCCATCTAGATTTTCATCAGTAGTTTCGGATGTCTCTTCCAACTGAGAATCCGCTCCCACATAGTTATGTTTGGTTCCCTTCTTATAACTGCTCTGGAATTTAGATTGACCCTTAGACTGGTTAGATCTATGTATAGATTTACACACTGCAGCAATGTGGTTTTGTTTACCACACTTGTTGCAAATGCAACCACGTAAACGGCACTCTTTAGAGACATGTCCAACTTTCCCACAACAAAAACACTTCACTCCCCACTTCACTTGCTGTTTGCTGCCGCTGGGTTGTGCTGGTTCATAGCTGTAGTTGCTGTCCCTCTGCTGCTGTGGTCTGCCCCCGGCATTCCAACTATGAGATGCTGCCATCCGCTGCAACTGGCCACCGCCCCCGGCGCTGTTACTGGCCCCCAGAACAGATGCGTTTTTCTCTGCCGTTTCCACAGACAGGATGATTTTTACTGCCTCATCATAGGTTAGAGAAGGTTCTGCCAATAGCCTCTGTTTTGTTGACTCACTACGTATGCCACTCACCAGTCGATCACGCAAGTAGTCACTAAGTGATGCTCCAAATTCACAATGGATAGATAATTGCTTTAAACTTGCAATATACTCCGAAACTGTCTCATTTTCCAGCTGGTTTCTTTTGCTAAATTTATACCGCTCAGCAATAAACGAAGGTTTTGGGTACAAATGGTCTTGGATTATCTTTACAATATCCTCCATCTTCTTTGTAGCCGGTTTGTCTGGCATGCATAGATTTCTTACCAAAGAATATGTCTTTACACCTACCAGTGTCAATAACGTACATACCTTTTTTTCAGTTTCTACTTTATTGCATTCGCAAAATAGTTCAAAACGTTCCACATAAGATGTCCAAGTCTCCTGACTTGCATCAAATTCACCGACGCTTCCTAGCATTTTCGATGTTTCACTCTGACACCTCTTCAATTGTGACAATATTAAGTCCTAAGCTTCCTCCCCGGAACATAGACTTAACTCTTCAATTGTGACACAATTAAGTCCTACGCTTCCTCCCCGGAACATAGACTTAAACTTTTCTTCCGTCTGTGTCACCTTCCCCAACTGAAGTCCACAGAATGGCGGTTAATGGCGTCTGTTTCACTTTGTACTATAGCTCCCTGCATGCGTACCTGGAAATCCTCGATTCCACTGTTTTGTTTTCCTCGTCGCCACTGTTATGTACTGTCCTCGACAACATACACAATCCGTTTAGGAAGTTGGTCGGGTGAAATGATGGCACAATGTTAAGTAATTAACATAGTTCAATGGTTTTAATTAAGACGTACATTTACACCAAACAGTCCAATCCGCCATTATTGAATGAACTCTCTTTAGCTAGTTGGCGGGAGCTAGCTCGTCTTCTCATTGGCTGAGTCACGGCCTTGTTAATACATGAATGCCTACTCAGCGCACATACAAAATATAACACTACATATATAATACAATCCACATACATACATAACAGTATAAGTAGCGCAGGCATTCTTGGGGTATGTCATTGAACAACACACCCAGCGTGCGAGCCTTTTAACTCGTGATCCGAAGGGGAAGCACCAAACAGAACATATGACACACTGCACTATGTGACCAAGTACAGTTCCTTCAGGAATCATACCACAGCAAGACGTGCGTCGTGTTATCAGTTAAAACTTTAATCAGGGGTGCCCACAGGGGGGGGGGGGTTAAGACGCAGATGCGTCATTGAAATTTCTGGGGGGGGGGCAAAATATTATCATTTATGAATTTTCTGGGGGGGGGGTAAAAATTGTTCCAAAATTAGAGTTTTATATGTTACAAATAAAAACAGTCAAGTTCTATAACTTCAAAGGGTCTCTTCTAATTTTTTATAAAGATAAAGATGAAGAATTTCGACAGCCACGGGCGCCCATACCCGGGGGCGGGGGGGGGCGCAAGGAAAAAAAATGTATATTAATAATAATTATAGTCAGGTGTTTTTCTTTTAAGACAATTATTTGAATTGCAGAATGTTTACCAAATCAACAACATGAAGCAGAATCCACAGTGGATTAGGAAAGGGGGTTCAGGGGGATTGGACTCCCAAAACTCAAAACCTAAAATTCTATATTTGTATTTAAAACAAAAATTATTTAATTAAACAAGATTTGTTGGTGTGTCAAATATGATATAGCAGTTATTTTCTTTCTGTAACATAATGAGTAGGCCTATTACAGTATATCCACTGTTCCATGTGTTACTCAACTTTTCTTATAAATAGTAATAAGTAGGGTTAGGATTTTTAGGTGCGCACCTTTTCTCGTAGGGTAAATTAAAGCTCTTCGGAAAGATACCACAGTTTGAGATTTTATCTATAGTCGAGAATGGAGACATTTTTGTAGCACCTTTTTTCCCTTTTTTGGTACCTTTTACCCCTTTCTTCTCAACAGTGCCCATAATCCCCTTTCTTCCCCTTTTTCATATACTGTAGCTTATCAATATTTTTCTAGAGTGCATTTTATCATTATAAAGCGTTATGAATGACTTGTGAGTTTCATTCCATTTTACTTCCAGTAAAAGCGGGACTGAAAGCACACCTGCAACAACAGAAAATGATACGTGTGTGCGTGCAAACCCTCTTTCTCTCACTTTGCCGAAACAAATAGCTCCCTACAATGGAAATGCATATTTCATTCCATCAACAATAATACTGTGTGTGCGCGCAAATCCTCTTTCACTTTGCCGAAACAAATAGCTTGCTACAATGGAAATGCGTATTTCATTCCACCAAATTATAATTTATTATAAAAAAAAATATTGTGTATACGCAAATCCTCTTTCTCTCACTTCCATCTTCTTGACTTCACCAGTCAGTAGTCTGTTGATCGTGAGTGCAAATCTGTGATTAAATGAGTGTATTTTTGCCATGTCCAGAGCCCGGTTATTTTCTCTGTCTCAGGAATTCAAACAAGATTCCGTAGAAACAGATGGAACTGTAATACGGTGTAGCATTTGCGATTCAGGAATTTTGTTAGATGAAAAACACCAGCGAGACCGCATCAAACAACACATTTCCACTTCTAAGCATCAAAAGAACAAGACACTTCAAGCAAATAAATCGGGACAACCTTTATTACGGAATGCGATTGAACAGTGTTCATCGAAAACTCAAAATTTGAAGAAATTCAACATTGATTTATGTGCTGCTCTTACACAAGCGGGAATTCCACTCAATAAGGTAAACCATCCGACTTTCAAAGGATTCCTTGAAAAATACACAAAGATGTCAGTGCCTGATGAGAGTACTTTAAGAAGAAACTACATGGAGCCTGGTTACCAAGAAACCATAAAAACCATCAAGGAGAAAGTGACTGATTGTGATGTGGGAATCATATTGGATGAAACTACAGACTCAATGGAACGATATGTTTTGAACATTTTAGTTTTTCCCCTATCAGGGGAGAACGTTAAGCCCATGTTGTTTAAAATGTACGAACTGGAGAAAGCCAACGCCAGTACAGCAATGCAATCAATCATGGACTTCTGTCAAAAGCTGTGGCCAAGTGGTATCACATTTGAAAAACTTCTGGTGGTTACAGACCAGGCTCCATACATGGTTTCAGCAATTAACCAATTGAAACCTTTGTTCCCTAAGTTAAAGCATGTGACATGCCTAGTCCATGCCCTTCACAGGGTTTATGAATCCATAAGGAATGAATACGACATTGCAAATGAATACATCTCTGCCCTGAAGAAAATTCTACAGAAAGCTCCGAGTCGTGTTGTTGCCTACAAGGAAATCACTGGCCTCCCCCTTCCAAAATTCCCGGTCATTACTCGCTGGGGATCATGGATTCAGTGTGCTGTTATGTTGTGTGAGAATTTTGACAAGATTAAGGATTTTGTGCTTTCATTGGATCCAGCAGACGCAGGTGCGATTTCCAAGGCCCAACAAATTCTGCTACCGGAAAAAATACAGAATTTGGAGACAGAACTATTTTGTGTCCATGGTTACAAGTACTTGACTGCAGCTATCAAACAATTGGAAGAACAAGGTCTCGAAAAGGAAAAAACAATGGGATATTTTCACTTCAGTGAGGGACCAGTTAGAGGGCTTTGCTAAAGACAAACTTGAGTCTAGTCTTCAGAAAAATCCGGATGTTGAGGAATTTGCCACATGTGTAGAGTTGCCATTCCGAGTGAATACAAAGTTTGCCCCACTGGTTTCTGTGGATGTCGAAAGAAGCTTTAGCATGTACAAAGACATTCTATGTCTTGATAGAAACAGGCTTATTTTTAAAAATGTAGAGATGCTCAATGTCTTGAAGTACAACAGCTTCCTGTATTTTACTGTTTCTGGTGAGTGATGATTTGATGTGTTTTTTCGCAACTCAATAACTGTTAATAGAAGATAGATTTTTTGAATTACTTGAGTAAAATAGCACCTTTTTGTCCCCTTTTTTACCTTATTTTAGCACCTTTTCCCTTCCTTTCTTCGTATAAAATTTGCACCTAAAAATCCTAACCCTGGTAATAAGTATTATAACTTAGGTAACAATTTCTTGTTTAAGTTGCCATGTCTTAGAGTAGGCTATAGTAAACAAATTTGCTAACTAGTTTTTCAGTGCTAAAATAACGTAAAATGTGATTTTCATTAGTTCAACATTTAAAAATTTCCCGGGGGTGGACACCCGACTTAGGTAACATTTTCTTGTTTACATTGGCATGTCTTAGAGTATGGTAAACAAATTTCCTAACTAGTTTTTTAGTGCTAAAATAGCATAAAATGTGATTTTCGTTAATTCAATATTTAAAAATTTTCCGCGGATGGACCCCCACTTAGGTAATGATTTCTTATGTACATTGGCATGTCTTAGAGTATGGTAAACAAATTTCATAACTAGTTTTTCAGTGCTAAAATAGCGTAAAATGATATTTTCATTAGTTCAATATTTTAAAAATTTCCCGGGGGTGGACACCCGACTTAGGTAACATTTTCTTGTTTACATTGGCATGTCTTAGAGTATGGTAAACAAATTTCCTAACTAGTTTTTCTGTGCTAAAATAGCGTAAAATGTGATTTTAATTAGTTCAATATTTAAAAATTTTCTGGGGATGGACCCCCGACCCCCATTTTGGGGAGGTATTCCAAACCCACCCGGCACTTCCGATCCTCCCCACAATTATTTTCTGGCTACGTCATTGTTGCACTTATTATATTATTAATATAAGGTTACAAAGTGGCCCAAGAAGTTAAAGCGACAAAAAATTAATTAATTAAAAAAATTGCTCCCCCCTAGAAAATATCATATGGGCGCCCTTGTCGACAGCCAATTGGGTTGAGGGTGAGCATGAAGTTTGGGGGGTGAGCAATGAAGTTTGGGGGTGAGCAATCAAGTTTGGGGGGTGAGTCATGACGTTTGGGGGGTGGGCACCCCTGCTTTAATTCACGTTTTCTGTGTGTTTTGTGACCATGAAATATGTGGTGTAAGAAGAAGAATAGTCAAGATAACAGCGTTGTTTTTCATTAGAAGACTGGAATAAGACTGAGAAACGTGAAATGTGTATAAAAAATAAAACTAACAATCATAGTGGAACATGTCATGTGTGTACATCATTTTGTGAGTGAGTATCTCCTGAACTGGAAGACAAGGCACCTCTGTGGAGCGATGAGGTGTCTATGCGAGGAGAAGGAGGAAGTGTTATTGGTAAGTCACTCGCTTCAAAGCTTTCATTAATAAATTCCATACCCCAAAATTGCTTGCGCGACTTATATATTATACCTTAAAGTGTATATTATATTATTATAGTGTTATACCTTCCTAATACTAGGTAAATCACCCTCAATATAACAGTAACCCTTATATAACAATTTAATCTACTGGACCCTACAAATATCGCTAAATGGAAGTTAACTGTACTCTCACAGCAATACACTATTACTTTTAATCGTTAACTTTTTCCAACACAACAAATAACCATAGTTTCATGGATCTCTGTGAAAAATGTGGATGTAGTTATACTTTTCATGGTCCCTAGACCCGAAAACCATTGATTCAAAGGTTTATATTTACATATATGCACCCACACACAAAAAAAAGTTTATATATATATATATATATATCCACACACACTGGCGGTGAGCCAAGGTGCAGTGGTTGAAGCACTGTGCTACAAACTGAAAGGTCATGGGTTCTATTCCAGATAAGGTTGGAATTTTTAAATTGGCTTAACCCTTCTGGTGGCACTATGGTCCCGGAGTCAACTCAGCCTCTAAAAGAAATGACACAGGAGTAATCCTGGAGGTAAAGGCAGCTGGTGCGTAAGGCTGACAACCTTACTACCTTCAAGTGCCATATGCCCCTCCTGGAACCCTAAGGACCTTCATAGCCTATGTAGGGAACACATTACTGAAAAATATATATGTATAAATAACTCTTTTATCATATCTGCCACAATTTTGCACAAATTCCTGACTGATACATAATACAGTATATACAGTATATCTATGTATACAGTATATAGATGGAAAATCTCAGTCTAGTTGGTCTAAGGCAAATTAGGGGGTAGAAATGGGAAGGTTTTTGATAAACTGAAAAATCACTACAACTCCCTTAATATGAAACATACTGAATCTGTTTCAAGTTATTATACCTTCAAACAGGCGTACCAAAGACTTTGAAAATGTTTTTTTACGACTCCAATCAGTAGTTGAAGGGTGGTAAATATAAGTTAAAAGACAAAAGTTCGTAACTCCATTAGTAGGAACAGTATCAAATTCATACTAAAATATTAACATTTTTGTCTGAAACTTATTTTTGATAAAGTAGAGTCCCACTAATTCAGACTAGATGAGACTGGACCCTGTCCAGATCACCGAAATTCTGGATTAAACAGAATTTGCCTTAGAATGCACATACTGTACTATAATGCAAGTTTTAGATGGGTAAACTATAAAAATCTACATTTGTTTTTTTCAGAAATATAACTTTTCCTACTTTTAATACTACTCTCTACATGGACCTAAGTTTTTAACCTACGAACTGGTGTAGGAATAACAAAACTAAACATATTTGTAATTGATATTAAAGATTTATTGATTGTTCACTCTAAAAAAAATCTGATGTGAAAGTCACATAACTTCCTCTGCCCAAATAAAAGTTAGGAGTATTCACATAGGCCTATCCTTGTACAGAAACACAAGACACAATTTAACGCTAATTATACGATAAATACCTGATAACCTCTTCTCTGAAAAAGATGCGACTAAAAAAAGTGCAGACTATATAGCAAACAAAAAGAAGTGACTGCAGACATTTATTGAAACTTCCGTCGTTAAGAATAATTTCCGAACTTTATCGAATATTTCCCTCCAATATGTCTTTTTCACTTCATTCTTATATAGAATAAGAGGCCGTGAAAGAGTGTGTATTCAATTGTTCACCACACAACACAAACTTTTTACAAACAGTGGGTGAACAGTAGGTGGCTTGTAACTGCCTTCAGAGAATTTTTTCGAAAAAAAGTTTCAAATCAAAGTTTTAGCTCTCACTAAAAGCTACACTTGTGCAAAATTTAAAGAAAATCGTTAGAGCCGTTTTCGAGAAAATCGCGAAAAACGACAATTTCTTCATGTAAAGTCCCCTTAAAAATAAGAGAAAATAGTCGCCAATCTTATCCTCACATCTTCAGAAGATACCTGACCCAAATACGAAATTGTGTTTTCATACGATTTTCCGTTTTGGAGCTAGCTTGTTCACAGATATTACACACAGACACACACACAGACACACTGACACACAGACATGTTTCCAAAAATAGTATTTTTGGATTCAGGGGGCCTTGAAACGTGTATATATGCTAAAAACTCAACTTCGAATTTTGGGGTCGAAAACAATACTTCCTCTACCTATAGTACCTATGGTACGGGCAGAGGAAGTAAAAACACTGAACATTTCTGTTAAAGAATTTTTTAAAAGAAAGAAACCTTAAATTGATGACCGTTCTGAAAAAACTCAACATGTGCCAAAACAAATTGTTCTTGAGGTTTCTTTAGTTTTTATTAACATATAGAAGATAGAAACCTTTCATGTTGAGGCTTCAAAATTAATTGGTTATGTTGACCTTTCTCATGTTCTTTTTTCACCATCTTAAAGATCTCATTTCAAAGCACCTAAAACCATTAAAATATGAATTTGACAAAAAATGGAGATGTTGTCAAAAGGTCCTCAATTAGGAACAGGAGCATAAAATAAAAAAAGCAGTGATGTGCTTAAAAAGAAGAATATGTTTTTAAACTCGATGGAAAAAGTCCATAAACAATACTGATGTCGTTTATAGGCGCCTCATTACCTCAGCAGATGATGCACTGCCCTATTTTTAAAAACCCATCCAGATTAGCCGGTTGTGTGGACGAGCAGGTTCTGGATTAGCAAGGTTGGAAAAAAATGTATTATTACCTCAATAGATGCATTAACAAGCCTGTTCAAAATAGTTCAGGTTCTTCTAAATATTACCAAAATCTGGAATTTGGCCTTTTTGTTTCAACATACAAAAAATATGAATTTCAAAATCTACCTATGCCTGTAGGTCAAGCCAAAAGGGAATTTTTTTTAATTACAATTTTTCTATGGCTTTCACAATTTAGGGACTGCATATGCAGAGCTTACTATTAAATCAACTTATGATAAAAAAATTACAACATTGACGAAAAATAGAAAATATTGTTAGATAATAGACGGCAGATATAAATAACATAATACTTATTCTTCTTTGACAAATTTATGAAATAAAGATTTAATTATGAGTTATTGTTGAGCATATAAATGGTTTTATAAGAATGGAAATGGGCCCTTTTATCGTTGCTTGTTCCACTTGCTGGATGAACTACGTACTTATAAGTCTTTGCAGAACTTCACGGGAAAGGGACAGTTCCCCTTGATCATCAATCAAACAACTGTTATGGCTGTTAACTATTTTGCTTTCTCTTGCCCTTAGGAGAGGAAACAAATCAATGGATTACATAGATTTATCATGATGTGGAGGGACTTCCTGGTGTGAAATCAGCATGATGCACAGTCTCCTCCTAGGACAGCCCAAACATACATAGTGAAGGTGTAGGGTAAGTTTTAAGCAAATTCCAATATGATTTTAGGATATAGGATTAATCGTTAAAAAACTTACACCCACATTATCTGGCCACGGGATCTGAACCAGCAACCTGTTGAATGTGAGCCTATGGCATTACCACTTCAGCTACCTCACTCAGTGGTCCCTCATTTTTGCCTTCAAAATGTGTAGTAGTAGATTAACCAAAATTTACATTTAAATTTTAAATTGCTAGAAATACGGAAAATGGATTTTTGTTAACATGAAAAATAGTCTGAATGTTTTACATTACACTAAGTTCATTTCTGCAATGAGTTTGAAACATAACCATCAGCTGAGGATGAGGGAGCTGCTTCCCTCGAAACCGGTTCTACATAAATAATGTAAGTGGAGCAACAAGTGTTTTTAATGTTTGACTAATTTTAATTTTAATTGAGTTTGAAACAGTTTGTGACACTCAGTAAACTGTATCTACTATGCATATTCCCCTATGGATGGTAATACACTGTTTGCATTTTTTCATCACAAGAACATGTGCGTGTCCATCACCACTCGAAGGGATATCACCATTGGTATCATTAATGATTAAATTTAAAGTCAGACACATGAAATTTTCAAACCAAAATGTAACATTCCATTTTACACCTTTATTTATTTATGCAGTAACAGAACTCGACAGATTTTAAAAAATTTCAATAGACCTGATTTAGGGTAGATCAAAGTGGTTTAAGATAGGAGATGCTGTATTATGTTAGGCTATAATGTACATTTTTATACAGAATGAACCAAAGATGAAGCCACGGGACTTCTACCGTGCATAGAACATACCCTTCACTGAGCACAGAGCATCTGAAAGTCACAATATTTTTAGTTCTCTCTCCGAACATTTAAGAATAGGAAACCATATCAAAATGAAAAGAATTTCAGTAGTTACCATAACTCACATATCTTCAAGTAGATGTTGAAAATGCAGTCCCCATGCATGAATATCATTAAGATTTTGAGTCAGCGTTCTCATATTCTCATTTCTTCTTATTTTAAATTGTTCCATACTTGAAACTTATCATCTGTAATCCCACAAGAGATTACAAGTTTATCAATAATTTGCAAGAATGAAGTTCGAGCATATTTATCTGATGAAACTTGTAATCATGAATAGGATTTATTAAGACTATTCCATGAATAAAATGTAATGGATTTTGTACATAATATTTATTTTCATACTTTGTCAATATTCTGTTAGCAATAAGATCACAGCATACTAGATAAATGAACAGTCCATGAATCGATCTGATCAAAGTTCCCAATACTATCAATAGCATGCATCACAAGATTGAGGGCGTCATGGTAGTTGCTTACATCAAAAAGCTATAAAATCACATGAACTGGCTTACACCGAATCAAAATTGTGATTTTAATCAATGGACATTTATATTATTTCAATTTCCAAACAAATTATGTTGTATTAAATAATGTGTTTTCATTCTGCTCAGTAGCATCATGTGACATATTAATCACCACACATTGATGCCTTACGTGTCCAGTAACTATTCGATGTTTTATCAGATAAAATTGCATCCTTGCAATCCGAGGAAGGATATTATAACATTAATGATCGAGATTGCTCTATATCCGAGGAATTCCTGAACATTATTGGTCAATATCAAACCTGTGCTATATGAGTGGAATAGTCATCTGAAAACAATTGTATGAAAAATTCATTCACAAATTTCAAAGACTTGATCTCGAATGCAATGTGCCTTCAAAATCAAGTGTGAAGACTGTAGAAAGCGGTGACAATTTTAACACCTAACTTACTTACTTTAAAATGGTGTGTGAAAATCCTTTAAAATTTGGATGTTATCTTATTTGAATCTTCAGCAAGAGGTGAAAGTTGAGATGAAAACTATAAATTGTCAAGGTGATTGGTCATCCAATGGCCAGTGATGGACGCACTATACAAGATAGAAGTCCATTGCTTCATTTCTGGTTCAAATTGTATATTTACATATAGGATGTATAGGGTATATAGGGTTTATATAGGGTAATAGGGTTTCTTGGTTTTTGCTATATTGAAATAAGCTTTGTTTACAAATGACTCACTTTTTAAAAATGTTTAAGCACCCTTTGCAGTTTCAAACAGTTAGTGATACAATTTCAAAACCTGCAAAGCATGTTACTCTTTTTTAAAATGGTTTGGCTGTTGGAAACTATTGCAGAAACAAACCTGTTATTTAATTTCTTTTTAAAGCAGTCTCATACAGAAATGTCTCCACTTGCATCTTTATTTACTTTCACAGTGCTGAAATGAACAAGTCCCATGCAAAATTCATAAGCCTCAGATATCGACAACAACAGGTGCCTCATCATCTTCCTCTTGTTCAAGTCCTGAGAAATCCCACTGAAACTTAGTGGTGAGTCTCTCCTGTAACCTCTTGGCTTTCAGTTTGAGCCTGTCATCAACTGAATCAATAGTCTGCAAGTTTCTGAAGAGTAAACGCAAACTCTGGTACACAAAGTTATTGCTTGTCACTATGTCTACTAAAAAGTCTTCAGGTATTTCCAACAACTGAGCTTCTACTGCAGTCAAAAACTCGTCAAACACCTCACGTCGCTTTGGCACAGCATCCTCACATGTACATAAGAGCCTCACAAGTTTCTTCCAGTGCTCAAATGCCTCTAAGCTGTGTCCGACAAGGAAACAATCAAATGCAAACTGAAGTTCTCCAATCAGGTCAATGGGACTGGAAAAAAAATTGAAAACTATTCAGTGAAAACTAGGTACATACAGGAAATGTGTAAGATTAAGAATTACCAACTGGAATATCCATTTATCTAATTAATTTTCAGATAAGCACCTGATATGCTCTTTTAAAATAGATAATTAGTTCAGTACACTTTTTTGTTTTCTCCTAACCAGATGCATGCATCTAGAAAATCCCCAACAGATGAAAGGATTAGGTATTTCCTTTTAAATGGAGATAATGGATAAGCCAAATTCAAGCAACAACACTGTGCAAGCCATTGTGATGATCAAATTGTGAGGGTAGTTGGCTGGGTAATAAAATTAGTTCCCTGTGGCAGTTAATTGGCTGGCCCATGGCTGGAGAGTGATAAAAAAATCACATGAGAGAACTATCAGGAGGCAATTCTTTCTTTTTGACAACTGTAAGAGTTAGGCCCCCTTGAATCTTTACATGTTGCGTAAACCATTTTTAAAATTTCATTTTGATCATCAAAGTTGTGAATGAGTAGATCAAAATTTGCCACAATTTAAAGAGAGAGAAAAAAAAAAAAAAAAAAAAAAACTTAAATACTGGTATCAAAACAATTCTATATGCTATGAAAGTCATCTGCAGGCCATAGTTTAACAAACCCTGGTCTATTGGAGAGCATTGCTCTATGGCACGAAGGTATAAAATAGCGTATTTGTTGAAGGCAAACTTAAAATTACTTGAAATATGTTTTTTTTTTTTTAAAATCTCCAATTAAAAGAATCACAATAAAAGCCTGGTGGAGTTTGTATATTATGTGCACCCAAAATTCTGCTATTTACCATTGAATTTGAAGACAGAGGTAGACGGTGGGATTCAATACTTACAACCTAAGAGTTCAATTTACTTCAGTGTTTTAACTTACTTGGTATGTTTTGCTAGCATCATCTCCAGCACGTAACTTGAATCCAAAGAATGCCGAGTAATTTCTGCTGGTGTAGCACCTTCTGGGTAATTTCTATCTGGAAATTCTGTGAACCTAAGTTCAGTGCCTGGAATAGGTTTTAATTGAGGCAAAAGATCCTCTTCCTTCTCTTCCAAAGTTGCTGCATGGCTCCTCCTACGTTTTGTAGCTGGGGATGTACTTTTTGATGACTTGAACTCTTCAGACACCAACTCCAGAGCTGCTCGAATTTGCCCAGTCTTAGGTATCAACTTTGACACAAGCTCATCTGAGGAATTAAACAAAAAGAACCTTGACAGTACTGCATTTTTCTGTCACAGAAAATCACAAAAGTATAGTGTTATCTGTTTATTTGTGAGACAGGTGTCTGTGCAGGGTGAGGATACAGTATCCTAGCTGTTTGCTCCACCCTTTGTGTGACTGTGTGACAGGGATTGGTAAAGGAAATAATGAATGAACATATCTCTCTCCTTGTCTATGGTTTTGGTTAGCAATCCACACCAACAATGAATTACCGTAATGTGAAATGGTCAGTGTCCTGAGGGTGTCATATACCCTAGCAGGCCTTAATCATTTCAAAAACATTTATCAATGAAACTTGAAACCATTAGAATGAGTCACTACCCCCCCCTCCCCGCTGTTGCAGAACCACCGGCTCTATTTTACAGTTTTCTCCAGCCAGTTTCATCTCATTCTTGAATGCACTATCTTGTTGAAACCTTTAAAATACTCTATGTAGATGCTAAACTTTCAAGACATGTTAAATGTAGTGCAGTAAATACAGTGAGTCCCACGCAAGAGTGGGCCAGTGACACGGGTTTCTGTGTCGTTGCGAGCACAGCTTCAACTCCCGAGCGAACGGGTGAAATATCTACGCTAATAAAGCCGCGATCAGTGTAATGATTAAGGTTCTCATATTTACAGTTGGAATTACAAAGAAAATAACTACGTACCTCATCACAGAGATGTAAATGTTCTCCTCTTGCATCCACACAATACTGGCACCATTTTAGGAAATTTTCTTTCATGCGCACAGTTCACCTTCCGAGACAGAGTTAATTTCTCTTGTGATATGTCTTTAAATTCTTCTAAGTTCAGTATGTGACTATTAAGTTATTTATGGGGAAACTTAAAAAATAAAAGTGTAAAGGTCAATTTTCCATAAATTATAAGAACTTAAAAACAACATCACAAGAGAAATTAACTCTGTCTCAGAAGATGAACTTATGCGCATGAAAGAAAATTTACTAAAAAGGTGCCAGTGTTGTGCGTATGCGTGTTGTGCGTATGCAAGAGGAGAACATTTTCAACATCTCTTGTGATGAGGTACGTGGTTATTTACATTGTAATTTTAACTGTAGAGGTGAGAACCTGATCGCAGCTTTATTAGCGTTGATATTGGAGTTGGAGTTGTGTCCACCGTGATGCAGAAACCTGTGTCATTGGCCAACTCTTGCGTGGGACTCACTGTAGTAACAGTAATGTAGGCTTACATGTTGTAATTTTTGCTCTCAACTGTTTGATCTGTTATATGATGGTAGCTTCTCTGTAACGAAATAAATATTTATGTGATCATTGTTCAAAAACATAAGTTATAAAAGTAATTAAAAAGGCATTGTGGAAAACTGACATTCTGGATAACTAACATTTGGAAAGGAAAAATATTTTTACTTCCTACCTCTTTTTCCCCATTTTAGTCCCCTTTACCACATTTCTATATATACTTTCCTGCCATTCCTATCTTTAATGTAAGGTTAGGCTTGTAATTCCTATGGTAGGCCTATCCTATTTTATTGTTTTCGGTAAGAAGGAGATTGGCTTAGACTTAGGCAAGAAGGAAATGTGTAGTAAGTTAGGTTAATTTCAATTTAATATACTTCAAACCAACTTATTTCACAACATGAGACCTTACCTGAAATCTTGTTCATGAGTTTTTTCCACCTCTTCCAAATGTCAAATGGGTAGGGACCCAGATACCTGTCCAAATTCAACAAGTTGGCCTTGATACGTGCTACTTCTTCCTCACATACATCTGAAATGAAACAATAACTAAATAGATAATGGTATTTTAATACTAGTAAGCATGACAAGCTAAAATGGCAGGCATAGTAAGGTGTGGGTGCAATATAGTTTGGGGGTAAGGAAAACATTTAACTTTCTTTCTCTCCAGAAATAGCTAAGCATAAATTTTATAAGTTGAGGAAGAGTAATTTTAATTTTGATAGCACAATAAAAATATGTACAAAATATATTGCACATACTTTCTCATACGGTATACTGTATATATATATATATAATATTAAGATTTTACTTTATTGAGGTTTTTAGGTTGATGAAAGAAACCAGTAACTTATATAGGCCAACCAACCTTTCAAAAATAAATGTACAATCTCCAGGTTAAAAAGATTTAGGGATATTACTGAATCTGTAATATAAAATTTTCCTTACATCCTAAATTCCTATAATAATTCAGATTACCAGTATTTCTTTTGATTTCCTTGGTCAAAAATATAAAAAATCATAATTAGTGCAAATGAAGCAAAGTCAATATAATATGTAAGTTACAGTAGAACTTTGTTATAGCAACCTTGGTTTGTGTGCGATGTCTAGACTAACTTACAATGTCAAATAATTCAGGGGTCTCAGAAACATGTTTTTCTTCCTTGCTTAATACAACACACAATATAAGTATCAACTCTGGGTATAACGTCACTTCAACCTTAACTCTGAATGCTATTTTTCCTCATCTCAATTTCCAAGGGACATAAGTGTTGTCACTTGTATGATAGTAGCAGCAGGGACAGCCCTTCTCGAGATGTAGGCCTAGTGAGTTACAGAATGAGCGTTTTGACTCGTAACTTCTAAACCATTTTAGATAACTTATCTGGAACTTATACCATATCGGATACTGGTTCCAGTACAATAATCGCTGAATCCATCCAATATACCAAACCAGTCATTAATGTTCTGACTGAAAACCCAGTCACCCTGTGAATCTAGACCTATATGTTAAAATGCCATTTATATTTACCGCCCTCTCCTAATTTAATATTCTATACCATACTAGAATGGCAAAAAAGTCGCTATCTATGAATTAGAATTAAAAATTATTAATTCACTATTCTTATTTAACCATTTTGGTAATTTTCTAGAATAGTCATACTCTTTACCAGCTGTACTTATGTCTTCTGTTGCAGGATCCCATTTCTTTACCACGAACTCAGAAGTCTTGAAATTATGTACAAATCCAACTCTTGGGGCAGCATCACCTTCTTTGTTTACAGCACTGCAAAAGAATATCATAATGTGTGATATTTTCTCTAAATTTTCATTGTCGTTTTAAATGCAAACATACAAAATTTTTAGCTGGTACTCGCCTATAGTAAACATAGTGAAGACCTGGAGGGATCATTTTAACACCTTTGAACTTCTCTCCGGTATTCCAGGATTTCATATCAATACCAAATTCAGTTCCAACGGGGACATCAAGAAAAACCATGGTTGCTCCTTCAATCAATAACCGGCGTGCCAATTCTTGGTCCATTTCTACGCATTCACTCATTTTTGCTTAGGTCTATTTACAAACAAAACTACTGATGTGAGGTTATGGGAAGTAAATGGTGCTAGTCTTAATGCGAATTACTTTGTATAGCTACGATTTTAATTTGTATGTAGTATGATAAATTTTTAACATCACTCTCCTATGAATTAAAAATCAATATAATCTTGTGGATTACTATCAGGTTACGACTGATTTTAATATATCAGATTGTACACTACATCGTAAACAAGAAAAACATTCGCCATTATGGATCGGAAAAAAAAATGGATCGAGATTCGAGAACCTCGAGAACTATTCGATTTCTGAAAGACGCGCACATGCATAATTCGATTCGACTTCTCATATCGCGATTTCGGCACTGCTATTAAAATAAACTTCACCGCGCTTCATTCATCGTCCTCCTCACTTCCTCCTGCGGCGCCGAGTTCAGTTTCTTCACCAGGTAATTCGGCTTCGACTTCTTCTTTTCCTGCTCCTCCTGCTGCCTCCCTATTTTCATTCTCTTCCTGCCTTTTCTCTTTTAGCATGGCAATAAGTTTTTCTTTCCTCAACTTTTTTAGTTTTTCTTCCCTTTCTTCCTCCTTCCGCTCCCTTAATATTTTCTTCTGTTCTTCTTCGAGTTGCATCAATTTTCTTCCAGTAGACAATGCAAGGGCTTGTTGTTTTGCTGTCATTGATTTCAGTTTGCCTTTCCAGTGATCCATCAATTTAGATCTTGTATCGGTGGCAAATTTTGATAATGGTCTGTCCATTTTGACATTATCTGCAAGAAGCCAAATTCCCTTTGACCGCTTTCCCAAGATAAAATATTGTAGCACATGCATTGGAAGAGTTAAGAGGTCAAGAAGTCTGCAGCTGAGGTCAACAGGAACTGGATAAGAGGATAAAGGCTTCCAGTATCCATCAATTAGTGTCACTGGCTGTGAAAAATATAAACCATGTGGTAGTCCAAATGCACCTACAAATGAAAGGGAAACACTGATTTATAAAAAATACAGGACAAAAGAACAGAATAGATTTGCACTGGAAAATTCTCCATTCTCATGCCACAACTCATATCTGTATGGTGCTAAGGCAGAACGCAATATAGCCTATCAAAGAAGTCAATTTTTGTTTTAAATATCAACATATACAGTGAAACCTCTATATGGGTGATTCTTCAAATACGGGAAAATTTGCGTTCCGGAGTGATATTTCCCTTCAAATTCAACTTTAAAAAAATTTAAAATAAAAGTCTGTTTCTACTACTTCCATACTACAACTATCAGTTTGAAATGTCACTAACTTTAAATTCTGATATTCCAAAATCGAATTTAATTCAATGAAATGTCATCCACATGCCCTGTCCCAAACCTCGGTTTTGTATATTCTAATGCATTTTTCCACAAAACAAAATGTTATTTCCTTTCCAACTTTTTTCCTGTCAATGAGTATGAATGGGTGAAGAATATTAACCCCTAAAAAATAAAATGAAATAAAATTGTCACCCCACCTAATGAACATAAAGAATGTCCCAAGGGTTTTTGGTCATCCACATGGCTGAAAAGAATGGAATTTTTTCTGCAGAAATGAGAAATTTGTAAAACTGGCAACAGTGTTAGAAAGCCAACAGGGCAGCTTGTGGTTGAATTGTAAGGTTGAATTTTGCTTGCTTACAAACAGTTTGGGATTAACAAAGGACTTTGTATCATTTTCAAGGAAAACGTTTTTATTCCCCGTCATTAACATGGCTTCTAGAAAGTAGGCAGAAAGTTAATATTAATTAATTTTGATTATGCACTATGATAAACCTTCCAATTCAAAGTACCTGACTGAAGTTGAGCCTACAGAGGTTTAGAAATGGCTTGCTGAGACCACTTTAACTCCTTTTTTGTCATCCACATGCCTGATTTTTGTGTCATCCACATTCTCATGAAGGGGTATGTGGATGACTCTCAAGTCATGTAGATGATAAATGTAGGATACTATTGTGTTTGCGGTGTCTGTGACCTGTACTTAAGATCTTAAAACTGATTAAATGAATTTCTGTTTGATTCCCCCCTCCCCCAAAACCATAAAAACACAGTCTCGTTAAAATTACATTAATTCCGGACTATGCAAACAAATTTGCAAATTTGATGCAAAATCAACTGAAGTATGCTGAGAAAAATATGAAATCACATAAAGAAAAGCAGATTGTAGCCAAAGTTAGTCATTAATGTGGCCTTCTGCCATCCACATGTACACGGATGTCATCCACATGGCTTTTAAAAAAAAAAAATTAAAATAAATAAAAATATAAACATTTAAGCTCTGCTGGTGTCATATTATAATCAAGTAACCCCTGAAGTATTTTTGTGATTTTTTTGAGATTTTTTAAACAAAGTAAAAAATTTGGATTTTACACACTCCAAATTTTCCCGTATTTGAAGAATCATCCATATAACGACCATCGCTGGTTCCACAAAAAAGTGGTCTTTAAGAGGGGTGGTCTCTTAATAGGGGGAATGCATTTTTATGTCTCGAAAGTGAAAATACAATAGAATAAATACGGTACAATACAGTAGGTGTCTTATGTAACACACAGTTGATTATTACTTACTTTTAATGTACAGTATTTAAAATTTGCAGCACAACAATAAGACACTTTAATCTATGCAGGTCCAGAACACCGAGCCTCTATTTACAGTATACCTGGGTAATGTTTTCCAGGAAAAGAAAGACACGTCTATTTTCCCTACATTACATATTGCTTGGTGGACAATGAAAGGGACTCGTCCAGCACGTTTCTTAGAATCGAGAATTTCAGAACCCCCCTCATGTCCACTGAATATACGTTTTCATAAGAAATAGAATTCCCCCCCCCCCCGAGTCACTGCGATCATTTAGATAATAAAGGCATGAATTCTTGAATGTATTGAAACAAGCAGGTCAGAAGTAGGAGATTGGAATGTGTTCTTTTCACGCCGTGCACTTGTACACTGTCTACTGTAAGGATTTTCCCAGAACGCAAAAAGAAAACAACCCAAAACATTGTATTGAAAATTGCAGTTCCCACATCAGTATTTCTCTTCAAATGCTGATTAATGCCTATCATTTGAGTAAATTTTTTTTACGATTTTGGTCGTTAACTTATAGAGGAGTTTAACGAAAATTAAACTCTGGTCGTTGGTCGGGGAGAGGGGTGGTCGTTTAATAGGGGTACAAATAACATTGGCCTTATGGGTTCCTAGAAAAATTGGTCTTTAAAGGAGGTGGTCGCTAAAGAGGGGTGGTCTTTAAGACAGGTTTTACTGTAGCTATTTTTATGAAAAAATCTAATATGTTTATGATTTCTGATATATAAAGAAAAATAAGATTCTAATAAGCAAATTACTATGAAATTGTTTGGTGGCTAAAACCAATATGGCAGACATGTTGGTCCCTGGTCCTCTTTTAACACTCTATAGTGTTGGAAAGGTTCAATGCCATAACAGGGATTATTATAGAACAGAAGTAAATAATGAGTAAAAGTGGAAAGCACTGTTTACGTGAGTTTGTTTTCAAGATTGATTACTAGGGCAACCATAAAACATTAAACACATTAAAAGTATAATAACAGAATTCTACTCCTATGGTAGCTACCTTATCTCTGTACACTTAAAAAGATAGCTTTCAGTAAATAAAAGTGTTCCGGAAGTAAGAGTTCTTTGTCAACAAGCACACTAACGTAACTTCTTAGTTCTTAAATAAGGGAATCAGAAAATAAGAATTACTACTCTTCAGTGCTTTGGGCGCCATTCAATAAATGAACCATAATGGGAAAGGTTGATAACAGATATAAAACAACCTGTATCCATCAATCAAGTACAATAATCATAAGGTTTAGAAATAATTTTCAATGTCAACAAAGTTGACAAATAATCACCATTGGAGCAAACTCCAAGAGACAAGCACACCTTGCTGTTAGAATACCAGTGATGAAGCAGATCTATTGTTGCTTTGACTTTGGGGATATGTTGTGTTCGTCCGAGCAGTACTTCGGTCTCTATCTGCACAACACACAAATTTTTCATAAAAAAAATTGATGTATTTACCTGAGATAGGCTACTTCCATACAAGACATACCCAGAAATAAAAACTATTTTTTATACCAATAGCTTTATTGCTTACTAGCAGGGTTCAAAATAATGAGAGGGGGAAATTAAATGTGGGTCCAATATAGTATCATTATTTCCCCTGCCATTATATATTTTGCTGACCAGCCATTTCATAATTACGGGTGGGACATTCTGGCAAATTATAAAAACTATTTTTGTTTATTATATATAATAAATAATAAACTAGAATTGGTTCTTCACATTCTGTAAAATTATCAATGCCTTCTCCTCCACACTACAAGCAAAGCATTATTTAAAATTTATTTTAAATATTTTAAATTTGTTTTTCAAAATCTATTACGGGTGGGACATAATTTGGACACTGATTTTAATGATGCAAAACAAAAGTTCATTTGCTGTTCTGCTATTACTGTTAGGGTCTTAATGTTGTTATTAATGAAGGTATGAGGGATTAAATACAAATTATAAACTTTTTCCAGGTTGTCAGAACATTTATTTAACTCAACAATAATAATTTAACAAAACTCACCGTTACGGGTGGGACAAAAAGTCATTTGATTGTTATTTTACATAGTAATTAACCACATATTTTTTTAAGTTAATCTTATACCAGATTGTACCTTAAGATGTATATTTTCTCAAATGAAAATGGATATAGCTGATTACTCTTGGTATTGGTATTGAAGAGTGTTAAAATCATGCTAATAATGGCAAAAAAAAGTAACTCAACACAATAAATAAGTAAATCGACAGATTTTACACATGAAACCACTTCAGATAAGTTACACCTAAGTCCTTAATATTCAGAGAATTTGAGGTTTTAGACTTATTTTTGACCATCCAATTACAATACTTTTATAACTTCTCTCTTTGAGGGAAAAATTCCCATATTTTATGAAATGGCTATGACACGTGTCCCTGCATCACCACTATTGGAACATTTACCTGTTCAATAGAAGACATAGCCATATTAGGCCTACCTGACATTTCACACTCTGTTACTTTATGCTTTTTTATAACAAATTTAGCCATGTTACTAAACAATTTTCAGAACAGACACTCTTTGTAACAGACTTACTTGACAGACTACCACAACACCAATCACTCCTGCACTCATTATAACTTTCTTTAACTGTATTGTTGCCAGCAAAAAGAAAACAACACAAAGTAGTAATATAAACCTTATGTCCATTGTCACACTTCTGCTATACACATTTACCAGTTCATATCAATATCCGGTTTTTAACATAATGGTGTCACCAGCATAATGCATAGCAACAAAATGTATCTAACATGAATTTGATGTGCATGGTGTATAACGGAAGTGTGGCAATGGACATAAGGTTTAATTGTGGAGAATAACTTCTTGAGTTGTACAAATACTTACATTTTTTGCAAGTATTTTCAAATGAATATTCCCAGTCTTGTTCAGAAGATAAGACACATTTCGGACCTCAGTACATTTCTCACCAGGAATAAGAGTGGAGCCAGAAGTAAATTTCTTAGTTGCCGTGGGGTCTGGCTTGAAAACCTCAACCACGTGGTATGCAGATTGCAGGTCTACCAATTTGTTGAGCCCCACAAATCCCCAAACTGGAGGTTGACCTACACAAAATATATAGTAGCCTATATATTACATAGTAGTAGATTCTTACTAATCTGACCATTCCTACCAAAGACAGATTGCTGAAAATTCTTGTAAGCTGTTCCTGCAATGTAGTGGTCTAGTGATAGCTAATAAAACAGTTCAGTGAGATTTTGGAATAAATTACTAATTTCATAATAGAAATTCTCCATAGATGATGGTCAAGTTGATCCAAATGGTCCATATACAGCAATTCGTCTTAAAAAAAAAAGGTCTCAAAATACCATATGTTCTTCATAGATTTTATGACCACTAAGTAGGCTATTAATAAAAAAAACATTAAACTGTTTAAGATGATTAAGTGTTTACCTATTATGAAACCCAATCCTAGTAATAACAGCATTCACGATAGGTAAATTTAGTTAATTGCCTATAAAGGGCACTTAGATAGAGGCAATTTAGGTAAAATTTTTGCCAGATTTCTTAAGCTTTTTAATGGACATTTCGGTATTTTTTTGTTGCTATTTTTATTAATTTTGTTAACATTGTTCCTATTATTGTTAGGATTTTCAGGGAATAAAAGCATCAGCAAACATTTATTTCAATTTATGTGGCTTGACTTCATTTGCAAAATGCAAAGGAACTCTCTTTTCAGTATATATTATCTGTCATGCCACCTTCAAATTTCCTCCACTGTTATTCTGTATAATCCCTATTGTACTATTATTTCAGCATTGCACTGGGCACTATTTGATCTCTGTTAATACTGTTTGTAATTTACTTATGTTCAACTAGAGTATTATGTAGGCCTACTATTCATCTTTTTTATTATTGTTGTAAACTTAGCTTATATTTTTGGAAATAACTTCTTTAGATTTTTTTCTACCAACTGGCGAGTCACCTGCTTATGGAGCATTTGTTCATTAATTGTAAGCGTATGTGGCAATAAACCGTATTATCTTATCTTATTTATAATTGCATCAATTACCAGTATTTTGTGTTTTTGCTGAAAGCAGTATAATTTCAGCATTTTTAGTCAAATTTGATATTTTCAATGGAAGAATTTCCCATTTTTAAAAAAGCAGGTGACTGTAGTCAGTGTGTTCCTGACTATAAAACTGGGAATCCAATCCTGCTAATTAGCAGTATTTGTAGATAGTAGGAAAACAGAAAGTTGAAATTAAAGCTGTGCTGCCATTGTTTGTTAAACAAATTGTTAATGAAGAATGATTACTTACCCACACTACAAGATGGTATATCACTAGCTTTGGCCAGGCAAGAAATGGACTCTGTAGCCTCATTTGCTGTAACAGCTACCACATTCCTTACTTGTAGATTTTTGGCATTGTCAGCAATGATCTGAGCATTAAAACAAAGTGGAATCTCACCAGCAGCAGCCACAACAACACGACAGTTATGAGGAGCTCTAGCTTTGAGGGCATCGGCAATAAGTAACAGCTTATTGTAGTTGTACTGTAACCAAGGCAAGAGCTCCTGCTCATTCCTTTCGGAATCCTCATGCAGTAACACTATACACAAGTCACACTTCTCTAAAGCCACCCTAAGATTGTCCACTACACGAACAGAAGCCAGGCCAGGGGATGCTGGTATGGCCACTGCATCTCTTGCCAAATACTTCAGCGATGTGTTGAACTCCACAGCATCACAGAGAGAGATGACAATACCATCTTTCTGAGCGAGTTCTGGCATCCGCAGAAGCTCCATCACTAGCAGAGCTGTCATGGGATGTCCTGCTCCTATTATACAGACTCTCCTGACTGAAAAGTCATCTTGAAGATTCTTCTCTCTTTCTTCTTGCTTTAGAAAAACCTGAAATAAATCTTTATATCATTCTTAAGAGCTGATGGTCAACTTATATACACTTTAAGCTCCACTTACGTCACATTCTATCCTGGTGAGAGTCCAGGAAAGAATGTAACGTAAGTGGAGCTTAAAGTGTATATAAGTTGACCATCAGCTCTTAAAATTCATTAGTTTCACTGTTTATATCACTTCCCGCATTTATCGTTTTGTTACTTTATATCATTGTCTTTTTTTCTTTTTACAGGAATAGGATGTCTGGGCATATCAAGGGCACCATAAATACTTCTATGAAACTACTGTCTGCAAGATATTGGAGATAGATACCAACTCTTAAATTTCTTCATGGGTGCTCAAATTCTGCTCTGAAAAATCAATTGTAAAGGTAAGTGAATGTTGACTACTTAAACAATGATGTTTTAATATAGGCTTACATCTATTTTATTTTATCACATTAGATAATACTTAAGATGAAGATTTTATGTATGTAACTTCACTTCTGGCTCCAACTGATAAAGTGTATCCAGGGACACATACAATTTACAGTTTGGGAGTAAATTCATACCCCTAATTGGCCCATTAAGTTGTAACTTTTATGTTTACATTAAACAAACAAACAAGAAACAAGACGACAAAGATAATTTATATTTTCAGGAGGCAGGAGTTGAAAAAAGGCTTAAAATCCTTCCATATATTTTAAAAATCTAGATGCTGACACCCTTAACTGTTTTTAAAATTGTTCCACCCCAGGCAGCTACCTAGTTTGCCTATGTGACGAGCTAGCCCAGGCTCGAACACTAAATAAACTGTACATATGCTCATGAGTCATGACTCTGCTTGAAACAAATCTAATAGGTAACAATGGCCATGTCAGTGTTATAAAATTGAAGCTTTCAGTCATGCTGACTCTGTGGCCATCATCAGGATGGTAACCTGATTGTTATTAATTTTTCAGTGTTTTCTTTTTGTGAATGGAAAATACTCTAGATAATGATTTTCAAAATTATTATTTTATAAAATATTAAACACTAAAATACTGAATTATTTATTTTATTTTTATTTATTTTACTTTAAATGAAAGTTAAAATGAATGGAACGACAATATTATAAAATTCTACAATTGTGTAGTGAACCTTACAAAGGGGGTAAGTGGCAAAATTAAGTTTCTGAGATAATCAACATCCTTGTAAAGAATTAGCATTCTTCCATACCAGTGGTGCTCTCTCTCGAGCAACTTTGCAACCACACTATCATGAATTCACTTAGTGTTTTGTAGGGCAAAACCATTGTATAGAAAAATATCACTTTCTTTAAATTTGGTGCTTAGTTCCTTTGTAAGGTTAGGTACACATTTAGAAACTTTAATTCTCTACACAAAAATGCCATAAGTCTAAAATGTTCAGAATCCTGAAAATAATATGCTTATATTTAATTTAATTAGATCTGCATGCACTCACTCTGAACTTATCCAGAAGCAATGCTGCCTTCTCCTTCTTGTTCAAGTAGGACATAACATCATAGTATTCTTTTAGATATTCCCAGAATTCATTGGCTCCTCCCAAGAGTACCGCCCTCCCTCCACTCATGGCTACCTCTTTCCATACAATTGGAGATTTGGAGTGGTGCCATCCTCGCTTTTTGCATTCCTTCTTCAGCCAATCCTGCATCACAAATTTAAATAATTCCCCCCCCCCATTTTTTTATATATATAGGCCTATATATATAGACGTAGTTAGAGAGAGAGAGAGAGAGAGAACAAATTTAACTCCTTAAAGCTTCCGTTGGTTGCATGGCATGGCAGCTTCACCCGCGATATTTTACTCAACTGCAAATGTTTTATTTTATTTATTTATTTATTTAACAGAAAAATAATTAAAACATATTTATTAACACTGGCATCATTTTTACATAAACTGCATGAATTACATCACTTTATTCTTAATTATGTTATTTTAAGGGGGTAAATATAAATAATTCAATGAATAAAGTCAATTTTTTGCTGCCATATGGGGATACAGTTTCGAAATGATATGATTAAAAAAACCACAGATTCATGAACCTTACCAAAATCATGCATAAATAATTAAAACAATTGATAATTAAAAAGCAAAAAACCTCAGATTCGAGTTCCCTAGCCCAAAAAATCCCCGAGTAGTGAGCTTTGTCCAAATCATTCAGTGTTTCCCTTGTAGGCATGCATTCATAATTTCCTTCTGTCCACCTATGTAAAAAAAAATAATAATAAGATCTCTGCATGTCAGAATGTTATAAACAAATGAATCAAGTAGAGAGGTTAATAAATTTGAAGCAATCGACAAACTAATGTGTTATGTTGAAAAAAATAGATTTTTAGATTTACTTTTTTCCCCCGGTTGCTATGGCAAACGATCAAGGCTGTCTTCGAGTAATTTCACAATTGAATACAATCTTGTTAATAGGAGGCGTTCGGTCTACATGGAAACACCAGGTCAAATATTATATTAGACTAGCTGAAAAGGCCCGGCGTCGCCCGGACTTTGTATTTTTTAATTTGAAATTAGCTTATGGAGGACTTTCGATTTTGAAACTCTAGGTCCTTATATAATATGTATGTAGAACTTGAAATGAAGAAAACAATTTATCAAACTATTCCATCAGAAAACGCTAGATATAGCTATTTATGGCTCATAGAGGATGTCGAATGCTGCATTCCGTTGCTTCTACACAAGCAGTGCAGAGGAGGAGTGCAAATAAGAAGAAACATAAAATGCATAAGATTGTATATTGGCTTGACGGAAAATTTTATTTCTCAATCTCATGTTACAACCGTTTCGGGGCTGAAATAAAATAGAAATGCAGTATCACTTTCATACTTTCCTCCCCTAAAACCCGGGACATAATATACTGCGAGCATAGGACTCAAAATGTTCCACCCATGCTTAGGGCCTATGATAAATCTCAACTAATACAAAGCCTATGGATAACGTATCAGCGGAAAGGATTATTTACAGACTTCTGATATAGCATACTCACACACTTAAGTTATCCCTGCAATACGACTTCTTATTCTACATCAAAATGTGAAGTGAGAAAATATTTCTTATGTCGAGGGTAGAGAAAGTTATGTGACTACATCACACTGTGCTTTATTTTCGTGGATTTCAATTTCAGTGATTATTTTCGCCAATATATTACATCAATGGAATCATAATTCGTTAAAGTCCAGCATTATATAGTCGCCAAGGCCCTATGTCATCACAGTAAACAATTCACTGTTGTCATGTGAACTAAACAGCATTTCACTTTTTTCAGTATAGAATTCTCAGAAATTATATAATTTTCAAGGGAAGGAGTATTTTGTTTGAATTTTAATGTTGACCACTATACTTTCCAGGCTTAACTGGGTATGTGTGCAAAATTCCGTGTAAATTGGTAAAGAAATGTAGATTTGTATAAGGAACAAACATACATACATACATACATACCCACAAACACTCATTCGACTTTATATATTAGACTAGCTGAAAAGGCCCGGCGTCGCCCGGGCTTTGTATTTTTTAATTTGAAATTAACTTATGAAGGACTTTATGTATGTAGAACTTGAAATGAAGAAAAAGATTTATCACACTCAAACTATTCCATCAGAAAACGCTGGATATAGCTTTTTATGGCTCATAGAGGATGTGGAATGCTGCATTCCGTTGCTTCTACACATCATGCTTGGGAGGGGTTGAAATAAGAAGAAACACAAATTACATAAGATTGTACTGACTTGACGGAAAATTTTATTTCTCATTCTCATGTTACTATACAATCGTTTCGGAGCTGAAATAAAAGAGAAATGCAGTATCACTTTCATACTTTCCTCCCCTAGAACCCGGGACATAATATACTGCGAGCATAGGACTCAAAATGTTCCATCCCATGCTTAGGGCCTATGATAAACATCCCTATTTCTCAACTAATACAAAGCCTACAGGTATGGATAACTTATCAGCGGAAAGGATTATTTACAGACTTTTGATATAGCATACTCACACACTTAAGTTGTCCCTCTTATTCTACATCAAAATGTGAAGTGAGTAAATATTTCTTATGTCGAGGGTAGAGAAAGTTATGTGACTACATTACACTGTGCTTTATTTTCGTGGATTTCATTTTCAGTAATTATTTTCGCCAATATATTACATCGATGGAATCATAATTCGTTAAAGTCCAGCATTAGGCTATATACTTGCCAAGGCCCTATGTAATCATAGTAAACAATTCACTGTTGCCATGTGAACTAAACAGCAATTCATTTTTTCAGTATAAAATTCTCAGAAATTATATAATTTTCAAGGGAAGGAGTATTTTGTTTGAATTTTAATGTTGACCGCTATACTTCCCGGGCTTAACTGGGTATGTGTGCAAAATTCCGTGTAAATTGGTAAAGAAATGTAGATTTGTACGTATAAGGAACAAACATACATACATACATACATACATACATACATACATACCCACAAACACACATTCGACTTTATATATTAGATGATTAATATGCTGATGCAATGATGATGATTACGAGTATGATAATGATGATGATTACAAGTATGATAATGATGATGATTACGAGTATGATAATGATGATGATTATGAGTATGATGGTGACAATTATGAATAGCTTGACATGTTATCAGATAATGATGGTGGAAATGATTGAGATTACGGTGTTGATTATGAACACTTTAGAATCACCTCTCACCATGACTTTTATTGCTTATGTTCAAAATATTTTTCAGTGGTTCACCCCATACAATACAATATTTATTTATTTGGCAGCAAAAACTGTGTTGAGCCACTGCTTATTTTAATAATTTTAAAACTGTCAACAGAAATTGCTGAAGAAAAGAACCTTACTGAAATAATCCTTAGTTTTTCTCCTTAAACTCTAAAGTATTGATATTGTATTTCATGCCTATATCATTGTGATCTTTTTGGGGGATGGGACTCATATACTAATTTGAGAATAGTGTATGAATAGTCTACTGCCTATAAATAACAATAGTAGGCTACATTATGCAACGGGCCTATAATGGCAATTATTAAGACATGAATGTGATTGAAACTCACTTCAATAGTTTCATAATTTTCATACCTTCTTCTTGTGGATTATTTACGGCTGGCGATGCTTCTCCTCCCCCAGTCTCCATTTTCATACAAGTGGTTTAATTATCATTATGGGCAAGTTGCATATGACTGTGTTTGTTAATCATCATTAAATTTTAATTTCACAGCTTTTATATTCAACAAGACGGCTAATTTCGATGATCATTTATTATTAGCAAGTTCTCATAGTTCTCATTTTTTTGCGTTAGATGGCAGCTGATGGCGAGCGGGGAAATCGAAGCTTTTGTTATAGTCAAGAATATTATCATGAAGACTGACGAAAGGAAAAATAACACGTGATCCACCGAAAACAATTTAATCTTATTCTTGACTAAATTAAACGGTGGAAATCAGGACCAACATTACAGATTTATCGAAGCTCTTTTGTTTTAACCTCAAACCAAGGGACTTT
Organism: Ectobius pallidus; assembly: GCA_964059195.1. Lineage (NCBI taxonomy): Eukaryota > Metazoa > Arthropoda > Insecta > Blattodea > Ectobiidae > Ectobius > Ectobius pallidus. The sequence continues at coordinate 106,678,610 of CAXKWD010000007.1, read as the reverse complement.
GAAACATGAAATAAACTGTTTAGTATAATATTAAATTTAACACGAACGGAATTTATTTTATTTTAAATGCAGGTTTTTATTACACAATTTCATTTGCTGCTTTCAAGGCTTCAAGATTGTTTCGTGTGATAACGAAAATCTGTAATAATACTTTTTTGCACGACTTAACTAATTAGTAGTACTTACGAATGTTGTTGCCGTGGATCGTAAGTTGACATTCCCACACGCAATCTTGTTGCTATGTGCGGTAAGAGCTTCCGTGCGGTTATGAATTTACTTACGCCACACCATAATACAAGCCTTTATGGACAAGGCCCCCAGGACAAATATTCGGTTCGCATAACAACAAACACATGCGAATCACTTTCTGAAATAAACATCTATCTTCAAGAATGTATATACATAATATTTTCAGGTAATATCACAATTAATATAATTAAATTGATATAAATAATCATCGTGCAGAAAATAGCATGCAATACTCGTGCCGTAAGCGCATAACGGATCTCGGAAAATTGAAAAAACTCGGCGCGGGCGCCTCGTTTTTTCAAACTCTTTCCTCGATCCGTATGCATCGTTTACGGCACTTGTATCGCAATATACTATAATTGATGTCATTAAGATACTGTTACATCACATATAGTAATCATATTACAATATGGACGACGGCGGTGGGTCGAACACAAGTTATTACAAATTTTAGCGATCATTTCAGTCATTATTAAGCACTACCAATATCTTCAAGATCCTTATTAGTTATTAAGTTACATTCAAAATATTTAATATCATTTTGGGAAAAAATAAATTTAAGTCGCGCCTTGGATGATGTTCCCACCCACCACTCCCTCGCGATGCACTTTCTTTTATACCACTTCTTCTGTCCTCATATTACGTAGAAACTCGTGATTGGACGTTGGTAGTGTGACGTCATACCGGTAAACAAAAGCCTCATGTCTTACGTAAAAGTTGACAGGCTTACTAACGTCTGGAAGATATAATATGCCACATTTTCGAAACCTACAAACAGTGTATCGTACATTATTCGAAAATGCAAGGGCGCTTCGCTTCGGCTGCCGCCTCCGCTCGCGCACTTAACTAATGTGGTTAGTGTTTTGCATTATTTAGATTATGTGAAGAGGTGATTGTGGTCTGGTCGGGAGTGCCGAGTAAGCTAGAGGGTTGTCATTTTGGTGTATGGGTTGGTAGCTTGTATTTGGTACGATCGGGAGTTTGGAGAGAAGGAACGATCGGGTGTGCCGAGATAACAAACGAACAGCAACGCATTGTTCGGAGCGTAAGGGGCGACTTAATCTTATCTTTAGCCCGGGTTTTTACGTCCACATTCGTTTCAGTCAGTGACAATATTGATCTCACGTATTGAAGGATTTGTACTTCTACACAAAAAGTAGAGTAACACAATATCTGACAAGATAGTCACATATCTTCAAATTTCAATAAAGAAAAAATTCGAGATATTGACGAAACTTCGGTATGGAAGAATTTGCGCCACTTTTAAAATTACCCAAGAAAACTCGCAAAGCATGTAGCAGATACAGACTGATAAAAATGGCGCGACTTAAATTTATTTTTTCCCAAAACCCGTATTTTTCTTTCAAGAAACACTGCTATGTTGACGGAAATATGCATTCATAAGTGGTACGTACACATATTATGTTACAGAAATGGCTGGCCGTAACAATGTCTATTATAATCTAAGCACAACTTTTATTGCTGTTAATTTTTTAAAAGTTGTACTTTAACATAATTGCCGAAGTATACAATTCTAGATCAAGATAAGTACTGAGATACCCGACTGAGTTATTTATTCTGCATTGGGTTCACTCACTTACCTCCCATTGGTCTGCTCTTTTCGCGATCTGACGAACAGTGAAATTCGGTAAAATTTTGGATAAATAATCGGCAATGTATGCCACGTGTTGAAATACTTCGTCATTTGCTATACCAGCTATCACTACAAGAGCCATGATGGCTTCATAACAATGGAGTGTTCGTATTTTCCACTAGGAATGTAGATAAAACAAATATCCCTACTTTTTCTTGGGTGCATTTGTTTTCTACGACTGTCCTGTAATCCTGGATGGTAACAAATACTATAGTATTTGATGGTACTGACACTGTCTTCTTCGTAGCCTACTGTCGTATTGTAAAATAATGCTGACCGACATTCTTGAATATTATTGATGCTATCAGTTAAACGGCGCACGCAGACTTATATCATGAATTTAAGATAATTCGCAAATAAGTGGGGGTATACAGGGAGTGGGTATTTAACTAGGGCGCTTTTTCGTAAAAATATAAAAGCCAAAATTAAAGCAAAGTAGTAATTTATTGTATAAAATCCACTCTTTTATACTTATACTTCTGTTTCTGTTTGTTTATAAGAATGTGAATGTTAATGCGAATATGCACATACTGAGTTTAATTTTACACGGTGTACCGGTAGTTCTTTATTTCCGACTGAGTATAATAATTTAAAACATATATGGCATGTCGAAAGTGAGTGCCGGCCTATCTTCTGTTGAGCAAAAACCACTTGAATACAGCCTTGAAGCTATCCGAATAATTGGCGATCGGGATAATTGGAGTTAGGATAATAGGAGTTCCTCTATTACAGTTGGAATAACATTACATATGGTGTAAAATATATAAGGTGATCGTATTTCTGGGAGTCGAAGCTGGGGCCAATTGAAAAAATTCTCACAACAAACTGAATAATAGACGTCAAATTATAATGAGAAAAGCACGATTTATACAGGGTGTTAATGAATAACACCAAAATATTTTACCTGTGTATAGAGGAGACATATATAAGCAACTTTTATTAGGAGATTTTTGCTCTATGGATTCAATTTTTTCCTGTTACAGCATAAAATATCCCAGGGCATGGCCGCCACTGACGTCTAACATTAGAAAAGAAATGCAAAACAAAGGAACTTCGTTGTTGACACTGTAGTCAGTAGTTATGAATAAAAAAAAGACTAATGCAGTGGCGGCCAGTCATGTGATTAGTCTGTAAATTTTGCAGATTATGGAAACACTAGAATCGAAAGGCAACATCGAATTTCGTGGTCTAATAGGTAGAAGAAATTAAAATCAATAAACTTATTACTATGCTGACCCATGGTTGGGTGGTTAGATTCCTCGCCTTTCACCGCTGGGACCTGGGATCGAATCTCGGTGGATTCATGTGGTATTTGTGGTGGACAACATGGCGTCGGGGCAGGTTTTCTCGGGGTTCTCCTGTTTCCCGTGCCATATATCGTTCCTCCGTTGCTCCATTAATCTTAATATGAATGACCATTGGTTGCAATAAAGGAATTATTATTGCTATTAGCTAGCACTGGTTTTTGTGGAGACTGTACCTACAACAGAAAACGTTTATTTGGCTATAAATGGCGGGCAGCTTTGGAGTGAAATATCCCACTGTGTTTGTAAATTATAAAATACATATGGCGTCATAACACAAAAATATCAAAGAAAATCAAATTAAAAATAATAAAGGTCGATTGAATGCAGTGACGAATGAAGCCGGTACTATTATCTATTTGTCATAAATTCTTGACATCATTATGGATTTCATTACTTGCATTGGTAGCATTGTTCATATGCCGATTACTCGATTAGGTGAAAGTGACGCCGTTTCGTGAACTTGTGGCGGTGTTCTGCTTCTGGACCATGTGGTTGTTGGTCGTTGTTTGGGTATCGTTTTGTTATTAAGATTGTACATCATTTCGGGAACCTTTATTCTGTTTATATTTTTAAGAAATGGCTGGGAACATAGCCCTTGAGAAGTCTGGACAATCATCGTTTACGAAAGCCGTCAAAACCATTTTAAAGGTAAGATTTTCAGTATGTACTCTTTTATAGGAGGAACCTAGATACAAATGAAACTTGGGTTCTTTTATGGCAATCTGCAATACTTTTAGCTTTACACTATGGTTACCGATAATTGAGCACATAATAAGAGTGACATGTTTTGTCGTTTTCAGAAAAATGAGACAAAAGCCAAGGAGCAAAGCAAGAAGAAAGGACACGGAGGGAAGATCAGGACTGAAGTTTTGGGGAAGGTACCCAAGAGCCACATCCCCAGTAAACCACTGGGTAGGGGTGTTGTATATCTCAGTCACATCCCTAAAGGCTTCTACGAGAAAGAAATGCTCTCATACTTCAAACAGTTTGGTCGAGTGACTCGACTCAAGTTGGCCAGGAGCAAAGTGGTAAGTTTTCCCATTTTCTCTTAAGCTCTTTCCACAATGTGAAGTCGGGGCAAGGAGCTGTTTTCCGACTCACCCTGCTCCCCTTTCCACCGGCGCGGTCGCTTTCTCCGCCAGCCTGCCTGCACGCTCGCTTCCCCTCACCGCCTACTGCGCATTTCCCACGCGCATCTTCTCCCCGCTGCATGCCAACCACTACTAAGCGCCGGTAATGCAGCTTGCTGTGTTAAACAGGCCCCTTGCACCATAAATAATATTTCACAATTTTTTAAAACGAATATAAAAAACAATAAAATTTCACGAATACCCTTGTACCAAACATCATATTTCACGATCTTTAAACACCGATTTGAAAGAAGAAAAAAAATTCACAATAACAAAAGACCCTTGCACCATACATAATATTTCACAATTTTTAAAAATGATTATAAAAAACAAAATAAAATTTCACGAAATATAGAAAATGTCGAACAATTAAAAAAATACCCTTGTACCAACCATCATATTTCACGATCTTTAAACACCGATTTGAAAGAAAAAAAAACATTCACAATAACAAAAGACCCTTGCACCATACATAATATTTCACAATTTTTAAAAACGAATATAAAAAACAAAATAAAATTTCACAAATTATGCAAAATATCGAACAGTGAAAAAATACCCTTGTACCAAACATATTTCACGATCTTTAAACAGGTAAAATAATATTTCACAATAACAAAATACCCTTGCAACACCAACAAACATAATATTTCACAAATGATAAAAAAATAATAATTCACGATAAAAAAAAATACAAAATGCCAAAAACCCTTGCAACAAACATAATATTTCATGCCAACAGGATATTTCACAATTATATAAATATAAAAAAAATCGAAATTTACATAATATTTCCAAATTTTAAAAAACGCCGTGTTATGACAAAAAACATGGCTTAATTGATGCAGAATAATTCCCTTGCACCAACACTACTCTTTTCATAACAAACAAACCATCTCAAAATTAGAAAACACGATTCTTGCGTTAACACTCGCTAACGCAATAGATAACTAAAATATATCGGAACTTCCTTCACTGCTCAACTCGCCTTCGTGGCGTAATGGCTAAGTCTCTTGGCTACGATGCTAAGGGTCATGCGTTCGATCCCCGTCCGATCCAAAATTTAATGTTAGGAATAGGTCTCGAATAGGTAGGTAGGGTGAAGAGGAGGTGAGAGGAAGAGAGGAAAGAGACGGGAAAGGAAGAGAAGAAGAAAATAAAGGAGAAATAAATTATTTTTCTCTTTCACCATTTCCATACTAGATGTCGCCACCGTCGCTATTCTGCTAGTAGTTCTAATGCCGCCGCTAGGTTTCTCCCCACCCTAAACCCCTACTTTCCTCGCTGTCCCGTTAAGAGAGTAGTGGTGGGGGAGTCGGGTGAGTCGCAATATTATTTTTTCCCGAAGTCGGTATTTGGCAGTTGGGCGAAAGATAGATATATGCTGCACCCTGGCGAAGCTCCACCCTCTCTAGCTCGCCCGCCTGCTCGTTTCCCCTGCTGACCCTGGCGAAGCTCCACCCTCTCTAGCTCGCCCGCCTGCTTGTTTCCCCTGCTGACCCTCGCTTCCGAGCCATTGCGCACGCTACTGCTTGCTTCCCCTACATCTCCTATCACGGCTATGTACCTGCTCAGTTACAAAAATTACAGTTGTACCGTATTAAAATTACTTTATTAATTTAGTAGGGCATTCTGAATTCTCCCAAAATTCTAGTTCAGTGGCAGTTACGTTATGAACAGGGATATTAATTCAGGAGGGCATTCTGAATTTGGTATTCGACTTGAATAGCCCGCCAGTTCTTTCCCCTCGCTTACGAGCCTGCGCATGCACCTGTTGTACTCTGGATTCCTTGCTAGTCGTAACGCTGTTTTATGAAAGGTGTGGAAGGATAAAAAGCTTCCATTTAGTTAAATAATGATGGGTAAATCTAGGTCAGTGACAGGTTTTGTTAGGTTAGCAACGTTATGTTAGTTTAGGAGCTATATATATACTGAATAGCGTGAGGTTTATTATGCCTCACATTGAATGTCTTCTGCGATGAAATCCTAAACCCTTCCACACGCCACTCGCCTGGCCACTTACCACCTGCCTCGCTTCCCCGCAGCGCAACTGCCATGCCGGTAGCCGCTGTTCATCCTCAACGCCGGTAATGCATAATTGCAATTAACATGTCACCTAATATTTCACAATAAAAAAAGACCCTTGGACCTCCACATAATATTTCATAATTATAAAAACGACCCTTGCAACAAAATAGGCTATTTCACAATACAAAAATACCCTTTCACCATACATAATATTTCACAATTATAAAAAACGCTGTATTATAATATTAAATATGGCTTAATTGATGCAGGAAAATTCCCTTGCACTAACACTACTCTTTTCATAATTAACAAAATTTCTCGGAATTATAAAAACCGATTCTTGCGTTAAAACTCATGAAATCTCCCCTATCATAACACAAAAATACGAAAGCTTCCTTCAGTGCTCAACATTCACTCGTGGCGTAATGGCTACCGGTAAGACTCCTAGCTATAATGCTAGGGGTCCCGAGTTCAAGTCATAGATTCATAGATTCATAGATTCATAGATTTTATTCGTCATTAGGTAATACAATTATTACAATAGACTTCGTCAATTCTAAAACTAAATTCTTTTACATATAGTAAAGTATTATATATATATTTTAAATAAATAATAAAGGAAATACAATAGTATTAAAACTGTAGTATAAAACTATTACATATTGAGTCGTAAAAGGCCATATATAGGCTCACATTGCTAAATCAAAAGTATCACAATTAAAGTAGTCGTCAACAGAGTAAAATGTTTTGCTAACCAACCATGTCTTAATAGATTTCTTAAAATTTATCAACGGTATATACCTTGCTGCTAGTGGAAGCTTATTAAATAATTTTTGCTGTACATACAAGTGGCTGCTTAAGGTTTTGTTCAGTCTACAACAAGGGAGATCTAATCTATTCTTATTTCTTGTTTCATGTGAGTGTATGCTGGCACGTGTATTAAGATTTTCCAAGTTTTCTTTTACGTATATCAGGTTACTATAAATGTATAAACTGGGTAGTGTCATTATTTTTAAATCTTTAAAAAACTGCCTACATGTAACACTATTTTTTGCCCCCATTATCAGGGTTGTTATGAAAAAAGCCGGCCTGATTTTAACCGGCCGGTTTTAACCGGTTTTATCCACTTGAAAAAAGCCAGGCAATTTTATCCGGATAAAATCAAATTGAATAAAAATAATGGAAGTTTCTTTCATGTTTTTATTTCCAAACATCATAAATTTAAGTTACAAACTCAGAACCTGTAGTAGGCCTACTTAGGACTACTGAGTGCAAATGCAGAGCTACCAGTTTTATCCACTTGAAAAAAGCCAGGCCGGATAAAATCAAATTGAATAAAAATAATTCAAGTTTCTTTCATGTTTTTATTTCCAAACATCGCAAATTTAAAAGTTACAAGCTCAGAACTTGTAGTAGGCCTACTTAGGCCTACTGAGTGCAAATGAAGAGCTACCAGTTTTATCCACCTGAAAAAAGCCAGGCCGGATAAAATCAAATTGAATAAAAATAATTGAAGTTTCTTACATGCTTTTATTACCAAACATCACAAATTTAAAAGTTACAAGCTCAGAACCTGTAATACTTACTGAGTGCAAATGCAGAGCTACCAGTTTTATCCACTTGAAAAAAGCCAGGCCGGATAAAATCAAAATGAATAAAAATAATTCAAGTTTCCTTCATGTTTTTATTTCCAAACATCACAAATTTAAAAGTTACAAGCTCAGAACCTGTAGTAGGCCTACTTAGGCCTACTGAGTGCAAATGAAGAGCTACCAGTTTTATCCACTTGAAAAAAGCCAGGCCGGATAAAATCAAATTGAATAAAAATAATTGAAGTTTCTTACATGCTTTTATTTCCAAACATCACAAATTTAAAAGTTTCAAGCTCAGAACCTGTAGTGGGCCCACTTAGGCCTACTGAGTGCAAATGCAGAGCTACCAGTCTTATCCACTTGAAAAATGCCAGGCATTTTATCTGGATAAAATCAAATTGAGTAAAAATAATTGAAGTTTCTTTCATGTTCTTATTTCCAAACATCACAAATTTAAAAGATACAAGCTCAGAACCTGTAGTAGGCCTACTGAGTGCAAATGCAGAGCTACGAGTTTTATCCACTTGAAAAAAGCCAGGCATTTTATCCGGCTAAAATCAAATTGAATAAAAACAATTGAAGTTCCTTTCATGTTTAAATTTCCAAAGATCACAAATTTAAAAATTACAAGCTCAGAACCTGTAGTAGGCCTCAGTTTTATCCACTTGAAAAAAGCCAGACATTTTATCCGGCTAAAATCAAATTGAATAAAAATAATTGAAGTTCCTTTCTTGTTTTTATTTTCAAACATTACAAACTTAAAAGTTACAAGCTCAGAACCTGTAGTAGGCCTACTTAGGCCTACTGAGTGCAAATACAGAGCTACCAGTCTTATCCACTTGAAAAATGCCAGGCATTTTATCTGGATAAAATCAAATTGAGTAAAAATAATTGAAGTTTCTTTCATGTTCTTATTTCCAAACATCACAAATTTAAAAGATACAAGCTCAGAACCTGTAGTAGAGTGCAAATGCAGAGCTACGAGTTTTATCCACTTGAAAAAAGCCAGGCATTTTATCCGGCTAAAATCAAATTGAATAAAAACAATTGAAGTTCCTTTCATGTTTAAATTTCCAAAGATCACAAATTTAAAAATTACAAGCTCAGAACCTGTAGTAGGCCTCAGTTTTATCCACTTGAAAAAAGCCAGACATTTTATCCGGCTAAAATCAAATTGAATAAAAATAATTGAAGTTCCTTTCTTGTTTTTATTTCCAAACATTACAAACTTAAAAGTTACAAGCTCAGAACCTGTAGTAGGCCTACTTAGGCCTACTGAGTGCAAATGCAGAGCTACAAGTCTTATCCACTTGAAAAATGCCAGGCTTTTTATCTGGATAAAATCAAATTGAGTAAAAATAATTGAAGTTTCTTTCATGCTCTTATTTCCAAACATCACAAATTTAAAAGATACAAGCTCAGAAACCTAAAATTGTATTTAGTGTAATTTAATACAGTGAGTCTCATGCAAGAGTTGGCCAATGACACGGGTTTCTGCGTCGCGGCGGGCACAGCAAATAAAGCCGCGATCGGTGTAATGTTTCAGGTTCTCACATTTACAGTTAAAATTACAATGAAAATAACCACGTACCTCATCACAAGAGAAGTTAAAAATGTTCTGCTCTTGCATCCACACAATACTGGCACCATTTTAGGAAATTTTCTTTTACGCGCATTAAGTTCAGCTTCCGAAATAGAGTTAATTTTTCTTGTTGAAGTTTCCCCATAAATAATAGTCACATGCTGTTAGAAGAACTTAAAAACAATATCACAAGAGAACTCTGTCTCGGAAGCTGAAGTTATGCGTGTGAAAGAAAATTTCCTGAAATGCTGCCAGTATTGTGTGGATGCAAGAGAAGAACATTTCCAGCAGCTCTTGTGATGAGGTATGTGGTTATTTTCATTGTAATTTTAACTGTAAATATGAGAACCTGAATCATTACACCAATTGCGGCTTTATTTGCGTAGATATTTCACCCGATCGCTCGGGAGTTGGAGCTGTGCCCGCCGCTTCGCAGAATCCCACGTCATTGGCCAAGTCTTGCGTGGGACTCACTGTACCACTTCACTGTGTAATTCCCAGCAATAGTTAATTACCGTATTTACTCCAATATAATGCACCCTCGAATTTATGCGCACCCTGATTTTGAAACTTAAAATCATAAAAAAAGAGTTTGTTAGCAAATGTAATGCGCATCAATAGGATATTTTATTTGGAATTTTGTCTTAGTATTTATAGAATAATGAACCAACACATAAACATTTACAGTTAACTGCCAGTTTTAGGCCTACAAGTAGACCTATAGGCATGGCTCATCAATATTCACTAATGTGTTCATCACTGGAATCCTCGGAGGTGCTTATTTTTATTGCTAAATGGACAAATAAAATGTTAAATGCATGTTTCACAATAAAAGCTGATACCACTCTTAAATGAGTTTAAAATCGACAATGCACAATATTCCACATTTGCACTATAGAACTGACAAAAACTATTTTTTCGTTATGTTTCAGAAATTAAATTTCATATGGTGTAGGCTAACGATAAAATGAACAAAGTCGAGAAATATAGCAGTGCCTTGTTATGTAGATCAATATTACCTCCGACCTACGAAACGGATTTGTACTAGAATTTAACGCGCACCTGGGTATTGAAATCTACAAATGGACAAAAATAGGGCACGTTATATTCAAGTAAATATGGTAAATTCACCATTCATCTTAAGACTCTTGCATATTTGCTTTATTCTGCATGTTGATGTATACAAGCTTCTGGGCTTTTTCATTGCCTAGTCTGTTTATCAATTTTGTTTGTATTAACCCAAATGAAGAAAATACTCTTTCGATTGATGCAGAACTGGCTGGCATACGATGTAAAGATTCTATGGCTTGACAAAATTCCAGCGATAGGTGATTACGCTTCAGATTTGTGTAATTGATGGAGAAATAAGTATAAAAAATCCCTTTAGGTATTCCTACAGGGCACAGGCCGAGGTAGATTTCATAGTGCTTTTAATGAATTTATTGGGGTAAGTGTAGAATAAAAACTGAAATATTTTTTTATAAAAAGAGAGTTGTTAATTAGCCTATGTATTAATTGATATCTTTTATTATTTCATTTTTAATTTGGCCAAGGATTATTGTTCTAAAGATATTTAACTATTATTTTTAATATTTCAAACTTTATTTCATTGGTAATTTTAGCCTCAGTTGGTCCTCATGAATTCATTTCGGCATGCCTATTGGCCGAGGTATATTTTAAAGTGTTTTTGACTTTCAAAAATTCAAATCTCTCCTTATATGAGCGCTATTGAGAAACTAGTTGTTGATTTAGAGATTACTCATCAAGAGCTTTTCAACGATACCCTACAAACATGGTTTTAAAATTTTTTTAATTTCCACCCTCATCCCCACAATTACTGAATCATTGGTGTCTAATTTATGCATACTAAGTTTCCCTCTAAACCCCATAGGGCCCTAAATATAATTTTTTCAAAATTTCAACACGCTCCCACCTCCCCCAACCAGGAAAAATTGATTTTAGCCGGCTAAATTTGATTTTAGCCGACTAAAATCATGATTTTAACCGGCTAAAATTGAAAAAAACCGCTGGTCAGGTCTTTTTCAATTTTAGCCGGCTTTTTTACAACCCTGCCCATTATAGCCCTCACTGCTTTCTTTTGACAAATAAATACTTGGGATGCTCCCGAGCTGTTTCCCCATAACCTAATCCCATATAACAAATGTGGATGGAAAAACGCATAGTAAGCTGTAGTTAACATTGTGTTACTAACACTTAACCTAAGTTTTCTTAATAGATAAATCACTCTGGAGAGCTTTACAATTACATTTTGGGTATGTGTTTTCCAATCAAGCCTATTATCTACATAAATTCCTAGAAATTTTACACTTTTATGTTCAGGGGAGGTTTTGAGACTAAAATTAATGTATTCTGTTTTATCATTATTGACTTTTAGATTATTCATTTCAAACCAAAATTCGGACTGTTTAATAGTTGTTTGTATTTCAGTTTGACTTTTATTCAAATTAGATGCCTTACTTAGAAAAGTCGTGTCATCTGCATATAGGATGGCTTTTATATTATTTACATAGGAAGGTAGGTCATTGATAGCAATTAAAAACAAAAGAGGTCCCAACACTGATCCCTGTGGGACGCCTACTTGGATTTTCTTAAGGTCAGATGTTTGATTATTAACTACTACAACTTGATTTCTATTGTCAAGGTATGATCTAATTAGATTTAGTTCATTCTCTTGAATCCCATAATAGTACAGTTTGCGTATAATTATTTCATGCGATATGCTATCAAAAGCCTTACTGAGGTCAATTAGAGCAGCACTTATATCTAGTTTTTCTTCAAAAGCATTTAAAACTGCGTTTATCATTTCTTCAACTGCATGCATAGTAGATTTCCCAGGGATAAATAGGTCCCGGTGAAATCTAAATTTACTAGTAGGAATAGGTCTCAGATAGGTTGGTAGGATGAAGAGGAGGTGAGAGGAAGAGAGAAAGGAGACGGGAAAGGAAGAGAATAAAGAAAAAATAATATTTTTTCTGTTTCATCAGTTGCATAAGAGATGGCGCTACCGTCGCTGCTAGTAGTTCAAATTCCGCCGCTGGGGGAGGGATTGAGAGTAGGAGTGGGGGACTCGGGTGCGTCGTAATGTACCATTTTCCCCAGCTACTATCTTTGCTTCCTTTGTCCCTCTGCTCCGAAGGGGAGAAAGTTTCAGAGTTTAAACTGCATTGTCTTGGTAATCCATCCCTTGAAATAAACTTGCTGTATAGACCTACCAGTACCTTAACAGACCTACTCCACAAAGCTATCGAGAGATGGACAAATGAGGATCTTAACTGAAATTTCTTTGTAGCAGTAATAAAGATTATTAAATTTCTGTACTTCATGCAGGAAAGTGTCTTAATTGGAGCATTTTAGTCAGGAATTCCAGAGACTGGAAAAAGAGCCTATTAGGTGGGATAGCTCATGAATCTTTTAACTGCTGTAGTCGTCAATTGATGGAAGGCGATAATTTTTAAATCACAGAGGAAAATTTCATTAAAATAGCTGTGTTTTACAAATGATGTTTATAACACAAAGATAATATTTTGCCCCTTTTTAATGTGAAGTGTATACTTATGTTTTATAATTTTTGCCTCTATATGGGCACATTTAAGCAAATTGTCCAGCTGTCATGGCCACAACATGGTTAAGCACGAGCATCTTGATGAAGTTTTACTCTATGGGTTTTTAAGTTAGCCAAACTTTCAGTGGTATTAGGCTACCGGTACTTAATGAAAGGTTTTTCAGTCTTAAAAGATGCATCCTGTATTCTATTCTTTAGAACAAAAAATTGACAATCTAATCCAGGCTTTCAGCTTTTTAAGGTGACTCAGGCGTAGACCCCCACTAGGCTGCTTTAGAATGCACCAAGTCCCATTATAGATATCCGTCTGTTATTTGTCACTTAAAACCTGTCATTAGTTTCTTAATGTTTGTTGTATTTCTGATTTTTTCTTACCGTATGATATTTTATAGTTAGAATGTATCATTAAAGGCTACTTGTGATTTGTTATAGCATACTGGAAGTATGCAGTTAAGTCGGGACAGAATTTGGGGGATGTGTTAAGAAGAAGCTAAAAAATGTCTCTTACTAGGCCTATATGGTATTTTGTTCCAGACTGGAAACTCGAAAGGCTATGCTTTCATTGAATTTCTGTATTCAGAAGTTGCCCAAGTTGTGGCAGAAACAATGAATAATTACCTGATGTGTGGCAAATTATTGAAAGGTAAGTGATCTTTCGCTTTTTTCTTTAACATAGCATAAATTCCCACAGCAAGGATTTTAATGACCTAAAAGTGTTTAAAAATTACTTAACTTAAAAACAAATTCCTTAAAAGAAGAATGAAAATCCTACTTTAAATTAACCACTAAGCACTCTGGTTGCTACAAATGACAGTACATACAAAGATTATCAAATGCGAAGGAGCATGTTGTAGGCAAGGACATTATTGTACAGTGCAGACCTTCGGCATTATTTTCAGGAACATTCTCAAGAACACGACATAACACTCGCTCCCGAACTCGTAGAGATCAACTGGTTCATTGGAACATAGTAAAAAACTTGCTTTCAAGAGAAATGGGGATTTCCTGAATGATGTCACGAACATATCTTGGAAAAAAAAAAATTATTTTATGAAGGATTAACGAATAGGTCTATAACTGCTGGCCATCAAGGCTTGTGCGCATATGAATCAAAACCCTACAAGAGAATTTGATTTCAGGCAGCAGCACAGCAGCATCTTTGTTAATGAAATTCAACAGATATCTTATCTCTTACTAGCTTTTGTCAACTTCCCCATTTCAAATCATGGGTCTTATTATTATGATCGATTATTGGGAATCAAGTTACATCAAATATAATTATATATTCATTTTTAGCCGTTTGTAATTGCAATGTCGATCTGTAGCACAACGTGAAGCTTTGTACAGCTATAGTGTTGTGAGTAATTATTCAAAAGCTAACAATTTTTTTTTAGTAGGCCTACAGTGTTCGGTTTTATAAGTATTGTAAGTTATAATAATGTTACCAGATTCTTTTAATGAAATGTAGAACATTTAATAGAAAAATGTTAAATGTAGGGAAATTAAACTCGCTTTGGATCTTAGCACATGTCTTACAACTGAACAACTAATCATAGAATTATTGCTTCTGCACTCCATGACAAACAAATTCAAGTGGAAATTGCTGTCCATTCCAGCACACTTTGGATGAATACTGCATTGTTGCAACATCTCATTGGTACAATGATAACTAAGAAAAACTAGGCCTATAATCTTTGATAGCCTAGTAATCATTATTGTAATGGCAAACTGCAAGAAATATTTTTGTAATATTTCCTCAGTTGCTAATCAATTTGAAACTAATAAATGCTTACATTCTTCAAAACAGGGGATTCCAGATTGTTCTGAAATGTCCTCCCTATGCCAAACAAAGGATTAAAATGTAGGGCATGACTCGGATTTTCTGGAGTCTGGTATCGCTAATAGGCCCTGTCATAAATCTTTATATTTCCTTATTTTAAAATAATTTGTCCCTCAGTTTTTTCACATCCCAAAAAATTATGGCGGGACCTGCCAAAATTGTTACCAGAAGTCCATTCAGTGACAAGAGATGGTACCAAGGGGTGCTCATTTGCCATGCGCAGTTACCTAATATCGTTCGGTGCGCATGATGACGTCGCCCGTGAGGGAAATGGTGTAAACATTAACCCTAGCACGTGCATTTTATAATGTTTCCGTGTGAAGTTTTATGTATTATTCGTGTCTTTTACAGCATTATTTGTCAGTCGGTTTCCTCACTATTTGATATGGTCCTCAAATATTTAAAGTCATATCTTGTGCTATGGCTGCGTGATAATCAGGGCCCGGATTCTGATGACCTAAAATTGTTTGAAAAATTACCTATAAAATGACCCTAAATTTTAAGGAAAATGATTTAATAACTGTAAAGAATGACCTAAAAACTGATATTTTATTTATAAAAATTATTATTGTACACACAAAGTTGTACATAATTGTAAAAACTGTAAACACAGAAAGGATGTTGTAGGTCTAAAAACTTTGTTCTTTGTTCTTGATTGGAGCATTTGAGAAGAAACGTAAGAAAATAGTTATTAAAATAGATCCTACAAAAAATGTTGCATTATACTAACCAAGTAATTTATTTAAATACAGTGGAACCTCGTTAGCACGTTCCTCATTACTACGTTTTCCCGGATAGTACGTCGTTTTTTGGAAGTCCCGGTCCCAATCTTAATAATTACATGTTTAAATGTTTCTTAACACGTTTTGGTTTAACGCTTAGTACGTTCGTATTTGGCTCGCCAACCACACTTTGCCGAACATAAGCTTTGAACGCCCATCCGATTGTGTAATCTCTATGTCAGAATTCTTGTACTCTCTGGTGTCCAAGTCTCAATCTTTGCTCTATGGGACCAATCGTCAGCCATTGCAGTTTGCTTCTCATTGGTCATTTGACTTGGCGCCGATTTATCAGTCAGCTGTTAGGCCGCCATTTTATATCGTGATAATTTTGATGTAGTGAAATATATTTTAAATTTCTTACGGTTCGCGTGTTGTGAGGAGAAGAAAATATTAGAATGTTTGAAGAAATTTATGCAAAAAAGCAGATCGTGCTTCTCACGTCGGTATTGGATCGCATTTCATTAGCAAATTGTGGCTGTGAACATGGCCGTGTACACGACTTCATAATCTTCTGTTGACAGAACTGGCACGTGTGAAATTTTGTACAATTACACTTGCAGTTATTTTATGTTTGTTAATAGATTGTGGAGTGCAACTTGTTTCATGTGTGATGTTTTAGAATAAAGTGGATGCTTTTTTGTGTGAATTTCGTATGGTTTTTCATTAAATATGGCTCCCATACATTCCTTCAATTTTTGCAACTTTTGTTTAATTTTTTCAAATAAAATCATTAGGCCTATGTATTTGTTTACATAATTTAAATCTCGCATAACTAATGGCTTGGCATAGAAGTTCCTGTGTGTCAATATGGGTATTTTTGAGTCATTAGGATGCACTTTTGAGTGGTTCTGAGCAACTTAGAAAACATAGGCCTATCTACATACTCCCTACGATTTTATTTTTTTAATTTTCAGTAGTACGTTCTCCCGTATAAGACGTTTATTTTTTTCGGTCCCTAAAGAAACGTGTTAACGAGGTTCCACTGTATTACCCTATGGGAAAACAAGACGACAAAAAAGTTAATAAACTCAATGTAAATACATGAAAATGACTAAATAATGAATGAAATTACATGAAAATGACAAAATAATGACCTAAAATTGAAATAAGTGCCCTAAAAATACAAAAATGCATAAAATGACAAAAAATGACCTAATAAAAATGCATTTCTATAATCTAGAGGCCATGATTAGGATTTATCAACATGTTGACAATGTCTATGCAGCTTCAATAAAAATATGACATGTCATTAGAATTCGGGCCCTGGTGATAATCATAATCACATAGAAGTTTCCAAGTATGATTTAGTGTTTTAGGTTATTAATGAATTAGGATATTTTAGCTTTCTTGTGAACATTCTTTGCTCAAATAGAGTTCTTTCATTATGGGCAGGTAATAAGTTTTGTCAAATGCATAATTTACTTAGACGAACAAAATTTGACTAACGTGTAAACCCAGTCAAAATATCCACACTCCGCCATTGATTATTATTGTTATTATTATTTCACGTTAAAAGCATTGTACATAAAGATCGGCCTTGATGCTTTCCGTTCTAGATACATGTTAGTTTATAAAAAAAATGTATTAAGTAAAATATGTTTTCTAATTTACTTTTTTATGTGCTAGCTTTTAACTCGTATATGCGAGAAAGTTTGTGCAACATATTTTGCACCATTTGTATATTTTTAGTAAATGTTGTATATTTTCCTCACATTATGTAATTTTTGACCCACTTATAGGATAGATAAAATCGTAAAATTTGGTAAAAATATTGGCACGTACAACAGCCATAAGTGTACAATAATTGGTGATTCTAGCTGCGCCATAAGTATGGGAAAACTGGCCAGATAACCGTAACATCTTTCACATCTACGAGTCTAATCAACCACTTATTAACATTGATGTATACTCACTTCCATATGAGCTAGAATCTTGAAATTTGACATTTTATAGCTTTTAGCCTATAACCGATGGGAAAATTCCAGGAAGTTAATTTTTTTTATCTTTACCCCTCCAAAATAAACTTTCAAATCTTAAAACAGTAAAACAGCATGTTTTTTGTAGTAAAGGTTTAAGGTAGGCCTATTTAGTGGTGTAAAATTCCCGGGAATTTAAAATCTGGGAAATATTCCCAGGGAATATTGCCGGCAATATTCCCAAAATTCATAAATTCCCGGGAATTTATTATTAATTACCAAGATAGATCAAAAAATATTTTATTAATGGATAAAAGCAGTAATTATGTTGTTAAATTAAACTCAAAAAATGAAATAAGCTTATATCCTAAGATAAAATTATTATTAAATAAAATTACTGGGAATTTATAAATTTAAAAGCAAAATCACTCAAATTAATAGGTCAGTGTGGTAATTTTGCAGTTAAAACACTCATGTTCAAACAATATTATAATTGATTGAATAAAAATATCAGAGACTAACTAGAATGTAAAATGTATTAGAAATTTAATTAAAACTATTGAAAGGGAAAAGGTTTATTGGGCATTTTACAGCATCTTTGCTGTTCTTATTCAATATTTTGTCAAGTCCCTTAATCACTGTCACTCACAATGTCCATTAAATCTTCTTTATCCGTCTCCTTTTCTTCTACATTTCCAAAACCAAAAAATTCGCCGTCATCGTTGCCAGACTCAATATCATTATCTTCTTCAATCTCAAGGATTTCCTCATCTTCTCCCTGTCCTCCTGTCTCCTCTGGGTTACCTTCCACTCGCTTGCTTGTTTCTTTCTTCTTCTCTTGTGGTGGAGCGTTCATAAGCTTCCAGTTGTAAGAAAGAAAGGTCAGTTTTGCTGCTCGCTTGGATGAAAGGTGGTTTCTTCTCTTGGAATGCATCCAAGTTGCAGTGATGCAGTTTGCAATGGGCCAGAAAGGGAGGGAAAAATTCCCTTATTTGTCTTTAAAGATCTGAATTTCCCCATTACAGCCCATTGCAATTAAATAACTCTTAATACAGTATTACAATGTTTATGATGAACTTAACTAGCTTTTTTAGTAAGTAGGCTATTTTTATTATTTGAGCACTCCTACTTTCTATTTTAAAATATATACATAAAATATTTGGTAAAATAAAAAATAAATTTAAAATGAGTATGGCAATATTGGCAATTATTGGCCAAACAAGTACAAATTGTAAAGCTGAAAAAGCACAAAGAAACGGGAAATTTATAAAATAGGTAGTTTTTGAACATTTATGACCTAAAGTTGCGTCTCCATTGATATACATTTAATACCAACATGTCAATATTAACAAGTTGATATTGACATGTATATTGCAATTTCGCGTTCCAATTGACTTGACATGGAAACCCAGCGTGTTGCACTTAATATTTTCAGATGTTAATTTGTTTTCCGGAGAAAATGGACAACAAGTCAAGTCAATTGCCTTTTCGGTCAATATCGGCTTTGTTTCGGAAATTTTCGGGAAACGAAAAGTGATCGCCAGCTTAATCGGCATTGGTTCGGGAATTTCTGGGTAAACAACAAGCAGTCAACAGCTTCCTCATTATTCCCGGCATCCATTTTGCATTATGTGAGTATTTGGTATATCAGTGTTCTCAATAGTATTGCATCTACTTCTAAAATTATTTTTTATGGCATACTCCATTGTTGAAAAATGTGATAGTTATTTTGAAAAGATCAAGTCATCTGTAAAAAATTAGTGTTTAAGAAAGTCATAGACAGTTAACAAGAAGATAATAACGAGTATATAAAACTACTCTCATTTTGTAATGTTGGCTGCCCTCTTCAGAGGCTTTTCTTTTTTTAATGTTATTCATTTCTGTTCGTAACCGCGCCAACACATGTTAACCTATAATATTGTTAATTGGCAAATCACTTGACTTGTATACATCAACAAGTTGATGATAAACATTTAACATATGCTATCTGCAACATGTTGGTGTTAAATGTATATCAATGGAGACGCAGCTTAAGATGTTTGAACATAAGTTCCCAGGGGAAATTACTTGATCAAAATGCTTGGTTTTTAAATGCTTGGGTTTTTAATAATGCTTTAGTAATTTAAATCCATTTATTTCCATAAATTCCCACTCGGTTATACAGGGAATTAATGTATAGAATGTTAATTCTTGGATTAAAATGTGTGAACTCGCTTAGTTAACGTAGTTTTAAGATTCCTCAATTGTTAATAAGAGTTAAAACATTCAAAATCTACAAATTTTCATAAATTCCCAGTTTTTGGCAATCTTCCCCGGCAAAAGAAATATTCCCGGCAATATTTCCATTTTATAAGTTCCCTCCCACTGGGAATATTCCCGGCCCACATCACTAGGCCTATTAGTTTGTTTTGATTGCAATAGTGTTTAAAAGTAATTTTGAATTAATAGTACCTATAGCTATAGCTATTATGAGAGATAACAATATATATATATATTAGGCTTGATTTATCACCTTTACTTTTGGTTTGACCGTCACGTCATCACTTTAAATCATGTATACAATGTAGGTCTATACTGCATTAAAATTCCCGCCCATATTCAGAATCTTGAGCCTCCTTAATAGTCCAGTCAATAAAGGTCGAAAAACACCAAATAGAAAAAAAAATTGTGTAGTTTTGAAATTTTGCAGAGTTGTCGGAGGGAGTGTCCTGAACAACACACTAAAAGTCCTCGAAGGTGGGGGATGAGCGGGGTGCCCGCAGACGGTCCCGTCTTTAGGTTTTCCGCTTATATCTAAACAATGGTGCATCGTAGAGAAAGTAACAAATTTTCGAAAAAGCTCTTTTGCCTCACGCTTTTTGACACACTTTGCCTTCTAGCGCTTCAGCCCTTAGGTATACAGCAATGTTCTCATGAAAGAAGTTGTAGGGAAATACATTCAGTTTAAAATGAGTTGTCATTTGTTATTTTGTCTTGAAATGTTCAAAAGTTATAACAATTTAAAGTTTCAGTCAAATTTCGAGATTCCTAAAGAAAACCACATATCTCACTTTCTCTATATTTAGGGTTTATATCTTTGTATATAAGCAGTATATTGTGTACTTACATCATGGAACTTACACAACCACTGAAGTTGAATTTATTAAAAATCCAATCACGTTACAAGCACAGTACATGTAATGGAAAATACATTATATTCCATGCAAGAAAGAAAAAAAAAAAATAGGCACAATAAAATTATGTAGTTTTGAAATTTGGCAGAGATGTGGGGGAAAGTGTCCTAAACAACATAGTAAAAGTCCCATGGATAGGGGGTGAGCGGGGGGGGGGGGGGGTGGGAGGCACTTTTAAATATTTCCCCCAGTTTTCCCTTAATACGCAAAAAAAGCTATGGGTTCTAGCAAAAAACAGTTTATGCGCAATATTAGACTACATAAAATTTCTTATAAAATGGATCTGAATGATATTTCTTAGAATTAATAGTTCAGGAAATAGAAGGATATGAAGCATACCAGTTCTTAGAATAATATTCGTAATAAAGGTAAACATCACACATAAAACTAATTAATATGATTATTGTTATAAAGCTTATAAAATCACATGGTATGAGTGCACGTTAAAAGAAATATAAATCAAGCCTATTATCCGCTATATTTTTCGTTTAAAATATAATTTGGAAAAATTGTAATATTTAGAAATTATAAAACCTAGTAGGCCTACATAGTACTTTAAATAAATGTTTAGTTGTCTATTTTTTTCAGTCTCCAATACTGGAATCTTAGTACATCGTATGATAAGTTAGGGTTATATTTTTCTATCTACCGAACACTCAGTATTTATACACACATAACCTACAACATTGATTAAAGAGTGCCTAAACAACTTATTTTGCTTGGACGTCATCAATTTTAAGCTCATCTTCTTCTAATGGTATACTGTTTGTGGATGAGCATTTGATACCAGCTTTTCGGCATCCGTATCTTCCACCACACCGAGTTGCACAGTAACAAAATATGATGTGCAAATATTCCCAGGAGCCACATAGACAAGTCAACATTTATTTAAAGTAATAGGTGGGCCTACTATTTTTACAATTTCTAAATATATCTAATTCCTTACCATCTTTCAAAATACTGATTTTTTTTTTTTAACGAAACATAAAACAGCTAAGCATTACAACAAGAACAATAATAATAATAATTATTATTATTATAATTATTACTAATTTTAAAGTGAATTCATTTCCCTACAACTTCTTTCATGAGAATATTACTGTATACCTAAGGGCTGAAGCGCTAGAAGGCAGAGTGTGTCGAAAATTTTTTGTAACAAGCTTTGTTGTCCATAAATACCTATTTCATTTTTGGTCAAATTTTACATTTTATTACAAATTAATCCCATTACTAGGATGGATTAATTGTGAAAAGAGAAAATATGAGAGAATAAAGCTCTCAAGATATTATTTTTGCTCTCTCTTCTCATAATTCCGATGTCTTAAATAAGATCATTTAAGAAGTTTGCAGAGAATTGAAACTCAATAAAAACTTTTGTTTGTAGCTGAGTACATCCCAGGAGACATGGTTGGACGTGGCATGTTTGACAGAAAAATCACACCAGAGAATAATCCAAGAAAGCAAACACAGAGAAAATGGATTAAGAAGACTAACAAGGTTCTCACTGACCAGGAGGTGACAGAATTGGCAGAGCATGAGTTAAAGAGACTGGATAAACTTAAAAAGAAGATGGAAGAGGCTGGAATTGAATTTGACTTTGAGGTATTTATATTTCTGTTTACATTTGTTTGCTCTTATTTGGGTCCTTGAAATGATAATAAAGTTGCTTTTCCATAGGCCCATAAACAGATGAATGTACTGATGAATAGTTTTCTCTATCACTAGAGTCTACAAAATTTTCTTTTATTTTTGAAGTTTATCTTACTTTTATTTTATTCAGGGCATCATTTCTTTTCCTTCCCGTACTACTTTTTTACACCCTTCTATATTCTCTTCTGTTATTTATTTTCCTTTCATTTTCTCTACAAGTAACTTATGCACCCTCTTATTTTTTGTTTCTCTTTCCTTGTAGACCCAGTTTATTTAATCCTAGATTAATAACCTCAAATAGTACAAATGAATATTAATCAAATTTAAAATTTATTCATATAATAAGAAATAGTTATATAATAAATGATGCAAGAATGACGTTTCTATCCCTACTAGTTAACAAAATACAGAAGTGCGAAACTTTTCATGTTAAGACCTTGTCCAAATGCTAAGTCTTTCAGTCCCGGTTTTAGGGGTCAAACTATTTTATTTTAAGAAATAATTTATTTGGAACATGCAATGTTATTGATGTATGTTAAAGGTTATTCGTCAATTTTATTTTTATTGTAAGAACATTGCTCATATTGTATACTACCAGTATGCCAGTTTGAGAGCCCCTACTTAGGACAGTTTTCTGAAAATAAAATAAAATAAAATGAAATACAAATTCTAAATCACATTTGCGTCAATATTACAACCACAAAGAGTTAACTGTTAAGGCTAGTTTACACGGTGAAATTAGGTTTCGTAACTAAGTTTCACAACTGTTTTTTACTTGATTGCGCAAGCGCGAGATACTGGTGACAGTGAGTTATGACACTAAGCAGTTTCGGCTGATTCCATCTTTTCACGAAACTATAATAGTAATTTTGAGATTAAATGCTTATTTATCTTGTTCGCGTTTTGTAAAGTGAAGTGGGAAGTGAGGAAACTGTGAAATGCCTGGATGCATACACTTTTCAGAAATAAGATGAAACGTGCGGTTGTGCTGGAATTAGTTTTGAAGAAAATGAGTGTAATTAGTTTCATGAAAGTAGTTACGAAATCCAGTGTCATCGTGTAAATTAGCCTTCAGAATTATAACAGTTTAGAAGTTAAAAAAAAGAAAATGACTGTAAAGATTGTTTCAGTGTATGGAAATATTAACTTTTGTAGTACCTTTTTCCTTCAGAACAATGATTCCTTAGACCTCAGATCATTTAAAATTTTCATTTCAATTCAGAAGGTTCTAGTATGGGCCAACTTGTAAGTTTTTTCTCTCATCCAATTCAATGAAACTTCTTACTGAGCTAGTGGGTATCACAACTTTTAAGCTGTCTGTAGTGAAAATTTCAATTGAACACAAGTAATGCTCAACCCTATGCTCAATAAAAAAATGTATTCTCAAGACATTGAGAATAGCAGTAATAGATCAGGGTGTCCACCGGTCGGGAAAATCCGGGAATCCGGGAAAAGGCCGGGAATTTCGTATGGTCGGGAAAATCCGGGAAAAGTCAATGAATTTGTTAAAATATCCAGAAAAATTCGAAAAATTGCAAAAGCTGAACTAGCAGAGAAGAAAAGAAAACTACTCTTAAGAGTCCGAAAAAGCTGCAGCTGCTCTAGATGAACAAATTAAGTTGCTGAAGAAAAAATAAGTGGGATCAGAAAGATTTCTGGACAATAATAGGCCTATATGAAGGTATATTTAATTTATTTTACTGTTGCTCACTTTTTGTATCTTTTATAGCCTAAGTAATTATTGTTTGCAATTACTTTTGTTACTAAAAGTTTTTCTTATTCAAAGTATGTATAATCCTATAACTTTTCTTACACAGTTATTAGAAAGTGCATCATAATCATATTTTGGTCGGGAATTTTTGAAATGATCAATGAAAATCAGGGAATAAGTCAGGAATTTCTTCAGCATTACTTGGTGGACATCCTGTAGATGCACGAGGCTGAATAAGTACTGATTATCTCTCAGCATAGCATAAATCTAATGATGATGCCAGTTTTTAATAAGGATTTTTTTTTCAGGTGGATGACATTCCTCTTGAAAACAAAAATTCACCTGTTAATGGCCAGGCAGTACTGGAGGTTGATGATAGTGATGATGAAATAGAATTCAAGGTGCATCCTAATGTCAAAAAGGTGCTGAAGAGAAAGAAATCGCCAGGACTAAAATCTTCAAATAACAAGAAAAGTAAAGTCAACACAGTGAATAAGTTTGATAATGTACAGATACTATCAACTCCTGAGAAGAAACGTATGTCACTTTTGCAAGGTCTGAAGTCTAAGAGTAGTCCAAGCCCTGAGAAACAAAGTCCTACTTCTAAGATTGGCACAGCTCTTGAAAAATACAAGAATGGTTTAAGCCCTGGAAAGAAAAGTGCAACAAAGCAAACACAACAACCAAGTGTGAGTCCTGGGATAAGGAAGACTCCAATCCTTCAGTTGAAAAGATTTGATCAGTTATCACCTAAAAAATCTCTCTTGAAAAGTTCAAAAGAAGCAAACATCTCTTCTCCAAATGGTACAAATACACTAACTCCGAAGAAAAGTTCTCAAAAACTTAAGTTGGCCTCAGGAAGTTCTAAGAAGGTGAAGTTATCACCAAAACCAGTAACTCCAGCATTAGATTCAAAGAAACAAAGGTCTCCTTCAGGGAAAACTGAGAAAGAAAACATTTTACAAACATCAAGCCTTCGAAAGCAGAAGAAGACACCAAAAGCAGATTCAAAAAGTAAAAACAAAGCACCAGTTGTGAGTTCAAAGAAGGTTATACCTACTCCAGACACTGGGAAAAAAACAAAAACACCCATTAATAGTGAACACAAATCCAAAGGAACTCAGCCAACTGCAGACAGTTTGAAGAAGAAGAAGTCACCAAGTTCAATTGCAAAGAAATTAACATTCACAGGCAGTTCTAAAAAATCTAACATCCCTCGTCCAGTAAAGGTTAAATCACCAAAATGATTAATGTAAAAATAGGTTGTAAATATTTCATCATTGATCTTACAAAATATAATATATTATATTTGTGGACATTGCAGTTCTTTGTAAAAGTATCTGGTACTCTCCACTAACTATCGATCCATCCTAATTGTTTTCAATCTCGTTCTTGATTAATCAAACTGGAACGTTAAAAATACATTACACGGTGCATTCGGATAGTATGTGTTCAGTCCAAATAGTTGAGTTTCAGGATGGCTCTTGAAGGATAGTGAAATGTGCTCGTAATATTGAACATGATACATTTACAGTATATTTTTATTGTAAAAAAACTACCTTATAAGGAGGACTACTGCACTTCCGAAAGCCATCTGCAGGAAAATTTCCTTGTCTCTGTAGGGGCAGGATTTCTAGGTGAACAGAAACTGGGAACATCCATATAAAACCTATGTTCTTTTTACATAAAGAGTATGATAAAATATCACAGGTGTTGGATTTAACGCCCTTAGAGTCAAGTCCATATTTGTTCTTGTGCGTAAAAACCAGGAAAATTTAGTAATAAAAAATAAACACTCCTCTGTAACTAAGCTTACACGGTGGATTTTAATTTGTGATATACTGTTGGAATGGAGCATTCTTGTACATTTGTATCCCTTTTACTGCATTCCAATACAGTAAAACCTCTTTTTAACAAAACTCAGGGCATTTAATATTTTTTACTTTCTCTACCTGCACCATGGGTACTATAGGTGGAGGAACTAGCCTTATGAATAAAGCTTTCTTCTGAGCAGAGAATTGAAGCATAAGCATGGGAGTAAGTGGTAGGAGCAGAGGGATTTCCTTTTTATATATATATGAGTAACTTCCTTTTAGTTGGACCTTTTACTCTAATGCCGGAGGATATGCTTCTTGAGAGCCAGATGGGCAGTTGGTGTGGTATTAAGTTTATCTTATTGTTGCTTCATAGTTTCCTGTCGGCCACCTTTGTAATCAGAGTGCAAACTTCCTGTATGCAGTCGGCATCTTTGTAATCAGATGCAGTGGTATTCAAGATAAAGAATTGTAATATATGTACTCTAATTACTGTGCTAAACAGGATCGTGTCTTCAGATTCTGATAATGCGAGTTTGGTACCACATGAAAATATCATAGTATCATTTTGTATCAACTATCAAAACATATCCAGACATCCTGAAAATGTCTTAAGGGAGCATTCACACCAAAGTAGCATAGCATGCGAATCGCACTACCTGGATGCAGGCTGAAAATTGAGTTGCATGGCTCACAGTTTTGCATTCATACCGAAGTATCCTCTGCAAATGGAAGAACAGATCAGATTCAGATCAATTCAATTCCATGTAAACGGCGAACTCAATGCTGGTGTGCACGTATATACTCGAATATCCATTCTTCGTTTGTTCTGTCAGGTGATCCATCAATTTAATCGAAGGTTTTTTTGTTTGATTTGAGATTTTCCTGGCATAGTATATGAATAAATGCTCTCTTAAGCCATAATTTTTTTATGGTGACTAGAAATTAAGAAGAAAACGTATACTTATTAATCACGGGGGAAAAAATATGGCAACTGTTTACACAAGTTAGCTGAATAAATACCATACATAACAAAGTTAGCCAATGGCACAAAAAATCTCCTAGAAATTTCCATGTAAACAGGGAACATATTGAGTTGGGATTGGGTTCGGTTCAATTTTCATCCCGCATGTAAACGTAGTAATTGTAAAATCTGGCACTCCTGAGCTCTGGAGGTTGCCAGATTTTTTATTGCCAACCTGTACAAACTATTCTAGGGGATGCCAATCCTGTGATGAACGAATTGATTATACAAATTGAAATGTATGTAAAGTTACGTTAACAAAATGCATGATTTTTTATGTTAATAATTCACATATTAGCTTTTGTCATATCTTTTCCAGATACAACAGACTATAAGCCTAATTGTCTTAATAGTACTCTGACAAACTCCAATGCCAGACTAGAATCATCTCTTCCTCTTGTTTCAAGAGTTTCTCCATACACTCAATGTTTCATTAAACATTTGGTTCAGTGTATCTCCAGTACAGTTCTGTATAATCGATGTTTACGATACTTTTTTGTTCTTCCCTGCACCATAAATTGAGCCATTTCTGCAAATTGCAAGACATTGAGAGTGCTACCGACAATCCTTTTAATTTTAAAACATATCCTCCTTAATGAGAGCATTTCCTCTCTTTTATTCATACGATAATATCTAATACTGAAACTAAAGCTGGGTGAAGAGCATTTACTTCCACTTCCTGTAGAGTCACTTGAAGCAAATACTGAAGTATAAGGTTAAGCTCCATTAAGAGCTAAATTGGATAGAGGTTGTTCAGTGTTTCTCATCAGATCTTTTTTTGCTTAAAACAGGGTTTTCATCAGATCTTTTTTTGCTTAAAACAGGGTTTGTGGCTCAAACTACTGTATTAAAAAAATATATATATGTTCAGATATAGGAATGTGTGTAATTTACACTATCTTGTAATAAGTTCTGTGTTAAGGGGAGTTGATACTTAACACTACCGGTAGCAAAAATTTAGGAAATATGGTGTATGTTCAAGAAACCTAAATCAGGTGTTAACATAAAAAAAAATGTGCTTTGCATTTGCACTCTGCAGTTTAAAATAAGTAAAGAATGGTTGTTCTAATGCTCACTGTTTGTTAGGATAATTTTTTAACATGTAGGGGATAATTAAGTTTCACTGCTGCTTGCCTTGATATAGATATGCTTTATTCCATTACTGTTGCTTAGATTTCTGTAAAACTTGGAGAACTTACGATCAATACGTACTAATTTTTATCCTAACACAACCAGTGTAACATGTACAATATTACTGCCAAAAGCTGCATGAAAACTTCATGGCTAAAAAAAAAAAGCAATGATTTTTTCTTATAAAATAATAGAAAATTCTGTATATTCAAGAATTATTCCATTATTCTGTAAGGGAGATTTGTCATTCATCTATGAAGAAATCTTGAAAGTTTCATTCTTTAGCTTGAACAGTTTTTGTAAAAATGGTTGCCAAAGTAGGAAAAATGTAATTTTACAAGAGAGTGAAAAGAAAATTTGGGGAACATACTTTCAATACAGTGCAATATTTAATTAAGAATTAATTACTTGAAAACTAAGTTTCCAATTTTTATGGACTAAACATTATTTTGTTAAACAAAGATAGAGGAATACACGAACTAAAATTTGAATTTCTAATTTATAAGTCCTATTCACAACAATCTCCCCTTAACACTTTCAGAAGTGCATTTAAACTCTGAGAATAATAAAACAATCTTGGAAAATCATAGGGATCTAGTTGATAAGTCATTGTATTCTTACACCGTGTCTATGATGATATTGTTAAGTTTTACCTATTCTAGGTATCAGTGTCGATCTATTTCCTGTCCACTGTTTGAGATTTTCAAGTTTGTTTGACATATGAATGAACATTTAAACACTGATTGTTGAATTTAATTGAAATTACTGTAATATCATAGCTACTTTATTAAAATAATGTTATTAATAGGGATCCTATTTTATGGTAAATAAAAATTTATGTCAAATTTAATTAATTGCAGTGTTATTTTACATAACAAAAAATAATCTGCGTTATTTTGCATATCACAATACAGTTTCTGCATTATTTCACATTAAAACCAAGTTGACTTATATGATGGGGCAAAATATTGCATATTTCTGCAAAAACACTTTATCCAGTGGGTTTTAGGTCTTTTGTTTTGACATCAGTTTACTATCAACACTTTCCTTTAGTGTAGATAATGTATTTAACACAATTAACACATATCGAGGTATATCAAGGATAATTATAACTACTGGGCACCAAAATATAGCTATTTCTATATTGAAAAAAAATATAATATATTTTTACTAGGATTGGGGTTTAGTGATAAATTAAAATATGCTGTTAGAAAAATAATTTTTCCATTAACATTTTTGCACACAAGATTAAGTTAATTTGCAGTTGAAATTATTTTTTTTTTTCTATATTATATTATACCACTGGGCATGGCTGCTATCCTCAACATTTAAGCGATTTAATGAATATATTTTATTACTTCTCTGCCCGTAATAGAGTAAAAATAAAGCTGAAAAAAAAAAAGCTATCAAAATGAATAGGAAAGCTCAGATAATTATTTGTTATTTTATTTTATATACTGTAATAATTTGCAGGCTTGGACTGGCCATACCTGATACTGGAAATTCTCCTGGTGCATCTTCCACGTAATGATCAGCCCTTGAGATAAGAAAATAAATAATAATGATAATAATAATAATAAAATCAGGTAATCTGATATAGGTCCCCTTATAGGCAGGTTGGGAATGACCCTAAACACTTCTGCCATTCACCCCATTGTGCCCAGTAATGGAATGATGTGCATTCTCGTCAACAGACTCCACTGAGAGCCCCCATGGAACTCCCTTACATTCAGCAGATAACCTTTACCATGCCACGTGTGCCGCTGCTTCGGTACCTCTTGGAAAATAGGGCTCCCAGGTTGGTGGCACACCATCCTGCAACTTCATGCCCACAAGCCAAGGGGAGGACGGGAGAGACCCACACCAGGTGCTGCAGTGAGGGCATACCGGGAAAGGAAAAGGGACGATGATGAGGGGGGAAGTGAAAGATGAAGTGGAGAGTGTGGTGGAATAAATGAGGGAAACGGGAGGACCCCTGAGAAAAACCCCGTATGCAGGGCTTCATCCACCACAAGTGACACATCCGCCTGCCTTGGGATTTGAACCTGGGACCGCTTGCATGAGGGAAACGGGAGGACCCCTGAGAAAAACCCCCTATGCAGGGCTTCATCCACCACAAGTGACACATCCGCCTGCCTTGGGATTTGAACCTGGGACCGCTTGCATGCCATGCCCATGCGCTAAGCATGAGCCACCGCGATGGCAAACTGATATAAGTGCCAGATTGAGTTAAAATAGGCCATATTTCACATGCTTTTGATATACATGGCACAGGCTTTGTACTATTAATATTGTTACATAGGCCTATCTAAAACATAAATGCCTATTATTAATAAAGTACCCTATTGAAATATATAGTAATACGTTTAGTAAGCAATTCATTAGCAGTAATGTATATAAATACCCTTCCCAAACAATAAATCATTACTACCATACTACCAACATATGGGTTTTTAAAAAATACTGACAAATATTAATCATTAGCAAGTGTTGACCTACCATGAGTTACCTAAAGGTATAAAATTTTCCCTTTGAATTGCAGATATCCTTTTAAGCCATCAGGATTCATTTTTGGGAAAAAACACTTGGACAGTTCTCCGTTAACATTATTATTACTGTAGTACAGCTATACTATAGTACACTTATTAAAATTATTTCTATTTCTGTATAAGAAACATAACGTAATGGCTGGCTCATGCATTTGGCCTGCTATGAATGATGTATATAATGATGTCTTAACTGAGCTGGCTAGCAATGTGGCTTTGTTGTATGGTGATGATTTGCCATTTAAAAAGCATGTGACTTAATTAGTCGTTACTCTGGTACCGGTCAACCGATTTTGTCCAAAATCAATAGGCTTCTTCCCATGGGCGTTATAAATGAGTGTACAAAGTTTCATGAAAATGTGATAAAGAGTATTTGAGTTATCACGTACAGACACACAGATGGATAGACATTTCCTGTCCACCATACAATCTTTTAAAGTACCATTCTGGCACTTAATAAACCCCTTTCAGTAATTAAACTTTCTTGTCCATAAACCTGACTTGTATTTTTCTTTTACAATTCTTTCATTAAACTGTTTAATGTAATATTAAAGTTTATATGAACATTTCTTAAAATATGGGTAAATAGAGCAACTTTTATGTGCAACGTGTTTCTGTTTCGCATATAAATTCATTGAGCGTGCGCCCTCTGCAAAAAGATTGCAGGAGGGAGGGCTGAGGTGACACTTCAAGATTTAGAGCCGTACTAATAAAAGTTGCGTATTATGTGCATTGAATCACTGCATGAGTTCTGCTTAAGCTGTGTCACTAATAATCCTTGTGTAACTGCTAAGCGTTACAGCATGTTTGAATGTGAAATGTCATCAAACATGTAATGCTGTGGATGACGTTTCTTGCCCACGGCAGTAAAGGCAGCATGTGGGCTAGTTCTGCCATCTATTCGAGCAGTTTCAGCATTTTATTAAATTGATTTCAGAAAGCCATAATCATGGGTAAAATGAAGGAAATATGACCTGCAAACGAACATTATTACTAACTAGCATGTGCCCGCGGCTTCGCCCGCGATAATTAATTAAAACATTAAAAATTAAGAGCATAATAGTTAAATCGTTATATTTATTAACACCTAAATCACATGAATTACATACCACGATTAGATAGCGTCGCCTGGTAAAAGCAAACTCAGATTCGAGGTCCTTGGCCCAGAAAACCCCTGTATAGTGAGTTACGTCCAAATCGAACGTTTGACCATATTTAGGCCTATATTGATTATCCCTCTTATAATAATAATAATAATAATCCTCTTCGGTGTACATTGAAAATTTCATATGTCTGTGTCTCCTGACATTATAAACAAATGAATCGACCAGCGTGAGCTACAACATTCAAGCGATCGCGATGGTTTTATGCCCAAGGTATGACAAAAATAGCCAAAGCCTACTGTAATTGATTTGACATTTGAAATATATTACTGAAAACTGATGCTTTGAAAACGCAAAAAAAGGCACGTTTTTTGCCCGTTTTTCATTCATAAACACGAACTAAAGCGAAAATTAAAATTCCAGCTTCGAGGTGCATTTTCCGACCCCTCAGTCCACCTATGTTTAAAATTTCAGATCTCTGCGTTGAGTAGATTTCGCTGGGCATCACGGACAGACAGACAGACACTTCCTTTTATTAATATATATTCTGCAAAAATAACTGAGATTATCGGCCATCTTTACTATTTACTTCATGTTTATACATGTGTAAAGTGTTGCACACATTCAGTCTTTATATAGGGAATATGTAGTAGATTTTTCTCCTTGGCTGTGTATATTCCTGGTATAAATGTTAGACATGGATTATTAGTAAGACTATTAATCTATGAGGCATTTGTAATGTATTCTATTAAATTAAAGTTGTTACAGTTTATATTAATAGTATTAGTATAGTAATAGTATTTGCTGTATTATTAATCTATGTGAATTTGACTCTACCATGGTCATTCATTAGTCCCATAGTCTGTTGCCTCTACCCTCCTTTTCCTCTGTCCTCTTGAGGCTGCCAGTCCAAGCCTGTATATTTGTATTATTTTCAAGATACGCTTAATTTTTGTAAATTATGCTATATTGTACTTTTAATAATTGCATATTTCTAGGTATCTGTCACAAAGATAAGGTAGCAACCATAGGTGCAAATTTTTTATATGGTCGCCCTGCTGATCACTAGGGCCCGGATTTTTATGTAACATCAATGTGCGAAATATGTACTTAAGAATGTAGTTAATATCAGGGAAATATGTATTAAAATATGTAATAATCACAAAATATGTAGTTTAAAATTAATATTTTAAATGAAATAAATATACGAAAATGTTCACACAAGCCACCTCTAATTTTGACAGTGAGTGTAACTTATTATGATTTACCAAATTAAAGTCATAGTAAAAATGTTTCAGGTATTTTGTAAAAACGTAATGCACTTAAGTTTGTGGAGAAATATATATTTTAGCAAAACCCTTCGTCCTCGTGCCCTGAAAACTCACTTTTTGAACCCGTTTTCCTCATTTGAGTTAAGAGTACCTGTTTAGAAAACACAGGATATTTATTATTTGTGTGCAATGCACTATGTAAATGTTGATCAAGCTGTAACTTCACGGAACACCTTATAGTTTTGTTACAACCTTAAAACATTACTACTTTCCCGTCCTTTGTAAAACATTCATCAGTATTCGACCACTGGCCTTTGTTTTGATGCAACTGGAGCTATTTATAACAAGTCCACTTCATAAACAGATTGATGCAATTTCAGCCTTAAAAGTTCTAGAAAAATTCATTTACAACACAGAATACAGAACTTCTCAAAACGGATCTTCTAAAATATGGCACAGCTATATTTATACTGCATTAAAGCCAAATCAAGTGGCAGTAGGCAATATTATTCTTACCAGCACAAGAAAATCAGTATTTTGCTATTCCATGTTCATGTTAATCCTTAAGGGTGCAATATGCCAATCAGCAAATAAGTGCTAAGGGTTTTAATTTGATACATAAAGGCAGCGCTTATCTGTACGTTTAATTCAGTCCTATAGAATGTGGTACCCATGGACGATGTCTGCAATGCTGTTTTATGGTGCCCTTTTCAGTTAATTACCGAATTAAATTTTAATTAATATTTGAACAATTTTTTTTTTCATTCATTAATTTGAATGAAGATATTTACTTATTTTAAAGCACCATCCTCAAGCTCAGGAAATTTATTATAGCGGAATTTCTGTTCTGCAAATCAGGCCGACTTCCTTATGATACACTTTATAACAGTGCCATACCTGCCTACCATGACAGAGCATCACGACGACAATGGGATACCCAATTTGCCCACAAAGTAACTTTAATCAAAACAAATTGTGCCATAGACAGTGAGCGTGAAAGTATTACAATAGGATGTTCCATATTTCTTGCTTTAAGGCGAACATTCATTATTGCATGTGAACTTGTGGGATATATTTTGAGTGGCAATTTCTGGATTCTGGTAGACAGTTAAAAATACCCATTATCTGCAGTTGCTGCCAAAATGTACTCTTGTTTTGGTTCAATGCAATATCTTTGTTAAGTTGCGATTTCAACTATGAACATAATAATAAGCAAATG
Organism: Ectobius pallidus; assembly: GCA_964059195.1. NCBI lineage: Eukaryota > Metazoa > Arthropoda > Insecta > Blattodea > Ectobiidae > Ectobius > Ectobius pallidus. The sequence goes on along the minus strand of CAXKWD010000007.1, from coordinate 106,644,305 downwards.
CCCATCCTTTCTAACAGATTGACTCCTGGATGACGCGTTAAGTGCAGCCAGCTTGTTCCAGTTACCAGATTTTCTACAACTTGCAGGGAACATGCAGTGCCAATTTTCACACTAATTATGTGAGTAAATATAATTTCATATATTTGTTAGTGCTGGATTTATTACATATGTTACATGTAGAGCTGGAAATTGAGTAAACCTAGATTTAAATAAGGTAGTATATGGCCAGTTGTTTAAACTCAAACTTCACTTACTTGTTTCTTTTAGAGAATCATGATTTCAATCAGCCTCCTGATCATCCTCAGCTTGTGTCCGACTGTTTTGAATTTCAGTTGTTTGTTCTTGAACTGAAATTCAAAACACTCTGACACAAGCTGAGGATGATCAGGAAGTGAAGTTTGAGTTTAAACAACCGACCATATACTACCTTATTTATAGCACCACTTCACTGTACAAAATCCCACGTAAAATATTATATTGTCTGGATAAAGTGCACATTGTTCAAAAGCACTGAGTAAAGTTGGAATAAAATATTCCTTTCTACCTTTACCCTGATAATTTTAGGTTTTCTCAATCTTTACTGGGTAAAGTTGAATTTGAAACAGCACTTTCAATGTGCTTTATTGCTATTAATTTAATTATAACCAATTGAAGTGCTATTTAGTAAGGCTACTTGTTTGAACAGGATGCAAATGAATGACACTTGGAATTAACTTAACCTAAAAAACGAAACTAAACTCCGTGGCGCTACATCCCTCGAGGGATTTGGCCTACCACCCGACCATGCATCATCTACCATAGGCAGATGGCAGGATTGGGGGGGCATTTGGTCAGCATGCCGACACCCATGGCCGTTAATGGTGGTTTCCATGACCAGAACTTAACCTAACCTAACCTAACCATATTGCGCATATCCAGACCCCTAACAAAATAAGAAGCCAGCTTTTCCCAGAGGCATGAGAATAGGTTGTGTTTTACCCAGATAAACTCCCAAGTTAAGGAAATTTTGCTATAATTCTTACTTTAACCCAGACTGATCAGGTCAAGTGCACGTTACCCAGGTAGACCTAGGTTTTATAGCTCTACTCATGGCATATAGACAATAATAATTATATTTAAAAAATTATTATTATTATTGGTCATAGTTTTATAGCTCTACTCATGACACATAGGCTATAATTATTATAATCAAATAATTATTATTATTATTGGTCATAGTAGGTCCCCACTCAGCACACATACGTAAAATATATGTAAAAATTGCGTTATCCCTAGATCTAGGTAATGTATATCACACATATTGGTTAAATAAAATCTACGTATAATATACGCTCAAATGTCCCACTTTTTGATGTATATCGTACGTCTATTCATGTCAATACAGACATATAATATATATCAATTATACCTACAATCGCATACATACTATTGATGTACAATATCTATACGTAAAAAATATGTCAAGATGATCTATCAAACGTATATTTTATATATAATTTATGTAGCCTATATAGGGCCTTTGGTTCATAAATGTACACTGCTCACATACATTTCACATATACTATCAATACATGAGATATCAATAACTAAAAATGTCATCAAGAACACTTTTAGTGCTTACTATCTTGCAGTTTTTTGGGACTTCTTGCTGAGGTATTTTGCAATTATTTATTGTAAGCAAAACACTGAGATCGCTCATAATACACACTGAACCAAGAATCTTCGGAACATCATCATTAACATCCATTAAGCACAGCACTAGCCTTTCTACTGCCATTATGCTAATCCACTGCCCTTTAAGTCCTTCTGTTACACTTAGGAAGTACTGCATCACATCTTCCAAACAATGCAGAGCTTGTCATTCAGCATAACTTTTAAGTTCTTTTAAGCTTTCTGCAACTGCTTGGTTTAAATTTTCTTCTTCTGCATGATGGACCTGGTCTTGACAAGTACTCAGGCAGATTAGGAAATATTGATGGTACTGCACCAAGTTTCAGTTTAGGGCAAGTTCTAGGAAATGTTTTTATTTCACCGTTAACTACAAATGTCTCTGTTCTTATCACACTCTCTTCAGGAAAATACTTCACACAAATAACAGGCTTGCTTACCCCTGTAAAGTCTGTAGGAATCTTTCTATGCCATGTCTTCTTAAGTTCTTCGTCTTTTGGTAAAGAAAATGTACTAACACTTTCATGTTGTGACTTGTAGTTACTTTTACAGCCAGCAACACTACAGCACCTAGGCATTGTGAATTCCTGAAACAATTAAGAAATACTTTAGCAAATTATTATGATCAGAGCTAATTACCACAGCATCTGTATTATAAATCAGTTTGCAAGTCGTTGAGGTTATGATAGGCCTATTTATGTGTGTGAAACAAGTCTTGCACAGGGACTTACCAGTACTGTTTTCTGTGTAAATGTTTTTCTTCTGCCTCATTTAATCTTCTACATGAAGGACCAGATCTTCACAAACATTCAGGTAGGCCTACATTAGGAAACTTATTCTAGGGTATTCACTGCACGTTGCGTAATATTTCGTCATCTTTAAATACACACACATGTACATTTATTCTTCGTTTCTATGTTATATACATAGGGAGTAGTTGCAACAGAGCAGTGCAATTCTCTCCACACACAATTTCTTGTTAATAAAACACTATAAAAGAGAAACTTATACGCCACACAAGCACCCAACAGTCAGCCATGAACCAGGAGATCTACATTGCTGACGTCACAGACAAGATGGCCGCCAGTTATAAAAAATAGTCCATGAATGTACGGATGTAATCATTTTAAACCATTTTTTAAATTAATTTCTGATTAGCGTGAGTAAATTTTATTGCGTTCCCTTAATTTAACCAAATCGATTTACTAGAGTAAAACACAATAAACCGGTGTTTACAATGTCCAACTCTAGACGTAAAATTTACGTATAGTTGGTACGTAAATTTGATGTTACAAATGAACAATCAAATCTATTTTGTTTTATATTTAATCTTACTTATGTAACAGTAACTTTAATTTTGATATATTATAAATATAAAGCAGGATTAAATTACAACAGTTTTTATACGTGTATATATTGCACATAAAATATACGTATAATTTACGTTTTGACTTTGACCAATCGTAAGATATATATGTAGCTCTAAAATATACGTATATTATACATATCGTGCTGCGTGGGTCTACTGATTGTAACAGTGCCAAAATACTGGAATCGTAAACACCTAGGTTTATCATGCAAATGTGCCCATCACACGAGTACAGATGAACATTGGACAGTGTTGGTCTGGATAATACACTAACTTACAATTGTCAATTGCAACTGTATAGCTCGGGGGTGAGCAAAAATGATACAGCATGCCTTTATCTATATGTATAAAATGACTTTTCTTCACTGATTCATTATAGCCGAGCTGATACCGCTGGATTTCAAATATAAAATTGGTCAGCAGTTTTACTTCGTAATGTAGAAACTTCCAAAAAAGGATTTTTCAAAATTTCACCCCTAATTTTGATGTAGCAAAACATTATTTAATGATTCTATTGCCCTAAACTTGGTAAAAGTACTCCAAAACATGAATAATTATACTTTTTTTTTTTTTTCGACCCCTAAAATTGTTACAGCTGTTTTCTAGAAAATTGGCAAAAATTGCAATTCTCTTCATGTAAAGTGCTTGTAAAAATAAATTGCATCCCTGAGGGATACAAAACCCTTAACAAATTGTATCCTGAGCATGGGCAACACATCTATCACACTTACCATTCTGCTGCAAGGAGCGTGTATTCGGTTTCTTCTACCTGATGCAAAGCTTTATTGTTTACCAGGCAAGACTGAATTTCTACAAATAATGACTAGCTTATATCTACCATTATAGAATTGTTGCAAAAATATTGGAAATAAAAGTTTTAGCTCTTAACATAAACACTTCATATACAACATTTAAACAAAGTCATTAGAGCTGTTGACAAGAAAATCACAAAAATGGCATTTTCTTCATATAAAGCAAAAGCAAGTCATCGCAAATCTTCGTGTCTTATCCCCAGAAGGTACCTAACCTAGCCCAAATATAAAATGCTGTTTTAATAAGATTTTTCATTCTGAAGCTAGACATGTTTATGAAAAATAGCAGGGATCTCATGTATTTATGTTTAAAACTCTATATTAAATTCGGATTGAACACAATACCTCCTGTGTCTATAGTACATATGGTATGGGCAGAGGAAGTAAAAATGGTTAGTTCTTCTTAGCTGAATTTTGGCAGCATGCCATCAAGTCTAACTACAATTTTTAAACACGAGAGGGTAATAGTAATTTGTTTTTTACATATTCAATTAATGTTAAAAGAAGGAATGTCTGGTGAGTACTATGTACATTTATATTACTGTAACAACCAATTCAGATGCTATAAAATATTTTAATTTTTAGAACATTTGTTATATTTTCAGCACATGAAAAATCAGTATTTCTCAAGTTTTTAGCATCTAAAAATCAGAGCCCAAACGATGGATATAAAACAGGTGATATGGGTTGCCAGTGTAGAATACTGCAAGCAACTGTGCAGATGAAGACCCAAAATATCGACGAGTAGATGTTTAGTCAAGTTTTGCATATAATTGCCAGTCACATAAGTCTAACTCATTGATATGCAGAACACTAGTTCGCTGTTTGTGAACTGCAACTCATTATTGTCAAACTAGAATCAAATTATCGTAGTTGGCATAAAGTTCACAATTCACTTCTTCTTGCGTGCCACCGGTTTTCTTTCGTGTCCACCCTTCGTCCTCTTCCATTTCATGCGTCTGTTTTGAAACCAAACTTTGACCTGAAAAGAGTAAGAATTACATTACCAACTAATCTAGACTAAAAATAATATAATAGTAATTTGTTACTATAAGTTACTAGCTTAATTAACAGATTGAAGACTTTAGTCTTGATGCAACTCTACACATTCAGTATTATTGAAATACATTTACTTATTTTAGTCTTAAGGGAATAGGTACAACTTAAAAAAAAGTGTACGTGGGACCAGTGAGGGAAGTGAGGCGGTATGCACCGGTATGGAATACCGGCACTGGTTTCAATTGTAAAATAGCATACCGACACTGAAAATCAGTGGATGCTGAACAATTTGTTAACGTTCCTTTGTATCAAGGAACTGCTATTTTCATGGAACTGCTAGGAACTGCTCTAATCTTTTCAGTTGTAATATACTGTAATTACTTTTCACGATCATTCATCCACTGGTACGCTTTCACTAGTATCCTTTGTCAGTATTCAAGGCTGTGACCTGTAACTTGTGATGGCCTTTGTTGCCATCTTAATGATTATACCGCTAGATGTGATGTTTTAAAAATATTTCTCATTAACTAAGAAATTTAAATTTTAAATAGGTCTTCTTTTAAAGTATCTTTATTGAAATAAATAAAGGTATGTAAATCAATAGTACAAAATGTTTCAGACTTCAGACTTCTGCTTGGAGATCCTTTATAAAGCAGGGTTTGTTACTCAAGGAGGAAGTTAATTAAAAACACCATCCTGTATACAGAACAATTTCCTACACATCACATAATAATTATACATTAAATGAGGGGGTTTACTTTAAACCAAATTGAGGTAGGTAGGGACAAACTTTGGAATAGCATACCGCCTCGGGTTTTTTCCCCACTTCCTTCACTGCGTGGAACGCCACGCGACAGAAGTGAAATTTGTTTTAATTTTTGGATGTTTTCAATTTGGATTATTGGATTTTTTCTATTTTGGATTGTTGGACTTTTTTAATATTGGGTTTTTGAACTTTTTAAATTTTGGGTTTTTTAATTTTTTTTATTTTTAATTTTGGAATTTTGGATTTTTAAAATTTTGGATCTTTGAATTTTTTATTTTTTGGATTTTTAAATTTTGGATTTTCATTTTTTTAATTTGGATTTTTTATTTTTTAAATTTTGGATTTTTTATTTCTTTAATTTTGGATTTTTAATTTTTTGGATCTTTAAATTTTGGATCTGTGAATTTTTGAATTTTGAAAATTTTGGTTTTTTAAATTTTGGATCTTGATATTTTTTTTATTTTTGGTTTATTAACTTTGGATTTTCGATTTTTAATTTTTAATTTTCAGAATATTAAATGTTGGATTTTTTAATTTTGGTTTTTTAAATTTTGATTTTTTATTTTTTTATTTTATAAATTTTGGATTTTTTATAATGATGAAGGGCTCACCACGCCACTAGCTCGAAGCAGTAATAGCCCTTCACTGAATGCCTGATACCTTACCCCCGCGCACTCCCGTATTTTTTTATTTTTTATTTTAGGATTTCTAATTTGAATTTTTAGATTTTTAGATTTTTTAATTTTGGAATTTTTTGTTTTTTAAATTTTGGATAAGCCTATTCACAGAGTTGATTGTTTTCTGTGCAGTCCGTTCCGTCACAGCCCCCACTAATTTCGTGACGATTTTGTTCGTAACACAAGTTTGGGTTAGCTCTCGATTTACTCCTAGCGCGACTAAAGAAGTTTCACTTCAAAAACCGATTCTTAAAAATACTGTTAAATATTATGATTATAGCGTACCTGCCGTTCGGTAAGGTCTAGAGCCACGGCAATCTCGTACCTCCTGAGCCTGGTCAGATAGTTAGAATGCTCGAACTCTTCTTCCAACTCACGGATTTGCATCTTCGTAAAAGCTGTGCGTTCCTTACGTGGTTTTGCAGAGTCTGAAACATAAACAAGAATACTTAATTCTGAGTCACGTTTTTAACATAAGCCGTGTGAGTCCATGACGAAAGAACTATAATATAACTTGGGTTCGGATGTTTATGACCTAAAAAAGTAGAAAATATGGCTGCAAATATGACTACAAACGACAAAATATGACCCAAAATTCCTAAATATGGCATTTTCTAAAAAAAAAAAAAAAAAAGTTCCAATTTAAAAAGCTTAATTTAACTAAATTATGACATCACATTAATTCGATAAGATAATCACTTTTTAACAATTTTACAGGTGATTTACAGTTTTACTTGTAATTAACTTTTAATCTGTTAATGTTTCCAGATATCACTGCAAATGTGAACTGAAAATATTTTTAAACATGTCTATTGGAAGTTGTTAACAACAAGCGAGAGGTAATTGTGCTATTACCTGTTACTGTCTCTTCACTTTTCAGTTACAGTAAAACCAAAATATTCGTGACTTTTTTTCGGGGGGAAAAATTAAGTCAACAATTTAGAGCAAATTTTAGTGCATAATTGTGCTCTTTTACCGAATTTATAATTGAAATATGACAAAATACAAATATGACCTAAATATGAACATAACCAAAATATGACTTGATTTGTGTTGTGTATACACGAAACAACCGGCATGGGATGAGCTTCACAGCAAAATTAAAGAACCAGATTACCTAAGTAGGAAGGATCACAAACACAAAATAAGGGGTAGATTTCAGAGAACAAATATTGCCCAATTTTCTTTTTTAAATAGAGGGATTCAGGATTGGAATTATTTACCTGCAGAAATCTTCGAAACGTTTCCTGCTAACGCCAATTTTTTTTTTAATATATTGAATAGGGTATATGATAATGCATAATATATATTTTTTTCCTATAATATTCTCTGTATGTAATTTTTATATGCTATGGTTTGGAATGGAAAGAGATTTTTTTTAAATTATCAGGCATGTAAATAGCTGTTGTGATATTTAATGTGTACCGGTAACTGTATGTATAGTGTGTCATTTTTGTATATATGTATGGTTGGTATTTATTGCAACACTGCCACCGGGTTGTTGACCCACTAGTAGTGCAACAAAATAAATAAATAATAAAAAAAAATGTGTACAATAAAAACAGTCCGACGAGGATAACAAATGTGCAATTCATGTTTACTTTGTGTTTGCGGCAAGAATGGAGATCAGGATAAAAATATGACATGAACATCCGAACCCTAAATATAACAATGCGAACAATTCCGTCTTTTTATTCGCTAAATAGTCACTATAAATATAATTCGAAGTCCGGATTTTATCAAGATACATTCTGGATTTCTCGTTATATTTCCTAAGATCAGGGTTTAAGCTAGGGGAAAAAACCTTTGGCAAAAAATCGAAAATGGATTAAAAAAGGTTTAACAAAATGCTAAAATATAAATTTATTGCTAAAAATAAATTTTAACGGCATTTTTTTATGTAGCTTCGAAAGAATAAAATTAAAATGATAGAAATAAACTGAACTATAAAGCAAAATATTTTTTTTTCAAAACACTTTGGTTTGGAATTTAATACTTTTCTCTTTCAAATTGGTCCACTTCTCAAAAGCCTTACTAAAATTTTGCGAAAGTGGCTTAGATTTATTTCGCATAAGCGGGGCGGGGGAGGGGGACTATACGATCACGATGTAAGAATTTCCTTTCGCATTTTTGCGAAAGTGGCTACAATTTCTTTCGCATTCTGAAGTTTACTTTCGCATTTCGCAAAAATGCGATAGTAGCTTAAACCCAGCCTATGATTAATTTGATTTCGTAGGCGTTCGTGAAGTTGGGATAAGGTTCTCTTTCTTGAAACTAATTTGTGAAAGTTTATTGTTTCAAACATTTATTTGAGATTGTCTGTATTGTCAGATTTGTTGTAGCAGGCCGCACTGTAACCTTTACTTTGACATCTCACAACTAATTACATTTTTTTGCTCTTAAAAATAACAGAGATGCGTCATGCGATGCTCGTTTGTTTCCTCAGGCTGCAACAGCGCTGTCTGGTGGCCACGTGTAATGACTCACGAGTGTTGACATACCGCCCCCGACGACGCAGACACTCCCACCCATATATTTTATTTCAATTTGTAGATCTAAAAAAATAAGTCAGCATATGCCATACGAAATCATGTTTGTCGCCTTCAAGAGGTTTTTAGTGGATTTTTCTATTCTGGAATTTATATATTACGATGGCCAATCCCTGGCTCGCGAGCCGCATGCGGCTCTTCTAACATTCTCGTGTGTCTCTTAAAATTCTGAGGCTAAACTGAATTTTGTTTAATTTTTCGGCTTGGCAATTTAAATACATTTAACTGAACTTGTGAGAACCGCCTTAGTTGGCCATTTACCAGATTTCAAGTAATTAGCTAGCAAAGTGGACAGTAGAAAAAGTTCATATTAACAAAATGTCTTGTAATTTGTGGAATTTATACAAATGTTTACTAGTGTTAAGTGTACTACGTGATGAAATATAAGTTTCTGGATAAATATAATTTTTGCTTTTTTATATCTATATTTGACCTTCAAAAATATGTGTGCGGCCGTTTCAAACTCTTCCCTCAAAATGTAGCTTCCTACAAACTTTTTAAATTTTTTTTAATTTTTCGGATGCATTCTCAACCTATGTTTCATATTCCTCCTTTTTTACGTTTTTTTAAAATTAGTTAATAGACATTATTAAAAAAATTGTGAAGTGAATAAATGCAGTTACAATATACAATAAACAAATGCACGACTCCAATCTTTTATTCCTATCTTTCCCGTTTGAATCAGTCTTTCGCGCCTTCAAGTGTCTTGGGTTTTTCTTCTTTTTACCTTTCTTTTCACTTGTTTATTTCCAGAATCCATCTCATTAACATTATGGTTCTAGTAATTTTTGTCCATTTCTATAAGTAATATGTATTTCCCCACAGAGATGTCATCAATGCGAGAATAAATTAAAAACATAGTGTAAGCTATGAGAGATATACATTAGGGGTTTGTGGCTCCGTTATTTTGAAGTCTTGACATGTTCATGATTTTGGTGTATACCAATTATAATTCTCTTTATGAAGGTTATCTTAGATAAACCTGTAGCTGCAATAATATTGGTCGAATTCACTGGTAGCTCGCCACCCGTCATCTGTGTGATGCCCAGCGAAATCAACTGCACGCAGAGATCTGGCATTTTTAACATAGATAGACTGAAACGTGTCCGAATGCACCTCGAAGCCGGATTTTTAATCTTCGTTTTCTTTCGCGAGTTATGAGTGAAAAACTGGCAAAAATGTTAATTTTAGTGCTATCGAATCAGAGAATTCATTAATAATAATTTTCAGTGATTGTCGGCTAGAAGATTTTCACACTTACTGTGAGAACATTATTTCAACAGCACATTAAATAATAGGCGCATGGGGGAGTTTCAGTTGTCTCTGATTGCATATATAGGCTATATATGTAACTTATATTTGGAAGATTGTCATCCGAAACAGCAAACCAAATGCAGTAGTAGTCCACTGCTGTATGAGACAAGACTTACAAGACAACATAACCACTTTCAGAATAAAACAAGTAAAATAAGCTTGAAAACATTTTTAATAGTAAAATATGCATTTAGAAAAAATACAGTACGAATATATTAATTTGTATGCACCTATGCAAATGCTTAACAATCCTAAGCTTAATCATGACGTATGGCTACTGAATTGACGTCAGGAGTAAATTTAAATCGGTCAAAGTTGTAATACAGAGAATAATACTGTTTCATGAGCGGTATAAGGCGGGGTACAAGGACTTTAAGAAGCTGTGTGACTAATTCCTTGTGACATGGAACATTAACTGGATGTGGGCACGCGACACACAGAGATACCATCTCATCTCCCACACGACCCGGATGCGAACTCACTGACACTTGCCATTGCGGATCTACATTATTTTGCAGAAAAGGATTAAACGTTTTATTTTATTTTTATCTCAGTTAAATTTAAGCCGATCCGAGTGAGGTTTTCAAGAGGTTTCCCTCATTCTGTCAGGTGAATAACTCATCGAAGACGCGACCCCCGCGGGTCAGATGACTGAACATAGCGAAAATACATGTTCTATTAGTGCCGAAGTAAACAGCCAGCTCAACACACATATCCCAATTCGTTTCGGAAATACAAAAACGGAGTAATAGAACGAAAGTGATCACTATACAGGCCATGGAGGCCCAGAGGGTTCCAGGAGGTTGAGACTCCCAGATTTTGGACATTCGGCACATGAAGGTGGTAAGGTTGTCAGTCTTACGCACCGGCCGCCTTTACCCCCAGGATTGCTCCTGGTACTCATTTCTGTTAGGGGCTGAGTCGACCCCAGGGCCATAGTGCCACCAGAAGGATTAGGCCAATCGAAAAACTCCAATGACCTCATCGGGAATTGAACCTGCGACCTTCCGGTTTGTAGCGCAGCGCCTCAAGCACTACGCTGCGGCGTACCCCCGTACAAATGCACCGAAAATTTGTTGGGACCGGAGTATGGCCTATGGTCGAGGGCTCCGAGTTGGTTGAGGCCAAAACAAATCGAAAATAAATGGAATGTCGAGGGTATGATTTCTTTTAAGTCTCCTTAGTTTTTCACTATAATCAACAAATTTACTCCATGATGATTTGGATGCTGATTTAATGTGTAAAAATATTTTGAACTGAATATAGGGATTTATTCTTTCACTATCGTTCATCATCATCATCATCATCAAATGCTCGATTAATATTGCTAAAAAGCAAACCAAAACAGATTTCCACAGTTAAAAGAACGCATTTGATATATAGGCTCTATGGCAGTAAATTAGCCTAGTATGTATAAATATAAGAATCAAAGACGAAAAGCAAAAATGACAGACGAGGACATGGATTTATGTGTCTGAGTTTGTTACGTCATCGATAACAGCTTAATGCAGCGCGAGGAAAGAGCAATAAATTAGAAATAAATGAAAATTCTTGAGCAACACATGCATCTCGAGCGCCTGCATACATAGTATGCACACAATTTGAAACAATTTCTTAGTTTTCTAAGGCTGCTAAATATTAAACATTTAGTTTGACAACAGATGTGTTCAGGAAAATTTGGAAAGAGTTGGCACTTTTCGAATATTCTCAAAACGAGCCACGAACAGTTATGCATTATGACAATAAGTGAAGAGCTATTCTTAGACACCAAAATGCTTAAAATAGGCAGATTATAGGCATTTAAAACATGGGATTTGGGCACTGCAATATGCTGTTACAGATGACAAAAGTGTTGGTTTAACCATTTTGGTGAGAAACAAAAAATTAATTTTAATGTGAACAAAATCCAGCTTTCCGTACCCTAAAGTGAACTCAGCAAAATTTCACACCTTTTGTGTGCATGGAAAGATGTTACTGACATCATTTTTAACTGCCAGCGCATGCATGATTCAATCGTTCGTTTTCACAGTTTCAATTTCCGTGTTATTTATCAAATTGAACATGACTTCTTCCATGAAACTAGAGGTGGGCCTACTACTATGAATTTTTTCACACACAATGTGTGCAACAAAATTAGTATTCGTATTTTTGTATAGACCTTGGGTTTTTAATTTTTAGCAGCTTCATACGTCGTTTTTTAAACTTTTCATTTTATACATCATATATATAATATATTGTGGGCCGTGGAAGAATATTCATTACAAAATTAATATTGATGTACTCGTTATTTCGGTACCGGCCAACCGATTTGGTCCAAATTCAATAGGCTTCGTCCCATGGACGTTATAAATGCGTATACCAAGTTTCATGAAAATTCGATAAAGCGTACTTAAGTTATCGCGCGTACAGACACACTAACGGACGGACAGACATTTTCTCGTCCCCACACACAATCTCATAAAGTACCATACTGGCACTTAATAAAAATGCAACATCAAACCAGAACTGTTAACAAAATCTAAGCGTTACTTTATTGCGGATTTGTTCCTTCATTTCATGACAAATTATGTTATTTTAGACCTTTCAGGCTTTCAGTAGCGTTCAAATAATGAAAATGTTAATGGAATCATTTTGTTTATGATATAGAATTCACAGAAAATTACGCTTTCAACTATTCCTTTGAAATGGTTTAAAACTTATTTATTTATTTATTTATATTTATACAAAACAAAACAAGACCACCCGAATGAGCATGCGCTCGTGCTCGGGCACAGTTCAGCCATTTACATTACAAAATACAAATTACAAATACATAAAGAAAATATAATATTAAATCAATACCTAAAAAATAATAATAAACAAGAAAGAACAGAAAAGTAAAAAGAAAAAAGGAAAAGTAGTAAGAACAAAAATTGAAACCCTGAGTTATTAGAAATAAAATCGTTCCTTAATTGTCTACTAAGTACAGAGTGAAGTAACTTTTGAACTATGAAATAAGATTTTTGATAAACTTATTGAATTTTTTGTTGTTCATATGTACTATTTCTGGATGTGACCTAATTATAGAGTTATAGAGTCTTGGACCATAATAAATGCTATGTTTAGAGCCAGAAGAGGTGAAGTATTTTGGTTCTATTAAAGGCAATGTTTTATTTCTTCTAGTATTGTAGTTATGAGGATCCGATACATGTACGTTGCGGTATTTTTGAAAGTATTTTAAAAGTGTGAGCTTATAAATTTGTTCTACAGTCATCACATTAAATTCAGGAAATATCAATTCTGTTGGATATTCTATAGGCTTTTTTAAACAAATTTTTATAATTTTCTTCTGTATTAGAATCAAAGGAGTCAATACAGATGTGCCACTTCCCCCCCCCCCCCCAGCCAATGATACCATATTGGAGGACAGATTGTATTAGAGCTAAGTAGACTGTTCGTAAGACTTCAGTCGGTAAATATTGTTTTAGACAGACAAATTTGTATAATGTTTTTCTTAATCTGGTACATAAATATGTGATGTGTTTGTCGAATTTCAGATGACGATCTATAATAATACCAAGGTATTTGACCTGATTTGTCTCCTTCACATCCTGGCAGGTACATGAATCAGATTCACAGTTGATATCATGTAGTCTTACGCACAAGTTTTGATCCATTTTGAATATGCACATATGCATTTAACCTTTCCATACTGTATATTAATCTGAGTTTAACTTCTTCAGTAGCAAAATAAATATATCCCACTAGGGCTGTATTAATCTATTAATGGCTTTTTAATATTATAATTCCTGGTTAACTAGCTTCGGTAGAATATACTGTGGTAAATAGTGTTAATAATTATGAAACATATTAAAACAATATTTAAGATTAATTTTAATTAATAATGTTTAAGATAAAAAATACAGGTATATAATATTCTATTGAAAAATTAAGGGAGGCCAACCTATCGTTAACACGTTTAAGTATGTAGTAATTAACGTTTTTAAGTGTCATGAATTTATTAAATTAGTATGTTATATGGCCTATATAATTTTTTTATTTCAAGATACAGCATTAAAATTTATAACAATAGTAATAAAATGATATCAGTAATTAGGCATTCAGTTTGCTAGTGTAAAAGTGTAAGTTAAATATTCATTATATTTTGGTAATTCAATTATTCTTCTGTCCGTATAATTTAAAAGGACATTTATTTCACTAGCTAAATTATTTGTCTTTTTTATATAGGCCTAGGCCTAAATACCGACATTTCATAATTTAGGTTTTTTTTTTTAATTCAGCGTAATATAAACATCTTCGAGGAAAGATTGTTGGTCATAGAGTTCGTAATATATGCGAAGTACATAATGTATTAAAGATTTCGTTAGATTATCGCAGTTGTTTTAAAGTATTTGAATACAAATTATGGAAGTGATTTGTAAGATAGCAGTGGACGTTTTTCAAACGGCTTACACACAAGGGATAGAGTCGCAAGTTAGTCGTAAATGTTAGTTATATCTAGATAATTTTATTTTCATGGAACAGAAAAAATTAAGTCTTAAAATAAAAAAAAAAATAAGTTTAATATTTATACCGTAGATGGAGGTCTGTCCCTAACAGATTATCGTGTATCGATACTTCGTATTTCTTTTATCCACCTGGTATCAGTACCGTCTGTTTTATGGTCTAAAACTGCAAGCCGTGATGGAGTATTCAATGGTTAATAGATGATTTAATATAGCCACAGTAATAGGTAGGGACCGGATTTTTAGGTTTTTAAAAACGCTGTTTTAGGTTTTCCATTAGGTGAAATAGTTTTTTTTAGGTTTTTTGGCAAAATATCGTTTTCGGGCAAAATAATTGGTTTAATGAATTTGATTGTGCTACATAGGATTGAATACATAATACTTGTAAAGTTTAACTTAACAAAATTGACATAAATTTGTGTAAACATGCTTTAAGTCAATATTATACAATTGAAGAAAGAAAGCATAAACAATCAAAAGAAGCAGTGAAAATAAGATTGCCTCACATTTCCTGGTTACAGTATATTACTAAATATGTTTCAAGATTCTCAACTGTGAAGTTCTTCCTGTTATCTCTTAGTTAATATTTAATACTGTATCTAGACACTACCCTTCTCAGGATTCGAATCCGATGCTTGTAATTTAGTGAGTAATTATTCTCTCCCCGCAAAATATTGATTTCTCAACTGACAAACAAAAAAAGACAAAAAAGGAGCCTAAATTAGATATTTTAGGTTTTATGTCCCGTTTAGGTATATTTAGGTTTTATGTCCCGTTCAGGTATATTTAGGTTTTTATACCCCATTTAGGTATTTTTAGGTGCCACAGAATTAATGTGGGTGAATCCTATGGACATGATTCGAAAAAGTGTATGAGCGCTTTTTGTTTTGGAAGTAAGAAAAAAAATAGGTAAAAACCTAAGAATCCGGTCCCTAGTAATAGGACATCCATCACCGGTAACTTCATCCTCAGTGTACAGTACCACCTGTTGCAGACTTTTCATTACTAGCTCACTTCGATCTAAATTCAAGTTAATGTATCACAATAATTATATGGTATTCTACTAAACTAGCGGCCTCTGACCTTTTACCTCTTGCAAATAATGAATAGATGGCGATTTCCTAACTTCTAGGGATGTATACGATTCTTGATTATTTGTGCAGACAACACTCTTAACGTAATCTATCACCTTGTGTCCTGTATCTTCTGAAATATAACATTTTTTTAAAACCTTACTTTTCCACGAAATTTTATTTACGTACCAATTAAGTAATCTAAGCATTCGTTTAAGAGCATAAAAACCCTATGTATTCATTTAAGGTCGTAGAAAAATTATGCTTTAGAATTATAATTCAAATGACCAGCATATAAAAATGTCTTCTTTTTTAAACGAATAGTTTCTTATTGCATTCTACAGAGGATCATTTTTCCCGTTCGGAAATAGTACATCGGTACAGATTCAGACCTTATTAAATCAAAATGTAAGTGACAAAATCTTGTCGATATAAGAAACAAACTCTATTAGGGAGTTATCCAAGATGACAGTCCTGAGTTTGTTACTAGCCATATCTACTTGAAAAGGATAACATTTAAATGTTTGGCTGTTTGAATAACACTGTTTTCAACGAAACTGGAGTTATTTTAAATATATATTATATTTCCAATAAAAAATAATTGATGCCCTAAAACAATTCTGGGTAGTGATTTATTCACTATAGGCCTGAAAACAGAACCAAATTAATATTGGTTTGAAAAATTGTGATTTTAATTTGAAAAGTGTAGGCCTACGCGTACCTTAAAATGCAGAAGAAGTAATATAATTAATTGTATTTTGTATTTTTTTCATTTTCATGGGCTACAAAAAGGTCCGCTAGATTGACTTAAGGGATGACCGAGATGAGAGAGTGATTTTCTAAACTATTTGTTCTGGAAACTTGAAATTTTGCACGCTTAATTAAAACGTAAATCGAAATTAAATTTCCAGATGTCATTTTAATATCTCAATTTCTTTGTCAGATTATTTTTATTTAAAAAAAAAATGAAAATTTAAATCTATCTCTTCCGACAGATATTAAAATATGAACCTGAATATTTTACGTGAGATTATTTGACGCTTGCTTTACAAATTTACGACGGATTTTTTTTATTGTTTTTACTTTTTGTTTAAAAATATATTTTATCCAGATATGCGAACAGTTTCAAAATTACGTATAATTATTCTAAATGCTGTACATTTTATATAACTAAGAGTTGTACAGAAAATATTATTAACAATTTTATATTTATTTTATTTATTTTGTAGTAGGCCTACATTGGAACAAAAATCGTAACTCTATCTCGATTTTTGTGGGAAAAGTTAGATTTTGAATGTTGCAAAATAACATGCAATTTGGAATTGAGAAAACAGTGATTCAAGTTTGCAAGCACTACTGGCAGTTTGAAGCACATGGAGGTGTAGACTGTTCCAGTACTTGTTCCATGCGTTCAAACGGCATACAATTTTGCCCAGGCATACTTTAGGGTATGTAATTTTGACACTAAAATCCAAAAGTTGCATTCAAAAAAATAAAGTAGCTAAATCAACATTTCTGTCATCCCTTTAACCAGTGATGGGAAATAATTGAGTAAAAGTAATCGGATTACAGTAACAATTCCTTTTTTGGCCCCATTTACTTGTAATCAATACTTTTATATAAAAAATGTAATTTCTACTTGTAATTTACTTGTGGTAATAAAATTGTAATTGTTACAATTTAGTAGTCGTTAGTATCATTCTCGCTTGCTATAGCGTCATCATTACTGTTTTTGCAACTAGCCTAATATCCAAATTAGAGTTACCGGTAATATTAACAAAAAAGTTACTCAATGTTTCCAAAAATATTCTCAATTATATGTTTTTCTGTTTGTTCATTAATCATTTGGGCTTGTGCTCAAAACAAACCAAAAACAAGGAATTTTTAGGTACTGCCATTTTGTACAGTAATTGTAAATGTAATTGTAATTTTACTGATTACTTTTTTAAAAAGTAATTTATAATTGTAATTAAGTAAAATGTCTCTCGGGTAATTGTAATTCAGCCCAATTACTTTCTTTTTGTACTTTTCTCATCACTGCCTTTAACTGTCAGATCCATCTTGCCGGATATTAACTCACCTGCTGCAGGCTGTGGTGAATCTGCTACCTGTAGCAAGACATCCTGGCCTGACTGAAAGAAGTCCTCAGAGTCTGCGAGAAGGGCAGTTACGTCCAAGTCCTCGCATTTGTAGGCTTCATGCATGGAGTCCAGGGTTTGAGGCAGGTACTCGCATGGCGGTGGAGGTGTTGGTGGCAAAGAGAAACAGTACTGTGGCTGCTGGTAGTGATGGTACAGCTGACACATGTAATGGTGATCCTCCATGTCCACTCCACACTGACTGACATGTCACACTTGCGACTTCGAATTTTAATTTGGTGCGCCCGCCGGAAGCTGCAGCTAGGCAATATGACCCTTCCGTCCGCTGCTTGAGGGCGGAGAATCCCATGACCCTAGACGTGGTTTTGTGGGAGGAGTCTCCCTACCAATCCATGTTGTTTATGTAAATAGTACCGAAATTTATGTTCTTTAAGATTTCTGTTTGAAAAATAGCCGATACCGACAGATTCCGGGATTTTTATATAGCACTAAAGAAAGAAAGAAAATATTATAATATATAGGATATATATATATATGTATATGTGTAGGCCTATGTGTATATATATTAGGGCTGTACCGATTAATCGATTAAACATTTAATCGTTGATCAATTACGTTTTCCGGTTAATCAGTTTAGTCTAATTCTGAAAAAAGTTTTTCGAGAAATGAGTCAAATGACCAAACTCCTTTCTTTCGCTTCTCCGGCCTTGGCACAATAATGTGTTAATCAGCCTATTGTGTTCAAACAATTCCCGTTATTCAGAAACCTGAAGGGTAGTTTAGTCAACAAACTCATGTGTCTCAAGTCTTGGCTGAAAAAGTAACCGGAAATGTCAGTTTTTTACATATTTTTTCACTAGTTAACTAATAATGGTATTCATTAATTCAGGATTTCTTCTGATTATATCTGTAGTGTAGTAGTTATTAAACGTGTAAAACAATATTAAATGTACACTTTGGTTTCGTTTAAAATACCGACCTGTTTGTCGATTAATCAGTCGATTAATCGATTAAAATCATAAGTTAACTCAATTAGAAATTTTAATCGATTTTCACCCCTAATATATATATATATATATATACTAGCTTGGAGAAATAACTAAATAAATTCGATTTTTAAAAACATTTTCACACCAACTGCAGTATTCTACAGACTAGTTAAAATGTCATTTGAATTTATTTATTAAAGGTCGTTTGGATGTATAAAACCACAGCTGTACAAAGGATGAGTATAATCAGCACTATACCTCTAGCAAATAAGGAGGGCGGCTGGAAACGTGAAGAGTGCTTGAGTGTAAGGGGATTTACCTGACTTCCAGCCGCCCTCCTTATTTGCTAGAGGTATAGTTAAGAAGGTATATACACAAAAGCACAGTGGCCACCAGCCTGGTATGGGTAGAGAATTTAATAAAATAAGAGTAAATTAAATGTTAATTGAAGGTAAAAACTAGCATTTTCTGGTTAGTATTGCTTATTGCAGTTAATGCTGTAAATGTATTCTGTCAGTGTTCGAAGTATTACTTTTTACTAAATAGTCCTTTTTTATTGGGGCCTATTTAAACATTGTTAAATGCATAGTTGCTTGCATATTTGGGAGGATTTTAGTGCATAAAGTTTCGAGAATTAATTCAGTATTCCAGCACCTTCGGTTATGTCGAGATATCTTATCTTACGAGATATCTTATCTTAATTCAGGCATATGTTAATCGCATGTATCCGACATTTAAGTGGTTTGTTCGAAGTTGCTTCTTTCTGAAGAGAAAAAGAATAGAAGGAGCTGATATTTCATTATCGTAATAACTAGGGTTCGGATGTTTATGACCTAAAGATGTGGAAAATATGACTGAAAATATGCCCTTAAAAATGAGGAAATATGACACAAAATCCTAAATATGACCTGATAAAATAACATATTTTCAAAACATAAATATCCCAATTTAAAACGTTTAAAGAAACTAAATTCTCACATTTTTTGGATAGTAAACTTAATTGGAGAGTTCACACTCAAGAGCTTTGTAAAAGGTTATCCAGAGTCATCTTCTTGTTAAGGAAACTTAAAAATGTACTACCTCCTCATGCTCTAATTTGTGCCTATCATTGTTTTTTCAATGTGCATTTGACCTATGGTGTGATGCTCTGGGGTAACAGTCCTGGTGCCAAGGATGTTTTCTTATTACAAAAAAAGGCAATGCGCATAATTAAAGGCTGTGGACCTTTCCAATCTTGTAGTCCGTTGTTTGCTGAATTTCATATGTTAACTTTATCATCACTTTATGTATATTTCAACTTGGTTTATATCTATGTGAATTTATCTGCTAATATCCAACAACATGATGTTCATAACTATAACACACGAGGTAGTCATAACCTAGTGGTACCTAGATGTCGACTCCAAATGACGCTTGATAGTCATGTTGCTGTTGGTATAAAACTATACAACAAGTTGCCAGAAAGTGTGAAATCACTAAATAATGTAAATATCTTTAAGAAGAAAATTAAATTTGTATTGCTAAAGAACAACTATTATACTGTTAAGGAACATCTTGCTCTTAATTGGACTTAACTCTCTATGTTGGACGAAGCCTGATGCATGTAAGTGTTTAATGGCCAATAAATATTATTATTATTATTATTATTATTATTATCATCACATAAATTCAATCAAATAATCACTTTTTATAAATTTTACAGGTGATTTACAGTTTTACTTGTAATGAACTTCTATTTTTAAAGAATTTTCTCCTGTTTGCTCGCGTTATCAGCTCCAAATACTCGTAATATTTTGTAGACCTTGCGTGTCACTATAAAATATGATCAAATGGATTCATTTTACATTTTAAGTTACCTATTAATTTGGCATAAACATAAATTAATTAAATACATTTCAAATTTTACTCGTCCATGTAGTACATACACTGTATAATTGTGCTCTTTTATCGAATTTATAACTGAAATATGATATTAAATTACAAATATGGCCAAAATATGACCAAGACTACAGAAAAGGTCAAAATAAGACTTTATATGCTAAATAAAAACTGTCCGATTACGATAACAAACATGCAAATCGTGTTTAATGTGTGTTTGCGGCGAGAACGTAGTTCAGGCTAAAAAATGACATGTCATAATAATAATAATAATAATAATCATCGTCTGTCTGAAACAACCGAACCCTAGTAATAACCTTCTGGAAGGAGACTAAGAAATCTCTGTTATGTTTATGCAACGTAATATTAAATTACGTTTATTTCACTTGTCTATGAAAATATTCATTTCAAAGATAAAATACTTCAAGCCTCTTAAAGATTTCGTGGAACAGTATAAGAACATGCTTTCTCATCTATAAATAGATGTGCTTACTTCACTTAATTTCACAACGTAATTATCTGTTCATAATTTCATGTCAGACAAGTCTGCATGGGCGACGCAGCCTAAGTGGCGATGGCTTTCTGTGCCCAAGGTCTCAGGTTTGATCCCGGCCCAAGTCGATGGCATTTATGTGTGCTTAAATGTAACAGGCCTATGTCCGTAGATTTACATACATGTAAAACAAACTCCGGCGACATTCACAAGCTTAGTTGCAGTACTCCCCGTCGTTAAATAACCATAAAACTAACCAATCATTTCTGACAAACAGTTCTAAGATTGTTGCAATACACTAGGTTATTATTCTGCAATGAAACATGCAAAGAAAATAATAAGTCATTGATGTATTTCTCTTGTGTTGCATAAAATAAATAAAAACAATGGAATTATAGAAAAAACTAAAGTGAAATATCGTGAGGTTAGAATCAGATGGTTCTATCTGTTTTATTTTATTTTATTTTTTTCATATTAAATGGTTCTCACGAGTCTGTTCTATAACCTGTCGGTTATGTTTTGTACATAATGTTTATAATCTCTGAGTAATCTGAGATCAGTTTTGTTATCTATGTTATTCTATATGTAAACGTAAGCTTTAAATCATCCTGATAAATTTAGAAAAAGTTAGATATAACTAGGGCCCGGATTCTGATGACCTAAAATTGTTTGAAAAATGACCTATAAAATGACCCTACATTTTAAAGAAAATGACTTAATAATTTTAAAGAATGACCTAAAACTGATATTTTATTAAATGCAGAAAGGATGTTGTAGGTCTAAAAACTTTGTTATTTGTTCTTGATTAGAGCATCTGAGAAGAAAAATAAGAAAGTTGATTTTAAAGTAGATCCTACAAAATGTTGCATTATATTATATTATATCTATTAATTTATTTAAATGCATGAAAATGACTAAATAAGGAAGCAAATGTCACAAAAATGACAAAATAATGACGTAAAATTGAAATAAATGCCCTAAAAATATAAAATGGCATAAAATGACAAAAAATGACCTAATAAAAATCCATTTCTATAATCTAGAGGACATGATTAGGATTAATCTACAAGTTAGCAATGTCAATGAATCATCAATAAAAAGATGACGTTTCATCAGAAACCGGACGCTGGATGTAACCCTCTGGTTCTAGCCTCATTATATAATTTCGAATTTATTTCAATAAAACTGAATACTTATTGATAAATTGAAGAAAAGTGGAAAGAATGCACCACACATATAAAAATTCTCGTAGTTAGATTCCAATGTGTGTTGAGAAAATTAAGACCAATCTGTTGTATTTACTAGAGATGGAATGTCCAAAATCAATTTCTGTAGTTGAACAGGGTTCAGTGCTCTGAACATAGTGAGCCTATTAGTAACAGTAAGACATTGGCCACCGGGTGGTCTCTTGACAAGTTACAACTGTGTCTCATTTCCATACTGTCAGATTTTAGTATTTTCACTCATCTACTTTTAGATAAGACTACGTCATAACTTGGCCTGCTTTATTATTTCTTTAGCATTCATGTTAATTAACTGACAGTAAGTCTTTAAAACAACTAAAGTGTAAACTTTTCAAGTTCATTGATTTTCATTTTGTTGTCCTTCAATAATACTCTTTCGATACGTAAATAAGTAAATAAATAAATAATAAGCCCATGAAGGTGAAAGAAATCTCTGACGATGCTTTCATCAAAAGATTCCTTGAAAGTTAATTAAGGTGTTGGTGAAGGAAACTGTTTCTCAACTTTCAACCAAACAAGCATTTTTTTTCCTTTATTCTTTTCTTTTGTCATTTCTGACAAGACTATCTGAGCTACACTGTTCTGTGCATTCTACAGTATTGTTACGAGTGCGTTTCACGTAAGAGTTGGCCAATCGTGCGGGTTTCTGCGTCGCGGAGGCCACAGCTCTAACTCCCGAACGATCGGGTGAAATATCTACGCAAATAAAGCCGCTAACGGTGTAATGACTCAGGTTCTCACAGTTACAGTTAAAATTACAATGAAAGTAACCACGTACCTCATCACAAGATATGATGGAAATGTCATCCTCTTGCATCCACACAACACTGGCACCTTTTTAGGAAATTTTCTTTCACGCGCATAAGTTCAGCTACCGAGATAGAGTTAATTTCTTTTGTTATATTGTCTTTAAGCTCTTCTAACAGTATAAACTATACTCCGTCGCGCTACATCCCTGGAGGGACTTGGCCTACCACCCAACCGCTGCGTCATCTGCCACAGGCAGATGCAGGATTGGAGGGCATGTGGTTAGCATGCCGACACCCACAGCCGTTAATGGCGGTTTTCATGACCGGACTTCCAACAGTGTATGACTATTATTTGTGGAGGAAATTGACAAATAAAGTGTCAAGTTCAAACCCCCATACATTAAAAGAACTTAAAGACAATATCACAGGATAATTAATTCTATCTCGGAAGCTGAACTTATGAAATTTCCTAAAAAGGTGCCAGTGTTGTGTGGATAAAAGAGAACATTTCCAACATTTCTTGTGATGAGGTACGTGTTTTTTTTTTTAATTGTAATTTTAACTGTAATCGTGAGAACGTGAATTATTACACCGTTAGCGGGTTTATTTGCGTAGATACTTCACCCAATCGCTCGGGAGTTAGACTTGTGGCCGCCGCGTCGAAGAAACCTGCACGATTGGCCAACACTTACCGGTACGTGAAACTCGCTGTACTACTACTACTACCCTCACCTGGCTGCTTCATAATCTATCATAACCAGTAAGGTAGCATTCAAAGTGCGTAGCAGTTTCCAATCAGTTACTCTGAAACCTTCAACAGAGTCCCTAGACATAACAGCAAATAAAACTGCGATTTTTTAATAAAAAAAAACAGTTATTTATGTCTTTATATGGTTACGATTCAAACGTAAGTAGAAACTTTTTTGGTTTTTAGTGTATATATTAGACATCAAATCTGCGATTTCGTTAGAAAATTTTGAACACTGCACCGCAAGGACCTTTTGCCACGAAAACCAATAAAGACCATAAAGTAGGTGAAGTGACTATATATTTTCCCTCAATTTCTAATAAACTTACATCTCTGAAAATTTTAGGATTTTTGTGGTAAACACTTCCATGTCGGGTAAAAAGTGAAGAAAATTGTGTGAAAAATGTAGAGTTTCTAAATATCATAGGTCGGTTTCCTTAAGCCAAGAACACAAATCGATATAGAGCTGAACAGTTGTTGTGAAACAAACGAACAGGGGAAAGATCCAGAATAGGAAAAACTGATTTGCACTAACTATTGTATATTGAAACAGCTTTTATGTAAGGTTCAAAATTTAATCGACGCATACTATTTCCTTTGAGGTTACTTACAAGATAAAATTTCGACACTAGCATCGTGCATTTTATCTTCAGCTCCTTGTAATGGTCTAATTCGATCAAGTTAAAATGACGATTGTGATATAATATTTACAAGAAATGTCACTTGTTTGATGATGTCGCTGGTACATGGGACACTAATGCACTAATGCCTGTAAATACCTCAACTACTGTCGGTGACGTCACATTGACGTACGTTGGTGTTTTGGTGCGTTTTTCCGTTAAAGTGGTGCACTTCTATCAGTTTTGAAATGGTGATTGGACGTTGAGGGTCGAATCCAAGCCAGTAAGTTGGACTTCAAGGTAATTCCTGCATATGTATTTGATATTATTGGATATTATCGATTATATGAAATCATGTTATACCTAGGTATATATGAGATGCTATGATTCACTATTACGATAGGTATTTTAACACAGTATGTATGCTATTGAACTTTGCTAGACACTTCTCAATAATATTTTATACTTTACATTGTTTTTAAAAATGGGAGTCTCAATACTGTATTTCTTTTTCTTATTAGTACAAATTAGATTCGTTTTTGTACTTAAGATGGATATCCGAATTTTTATCTGGCAAAGGAACCGGATTGTTTGTAAGTTCCCACGAAACTCTACGATAAAAATGAGCGAGGTGATGTTTAATAAGTCTTTGTTATTAACAAACACACATTAAGTCTCATTATATTTAAGCTAGTAATTCCGATACCTAGGCCATAAACTAAAGTGTTCGTAGAAACTGCTACAGTTGAGGTTATGGTATGAACTTAAAAACAAATTGTAAGGTATGAGTACACGAAAGTTTTTGTTGGAGTAGAGCTACTTGGTATTGCACTTACATGTGAACTGATGTGCTAGTTTCAAATCAACTTGCCATGGAGCAGCTTTGTTAGTTATTTAGTTTTATTTGCTTACACAGATAGTTTTCATTATACAATAAACTTTGTGCTTAATACATTTAAATTTGGTAAATTACACTTTAAATACAGTAAATGTAATGTACAATAATCACCATATTTTAAACAGGCTACGTTTTTTACAACCTTACATTTTTCGAACACTATACATTTGATTATTTTACATACACATAGAACTCATGCCTTTCGGAAGTGAGTGAGATTATGGATTCTGATAGTGTTTTCTTTGATGCATTATCATCGATCAGTGACCCTGAAAATATGGTTGATGTTCGCCTGTCTAAACATGTAGTTAAACAGAAGGATTTTACTTTTAATGAACTGAAAGAAAGAATCGTCAGCCAGGAATAAGAAAACATTTTCAAGATGCTCTAACTGAAAATGGACAAGCGTCATCTAGCAAGACAAAGTCTGTAATATGTGAAGAAGTTAAATTCAAAGATCAGTCTGCTGTCAGTTCTAATTTTAAAAATACTGGCAATGATACACTCTCAAGTGTAGTGAGCTCCTATCAAGTGAATTTAATAAATTAGTAAAAATGTTGCGGCATAGTCCCAATTACGGGGATCAATTCACGCGATATTCACTTTTCCACGGACTGTGTGATGTTTTTTTGTTTATGAGCGATACATGGTTACCAACCGTTAGGAACGTTTATGTTAGTTAAGGAGCAATATACTGAATACCTCCGATGTTTTGCTAAGGAGCAATATACTGAATACCTTCGATGTTTTGTTAGGTTAGGAACGTTTATGTTAGTTAAGGAGCAATATACTGAATAGCACAACCACCATTTCTTACGAGCAGCTCATGGCTTGTACCTTTGTAGGTTTGTCACACTGTTCATCCACAATCATATCTTGTTTAGCGATATGACGTCACACCTACAACGTCCAATCAGGAAGACGAGGACAGAAAAATGGTGGAGAAGAAGGGAGTTTTCGCTAGATCGTGATATAAAAGAAAGTGTATCAATTACGGCGGGTG